>OY720229.1:4707668-6074461 GCA_963082605.1 Rhodophaea formosa | reverse complement strand
ATACTGTGGAGGACAAATATAAGAAAATGGAGAATGATCGGAAACTGTTGATAAAACGGAGAAACGTAGAGTACGTACTACAGTACAGCAACGCAACGCCCTTCATGTGGTACAAAGGCAGATATAGATGCTTCTACTGCTCCGAGCCTATGAAAGACCCAGCAGTACTCAGGGAACACACTGCGAACGTCCACCAATTCGCTAATCTAGAGCTAGTCGTGCATGATAGAACGAAAAACAACAGAAACAAAGATGCTGCAGTCAAAATAGATGTCACTGACTTAACTTGCAAGTTATGTACCAATACTGTCACCAATCTTGAAGAATTGATACATCATTTGATCATAGCACATGATGCTGAGTACGATGTTGCTGTGCCTAACTGTCTATTACCATTCAGGCTCGATAGAGAGCAGCCAACATGCCCAACGTGCAATATGAAGTTCGTATTCTTCGAATATTTACTAAGACATGCTAACAAGCACCATTTGTCTCATGATTACATCTGTGACGTTTGTGGCACAAGCTTCCAAGGGGAAAACCATCTGAAAATGCACAACAGATACTATCACAGACAGGGTGGATATACCTGTGAGTACTGTGGAATAAGCTTGGCGACTCTCTCCAAAAAGATCCTCCATGAAAAGAATGTGCATCATGTAAATCTGTCAACGTGCCCGCACTGTCCGGAGACTTTCAAAAGTCCTTACTTCAAAAAGTTGCATTTAGCCAACGTTCACGGCGTCGAAGAGCTAAAGATAAAATGTCCTTATTGCCCCAAAGTATATCCGCAGGAGAGTATAATGTCTCGACATATGAGACGCGTACATTTGAGAGAAAAGAACGTAGAATGTGAAGTTTGTGGGGACAAATTTTTCGGACCGTACGACGTGAAGTTACACATGGTGAAACATAACGGAGAAAAGAAATTCATTTGTTCCGTTTGTGGGAAGAAGTTTTCTAAGAAGAGCAATTTGAATTCTCATTCTGTTTTGCATACAGGAGAGAAGAAATTCCCTTGCGTTATTTGTAACAAGGCTTTTGCGCATCAGACGAACTATCGAGCGCATATGAAGAATCGGCACCCACAATATACCGAAGAAACGCAGGGTTTGGTTGAAGATATGGAGGATTCAGAATTAGTTCAGTTGGAATTCATCAAAGATGACCTTGAGGGGGCAGAAATAACAGGACAATACGTTCATTAGGGAAAAATAGGGATTGGACCTACAGTAGTCTCACAAGGATTTATTTTGGAACCGATGTAATTCATTGTTATATCGATATGAAATATTTTATTCATCCTTAATAATTAGGACTAGTTTTACACTAGATCGTACAAAATAATGAATTTCCCATATACCTAATTATATGAAGCCTTCAAAAACACATCAGCCTGTATAATATTTAACTTAGTAACTTGATTAACGTGTACGGTATATATGTAAATAACTTATAAAACATTATAATAAACATTTGTTAATATTAACTTTCTTGTTTTGTATTTAATTCTTGAAAATTTGATGTACAATTCCTAAGCTTACGTTAAACATCAAATGAAATTGGGGTTTATTATTTTTTAGGAGAAACTGAATAGCAAAGGCATCGTAAACAGAAGACTCCTCTCTTTCCAGGGATAAGAATCGAGAAGGAGTCGCAGAGCCTTTCGGAACGGCTCTGTTCTATGCGGACTAACATCCTCACCGTGCTGCGGTACGGGAACCTTTTCCCTTTCAACTGGAACACCAAAGGCTTCCGTTGCTTCTACTGCTCGAAACCCATGACCGATTGCACCGTGCTTAAAGAGCATACCTTTCAAAAACACAGCAACGTCGACTTGGACGTTTTTATTCCAAAGAGACTCATATCCAAAGATATACCTGTCAAAATGGATGTCACTAATATTTGTTGCCAGTTATGTCCTGATATGCCTGTGGGGAACCTAGAAGAGTTGATAACACATATAATTGTAGTCCACGAAGAAATGTACGATAATTCTGCAGGAGTTTGCATATTCCCTTTCGCATTAAAGAAGGATGAGTTCCAATGCGCTGTGTGTGGTGTTCAGTATGATAATTTCACAACTTTGGTCGGTCATATGAACAAAGATCATATAGAACATAGTTATGTATGCCAAATCTGCGGGTTAAGCTTCATCGATAACATTCGTCTCAAAAGGCATATCAATTGCAGCCACATCGGACATCGATGCTCGATTTGTAAAAAGATCTTCACAGCCGCGCATAAGTTAGAAAAGCATAGAGTAAGAATACACGGGCAAGTCAGAAGCTACAACTGTAGTTTGTGTAGCGAATCCTTCGAGAATAACTATCAAGTTAAAGTCCATATGGGGAAAGTTCATAATGTGGAAAAGTATAGAATTAAATGCGAGCATTGTCCTAAAGTCTGCACAACAAAAGGAGCTATGTTGGTACACGTGCAGTCTATGCATTCTGAAGCTAAATACGAATGTGATTTATGCGATTATAAGACAGCTATAAAGTGGATGATTAAGCTTCATAAGCGTAAGCATTTCGGCGAGAAGAACTATACTTGTAGCATTTGTGCGCGTAAATTCGGGAGGTCGAGTAATTTACGCGCACATATGAAAGTGCATACAGGCCAGACGGGCCGCGTGTGCCGATATTGCAGACAGGGGTTTATGGACACAGACACTCTAAGCGCCCATCAGAGCGAAATGCACTACTTTGACTAGAGGAAGATTCCAGCAAAAATATAAAATTTTCTCTTAAACTCCGGGAAGAGGAAAGCCCAAGCACAATTAGTTCAAAGAAATAAATGAAAAAGTGGGAAGTGTTTCATACCAGGATGTTAAGAGATTGGTATAGGATAGAGACAGATGAAGGGAGCTCCACGGATAAGAGCTTTGCTCTTAAATTTTGATGATGATGAAATACACGCCATCTGATAACTAGATCACAGTCCCACAAACAAATGTGATCTGTTTCAATTGTTTTACTATTGTGTCTGATTTACGAACTGCTAACGGGTTGTTCTTTTCAAAACTTGTAGTTAGGGGTCGTCTCCATGAGCGAGAGATTCGCGACAAGTCCACGCTATAAGCGATTCTATGACGTTACGTTCGCACGCCACTTGACGAAACTGCAAAATTCCTGGGGCACTATTTTTGAACGTGTGACTCGTCTTCGAACGATTTTTGTATGGAAAACGGCGAAATTTTAAAAATCGTACCCCTGGCGTTCCTTGTGAGCTATTCGTCTTCGTCTCACTTGCAAGAAGTGTACTGCTGGACATTGGCCTCCCCCAATGATTCCACTATAGGGGGGGTGTTTTGCCATACTCACCATGCTTGGTAGACGAGTTGGTTAGCGTAGTTTGTTTGGCTATCTCAGGTCTATGCTGCTGCCTATCGAAACCGGTTTTAAAGCGAGGAAAGGATAGAAGTATATTGGACTGGGAGAACGGATAAAGGTATTTGGGATGCTAGATGCTCGGATGAATTTGGAATTTGAAAGTAGCAGCTCGGCCCCGTGCGAACCCAATGCTATACCTGCAACCACCAAGAGAGGCAGTTGAGGATGACACCCCTGGCCATATAACCATCCATAATAATACCATCATATGCTAATAATGAAACTCAATTGAAATCTTGCCCTTTCATAATAAGTTTATATTGAAATGCACTTCATTAACCTAAAATTGACTACAGTGGGTAGTTGTCATTTTGACTACTGCTAAAGCTGCACTTGCGCCTATCGTTCCCAAGCAATGCGTGGCGAATCTTCGTACGTTTTATACACTAAACAGTTATCGCGATAAAGCTGTGGTCATATTAGCGGCTTCGTTATTTTTCACGAACTATCGTGCAATAATCCAAGATGGCGTCGTCTAGGCGTTTAATTATGGACTTTTCACATGACGCTGTGCGTCAGCCACCAAATGCTTCTTTATGATTCACATTTTTTTATTCCATTTGATGGGCCAAAGTTTCATAATTATGAATAAATTGTAACACCATTTCATCGCTCGACTCCATTTTCAACCACTGCGGTCACGTCGCACAGCGCGTCTAAACCTCGTGAAAACAAACGCTAATATGAACCACGCTAGTACGACCACGCTGGACGAAATGTTAGCGCGCTAAAACCCTTTGACGTACCGGCGCGATAACGAAGATGCAACCCGAATATTCCCAACTATATACGATAACGGCCGGTCACACTTGCGCGTATCGTTCGTGTCATAGCACGAAGCTTCGGGACGATAGGCTCAAGTGCGGCCCCAACATAAGAGTAGCTATACACAGACCTATCTCTGTTATCCCTGTCGCCTGTACTTACGTTTTAACCATGTCTGCAAGTATATTAATTCTTAGATAAAGTTCGAATTAAACTTTGTGGCGTGTCGGATATTAGCGGAGAGCTGCGCATTACGTGCCCCACCTGCACGCGCGCGCCCCGCTGTACCGTATATTGTACTGCGCGTAGACTCACGCGATGTTCCGAGCTGCCATGAAGTTTGATTCGGACTGTATAAACCCATTACTAGTTTAAATATTTGACAAGTTGTCAAGAAGCACAATATACGTCACAAACAATTAAACTGGCAGTTTTCATTTGTACCTTTCGTAGAATAAACCCAATTCTAGAATATCCATGGTAAAGTGGAATACCAGCTCAATTTGGAGGTGCATTGAAATTCTGAATAGCTGTCATATAGTATGACAAAAATGGATCCGGTTTGTAATATTTTCGTGAGCGTTGATACGTTTCTGTAGACTCGAATGAGATGCGCCTTAGAAAAGTTTATGGTAGCACCTGTTATAAATTTACTGCAATTCAGTATTACTTAATTTGGCAAGGTTATTTATTTTGCAAAACTGAAGTCGCAGAAATCATGGTTCGGTTGTACGCACTGGAGAGTATAATGCTAGGCTATGTCAAACTAGAGGGCGTCTGTTAGTATTCTGAATTTGGGGTATTACATATAGAATGTATATAGGTTCCCTACCTGTTGTTTGATAACACCTCATATTATTACTTACTAGCAGCCCTACCCGGCTGCGCTCATGCCCGAGCGCGTATTATACCTTAAAACCTTCCTCGGGAATCACTCTTGGGTGAAAACTGCACGAAAATCCGTGCTGTTGTTTTTGAGTTTATCGCGAACAGACAGACAGACGTGGCGGAAGACTTTTTATAATATGTAGTAATAACTTATTTTAAAAATTATAAAAATTATTGATATCTAAATGCTATTGTTAATGCATGAGCTTTCTGGCCGCTTCTAAATTTTAGAAGTATAGCTACACCGCCTAACTCAGTTTCTTTCTGAGGAATGCGAGAGGCAGATGAGTTAGCCGAGGATGTAACTGCATCCTCGGCCTACTCTCATCTGTTCCTACTTTCTCCCCGCATCTCCTAAATCCCGCAGATAGATTCTGAGTAAAGCAAACTAGCTATAGTGACAGCACCTCACTAAAGAACCTGTTTTCGTTACAGGAGATTCTAGAGGTGGCCAGAAAGCGACGCAAATACCAGACACTCCACAAAAGCATGCTAATGCCTTTCTAAAGGATAAACACGATACAAGTAAAAGAAATGACGTAATAGTAAAAGTACCAGCAAAGTCAAGAGAAAGGAACTACTCAGCGATAGTACAAAAACCGAAAACAGGTCTATCAGCAAAGGAGAAGAGAAAAATTATGAGGAGTAACGTCGTACAAGTACTGGTCAAATCTACAGCGATGCCGTTTAGGTGGCTAAAGAGCTCTTACCGATGTTTCTACTGCTACGACATATTCCAAGAACCGTCTGACCTTAAAAAACATCAAGATGAACATACAGGCGATGAAGTTAAAGAACAAACTATGAACAATTATTGGGAATCAGTAGTATATGTAGACGTGTCTAATTTAGCTTGTAAACTGTGTCCGGACAACGTTAATGATTTGTATGATCTAATTGATCATTTAGTAGCAAAACATGGTGTGGTTTACAACAAAGAAGTAGGGACTTGTATGCTAGCTTTCAAATTGGATAATGTATCTTTGAACTGTTTAGTTTGTGGCGCCATATTCTACTCCTTTGGTCCATTGTTACATCACACAAATAAGGATCATAAAGGCACTTCAGTCATACTCTGTGATATATGCGGGCAAAATTTCAAAGGAGCTAATCTACTTAGACTTCATATCAAAACTGTACATGAGAACACAGGAGTTTTATGTCCTGAATGTGGCGTTAAATTTGAAACGAGATCTAAATTAAAGACGCACCAGAAGAATCAACATGAAGTAGAGAAGAAATTCAAATGTCTAGTCTGCGATGAGATATTTCAGAGCCATTATAAAAGATCAAGACATATGGTAGCCGAACACAAGAATAGAAAAGAAATCAAATGCCTTCATTGCCCGAAAACGTTCGTGTTCCGGAGTATGATGATGACGCATCTAAGAGACGCTCATCTGAAAGTGAGGAACCACGTCTGTGGAGTCTGCGGATGGAAAGCGTTCAACAGCAACCGCCTGAAGAACCACATGTACACGCACAGCGGCGAGAAGAACTTCAAGTGTACTGCGTGCGATAAGGCGTTCTCCACCAACAAGATCAGGAAGGCGCATTTCCTTAGGCTGCATGCTGAGAAGCAACCTCAGGCGTATGATGCTTTACATCCTTATGTCAGTCACTAGAAATTAGACCATTTAAGAGTTAAGGAGCATGATGACGAAACATGTAAGAGGCCCATATCTGATAGTGAGGAACCAAGTCTACAGAGTCTGCGGGTAGATAGCGTTCAACAGCAACCGACCAGAGATATAGATAGAAAAGAGACCAAGGGAGAAACCCCATCCAAAAGTGCAGAAGCATGATAATGACGTATCTTAGAAGCACTTATATAAAAGTGAGGAATCTCGTCTGCACATGGAAAGCGTTCAACAGCAACCGCCTGAAGAACCACATGTTAACGCACAGCGGCGAGAAGGACTTTAAGTGTATTGCGTGCGATAAGGCGTTCTCCACCAACAAGATCAGGAAGGCGTATTTCCTGAGGCTGCATGCTGTGAAGCAGCCTCAGGCGTATGAGGGTGTAAATCTTATGTTAGTCACTAGAATGGAGGCCAAGAGAAAGACCATTCAAAAGTTCAAAAGAATGATAATGACGTATCGTTGAGAAGAGTCGCTCATCTCGAAAGTTAGGCAAGACGCGTTTATGATGCTGTAAATCCTTATGTCAGTCACTAGGAAAAGAGACCAAGGGAGAAACCATCCAAAAGTTCAGAAGCATGATGATGACGCATGTAGTAGTCGCTCATCTGAGGCAAAGCTACCATACGTTTATGATGCTGTTAGTCACTAACTAGAAAAGACACCGATGGAGACACCATCCAAAAGGGTATCGAAAGTGAGGCAAGGTAACTGTAGGACCTCCAGTATTTAAATAATAAACTTCCTTTCCAATAAGTTGTTTTATTTGGTATTTCACACGTCACAATACAATAATCGGATTTAACCACAAACACATCCGCACCATATTGGCTCGGTCGGGGAGATACATACAAACGTCAAAAGTGACATTGGCATTTTAATTTTTTTAATTGAAGGGTTAGGATCCTACAATCCCTTCTTTTCTTACAATTTTGTTATGCACATTAGTCATCAGGCATTTTACAATCAAAAGTATAATTGAATGAACAAAGCAAATTAACAATTGAAACTTAATTATTAAGTCTAACACTTAACTATCACCTTGGCATCGTTGGAATATAAGCACTTATTTCCCAACACTTACAATATGTAAGGCCTACGGCTAAGGACAAACAAATTTTGCATTAGACTGCTTACACTCTAAAATAAGGCTAAGAATAAAGTCATCATATTTAGTCGGGATGCGTCTCTGTCGTTTAGTTAAAGTCAGCTCTTTGTAACCCCCAGTTACTTTGTCACCCCCGGGAACTTTGTCACCCCCGGGTACTTTGTCACCCCCAGGTACTTTGTTACCCTCAGGAACTTTGTCATGTCCAGCTGAATGGTCATCTCCAGGTAAACTGTCATCTACAGATTTGTCAGTTTCGGGTATAGTCTTATCTTTGTTATTACCGAACCGGCTCATATCTCTCTCATTTATGGGTAGAAAATGTGAAGAATTCCTTCTCACAATTTTTCCTTTAGGAGATTTAGCAGCAACCGAATTACCACTTTTCCAGATGACAATGTGCTCTTCTGGTGAGAAAGGTGTGCTCAATTTATTTTCTTTTCTTTGCCTCACTTGCACCTTATCACCTGGTTGTATTTCAGATTCTCTTGCGTGTCTTCTCTTGTCAGCATAATGCCTGTACTTATCCTTTTTGAATCTATCCAAATCTCGCATTTCTTCGTCTATTAAAGATGTACTATTAGTCAACTCCGGTATTTTCGTCCTGAAATTTCTTCCTCTGAAAACACTTCCAGGTGGAAGCCCAGTAGTGGAATGAGGAGAAGAGCGGTAAGCAAACAAGTACACCTGTAATTTTTTTTTTCAGTCTTGTTTAAGAGCTTGTGCAATCCGCAATCTTCTTAATACATTTCTATTTTGTCGTTCCACTTCACCATTAGCTTGAGGCCAAAGAGGTGTTGTGTGCCTCAACTTTATACCATGAACCTCCAAGAACTCTTTAAATCTTTGATCAATAAAGGCCGGACCATTATCACATACAATCTCTTCCATAATTGCTTCACGGCATATGATTTTCTCCAAAAATTGTATAGTGGCTTCCGCAGTCTGCTGCTTCATGATTTCTACTTCAAAATATCTGCTGTAATAATCAACAACAAATAGTAAGTAATGGCCAGATGGTAGGGGCCCTAAGTAATCTATTGCAACAAGCTGCCATACCCTGGATGGAAGCTCAGTAGGCACAATGGGTTCTGGTGGAGCTCCTTTTTTTAAAAGTCGGCAACCCTCACATGTGTCACACCAATATTCTATGTCACCATCCATCCCTTTCCACCAAACTTTAGATCTGAGTTTAGACTTCATGGAGCCAGCAGACAAATGGCCTTCATGTCCTAGTTCCAGGAATCTCGCAACTAGTTGTTTTGGTACTACTAGTCTAGTTCCTCTGAGAATGAGATTATCTATGACACAGAGCTCAGATTTTATCAACTCATATCTTCTCAGCTCTTTTGTCCAAACATCAGTTTCTATAGCTGTCTTGACGCCTGTTAATTCCTCATCATTTGTCACTGCATCTCTTATCTCTGCTATAGTGACAGCTCTGACAGATGATTCAACCAATGCTAACAGTAAGTTGTCCTCATCATCCTCCGTGTTCTCAGTATTCTTACAATTGGTGTTTAATAGCCGTGACAAGGGATCTGCTATGTTACTTTTACCAGGTTTATATATGACCTTGAATGTAAATGGCTGGAGTCTCAGCACCCACCGCTGGATACGTGCGCTTGGATTAGAATTTGGTGAGTATATTATCTCTAGAGGCTTATGATCTGATATAATTTTAAATTGTTTTCCAATTAAATACATATATAAGGTCTCACAGGCCCATACAATGGCCAACGCCTCCTTTTCAGTTTGGGAATATCTTTGCTCAGTTTGTGATAGTGCCTTGCTAACATACTTTATTACTATGGGTTGAATTTTCCCTTCTATTGACTGATGTTGAATTAATACTGCTGCTATGCCCACTGGACTGGCATCTGTTACAAGAGTGGTCTCTGCATTTTTATCATAAAATCCAAGGGCTGGTGCTGATGCTATCAATGCTTTCAACGTCTGAAATGCCTTTTCATGTTGACTGTTCCATGTGAAATCTATATCTTTTTTTGTTAAAAACCGGAGTGGTTCAGTTATTGTGCTGAAATTTGGTATGAACCTGGCTGAAAAATTTACAAGTCCCAAGAAGCTCCTCACCTCTGCCTTATTTTGAGGCGCCCTGAAGTCTTGAACTGTCTGCTGATTTGAAGTTGTTGGTTTGATTCCATCGGCTGAGGAAAGTAATTTCCTCAACACCAAATGAGCATTTTTTTTTATTAAGAGTCAACCCACATGTGTGAAGTCTGTCAAGTACCTGTCGTAATCTATAATCATGCTCCTCCCTTGTTTTCCCACCAATACGAATATCATCTTGACTGTTGGCCACTCCATCAATGCCTTGTAGAATCCGTGAAATAACACGCTGAAACATTTCTTAAGCACATCGAACTCCAAAGAATAGTCGTTTATATCTAAACAAACCCAGGCTTGAGCTGAATACAGTGATATCCCTGCAGTCTTCATCTAGCTCAAGCTGATGATAGCCAGATTTTAAATCAATGGTTGAGAAGTATTTACAACCATTGAGTCCTGCCAACAGTTCATCAAAAGTGGGCAATGGAACACGTTCTCTCATTACTGCCTCGTTAGCTTTTCTCATATCGACCACTAGCCTATATTCGCCCTTTTCTCTCTTTTTGACTATGTGGGATGGCGATACGCAGGGAGTTGGTCCAGTCACCGGTTCAATAATGTCATTGTCTAACAAGTCATTAACTAATTTATGTTCAATGTCACGTAAATTAAATGCCTGTCTACGTACTGGCTGTGCCACTAACTTAACATTATGATTGATTGGAATTTTTAATTTAAAATCTTTCAATTTACCTATGCCATGGAAAATATTAGGGAATTCTTTGGCAATAATGTCATGCGTCATCTATTTGTTATCATTTGATACAATATTTATTTCAGGCCCTACTCTCAAGAGACCCAGTTCAGTTGAAGTTTCCTTACTTAAAAGAGAAGGTCCACACCCATTGAAAACCAGAACCTTTGCATTTGTTTTTATTTTTGTGTCCGAAGAATAAAATGTGGAATTTAAAAAACCCATATTCGATATTATAGAACCCCCATAAGAGTGATACTTTTGAGAATCACTTTCAGTTAAATTACATGCCAAACAAGACTTTAAGAGTGTCTTGAAAGTATGCCTGTCTATAATATTCACCGACGCTCCAGAATCAACAATAAAGCTAGACTTTACCTTGTCTCCAATTATTATTTGAAACCTTTGATCACCACTCTTCACTGTAAATACAGAATTTATTAAGCCACTGTCCCCACATTCACTTTCACTGTCAGCTTCATCAGAGTCTTCTGAGTCAGTTTCCACTACATACTTGACAACTCTAGTCTTCTTTTTCTTCTTTTGTTCTTCCTTCTTTTTATTATTGTAAACCTTGGTTTTACAGCATTTAGCAAAATGCCCTCTTATGCCACATTTGTTGCACTTCTCATTAGTAGCACTGCATTCTCCACTCTTTGCAAAATGACCTCGGCGGCCACATCTGTAAAATGTGATGTTATTATTAACTGCATTGACCTCTACAGCTTCATCCTCTTTCTTTGTTGGAGACTTTGAACATAATTGCTTCTCTAACTCGTATAGTCGGGATATTTCAATAGCTTGGGACAAACCAAGGTCTTTTCCTTTTTTTTTAAATTTCCTTTTAAGCTCTATGTCTTTGCACTTTTCTATTAATTGGTCCCTAATGACCTCATCTGCATTGCTATACTCACAATAGCGCGCTTGTTTCCTCAGCCGCACGATGAACTGTTCTATTGTTTCTCCATCCATTTGTAAGCTTCTAAATTTTTGCCGCTCATAGGCTATGTTGATCTCTGGTGCAAAATATCTGTTTAATATTCCTATGCTTTTCTCGTAATCTGTTGCACCTGTAGCCGGCTCGTCTTTAATTGTTTCAAAGATTTCTTGCACTTCTGGCCCGGCTTGGTGAAGCAACCGCGCCACTTTTTGTTTGTCATTGAGCCCTATTTGGCTATCGATGTAATACTGAAAGTTTCTCGTCCATAAGCGCCAGCGCGCCGGCAGCGTATTTTTATCTGTGTATGGGTCAAATTTCGGCCCCGATACGCCGTAATCTTGCTGCATCTCGTAGTACTTTTGTTGGTTATCACAATCACAATATGCGTGTTTCCACCCGACGTCGTAATCCAATTCGCCGGGTCATTCGCCACTCGTCGCCAGAAATATTGTAGGACCTCCAGTATTTAAATAATAAACTTCCTTTCCAATAAGTTGTTTTATTTGGTATTTCACACGTTACAATACAATAATCGGATTTAACCACAAACACATCCGCACCATATTGGCTCGGTCGGGGAGATACATACAAACGTCAAAAGTGACATTGGCATTTTAATTTTTTTAATTGAAGGGTTAGGATCCTACAGTAACCACACGTGTATGATGCTTTACTTTCCTTTGTACACAGTCACTAGAAAATAGATCAATCAAAAGTTAAGGAGCATGATGATGACGCATCTCATAGTCGCTCATCTCAGGCAAAGCAACCAAGCTTATAATGCTGTAAATATATGAATTTCCCCCCTAATATTCAAACAAATCTTAACTAATGACAATCTTAAATCTCAGACTGTCTTTGTCCTACTACAGAGATAGAACGAGACTTTAGAAGGATTTATGTTAAGATGTATCTAAGATGCCTTTAAGTATTTGGGCGTATGCCTAACCTACTCTGACGGTGACCTCATCTATCTGATTTACATAATGGCATTTAGAATTATATAGGTATATTTTTTTGTAAGTGAATGGATCTATTTTCAATGTGTAATGTTAAGTAGAATTAAGGGTAACGTTATGTGAACATTAATATAGAAAATTATTCATACTCTTTATTTTAATCAAAACCAAATAATATGATACGTACATACCTAACATAGGATCTCCGTCGTCGTTCCGCTTTATTACAACGCTGGTCTGTCCTTGCGCTGCACTATCCATTAGGCCAAGCAGTATCTCCTTGCTTCGGCTTTCAGACCGTCGCTGATCATACTGAAAAACTTTCCCCAAGAACATTTTATGAGTTCTCAGACTAAAAAGGGACTTGTTATAAAAAAAAACCGGCACAGTGTGAGTCAAACTTGCGCAATGAGGGTTCCGTACAATATGCTTCATGAACACACACACAATGTGCAAAAAATGTTTTATTCAATTGACTAGCGCCATCTAGTGGTGTTTTAGTGAACTATTTCCCTAGATGAACTTATTATTGTGAGTTTACCACTTAATTTTCAAGTGATAGAATTCTTATTATTTTTCCTGTAATCTTCAAGGAATGAACTATGTTTTGTAATTTTTTCCAAGTTTTCGGCTCAGTAGTTTCAGAGATCAGGGGGGGGGAATGGTCAATTTTTGCCTTCTTTCGTGAATAAAATCAAAAGTATTGATTTTACCCGAACAAAAAAAAATATTTTTGAGATCCTCATAATGAGCCCTTTCATTTGATATATGACACAGTAAGGTTAGCAAAACTTTTTTTTTAATTTTGTAATTGGTCCCCTCAAAATGACCCTTATTTCAAAAAAATCTTTATTTACTTTGCACATCCGTGTTTGGGTCATAGGATTACACTATCTTACCAAATTTCATCTAATTTGGTTCAGTAGATTCGGAGAAAATCGGCTGTGACAGACGGACGGACGGACAGACAGACGCTCGAGTGATCCTATAAGGGTTCCGTTTTTCAACTTTTGTACGGAACCCTAAAAACTGGTATCAGTTGATCGATTTAGTATAAGAAGTAATTTTATTTTCAAATTTCGAGCTATGATGCTAGGAGAAAGTTTTTCAATATAAGCAATATAGGTTCATTCTAGAAAATGGCACGGTTACAGATATTCTCGTGTGTACCTACATAATAGAGTAGTGATTTCACGCTGTTCAGGTTTATCCCGCTCTGGCAACGCTGGTCGTCAAAATCAATCTAAGAAATCGTAGCACTAGGTCGCGACGTACCTATTTTCATTTCATATCGAAACATCAACGCGTCGTGTGGAATACTTAGTCTGATTTAGACGGAGCGATGTCACTAGTCACTACGCCGTCGCTGTAACGACGCCGCGACGACGGAGCGGGATTGAAGGCCGCCGCATATATATCTGAATCTATGTTCTCTATCTTAATCTTCTTTTGTTTTCAGCCGACAAAAACGAGGACGTTATCATGCTGACGCGTATTTTTTTTCACGGGTATCTTTTTACAGAGTTATTTTATTTTGAAAATTCTTTTTTTTATTGCAAAGGATACCCCGAAGTCCGAAGTTGGTCTTATAAGAATTTGGAAAAAATCCAAGCAAAAGGGTATATTTTTAACACGCTTTTATTAGCTTCGCTTGATGTAAAAAAACCTTGGAATATTAATTTGACCCCCTTCCCGGTCTTCGATTAGGATGAAATTTTGCACACGCTCTGAGATCTGATGACAATACATGACTAGCGTGCAAAAAGCGTGTTTATTAATTTTTTAAACCAATTATAAATTATTATTTAGATAAGAGTTTGTATCATAGTCCGCTGTATTGTAGCAATACCAAGTTCGCCAATTTTTATCCTGTATTGTGAAGAATGTCCTTGGCCTTTTTGCTACGAAAGCGTGCAAAGACATGGTATAATATTCCATGCAAAATGCTTAAGTGAATAATTTCTCCTTTAGAATATTGCGTTGATATTCAAACTTAAATATTAAGTATAGATTGTGAATATTTTACATTCAATATGAAACAAGAAGAATCCACATCTAAGAAGACCGTTTTACTTTCAGGATTACAGGAAAGAAGACTGAAAAAACTCGGCGGAGATGCCCCGACTGGCGAACATAAGGCAGTCACAGGGAAAGAAAAACTCTCGCTTATGAGACAGAATATCATTGAAGTCATAACTCACTCCACAGTTATGCCTTTCAGGTGGCTCAAAAGCTCCTACAGATGCTTCTACTGCTACGAAGTGTTTCAAGAACCGAAAGATCTCAAGTTGCACTGCGCAACTCACGCAGAAAATGAAGAAATTAAGAAGGTCATGAACAACTATTGGGAATCGTCAGTTTTTGTAGATATATCAAATTTGAGGTGCAAACTTTGCCCGAATACAGTCGCGGACTTCTATACACTGATAGATCATTTGATTGCTGTTCATCAAGTGCAGTTTAACAAAGATATAGGGATGTGCATGAGCCCGTTCAAGCTTCATGGTATATCAGTTGAGTGTGTCACATGTGAGAAACATTATAGAACTTTTGGACATTTGCTAGTGCATTCTAATAAAGAGCATAAAGGCTGTTCTCAGTTACTTTGCGAGGTCTGCGGACAGCATTTCAGACACGCACACAATCTAAGAGATCACGTTAATAAGGAGCACACGAAACAGACCGTAGTGTGCAGTCTATGTGGAGAAACGCTCGCTAGTATAAACAGGATGAGAACACATATGCAACACTTCCACAACAAAAGATACAAGTGTTTCAAGTGTCCAGACTTATTCGAGACACATTACAAACGATCGTTACACATGATGAATGTCCACAAAAGCAGAGATGAAATAAAATGCCAGCACTGTAGTAAAACCTTCGTGTTTAGGAGTACTATGATGAGGCATGTGAGAGAGACGCATTTGCGGGAGAAGAATGCGGTATGTGGCATCTGTGGGTGGAAAGCGTTTGGTATAAATAGATTGCAGAGACATATGATGAAGCACAGCAACGATAGGAACTTCAAGTGCCCAGCGTGCGATAAGGCCTTCAAAACTAAAAAGACAATGATGCAGCATTATAATAATATTCATCAGAAAGTGAGGCCGCCTGATGCTTTGATAGGACTGTAAATAGCCATTAAAACGGGTACTTAGCCCAACTACTTTCTCAGTATCTGACAATAGATTTTAATGGCTATTGTACATAATTATCTAAGAAATATATACTATAGGTAATAAGTACGATGAACATGTTTTTTTTTTCTTTTTTGCCATGTACAAGAGAGACCCCTCTCTGTCGCTAGTCGCGCAGCTTTAAAAAGATGTAATGTAATGTCTACAAAGTCACGCCAATATTTATGGCGGGTCGGATATAAGCTGCGAACTGCGCAGTTCGTCCCCCCGCGCCTACCTGATAATATGAACTGCACTTCGACTCGCGTGATGTTCTGAGCCGCATGATATGTTAGTTTGGTACGACTTATACTGTATTATTTCTTCATGATGCCACGAATATTCGGCTACTATTCTGTATTCGGCCTATTCAGCCCCTATTTTTGGTATTCGGTATTCGGCCGAATAGTACTTATTATTCGGCCGAATACCGAATACCAAATCGTGGACAAAAAAGACACATCTTCATACTCAATCAAGACTTGTTTTTATTACCAAATTACAATATTTTAATAAGTAAAATAAATCAGCAGTAAGTTGTGATGGATAAAAACAAGCTTTTCAGCATTTGATGGTAGCAAACGATTACGCTTTTCATCGTAAATGATACCAGCTCCAGAAAACAACCTCTCACTATACACGCTACTCCCGGGAGAAGAAAGATAAATTTAAGCAAATTTTGAAAGGTTTGGGTACGTTAGTATTATATTGTCTTTGGTTTGGGTATTGCTTTTCATTTGGTGACCACCACTTGTAAGGATCAGCTTTCCTATCTAGGCGAGTAGTTTTCAAATAAAAATCTATCTCATTTGCCACAGTATTCTTCTCCATTTTCTCCTCATCATAACTATTTCGCATATTATCAGTAGCGACTTCCTCAAAGCAGTTCCAGAAACTGTCGTGTATTTCTGACAAGCATGTACTTAGTGCCCAATGTTCGGCGGCCGAATATTCGGCGCTTCGGCCGATAGCGTTGCAGAACATTCGGTATTCGGCTAAATCACTATTAGAGTTACACTAGTCTCTAGTAGAAAGTGCCACACTGCAGTTCTGTCATCATTACAACACAGCTGCGTCCTCCCTTCATACTTTGGTTGCACTGTGATGCGTTGTCGCTCCGTCTTTGCTGCGCAAAAGCCGCGCTTTGTCTCTCAGGTCCCATTTGCATTTCCGTGGTAATCCTACTTAAACTCCCCGCCACGAGAAGCTATAAATTAAGTTCATCAATAAACTTCTACTGAGTTGGAGTTACCTAGCGACAATATTATGAGTTAACCAAATACAATTAACTTAAATTACTATACGGGTAATACGAAACTAAAGACCAATTCTAATTAGTCGGGTTATATTTTAACGATACAAAACGCGGTCGCTCAATGTGTTTTGGTACAGGAACGAGTCCGACTCCGTAAATGTAAACATTTGGCGCATTTCTGAGATATAATAAAGTTTCTGTAGCAGTTTTTGCTATACGTTGTTTTTTTTTATTAGCTATTGAGTCTTACTGATTTATAATAACGTTTCTGTAACAGTTTTTGCTATAAATTGTTTTTTTTTTTATTAGCTATTGAGTCTCAATGCCGGGCAAAAGGAAAAATAATTCTAACCATCTCTTCTTTGGTTTATATTTTTACACAAAAAACAACAATATAATTTTTTGTTTCGTCTAAATGTTGCGAACCCCTGAACATTTGTTTACATAATTTATAGCTTCTTATGATGGGGACTTTACATTATTATGTAAGTAGGTTCGCAGAACACGGAATGTCGTTAGCACCCTACTCTACCCCTCGCTCTAGCTAGTAGGCGAAAGTCGCATATAATCGGCATGTCAGTTGGTGCTCGAAAAAAAAGGTAAAAGTGCCCCAATGTGGCATCTATCATAATTACTGTAAAATATATGATGTAATCTTTATCATACGTACCTAAGTAGAAGCTTACAGATTTTGCATTTCTACAATTATACCTTGAAACCCAAAAGCTCATTAATAGGTATCGCCCCCCTGACACGCTTGTTTCGTATGAAATGTGTTAAAAAGCGTCTCTAGTAGCGTTTGAGTGACAGTCGCATTTTAACGATTTGTGTGACATGCAAGTTGGTTCGACTTACGCATTTTTTTTATCTATGGATTTATATAGAATGATGAAGCGACGATGCATCGTTGTCGCTGCGATGGTGCTCCGTCGTCGCAACGTGATTTTTGATTCTGCATTTTATAAAATATCCCAAACCACTTTAAGCTTTTTTAAGAAGTTATTTTGCTTCTCAGGGTGATAAACTTGTTCTAGTATAATCCTAGTATATATAGTATAATCATAGTATCCTAATATGTACATACCTACATATATTTTTTTTTGTAGTCATGTAAATAATAAGCTTTGCCAATAAAAGGAAAGTAATCATGGAGGAAGGAAATATTTTGTTTAATTTACCCACCCAACATACTGTGTTTAAGGGTTCCGTAGCCGAATAGCAAAAAAAGGGACCCTTTTCGTCATTTCCGTGTGTCACAGCCATTTTATCCCGAAATTATTGAGACTATACAGTGGACACTTGGTAGATGATGTATTCTGTGTGTGAACCGCTTTACGATTTTTATACAAAAATAAAAAAAAAGTTTAGAGGCTTTATAACTCATGGAAATGAAACTAATTTTCCCCTCAAACCTATTCGTTAGGCGTGTGTATAGAAAGGTCTTTTAAAATAACATTGAGGTTCCTCATTCAGACAATCAAAGAGGAAAGAGCACACAACCGACACAACCAAAGGAGTGACATGAGTTTTTCTTTCATTTCAGACGCGAGTGCCAGTAACAGAGAGACAGAGAAAGAAAGGAAGCTCAGTGTCGCTCACTTGCTAACAGTGATCATTGAGAACTCCACTATAATGCCATTTCGGTGGTACAGGAGTAAATACATGTGCTTCTATTGCAACGAGTTGTTCGCTGACAGCTCACAGCTCAAAGACCACTGCAACAACCACGAAGACATCCAATTGTCTGAAATACTTCGAAGGTCCTTTTATAAAAACGATATAATCAAACTGGACGTCACTGATCTATGGTGCACCTTATGCTCTACTCAGTTACAAACTTTCGATGAATACATTAATCATATTTTCGAACACCACGATTTGAATTTCGAAGAAAATGTCACTGGCCAGTTTCATACATTCTTGTTATCCGACAAAGATATACCATGCCCAGAGTGCGATTCAAAATTCCAAACATTTGCATTATTGTTGTACCATTTGAACAAAACTCATTTAAGTGATAGGAAATATATGTCGCATATCTGTGGTATATGCGGGAAAATCTTCTCAAGTTTATCTAACATGGACGCTCATATAATTCAAATACATCGGAAACAGAAGTGCAAATATTGTCACGTGATATTTCCGTCTCGATACGCCATGGAAAGCCATGTTAAAAGCGTTCATGAGACTGATGATTTGAAATGTCCATTTTGTCCGGAGATTTTGAAATCGATGTATATGAAACAGCGACATCTAGCGATGGTCCACGACTATGAAAAAGTACAATTGAAGTGTGAATTTTGCTCTATGATTTTTGTCAGACATCATAAGTTGACGAATCACGTTCGAAGGGTGCATTTGAAAGAGAAGAATCGTACTTGCGAAATTTGTGGTTTTAAAGGCTTCAACAACGAGTCGTTAAAGAGGCACATGGTGAAACATGATGCTAGAAGGCCTTTCCAATGCGCCATCTGTGACAAAACATTCCAAAGGAAAACCACGCTGAAAACACACATGAGGACTCATTTTTATTTAAACATAATAAGGAAAGAAGAATCAATTACTGAATCGTAATATTTTTGTAACGGTAGTTAAATAACAAACATAATAAAATATCTATTATTTAATTGATTTATTAATGTAGCCAATAAGTAAATAACCACAGAACTCAGTAAAAACCTATGTTATATTGGCGATCAATAAACTAAGTTAAAATATATAGATCAAATATATTTTATTCTAAGTAGGTAAGTACTTAATTAACCTACCTACATGCAACAAAAGTAAGCTCAATAGGCTAAAGTTTTACCGAGATTTGTAAGCCAATGGAAATTTCGCTACTGGTTAGGTAAGTAGAATGTCGAAAAACCCTTCAGTAAAAAAATGAGAACGAAGAAAATAGCGAAACATATCGCACACGGGGTCCCTTCGGGTACTTTAATATATTTTACTTTAATTTATTTCAGCGGTAATAGAAAAACACATTCTGCAAAAATTCCAAGTCTCCTATTACGGATACACGAACAATTTAAAATTTATGTCCCTTCTCCGAGCATATTCCCGGTTGCATGAACTATCTGTGAGTTTTTAGTACCTACTCATGGTCCACTCTTACTGCTCGTTCACGATAACATTTCGGCCTATACGGCAAAAGATGAGAGTTTCTGCACTCCAAAGGCTTTGCTATTGTTCTTCAGATCAGCCGTTCAGCTTATACATGTCAACCGTGATATATGAGTATGCTGCCTCTCCAAGCCTTGCGCACACTTGTAGCGCAGACTGGTGGCCCAGAGCCCTGGAGAGATGGATCTTCCATCTCTCCAGGGGCCCTTTGATTATGTTGCCTTACATACAGGTTTAGGGCACTCTCCCCTCACCGCAACCGCCCGGTGAAGTAGGTCATTTTGACACAGAGACGAAACACAATTTTTTTTTAGAGATCTAATCTATTAGAGACTGGCTTCGCCCGTGGTACATACCTAGCGTATGGCTCTAAGGGATATCGTTCGTACACCTATCCTACGGTGAAAGAATTTTTGAAATAGCTAATCTCAGGAAATTTCGAAGTTCCTGAGATGAGCGCGTTCAAACAAACAAAGAAACTCTTCAGCTTTATTAGCTTTTCACCACCACTTACATAGATGACCTTATAGGTAGGTAACTGTCTAACTGGACTCGCACACAATACTTTTACAGTATCCTTAGCATCAAAAATAGTATTCTAGATACAGATACAAAACCATAATTTCTTTTTAATATTTTTCCAGAAGAAGCAGAAGATGTAAAGCCGTCGATGGCATTGAAATCACGGCTTGACAGTGCGAAGATTTTTGTCGACCTCCGTAACCTGAGAAAACTGGTCTCAGCGGTCATAGAGCACTCCACCATCATGCCCTTCCGCTGGTGCAGCAACAAGTACATGTGTTTCTTCTGCTGCTACCCCTTCTCCTCCAGTCGCGACCTTCGGCAGCACACCACGACTGAACACGAGAACCCTAAACTCAAATACGTACTACAGAACGTACGGAACACTTCGAAAATCAAATTAGACGTCACAGACCTAACCTGCAAGATATGTGGCCAAAAGTTAGATAATTT
This sequence comes from Rhodophaea formosa, assembly GCA_963082605.1. Lineage (NCBI taxonomy): Eukaryota > Metazoa > Arthropoda > Insecta > Lepidoptera > Pyralidae > Rhodophaea > Rhodophaea formosa. The sequence goes on along the minus strand of OY720229.1, from coordinate 6,053,412 downwards.
AAATGATTTTTTCGATCATTTAATAGCAAAACATGATATGAAATTAAAAAAGGAACCAAGTGTCCATATGACGACGTTCAAACTGTCCGACGATGGAATGTTTTGCCTCGAATGCGGACAGAAGTTTCTTTTCTTTGGCACTCTGGTCGGACACACACATCGGTTTCATGCGAAAACTGAAATGTTTCTATGTGAAATATGTGGACAAGCTTTCGCTGGGAAAGCTAATGTTACTAGCCACGTAAAAGCCGTCCATAATATAGGAAATAAAAATAGATGTAATAAATGCTATAAGTCTTATTCTTCAGAAACGGCTTTGTCTAACCACATGAGACGTATGCATCGTGAAGGAAGACTAAAATGTCCAAAATGTCCAGAGATATTACGGAGTCCGTATTTAAAGAAGCGACATATGGCATTAGTACACGATGTGAAGCATTTCCAGTTTAGCTGTGATATGTGCCCGAAAACGTTCATGTTTTTGAGCAAACTGGCGCAGCATAAAGCCAGAACGCATATGAAAGAGAAGAATTTTACGTGTGAAATATGTGGCTTTAAAGTTTTTAATAAAGATCTGTTGAAGAAACATATGGTGAAGCATGATGATTCCAGGCCTTTTCAGTGTGAGGTTTGTAAGAAATCTTTTCAGAGGAAGAAGACATTGGACTTGCATGTGAGAATTCATACGAATGATAAGAGATATGTGTGTAAGGAGTGCGGCAAAGCGTTTATTCAGGTGACTAGCTTGAAGTTGCATAATAAAGTGCATCATTCCGCGCTGGTGGATGTGTCATGGAACTGAGCTTTATAGTAGGATAGTGTTACTGTTATAAATATACGTTTACAATATAAAGTTGTTTTATTTTTGTAGTCATATAGCACCCACTATGTGTCCGGCCCGTTGCCACTTCAAATGTGCAACCCTGCGAGCTATGTCTGTTACCTTTTCTCGTTCTACTGCGGATGTCCACATTTCTGATTCTATCGGGAATCATTGGAGTCAGTATGCACAAGACCGCAATTTGTGGCGATTTATGAGGGTGGCCTATGTCCAGCTGTGGACGTTCCGCTGACGGTTCCTGTTGAATTATAATATATACGCTGATAGATAGGTAGACAGATAGTAGTAGTACCCACTTATTAATTTTATGAAACATTGAATGAAAATTTCATGATATAAAACAACTAAGTATCCTCAGGGGACATAACAAACAAAATTTTGATTTCTCATAGAAAATCTATTACTTACCTGATTTGAATATAATATTTAAATAAAATTATTTTAATACGGTTTTTATCGCGTTTATTACATTATTTATACACCTAACGTTTCGAGCACTTTACAGTGTTCGTGGTATACTAGACAAATGTCAACTTAGTCTACCTGCGACCACGAACACTGTAAAGTGCTCGAAACGTTAGGTGTATAAATAATGTAATAAACGCGATAAAAACCGTATTAAAATAATTTTATTTAAATGTGTAACAATCGCGAAAACATAAGAAAACATTGAATATAATAAATAATCAAAGCTTACCTGATTGCTTCTTTGTATGGTAAGAATTATTATTTCGTGTTTTGAGAATAGCCCCTGGGGGGAAAAACGTTCAATATCATGGACTGATCATAATCTATAAATATTAATTCTTCATTTTGTGACACCTGTGCTCATAGATTTAAAAAAAAACATTTTCGTCACTAGCCTGTGCTTATAAAATATATTAGTTACATATTTTGTAATTGAAAGATGGGAATGTTTGTCTGTCTGTATGCTGTATCCATGAAAAAACGCTAATATTAAAAATTAATTGACTTTAATTTTTATAAAGACTGAAACAAATTTATCTCTCTCCATCAAAAATGACTGAACCGATTTCAGTGAAACTTACACTGTTCCCTAAGTTGGATTATACTAAGTTCATCTATAAAATAATTAATTTCATCCAACTTTGCAGACAATTATACAAATTTACATACATACAGAAATTTGTCACAGTTGTTTAGAACCTGGTACAGACGGACATGTCCAAAAACTGTAAATTCTGTTAATTTTACCTACATCTAAATACGGGTCGATAACCTCCTTTTTTAAGTTGGTTGAAAATGGGGTATCATGTCGTAGAAACGGTCGCGTCTATCACTCGTTTAGTGAGTCACATGTTCAAAAATAGTGCCCCTTGTCTATGATTAAAAAAAAACTAATGTCAACCAACTTGCTTGCTGTGTCTATAGTTGTACATAAACAAAATAAATCAATTTAATTTTGCTAAATTCTGGACTATAACAATATTGTTCTTCCTATAGGAGAACTAACTAAAAGCTTCGGCTCGTATATGAACATATTTTAATTAAAATATTAACTAAAAGATGGAAGTTACGGCTTGCCGCTGCTGTCTCTCGCCAGGCATCCACAAAGACCTGAACACAAGCTACATGTGGCTGAATAACAAGGAGGTTTATTCAGAAATGCTTCAAGAATGCTTCAATATTGTGGTGAGAATAGAATAGAAAAATCTTTATTCAGTGATTTTTAAATAGTAGATTAGAGAGAGAGACTCCTTGACTTGTGTGTTTAAGTTGTAGTCGTAACTAAGTAAAAAATACTAGCATAATCTTTCTTCTTTGATCATATTCCCCACAGCTATATATAGCAGCTTTGCCAATGCCCAGCTGCCCTATTTACTAACTCGGATAACAGGTGTTGATGCCTATCAATGTAGGATTTGCTCTTACAATGCGGTTTTTGTATTCCAAATAAAAAGTTCGAGCAAGCAAAACCCGCATTGTTAGAGTAAATTCTAGATTGATAGGCATCAACACCTGTCATCCGAGTTAGTAAATAGGGGGGCAGATATGGTACTTATCTCTTGCAAAATGTGTCAATAATTGAATCAAACAAAAAGGTACCACAGATATCATGCTGTCATGATCAAAGTCTGCTTCCAACCTTTAGATTGCAATAACACAGTTACTGTGTTATTAGAAGTGCTGAGAAAGTAATTTGAATTAATAAAATATACCTACAACACTGAGAAATCTGTATCTCGCAGTGTACAGAGATTGACTTAGAAGATGGTATATAATGCAGCCATAACAACTTGAAAGCAAAAGAAGACATTGTGATTTAAATAGAGATAGGAGACTAGGCTGCGAAGTATTAACATTAGTTGTTTATAATCATTGTACACTCAATCATTAACAAACATATTCCAAATGAACCTATGTATTAAATCATAGTGATTATTTATATGCTCTTTGCTATGTATAGGGGCCATTCAAGTATTGCTTATCAGAAAAATAGCTATTTTTAACCCCCTCTTGCCAGCAAAAGTAAGAAATGTTCTTCCACCACCCCCCTACCTAAGTTTATGTAAACATTGGCATAATGTTCAATAAAATGTTAGCGTATTTTGCGAAATAATGCTTATGTCTTCACCACGTCAACCCCCCCATCCCCCATGTCATCAAAAATAAGCCAACCCCAGACCCCCCACCCCCTTTCACTGCTTACGTAATATTTGAATGACCCCGTATTGGAAATGTTACATGAGAACAAGATAAAGGAAAATCATCTTTTTAATTGGTTTTAATTAGCTCAAATTATGTTATTTGTTCCTATACATATGTACATATGTATATGTTGCAGGGATATTATAAAAGTCGTGATATTATAATTTCACTAGCGACATTATAATTACACAGATTATTGTCAATCGTTTGTATTACTTACAATTTAACGGGCTAGTTTCAGTACCATTATAATTTCACTAGACCGATGCAGTAAAATTGTAAGGCAGTGATATTTTGACAAAAACACTGGTCTAAGAAAGCCGTTAGATTATTAGAGCGATCGCTGATTGGTCCGCATTCGTTACCACCTGACCAACAAGTACTAAACATAGAGTTAGGAAATAAAAAATAGATTTTAGAAAATATTTTTTTTAATTTTTCTTGTCTCTTTTTAAAGTACTAGGTATCTATACTATAAAATATGCTGAAAAAGTTATAACGCTTACTAATCAAATTATAACTTTAATAACTATAAGCTAAATAGTACGTAATACTGGTAGTAACATTTAAGTCACTAGCATCAATTTTTGGATTTGAATAAAGCTTAATTAATAATAATAAATGAATGATAATTATGTACTTTTTGTCAAAATATGTTACTTAAAAAAGTTGGCAGGTTACATAATTTAGCAAGTAATTTAAATGACATAACAAATAGAATAATAAATTAATAACAAATTGACCAATCAGAACACGTGGGGCTCCCACCACAAACCCAACTCATAATAAACCTAGATTTATTATAATATCACTATTGCGGCCCAGTGAAATTACAATAACTCTGAAAAGAGTTCGTGAAATTATACGAACCAGACGTTATTGACAATAATCAGTGTAATTATAATTTCACTAGAGAAATTATAATGTCACGTTTATGACAAAATCCCTGCGACATATATATATTTATTATTTAATATCTTTGGTACCAGCTTAAAATGTCGGACGGCGCTAGTATGGCCATCTGTGAGGAGTGCATCAAGCTTCTCCGCAGCTCATGCAACTTCAAGCGGCAGGTACTCCACAATGAGGAGGAGCTGCTCAGGACGCTGTCTGATGTTAAGGGTAATTATTCTATTGGTATCATCATCATCATCAACAGGTCTTTGTTAGTATCCATTGCAGCAGCACTACCCTCTCTGTACTACCGGAGCCATATATTAACCAGATCAGTCAGAGAATTTGGCTTACACTCCATGCTGGCCAGATGGGTTGGAGAATTCTCTTTGATGTTTATAAGCTTGTGTTTCCTAAGTCGCCTTCTACGACATCCACGGGAAGACTTGGAGTGGTCCTATTCTACTCTGCCGGGAACCACACGGCGTAGCAATTATTCATTACCAATTGAACTAAAATTTTGTATACTCATGTGAGTCATGTAAGTTGTACATGTCTTGCTGAAATGTGGTCAGTATACTGCTCTACGAGACAGGTTCTTAGCTGGACTACCTATGGAGAATGGATTGCTGAACACAGTGTTGACCAATCCATTGTCACATCCAGCAAAACCAGTATACCTCTTATGCAGGTGTATAATGTCGCTAAGATAAATTTTATACTAGAGGTTCCCCATAAGGCTGGCATAGTCACATCAAGAGTACTGAAGCCTCGAAAAAAAAATAGATTTTGTAAGTTGGAAGATAGTGTAATTAATATTAAAGTACCATATACCTGATCTGATGATTGAGTCAGAAGGTACTATTAAACATAGGAAGATAAATATATAATCTACATTGAATGGAGCACTATAACATAGACACTGGTTTCGGACCATTACAACTAATTTTTTTTTTCTTTTTAAATATATACGGATAAATCACACAGATTCAGCTAACCCCAAAGTAAGTTCGAGACTTGTGTTATGGGATACTAACTCAACGATACTATATTTTATAATAGATACATATATAGATAACCATCCAAGACCCAGGTCAATCTGAAAAAGATCATTTTTCATCTTGACCTGACCGGGGATCGAACCCGGGACCATCCGTGTCGCAGGCAGGCGTGTTGACCGCTGCGCCACGGAACTAATAAACAGATGTTTATGCTTACTAATTATAAATTTGATTATGTTTTGATTTGTTTTCAGATGAGGAACCAAAAGAAATAAAGTTGGAATCGCCATTGTTCGATGGAGACGATTCAGATGACTATTTCATGTCCGATGAAGGTTAGTTTCGTACTGTTGGAAGTTCAGTTCGGAAAATGGCATTTGCAGGCACTTTTTCACGTCAAATCAAATAAAAAAAGATATTGTGTATTTTATTAATAATGTAATCAAAAATATGAATCTTTTTATTTTTAGCCTTTAAAAACTAGTATATTTTCTAGCTAAAATAAAAATTATAGATACTAAAAGTGTTTGACCGCTCTGCGCCATAGAAGCCGTCGAACACAATTGAAATGTCGTTTTTCTTTCAGATTGAAATGTATTTTCGTTTCATTTCAGATCAAAAGCACGAAATCAAGTGGGAATCATCACTGGACGAAAAAGACGACTGTTTTTATTCTGATGCAGGTTGGTTCCATATTTACTATATCTACAGCCATTCATTAAATTTTCGGGGTTTTAATTATGACATCAAAGGTAAAATTTATAAGAGCGTGGTAAGACCGGTTGTTTTGTATGGTTCGGAGTGTTGGGCCACCAAGGTAACGGATGAAAGGCGACTGCATGCAGCGGAGATGAGAATGTTAAGATGGATGAGTGGGGTGACTAGAAGGGATAGGATAAGGAATGAGTATGTGAGAGGTAGCACAAAAGTAGCCCCAATAACAGAAAAGCTTAGGAGTAATAGATTGGGATGGTACGGCCATGTTATGCGGAGAGAAGAGAGCCATATTACTAGAAGGGTACTGGAAATGAAAGTTACTGGAAACCAGAATAGAGGAAGGCCAAAGAAAAGATGGATGGAGTGTGTGAAGGAGGATATGGAGAAAAAGAAGGTGACGAAGGAGATGGCTCGTGATAGAGCGAAATGGAAAAGGCTTACATGCTGTCCCGACCCCACATAAGTGGGATAAGGTGAGGAAGAAGAAGAATTATGACATCGGACGGCGAACGAGCAATGGTCAGCAGGTCACCTGATGATAAGTGGTCACCGCTGCCCATGGACAAGATGGGTCCCCGGTTCTCTCAGTCACTGAACCTGTATGTGATGAATGCGTTGTGCATTTGTTGCAAAAGTAAACGTAATCAAATGCAGAAAACAATACAAGCTTTTATTCTTAAATTTCCAGAATTTGCAGAAGAAGACTTCAAGCCATATAACGCACCAAACGAACAGCTTAACGATGCGACGGTGGTGTTCGAAATCAATAGCGTACGAAAACTGGTCTCAGCGGTCATACAACACTCCACCATCATGCCTTTTCGCTGGCACAGCAACAAGTACATGTGTTTCTACTGCAGTGAAGGCTTCTCTTCCAGCAAGGACCTCCGACAGCACACCGCAACTGAACACAAGAAACCCAAACTCGATGACAAAATCGTAAAGAACACATCGAAAATCAAATTTGACGTCACGGAGATCACTTGTAAGAAATGCGGCCAAAAATTAGACAGTTTAAACGAGTTGTACGATCATTTAATAGAAGAACATGACATGAAATTAAATAAAGAACAAAGCGTCTTTACGACCGCATTTAAATTGGCAGACGATGGAATGTTTTGCCTCGAATGCGGACAAAAGTTCCTTTTCTTCGGCACGTTGAGCGGTCATGTAAACCGTTTTCATTCGAAAACTGAAATGTTTCCATGTGAAATATGCGGGAAAGGCTTTGTCACAAAAGGTGACGTCATTAAGCACGTAAAAGCCATTCATACCACAGGGACTAAAATCAGTTGTAGCAAATGCGATAAAATTTATTCTTCTGAATTTTCCTTAGCTGACCATATGAGGCGTATGCATCGTGAAGAAAGACTAAAATGTCCAAAATGTCCAGAGATATTACGGAGTCCATATATGAAGAAGCGACATATGGTATTAGTGCACGACGTGAAGAAATTCCAATTCAAGTGTGACCAGTGTCCGAAAACGTTCATGTTTTTAAGCAAACTGGCTCGGCATAAAGCGATGTTGCATTTGAAAGAGAAGAATGTTACTTGTCAGATATGTGGGTTTAAAGTTTTTAATAATGAGCTATTGAGAAGGCATATGGCGAGGCATGACGATGCCAGGCCTTTTCAGTGTGAGTATTGTAAGGTTACTTTACGCACGAAGAAATCTCTGGACTTCCATATAAGGACTCATACGAATGATAGAAGATATGTGTGTGACGAGTGCGGCAAAGCGTTTATTCAACCGACTAGTTTAAAACTGCATAGAAACACGCATAAGAAGTTGGCGGAGAAGTCATGAGAATATGTATAATGTAGGTGTAATATAAGTTATACTGATATAAATATACATTTACTTCAAAAATTGTTTATTTCTTGGTACAGTCCGAATCAAAGTTTATGGCGGCTCGGATATTAGCTGCTTACTGCGCAGTACGCACCCTGCCTCCCCGTGCGCTCCGCTGAACCTAATATTGTGTACTGCGCATCGACTCGCTCGATGTTCCGAGCTGCCACAAAGTTTGATTCGGACTGTACTTACACATGTAATTACACATCTGGTATACAACGTGTTAATAAAAAGCGCAAAACCTGTTATCAGTTTATTAAGAATCGAGAGTAGAATCGATTCCACAAATAAAAATAGGGGTCAAACTTTAGACAAAAAAATGCCGTGTTTTTTTTTTGATCATTAAACTAGAAAATATTTTTTCAGTGATTCCAAATGGGACAACAATATCATGTGGTCTCAACGCCTTAATCGTACGATTTGTTCTCAGAGACTCGCATAGATGGCGCCACTCGAAACTACACAACATTGTATCTACCGTATTATGAGAATATAAAGACATGATTCACAACATATATCTTATTAAAAATTAAAACAATATTTTAGGCATAATATTTTAAAATGACACCGTATATTTAGTAAGTTAAAGGCTAACGCAGATTACCGCCATCTAGTATCGACTACCAAGCAACTCTCCTGCGCCATACATTCGCCTGCTTTTCGCAACCTTAATTTGGTCCAATATTTTTATATGGGGTGGGCAGTCTATTACGTTAGTATTATATTGTCTTTGACAATATTCATGCGGCGGCACGCGAAACGCCAATGTCGCTCTCGATCGCACGTAATTAGGTAATTACCGTAGAAAGAAACAAAATAGCTAATATCGTCGTAAATAATCCACGAAAATGAAATGTAATAATATATATAATTAACACGTTGTATAATCTGTTCATTAGAAACTGGAAAATGTCTCCCGTAAAAAAATATTTTGTATTTCTTCCACCGCCATTAACTTTATTTTTGAAGCTATTTTGCGCCAGTGCCTTGAAAGGCTTTAGGTGGTTCATTATTTTATTAATGAAACGGATGACTGAAACTTGGCTCATTCGATTTTGGTATATTTTGCCATCTAAAATAAAACTTGTAGAACGTGTTTTCCTCTGTGATAAAACCACAAAATACTAAGGAGATAGATACTATTACTGATCCGCTAAAATTCCTGCCACGAACTGATTTCCTTCTCATTTTCTTTTTATACATCACTAGCTGTTACCCGCGGCTCCGCCCGCGTGATATATAGCCTATGTCCTTCTCAGCACCCTAACATAAGTTAAAAGTTTCAGTAGATACGACGTAAAAGCGTAACTAACAAACAAACTAATTTATAAATAAACAAACTCACTTTCGCATTTATAATATCGTAAAGTTAGGAGTAGGATTTTGGGGATAGTTAGTTGTTAGGATCTCTCAATCACACTTGACGTACAAAAAAACCTTTAAAAATACTTTTTGTTTTATTTTTATACAATGAATATGTCAATTTGTCGGAAACTTGGTAATATAATGAAGAAAAATATTTTCTTTAACTCTTGAAAGACCATTTGACAGTTTATTTCGGAACAACCGATAACAACTCTTGCCAGTTGCCATTCCCATTTATAGAAAATGTTGTTCCATTTGCAAATCACTGAAAAAAGATTTTTCTATTTTGATGACAAAACACATGAGTGCACTGCTGCTACTATTATTAATTCTGTGCTGCTGCATTAATTCACTGATCGCAATAACTTTAGTCATGGTTTTAGTTTCGTCATTAAATGAAATCGAGTCGATTCATTGATTATGTTTTGCTTTAGGCACATCTCTATTATAGATTAAAAGCTCTATATAGTTTGTGATTAAAAGAAAATAAATGTCAACCTCTTTTGAGTTTGATCGAGTACGATTGGATTGGAATGAAAATGGATTTCTATTTTTATGTTTATATGGTAGAATTCTAGACTTGATTGACTCCCTATTACCTAGTGGTAGATGGTGAATGAAGCAAAACCTTTGAAACAGTTATAAACACATTTTAATCAAATTCAACCCAATAAAAGATGGAAGTTAGAACTTGTCGGTGTTGCCTCTCGCCAGGCATCCACAAAGATCTAAATACCAGTTACCTGTGGCTGAACAAGAAAGAGATCTATTCGGAAATGCTGCAGGAATGCTTCAACATTGCGGTGAGTAAAATACTTATTGTTATGAGCCGATTACCACTTAATTGTTTGTTGGTACCTACCTGATTAGAGTTTGTTATAAACAAAGTACAAAATTCTATAAAAGTTACTATCCTAGCGTGTTCCCAGTGGCCTTTCAACTTTGATGTTCCGTCCCGCAAAACAACTAACAAAAATCTATCGAAAAGTTTATATAGACCCTAGCTTTTTAACCTTTCTTCGCGGCCTTAGGTGGTGGTGAACCTAGCCCCTGCTCGATTTTACTTTTACCTTTCTACCATGAGTGTGTATAGTACTTGCATAGGCGTTTTTCCATGTTTAGGCCGCTTGTTTGGGCCCATTGTATGTGAGCATAAGAAATCTGTTTATTCTTATCTATCCTGATGTGTAAGTAAAATTTCAATCAAAATCTGTGTAGTCCTTTCACATGAAGAATTGTCAAGGGGTAACACATGCAGATGTCAAATTATCACATCCCAACTAATATTATAAATGCGAATGTGAGTTTGTTTGTAACGCTTTCACGTCATATCTACTGCACCAATCGTCATGAAATTTTGCATACACATAGGTTAGGGTCCTGAGAAGGACATAGGCTATATATCACGCCGGCGGAGCCGCGGGTAACAGCTAGTAAATAATAATTGTACTTGCTGAATCATTATATTATCTGCATTAATTATGACTTTCTTGTTTATTATAGCCTATGTTGACCATTGATAATCTAGCTTACAAGAATTTTCGGAAATTCGTTACTATTTTTGAGTTTATGCTTTGAAAAAATCAGAATCAAATATTTCCTATTACAATTAATAGGAAATATTAGTAGCATAGAAGAGTAGAACAATAAAAAAATGTTTTATTCCAGTTGAAAATGTCGGACTGCACCAGTACAGCTATCTGCGAGGAATGCATAAAGATTCTCCGCAGCTCGTGCAACTTCAAGCAGCAGGTGCTCCACAGTGAACAGGAGCTGCTGAAGATGCTGCCTGATGCTCAGGACAATGGTTATATAACTTCCAACTAATATTATAAATGTGAAAGTGAGTTTGTTACACTTTCATGCCCTGTCTACTGAACTGATCATCATCAAATTTTGCATAAGCGTTATCTGAAGTATGGAGAAGATCATAGAATAGAGTAGAAAAATCTTTATTCAGTGATTAACAAATGGAACAGTAGAATGATAGTCGACACAAAGCTAACACAATTAATATATTTTGCAAAAAAAAGAATAATTAAGCAATTATAGTTAAACCACTGAAAGTGAGTTCCACAGCATACATTGCTGTCTGTCATATAACAGTCAGCAAGATTGGTCTTCCGTGGAAACACAATAAATAAACATAGGCTACCTTTCATTCCGGGAAAAGTACCGATTCTGAGAGATCGAAAGTAATGGGAATGGAGCCGTGGGCGAAACCTAGTTTTGCCATAAAAATTAGTCAACAATTTATTAATTTGACTGCTAATTAACAATGTGGTGTCAATTTCACCAGCTCGAAATTTTATTGCGATTCTGACAACTGATCTGTCTCTGCTAGTCTGGCGATCAAATGGTTAAAAAAGCATTTATTGTTAACTTATGCTGTGGCTAAAGTGTTAACGGCTTTTTTGTTTTTCGTGTGTGTAAGTGGCCAACACTGGTAAAAGAATTTTCAAAATTGGTCCAGTAGTTTCGGAGCCTATTCAATGCAAACAAACAAATATTAATTTTTTTTCTCTTTACAATATAAGTTATCATCCGGTCTTGACGGGAAGACTTGGTGCCTTCCTATTCTACTCTGCCGGGAACCACACGGCGAGCAGTGAATGTAAGTTAATATCTGAATTGTTTCCAGACGAGAAACCAGTGGAAGTGAAGTTGGAACCGCCGTTGGACGATGGAGACGACTCTGATGATTATTTCCTATCAGACGCAGGTTGGTTAAATTTATTTATTACGTGATAATATCTATGTACATATGTTTTAATTTTCCAATATCGTAATCAAGTCAATGGAATCATAATAGTGGAAAATCATCATCAGGTTTTTTTTAGTCTCCACTGTATGACCCTCTCTGTACTACCAGAGCCATATATTAGCCAGAGCAATCAGAGGATTTGGCCTACACTCTCCACGCTGGCCAGACGGGTTGGAGAGGTCTCTTTGCTGTTTAAAAGCTTTGTCAAGTTTGTGTTTCCTAAGTCGCCTTCTATGACATCCACGGGAAGACGTGGAGTGGTCCTATTCTACTCTGCCGGGAATCACACTAGGATACTTTTGTAACAAAGATTTTTTTTCAACTTTCCAGCATCGATGAAGGACATCGTAGTGGAAAACGTGAAGATGGAAGAGGACGTTCCCAAAAAGAGGACGGAGAGGAAGAAGGTCGCAGTAAAGAAGACGGTCAAGAAAGAGTCGTGGCAGTCGCAGAGGATCAAGACTTTGGTCAACAGGCTCGCTACTTCCATGAGTAGGTTTTTGTTTATTTCTTCCTTTTGTGTTTGTTATCATTATCATCAGGTCCTTTTGGTGTCCACTGCAGGAGCAAGACTCAGTCAGGATTTAGCCTACATTCTCCAAATTGGCCAGACGGGTTGGAGAGGTCTCTTTGATGTTTGTTTAGCTTGTGTTTTCTAAGTCGCTTTCTAAGACATTAATGGGAAGACTTGGAGTGGCCCTATTCTAATCTGCGGTGAACCACACGATGTTTGATATACATTGCGTAATTTTGATCGCTTTGGACTCTTAAAGGGGTTATTCAGCCCGTTAATATGAACAACTTTTCCTATGGGACCAATCGTTCAACCTAAAAACACATTACATTTCCATATATATTCAGCCCAGTGGCTGAAGCCATATTAACGCTTACACATGTTTATTAATTTATTATATATATCTTATATTAAGCAATCCAGGCGTAGTCCCCACTTGGATGGAGGACTGCAAGAGACATAAAATTTTTCGAGCTTCTCCCTGCTTCTGAAGGCGCGTTATTGGTCCCCGATGTGAATTTGGATGGCAGTCGTTAAGCTATGTTAGATGCCTTTAGGCAGCTCGAAAAATCTGACGACACCAGTGCTGGCCACTCACACGGCCACTTACGTTTACGAAAAACAACAAACACACAATCAATATTTTATTTTATTAAAACAACCTTTCTTTCAGATTCAACAGAGATGCCAGAACTGACGATCAGGAAGAGCGACAGAAGCATCGTCAAGGCGAACCGGACGAAAATAACCATAGCCAGAGACAACGACACCAAAATCAACTTCAATTGGACTTCTAAGAACAACCAGCACAAAATCAAACATCGGGAAAATCTCATGACCATTCTAAAGTATTCCAACGCTCTACCGTTCAAGAACAAGAATTTATTGGGCTATATCTGCGGATACTGTGAAGCTACATACCCGGACCCTTTAGATCTCAGATCTCATACAGAGAACGACCATAAGAAAGAAAGATTAGAATATAAAGCCAATTTAGACTTTGAATATAACGTTAAGTTAGATATAACAGACTTAACGTGTATGTTATGTGATGAAAAATTAGACAATCTAGCGAGTTTGAAGGAACATTTAGTCAAAATCCACGAAAAAACTATATACGAAGATATAAAAGATCATTTACAGCAATTTAAATTGAAGAAAGGAGAAGTTTATGATTGTGCTATGTGTTCGGCTACGTATGAAACATTCAAAATGCTTAAACAACACATGAATAAGCATTATAGAAATTATATATGCAGTAGCTGTGATACTTCATTCGCTACGAGAAGATCTTTGAACGCACATCGTATGACGCATCAAGAAGGAAGTTTTAAGTGTGATCATTGTGAAAAAGTGTTTTCTAGTAAGACTAAGAAGCATTATCACGAGAAGACTAAGCATTTAGGCAACAGAAGTATCGCTAACTGTCCATACTGCAACGAATCCTTCCGGAGCTACTATCAACGGAATCAACATTTGATCAAAGTGCATAACTCAGAAACTCCGTATAAGTGTAATGTGTGTAATAAAGCTTACGCGTTGAAATCGTTGTTGATGTATCATATAAAGAAGAGTCATTTAATGGAACGGAACTGTCAGTGTACTGAGTGCGGCTACAGGTTTTTCAGCAAGAAAGCGCTTAAAGCGCACATGGTGAAACATACCGGTGAACGGACGTTTGCTTGTGAAGTGTGTCATAAGTCCTACGCAAGGAAGTATACGTTACGCGAGCATATGCGGATACACAATAACGATAGGAGGTTCAAATGTGAGGTTTGTGGGATGACTTTCGTACAGAAATGCAGTTTGAAGAGCCATCTGCTTTCCAATCATGGGATAACAATGGCAGCTTGTGATATTACTTCTGTTTCCTGAATGTATGTACGTTATTTGGGAGTTGATTTTTCACACCTTATCCACATGAAGGAGTCTCTACTTGGATGGGTAACCGCAAGTGGCATAAAAATATCTCGAGCTCGGGGCTTCGGAACGCACATTAAGCCGTTGTTCCCGGCTGTCATAATTGATGGCAGTCGTCAAGCTTTCAGAAGCCTTCAGGCAGCTTGAAAAATGTGACACCAGTGTTGGCCACTTACACACACGAAACACAAAACAAACATGAAGGAGTTTGACAGACCAGCGGGCAACTACTGCGTGCTTTAAACAAGTGACCAAGCATGGGTTGCACTGGATTGATGGCTACAAACGTGAATTGTCTTCGAGCCTGAAGAATTTGTACTCTCACTACCCGAAAGTGGTCCAAGATTCAGTTTGAAATCATTATTATTATCAGGTCTTTTGTAGTCTACTGCAGGAGCTTGACCCTCTCTGTACGACCAGAGCCATATATTAGCCAGAGCAGTCAGAAGATTTGGCCTACACTCTCCACGCTGGCCAGACGGGTTGGAGGTCTCTTTGTAAGCTTTGTTTACCTTGTGTTTCCTAAGTCGCCTTCTACGACATCCACGGGAAGACTTGGAGTGGTCCTATTCTACTCAGTTTGACATAAAAAGACTAAATAAAAAAGCAACAATATCCGAGGTAGTTTAAGCAATAGTATGTTGAATCTCTTGAGCGATTACGAAGAGTGCTAAGCGATGAAAATGCCTTTGGCAGCTTGGAAAATCTGACACCAGTGTTGGCCACTTACACACACGAAACAAACATTATGAAGAGTGCGTGTTGAGATTGCCACATGTATATTATGTACATAATATAGACTTATACACTTGTATAGAACCATAGACTTAGAAAATGTAATTCTGGATCTGTGATAGTGTGCAATGTACATATACAAGATTTTTGCTTTAATATTTTACATATAATATTGTATTCAATAAATCATGTAACTGTATTGCGTTGTTTTGTTTAAACTGACTAAATGGAAAGGTCGTTTGGCCATTATGGTCAAACAACCTTATGAAACAGAAGGGACGAGGCAGGGTCACTGGTGATTAGGTTTTAGAAATCAAATACCAAACTGGCGCGTAACAACGAGCATTTTAATCCATTATGGACAGTATCAACACTCACAATAACAATATAGTGGCTAGGCTTATGTTGTGCGGTCGGCTGCTCGGCAAAAAGTGACGCGTTCGCTCGGCGGAGCGCGCAGCGGTGAATACAATGGCGATATGGCGGGCAGTGGGGGCGGGCTATGACGTCACACCGTGTCGCAATTCGTTCGTCGCGTTACACTTACCAATTATCGTTTTCATTTTGTGGCACATTATGGTTTTTGTTTTTTGCGCTGCCCAATGAGAAATTTGTTATTTTTCAATGCCTGTTATTTTTCTTTTGTAATTATTTTCTTTACATAAGACATACATTACTTACATAAGACTTCAAGGACGTAAACGGTCAAAAAAAGCAGTTGGGGGGTTTTATATTTATAATATTAAAACTCACGCAAGATAAATTCATTATGAACACACGGCTTTACTCACGTTTTATTACGTCGGATCCGCCGACTAGTTTAGTCTGTTAGGAAGACCATCATCGGGGCGAGTGAAAGGGGTCGCCGCCCGCGCTGCGCGGCTCGAAACGATGTCCGGTGCCCTCAGTGCTCTGAGGGGAAGCGTAACCCGAGTATCCACCCCTTTCACTCGCCCCGATGATGGTCTTCGTAACAGACCGAACTAGTCGGCGGATCCGACGTAATAAAACGTGATCAAAGCCGTGTTTTCATAATGGGTTTTATATACATACATACTATCACGTCTTTTTCCCTTGCGGGGTAGACAGAACCCAGGTCTGTAAAACCTTGAGGCCACGTTTAGCATGTTGGTGGGCCCTTGTAGGTGAGAACGGAATCAAAATATTGATGGGTTGCTAGCCGCATCGCCTATAGACATGATTCCTGATGCCCATTCCCTCGATCGGCTTTTACGATCTGCGCGGGTAGAGGAGCAGCTGGTACATTCTACGTTTTTTCTTTTCTCCCAGACCAGCATGGAGTTTTATTTTGTTTGAAATATTGCTACTCGTTTCTAAGTGGCTGTGTGCCTCACCCAATGACACTTCAATAACTTTTTTTAGTTCCCATCATTGTTCATCGTCATCAGCCTATACTCGTCCACTGCTGGACATCATCAAGAAAAGTTGATGTAGTTTTGGTAATCATCAGGACTTTTTTAGTCTCCACTGCAGGAGCATGACCCTCTCTGTACTACCAGAGCCATAGCCAGAGCAGTCAGAAGATTTGGCCTACACTCTGCACGCTGGCCAGACGGGTTGGACAGATCTCTGATGTTTATAAGCTTTCTTTAGCTTAATGCTTCTGAAAGCACGTTAAGCCGTTGGTCCCGGCTGTCATCCCGGATGGCAGTCCTTGCTATGTCAGATGCCTTTAGGTAGCTTGAAAAATCTGACCCCAGCGTTGGCCACTTACACACTCGAAAAACAAAAACAAGCTTAAGGCGCTCTTATAGTAACACTAGCGCCACCCTAAATTATATCGAATTTCAAAAATCTAACAACTACAAAACTAGTAAATTACTGGTAGTATTTTGGTATTCATTTTCACTAATATTAGTTTGATAAATAAAGAGAAAAATCGGTTAACGCCAAAAGTGGCGTGTTACTATAAGATCGCCTTAATGTTGAAAGCAAATCAACTCCCGGAAGATAAATTCCATTTGTTGATGGAAAACTACAGATTAACATATGAATAAATAACACATGAAATAAATAAAACATTTTATTGCAACCGTAACAAACAATAAATAGAACTGATATCCAATCTCAAACACAACACTGGAAGAACTTTTAATCAATCAATGTACCGTATAATAACTCATTTCTTACATTCACCCATTGTCAAACGGCTATTTTCATTTATACGGAAAAAAGATTTTTACCCCACTGACCAACCCAGAAGGGTAATGTCTCGCTTATACATATGTATGTATGTATGTCTGTTCCATTTTTGCTTCCTGTAGACTAAACGACTGGACAGATTTTGAAGTGTAAGGGGTCATTAGATTCGTATTCTTCCCCGGAATATCAAAGGCTGTAACGTCAGCAAAAAAAATATATAGCTGAATCATGGAGATATAATATATATGTATGTACTACGTACAGTTGAAAACTATTATGTTCACTACGGGACTTACCGCGATTATTTTTGAGTTCTGTCTGAAATATCAGACAGAACTCAAAAATAATCGCGGTAAGTCCCGTAGTGAACATAATAGTGATTGTGACCGCGAAAGCTTAAAATCAGTTGAAAACTGTCGAACCTGTCACAAACAAACCTAACAAGATTGGCGGTACAAAATAGTCGTCTAACAATGATGTTTTGATAAAAATGTAAGTTATTTACACATACAGTCACAAAAATTATAGCTATAATACATTCTTATGATATTTGATCTTTATACATCTTCAAGTCATATTTAAAAAATAATATCTAGCGACGTCTTTACATTTCCAACGTAAATCATGTTATAACATAAATAAATAGTATAATAATATAATTTTATTTTACATTCATAATAAGTGGCAACACGACACGAACTTCAGTCTCCGACGAAAAGGACGCCGCTATACGTTAGACACGTAAAGATATATCGCTAAATGTGCCAAAACCATAGATATTATAATTCTACAGCTTCGAGCTCCGTGGCGCAGCGGTCAACACGCCGGCCTGTGACACGGAAGGTCCCGGGTTCGATCCCCGGTCAGGTCAAGATGAAAAACGATCTTTTTCAGATTGACCTGGGTCTTGGATGTTTATCTATATATGTATTTGTTATAAAATATAGTATCGTTGAGTTAGTATCCCTTAACACAAGTCTTACTTAAGAACTTACTTTGGGGCCAGCTCAATCTGTGTGATTTGTCCGTATATATTTGTATTTATTTATATTTACAGTAAAAGATATCTCATTCGGAGGCATGCGCTCTGGCAAGTTAAGTTTAAATAGGCACCGTTAGATGGCAGTAGGCCCACTACATCTATAAAATATAGCACGTAGCGTCATCTTTGTATAGTTCTTCTTCTTCTGTTTTATATTATTGCTTCCACCGAAATTTCAGTGATTCTGCCAATGTCCAGTATAATGAGATACTAAGTATCGGTGTTGTACGGTAAAGTTTTTCCAAGTAGCATCAAAGATGGCGTATGTTCTTTGACGCCTCGTGGCAGCTTGGTGCGGCAAATCTATACGAGTCCATTTATCAGTTCACTTTAACTATTTCACAAATTGTTCATGAGCACGAGCATTTATAACACCAAACTACTTACACCAATTTCATATTATAAAGTCCACTAAAATCAATTCGCAAAATTGTCTAAGGCAAACTTCAACTGTACCCCTTGACTTCCCACCACAAAACCCCTTTGTATAGTTAGGGTACAGCTCCGGTTTGAATGAAAATTCGATGACACGTCAAAGATGATACCACCATAACGTATTGCGGCGTACCTTACGTCAGAGATTGAATATCGTGTCGTGTAAAGTTTAAATTTCCATTAGGCGACATTCATAGACGCGCTTCTCATTTCTTATCACTAGACAGTGCAAGCCTTTTGGCTCTCGGCTTAAAGTCGAAAATGGTATTAAAGATACTTCAAACAAATATCAAACCTATGAACTCAACTGGTTTCAATTAGAGTCCATTTTCGCGGTAACTTTTTAGTCTTTTAGATAGGCTGATTCTGAACAATCTAGAAAAATTTAATTTCGAATCTATAGAATGTAGAAACGCAAGAAAAAAAGGTGAAAAAAAGAAATATAAGGTCTGAAAGAGGCCGCGCCAAACTTTATTGCGAGCCAGAACATCCCATAAGCCTTAGCGCAGTACACAATATTAGGCTTCGCGGGGAGGCGGGGCGCGTACTACGCAGTGAGCTGCTAATATCCGACTCGCAATAAAGTTTGGCGCGACCTGTATTTCTTACATTTTTTTTATAATTTTTACCTGTTTTTTTGCGTATGTACGAGTATATTCAGGGATTCTGATTTAATCTCAACAATCCCTTGAAGGGGCGACTCGGCCCTTTAACATGAACTCCCCACCCCCTTCTCACTTCCCCTCCGACTTATGATGCACAGACAAAAAAACGCAATGCACGTCTATGAAGATGGCACTACACAACCTGTAGGTACACATTTCTTTACATTTTGAAAACAAAGTATTTACATAATTATGTACACGAGGATAAATATTTCAAAATCTTAGATAGTAGTGGTAGGTATTTTGAGAAATTATTCTCTCCTCATCAATGAGAATAACTTAACCACCGACAGACGTCAGACTATATCAGTTATCGCGGCCTGGCGCCAGTTATAGTGAATCTCAATATATGTGACGTTTCATTCTGTGATGATTTTTCTGAAATGTGTACTTTGAATTTCCTTTAAATTACTTTCTATCACATCGGTAGGTATAAGTAGTCTATATTTAAAAGGATGCCAATGAATTCAAATATGTAGATACAAAACGTGCATTTCTCGAAATTTACACACATAACAAAATTTCGCAAAGTTTAGTAATAATTTCATGACATTGTCTTCCATTTCATAAACTTATAACTTCATTGTGTATAGTATGACCGTTAGTACCATTATTCATTCTGTGGTATGACTCCGTAGGAGAAAATATTGTTCACATTGGTGAGTAAAATTAAACCTTCATGTTATGAAAAAATACGGCACATTTTGCTAGGCGTTTCATTTAATTAAATGGTAAATAATAACTTTATAAAGACAACAACAGCAGTAAATACGGTTTATATATTTTTTATGAAAAACTAACATTACAATAAAGTAAATAAATACAATGTGATGTAAAGAATGTGGCTTTAAGTATTTAACAGCGAAAGACATAATCAACATTTTGTTTAAATATTACTGGTTTTAACAACAAATCGCCAAGTTTTTGACGGTATAGAGAAGAAGTAATTTTTTTTAACAAAACAACTTCTTTTCATGAAACAACCACTGAAATTCGTTATATCATAATCGCACGTGATACCGAAATATATGGTTTTGTTTTTAAAATTTCATTCTTCGATTGATACTATTAAGTACTTGCCAAGACAAATAAAATGAGCCCAAATAGGTACATTGGGAAGTCTATCAGATAAGCAAGCAGGTCTATTTGCGAATTTTCGACAACAACGATGTACCTTCGTTTTGATGGTTGCAAAATTTGACCCTCACAGCAGAAACTACCACTATAATTTAAGAACCACTAGAATTCAAGGGGCCAGTTCTGCCCCCGTTTTAGATAAATCTTGTTCGACGGGACCCTAGAAAAATCGTGTTTCCTCTTCACTAAAAAATTGTTATAAAATACCTAAAAACATCGTTAATTTTTTCAGCAATTTTCGTATTTTCAGTATTGTTTGTATCTGTCATGAAAAACCTTACTCATAAATAACTTTATACAGGTACAATTTATTGCTTAATTTTTTAGTCAGTTTTATATTACATTATGATTTTTTATTTTGGAAAGTCAGGCGAGATCATTTATGTAACAAATTTGACGTTAAATGCAAATATAACAATAATTCTTTAAAACCAATTAAATACTATTAGATGCCGGAAGGCCGATATAAAATTAATTTACACATAATTTACGCTCTGTTATATATAACAAAAGCAATAACCAATAAGTAGCATATTTTGAAAATATATAAATAAATGCCTTTAAAGGAAATAACATAATTCCCACTATATTCTCGAGTCCACATAAATACCATATCAAGGACGGGAAAGCTAGAAATATTAAATAATATCATTTTCAATAACACGTCGCGCTTGTATTTTTCTTCGAATATACCGTGTTTCTTGCGATCAACGCTTTTAAAATAACACTAAATACGCTAAACATGTAGTCTAGAAGCACGAGATAGACGTGTTTTACGCGATCAACGCTTTGAATACTCCATACGCCTGACGTGACGATTTACTGCTGAGCACACGCTAGGTGTGTTTTACTCAACCGACCCTTAAATGCTCAACACGCCCGACGAGACGACTTTCAACTTAACATACGAAGCGCACGTTTTAAGCGACCAACGCTTTAAATGCTCAACACGCCTGACGTGACGAAATTCAACTTAACACACGCTGGGCGCGTTTAAAGCGATCAACGCTGTTAAATGCTTAACGCGCCTGATGTGAAGACTTTAAACTGAGCACACGCTAGGCGTGTTTAACGCCAACAACTCTTTTAAATACTGGCAGACATTGGGGACCGTTAAAAGTAGTAAATAATCTCACAGAACAAATTAAAAATACCTATATCGTAGGATCTCTGATGGTTTTTAAGTCTATATTTATTTATCCACAATTTTTAACCTTAAAAACAAGCTACGGGCTAGTCAACTCCGCTCTCGCAGACTCGTACTCCGCGAGCGTTATCCCGTGGTTCGAAAGCATGTGGCTCTTCAGACTACACTTCTGGACAAACGCTAATCCACACACACCACATTTGAACCGCCTATCATTATTATGTATACGCATATGTTCTCTCAAAGTCTTCTTTCTAGCATAAGCCTTATGACATACTGTACATTTATATACTCGCTCACCGTTATGTTTAATCATATGCTCATCTAAAGACTGTTTAATAAAGAACCCTTGTCCACATTCGGCGCAAATATGATTTCTCTCCATCAAATGAACCTTTTTTATATGAGACGTGAGTTTAGACTTTAATATGAAGGACTTATCACATATATTGCACTTGTACGACGCTGCAGCGGTATTATGCTCTTGGAACATGTGTCTGTTTCTTTGATAATAACTCGTAAACGACTGATCGCAGTGAGGACAGTTCGTAGTATACCTAGCGCTAGTATTATGAGTATATTTCTCATGACATACCTTTCTAACGCGCGTGCTAAAGACTTTTTCGCAAAACGAACATTTAAATGTACCTATTTCGTGGGTCCTCTGATGGTTTTTAAGTCTATGTTTGTTAATAAAGCCTAAGTCACACACATCGCAAATATAATTCCTATAATGGCCGTTCATATGCTGTAACAACATTTTGAAAGTCTCGAAAGTTGAATGGCACAGCGCACAATTTAAAATTTCGTCTGCTGTTAATTTGAACTCAAGAATATAATCATATACGTCCGGATAGAACTTAATATCGTGTTCTTTTATCAAATGTGATTTTAAATTGCTAATAACATCGCATTTAGTGTTACAGATATTACATTTTAGATCGGTTATATCCATTTTAATCGACAAATTATTTTTGTCCATCCGTTTATTGTCATTAAGTTCGGAATTTTTGTGAGTTTCTTGTGTGTGGGTTCGTAGTTCTTCGGGAGTTTTGTACGTTTCTTTACAGTAAGCACAGACTATACCTGAAAGAGTTTTGTTGGAGAAGGGAGTAGCGTTGGAGTACTTGAGCACGTTTTCGATGTTGACCTTGTGCTTCTTGTTTTCGCTGAGGAGACGCATTTCGGAGAGCACCGGAGTCTTCAGTTTGTCGGAGAGCGCCCGGAGGGAGATCTTTAGAGGGCCTGTGAGCATCTTCTTCGCTTTGCGGTCTGGAATTCGTTAAATCAAACAATTACAGTCTAGTAAACTTACAAGTGTGGCGTGTGGTTCCTGGTAGAGTAGAGTGGGACCACACCAAGTCTTCCCGTGGATGCCGTAGAAGGCAAATTAGGAAACACAAGCTAAACAAAGCTTATAAACATCAAAAAGACCTCTCCAACCAGTGTGGCCAGCGTGGAGAGTGTAGGCCAAATGCTCTGACTACTCTGGCTACTATATGGCTCTGGTAGTGCAGAGAGGGTCGTGCTCCTGCAGTGGAAACTTAAAAAGACCTGATGATGATTTACCTGCTTTAAGTCCAGTTTCTTGCCATTCTTCTTCTTCTTCTTGATACTGACGTCTTGGAATCCCAGCATCTCCTATAGGTTCTTGTCATCATCGCCTTTCATGTCGTAGTCTGAATATTCTTCATAGCTGAGAAGAACATGCTGAGTAAAATAAAATTGTACCTGCTTTCTTCAAGTCTAGTTTCTTCCCGTTCTTTTTCTTCTTCTTGATACTGACGTCTGCGAATCCCAGCATCTCCGCTAGGTTCTTGTCGTCATCGTCCTTCATGTCGTAGTCTGAATATTCTTCAGAGCTGAGAGGAATGTACCGAATATAAATAAAATTGTACCTACTTGTGCCGTGTGGTTCCCGGGAGAGTAGAATAGGACCATTTCAAGTCTTCCCGTGGATGTCGTAGAAGGCGTCTTAAGAAACACAAGCCATCAAAGAGAGCTCTCTCCACTTCAACTCGTCTGGCTAGCATGGAGAGTATAGGCCAAATCTAAGGAGACTAAAAAAGACATGATGATGATAATGTACCTGCTTTCTTCAAGTCCAGTTTCTTCCCGTTCTTCTTCTTTTTCTTTTTGATACTGACATCTGAGAATCCCAGCATCTCCGCTAGGTTCTTATCATCATCGTCCTTCATGTCGTAGTCTGAATATTCTTCTTTTAGCTCTGAAAAGGACATTTAATAAATGAACCCTGGCCGGCCTGACAACGCGCTTTCATCAAAAAAGGCTAAAAAAGACATTCCTCTACGTGATTCCTGCGCCTGACGCCCATTCCCTCTATCGGTTTTTACGATCTGTGTGGGGAGGGAAGCAGCAGGTACATTCAATTCAACGTTTTTTCTTTTCTCCCAAACCAGCATGGAACCCCAAACTTACCCATGAAAAATATGTCATTGTCATCGTCCGGATCTGTTAGCTCTTCTTTCACTCTCGGAGCCGTCTCATCTAAAACAGTAAGGAAACTATTATAGTAAAAATTATCAACAAGGTGAACATCAAATTTTTTTAATCTATTTTTTTTCGAGGCTTTATTACTCTTGATGTGACTATGACAGCCTCATGAGGGACCTCTAGTATAAAATTTCTTAATCTAATCTAAAATCTTAGCAACATAACGCATAAAAAACAAAAAAAATGTTTTTTATGGAATGTGGCCGGACCTCACCCAAAATGCAGAGACAAGACGTTCCTCAGAGAGACTGGCACAGTCAAACCATGGTACCGAACTAGGTGAGTTTTGGATTGTCCTGTACCAGATACTTTCGATTTGAAGCATTTATCAAAATACATTTCCACTTTTCAATGCAGTGATTGCAGTGTGACAATAATTTTATAAAATCAATTAATAAAATAAATATATAGGGACATATCACACAAATTGAGCTAGCCCCACAGTAAGTTGTGAACTTGTGTCGCAGGATACTAACTCAACGATACTATATTTTATAATATATACTTAAATAGATAAACATCCAAGACCCAGGTCAATATGAAAAAGATCTTTTTCCATCTTGACCTGACCGGGGATCGAACCCGGGACCCCCGTGTCGCAGGCTAGCGTGTTGACCGCTGCGCCACGGAGCTCGAAAATAATTTATTAAGGAAACAACCCTACTTACCTTTGACACCAAGTGCAGCGAGTCCGTGTTGGAAGTCCCTCTGGCACCGCTGCACCTGTTGCTTGAACTCGTACGAGTCCCGCAGCCTCGTGATGCAAATCTCACAGATTCCACTGTCGCCTTCATTGTCACCCAGTTTTAGCTGCAAGCACAACATTAACGTATGAAGTTTTCAACAATGCAACAATGTGATGAATGTACTTTGTGGCAAATGTACAACAACCCTTATAAAATCAATAATTATAATTGCAGAACTTAGGGTTTAGAATCATCACAGCCAAGGAGCCAACTGGAAAATCGCAAATAAAACAGTAAGTTATGAACTTGTGCTGTAGGATACTAACACAGAGATACTTTACTCTATCATCATCATCATCATGATCTTAGGCACAAGAAGTCCACGGCTGGACATAGGCCTCCCCTAAGGACTTCAAACTTCAAGGATTTTACTCTATACTAGATACTTATAACAATAAACATCCAAGAGCCATATCCAATCTGAAAAAGACTACTATCGATTAGACATCATAACCTGGCTGGGGATCAAACTAGGGTCCACTCGTGTTGCAGGCTGGCGTGTTGTTGTGACCACTGTGCCTTGGAAGCCGGCAAAGGCACACCATTTGTTTTCCCACTTGAAACTGAGATCTTTGGTGTGGATTTTTTGCTCACAATGACACTAACAAGAGCTTAACTCTTATAATATATAATCTAAGAAGAAATACAGCAGCATGTCTATGTCCCTTACAAGAACATAGATGTGTGGGTTTCAACAAAATTAATTCATGCAGTGCAGACCTCTAAAGTCAAGTATGGAACTATACTAAATCTATCAAACAATGGTGGGTTAAAAAACGAAAATGTCTTCATAAAGAAAATGTAATCATATATCTTAACAACAAAAGTTTTTGACCAAGGATTATGGATAGCGTAAATAATTCTTATTAGACAATGATTTCTCAAAAGTTAACATTTTACAGTCAGACATTAAAACGGTTTAAAAACAGATATATTCATCAAAGGCAAATAAATATGTGTTATTTCTTTCTTTCTTTAAATTCATAGGAGTCTTAAAATTCTTGGCTATGATAACAAATATATTTTTTTATACAACTAGCCTAATTATTTATTTTCTTTCTGTGAACTACGACAGTAGTTTAGTTTTTTAGTAATAATAAATGAAAATGATCCCGGTGAGACACCTGAAGCCAAAACAAATAGAAAACTTACATGAATTTCAAAGCACTCCTTGAGCATGTCCGCGTAAACTTCTGTTCTGCCGAGGTTTTTATAAATTTGCTTGAGATCTTTGTCTGGAGGGCGAACGAGGCAGCAGCGACAGGATGTAACAGAACTCATATTTACACTATTTTATAATTAAAACAATCAATGGAAATGTGAACAAGGGGAGAGAAATATTTATTTTTTATATTGTTGACAAGTGACATATGAATGACAGAAAAGGAAAACAATAATCTGAAAAAATATTTTCATTGTAATGAAAAATGAAAATTACTAAATAATTAAAGAAGCATTTTATTTTATATTGTCGAAATTGCTTTTAGTCGGAATAAGAATACATATTATTAATATAATTTTTGTTATATATTAATCCATCGATTTGAATTGATGACGCAACACTATTGTACTTGCACTGCACTCGTCTGGCAACTGGCAAGTGGCAACCCTGAATCAAATGGAGTTCTTGAACAAAATGGCGGCACATCGCTGGCTTTGCCCAAGCTTTGTTTGAATTTCAATATTTGTCTACTAGTGTAGTGTATAGTTTAGTTCTTATTATAATTATAAAACTGAGAAGATGGACTCTAGAATCAATAATGGGATGTGTCGGTGTTGTGCTTCCGAAGGGACTTTCAAAGATTTGGCTAGCACGTATCACTGGATGGGCGAAGAAGAAATATATGCCAAAATGCTAAAAGAATGCTTTGATATTCATGTAAGCTTCACTTTTTATTCCGTTCGTAAAATAGAAAAATACAGGTAATTACATGTGATGAAGTAGCTACATGAACTTCTCTTTCCCATCATTGATCTGTCGTTCGGTCGGTCTTTTCGTGTTTTGCATCCTTATTAGTTATATTATGGTTAGTTCCAGTATTTGTGGTTTTCTCTGATCCAAATATCTTTTATTCCGCTTTAGTTATTCAGTAGTCTCCTGTCGCTTTCCAATGCATGGATAACCTTTAGTCTTTAGTTACATCTACGGTAGGTACACCCAATAAAACAAAATGACTAAAGTGTTTTCTTCGTTCAGCAAATTTTATTCTTTCATTACGATACAAATTATTTCTGTTGCTAATAAAGCAAACCGACCGTAATCGTCGTAGTTCTTTTTGTACAGACAATAGCACAACCACCCGCCCAAGTTAATGCAATTTCGGTTTTATTTAGAAGCTTCGTGGCGCAGCGGTCAACACGCCTGCCTGCGACACGGATGGTCCCGGGTTCGATCCAAGGTCAGGTCAAGATGGAAAATGATCTTTTTCAGATTGACTTGAGTCTTGGATGTTTATCTATATATGTATTTGTTATAAAATATAGTATCGTTGAGTTAGTATCCCATAACACAAGTCTCGAACTTACTTGAGTAGCTCAATCTGTGTAACTTGTCCATATATATTTATTTATTTATTTGTGCATTGCTGTTTTTGTTGAGATAAAATCACATATTATGCTGTAGCGCGTTTGTAGTCTGTAGCCCCTAAAGGTCTTTGCATGGAATTAAATGAGATGTCAAGTACTGCGCATCATACGAGTCACACCTTGATGCTGAAACTTGAAGAATTTTGCTGTTACATTGTCCAGTTGATTTTGCTGTTACATTGTCCAGTTGAAAGACTGGAATATCCTTAAAATTTTGGTTATAATATCAATCATAAGTCCAGTGAAGCTGTCCTGAACCCGCATCCAGCCCATGACCTTTCTATTTACAACCAATGTAGGTCTTTAAAAAAAAAATTAAAACATGTCACAGATAAGCATTCGATATATATATTACCTACTAGCAAAGCAAACTAACAAAAATAAAAATGGAGGACGAAGTCTCCATTATGCAGAGGATTTAGATGACGAATAGTCCTCTGCTCACACACAAGAGGCCTTAGTGTGTGTGTGTAAAACTGCCCACAGAACCAGGTGAACCAGGTACCTACTAGCAATTTCCCCGTGACTTCGTCCACGTTAATACCATGGCATGGCATAATAGCCTGTGTTACCTGATAAATTAGCTTTCCACAGGTGAAAGAATATTATAATTCGGTTCAGAAGTTTCGGAGCCGATTCAATGCAAATAATCAAATATTTCCTTTACATAATCCCAACTAATATTATAAATGCGAAAGTGAGTTTGTTTGTTATGCTTTCACGCCATATCTACTGAATCGATCATCATGAAATTTTGCATACACATAGTTTCAGGTACTGAGAAGGACATAGGCTATATATTACGCGGGCAATGCCGCGGGTAACAGCTAGTATTAGTACATATAGATTATACTATAAATATTTGATATAACTGCTAAAATGAAAGCGGATATACAAATTAACTTTAATTAAATAGTCAGTCAAATGCAACCTTCAGTCATTCATTATGTAAGATAAATTTTAATAACAAATGGGGATTTCTACACTGGTCTGGGAGGAAAGAAAAAACAAAGTGTCAGCTGCTTCTCTTCCCATGTAGATTGTAAAGCCGATCAAGGGTATGTGCGTGAGGAATCATGTCAATGGGTGATGCAGCTAGCAACCCATCACTATTTTGATCCATTCTCCACCTACAAACCCACCAACCAGTAGCAGGCCGATTGCTAACTCAGTGTACAACGATTTGATTGTCCCTTTAGCAGTGGTTTTCATATCTTAAATAAGAATAGTCATTCATACAGAAGCCGTAATGAATATTGAAGTTCAAGTTGCATGATTATATAAATGCAATATCGGGAATTAACGCGAAACATGCCGCTTTGCTCCAGACGTTTCGGCCGGGTTACACCGACCATGGTCAGTGGATTCATTCATTCAGTGACCACGGTCGGTGTAACCCGTAATAATAATATTGAAGTTACCATGAAAATGATGTACACCGTAGCTGTCAAAAGTTAGCAAATAGGCCTCCTGCCCCCCTATTTACTAACTCGGATGACAGGTGTCGATGCCTATCAATCTGGGATTTGCTGTTACAATGCCGTTTTTGTATTCCAAATAAGAATTTCGAGCAAGCAAAACCCGCATTGTAACTGTAAATTTATTCTAGATTGATAGGCATCGACACCTGTCATCCGAGTTAGTAAATAGGGGGGCTGGGCTCTGTCTACCCTGCAAGGGAAAAAGACGTGATACTATGTATGTATGTATGTAGGGA
The DNA here is from genome assembly GCA_963082605.1 of Rhodophaea formosa. Classification (NCBI taxonomy): domain Eukaryota; kingdom Metazoa; phylum Arthropoda; class Insecta; order Lepidoptera; family Pyralidae; genus Rhodophaea; species Rhodophaea formosa. Next base: position 6,023,982 of record OY720229.1, on the reverse strand, counting down.
TTTCCTCAAAAACTAAACAAACTACATTTTTGATGTTTAATATTCCATAGGTTCAACTTCAACATTTTAACTCAAACAATACTTTGTTACTACAGCTCAGCTCGTCAGAAGATGGTGAAGAAGGTGGCATATGCGAAGTTTGTATCACGCAGCTCCGAAACGCATCCAATTTTAAGAAGCAGGTGCTGCACACTGAGAAGCAGTTCAAGAAGAGGTTGCAGGATAAACTATTTAAAAGTATGTATATTTTAGCGTTTCCTCCTTTATAAATGTTTTCAGCTAAAGGTGCTCCCAGCACACACAGCAATTTTATAAAACAATATGTAACTACGATAACATTCTATAACACCATACTTTATCAAGAATGTTATTGTGTTATACGTTGTTTTGTGACGTCATATAACTGCTGTGTGGGAGCACCATAATAGTCATGTCAGTAGTGACCCCCTTAGCGCAGTGGTGAACACACCAGTTGCGATTTCCATTTCAAAGGTTGTTATTGTCTGCGGTTATGCCGGTGTGAAGATGGTGTCAAGCAGGCAGCCAGTTGTGAAATCTCCTGCCAGATTATACTAGAGCATGAATACTAATGTAATAGCGAACCCTGGACTTAGCATCACAGCTGAGAAGGCAACTGCGAAAATTCTCAGATGAAAGAGGAGGAACTAACTCTCATATCAGGGTTTCTCATGGTCTAACAAAAAAGCATGAAAATTCTTAGATGAAAGAGGAGGAACTATCTCTCATATCAGGGTTTTTCATGGTCTAACAAAAAAGCCCTTAAAAAACATTTAAGTACATATAAAAAAAATTGTGCCTTAACATACCCATAACCTCTCCATACCTCTCCAATTCGTCTGGCCAGCGTGGAGAGTGTAAGCCAAATCCTATGACTACTCAAGCTAGTATATGGCTCTGGTTGTACAGAGAGGGTTGTGCTCCTGCAGTGGAGGCAAGAAAGATCTGATGATGATGATACCCATAACATTGCAAAACAGAATCACCAGGACATCTAAGAAAGCTATAATATAAATGAAGAGAGAAAGATAGAACAAAGGCACATGGTGCAAATTGGAGTAGAAAATGACAATGAAGAGCTTGGGCTTCAAAGCATCGTTTTTGGGAGCACACTAAGAGTGCTGTCTATGATCTGTATTGCCCTGTGTGACATTGTAGTCACTAACATTATAAATGCAAAATTGTTTGTAATGCTTTTACGACATAATAAACAAATCACCATCATCATCAGGTTTTTTTTAGTCTCCAATGCAGGAGCATGACCCTGTCTGTACTTCCAGAGCAATTAACCTAAGCAGTCAGAGGATTTGGTCTACACTCTCCATGCTGGCCAAACGGGTTGGAGAGGTCTAAACAAAGACAAACAATAACTTAGCAAATAATCATACTAACTAGAGGTTGGAACAACATGTTTTGGGGTTTACTTCATGTATACCTAAGTTACTTTACTCTGTGTCTATATGTATGCTTTGTATCTATAATAATAATTGTATTTTTACCTATCAGATAGCATCGTGAAGGTGGAAGTGCCAGGACCCGATGAAGATGCGCTAGAATCCGATAATGACAATAATGTTTCTGAGGACTTCTCAGGGACAGGTGAGTAGTTCCTACTTCCGTAAATTATGATATGGTATGTGGTCATAAAAAAAAAACACTTTCTCGAAAATAAATGTCACACTAAACTTAAAACTCTTTTAGATACATGGACCTAGGAATAATATGGACCCGGCATTAGACACATCAAAAGTGAAGCATAACTTACGTCACATCAAGTCACATGTGTGCAGCATGTATTTGACATTTGGGAAATTTGACATTTCGTTCGACCGGGGAAAAGTGTAGGGATTTTTGTGCCGATGTGTGCGTGCGCTAGTGTCGCGACACGAGTGTAGGGATTTTTATGTGCGTCACTGTTACATTTTCCAAGGGCATATCCTGATTATTCTTAGATCCATGTTTAGATATTAAAGTTTTAAAAGCGCATTTTTTGGGCTATACTAATACGCCTCCTAGAAAATGATGGTGAATCGTGCCGCCATGGTTTTGTAATTTGTATGGGATGCATGAGACATTAGTTTCACAGCTATATTAAATATTGCGATTACTGTAATGGTCTAATAATAAAAGTTGCTTTATATTTATGTAGAGGAAAATATTATTTTTTCATACTTTTTAAATGGACTACTTGTCCAACCAACTTTAAAATTTAAAATATTATTAATTGTGGTAAACGAATCGATATCAAATTGAAAGTGTACTTTATAGTCTTTTAGGCAGATTTTCATATAGCAAGTAACATTTAGAAATCTGAAGAACCATTCATCATGTCTATTATAATATCTATGATATAACATTTTAATGCTCTCAATTTCCATTTCAGAATTCGAAGTTCCCATCAAAGAGGAGGACGTCGAGGAGCCAAAGCCCAAGAAGCGGGCGGCCAAAGCCACCACCTCGCGCGCCAAGAAGGCCAAGACCGAGCACGGCGAAACGTCCACTAAACGTAAGTCGATAGTTTTGTTACTAGTGCCGTTGGTCGTGTGTGTACATCGTCAGGAATAGGTAAAAAATTGGGTGTCCATATTTACACCTGGTGCACCTGGTTCCGTGGGCAATTTTCCACACTTCGACAATCCGGTCGCCAGCCGTGCACAAACTGGCCACTTCATTGTTTATGTATAAACTGATAAAATAAATACTAGTCAACTGTCACTTATCCTTTAATGTAACTATAGCCATTTAAATTTTAATATAAAATACGTTACATACAATAACTATAGAAATTGATTGGGCGCTTGATTAAGGAAAGGCCATAAAAAATGAGTTTACAGCATTGGTCCAATAGGAAAAGTTCAAATTATCGGACTGAAGCACTCTTTAAATTCTGCAAAACGATCAATATTTCACCGCGTAGATCTCGATGCGGCAATTGTCGCCTTCATTTCACAAACAATGCCGCTGACGCCAAACTTTAAAGTTTATCTTTATTTACGGAAAGATGGCGAAAATTCGCAAATTTACGGTCAAGTAAAGCGTTTTAGACCTTATTACATGATATTTTAATGGCAAAATTATTAATTTCATGCAAATTTTGCCATTCATATTATATATTTATATATATCTATCCTATCCATTTGTAGGATTGTGTACCAGGTCTGACAATAATTGGCGCTTATAGCGAGTTGAATTTATTTTTCGTGTTAGGGAGACTTTTAATAAATGAATTCGTTTAGTCCACTTTATTCAACCGGGTTTCTGGATCTGCACTAAGAAAAATGTTTTATGTAGAATCGAAAAAATCTTTATTGTATGTTTTTAATGGTCAATCTGATATTTTTGTAGTTATATTTATGAAACACATTCAGTAACAAAAATAATAATCAACCAAAAAATGATTTACAGTTTCCAGATTCTACAGTTTTATGAACGTTGAAATGTAAAATGATAAATAACATAATACTATCATGATCATGTACGGTTTACACACACGGCAATCGCTGCACTTTGGAAGCCAATGGAAAAGCTGTTGATTTCAGGTACATATTTTATCCCTTCCCTATCCTATACCACTTCTCATCCTCTTCTCTCTTCAATTCATCAAAGATCATCATCAAAGAGACCTCTCCAACCCGTTTGGCCAGCGTGGCGAGTGTAGGAGAAATCATTTGACTGCTCTGGCTAATATATGGCTCTGGTAGTACACAGAGGGTCATGCTCCAGCAGTGCAGACTAAAAAAGACCTGATGACGACCACTTCTATGATCAAACCCGCCCGCTACTAGCCGCTAGTGCGCCCGTGTGCAGCACTAATGAGGGTATTCTGAAATGCTCACCACCAGATGGCAGCACTGAGGCGTCGACTTCGATAGGCCGCTGTCATTGGTGGCCCAATCACATCCATCCCTCACCCCTATTAATCTTTAACTACTTCAACAGCAAACATAATTTTATCCCTTATTCAATCTTAAACTCACAAAGTAAACATTATTTTATCCCTTCTACTCTATTTTTTTATTTTATGACTTTCAACGAGGATTCAATGATTTTGCCAAGATGTTAAAGGGATAGTTTTGGTGTTGTACGGTACACAGTTATCAAGAAGGAATCAAACATGGCGTAGATCCTTTGATTGCTTTAGGGGGGCTTCTGGTGGCAAGTCTATATAAGTCCATGTGATAGCCTACTTTAACTCTTTTAAACATTGGTCATGAGTACGAACGACTATTTACATTAACTTCCATTAACACCAAACTACACCAATTTCATATCATCCAAAGCAAATCCCAACTGAACCCCTTAATTTCCCCCCAAAAACTCCATTTTATCCTTTATTCAATATTCAACTTAGACAGCAAATTTTAAGAAATAATGTTTAGCACATATTAAAATTTATTTTCAGTAAATGAATTAAAACTCAGAGCAGCTTTTCCTATGTCTTCCAATTACTTATCTTAGTTGTTAGTTATAATATTAAGCAACAGTATTGCAAAATTACATGTACTATATACGTAACGTACCACAAGGCAATCTGCAATTATTTATTTCTGCTGTAGATTTTTTAATGACATTTCTTTACAAATGTATTGTCATAGTTTTATTATGTATGTTTAGTGGTCAAATGGACCACTACCAAACCAATACAAAGTTAGAGTTAGGATGGTGACCGGCAGTAAAAATACTGCTGCTTTAATTTTACAACTATAAAGGAGACCCTTGCAATTTGTTATGAAAATGTAAACAAAGATACTGGATATATATTTTTAGGCCTATGTCCAGCTGTGGACTTCTTGCGGCTAAAATGATGATGATGATGATATATTTTTTTCATTTTCATTTAATTTTTCATTATGCGGATCATGAGTACCGCAGAGACCCAAGATCCACAGCAGGTAGAGCAGAGAGTAAGTTCGATATCGGAAATATGTTCAGTTGAGATATGTTGAGATACAGGTTAGGGGTAAAAAAATGAGAATGTATTAGCGGAACTCGGGCTCCGAAGCATCCGAGAAAGCAACCGAGAACGCGCTCAGATGAGAATGAGCTGAGAATCAGAATATTTCAGATACAATGAGCGCCAGGTTGGACCCAAAGTTACAGAATCTTTGGTATTTCGTCGTCTTTTGTAATTTTTCTATCGAGTAGTTGTATTTCGACTTATCCAGTAACAGAGTTTAAAAAGATCAAGAAAAATCATTCTCAAGCCAGGCAGATCTAGGTTAAGGTTTATATAAGTCTTGTGGCGACAATTTTCTAAATTTTCACACATGGGTGAAGAACCCCAACATGTACTGTAATTTTGCATTACTGTGTATATTTTAGCATGTGTGTGAGCGCTTTTTCGGAACAACAACGCGTTTTTTGGAATGCCCGATGAAGTCTTTAGCTAAACAAACTTTTAAAAGAGTAAATATTTTTTCTTTGTTTGAATTGATTAGGCTATGAAACTACTGGACCGATTTTAGAAATTCTTTCACCTTTACAAAGATATAATTTATCGGCGGGTGAAATCCTAATCCTAACTAATATTATAGATGTGAAAGTGAGTTTGTTTATTACGCTTTCACGCCCTATCTACTGAACCGATCATCATGAAATTTTGCATACGCATAGGTTGGGGTACTGTGAAGGACAGGCTATATAGCACGCGGGCGAAGCCGCGGGCAACAGCTAGTAAGCTATAATTTACTCCATATGCCACGACATATAACGCCAATGATGAGCGTTTAGTCGCTGGATGGGTCACGCTCTGAGAGAGAGAGAGAGTGGGAGGGAAGAAGAAAGTATGACTTTTTATGGAGTCCAGGATCGTTCATATACTTTTGCAATTGTGTTGTGTGTGTTAGAATCTAAACCTATAGTCAGATTTTTGAAGCTGTTTAATGGCTGACAAGCTATCCCCCGAATATTCAAAATAATCCTATCTAGGTACAACGCGGTCAAATTAACTTGACGCATCGCTGGAATGCGAAGCCCCGCCCGCTTCCCCCAGCATTCCCTTAGCTCGTCCGGCAAACGTCAGTATGGTCAGCATTTTTGCTACCGATACGCACGTCGGTATTTTGGCTAGATTTCTGTTGCTGTTTTTGCACATTTTGTTACGTTTTCGTAAGCCCATGCGTCAAGTTAATGTGACCGCGTTGTAATAAAAATCATAAATCTGTGACTGTCTTTGTCTTGATAGGTTATCTAGACAGTGACAGAACGAGACTTGAGAACGATTTTAGTTAAGATACCTTTTAGTATTCGTATATCTACGATTTATCCTTTAATGATAAAAGCTGGAACGAAAAATCCCTGTTAACATTCATACATAGCAATTCAAAAATTAATGCAATCCCATATCGCTCTGCTGTTCCGAATAAGCTTAGATGTAAGAACTCCGGAAATATGAGTAACTATTAGTTTTTATTTCGATTTCATTCTTCATCTCGTCGAAACAACATACTCGCGATATTATGAACTTTTAGAATTCACTTAAAGTGAACATTTATTTAAACCTTTTAAACTAAAAATTCTATAATTCACTAAGTGAACGTTATTCTTAAACCTAGTCTTACCGTATTACCATGACTTATCGTTATCAGTTTTATTACAAAAATCCGGACTAAAATTTGTACTATTACCAAATTGACAAATCTAAGTTGTACCGTCTGTACACTGAACACTTAGAATTTGTCACATTAGCAAGTGATGTAGTATGGAGTGTATTGGTAACGTAGTACTGAATGTGGTCTGCTTTTTGTAATAAAATGGTAATAGCATACATATATCTTTTATCGTTATTGCTCTATATTAATACGCTCATGTCATATATTTCAAAGCTAATTTGCGTTTAAGGCTTTAAACTTAAAGAATCATTAGCCCGTTTGACTTTGTTTTGGAAAATGCTCACGAGAAATCTTGTTCAGGTCAATGAAGAAAGGTTGAGGACATTTATCAAAAACAAAGATATAATATCTTCGCCGATCGTCGCACCCAGTTGCGAATTTACCCGATTGCCGCCTCATAGGCCATTATTTCCGTCTCCATCAACCGTCGTATTCCGTCTCCGTCAACATCACATGCGTCAATTCGGGTGCTTATTTAATTTTTTGCCTCCCCATAAGCTATTTTATTATTGCCGCCTCCATCAACTTTTCGGCATGCGAGAACTTGGAGTGCTAATTATCCTGTTGCCCCGGAGGCTATTTAATTATTGCCGCCTCCATCAACCTTTTAACACATGCGGCAACTTGAGTTCAAATATTTTGGTGCCACGTAGGATTTTTTAATTATTGCCAACTCCAACAACCTGTTGACACATTCGATATCAGGGGATGGACTAGCCCTTAATATTATTCTGCCGCCCCAGGCTTCAGCCTACTTAGCTTACTGCCAAATCTGCTACTGGTTTGATTTTACTTATGAAGTGTAGACAAGAAAGCAGTTTTCATTGTCTACTTTTGTTGCATAAAACCATTTGAAAGACGTGTGTTATATGGGCAACTGGCGGCGACGATTTTAAACCTTAAGGGTATAGCTATAAAGTGCACGTTGCTTCCACTCAAGAGGATAATAAAGGTTATTAATGAATTAGATCACATTTAAAAAAGTTTTTTTATAATAATTTGATCAAAGCTACGTTATATTATTGACTACATAATTCAATTATAATTTGCGCAACCATACATAAAAGAATTTATGTTGGTAAATGTGATGTGCTTACTATTTCTTTGTGGATTTATTTTAAGGTAAGTTCTTCTATCTGGATAAATATTTATCTGTTTTAAATTTATATTTGTATCAATATTTTTCTTTCTGCCTAAATATCAATATCAATTCACTAAGCATTGTGATTTTGAATTCCCTCCCACATACACATGACTTCAATAATCAGAACATTTTTTTTAAATGGACTATTAGAGTGAGCTTTTGCTAATTCACTGTTTAAGATGAAGGCAGAGTGTCCTCGAACTGTTAGGCGAACATCACGAAATAGCCCCGAAGGATGGACCTCGGCTTTGGGCGTTGCCTGAGTGCGCAAGGATTGGATATCATCTTGTATGCTTGATGGGCCACGATTTGCATGGGGCCGAACTGAGAAACAATGGAAAAGCCTTTGTAGAGAAGGAACTCTCATGTTTTGCCGTATGGGCCGAAAAACGAAACTTAGCATGAACCTTTTATATATTTGATTCCTCTGACTTTTCAATGGAGTTATTTACTTTATCCATCAGGGCGCAGCGAGGCGAGTGCTATGTCCTCTTTATTTAAATCATTATTTGTTTAAAGCGCGAAAGTTTAAGAAAGCGCCGTGTGGTTCCCGGCAGAGTAGAATAGGACCACTCTAAGTCATCCCGTGGATGTCGTAAAAAGCGACTAAGGAAAAACAAGCTAAACAAAGCTTATAAACATCAAAGAGTCTGGCCTGCGTGGAGAGTGTAGGCCAAATTCTCTGACTACTCAAGCCAATATATGGCTCTGGTAGTACAGAGAGGGTCGGCTCCTGCAGTGGAGACTAGAAAGACCTGATGATGATGATGATGAACCTTCCTGCTTATCAGCTCCATCATCTGGGGAGACTGGGCTTCATCCAGTTCCCTACCCATACACCCTCGGCACTTGTACTTATACGAATATGCTTCAGTTATGTTTTATGGGCACATAATTGAAATAAACAAGATTAAAGATTCTACTTCTTTCTCACCTTTTCCCACTTATTGTGGGGTCGGCACAACATGTCAGTTTCTCCCACTTCACTCTATCGCTGGTCATACTCTCTGTTAACCATTAAGGCGAAGTGAGTTCACACACTAGCGCCACCCAGCAATTAATTCATTTACTCCTAAATGGAATAAAATTTTAAAAAATCTAATAGCTGATTGCCCTAGTAAATTACTTGTAGTATTCTTTTTGTTACTTTTCATAGATATTACAATCTAAAATTAAGAGAACGAATTTTAGATTTTTTCAAAAGTTTGTAGTCTTAATTCATCAAATTAAAAAAAGATGAAAACTTGTACCATTAATACTACAAGTAATTAACTAGGGCATTTAGCTATTAGATTTTTTAAATTTGGTATGATTTAGGACTTTTAGCATGAATTGCTGGGTGGCGCTAGTGTGTGAACTCACCTCGCCTTAAACAAACTACAACTTTAACAAGATTAAAGATTAGAAATATTATTTTAAAAACAAGTTACTAAATGTGATGACGTCACATTTTATATTATACCTACTAAGTAATTACTATGTTAGTATTGCTGCTTGACATCTTATTTCATCAACTGCTTACATCATTTTACTTATATCCAATGCCAGTAAAAATCTATCATCGGTTCAAGAGAAAGAATTTACCTACTATCTAATACTTCATCTCGCTTAAAACTACAAACGAAAACGGGCTATTGCTCGCGAGTCGCGACTCCGTCCGCGTGAGTATCAGTTATCGCGGTTGGATCGTAAAGTCCTTCCTGGGAGACGCTGAGCAGCGCACGCAACGGAAGCTCTCAAATAAGAATACTTTTTTCCGCGTTTGGAACATTTTCCATTGATGCTTCGCTACTATTGGTCGCAGCGTGATGTTATATAACCTAAAATCTTCCTTGATAAATTAACTATACAACACAAAAATATTTTTTCAATTAAAACCAGTTGTTTCTGTAATTAGCGCGGTCAACCAAACTCTTCAGCTTTATTAGTCAGTAGCTTCTTGGAACTCCAAAATAAGAACAAATCGAAAAAAATCTCCGTAAGTACACCTTTAGTAAATTACTTGTAGTATTTTTAGTACAACTTTTCATCAATATCATCATTACAGATTGACAGATCTACTCATTACCGCCAAAAGTTGTCGCTTTTGGCGGTAATTAGTTCTTTTGATTTACCAAATGCAAAATAATGAAAAGCAATACAAAAAATACTGCAAGTCATTTATAGTGAACTTCTTACGCCGATTTTTTTTACGCCGTTAGAATAGTAGAAGAAATAAAACCAGGGGTGGCGCAGTGGGCCGGTCTAAGCGCCTTAATAAGATAATGTTAAATGTGATTTGACGTGCAAAAGTGCCTGCAAAGGCCTATTTACTGAATATATTTTTTTATTTTTATTTCTTCGTAGCATATTAACGCAACGATACTATATTTGTAAATATGTACTTTTATATACATAATTCAAGACATAGGCCAATTTGAAAAATTTCATCGTGATTTGACCGGGGATCGAACCCGGGATCGCTCGCCACGGAAGTTGCCTTTCGAATCTTAAACTACTACAAAATTTTATAAAACTAAGCGCGTCTGTCTGTATATTTGCGAAAAACTCAAGCACTACTGCATGGATTTTCATGCAGTTTTCCCCATTGTATAGGGCAAGCCCGGGCGCAGCCGGGGAGGGCTATTAGTAGTACATAAAATACTACAAGCACATGTGCATCATAGACATCAGCCAGTTAAAACGAGCTGACTTTAAAGATAAGAAGAAGCCTTCAAGATAATCAACGATCGTTTCTTGTTATAGGAACGGACGGCGACGCGCCCAAGCGAAAGAAAAAGAAAAAAAAGGGGGAGGTTAGCGCGACACCAGAACGCGTTGAGCACAGGGTGAACCTAACTGCCATCCTGCAGTTTTCCAACGCCAGTCCGTTCCGAGACAAGACCATTCGCGGCTTCTCCTGCCTATACTGCGCCAAATCCTTCCAACACATAGACGATCTCAGAGCCCACACGGCCCTGCCCGCGGAAAAAGAAAAACTCAACTCCATGATAGACTACAAACTAAGCTACAACCCCATCAAACTAGACATTACGAATCTCAAATGTACTGTGTGCGATCTACCCATGAAGGATCTGAATTATCTCAAAGATCATCTAATTAGCGTCCATAATAAAACTATACATAAGCATATTAAAGACATTATTTTGCCGTTCCGTCTAGAAGACGGTCAGAATTTCACTTGTGATATCTGTTCAGCGATCCACGTTTCGTTCAAGAATCTGTATCACCATATGAGTAGTCATTACAGGAATTATTGCTGTAAGAAATGCGGCGCTGGGTATATCACGATAGCGGCGCTACGGAAGCACGGAAAGACCCATGCTCAAGGTATATTCCCATGTGATTACTGCGAGAAATCCTATACGTCGTTGACTAAGAAAAGGAATCACGAAAAAGGTGTACACACAGGAGGTTGGATGAGAAACAAATGTCCTCATTGTCCAGAAATATTCGTTAGTTACTACGACCGTAGCGAGCATTTAGTCAGAGTACACAACCAAGCGCCAGTCATATACCCTTGCAATGCGTGCAACAAGACGTATAAGAAGAAATTCGAACTGAACAGACATATAAAACACCATCATTTGCAGCAACGTAGCTTTATGTGTGATAGATGTAATGCTAAATTCTTTTCAAAGCGCGGATTGGTCGATCACCTTTCAAGGCACGAAGGGGGCGAAGTCTGCATATGTAATGTATGCGGTAAATCGTTTTCTAGACCTCGTACTTTGAAAGAACATTTGAAATTACACGAAGATGACAAGAGATATCAGTGTGAGATTTGTAAAAAGACGTTTATGCAGAAGTGTAGCTTGAAGAGTCACGTGCGGTTGCATCAGAATGATTTGGAGATATTCAAAGAGTTTGATGATGTGAAGCACTTAATTGATGATAGAGAGTTGACGTTGAAGGAGATTGCAGCTGAGAGTAGAAAGAAGGAGCAAGATGAGAAGATGAAGAATGATTACACAGAGAGAATGGACGGTTGTTGAAACAAAAGTGAATAATAGACTTTTTACAGCAAAAGATAATCTTTATGTCCTCGTTAATAATTTCCAATTACTTTTAATTACTAAATTCGCGTTAGTTCTTTCGCACTTTGATATCGCCTGATAGTTTGTAACATCAGACAAAGACGACTGCGGTGGCGCCATTTGTGTTTCATTAATTGCGTCAATTAGCAAGCAAGCAAGCATTAATGCAAGCAAATCCGAACTTACGAAATAATTGTTTAAAACACAATACAAAAAGCTTTTTTTGTAGTTCATAAAGTATCCCATTTTTTATTGATTAAAACTAACGGAGATAATATCATCATTATTATGGAGAATACGGGTCACTCACGTGTGAAGACAGCTACAGGGCGACATGTTTCGACCTCATCCGCAGGTCTTCCTCAGAGGAATCGAGACGCGCGCACGAAAGTCGAGCTCATAGTCAGCCTGTAGCTGACTTCATACGTGAGTGACCCGTAGACATACTAATAATATCCATATTTTATTCGAAACCATCATAGATATGACATTTTTTGCATATCTATCATATCTGTGGAAGCATTTGAAACAGATAAAGGAAATCTTGTACTCAGTGATGGTTAAAAACCATGTGACAGCTGAAACGTTTCTAGGAACTTCTAAATATTTTAAAAGCATTAATTTAATTAAATTGAACTTGTATCGGCCTCTTATGGAGTGATAGAAGGTACTATTCAAGACTGTCATTTCATCCCTAAAGATTTACAATACGATTTGTGGGAAGCGGACTGTATCCAGCGTCTTCCTGCGACCTTGGTCAGGTCTCCCGAACACCTGGTTGGTAGTTGCCCAACGCTGCGCTTGCCGGTACGTGATCGCTAATCAAGAACCTTTCTGTCTCATTGGATCCTCGCGCTATACTCAATATGCGCATATAGCCTGCTATTTGAATATTATTCTTCTTTCATTGGTGATTGAACTGTTTCATTTCGTTGAGATCTACCACATCAATCCTCTAAGATATATATTCACTAACCAGCGCAAATTTCTGATAGGAATCTTATTTTTTTTTACTTTTCCCGTTTTTACCTTTTTTTTATTCTATTAGTGATTCTGATTCTGAGATATGAATATTTTCGGGGCTTTAAAGCTAGGCTGACTTCGAAAATATTCTGTCATAAATAATATCTCTATGCAGAATTAAAAAAATGATTTTGTAAATGACGTAGAAATTATATAAATAATTAGATTGGACGTCCATTACATACATTTTATATTTTTGTAGTATTTATTCTGAAATTATAAACGAGCACAGCTATTACATAGCAAGTTGTTCATTTCGATGAGTACATTGAACCTCCCTTGTCATGTTTTGTTTGTTTTCGTGAGTGAAAGTGGCCAACTCTGGTGTGAGATTTCAAGCTGCCCCTGGGCATCTGACGTAATTAAATGACTGTATTACTAATAGCGATAGTTTACGTGCTTTTCGAAGCACGGAAAAAACGAGATATTTTTATGCGATTTATAGTCCATCCCAATGGAAGACCACTCACGGAGTTGCTTAACATGAATAAGTGCTAACAAAGCGTCCGCCCACGTCTATTGAGCTGTTCGCTTTCTTCTTGATATTATATCTTTTTCGTCTAACGTTGTGTTGCCAGTTATAATCGTTTACTCGAGATATTTCTTATATTTCAATGAAGACAGATTTTATTTTAAGATTATTTTTTCGTATTCTCACCTATATAATTGATATATTTACATAGAATTTTAAATATACAACATTAGAGCTTGACTATTACATTCTAAGATTCAAGACATTTTATAAAAACGGATTTGTGTTAATATTGAGAAATCTCTTCAGTTTTAATAACGTGCCGTTAGCCACAGGTGGCTAGTGTAATAAAATGCAATTATTGTAATTATTATAATAATAATGAATTAGAATAAATATAATGTATATTATAATCTTTGTTTTATTTATATCTTCTAACGTGACAAGGTTTTTATAATATTAAAATTAAAAAAATTTTAAGGTAAAAATAATATATTTCGTTAGTATTAGAAAATACTTCGGTATATATCGAATTTGTAGAAAAAAAATAGATACTAAAATAATAATATCGTAGACACTTGACAAAAATGAAGAATTTCGCATGATTAGTATTATTGGCTGTCCTACAAGCTTGAAGACTCAATTGATTAAATTAAGAAGACTAAACGACGTGTGAACGGTTATTTTTCTTTTATAGGTAAAACGCGGGCGTCAAAAAGACGAAAAACGATAAAGGAGGAAGGTGAGAGTGACGCCATTTTAGAAGTAGTGTACCGCGAAAAACACGTGCCCGAGATGAAAAAGCAATGGCACAACCTCACCCTGCTGCTAAAGTACTCAAACGCCACGCCCTTCAAAGATAGAAACGACGCTGGATATATTTGTGCGTACTGCTTCAAGACCTTCCCAGACGCACATATACTAAGACACCACACGCATAATGACCACGACAGAGACAAACCTTCGTATAAAGCCGGGACAGGCATCGCTAGCTTCGTAGCGATGTTAGATATAGTCGACTTACAATGCACTATCTGCCACCAACCAATGGACGGCTTGAACGAACTAACAGAACATCTAGTCAAAATTCACGATAAGCAGTTCTACGTAGGAATCACTGATTATTTCCAACCGTACAAGCTAACTAACGAACAACAACTAAACTGTTGTCTTTGCAACGAAGTCTTCCACAATATGAAGCTTTTAATGCAGCATATGAACAAACATTACAGAAACTTCATATGTACGGTATGCGGAGCGGGATTCGTGAACAGTTTCCGTCTCAACAGGCATGAAACTACACACGAAAAGAAGAAATCTAGCTTCCCCTGTAAACATTGTGGACAAATCTTCGCTGCTGAATCAAAAAGGAAGGCTCACATCTACACAGAGCACAAAGGCATAGCTGGAGACAGCGTCTGTCAGATCTGCAAAGCTAGATTTAAGAATTACTATCAAAAAACTCGGCATATGATACAAGTTCACAACGCTGAAGGCATCAAATGCGATATGTGTGATAAGAAGTTCCATTTAAAATCAAACTTGATGCTACACATGCGTGGAGTACATCTCAAAGAGAGGCCCTACGAATGCTCCGTGTGCAGTATGGGCTTCTTCGTAAAGCGTCACATGTTAGGACACTACTTAGCCACGCATACGAACGAGAGAAAATTCAAATGTGAGGTGTGCGGCAAGGCGTACGCTACTCAGAACAGCAAAGGGAAGCATATGAAGAAGAATCACGGTATTTCCAAGAGTTCTCTGATGGCGCAAGCCATGCCCAAGTGAGTCACAAAACAATGAAAGAAAACAATGGAATCTATTAGATTATATGAGCAATTTCCTAACAGGGAGCGACGATTACATGCAAATTTTCTGGACTGTACGAAGGTTCCTAAAGGGCAAACGGAAGCATATGAAGTAGAATCACGGCATTTCCTAGAGCTCTGTGTTGGCGCAAGCCATGTCCAAGTGAAAAGTCACAAAGCATGAAAAGAAAACTATGGTCCTAGATTTTATGAGCGACGACCACATGCAACTTTTCTAGACTGTACGGAGTGACTTGAAGAGCAAAGGGAAGCATATGAAGCAGAATCACGGCTTTGCCAAAAGCTGTCTGAAGGCGCAAACCATGGCTAAGTGAATAGTCACAAAACATTGAAAGAAACCTATGGAATATCCAAGATTTTATTACCAATACACTAATATTGAGTGACCACATGCAAATTTGCTGGACTGCACGGAATGCCCTAAAGAATTGACGTTATAGTAGGATCGAAACATGCGGGAATATTCTTAATACTCAACTTATCGTGATAATTATGCATAACACTTTAGTAATTTCTATTTAATACATTGTATGTAATTGGAAAATGGTATTTTATTTCCAAGATATGGCGAGCATGATGATGGTGCTCTAAGACTTGTACTGTCTCTCTAAACATTTACCTAGTGAGATTAAGACAAACCAACACTTAGGATCCTTTTAGTAAAGATTTATGTGTATTCGGGCCAAAGGCGGGCTGCAAAAGCTATCTATATATGTATACTTTAACGTGGCGAGTATTAAGTAGTGGCTCAGAATCCGTATGTGGACAAATACTCAAATACGAGTAATCGTGATAAGTATGCATTACTTTGGTCATGTTCATTTTAAATATATTGTCCTATTTCCCGAAACTTTTCTTGCGTGGCTTTCGGTTTTACCATGCCCTCATAGATTGTTCGGGCTCTCGTGCTGAAAATTTACCCCAAGTTCCACAGCTTCTTAGGTGATAATGTAACCGCTTATATGACGATTCATCTGTAGTTTTCACAGCCCTCACACAGTACGAAGGAATATTGATAATTTATTGACTGAATGGAGGGACATTAATGGCTCCTGACGAGTCCGAAACTATAGTCGGCAATCCCGACAAATAGTACGTGAGTGACCCGTTGATATATATATATATATATATATATATATATATATATATATATATATATATATAATATGAGTTACAGATATATAGAGGCACTTACGAATACTTAGCAAACACAAGCTAAACAAAGCTTATAAACATCAAAGAGAGGTCTCTTTGATGTTTATAAGCTTTGTTAGCAACCCGTCTGGCCAGCGTGGATAGTGATGGCCGAATCCTCTGACTGCCCTGGCTAATTATGGCTCTGGTAGTACATAGAGGGTCAAGCTCCTGCAGTGGAGACTATAAAAAGACCTGATGATGATCATATAGCTTATAGATTTATCTCCTAGTAAATGTATAAATTCAAATAGCCCCACAGAAATGAATGAACTCACAATTCATCATCATCATCAGCCTTCCATAAGTCACAATTAAGTGGAATTATTTTAGAAATTCTTCCACCAATTAAAAATAGAAAACTATATTATCAGCGCCTGACATAGGCTATCGTTTACGCGGACAGTAACAGTATTACAGCAATATTATTTTTGTAGCAGGTTATTAATATATTTTTCAATACATTTGCTAATAATTCGGTTCTTATGACACCAAAATTTGTATCGTAATGATGTATTTACGGCACTAGTGCTTTTTACTTTACACCAATCACAACCGCTCAATAGCCCAATGCCACAGATGCAAAATTTAAGACTTTCATAGAATCTGAGCAGAGTTTCAGGTTCAGCATGAAAACTTTTTTGTTTCGCGACATGTGATTTTTTAACCGACTTCGAAAATGAGAAGTTTATCTATGCACTTTTGTGAAGAAAATAAACGTGAGTAAATGTACCTGATTATTATAAATGTATTTTTACAAACTGCTTTAGTTCCTAAAACTTTTTTCATTCGTGACATGTGATTTTTTTAACCGACTTCGAAAAGGAGAAGTTTATTAATGTACTTTTGTGGAGAAAATGAACCTGAGTAAATGTACTTGATTATTATAAATGTATGCTTTAGTTCCTAACTTTTATAAATTCCTTATTTGCTGAATTGCAATCTAGTTTTAGTTATGGTAATCGCAAATGTATTGAAAAACGTCGTATGTTACTCGTACGGTAAGCTGTCTATTGTAGTCGTCGGTTTATATACATCTAGTATTTTCATCTACATTATGATATAGGTACGGTAAGCTGGATATTATAGTCGAGGTGATAAGTACGAGGCAAAGTCGAGTGCTTATAATAAACCGACGACTATAATAGACAGCTCACCGTACTTGTGTCATAAATTCATAATGTACTATTACTAATATATGTTTATTAACAAAAACCGACTTTATTTGGCCCGTCTGAGACTTCTTAAAATTGTAATAAGTATAAATGCTGAGTTATATATAGATATTGCCTATGTTATTCACCATATTGGCTTCAATGTTATACATTCCACAACTTTAATGCAAGTGATTTTTGTTTCGCCTTCTTAAACGCCAACACAAAGGAACAAATATTTTTGCAAATGTTAAACTTTAATCTACCAGATCGTGATCAAGATTACCTTACATCTAAGTAATCCGGAAACTCCTGTATGGCAAAAATAGTTGCACTCGGCGTAATTTACTCTCATAAGAATACTATACAATCTAAATTGCGCAAAATATAAAATCATTTTTTTAATATTTTCGTGCTGTACACTCTGAATTGTGTGAACAAAAATAATACCGTCTCATTTCATTGCTGTACGTACATTCTGAATTGTGTGACTAAAAAACAATCCGTCTCATTTCAATGCTGTACTTACACTAAATTGCGTAAACAAAAAATTTAATTGCTCACATTTGAGTGTGTCCACCCTAAATTGTGTGGACAAAAAATATAAGGAAAAAAAACTGATGGTCATTATTTCTGGTCACTATTTAACTGATGAGATCTTTTTGTTGATCATGTTGGATGACTATTTTAGCTGCAACTTAACCTATTCGTCGTTGATTGATTATTGTCTGCAAATGTATTAATACTTATCTAAAAGGTAAAGATTACACAGGTCGTAAAGTAATAATTGTTTTATCAAAATTGAAAGTGAGGATTTTTTGTGTCAAACAACTGACATCAACGATTTTAATACGCAGCTTTTGTCCATAGGTGTCGGCAGCGAAGTCGCTTTTATAGAGGCAATAGAGCCAAATGTAAGTAGCGTCTTACTAAATTTACTCAAGTCGGCCACACCGACTAAAGCAGAGACTGACTGGACAGTATCCATCAAGACTAATAAAAAGAATACAAGGACTAAATTGACTACAGAAGTCGAAAGACCCGTGGAGAAAGACCCCGAAATACAAAAGCATCTGCACAACATTAGGGCGATACTGTTATACTCCAACGCCACGCCCATCAGAGCGCACACTACTTCAGGCTTCTTCTGCCATTTTTGTTCGAAAAGCTTCGTCAATCCGGCCAACTTAAAACTACACACTTCAATAAATCACGACGAATTGCAAAGGGAGAAATTTATGAATGGATCCTCACTCCTTTCGTACTCGGTCAAGTTAGATATCACTGGCCTCAAATGCTCCATATGCAACAATGATATTGAGAGCCTACAGGAACTGGTAGATCATTTACAATACGTTCACGATAAAGAATACTTCTCGGATATAAACAATCACATTCTTCCATTTAAGTTTGAGCAAGAAAATATGTACCAGTGTGTGCTATGTCCAAATATTTACTTGAAATTTAAACAGATCCATGAACATATGAGCGCGCATTATAGTAATTATATATGCGATGTCTGTAGTAGACCTTTTGTGACTAAACACACGCTGCAAGGACATAGGAAACGGCACGAGATAGGGGAACACAAATGTAGTTATTGTCCGAAAGTTTTTCCTACAAGCGAGAGGAAATGGGTGCACCAAAGGCATGTGCATATAGCGGACCAGAAGAGGAATGTATGTCCCCATTGTCCGGCGAAATTTGTGAGTTACAATAAAAGAAATCAACACATGGTAGAAGTGCATGGCGCGAAGCAAGTTATATTCAAATGCCTCGCTTGCGACAAGACTTTCACTAAAAAGGATAGTTTGACGCGGCATACTAGGCGGGATCATTTGTTGGAGAGGCCTCACGAATGCGAATACTGTGACAGGAAATTCTTCAGTGAGAAGTATCTCAAACAGCACCTGATTAAACACACCGGAGAGAAGAGTTTTAAGTGCTCGCATTGCTTGAAAGAATTCGGCAGAAAAAGTAATCTTCGCCAGCATATACGTATCCATATGGACGACAGGCGGTTCAAGTGCGAGAAATGTGGACAAGCGTTCGTTCAAAAGTGTAGTTGGCGTAGCCATTTGAGGAGTAAGCATGGAGTTGTCTCGTGAAAAATGGATTTCTAACTTTATTGTTAAAATTTGGCAATAAATCTTGTAAATTATATTGTTGTATCATTGTGTCCAATCCCAGTGGCTTAACAGCCTGGCCACGGTTCATTACGGTAAGAACGACGAAGCGTCTTGACGACTAAAACAAATGTATCGAAATTTACTATTAAGCCACGCGCGGTGGCAAATGACGTAGCGACGCGCTTTACCGAGCGAATCGCAAACCCCTTTGCGCATCTACATCTCATTGTGTATTCTTGTGTAAAGCTTATCCATTTCTGTTGCTCGAAACAAGGGTGGGTTTGAGCTATTTCAGTAAATCATAATTTTTTTAACTCCTCTCCTATTACTGCTAGTCATTAAATCATCCATATAGAAGTCTTTCATCTCTATTTGCCACTTCAAGATAATAATCTTCACCATCCACGGCCTCACCAAAGAACTTTGTAGCAGGCCTTCATTGCTTAATAGGGTGCAGTTCCAAAAGTTATATATATATATATATAGACGATATTCCTATATTTCACTTTAACTTAGTACTTTTGTTTATTACAATTTTTCGTATATTGACATTAAATTGTTGTCATAACATTAATGTTAGGGTAGCCATAGCCATTTTTAAAATCTAAAAACTATATTTTATATACTCAAATATCATCACAGCATGTTTTCGCATTTAAATGAATTTCTTGTATGATTTTATTTCTATAGAGTTTACACAGGTCGTAATTATTTTATCAAAATTGAAAGTATTGTATTTTTTGTGTCAATCAAGTGACATCAACGATTTTAATACGCAGCTTTTGTCCATAGGTGTCGGCAGCGAAGTTGCTTTTATAGAGGCAATAGAGCCAAGTGTAAGTAAGGTGCTAAAAAGTTTGATCAAGCCAGCAAATCCTACTAAAGCAAAGGCCGACAGGACAGTCACCACCAGGACTAATAAAAAGGATACAAGAACTGAATTTATTAAAGAAGTTGTACGATACGTGGAGATAGACCCTATCGAAATACATAAGCATCTGCACAACATCAGGATGATACTCATAAACTCCAACGCCACGCCCATCAGAGCGTATACTACTTTAGGCTTCCTCTGCCACTTTTGCCCCAAAAGCTTCGTCAATCCAGCCGATTTAAAACTACACACTTTAATGGATCACGACGAATTGCAAATGGAGAAATTTAAGAATGGCCCACTTATTTCATACTCGGTCAAGTTAGACATCACTGGCCTCAAATGCTCCATATGTCACAACGACATCGAGAGCCTGCAAGAACTGGTAGATCATTTACAATACGTTCACGACAAAGAATACTTCTCAGATATAAACAATCACATTCTTCCGTTTAAGTTTGAGAAGGAAAACGTGTACCAATGTGTGCTATGTCCGAATGTTTACATGAAATTTAAACTGATCCATGAACATATGAGCGTGCATTATAGCAATTATATTTGCGATGTCTGTAGTAGTCCTTTTGTAACTAAACATACGCTACAAGGACACAGGAAACGACACGAGAAAGGCGAACACGAATGTAGTTACTGTCCAAAAGTTTTTCCTACAAGCGAGAGGAAATGGGTGCACGAGAGGCATGTGCATTTAGGAGAGCAGAAGAGGAATAAATGTCCCCGCTGTCCGGCGAAATTCGTGAGTTACGATACAAGAAATCGACACATGGTAGAAGTGCATGGCGCAAAGCAACTTATATTCAAATGCCTTGCTTGTGACAAGACTTTTACTACGAAGGATAATTTGACGCGGCATACTAAGCGGGATCATTTGTTGGAAAGGACTCGCGAATGCACAGAGTGTGACATGAAGTTCTTCAGTGAGAAGTATCTCAAACGGCACATGCTTAAACACACTGGAGAGAAAAGGTTCCAGTGCGCACATTGCTTGAAAGTATTCAGCAGGAGAAGTAACCTTCGCGAGCATATACGTATCCATATGGATGACAGGCGGTTCAAGTGCGATAAATGTGGACGAGCGTTTGTTCAAAAGTATACTTTGCGCAGCCATTTGAGGAGTTGGCATGGAGTTGTCTCGTGAACTGATTGCTAAATTAGTGTTAGTAGTGTTAGTAATTTAATAACTAAACTATGTCAGGTTTGTTATTCTAATCCTTATTGTTTCACTACTGCGCAAAGGTCTTTAAAGAGCTATGGTAGATTTTTAGTTCAGGGCACCAAAAGCGTCTTAAAAACTCATTGCAACCAAAAAGTATATATTTTCATACGCTTTTAAGTTTTATTCTTTATATTTGTTTTCATTTTTAGTTTTATAAAGGAATAAAAAATATTTTTGCGTATATATACTAAATACATAATAACGTTTACTCGTAATACTGATATAACATATAAAACTCCGTGACGATAGACGAGCTCCGTGGCGCAGCGGTTACCACGCCAGTCTGCGACACGGGGGTCCCGGGTTCAATCCCCGGTCAGGTCATGATGGAAAACGATCTTTTTCAGATTGACCTGGGTCTTGGATGTTTATCTATATATGTATTTGTTATAAAATATAGTAACGTTGAGTTAGTATCCCATAACACAAGTCTTTCTTAAGAGCTTACTTTGGGGCTAGCTCAATCTGTGTGATTTGTCCGTATATATTAAAAAAATAAATAAATATAAAACTATGTAAGCATCATAACTAAAAAATCTGGAGTTCTATAATTACCTATGATTTTTTTACCTTTAGAATCAGCAGTATCTGTTCTTTAAAGCAAGATTTATATCATTCATAGACGCTAACTTTGATTATCAACTAAAGTGATATATGGTAAGCTGCCATAGCTATTTAAAATTCTATGATTTTGTCAAAAATTGATCAATAAATCGTGTAAATAATATTTTTGTATTATTATGTTTAATCCCAGTAGCGTCTCCAGTGCAGCGTATCACTAACGCCATCTTGATATAGCAAGATTTCGACTTAGAGTTAGTAATGCCAGCTCTTATCTTACTTCGCCTTTGTGTTAGGTTGTTTGGTATCACAAGGTCGTTAAAGCCACACATTAATTTGCCGGGGTCCAGTGCCATATAAAGTTCAAAAAATTGTTTGAAAGGTTATCTAGGGCCTCCCAAAACAAAATTGAAAATTATATTTCCATTGTCTTTAAATGATTTATTTCTAACAATGAAGAAATGAAAATGGGAGCAGCACCGTGCCACAAAATTCATGTAAGCTTAGTTGGTAACCCTCGATCTCTCGTGCTTTCTTTGTCCCGTCTTACTAGATTATTGTCTAAATAGACGGCGACGGAACGAGATTTGAGAACGTTTTTAGTTATTAATTCTGGCACAAGGCTCGGAAGTAGATACTTGATTTTCAAGTTTTAATATTTTCTAATATTCTTATTAAAATAAAGAAATAAGATATGGGAAAAAAATCCACGCGGGCAGGATTTGAAGCAGCAGTCTTTACTCTCTGTACGAGTAATGCTTTACCAATTGTGAATTCATAAAAACACTTATAAACCAATTTTTTCACGTTACACATTTTCTAACCTTAAAAAAACCGGCCAAGTGCGTGTCGGGCCACGCGCAGTGTAGGGTTCCGTAGTTGCGAATGACAACTTTGAGTTCACACTATTCACACTCGCACCTTACAGTTTAACGACCAAAAAATCTAACAATGAAAATAGTATGAAATTTTACAGTTTATAAGTTGGTTGCCTATAACTTTTTAGTTTGTACTTACTACTCAGCTCTGATAGTTTTCTTTACAACTTCAGTATATATGCTACTGCTGTAATTTTTTTCACGTATCTATATATAACCGTTTAGCAGATAGAGGGGGGCGCACTTACCTCTAACAAAAATTTGCACTTTAAAACCAAATATTTCGGAAACGGAGCCCTTAATCAAAAAGTGGTGTTCTCAACCTCACAATATTTTTGAAAGACCTATTTAACGATACCCCACACAATAGGTAAATAGAGAAAAAAAAATTACTCCCTCACTTTACTTGTATGGGAGCTACCCTAAAAAAAATTTTTTTTCAAGATTTTATTTCTACCACTTTTTTGCCATGATTAATATACATACCCATACCAAATTACAGCTTTCTAGTACTTATAGTCTCTGCGTAAAACCGCGGATGGACAGACAGACAGACATGGCGAAACTATAAGGGTTCCTTGTTTACTACGGAACCCTAAAAAGGGGATAGACTAGCAATAGAAAAAAAATTAAAAATTTATGTTACGGACACGACAATAAATTTATCGAAATCTATCATATTAATATAAGCTTCCGACAATTCAAATGTAATATTTGAACAAGAGATGCTTTATCTTTAAGAGTTGTTTTCAACATAACAATTTCGAAAGGGTTGGGTAAGAATTAAGGATATTTTTCTGAATTTACCTCGACTCTACTAAAATCAACATCTTCTGCTTTTATCAACAAAAATTATTTAAAATACACTGTACTTCAATATTTTCTTTATAGGTGCACAGCGATCCGTAATGGAAATACTTGAAGGATTGAAAGACTGTAAAATTTTGAGGAAGACGATAGAAAAGCCGCAGCGAATCAAGAAACCAATGACATCGCACGTGTCAACTAGAACAAGAGAAGTGAAGAAGGCAGGAGGGAATAAAAAGCAAGCCAAGGGAAATATTAAAGAATGTTCTAAGAACAAGCATAATCTCTTACAAATATTGAATTATTCAAATGCTACTCCAATCAGACGGCATAGCGACTTAGGATATGCTTGTTGCTTCTGCGCAAATTCTTTTCTTGATCCTACAGACTTGAAAATACATACTATCGATGAACATTTAGAAGCAAAACAGAAGTTAGTATATAAATATTGCATAACAGGTTTGTTAGTCAAACTAGACATTACATCGCTCCAATGCAAAATTTGTACGGAATATTTAGATTCTCTGGAAGCTTTAAAGACACATTTGATCGACCACGGAATACGTTTATATATGGACATTAAGAATTACTTCATACCTTTTAAATTTGACGATGATGGTCTAAAGTGTGTTACTTGTAGGAAAGAATTTAGCATTTTCAGAAGTTTACTAGAACACAGTCATACTCATTACAGGAATTATATCTGTGACTATTGCGATGCTGGATTCATTACGAACAAAGCTCTGAGAAGACACGGGGAGACGCATAAATTCGGTGTTTTTCAGTGTACGACTTGTGGAAAAACCTACGATACACATGTGAAGCTAAAAATGCATGACAGAATCGTACATTCAAAATTTTTAACCAATTGTGGTCGTTGCGGTCAAAAGTTCACTAACTATCGCCAGAAGCGGAAGCACTTGATCGACGTACATGAAGTACAATTCAGGACTTATGAGTGCTCAGCGTGCGACAAGACCTTCACTTGCGAATCGCATTTGAATCGCCATAAGAAAGCGGTCCACTTACGGGAGCGCTCTTATGAATGTCCTCATTGTGACAAAGGCTTCTTTCTCCCGTGGATGCTTAGAGAGCATATGACAACACATGCGGATGATAAAATGTTTCAATGCGCGGTTTGTTTGAAGCAGTTTGTGAAAAAGCAGAGTTTAAAGAGACATATGGAAAAACATATGGAAGATGTGTGAATACTGTGGACTGGAGTATACGCATAAATGCAGATGTAGAACGTTGAAATATTAGCTTTTTCTCGCAACTTCATTTATTTTTGCAAAATTTCATCAAAATCCTTACAGTAATTTTTCAATGATACTTATATAGAATATTTTTATAATTAAGTGAAGTGAAATTTATTATTGTTCAAAAAGTTAAAAGCAAACGTTTTAATGACCTAAATAAATACTTATGTTTTTTAAATTTATGTATTCGATTGTAAAATCCAAACTTCAAATTATCTCAGCCGCAGGCCGCAAGAAGCCCATTGCTGACGTAGGCCTCTAGAATGATGGAAATCAATGTGGGGGTTTTGCCATATTTGCCAGGCAAACGGGTTGGTAAGCCCAGTTTGTTTGGCTTATCATCATCATCATCAGGTCTTTTGTAGTCTCCACTGCAGGAGCACGATCCTCTGTACTACCAGAGCCATAGGTATAATACAGAACAGTCAAATGATTTGGCCTACACTCTCTACGCTGGCCAGACGGGTGGGTCAGGTCTCTTTGATATTTATAAGCTTCGTTTAGCTTGTGTTTCCTAAATCGCCTTCTACGACATCCAAACTTGGAGTGATCCTATTCTACTCTGCCGGGAACCACACGGCATTTTTATATTATTGGCGGTTCCGATTCCGACGCTGCTGCCCATCAAAACCCAGCAGCAGGTAGGAGTTCGTTGGACTGTGGGAACGCGATAAAGGTATTTGGGATGCTTTTTAGTTGGATGGATTAGGGATGAGAAAGTAGCAGCTCCGGGAGGCCGGGCGCGCGTACCCGATGCCATGCTAACAACTGCCGGTCCTGCAGTTGAGGTTGACACCCATGACCTCTGAACGGCGTTATTTTTTTTTTCTAATCTGTGGATGTAGATAAACCTATTAGGAGCTTTTCAGACCTGTGTGTTGACAGCTTTGTCTCTAAAAACTACTATTTGATACTTCTGTATTTTCTGCTTGATGAGCCTGATCAACCACATTCGTAAGTAAAATTTAAAATTATGATTTTCAGTCACCGAGAGAGCATTTTGTTGTAGCATATTGACTTCACGATGATTCTATATCAGACATGACTCGAGCAAGTTATTTTGTACAAATAAGTCAAATAGTATTTTTTCTGGTTAGGGCAATAAGAGGGCCTCTTTATAACATTTATCGATTAAGAGCTCTTGTTTCATCTTCAGTTTTTCAATTCGAATGTCATCAGTGTGATAGGAACTTTTTCACCTAAACTCTAGAGAACCACACGTTTTCACACTTAGCGGAGACTTTTGAATGTAAATAAAAACGTCTTACACTACACCACAAAAAGAGTCTAGGAACACATGAAACTTCGTAATAATACAGGGAATGAAACATGAAGCATGAGCACTGTGGACAAACTTTTGTTCAAACATGCAGTTATTTGAAGATAAAATATGGCCTGATAATGTAGTAGTGTCCATTACTTTACACAAACAAGTTTAAGGCCCCACACTAGGCACGCTAGCGTCGTAAAATCATTTTATTCCTAATACTTTACAAATAGAAAGAAATTCAAGAATGTAAATCATGAAAGCCTTAGTAAATACCCTGAAGTATTTTTGGAATCATGTTTTAATATTATCAGAATCAGTGAGAATTATGAGAATCAGATTACCGCCAAAAACGGCCGTTTTTGGCGGTAATCACTAGTTCTCTTAATGACTTATAAGGCTTATCACTACATATTATAAAACAAAGTCCCTGCCGCGTCTGTCTGTCTGTCTGTCTATCTGTCTGTTCGCGATAAACTCAAAAACTACTCCACGGATTTTTATACGGTTTTCACCAATAGATAGAGTGATTCACGAGGAAGGTTTTAAGGTATAATACATGCCCGGGTGCAGGGTAGGGCTGCTAGTATGATTTATATTCTTGAATTTCTTTCTAATTGTAGAGTATTAGGAATAAAATTATTGTCGTCGCTAGTTTGCCTAGTGTGGGGCCTTAAAGAAAAGTAAAAAATATGACTGCTCTGTCAACAAAATATCTTCTATGCCAGTCGGAAACGTACCAAATCAATTGAGGCATTCAGAAGATGAAAGTGAAATAAAGAACTCAACATACATACATGACTTTTAAAACAATACGCTCCTTTCTTGGGCAATCGTGTTGAAACAAAACACCGTGTACTCAAATGTGATCGGTCAGCGTAGCGTAAAAGTTAAAATTAATACGTACATATAGCCCGAATACTAAAAGGCATCTTAGCTAAAATTTAAGATTGTCTTCGGTTAAGATTATTTTGAATATTCGGGGATAAGAGCTTTAGTCTAAATAAGAACGTACAACTTACATACAAGTTTTATCAAAATTATAATAAGTAGGAACACTCAAGTCAGTAGCGTATCGGACTTCATCAATTATGATGTACCAAATGACCAATGTTCAATGCTATTTAGTAAAAAAATATAGACTACTTTTGCATCTTATGTTAGACGTATTCGCGTTTTTAGAAGAGTTTTTCATCGAGTTATAATGAAATTTTCCATTTCTTGCTCTTGAACCTGGGCTTATACTCGACTCGTCCATATATTTTTCGCAGCTACCTATCTCTTACATTGCCTACGGGTTATGCATATACGTGACATGTACAATAACAATAACATCAATGTAGTAGATCCGTAGCTTGAATTATCAGTATTCCCTTAGTAACGCTGTTGTTTTTTTGTCGTAGGTGGCCACTTACAGAGCGGTAAAGTATTTTCCCTTCTGGATCCCGATCCATCCTTCACAAAAACGCTAAAGAACAGTAAGGACATGAATAAACTGTTAGTCAAAATGTTTCGCAACCGTAATTCCCGAGCAATGTGTGAATTTCAGCTGCAACTGTTCAATCTGAAAATGATTTTAAAACATTCCAATGCTACTATCATTCGCGATCACACTGACCTCGGATTTGGCTGCTACTTCTGTGATCAGCATTACCCGGATCCGGCAAATCTTAAAGAACATACCTTAAAATATCACGTCAATCCACAGCTTAATTTTGCCAAGTCATGTTTAACGGAATATCGAATAAAAATGGATATAACGAGACTAAAATGTAAGCAATGCAAGCAAAATGTCAATTCAATAGAATCTCTGATGAACCATCTCGTGTCAATTCACAATGAAAGACTGTACACGAGTTTGAAAAATTATATTATGGCATTCAAGTTTGAAACTGATAAATTGACTTGCAGTATTTGCTCAAAAGAGTCAGATAATTTCAAAGCTTTGATAGAACACATGAATCCGCATTATAGAAATTTTGTTTGCGTTATTTGCAATGCTGGTTTTATAAACAGAGTAAAACTATCCGCGCATAAAATTTCGCACAAAAAGGGCTCGTTCAAGTGCGGATTGTGTTCGAAACTCTTTGACACTAGATTCAAGATGAAACAGCACGAAAGGCGCATTCATTCTGATAAAAACTTGCATCGCTGTAGACTTTGTGGCGATACTTTCAAAGAATACATGGACAAAAAGAAACATCTAGTCGAGAAACATGGACAACCTGCCGCGGAGTACAAATGCCAAGCATGCGACAAAGTGTATTCGACAAAAACTGCTCTAAACTTTCACACTAAAAGAGACCATTTGTTGGAACGACCATTCGAATGCCAGCAGTGCCATAAGGCATTTGCTGCGAAAGCAGTTTTGAAGAATCATCTACTAACACATCTCCCGATGAAGATTGCGGAATGTGAAGTGTGTAAGAAATCTTACGCAAACTTTAAGAGTCTGAAGGAACACATGAAGATACATAATAATGATAGGCGGTGGAAATGCGAGCACTGCGGACAGGCTTTTGTCCAGAAATGCAGTCTTAAAGGACACATGAAATCTAAACATGGGCTCACTCTCTAGATGTTTTCGCTTTGACCAATTCTATTTCGTTCGTTTCATTTTAAACGTTGCCAGATAGATGTAGCTTCCTCATAACTAATGCGAAATTATTTAGGATATAACCTTTAGTCACATAATCACCACTGTGTATCAAATTGCCCAATGCTTAAAAATTCAAATAATCACATCAGATTCTACAGGACACTTTAAATTGAAACATAAGCTCATAATAACATTAAGAATACAAACGCGGGATTAACTTATTATAAAAACTGTTGTACGTTCTATTTTTGTCGGATGCACCGACTAGTTCGCACTGTCACGAAGACCGAAACTGGGGGAGGTGACACGACGGTTACGCTTCCGCCACTCCTAATACTCGCCTCGATGATGGTCATCGTAACAATAACCAGAACTATAGGCGAATCCGAAGAAAATTTAAAGTGAGTAGAGGTCATCATCAGGTCATTTCTAGTCTCCACTGCAAGAGCACGACTGTCTCTGTACTACCAGAGCCATATATTACCCAGAGCAGTCAGAGGATTTGGCCTACACTCTCCACGCTGGCCAGACGTGTTGGAGAGGTCTCTGATGTTTATAAGCTTTGTTAGCTTGTGTACTAAACAGTAGCTTCTTTTTAAACAATACGCAATGTCCTAGGAAAAACCTTATTGTACACCGAATTTAATAACAGGATCTTACGACCGAACAATTAAAATTAAATCATAGCCTGAATTTTTTACATGTTTTAGTCTGAATAAATTCTATTTTGGGTCGTTCTAAATTAAGCTAGATAGATATATTAATCAATGTGCAATCTCCTAGGAAAGAACCTTGTGGTACTCCGATTGTAACATCAAATTCTTTCGAACACAAAATTCGAACATTAAAAGTTCTGTTTGAATCATTCCAAACTAAGCTAGTTATACGTTGCTTCTTCCTAAATACACGATGTCCTAGGATAGAAACTTGTGGTACTCCAATAGTAATATCAAATTCTTTCGAACACAAAACTCGAACATTCTTTAAAAATATATATTTCGGATCATTCTTAACTCAGCTACGTATAGTCGTTGCATCTTCCTAACTAATGCGCGATGTCCTAGGATAGAACCCTAGGGTACGCAGATAGTAAGTTATATCAGATTGTATTGTTTTTATGTTATTGCTATCGGCAGTGTGATAGCCAGTAGCATGTGGTCCCAACGCCTTAATCGTACGATTTGTTCTCAGAGACTCGCACAGATGGCGCTGCTCATTGCTACACAACATTGTATCTTCCATATAATGAGAATATAAAAGCATTTTTCACAAAATATATCTATTAAATAATAAGAACAATATTTTTGGCTTTTTATTTTATAATTACACCTCAGTTTTAGTAAGTTTTAGGCTAACGCAGATTAAATCAGCCACTCGATACTAGATGGCGGTAGTCTGCAGCGCCATACATTTGCCTATTTTTGCCACCTTAAGTTGGTCCAATATTTTTCTATGAGGTGGGCAGTCTATTACGCTAGTATTATATTGTCTTTGCCAGTAGTATACAGTAATTTTCTTTTTGTTTTGTGCTACAAACCAGTCACCCATTTACATAATTACCTACTGTACCTTTCTACATTTCCGACAAACGTCAAATATATTTTCGAACTCAGGGTGTAAAAAAACGCGTCTCTTTTTCTATATTGTTTTTTTTTTAAATAGTCTGTGGTCAATTGTGTGTAACTTAAAATTTCTAGGGTTATAAAAACCATAACCAGAATCTTCAAAGAAAAATTGTATTTAACTCCATGTGTATTCCAATTTATCTGTAATTGAATTACTTAAGGCGCTCTTATAGTAACACTAGCGCCACCCAGCAATGAAATTCTTTAAATCCTAAATTATAACGAACCTTAAAAATCTAACAAGTACATACCTAGTAAATTACTTGTAGTATTTTTTAAATATTACAAGTAATTTACAAGTGCCATATTTAAAGAGAAAAATCTGTTAACGCTAAAAGTGGCCATTTTTGGCGTTAACCTGTTTTTCTCTTAATTTATCAAACGACTATTTGTGAAAATGAATACCAAAATACAACAAGTAATTTACTAGTTATGTACTTGTTAGATTTTTAGAATTCGATATAATTTAGGATTAAAATAATGAATTGCAGGGTGGCGCTAGTGTTACTATAAGAGCGCATTAAGTGTTAATTTGAAAATAAATGTGATTACATTCGATTATAGTTTTTATTTTTATTTTCGCGTTTTATGAAATGACAGCGCGACCGGTCGAGTTGCAACCTGGCATTTCATACGAAATGCGTGACACTTACCGCTGCTTCAAAGTTTACCTTTAGACAGACCCTAAAGTAGGACCTAAGACCATAAGACCACCCATTTTATATCCCTGGTAAATTTATCCTTGACCTTCCCTTGACAGTATGACTGAGCCTGTCAAAATGATTAACTTTTAATATTGTTTTTTTTTTCATTCCGTTCTTAGGTGGTTCGGCCAATCCGGAAATTTCGAGAATATCGTTAATTTTCTTGTGTTCCTTGGTATTTAGCCGACTAAATCACCACCTTAAGGAAATGTTGAGGGTTAATTTACTTCATCAACAGGTCTTTGTTAGTCTCCACTACAGGAGCACGACCCTCTCTTTACTACCAGAGCTATATATATATATAGCCAGAGCAGTCAGAGGATGCGGCCTACACTCTCCACGCTGGCCAGACGGGTTGGAGAGGTCTCTTTGATGTTTAATAGCTTTGTTTAGCTTGTGTTCCCTTAGTCGGCTTCTAGGACATCCACGGGAAGTCTTAGAGTGGTCCTATTCTACTCTGCCGGGAACCACACGGCTAATACCAAATTAATGTTTGTTTTATGGGAGGCCCTCTTATACACTCTTAATTTTGGAATAGTACAAAGACTTCGAGACCTTATCAAAGAAGGCTGTTTTATTATTCGTAAATATTCATAGAAATAAACTTGAAGATTTAACTTAGTTGAATGTAAGAGTATGTTCAATAAGAGCAAATGAAGTTAAGTGACTAACGTCCATGTAAAAATATGTAAGTATGTTCTAAATGTATTAATCAAGTTGTCAACACTGATCTTATAAAGCAATCGTTTTTTCGTAGGTGGCCAAGGTGTTAAAAAAGAGTTGCGCCCTCACCGAGACAAGGTATTCAAAGAGGGAGAAGTCAAAAGAACACCTTTCAAAGAAACACTAAGCGAGAAAAAGGCTAAAAGAGAGGAGCTAAAGAAACACCATATAAATCTGAAAATAATACTGCAGTGCTCAAACGCGACGCCAATCAGATGCTATGGAGGGCTAGGCTACTCCTGTTTCTTCTGCAATCAACAATTCCCCTATCCACTTAATCTTAAAAAACATACAGAAGAATCTCATCCTGTTATACAAAATCTCAAATTCAAGAAAAGAGGTCTAGGAGATTATTTTGTTAAATTAGACATTACGGGTCTACGATGTAAACTATGCCATCAAAACATCGAAGATATCCCAACTTTGATGGATCACCTCCACTCTATACATGATAAAAAACTGTCTATGAATCTCAAAGATCACATGCTTGCTTTCAAATTTGATGGTGACGAACTAAAGTGTTATATATGCAAAAATATGTTCACGAAATTCAAGAAGCTACAAGAACATATGAATACGCATTACAGGAATTTCGTTTGTGAAATCTGTGATTCAGGTTATGTGAATGAAAGGCATTTGTTAAATCATAAAGAATGTCATGTTCTAGGCACGTTTAACTGCAGCTTTTGCTCAAAAGTATTCGATACAGATAGAAAGAAAAAACTACACGAAAAAGCAGTTCATAGTCTTATATCGAAGAATCTAAATAGATGTGGTTGCTGCAATGAGACTTTTAAATCATTTCTTACAAAGCAGAAGCACTTAGTTGAAGTCCACGGAGTTCCAGCGTTAAGAATCGAATGCCAAGCTTGTGATAAAGTCTTCAACAGTAGAAGAATGTTTACAGTTCACATGAAGCGGGATCATTTGTTAGAAAGGCCCCATAAATGTTCGGAGTGTGAGAAGAGTTTCTCCAGTTCGTTCACATTACAGAATCACATGTTGACGCATTCTGGCTTGAAGTTGTTCAAATGTGAAGTTTGTAAGAAGTCGTACGCGAGGAAGAAGACCTTGACTGAACACATGAGAATACATAATGATGATAGGAGGTTCAAATGTCAGCGATGCGGTCAAGCGTTCATACAGAAATGCAGCTTGAAGGGTCATATGAGTTCGAAGCATGGAGTTATTTTATGAACGATGTAAAAAGTTTCTGACGAGTGACAATTTATCTAAAGATCTTCGAGAACATTTGGTTCCTATTTTGAATGGAGATGGCAACTGTCACGTTACAGTTAAGTAGGGTTGTTCCGATACATACACTACATACAACTGCCAAATTTATGGACTTTTACACTAATCAATATTTTTCTTCATAATCAGACCAAATCTCGTGAAATAAACTATTAAATTGTTTATACTAGCTAGTTTCCCACAAATTGGCATATATATATTTTATTGTTACTATAACAAAAAATATTATTGCAGGTTATGTTTGCAAAATACTTAAAAATCTTTTGATAAGGGAACAAATATGCGTTTTATACATTTTTTTACGAAAGGTTTAATGTTTTGTCACTATTCTTATGCACTAATTAATTGCATCAAAATCTAAAAAAAAGATATTTTTATTTTTGTTAAGGATAAACGTACGCAGCGACATCTATAATTAGCTTTGCGCTGCCACCCCTATTCCCATTTACACTTACCGTAGACTGTTGAACTTATGAACCAATAAATGTTCGGTTGGCCAAAACCATCTGAACTGAAGGCATATGAACATCTGAAGCTCTTAATCCTGGTGGTTACTGGTTATCACTTATGGAAATCTGTTGACAATGACAACTGAAACTTAATTAGACTATATACATTTTATTATATAGGAATGTAGGTAATTCGTGAATACGTAAATTAAATATAATAGCAAAAAAAAAAAAAAAAAACAAAATATTCCATAAATTGTGTAATTTATTTCCAGTTAGGAACAATCGAAACTAAAACTTCATAGACTTTTTACATACTATAAAACAATAAATGAAATATTATTAAAATAATTTATTGTTATAAAGTAAGTTAGATGTACATATTTAATTTAATAGGTTATAAATGTAAGTATATTAAGTATGAGGTATTGTAATATAAAAATATTACTAAGTAGGAAAGCGTAGACAATATGAAATAAAATCGTGAAAAATCTTTATGATATTTATTAACTAGTACAACAACCATTCTTTCCGGATTTGTATACTTAACCTTTTCTTTTTGGACTAGGCGTTAACAAGAATATAATAAAATCCGTGTTAATTTACCACTTTGATTTAAAACGCTCGATTATTTCCCTAGTCTTTAGTGTTTTCATGACTGATTTTGAATGTTAATAACACAGGTCTAATTATAATAATTTAATATATTTTTTTTATTGATGGAATATATGGTTATGTTATTTAACCGTATTTTTATTACCCGATGCGGTCCCCACTGGAATAGGTGTCCCCAAATATCATAAAAATACGCAGAGCGTCAACCATGAGTTTATACATTTCATTTACGAGAGTAGTATACGGTAACGATTTTATAACCGTCATAGTTTACTATACTTTGTCCACCATGAGTACGATATACCAGAGTCGTTTTCGAATCTCGTAATCGAAAAAGACTCAAGGTTGAATGTAAACGACTACGATCCTGTGTTTATAGGAACATTTTCTGCGGTATCAGCACCATGAGTTATAAAACTGACCTTCGTTTTCTATCGAGTAAGACAATTGTTTACTATTACGAGCCATCGAATAGTTTACTTTAGATCGAATCGTTTACTACACACGTATTTTAAACTCATGGTTGACGCTCAAGTCCTGCTTTAGAGAGCACGTAAAGCCGTTGGTCGCGGATTTCATCATTGATGGCAGTCGCAGATTGAAAAATATGGCTGACACAGTGTAAGCAAATTTTTTTTATTAGCCTATAGTGTCCCAATGCTGGGCAAAGGCCTACCCTCTAGTCCGCCACAGTTCTCTATCCTTGGCGATGATTTGCCAATTTTTATCATGTGCCGTCAAGTCATCTGCCCATCTTGTTCTTGGGCGTCCACGTTTCCGACGCCAGTAAAGGAACCCATTCTGTTGTTACCTAGTTTAGTTATGTAGGTATTAACGAATGTGGTTGAAATAAAAAATCTAGTGTTATTTCCTGATAGATGGATTTGATTCATCTCGTCAATGAAAATACAGCAATCAACGAAGCAGAGAACTCTACTTCACATTATACTTATATATTGTATTCGTACACTATCGTCTATAGAGCTACCGTCATTACTGCGTATAAATATATACAATAAGCTTTTAAAATTTTAAGTTAGCGCCTCAATCGATACAAAGTAGTGAATGATCTTTTTTTGTTTGTAGGTCACCCCGGGGTAACCATCAAACCCATCAAAGTTGAAAAAGTAGAGGTGAAGTCAGAACATACAACAGAAAAGATACTCGCATCTAAAAGAAGGATCTTGAAAATAGTATCGTTAAAGAATTATAATGATAATGAAACTGGAAAAGTGGTTCTCAAAAAGAGAACCACGAAAAAATCCCTTTTGAAATATGATTTCAGTGAGAAACTTGAATCAATTAATGAACTACTCAAACATAAAACTAATATAGAGGAGATTATCAAGAACTCGAACGCGACTCCCATAAGGGGCCACGCTGGCATTGGCTACGTGTGCAGTTACTGCCCTGAACAGTTCCCTGAACCCGCCAATTTAAAGAAACACACATTAATCAACCACCCAGATGTATCTACAGCTTACTTCATGAAGGAGACTTTATTTGATTTCTATGTGAAACTAGATATCACAGGGTTACAATGTAATATTTGTAATACCAACATCGATACAGTCGTCGATTTGATCGACCATTTAGTAGACGAACATAGTATCCAATTGTATAAAGGCGTTACTAACCGTTTCTTGCCATTTAAATTCGATACTGAAAACCTTCAATGCTGCATCTGTTTTAATATCTTCAACAAGTTCAAGACTCTCTTAAACCACGTCTACACATCGCATTTTAGGAATTTCGTATGCGAAATTTGCGAGGCAGGTTTTGTGAATCTCAGAAATCTTAAAGGTCATAAAATGTCGCATCAAGTCGGAACTTTCAAGTGCAGTTTATGCCCAAAAGTTTACAAAACGAAACCAGCGAAAATTATGCACGAAAAAATAGTACATAGCAACTCAAACAAGCTTTTTAAATGTGGGTATTGTAAGGAGACATTCAAATGGTTCCAGACTAAGGAAAAGCATCTAGCTGATGTTCACGGTATCAAATCGGGTGGATTAAAGTGTAACGCGTGCGACAGGACGTTTACGACGCGTTCTAGTTACACAGTCCACCAGAAACGCGATCATTTGATGCTGAAGCCTCACGCGTGTAAAGAATGTGATATGAAGTTTTCGACTACAACCGAATTGAAGAATCATGCAGTATCGCATACTGGCGTGAGGTCTTTCAAGTGCGAGGTGTGTCTGAAGGCATACGCGAGGAAGAAGACGTTGACTGAACACATGCGGATACACAATAATGATAGGAGATTTAAATGCGAGCACTGTGGGCAGGCGTTTGTGCAGAAGTGCAGCTGGAGGAGTCACATGCGGTCTAAACATGATGAACCGCTGTAGTCATTGATCAACTGTGGCCATGGGTGTCGAACTTCGCCTGGAAGGTAGAACTTTTTCACAAATCTAAACTACTGTTGTGGAGACACCTAAATGTCTCAACTTTCCAACTCTTGCCCACTTCTTTCTATTGGGGTAGAATTACAAAATACACAAAGCCGTCTGTGTACTAAATGGGTTGACAGACCTTACCATTTACATCTACTCTCTAATTTTTGATCTTTCGCTGCATGGCAAAAAATAAATCTTTCTCGAATAATAATGGTAGCCATCATTATTTTTTGTTAAGGTGATAAATAGCTAAGTCAATTAATATATGTCAATACAAAATAGGTGATGCTTAACTTGACAAGGTTTCATCATAGTAAAATGTACTTATACAAGTTGATATTTATGCAATATGTTGATTACTGTTTAAATTTAAATTGACCATTCTCATTTTATATAATTCGTAACATGGCTCGAATGGAAAGGTGTTCAGTATGTACAATTGTACAGTCCTGTTTGAGAATATCGCACTTATTACGCTCTTGTTACTAATTACAACTCCCTCAAAAACAAAATCATATGTTTTTTTGTTTTTATGAGAGATTTACGTTGCAAGAACGCAACAACTTTGGAACATGATCATAATCACATTAATTAATTACATGAGATTCGTTTGACTATTTGTACGCATCTAAAACAAAATAATAATACTTTTGAATTGTTATCGATACGAATAATTGATTTCTTTTGTTGTAGGTAAACAGCAACATAGCACCCCAAAAGAGAAAGCAGATCACAAGGTTGTCAAAGTTTTAAAAATCTTTCCTGTATATACAATCAGCCCACTTGAATCTAAACCTAGGGCCTATAAGATTGACATGAATCAGTCGACGGTTAAAACAAAACCTCGAAAAAGTAACAAAGGTGAAACCAGAAAACCTAACGAAAATAAAGTTGAAATGGAAAAGCAATTCTATAATATCAAACAAATTCTCAGGAATTCTAATGCTACCCCTATTAGATATTGTATGGGAATAGGGTATACTTGTTGTTTCTGCACTAAACAATATCGGAACCCTTCTGATTTAAAAACTCACACGTTGGAGAACCATTTTGATGTTAGTAAAGCATGCTTCTTACAAGAAGGAAGCCTGTTCGGCTTTTTAATAAAATTAGACATCACAAATCTCAAATGTACAATATGTCACGATAACATCGACTCAATTGAGAATTTAAAAGAACATCTTAGTTCTAGACATGATATCAAAATGTATAATGACATCCAACAACATACAATACCATTCAAATTCGAGACACCACAACTGCAATGCTGCATCTGCTCGTCAGTCTGCAGCAGATTCAAGTCTTTATTCGAACATATGAACGTTCATTACAGAAACTATACATGTGATACTTGTTCATCGGGCTTCATGACTATGAGACAGATGAGAAATCATGAGAAGACGCACAAAAAAAAGATTTTTACTTGTAGCTTTTGCCCTGAGACTTTCAACGCTCTTATGAAAAAGAAATCTCATGAGCATGAAGCACACAACGTTAGTTACAAGCCCCGGTATAGCTGTCCGTATTGTAGTGAATATTTCAAAACGTATTTCTTGAAGGAGAAACATTTGGATGTAGTCCACGATGTTAGGGCGACTCGGATGGAATGTAGGGCATGCGATAAAACTTTTAGCACCCAATCGGCGCACTTATGGCATCTTAGAAATGTACATTTAATGATCAAACCGCACAAGTGCAAGGTGTGCGGCAAATCTTTCGGCTCTTCGTACATGCTGAAGAATCACGAAGTAAAACATTCAAAGACTAAGAACTTTGTCTGTCCAATATGTAACAAGGCGTATGCTATTAACAAGACTTTACGAGGTCACATGGCGAACAGTCATAATAATATTAGTAAATTTAAATGCAGTGAGTGCAAAAAAGTTTTCATTCAGGAGAACAATTTTAAAATACATATGGAAATGAAACATGGTGTTTAATTTGTATTTAATTTTACATATTAAATAAACATTGCTAATGGATTTGTTGTTTTATTTATTTATCATATCATAAAATAATATATCATAAAAATCGTAGGCTAGAAAATATGGATCTCAAATAATGTCGGCAATTAGTTCCTAGTTCTTAATTTTACACTAGTGTTTGCAAATGATTATCGGGACAAACTCAAGTTTTTTTTTTATTAATTATAGAATTAGGCATTTGTCTCCCATCTCACCTGATGGTAAGTGACGATGAAGACGAGGATGTTACATGCCTATCCAAGAGATACCCATTTATTCTACTTTTGAATGTCCCGGGATTGTACTTAATTTAATTTGTACTTAAGTCTTAATTTTACTAATTTTTTACTATCTATTACTTTAAAAAACAAAATTCATACTATCTGTCAGGCATTCAGGAAACTAAGAATTGATAAAATTAAGACTTTTCATAAATAAAAATTCATTCCGATTATAATATGCACTTGTAAAAAATTAAGAAATAAGAACTAATCACCGACATCTTTTAAATAGATAAGATCCTTACAAACCTTATTAGCTTCATCTTCCTAGCTTCCGTAATTCAGCTTGCTAGTCGCAGATGTCCCTTCGGTATTGATATTTCTCATTATTTGAAAATCTTCGTAGCTATGTTCATCTATATCCACCACTCTTTCGTGCCGTGTCAAGTAAATTTGTCGTATAGTTCTTAATTTTTTCTATCTACTAAGGCACTTTCAAAATTTACCACTAGATACTATTGAACATTCATTACTAGACATCGGATTATATGCACTTACAAAATGCCAAAATATGCACTAAAAAAGGCCAAAATATGCACTAAAAACTACTAATATGCCTAAAATATGCACAATACAAAATCAAAAAACCTATTTTTATTTTTATATATTTTAATCAAAGATTGTACAAAAACAGCGAAATTATCTTATTTAAAATTAAGTATAGTTTTTGTGCAAATCATATAGGGGGGTAATGCCATAATCGCCACGCTTGGCATGCGGGTTGGCGATCGCAGTATTGGGTTTATGATGTTGGGCTGACGGTGCTGCTGCCCACCGAAAGCACGGATTAGTAATCCCTTAGTCGCCTTTTACGACACCCACGGGAAGAGTTGGTGCGAATGTCCATGTCGCACCTTACCCAGTAGTCGTTGGAAGCTCTGCACTCGAAGTTGTCGAGGAATATTCAATTAGGTAGGTCCAACTTTGAGAAGGAAGTCAATCGTCGAATCCAACTTGACTGGGCAGCGTTCGGGAAACTGCGTCGCATCTTCTCGTCCAATATTCCTCAGTGCCTGAAGACAAAAGTTTTCGAACAGTGCGTGTTGCCAGTGATGACATATGGATCCGAAACGTGGTCGTTCACAATGGGACTCATTAGAAGGCTCCGAATTGCTCAACGCGCAATGGAGCGAGCTATGCTGGGAGTTTCACTGCGCGATAGAATCAGAAATGAGGACATCCGTAGAAGAACCAAGGTAACAGACATAGCTCGCAGGGTTGCGCGTTTGAAGTGGCAATGGGCCGGATATATAGCCCGAAGGATAGATGGCCGTTGGGGCACTAAAGTCTTAGAGTGGCGGCCACGAACAGGTAAGCGCAGCGTGGGACGACCCCCGACCAGGTGGACGGACGACCTCATCAAGGTCGCCGGGAATCGGTGGACTCAGCATGCACAAGACCGCAATTTGTGGCCATCTATGGGGGAGGCCTATGTCCAGCAGTGGACGTCCCTGGCTGATAGATAGTTTTTGTGGCAATATACAATTAAGCATTTCTCCAAATTCTCGAGCGCAAATTTGTGACGTTTGTCACCAAGTATCAATTTGTACGCCGAGAACGACCTCTCCACATCAACTGATGTCATTGGAAAATATTTAAAATTTGGCGCCATTCCTGGAGTAACCTGTTCAGGCAGGGCACGACCTGTGCCGTTGATGTAGGCATTAATGTCCTTCAGGTCTTGAAGACTTGGGTTTTTGCGCAAAACATCGTCCAACTTTGTGCGAACCTTTTCTGCTATTGAATTAGGAAGGGAGTTGGCGAGTTCAATCATTGTTTCCACTCGCGAAGTCGCGAGACGTTTTGCAAATTCAACTTTTCAGGCCTGAAGGGACCTGATGATGATGATGAATTTTTCGATGACCAGTGCTGGCAGTTTTTGTAATAAATCGAGTAAGAAAACGAAAATATCATTTAAAATTTTGATCTGCGAAACTTTCTAAAGTTTCGCAGATCAAAATTTTAAATGATATTTTAAGGTATTAAAAAAATTTTTTTTCGTCTTAAGACTAGATCTAAGGCGCTCTTATAGTAAACTAGCGTCACCCAGCAATAAAATTCTTTAAATCCTAAATTATATCGAATTACAAAATCTACCAAGTACATAACTAGTTAATTACTTCTAGTATTTAGGTATTACTTCAAGTAATATAATATACTAGTACATTATTTAAAGAGAAAATTCGTTTAACGCTGGTTTTTCTCTTAATTTATCAAACGAATATTAGTGAAAATGAATACCAAAATACTTCGATATAATTTAGGATTAAGAGAATTAATTGCTGGGTGGCGCTAGTATCAAAGAATATAATACTAACTAATAACGTAAGAGACTGCCCACCTCATACACAAATATTGGACCAAATTAAGGTTGCGAAAAGCAGGCGAATGTATGGCGCAGGAGAGTTGCTTGCTACTCGATACTAGATGGCGGTAATCTGCGTTAGCTTTCTAACTTACAAAATATACAGTGTCATTTTAAAATATTATGCCTAAAATATTGTTTTGATTTTTAATAAGATATATTTTGTGAATCATGTTTTTATATTCTCATAATACGGTAGATACAATGTTGTGTAGTTTCGAGTTTCGAAATCGTACGATTAAGGCGTTGAGACCACATGCTAGTGTTAAGAGCGTCTTAAAGCCTAGGTACATTCTCGCCGATACTACCTACACGAGAATAGCCAAATACAAGGATAAAGAGACAGTATTGGGCAAGTTACGGTTATATTCTTGTAGTCTGGATTTGCGGTGACGCCTGACGGTATTTTGTGCCCGAATCAAAGAGCTCTCGTTTATTTTTGTGTTTGCAAGGAAAAACTACAAAAATTAACTCAATTCATGCTAAGTATACAATCATATCTACTATATATTCTGCAGTTTATCTTTGCCCAGTAAAACAAAAAAATAATTCATTTGGTGCCAAGTATACACGTATATCTACTAGGTTCTGCAACT
The DNA here is from genome assembly GCA_963082605.1 of Rhodophaea formosa. Classification (NCBI taxonomy): domain Eukaryota; kingdom Metazoa; phylum Arthropoda; class Insecta; order Lepidoptera; family Pyralidae; genus Rhodophaea; species Rhodophaea formosa. The sequence continues at coordinate 5,981,914 of OY720229.1, read as the reverse complement.
GCATCTGTTAGTTATTTACATTGTCCTGTTGCAATGATTCGTGAGTCATCTCCATCTTCCATCTCTCTGTCTATTCCTTCGCCCTTAATTTTTTTCGTATTTTATCCAAATTGTAATAGGCTACAGCCCATAATAATAAGGCGATAGCTGTTTCTACGTCCATATTGTAAGATTATAGAACAGAAAATGTGGAGAGCTACTCTCGATCTCGTCCTGTTTCGGCGTGAACCGAGAACGAAACTTCTCGACAAGAATCTAGAGCGGGCTTAAGGCCTTTATTCTTCAAGCTGTTTATTCCAGTGGTTTGCTACGCTGGACCATCAATTCCAAAACTTATTATTATCGAGTGATGGATCTACGCTTGAAAGATATAGCTTTGCAGTATGCATCTTATATAATCAATCTCAATACTGAATCATTATTCACTACTCAGTTCTACTTTTAGTCTGTGTTATCCCAATGCAGGGCAAAGACCTCCATTTTATTATTCCAAATTTAATAGTCGAAAGCTATTGATTAGATTGATCCCATATTTCAGGCAGCGAGGTTATTTCGAAGCTCGTCCTTTCATCTCTGTTATTGCTTAACGAAAAATTGCCCGAACCCAAAAAGTATTGTTGTGGTACTGCCTTTCATTATTTTATTTACTCAGAAGCTTTTTATAATGTTGATGGCATTTTTTTTTTATGTCTCTTATCTACCACGAAACGTGTGAGAAAAGTTCTAGTCTATCCGCCTAGAAAATGTGTATGTGGTAGACAAGATTTTTTCTTTAAAGTACCAAAGTAATAACCATGTAAAGATTTTGCTTCGCGCAAAAACCCGTAACGCTCGTTCGAAATCCAAACTATTAGACATTTGTCATCCGATGTAAGTATGTAAGCAACTGACGTCGAATCATGCACATTGGGCTTCTTAGTTCAGATTGTGTGATTACTTTATCATCAATCTACCATGAACATGCTTAACTCCATATTTGTTAAATAATCATTACGCAGAAAAGTCGCCAATGTCGTTTAAACAAATTACCTTTCTACTGTTGATTTAGCATTGATTACCGAATTCGCTCACCTAACAACTTATTTACTTTTAAGTTCTAACATACAAAATTTTTGACTTTTTTATTTACCACGATATTCGCGAGGTAAGCCGAAATCTAAAAAGAACATTTCCTAACAGCCCTTAATTTAACCAAAGTGCATGACCCAACGGACGAAATAAATCTCGACTTTTCTTTGTAGGTGGCCTACGGAGCGCTGGCGTGAAAACAGAAAAAGTCAGAGCCAAACCCGTTCTGAGGATTAAAAAGGAAGAAGACAGGGCCAAACTTTTGTTAATCAAAAATGATGCCATGGCCAAACACAGGAGCAACGTAATAGAGATACTTCTGCATTCAAACGCTACACCGATCTTTGCTAACACTGGTCTCGGCTATTCCTGCTGTTACTGCCGCGAAAATTTTATAAACCCAGCGGATCTCAAAAAGCACACTTTAGAATCGCACGACGATGATGAGAAGCGTAAACTAATATCTGAGAAGGAACAGTTACACAGGTTTTATGTTAAAATGGATATAACAGACCTTAAATGTACCATATGCGATACTAAAATAGAGACTATAGAACTATTACTAGATCATCTTCAATCTATTCATAAGAAATTGGTCCATACGGACATAAATAATCATTGTGTACAATTCAAATTCGACGGCGAGCCGCTTAAATGTTACATATGCTCAAATATGTTCAATAAATTCAAAATTTTACTTGAACATATGAATGTACATTGCAGAAATTACATTTGTGAAGATTGCGACGCCGGGTTCATAACTCAAAGAAAATTGTTGGCGCACAAAAGTTGCCATAAACTTGGGAATTTCGACTGCGATTTCTGTTCCAAAAGCTTCGATACGTATCGCAAAAAGAAGCTGCACGAAAAAGCAGTGCACATACATTTTAATTTGTTACATAAATGCGCTTTCTGCAATGAAAGGTTTACAGGCATGAAGAGCAAAGCTGATCATATGACTGCTGCACATGGTGTTAAGAAATTTACTGTTAAATGTAGAGCTTGCGATAAAGATTTCAATAGCCAAAGTGAATTAAGGATACATACTAAAAGAGATCATCTGATGGAGAGACGTCACAAATGCTCAGATTGCGATATGAAGTTCTTCTCAAAGCATGAATTGACTGAGCATATGGTGAAGCATAGCGGTGAAAGGAATTTCCAATGCGATGTCTGCTTAAAGTCTTATGGGAGAAGGAAGACTTTGACAGAACATATGCGGATACACGCAAACGATAGGAGATTCAAGTGTGAATATTGTGGACTAGCGTTTGTGCAGAAGTGCAGCTGGGCTGGCCATATGAGGTCGAAGCATCGCGATGTTTTGTAAATGTACTTAGTTATTGATGACGTATGTGAAATATCAAACTGCAAAGGTTCATCTGAAAACTTAGAACACCCCTTTGGATGCTCTGTACATGTTTATAAGAAAGCGCGGATTGGTAGTACTTATCTGCATCCTAAGGATCATTGTTAATATAATACATCACAAGATGGCGTTAACGCCTGGTATCCACAACTTATGCAATAGGGAAATCCCCAAAATCGCACATCGTACCTACATAACGTTTTGCTACAATGTATCGATAGACTTGAAACTCTTAGAGGAGGACTGCTGACTTATCTAATCTATTATTAAGTTTATTTTGTACATAGCAGTAGACGTTGTTAAAATATATTGTTTCTAAATGTTATCATTACTTTCTACATAAAGGACTTTTTCGTGTTCCCTTATTCACAATCATCTCTGTACGGCTAGGAAAAGTCTTGAGAACGTCTCTTTTCATAATTCTAGATCTTTGATCTGGATAGACTGAAGCTGTCCAGATAACTAAGGAACGATTTTTACTGATTGTTAGTAACATCATGTTGTACCAGATTAGATTGTTATTAATCTGTTAAATAGTTACTTAGATATACTTAAGTCTTTGAATAATATTTTTTTTGACATCAATGGAATTTATTTCTTGCATTTCATCAGTTTATAAGTATTTTTGACATTAATTACGAAATTTTATAATATATATGTTTATTTAAGATCGTGTATGATTTTTTGAATCTTATTCACATTGTAGTTACTGGTTGGTTTTAATATAATTACTTATTACTAAATGTTCTGTTTGTTTTATTTTTGAAAAACGCATGGCTCCTTTGCTCCACATTGATAACACCTGTCGCTACTGAGTGCTCTGCCCCCTTTAAGTTCAATTTCTAAGGCATCTTATACATTTGCACTTTACCGGTCATGGACAAATAAGTACCTAAGTAGTTGATTTTATTATTCGTTCGTTTCATTGTAGATATATTGCAAAAGTATTCCAGAAGAGAATGACATTAACACAAGTTTGTTTTTTGTAGGTACTCTGAAAAAAAGAGACAGCCTCAAGGCGAAAGTAAAAAAGAAGAAAGATAAAATAAAACCTGGAGCTGAGCTTGTGAAACATCGTTGCAATGTGCGAGAGATCATAATCTGTTCTAACGCGACTCCGATAAGGTGTCGCGGCGGTATAGGATACGCCTGCTGCTTTTGCAGCGACCAGTATCCTGACCCCACAGACCTAAAGAAACACACGATAGACGCTCATGATGACTCTGTAAAATCTACATTCATGAAAGGCAGAGACATGATCAGTTATATAGTCAAATTAGATATTACTGAACTAAGATGTAAGCTTTGCGAAGAGAAAATCGATACAGTAGAGGCTATGATAGAGCATTTAATTGAATATCATAAACGGAAGATGTTTCCAGATGTAAAGAACCATATCTTGCCTTTCAAATTCGAAGGTGAAACGTTAAGATGTTTCATGTGCCTGAATGTATTCAACAAATTCAAAGTGTTGCAAGAACATATGAATACTCACTATAGAAATTTTGTATGTGACGTCTGTGATGCTGGATTTGTTAATCGTCACATACTTTACTGCCACACAGAGATTCATAGGACAGGTAGCTTTAAATGCACTCATTGTCAGCTCGTATTTGAGACTGTAAGGAAACGGAAATTCCACGTTAGATCCGCGCACGGTGATATGAATTTGCACAAATGTGGATACTGCAATCAAAGGTTCAGAGAGAATTGGTACAAAAATGAACACTTAGCTGAAGTCCATGGTATTAAAAGCCCAAGTGTCAAATGCCAAGCATGCGACAAGTCTTTCGATACAAGACAAGGATGGTTGCTGCACACTAAACGAGTGCATTTAATGCAGAAGCAGCATAAGTGTAGCGAGTGTGATATGGAGTTTTTCTCGAAGCGGGAGCTGAATGATCACGTGGTGAAACACACCGGCACGAGGGAGTATCAGTGCGAAGTGTGTATGAAATTCTATGGAAGGATGAAGACGCTGAAGGACCATATGAGAAGAGTTCACACAGAGAGGCATTTCAAATGCGTCAGGTGTAATTTGTCGTTTGTCCAGAAGTCCCGGTTGAAGATACATCTTATGTCGAAACATAAGGAGGAAATGCCGCCTACAGAAGAGGCTCAGCAATAAGATGTGTTTGTGTACTGCAATAAACTGTAAATACTAAAGGTTTTTTATTATTAACACTACACTTATATATGTTTTCCATTTTTGATTCACTGAAGTCGTCATAGTTCTACTACGATATTTGGGAATTAATGTTGAGCGTGCGAAGCAAACCCTGACACTACCCCACACTCTGTCTATTTAATGAATGTTGTCCGTCATATGGTTTAGATAAAAACTAGCAGCCCTCCCAGGCTGCGCCCGGGCATGTATTATACCCGTTAACATTCCTCATAAAACACTCTATCTATTGGTGAAATTCACATGCAAATCCATGCAGTAGTTTCTGGGTAAATCGCCAACAGACAGACGCGGCGAAAAACTTGTGAAGGTCGCCTTTATGAAGTTATTCTACGTACTACAACAATCAAGATCGGGTACCTAATTTGGAGAAAATAGTATTAAGTATTAGCAAGAAAATAAGCTTCTATTAAGATAGTATATTGAATTATTTATGAACAATGCTATAATGCATAGAACCGCTAACAAATTTCTTGATTCTTCGTGAATCGCGCTAACTGCAAAAATACACATATCAATAATTTATATTTTTCTTTGTAGGTAAAACGCGATCAAAAACTATCGAGGACGATACCGGACAAACACAGCAAGCGCCAGCTAAGCGTGTAGTCTTGAAGGAATCTAAAAAACAGCAGGAAAATCTAAAGAATATTCTATTGTACACGAATGCCTCGCTCATACGACACAAAGATAGTGACGGCTACGTATGCAACTTCTGCCCAAAGAAGTTTCCAGAACCGAAAAATTTGAAAGCACATTTCTCTGAAGAACACGACGATGTACAGATTCTTAAATTACCGAAATCCTTTCAATACCTTCTCAAACTAGACGTCACCGATTTAACCTGTAAGATATGTAAGAAAACATTTAGTAATCTAACTGAAATAACAACACATCTTCAAGAAGAACATAAAAAGATTATGTACACAGATATATCCAGTCAATTAATACCTTTCAAATTTGATTCTGAAGTCCTTAGATGCGCAGTGTGTACAACAGAGTTTAGCAATTTCAAAAATTTACAAGAACACATGCATGTTCATTTCAGAAACTTTATCTGTGATATTTGCAACGCAGGATTTATAACTAAACGTCTTCTAGTTGGACACAGACGAAGGCACACCGAGGGATCGCATAAATGCGGACATTGCGAAAAAGTATTCACTTGTGGTCAGAAAAGAAGGGATCACGAACAACGGGTACATCTAGGTTTGAAAAAGAAGAATAAATGTAAATTCTGCGATGAAAAATTCGCTGATTACTGGACTAAAATCGATCATATGGTCAAAAAACATGGCTTACCACCCGTCGTACTGAACTGCCAAGCTTGTGAAAGAACGTTTGTGACAAAAAGAGCCTTAACGCGCCACGTGAAAAAGGACCACTTGATGGAACGAAAGCACGTTTGTACTATCTGTGACATGCGGTTTTTCTTGAAGCACAGGTTAAAAGAGCACATGATGGTCCACTCTGGAGCGAAGACCTTTCAATGCCACGCGTGCAGTCGTTGGTATGCTTCCAAGAAGTCGCTGAGACAGCATCTAAGGTCCCATGCTGATGATAGAAGGTTTGCCTGTAATGTCTGCGGGCAAGCTTTTGTCCAACATTGCACTCTAAAGAGTCATGTCAGGGCTAAGCATTCGACGTGAAGGTTTGACTAACACTGTACTCTAGAACAAGATATCAGTATTTTAAAGAAAAAAATGGACTGTTTTGTAAAAGTATAGTATTTGAAAAATACGATTCTGTACATTAATTGTTATAAAAATAAAGAGACTGTCAGTTTTTGGTTTATTAAGTTTATGGCCAAGATTAAAAGTTGTTTATTTTATTTTCAATCCGTTATCCTTACCTGATCCATGAAATATGGTGAAAAATAGGTTATTTATGACAGCCATCCTTGAGGTTTGAAATATACTTTTTTGTTTATGAGTTATCTGGTTTACATTATTCTGTGTGATTAGAATCTACTCCTATAATAGAATCTAATAGAATTCACTATTCTATTCTGAGCTGAAGTGTTCACTCGGCCGAGTAGAATAAACTAAGTAGACGCACTTTCAACTGGTAACGTATCTTCTTACCTTTTATCAGTTACGATTCTTTTCTTTTACCTTATAATAATTGGAGTCATTCTTTTTTTCAGAGCAAGTGAAGATCAGTCTAGATAAGAAGGTGAACTTCTCCACTATTATCAGCATCGCCCCCTGGAGCGAACAACAAACACCGCGCAACAAATCTGAACCGAAGACTAAAAAGAAGCGCCCAAAAATTGTCGAACCTGACTTTATAGACCCTGACTTGAGCGGCAAATACAGTCCTAACTTAGACGATCTTACTTTTGATGACCTCGGCAAAGAAGAAGAACATGAAGAAGAAATTGAAAAACCAATCAAAGTAAAGAGAAATCAAAGAGAATCTATCGAAGTCAAAGAAATCTTATTAAGTAAACCACGGCTCGCGGAAATAGATCTTCACATTGATAATGTCAAAACTATAATAAGTTGCTCAAACGTCACGCCTGTAAAGGGTAAAAGTGGAGATAAATATGGCTGTAGCTATTGCAGAAAAGAATTCCTAGATCCCAGAGATCTGAAATGCCATTCGATAGAAAAACACATAGGAAAGGATAAAGATGTAAAACCTTCTTGCTTCAAAATCAAACAGCTATCGAAATTCATCGCGCTTTTGGATATAACGTCACTAATGTGCAAGATATGTTTGAAGAAAATGGATAAGCTGCAAGAGTTGACTGATCACCTTAAAGATGTACATGAAGAAATTATACATCCGAATATCAAAACTCAAATGGTGCCGTTTAAGTTTGAGGGGGAGAAAATGAAATGCGGTATTTGTGAAGAAGAGAGTGGTGATTTCGATCAGTTGGAGGCGCATGTCGCGACGCACACGAAAAACAATGTGTGTCAGTTCTGCGAAATGGCGTTTATAGTTAAACATAAAATGGTGGAGCATAAGAAGAATGTGCATAAGGTTTAGATTTGTACCGACTTTTGATTTGACGAATAAACGGTTTGAAATAAATTTTCCAGTGTCTTTTTCAAGTAGACTATTTTTAAATATATATAAAAAAACCGGCCAAGTGCGTGTCGGGCCACGCGCAGTGTAGAGTTTCGTAGTTGCGAATGACAACATTGAGTTCACACTGTTCACCATAGATTAAAAAAAATCTCTCATGCTGTTCACACTCGCACCTCACAGTTTAATGGCCAAAAACATCTAACAATGAAAATTCTATGAAATTTTACATTTTCGAGTACATTTTATAAGTTTGTTACAGTTACCTATAACTTTTTAGTTTGTACTTAGTACTCAGCTCTGATAGTTTTCCTTTCAACTTCAGTATATATACTAGGTACTGCTGTAATTTTTTCACGTATCCATATAAATCCGTTTAGCAGATAGCCAACTTTTATTTAACAGAAAAAAAGTATATTTAAGGTGACAAAATGAATTGTATGAAAAGTAAACAGTATTTAATATCTTTTGACGTTTTACATTCATTGTATTTTTTTAATGATCCTGAGTTCATAAAGTATACTTAAAGTTAATGGTAAAATAAACAAGGGCTATTTTAAAAAATACAAAATATAAACTGTACGGGCAATGACCGCACAATATAGGTTTTTGCTAAGGCGGCGTGTCTGATCGGTTGCGCCGCATATAAACAATTATTTTGTATTTATTTAGTCACTAAGCAACATACATTCTAACTTTAAACTCTAGCTATTAACTATAACTTTTAACTTGTATTTTTATCTTAACTGAACTAAAACTTAAACTACGTGTGTGTAGTGTGCGTTTAACTTAACATCTACTTTTATCTTCAAATCAACTACACAACTTCAAGATCCTCTCAACACATCTATCTCAAGCTCTCCTCAACTTACACAGCTTCCGAATCTTATACATCTTAGCTACAACTCCAACATTTTTGGTCCTTCGAGTAACACGTGAGTACTTGGTGCCAATTGTCCTGTACTACGCTAGCGAATCGGTTCACTGGCCTCCCACAAGCGGGTCTCACCAGCTGAATTGAGAAGGTGCATATAGCGTACGGGCAGGTACCGAGGAACTATCAACCAGCTTTACCGAAATATTTACATCGTCCACTATGACCACCAACATTGAGGAACTCTTCGTGCGTCAGAAGGAGAGCTTTGAAAAGATCAAGCAAATCTGCACGAACTTCAAGAAAGACAGCGTATCAAGAAAAACTAACGAGTATCTGGACACACGTCTCGATGCTCTGCGAGCTCATTGGCAGGAATTTGAAATGAACCACAAAATTCTGCTACAACTGGATAACAAGGAGCAACCGTATTTCACTGATGACATTTACAACAAGACGAAAGAACTGTGTGATGACACTGTGTTGTCAATCATGAAACTAAAGAGCGAGCTTTTCATGTCTCAAAACATCCCAACACCATCTAAACGGTTGATAGCTGCGCCTGCGGAGGAATCTCCAGATGACTTCAAAACTAAACGGCAAGAACTACTACGTCACCAACAATGTAACTTTAAGCTGTTTCGAAGAACTATTTCCAAAATTAATGTCAAAGTTTTGGCAGAAAAATGGGAACTGGATGACGCGTTGAACAATCTGAAATCAAAGTGGGACGCTATCGAAAAAATCAACTTTGAACTTGAATACCTATCGAGCGAAACTGATTATTTTTATGAACAGGAATTCAATGAAATGGAATATACTTATGAAGACATTAAGAAACAAATTAACCAAAAAATATGGAACAACGTTCATTTTGAAAAAAGTACCCCTAGGGTTCAAATACCGGATTTCAAGGGCGAATACACCAATTGGGTTTCTTTCAAAGATCTTTTTATGGAGGGCATCCACAACAATCCCCTGCTGGCGAAAACCCAGAAAATGCAACACCTCAAGTCTAAGCTAAAAGGAGAAGCTGAGAAACTAGTTCAACATCTCACGATTAGTGCAGATAACTATGACACGTGCTGGGAAATCCTGACGCATCGTTACGACAACCATCGCCTCTTGTTTACATCTTACATGAACACGCTTCTCAACCAGCAAATTGCGCAGCAGGGCAGCGCACAAACCATCAAAAAATTACATGATATCTCTGTAGAGTGTCTCAACGGTTTGACAAACATTGGGTTGGAGTTAACTTCAGCGCATCCCATAATCGCTCATCTGATTATGAAAAAACTCGACAACGATCTTTGCGCCGAGTATATCAAAGACTTGAAAGCGCCCAGAGAAATTCCGAACTTAGAAGAACAATTAGAATTCCTGGAATCAAAATTTGTGGCTTTAGAAACGCTCGACTCCGATCAACATACTAAATCATCCAATCATTCATCCAACTATACTAGAAAATATAACTATGAAAAGAAACCCATACAAAATAGACAGGAAAGGGTTGCGAAAACATATTATACAACATATCAAAGATATTGCCCAATGTGCAAGGTAACTGGTCACGTTTTGATGCAGTGTGACAAGTTCATCGACATGAATAGTGACGCACGGAACAACACCGTTGCAAAACTTCAACTTTGCAAAAATTGTCTATTCGGTCATAAGAGGCCTTGTACATCGGAAAAACGATGCAAAACTTGCAATGAATCACATCACACATTGCTTCACAATAACAGCCTATATTCTGTTTCGCAACCTGATCAACGCTCTGTAAACAACATCACTGATGATAAAAAGGAGATTTTGCTCACTACTGTACAACTTCAAGTGAAAAATGTCGACGGAGATTACGTAACCTTAAGAGGACTTCTTGATCAAGGGTCAATGGTCAGTCTCCTCACCGAAGATGCCGCTCAGTGTCTTCGTCTTCCGCGACGTAAACTAAGCGCCGTTGTGTCTGGCGTAGGAAACATCAATGGCAACTGCAAGGGCTCATTATTACTGGAATGTAAATCCCTTCATTCAACGTACACATTCCAAACTGAAGCTTTAATAATGAGCAAACTTATCAATAAGCTACCTACGACATCATTTTCTATCGAAAACTGGGACTATTTAGATAATATTAAGCTTGCAGACCCTCAGTTTAATACTACGGGACCTATTGACATGCTGCTGGGAGCAGATGTATACTCAGAGCTTATCCTGGATGGAGTGATGAAAAGCGAGCATAATTATCCCATTGCGCAACAAACCAAAATTGGATGGATCCTATGTGGAAATGTAAAAACTTTTCAATGTTGCGTAACGCTCAACGAACTTGAAAGCATCACGAAATTTTGGGAAACGGAAGACATAAAGAAACTGGACGACGAACTAAGCGAGAAGGAACACTGCGAAAAATATTATTTGGAAACCACTCAGAGGCACAGTGACGGCAGATACATCGTCAAAATGCCGATGAGAGCTAACTATGAACAACAACTTGGTAACTCGAAACCACAAGCGCTATCCCAATTTTATCAACTAGAAAAGAGAATGGAGAAACAAAAATATTTCGCAACCGAGTACAAACAATTTATCAAGGAGTATATGGATATGGGGCATATGAAACTCGACACTTCAAAACTTGGAAGTAAACAAGCCTGTTATTTACCGCATCATGGAGTAATGAAAGAAGAGTCAACTACTACTAAACTACGTGTAGTTTTCAATGGATCTATGAAAACTAGTTCAAAATACAGCTTAAATGATCTCATGTACACCGGCCCGAATCTCCAGAAAGATATACAGGATCTTATTATCCAGTGGAGGACACATAAATATGCTTTGGTTGCTGATGTGGAAAAAATGTATCGAAATATAATGCTTCATGAAGATCAACAACATTTACAAAAAATATTGTGGCGTGAATTTCCGCAACAGCCAATACAAGAGATGAAATTGTGCACTCTTACATATGGATTAAGAGCTTCCCCATACTTAGCTATTCGCACGCTACACCAACTTGCGCGAGATGATGGTCAAAAATATCCACAAGCTGCTCAAGCATTACAAAACTATTTTTTTATGGATGACTTGACCTGCGGAGTCAGCAATATCGACGAGGGTCAGAAACTGATACACGATCTTGTCGCCTTAATGAAAGGAGGAGGTTTCAATTTGCGAAAGTGGGCCAGCAATGAACCGTCTTTATTAAAAAATATACCCCGTGAACAACGATCTCAGAAAAACGTATTGGATTTCAAAAATGAACATACGTCAACCACTACGAAGACATTGGGCTTGAGGTGGAATCCGAAAGAAGATTATCTCTACTTCGAATATAACTTACCAGTCTCAAACAAACCACAAACCAAACGAAAACTGCTATCTGAGATAAGCAGTCTCTACGACCCACTTGGTTGGCTCGCTCCTATAATACTTCAAACAAAATTATTATTCCAGAAACTATGGCTTGATAACTTGGCATGGGACGACGCTGTACCATCAGAAGTTGCAATGGAATGGGAAGGCATAAAAAGAGACCTGCAAAACATCAACAAATTAAAACTAATACGTTGGATGGTCGGATGTAGCTACGAAACAGAAATTGAACTATTTGGTTTCTCAGATGCAAGCGAAAAGGCGTATGCGGCCGTTGTGTATAGTCGCACACAAAACGATTTCGGCGAATCGGTTATAACTCTATTAACCGCCCGAACTAGAGTCGCAGGCCTAAGAACAAAACTAACTTTGCCTCAGAAGGAATTATGTGGAGCTCTCTTACTAGCAAAACTCATTGAAAAAGTCAGATGCGCACTTAAAAGAAAATCTATAAGTTATTACTGTTGGACGGACTCAAAGGTCGTTCTTGCGTGGCTACAACGGGACTACAACAAATCAGAAAGATACATCGCTAACCGCGCGAAACAAATAATAAACATCGTTCCTGTGGATCGCTGGAACTATGTAAAGAGCAAAGAAAACCCTGCTGACTGTGCATCTAGAGTTTTATCACCATCAAAACTACTATCCTTTACCTTGTGGTGGGAAGGACCCCAATGGCTGAAAACATACAACGAAGAAAAGGACTCAAAAACAAAACAGATATTCTATACAGAAATCGGAACATACATAACTACTTATGCGACAACATATGCGGAGGGCGATAACACGATACTAACTGCACTGTTAGCAAAATGTAGTACAATGACTCGTGTAATACGAGTAGTCAGCTGGGTACGACGATTCATTTCTGCACTTCGGAACAATAATTTAGCTAATAAAACGAAGTATTTATCACATTTAGAATTTTTGCAGGCAACTGAGATGATTTTAAAACATGTACAAAAGCAACATTTTGGAGCTGAAATATCACAACTACGGAAAACTGGATGTGTACCTTCGAAAAGTAACATTTTGAAACTCATCCCTCGTTTGGACGAAAAGGGGTTATTGAGAGTCGGAGGTCGGCTACGTAACTCAGATCTTCCATATGAAACAAAACATCCTATCATATTACCACCTGGAAGAATGAGTGAACTTGTAATTGACCACTATCATAGATTGACCTTACACGGTGGAGCTCGACTTACTTTGGCGCAGATTCGAGAAAAGTATTGGATCTTAAGCGGCAACAGTGCGGTCAAAAAACAACTGAGAAGCTGTATCAAGTGTCACAGATATAAATCACATAAAACTGAACAAATAATGGGCGACTTGCCGAAAGCAAGGGTGGTACCTTCCAGAACATTCTCCAGAACTGGAATCGATTTTACTGGACATGTGGAGTTGAAGATCAACAAGGGGAAAGGGGTCCGAACCTGCAAAGGTTACATAGCCATTTTTATTTGCATGGTTACTAAAGCCGTGCACTTAGAATTGGTATCGGACCTCTCAACTGAAACTTTTTTGGCAGCTTTAAAGCGGATGTGCTCGAGGAGAGGACAACCTCAACACATCTACTCAGATAATGGAACAAACTTTGTTGGTGCTGCCAAGGTACTAGAAAGAGACTTTAGAGAGCATAAAACTTTCACCTCGCAAGAATTTCATGAGGAAATCAACAAACTGCACCTTGTGTACGAGCCAAGGCTGTACATATAAAAATGCAACGCATGCAACCTACTTTTGGCCACGGCCGTCGCATCTGTACTTGTAACTTTAGTGTACAAAATAAACGCATAGACGTCAACACGTATCTTTGATTTATAATAACTTAACTAGTGCACTCAAACTAACATATATAACAATAACTTAACTTCATCGTACGGGTTTCAAACTGAGGCTCGTACACCTTGAATGGCACTTCAACTGTCCCCTTTGGCCATCAGCGGGGGGACTTTGGGAATCGGGTGTCAAGGCCATGAAGTATCACTTGCACAGAGTGCTTGGAGAACAAAAACTAACATTTGAACAATTCACCACCTTACTTTGTCAAATAGAAGCTTGTCTGAACTCAAGGCCCATTTGCCCGCTAACCGAGGATATTGATGACCTAGACTATTTGACTCCCGGTCATTTTCTCGTTGGTGGTCCTGTCTTGTCACCACCTCAAGGAAGATTCGACGAAACGCTTCATCTATGGAATAGATGGAAATTGGTCGAGCAACTTAACTTACACTTTTGGAAGCGCTGGTCTCAAGAATGTCTTCATCAAATGCAAGTACGTAGCAAATGGAGAGTGCCAACTAAAAACCTTGAGATTGGTAACATTGTGCTCCTAAAGGAGAATAACCTACCGCCTGGAAAATGGGTACTTGGCAGAATCATCCAATTACATCCAGGAGCAGATGGCTACGTACGGGTAGTCACAATAAAAACTAAAAACAGCCAACTAAAACGTCCAATCACAAAACTGGCGCCGTTACCCCTAGATAGAGTACCGGAGATCAAGCAGGAATATTCTACAAGCAACGCTGCTGCTGAGGAAGTCATCTCTCGCACCGCACACCAGGAGCTGGGACCTGATCACGTTAACCTTGCGGGATCAAGCTAAATATTTTATTTGTGATATTTGATTTATATAATTTACCCTTAACTTCTTCTACTTATAATCATTTTTAGTTTTATATTTTTTACTTATATTTTTTCTGTTGTTTTACATTTTCCCTCGGGAATATGTACGGGCAATGACCGCACAATATAGGTTTTTGCTAACGCGGCGTGTCTGATCGGTTGCGCCGCATATAAACAATTATTTTGTATTTATTTAGTCACTAAGCAACATACATTCTAACTTTAAACTCTAGCTATTAACTATAACTTTTAACTTGTATTTTTATCTTAACTGAACTAATAAACTTAAACTACGTGTGTGTACTGTGCGTTTAACTTAACATCTACTTTTATCTTCAAATCAACTACACAACTTCAAGATCCTCTCAACACATCTATCTCAAGCTCTCCTCAACTTACACAGCTTCCGAATCTTATACATCTTAGCTACAACTCCAACATAAACTATATTTTATCGTCCTATCACCGCTGACCGCTGGTACTTTAGAACTGCAGGCCCTATGTAAAAACATAGGGCCTGCAGTTCTAAAGTACCAGCGGTCATAAAAACAGTATTTCGCATACTTTTTTTTTATTGAACAGTACAAAGTTTCAAGGAGCGAAAAAAAAGTATAATACTGTCAAAAACAGTATGGTTGGCAACCCTAGGGGACACTTGCCTCTAACAAAAATTTGCCAAACCATTAAACCAAATATTTCGGAAACGGATTCCTAAATCGGAAAATGATGTTCTCAACCTCGCAATATTTTTTAAAGACCTATTAAATAATACCCAACACGATGGATTTGTATAAAAAAAATATTACCTACTCCCTCTTTACTTGCATGGGAGCTAACTAGGTAACCTAAAAAAAATTTTTTCAAGATTTTTTTCTACCACTTTTTTGGCATGATTATACATACCCATACCAAATTACAGCTGTAGTACTTATAGTCTCTGAGTAAAACCGCGGACGGACAGAGGGACAGACAGACAGACATGGCGAAACTATAAGGGTTCCTCGTTTACTACGGAACCCTAAAAACTCCCACAGAATACATACTTAAGTCCGAATCAAAGTTTCTGGCGGCTCGAATATTAGCTTCATCATCATTTCGTGTAGGTGACACGGTCAATCGACCTTGCACACCCTGGTGTCAGAGCGTCAACCATGAGTTTATATACGTGAGTAGTAAACGATTCGATCTAAAGTAAACTATTCGATGGCTCGTAATAGTAAACTATTGTCGTACTCGATAGAAAACGAAGGTCAGTTTTATAACTCATGGTGCTGATACCGCAGAAAATGTTCCTGTAAACACAGGATCGTATTCGTTTACATTAAACCTTGAGTCGTTTTCGATTACGAGATTCGAAAACTGCTCTAGTAAATCGTACTCATGGTGTACAAAGTATAGTAAACTACGACCGTTATAAAAACGTTACCGTATACTACTCTCGTAAATGAAATGTAATAAATTGTAACGATGCGCATGATAACCTTCATGCTGCATCTTGCTTTTCACCTCATTTCCCAATCATCATCATCCTGTCCACTTTTATTTCGAAATTCATTTTAAATTCCAAATTAAATTCCATTTTAAATTCCAAATTCCATTTTCAAATCTTCTTCGCAGTCATTCTTCGTATTCAGTTCAGTTCAGTTCTTCATATTCATGTTGGGCCTACTCTAATGGGAGATAATACTGCAATGTTCTCCCGCCAGAGGGCAGCATTAGCAGAGACAGTAAACAAATGTTTGACATTGACAAGTATGTCAAAGTCGCAATAAATTGCCTTTATTTTACAAACAAATACGCAGCACAAATACGTTTTCATATTTAAATACTCAAAGGAGTATTTTAAAATCAAAATAATAAAGGAATAATGTATAGGTAATTTTACAAATTAATAACGACTTTGACATTTTCAAGTACATACTTGTCAGTGTCAAACCTTTTTTACTGTATGTGCTAGTGGTGCACTCTGGCGGCGCAGCTTTCAGTAATATGTCCTATTAGCTGGGTGAGTAGGACCCGACAAACTCATGGTTGACGCTCTGATTTTTTCGAAACCTAATAGTGTGAACTGCGCATCGACCCGCGCGATTTTCGGCCGCCATAAAGTTGGATTCGGACTATACCTTCATACCTACTGTCGGAATGGCTGCTCTCCGATGTGTACTTTTCACTCATTTTGGTAAGTCGTAAAATTTGATTCAATTAAGAAATACATAATAATGGAAAAAAAATCTCCGCGGGCAGGACGAGTGGAATTTTTTCACATACCTATCAAGAGTATCTATAAAAGCATTGTAAATGAATAAAAAACCGGTCGGGCCACGCGCAGTGTAGGGTTCCGTAGTTGCGAATGACAACTTTGAGTTCACACTATTCACACTCGCACCTTACAGTTTAACGACCAAAAACATCTAACAATGAAAATAGTATGAAATTTTACAGTTTATAAGTTGGTTGCCTATAACTTTTTAGTTTGTACTTACTACTCAGCTCTGATAGTTTTCCTTTCAACTTCAGTATATATGCTACTGCTGTAATTTTTTTCACGTATCTATATATAACCGTTTAGCAGATAGAGGGGGGGGACACTTACCTCTGACAAAAATTCGCACTTTAAAACCAAATATTTCGGAAACGGAGCCCTTAATCGATTAATGGTGTTCTCAACCTCACAATATTTTTGAAAGACCTATTTAACGATACCCCACACAATAGGTAAATAGAGAAAAAAAAATTACTCCCTCACTTTACTTGTATGGGAGCTACCCTAAAAAAAATTTTTTTTCAAGATTTTATTCTACCACTTTTTTGCCATGATTAATATACATACCCATACCAAATTACAGCTTTCTAGTACTTATAGTCTCTGCGTAAAACCGCGGACGGACAGACAGACAGACATGGCGAAACTATAAGGGTTCCTTGTTTACTACGGAACCCTAAAAAGACCTATAAAATATCTGATAAAATCTAAAGGACCAAGACAGTATAGATACAGTTATAAAACTGCAAAATAATACTTTATGGCGGCTCGAAACATCGCGCGAGTCGATGCGCAGTACACAATATTAGGTTAAGAGCGTCAACCATGAGTTTATACATTTCACTAGCTTTTGCCCGCGGCTTCGCTCGCGTTAAGAAGTAGAATTGATCAAAATCCTTTCTTAGCGGATGCCTACGTCATAACATCTACCTGCATGCCAAATTTCAGCCCGATCCGTCCAGTGGTTTGGGCTGTGCGTTGATAGATCACTATGTCAGTCAGTCAGTCACCTTTGAGTTATATATATTTAGATTTACGAGAGTAGATACGGTAACGTTTTTATAACCGTCATAGTTTACTATACTTTGTCCACCATGACTACGTACGATACACCAGAGTAGTTTTCGAATCTCGTAATCGAAAACGACTCAAGGTCCAAACACAGGATCGTATTCGTTTACATTCAGTAAACGAATACGATCCTGTGTTTACAGAAACATTTTCTGTGGTATCAGCACCATGAGTTACAAATCTGACCTTCGTTTTCTATCGAGTGAGATAATAGTTTACTATTACGAGCCATCGAATAGTTTACTTTAGATCGAATCGTTTACTACTCAAGTATTATAAACTCATGGTTGACGCTCAGCGGAGCACGTGCGGGGTGGATGCGTACGCGTCGTATCGTACACGTATCGACACTAGTAGGTGTACTTCATCATCATCGTTTCGTGTAGGTGACACGGTCAGTCGACCATGCACACCCTGGTGTCAGAGTTCTTAGGAACCGCCTCTCAGCCTCTGACGTGGGTCCTTTAACGACTACCAGATGGCAGCCGGGACCAACGGCTTAACGTGCCCTCCGAAGCACGGAATCATCTTTCTTATCAGACAATCTGGTGATTCATGCCTGCAATGTCCTAATCAAACTGGAAACAACAAAGTATGCTTCCCGTGGGAATTGAACCCACGACCGCCGGGTCAATAAGGCAAACGCCTTAACCACTGGACCACAGAGGTTAGTACTTACTTGAATTCATTCTACAGTGTCGACCCTCATCGATCTCGCACCCAGACGTGTAAGGTTGTAAGTGGGTTGTAAAGTTTCGGTTATGTAGTAGTTTTAGGCATCATCATCAGCATCAGTCTGCTTGTATGAAGCGCCTGTGCTATTATGATAGCGTTTACCTGTCATAACCGTTTATTGCCCGTGTTACTACCGGTAACACCGAAACTCCGGCTCTGACTCACTACAGCTGAGGATCATCATCAGGTCTTTTTTAGTCTCCACTACAGGAGCACGCAGCGGCGGATTTACAAATTTGCCGCTAGTAGTCTATTCAAACTTGCCGCCCCTACTGAGTTTTGAAATTCAATACGTTAGTTTAGTTCACAATCATATTAATTACATTTAGTTATTCAGAAATTGCTACTTTATGATTTGTGTTCTATCGTCCTCATTACATCGGCTTTTTCCCGTTATTAGTATGATTGTGAAGTAGGTGATATTTCTGTCAGTTACTAGGTTACTAAATTGAAATTAATATTGAAACGTTATTGGACTGGAATATTTTTAAAATTCATGATCGCATAAGTACCTATATTTTACAGTGCATTTAATAATCCTAACTAATATTATAAATGCGAAAGTGAGTTTGTTTGTTTGTTTGTTACGCTTTCACGCCCAACCTACTGAACGGATCGTCAAGAAATTTTGCATACACATAGGTTAGGGTACTGAGAAGGACAGGCTATATATCACGCGGGCGAAGCCGCGGGTAACAGCTAGTCTTTTATATACGGATTACGAACGTAATGTGTATACATATAAGTTTTTTTTTATTATTTGGGCTAAATTTGCCGCCTCTCTAAATCTGCCGCCCTAGGCTTCAGCCTACTTAGCCTATTGGTAAATCCGCCACTGGGAGCACGACCCTCGGGTAGGGTATATAAAAGGGTGCGCAGGACTTAAAAAAATCTCGATTTTTATCTCGTCCTACTAAAGACCCATTTTTAGGGTTCCGTAGTAAACTAGGAACCCTTATAGTTTCGCCATGTTATGACTGCATCACTTTAGGTCATATAAACATTTTTCATACGGCCGATATTTCCAGAGTTGTCGACAATTTTCCATTAGTAGGGAGCAGGACTTAGAAAGTAGGGGTAGGTTGCGAGGAGCGTAGCGACGATCCTCAGATTCGTCAGGTTCTACATGAACCAGGCATTCGTGAGGCGAGCGAGCGAAGCGAGCGTGCCGCGGCAGTGGCCGCCGAAGCGCCAGAACGATTTTTTTTTAATCCTGGGCCTTTTCGTATACACTGACTCGACCTTCTCTGACTACTAGAGTCAGCCAGAGCAGTCAGAGGATTAGGCCTAGGTACACTCTCTATGCAGGCCAGACGGGTTCGAGATGTCTCTTTGATTTTTATAAGCTTTGTTTAGCATGTTTCCTAAGTCGCCTTCTACGCTACCCAGTGTGGTCCTGTTCTATTCTGCTGGGAACAACACGGTAAATGTTATCTATCCATACTCGTGTCGATTTTTAAATCCAACTGTAGTACCTGCCTACGCACTTGCCTGTTGTTTGTTTCTACCTTCTGAATCTTCTGGTTATCAGAATAGCTGCAAAGGAGGTACAAATTACTAAATTGTTGTTTGTCCATGTTGCAGGCAAACCCCGGAAATCCATCATCAGCATCAAGGTGTCATCGGAAAAACTACACATTAAAGAAAAAAACATCATCAAAATATCCTCCTCCAAAGACGAGCAAACGATTAATTCAAAGCCTTCAAAAATGACGTGGCTAGTGAAACGAAGGAGTGTTCTATTAAAACATTTGGAGAACATTCGAGAAATGTTCAAAAATTCTAACGCGACCCCTATAAAGTATACTCCGGGTGTACACTACACTTGCTGCTTTTGTAACGATAAATTTCTAAAGCCAAAAGAGTTAAAACTACACACTATACACGATCATGATATTAAAACTAAGTTAGAATTTATGAAAGACCAAACTATGCCTTCTTTCATCGTCAAAATGGACATAACTAACCTCAAATGTACTATTTGTGATTTAAACATTGAAGATTTAGATAGATTATTAGAACATTTATTGAAAACACACGAAAAACAGGTTCATATAGGCATCACAAATTATATAGTACCGTTTAAGTTTGAAAGTGATGTGCTAAGTTGTGCCATATGTAAGAAAGAAGCGAACAGTTTCAAAGTGTTATTAGAGCATATGAACGTACATTACAAAAACTTTGTTTGCGATCAGTGTGAGGCCGGCTTTGTCAATCAGAGGATGTTACGAGTACACAGTTACAGGCATGTTAGAGGGGAATTCACGTGTCCTCAGTGCTCAAAAATATTTGATACTAGAGTCAAAATGAAGGCTCACGAACGGGCGGTACATGTGTTGTTGAATCGGAGGAATAAATGCAGTTTTTGTGGCGAACGGTTTACTGACTACACGAAGAAGAATCATCATGAAGTGGAGGTCCACGGTGTGGCGGCTCAGGTGTTAAGGTGTCAGGCGTGTCCAAGGACTTTCTCCAATCAGAGATCGCTGTCGATGCATACGAAAGGGTTCCACTTGATGGAGAAACGTATCAGTAAAAGTTCTTAAGAAGGCTCTTAATATCTCCATACAAAAGGAAGCAAGGAATTGTGGCAATATTGGATAATTTTGGTGTAAAATTAAGCATTCAATAAATTAATCTCATTATAATCTACGTACGTTCCTATACAGCTTAGCTTTCTTTCCGTTTGTATGGAGACGTGCACGTCAAGGCGATACATGGATTTTTTGGGGTCCTGTGCCGGTGTTAAAGAAAATAGAGACATCATTTAAGGCACCACACTAGGCACACTAGCGACGCCAATCGTTTTATTCCTAATACTTTACAAATAGAAAGAAATTCAAGAATGTAAATCTTATATGCCTTAGTAAATAACCTGAAGAATTTTGCGCGGCCACTTACACTCTCGTGTACAGCGCAGATCGAGTAAAATAAGAGGCCAAAGTTGAACCCTGTGGCATATGTGGTCCCAACCTCTTACCAGTACGATTTGTTCTCACAAAATCACATAGATGGCGACACTTGTTGCTACACAGCATTGTATCTACCGTATTATGAGAATATAAAAGCATTATCATTCACAAAATATATCTTACTAGCTGTTACCCGCGGCTTCGCCCGCGTGAATTATAGCCTATGTCCTTCTCAGTACTCTAACCTATGTGTATGCAAAATTTCATGATGCCGATCATCATGAAATTTTAAGTAGATAGGGCGTGAAAGCGTAACAAAGAAACAAACAAACAAACTCACTTTCGCATTTTATCGTATAATATTAGTTAGTATTAGGATTTTATTCTGATTCTAGTGTTTACGGCAAAAGCAAATAAGTTCATCACCTATGAAAATTTTAACTGTATAGTAATTATTGTTTATGAGGAGAGGTATTTGAGGAGCCCGATGGTCCAGTGGGTGTGAGCTCTATGAGCGCTTACGTATGTAAAGCAACCCCTGGTGCAGTCCCTACTTGGATGGGTGACCGCAAGTGGCATAAAAATATCTCGAGCTCCTCCGTGCTTCGGAAGGCGCGTTAAGCCGTTGGTAGCGGCTGGCATCATTGATGTCAGTCGTTTAGCTATGTCAGATGCCTTAAGGCAGCTTGAAATATCGCTGACACCAGTGTTGGCTACTTACACATACGAATAACCAAACAAACAACGGTTTATGTATGATGGTGACACACGGACATTGAAATCTCGTAAATAGGATCCCGTTTTTACGCTTTGGACATGGAACCCTAAAAACCTTTATATTGAAATATGGATTTCAATTCTCAATTAATATTTGGCATATTCGCTTCCTAGCTAAGTCTCTGTGTATTTTATTCTGGTCATTTTCAACATCGCGTTCCACAAACATAGATATTTTTCCACATCGGCACTTAAATCTTGATTTAACTCATTTTCTTCAAGAACGTAGGTTCCTAAAATACAACAAACACGTGTGCAGCGTATGGCGGCGGACGGTAAACTGACGCGAATTTTCTGATAGTGTGCGGGGGGGCCTAGTACAAAATGTATGGAAAACACGCCTTCCGCAATTTCTGTCAGAAAAAATTCTGACGTCCGGCTGAAGTGCCATCCGGCGGGCATGAGAAACGGACGACCCGTTAGAATTTTTCTAACAGTGTGCGGGAGCTAATACAAAATGTATGCACGGAGTGCCTTCCGGCGAGCGTCAGAATTTTTCTAACAGAAATTTCTGATAATATGCGGCCGCTCTTAACCTGCGCTATTGAAATCAAAAGTAGCCTATGTCCTTCCTCAGGCTATAGCCTCTCTGTGTGCCAAATTTCGTTTTAATCTGTTCAGCCGTTTTAGTTTTGGCCACCCATCCTAATTAGAACCATGGTTAGAGTTGCTTAACCTGCGTTATCGTAATTAAAAGTAGCCCACCTCCTTTCTTAGGCTATAGCCTATCTGTGTGCCAAATTTCGTTTTAATCTGTTCAGCCGTTTTAGTTTTGGCCACCCATCCTAATTAGAACCATGGTTAGAGTTGCTTAACCTGCATTATCGTAACTAAAAGTAACCCACGTCCTTTCTTAGGCTATAGCCTCTCTGTGTGCCAAATTTCGTTTTAATCTGTTCAGCCGTTTTAGTTTGGGCCACCCATCCTAATTAGAACCATGGTTAGAGTTGCTTAACCTGCATTATCGAAATTAAAAGTAGCCCACGTCCTTTCTTAGGCTATAGCCTATCTGAGTTTTGGCCACCCATCCTAATTAGAACCAGGTTAGAGTTGCTTAACCTGCGTTATCGTAATTAAAAGTAGCCCACGTCCTTTCTTAGGCTATAGCCTCTCTGTGTGCCAAATTTCGTTTTAATCTGTTCAGCCGTTTTAGTTTTGGCCACCCATCCTAATTAGAACCATGGTTAGAGTTGCTTAACCTGCATTATCGAAATTAAAAGTAGCCCACGTCCTTTCTTAGGCTATAGCCTATCTGAGTTTTGGCCACCCACCCTGATTAGAACCATGGTTAGAGTTGCTTAACCTGCGTTATTGTAATTAAAAGTAGCCCACGTCCTTTCTTAGGCTATAGCCTATCTGTGTGCCAAATTTCGTTTTAATCTGTTCAGCCGTTTTAGTTTTGGCCACTCATCCTAATTAGAACCATGGTTAGAGTTGCTTAACCTGCGTTATCGTAATTAAAAGTAGCCCACGTCCTTTCTTAGGCTATAGCCTATCTGTGTGCCAAATTTCGTTTTAATCTGTTCAGCCGTTTTAGTTTTGGCCACCCATCCTTGTTAGAACCATGGTTAGAGTTGCTTAACCTACGTTATCGAAATCAAAAGTAGCCAATGTCCTTTCTCGGGCTATAGCCTATCTGTGTGCCAAATTTCGTTTTTATCTGTTCAGCCGTTTTAGTTTTGGCCACCCATCCTAATTAGAACCATGGTTAGAGTTGCTTTACCTACGTTATCGAAATCAAAAGTAGCCTATGTCCTTTCTCGGGCTATAGCCTATCTGTGTGCCAAATTTCGTTTTAATCGGTTCAGCCGTTTTAGCGTGAAAGCGAGACAGACAGACAGACAGACAGACAGACAGAGTTACTTTCGCATTTATAATATTAAGTAAGTAAAAGTAAGTAATAGTAAGTAAAGTAAGTAAAGTAAGTAAAGTAAGTAAAGTAAGTAAAGTAAGTAAAGTAAGTAAAGTAAGTAATTAGTAAGTAAGTAAGTATTAGTAAGTAAGTAAGTATAGTAAGTATGGATTAAAAATTTGAACAATATTTTAGGCTTAATATTTTAAAATTACACACGATACGATATCTAAAATTAGAACATTTTTGGCTTAATAGTTTTAGTAACTTTAGGCTAACGTAGATTACCGCCATCTAGCATCAAGTGGAAAGCAACTCTGCAGCGCCATACATTCGCCTACCTTAATTTGGTCCAATATGTTTGTAAGAGGTTGACAGTATATTACGTTAGTATTATAATGAGAGAAGAAGATCAATGGAAATATTGCCAGGCCTGTCTCACTCCGCGGTAGGTATAGAAAACGCAAGTACGTACGGCAGCCCATCAAGCGGGGCTAATCAGTGGGAGCGAGCGAGCAATAGGTGCAACGAGATGGAACGTTTAGGTGAATATAACTGTAGGTTATTAGAGTTGTGCGATCTGAATTGCACCTTATTGTATCGTGTCGAGAGTCGCTATTCCTGTAATCGATTTTTCGGAGAGAATCTCCTGTACTTGTACTCTCTCGGTCTATAGCGTTATCGAAAGCAGAGTCAGTGGAAAACAAATAATCACTAAGTACATAGTATAAAACAAAGTCGCTTCCCGCTGTCTGTCTGTCCCTAAAACATCAGGCCTTTATTAGTCTCCACTGCAGGAGCACGACCCTCTCTGTACTGCCAGAGCAGTCAGAGGATTTGGCCTACACTCTCCACGCTGGCCAGACGGGTTGGAGAGGTCTCTTTGATGTTAATAAGCTTTGTTTAGCTTGAGTTTCCTAAGTCGCCTTTTACGACATCCACGGAAAGATTTGGAGTGGTCCTATTCTTCTCTGCCGGGAACCACACGGCATTGTGTCTGTCCCTAATTCCCTATGTATTCTCAGATCTTTAAAACAGATTTTGATTCAGTTTTTAAAGTGATTTAAGAGGAAGGTTTTATGAATAACACATGCCCGGGCGCAGCCGGGAAGGGCTGCTAGTTTTTAATAAAAACAAAATTTTGATTGTAAGTATTTATTTACTTAAAATACTAAATACAAAGCGTATTGATTGAATAAACATATCCATTCTAGTTTTGCTTAACCAGTAAGATCAAAATCATACATTGATTTTTAAGCTATGGATAATATCGGTATGTTCTAGCAATTTTCCTGAATTTTCCCCTACGAATAATAAGATTTTCCCACAACTTCGTTTGTATAAAACTTCACCCGCTATTTCACACACATTAAGGCGCTCCTATAGTAACACTAGCGTCACCCAGCAATTAATTCTTTTAATCCTAAATTATATCGAATTTTAAAAATCTAACAAGTACATAACTAGTAAATTACTTGTAGTATTTTTATATTCATTTTCACTAATATTAGTTTTTTAAATAAGAAAAAACAGGTTAACGATAGCCGATTTTTCTCTTTAAATATGGCACTAGTAAATTTTGCTTGTAATATACCAAAAATACTTTAATTCGATACAATTTAAGATTTAAGGAATTTAATTGCTGGGTGGCGCTAGTGTTACTATAAGAGCGCCTTAAAAAATCCTTTCTTAATGCTCACTAACATTATCAAAGGAATTGAATTAAGAAAAGAAATTGACAAATCACAAGTAAGTGGAAAATAGCAGATTTCTGCATTTCTGCAATAGGAGATAATACTGCAATGTTCTCCCGCCAGAGGGCATCATTAGCAGAGACAGTAAATAAATGTTTGACATTGACAAGTCTGTCAAAGTCGCAATAAATTGCCTTTATTTGACATACAAATACGCAGCACCAATACATTATTATATTTTAATACTCATAGGAGTATTTTAAAATCAAATTAATAAAGGAATAATGTATAATTTTACAAATTAATTGCGACTTTGACATTTTCAAATACATACTTTTCAGTGTCAAACCTCTTTTACTGTATGTGCTAGTGGTGCACTCTGACGGCACAGCTTTCAGTAATATGTCCTATTACTTCGAAACCCAAGCCAAGACGTCGATAAACGGTACCGCCCCCGACAAGCTTATTTCGTATGAAATGTGTTTAGTTTAAACGGAGTCTCTAAAAGCGCGGGAGCGACAGTCACATTGGACCCTCTATAGTCAGAACCTTCATTGTCTCTGGCTTGTCTCAGCAAGTTTCCGGATGATGCCTCTTCATATGGTAATTCAGGGCGGCCTTCTGAACAAACCTGGCCTCACATATCGTACACACTTTATTCTTCTCCCCTGTATGAATTTTCTCATGCAATTGTTGATTCTTCTTACGCAAAAACTTCTTCCCGCAATACGAGCATTCAAAATTCCTTACCGGATTATGCCTTAACATATGCCCTTTGAGTTCGTTTTTCGTGAAGAACTTAGCGTCGCATTTCGAGCAAGGAACAAGCTTTTCTTTCATATGTACCGCCCTTTGGTGATTAAGGACTATAGTCTCCGAATAATTATTATATCCGCATATACCACATTTTGCCTTCTCGACGCCATGTTTCTCGGCACGGTGTAGCAACAGATCCGGTTTTATCAACTCTATATCGCATTCAGGACATTTATGCAACTGATGCTTTAGCCTATTATGACATGCGAAAGAAGCTTTGGAAGCGTATTTTAATTTGCATATATTGCATTCGAATTTAGTAGGCTTTTCAATTGATGGTTTTGTCGATGGTCTTAGGACGTATTTTCCGATGGCGACGGTAACCTTATCAAAGCCGTGTGTCACGGAGAGGTGCTCTTTAAGTGTCGAGTTTTCTTTGACGGTTACCTGTTTGAGAATAACATTTATTTTGAAATAATAATAACCTTTATTTTCTTCAAAACTTAGTCTAAAATTAAACAACGCCTCCCTAACAGTAAATTTAAAAGTACTTATTACTTAATTATTTCTATAATATGAACGTTGAACTTTGTAGCATTCACAATAACATAAATTTAACTCCGTAAGTGAGCATGCACAATACTATTGCATAGAGGCTAGTTGTTGTAACATTTGTCATCATCATTCATCATCATTTCAGCCGCAAGAAGTCCACTGCTGGACATAGGCCTCCCCCAAGGATTTCCAATATGACCGGTTGGAAGCGGCCTGCATCCAGCGTCTTCCTGCGACCTTTATTAGGTCGTCCGACCACCTGGTCGGTGGGTGTCCAACGCTGCGCTTGCCGGTACGTGGTCGCCATTCAAGAACCTTTCTGCCCCATCGGCCATCGGTTCTTCGTGCTATGTGCCCCGCCCACTGCCACTTCAAAGAGCTAATCCGCTGGGCTATGTCGGTGACCTTGGTTCTTCTACGGATCTCCTCGTTTCTGATTCGATCTCGCAGAGAAACACCGAGCATAGCCCTCTCCATAGCTCTTTGAGCGACCTTGAGCTTTCTTATGAGGCCCATAGTAAGGGACCACGTTTCGGACCCGTAAGTCATCACTGGTAACACACATTGGTCGAAGACTTTCGACTTTAGGCACTGAGGTATTTTGGACGAGAAGACGTTGCGGAGCTTCCCGAACGCTGCCCAGCCGAGTCGGATTCGACGAAAGACCTCGTCCTTGAAACTGGAGCTGCCGACCTGGATCAGTTGACCCAAGTAAATGTACTGCTCTACAGGTTCAAGGCTGAAGTTTCCAACAATCACTGGTGAAGGCGCAACATGGACGTTCGACATAATTTTCGTCTTGTCCATGTTCATTTTAAGGCCCACTTGTTGGGAAACTTCATTGAGGTCATTGAGCATGGTACTTAGATCCTCCAGCGACTCCGCCATGACGACTATGTCATCAGCAAATCGAAGGTGAGTGATATACTCGCCGTTGATGTTGATGCCAAGTCCATCCCATTCCAGGAGCTTGAAGGCGTCCTCCATTGCAGTGGTGAACAGTTTTGGAGATATGATATCTCCCTGTCTCACACCTCTTTGCAGTGGAATAGCCCTCGTAGTCTGCTCCTGTACTCGGACTGACATAGTGGCGTTGCTGTACAAGCACCTCAACACTTCGATATACCGATGGTCGATACGGCATCGCTGGAGAGACCGAAGCACAGCCCAAGTTTAGATCGAATCGAAGGCTTTCTCATAGTCCACAAACGCTAAGCATAGTGGCCGGTTATACTCTTTGGTCTTCTGTATAACCTGCCGCAGCGTATGGATGTGGTCTATGGTACTGTAGCCTTTTCGGAAACCGGCTTGTTCGGGAGGTTGGAAGGCATCAAGCCTGTTCGTGAGACGATTCGTGATCACCCTCGAAAACAGCTTATAGACGTGGCTCAGGAGCGTGATGGGTCTGTAGTTCTTAAGTAGCGTATTATCGCCCTTTTTGAAGAACAGCACAACCACACCCCTATGCCACGCTTCCGGCGTCACGCCCTCGAGCAGAACGGAATTAAAGAGCCTCTGAAGGACTTTCAGTACCGGCGTTCCGCCCGCTTTCAGAAGCTCTGCTGTGATTCCGTCCTCGCCCGGCGCCTTGCTGTTTTTGAGCTGTTTGAGGGCAATCCTAATCTCGTACAGGCTGATGTCCGGGATGTCTTCGGTATAGTGCCGGGTTAGTTTGGCCCTAGGATCTTTGGCCAAACTTACAATGGGTTTGGCTACTGACGTATACAGCTGTCCATAAAACTTCTCGATCTCTCCCAACACCTCGGCCTTCGTCGAAACTACGCCGCCGTCCTCCTTCCTCAGCTTAGTCAATCGGCTCTGCCCAATAGACTCCATCCTTGCAAACACTTTGGAGCCTTTATTTTGCTCAATCGTCTCCTTAATACGCTCGGTATTAAAGGAGCGAATGTCGTGTCGCAAGGATTTCTGGATTTGTCTATTGAGCTGCCGATGTACGTCCGCGTCTTCGGAGGTCTGCAGCGGCAAGGATCGCCGCGTGGCCATCAAGTTTAGGGTCTGGGGAGAGATTTTTTGAAGTTTGTTTTTGGGGCGGGATCTAAAGAACTTTGACCCCACCGCCTGGACAGTGTCTACGAACCCATCGTTTAAATCGTCCACTGACACACAATCCTTCAGGCAATCGAAGCGATTTGAGAGTAGAGTAGTGTAACATTTGTAATATAGCTTTAATATTTTAAAAACTGTATTATTACTTTATCATTACTAGGTCTTTTTAAGACTCCCCTGTAAGAGCACTGCTTCTCTGTACTACTAGAGCCATATATTGGCCAGAGCAGTCAGAGGATTTGGCCTGCATTCTCCTCGCTGGCTGGGTTGGAGAGGTCTCGAGACGAGAAGGAAAAGGATAGTTTTCCATCCTGACCTGGCCGGGGATCGAACCCGGGCCCCTCATGTCGCAGGCTGGCGTATTAACCACTGCGCGACGGGGACTGTGTTTTGTTGGGAAAGTTGTTAAAAATTAATAAGTGTTCAAAGAAACCTATATAAAGTAAGAGTTTTGAACCGAGACGCGCGCAAGTAGTCGTCACAGTCCGCACTGAATTCGTGCGCGCGTTTCGGTTCAGTCACCCTGCGGACCTCCGGATGAGGTTGGAACATGTCAGCCTGTAGCTGACTTCATACGTGAGTGACCCGTATAGCATATACAATATTAATATTGTTCATCATCATCATTTCGAGTAAATGACACGGTCAGTCGACCACGCACACCCTGGTGTCAGAGTTCTTCGGAACCGCCTCTCAGCCTCTGACGTGGTTCCTTTGACGACTACCAGATGGCAGCCGGGAACAACGGCTTAACGTGCCTTCCAAAGCACGGAATCATCTTTCTTATCAGACAATCAGGTGATACATGCCTGCAATGTCCTAACCAAACTGGAAACAACTTAACAAAGTATGCTTCCCGTGAGAATCGAACCCACGACCCCCGGGTCAACGGAGGCTATTAATTGTAAGTCACGAAAAAAGTTTTTAAATAGGAATTTTGTAAAAAGAATAACCTTGCAAAGCGGGCATCGGTTGCTGGTGACATTGAGATGGGTCTCCCTTACATGCTGCTTGATGGTCTTGCGACAAGTGGTAGCAGCGCCACAGCTCTTGCAGGAGTACACGACCTCGTCTCCTTCCTCCTTGGAGGTGTAATGCGTTCCGAGGTGCACGTAGTGAGAGCGGTCTGTAGACATATTATCAGGTATTTTTAGTCTCCACTGCAGGAGCACGACCCTCTCTGTACTACCAGAGCAATATGTTAGCCAGAGCAGTCAGAGTATTTGGCCTACACGCTGGCCAGACGGATTGAAGAGGTCTTTTTGATGTTTATAAGCTTTGTTTAGCTTGTGTTTCTAAGTTGCCTTCTACGACTTACATGGGAAGACTTGGATTAGTCCTATTCTACTCTGCCGGGAACCACACGGCACATGTCTTTTTAGTCTCCACTTAATATCCTAGTCATTTTCCTATTAACGAAAGCCTTCCACCTGGCTACGATCTGCCCTGGCGCGTTTGGAGATCGCTAAACCGCCTAAGAAGGGGGGTTATACGATGCCAAGAGCTCAGAAAGAGTTGGGGCTTTTCCAATGATGAGACATGTTCCTGTGGAGATGTCCAGTCTATGGAACACCTGCTCTCGTGCCCCGCGTCTACGGCGTCCTGCTCTAAGAACGACCTCTTTGAGGCTAACCAAAAAGCCATTGATGTGGCCACTTACTGGGCACACCACATTTAATTTGTTTGCCATTGACACGACAGAAGAAGACGAAGTCTCCACTGCAGGAACAGGACCCTCTCTGTACTACCAGAGCCATATATGAGCCAGAGAGTCATAGGATTTGGCCAACACGCTGGCCAGACGGATTGGAGGGGTCTCTTTGACGTTTATAAGCGCCTTCTACGACATCCACGGGAAGGCTTGGAGTGGTCCTATTCTACTCTGCCGGGAACCACACGGCGATGTCAACTATTTTGTCTGTTTGTTTTTCGTGTTTATGTACTTAATAATTTTTCGTCAAACGTGCTATTTCTAAACCGAAAAATGACGTGTATTGTGACCTTGACTCGACGCTGCCATTCTGTAGGACTATTTTTCATGGTCCTCAATTGTCTAGGCAAAAATCAGATAATGCTTTAACACATTCAATAATCATTTTAAGGTTTTAAAAAATACACGTGATATTGGGTGGGGGGTTAGTCTTAAACCTCACCACGTATCACCAAGAGGGAGTGTGGGTTAAAAAATCCTGAAAAAAAACATCACGTGATTAATGGACGGTCCCCTTAAACACACGAAATAACAACAAGCATGTAGACTTACCATTGATAGAGATCGAGTTTTTGTATCTAAACATCTTCCGTGGCTTCGTGGTGACGCGTCGCGGGCGTCGCTTGCTTTTCGGTTTGGAGACAGGTTTCCTTACATTAGTGCCTTCATCGGAGACGAGCAAATCGGATGGTTGAATATCTGTAAGGCGTAAAACGGGTCAATGAGGGCTTTCGGAATCGACTTTTTCCCAGGTGGCGGCACTGTCGAGAGGTGTTTTTGACAGCAGCTGTCAAAATCCACCAATCATAAAAATAATACCTCTCCAACCCGTCTGGCCAGCGTGGAGAGTGTACGCCAAATCCTCTAACTGCTCTGGCTAATTATGGCTCTGGTAGTGCAGAGAGGGTCATGCTCCTGCAGTGGAGACTAAAACACAGACCCGATGATGATGATAAAAATGATGATTAAACATGATGGTCTGAAGAAGGCGATACTTTTCTTGTTTTAATAGTCCTAACAAGTTCCATTTCCTTACCTTAGCCAAAGACAATATTATAATACTAACGTATAGACTGCCAACCTCATACAAATTAAATCTGATATTTCTAGAATATGACATTTATCTACGATACTATATACTGACCAAATTAAGGCCGGCAAATGTATAGCGATGCAGAGTTGTTTGCCACTCGCTACTAGATGGCGGTAACCCGCGTAAGCCTAAATTTACTAAAACAATAAATGTAATTTTCAAATATTGTGGCAAAAATATTGTTCTAATTTTTAATGATGAGAAATAGAAGAATTGTGGTAGATACAATGTTGGGTAGCAACGAGTGGCGCCATCTGTGTGAGTCTGTGTGAACAAATCGTACTATTTAGAGGTTGGGACTACATGCTTTAGCGCTTTAAAACATCGACGTTGGTAATGCAGTCTGTCCAACTTATGCATAGCATTCTGGGACAACACTACATTTATAATAAGTCTGTATACATAAATAAATAAAATAAAAATAATTTATTTCAGACAAGAAGTCAATATTAGGTGTGTACAATATTCAATGTTTATACTTTTTAGTACCAACGGTTTAATGAATTAATATGGAGGTATGTGTGCCTCTTTATATATGTCGGCATCCATCCTCTATGAGCCTCAGGACTCTGTTGGAGCTTCCTCTCATCATTCGTACCATCGAGGCAGACTTTTTGCGAATGATGGCATAGAAATCATCTATGTCAGCATCCACAAACATGCCTGATGCACTACAGAATCGAGGGAGCCTCACCAAAGCCCCGAAGGTATTGTTATACTGAATCCGCAGAGCATTATAGGTTTAAGACGGGTTTTAGACTTAAGGCGCTGTGGTATCAGACGATACGAGACACTAACGCCACCCAGAAATTAATTCAATAAGTCCTAAATCATATGAAATTTAAAAAAATCTAATAGCTGAATGCCCTAGTAAATCACTTGTAGAATAGATGAATTAAGAGAACGAATTATTACCGCCAAAAGTGCTTAGATTATAATATCTATGAACAGTAATAAAAAGAACACAACAAGTCATTTACTAGGGCAATCAGCTATTAGATTTTTTAAATTTGATTTGATTTAGGAGTAAAAGAATTAATTGTTGGGTGGCGCTAGTATCGCGTATCGTCTGATACCACAGCGCCATCTTAAAGAGCACACATTAAGGGGGAACAGTAGGCACAGTAGCGACGCCAATCATTTTATTCCTAATACTTTACAAATAGAAAGGAATTCAAGAATATAAACAATACAAGCCTTAGTAAATAACCTGAAGTATTTTTTGAATCATGTTTATTACTATCGGAATCAGTGAGAATTATGAGAATCTGACTACCGCCAAAAACGGCCGTTTTTGGCGGTTATCACTTTTTCTCTCAATGACTGATTCTCATAATATCAAAACATGATTCCAAAAATACTTCAAGTTATTTACTAAGGCTTGTATTGTTTATATTCTTGAATTTCTTTCTATTTGTAAAGTATTAGGAATAAAATGATTGGCGTCGCTACTGTGCCTACTGATCCCCCTTTAGGTTGTCGGGTCCTACTCACCCAGCTAGTTAGAGTAGGCCCAACATGAATAAGAAGGAAGGTATTAAATGCTCAGCGGAGAGAGAGAGAGTTCAAGAACACAACACAACACAGATAACAGATTTTAATAAGTTTCACACATGCGTTACACACTTAGTAGTAGTGAATACAATTAGTAAAATAATATTGTAGGCGAGTGCCTGTAAGCTAGGGTCGAGAGATCACGACCAAACTTAGGAAAGGAATTGAATGGAATGAATGAGTGATGAGGAAGGACTGCGAAGAAGATTTGAAAATGGAATTTGGAATTTAAAATGAATTTCGAAAAAAAAGTGGACAGGATGATGATGATTGGGAAATGAGGTGAAAAGCAAGATGTAGCATGAAGGTTATCATGCGCATCGTTACAAGGTTACTTACCTTTCAATACTTCAGCAACCATTACATCACCAGAACTATCTTCAACCTTGATCACTGCATTTAAACTCTCAGTTGTATGATCTGCCATTTCACTTTGATCTTCATCTATGTCTCTCTCACTCTTAATATCGTCTATCTCTTTCTCGCTCTGTGCATCTGTCTCTTTCTCACTTTGACTATCTTCCGTGTCTCTTTCCGTTTTGACGTCATTAGTGGTTGCTGGATTATCATCATTTGAATCCGGTTCGATGATGTGCTTAAAATGAAAAATCGTGTCTATAAATTCATACGTAGGCGGGGCGGCCGATAAATTGTTATTAAATTGAAATATGATAGGGTAAAAATTTCTATGCGGGCTAGAATGAGGGTTCACAGTTCAATCGTACGTGGCAGAAAGTTTCTTCTAACACGTACAGTGGTTGACTACCAGTTATCCAGGTGGTATGGATGAAAATTTACTTGTGAATGCAAAAAACACATATAGAAGTTAATTATATTTTTTTAGAAAACTAGCCAGTTCTGCCTACCTGCAATCCGCATGGTTTTCCTGCGGCGGGGATGCAGGTATGGGTAGAATCATCGAAGACTTCATAGTTGGAGAAGACCAATGGTGCACGCAACTCGTTGGCCTTTCGGGCATTGACATATATTAATTTCTTTGTTATCTAAAAATTAATAAATCAAATTTCAATTATATTGATACTTTTTAGTATTTAGTTAACAGCCTCCGTGGTCCAGTGGTTAAGGCGTTTGCCTTGTTGACTCAGGGGTTGTGGTTCGATTCCCACGGGAAGCATTCTTTGTTAAGTCGTTTCCAGTTTGGTTAGGACATTGCAGGCATGAATCACCTGTTTGTCTGATAAGAAAGATGATTCCGTGCTTCGGAAGGCACGTTAAGCCGTTGGTCCCAGCTGCCATCTGGTAGTCGTTAAAGGAACCACGTCAAAGGCCAAGAGGCGGTTCCGAAGAACTCTGACACCAGGGTGTGCATGGGCGACTCAGTGTCACCTACTCAAAATGATGATGATAATGATTCAAGATTAAAATTTTATTGCAACCCACAGGTTATAAAGATGTAACATACAATTAAAAAAGTACATGTGACGCCCTGCAAGGGCACAGCAAACATGGGGGCAACTAGATGCCACTAAATACATTATAGCTACCTAAACACATTTCTCTATTTTCCTTGATGAGTATAACCACAGCATACTTCTTCGTAAAGCCTAGTGTAAAACATTTGGTTACGCCAATTAGTGTGTGTGACTATTTAAACGTAGGTCCCGAAGAAGTAGTCGTCGTCGTCAAAGCTGCTGAAAGTACATGCATGAGAAAGGAAGAAGGAAATAGACTATTTTTATCACACAGCTATTATTCTATATCTAAGTCAGAGCCTAGTCAGAGCACAAGAAAGGCATTTGATTTTAAAGCGTTTGGAATGTGGAACTGAGGGGGACCTAAGAAACAATGAATCGTTTGTGTCAAGGAGAGTATGAACAGGAAGTGAAAAAGGCTATGGTAGACGACGAGAGACCTGACATTGTGCCAACCCCACATAAGAAAGTGGGATAAGGAAAGGAAGAAGAAGGTTAATCTATATCCTTACCTTGGATTCACTTTCCAATATATTTTTAAGTAAGTTCTCCGCCTTAGTGGCTGTAAGCAAGAGCGTATGGGACTTCTTCAACAGAGCATAGCAGATGTAGCACGCTGCCACGGGCTTGTTCACAGCTGTGTAGAGCTGCAAAACACCTCATGTTGTAATTTTGATGTATGTATGTAGATTGAGTTTGGCCATTCAGCGTGGAAATGCAGCCAGCCTACTTGGCACCCTGCCCGCTGATCGCAGCGATCTGAGCTCAATTTTTTATATAATTTAATAGTTATTTTTTATATTAGGATCTATTTTCTAGGTATATATAGTTTTAGTTTAGTTTATAGTCTTTATTATATGTATATTCTTAGTTTCGTAAGATAAACAAATGCATAATATAGGTAATATGTAATAATAATTATTCTGTTGAAAGTCAGCCTAAGATTATGAAAAAAAAAACATTCCACTGAAAACTAGTGTGAATTCACCTGTTCTAGTAATTCTTTTGTAAATGTGATGTAACTCTATGTCGACAATCATAAAGAGGAATGATTTGATTGCTCGTTTTATTGTTTGTTTGCAGGCTAAACCCATTTTCGAAATTCTTTCACCTACAGTAAGCTAATTTATATCCAAGTGACACAGACTATAATTTACGTGGGTAATCTGCTCGCACAGACAACACAACCGGGTTGTGTTGTCTGTGTCTGCTCGTAAGAGTGTGTGTTTAATGTGAAAACAAAATTTGTGCTATTAATATTGAAACTGTAAAATTAATTAATAGTAATATTCTCGCGATTGTTACAAATTTAAATAAAATTATTTTAATACGGTTTCTATCGCGTTTATTACATTATTTTTACACCTAATGTTTCGAACACTTTTCAGTGTTTGTGGTCGCAGGTAGACTACGTTGACATTTGTCTAATGTAATAAACGCAATAAAAACCGTATTAATATAATT
This sequence comes from Rhodophaea formosa, assembly GCA_963082605.1. Taxonomy (NCBI): domain Eukaryota; kingdom Metazoa; phylum Arthropoda; class Insecta; order Lepidoptera; family Pyralidae; genus Rhodophaea; species Rhodophaea formosa. The sequence goes on along the minus strand of OY720229.1, from coordinate 5,945,433 downwards.
TTGTTTAAATAATTAATTGTATTTATTGTTTTTTAATTTACATTGTAATGCTATTTAAAAAACAATTTAAAATTTGTACTGTCCTCGTCATCCAAACCTGTTCCCAGTTGCATAATGAGCTGTGCTTCAGAGAACAGGCTCTAACAATCGCAATCATTATCAGGTCTTTTAAGTCTCTACTGCAGAAGCACAACCCTTTCTGAACTACCTGAGGGTTAAATTAGCTAGAACATCCAGAGGATTTAGCCTACACTCTCCACGCTGGCCAGACAGGTTGGAAAGTTCTCATTGATGTTTATAAGCTTTGTTTAACTTGTGTTTCCTAAGTCGCCTTTTACGCATCCACAGGAAAACTCGGAATGGTCCTATTATACTCCGCCGGGAACCACACGACATCTGTTAGTACTTACTGAATTTCCAGTTAGCTTCTCATACACGTCCTGCAGCGGCGTGCAACCAATTCGGAGCAGCCGGACGTTTACTGACAGACATATTCGACAAGCGGCTACTTCTATGCAGCCACCAGGCATTTCGGAGCTTGCTATATAAATAAATATCTATAATTCTTGAGTCGTCACCACTTTTTATATTATAAGCACCAAGTAAATATGTTTCTTTTTTTCTTTTCAGTATAGATTTTGCGTAAATAAGTAAGGAAATCAATTTAATGTGGAGTTCTTTCTTGCTTGCCTTCTGCCTTCTGTTATTTTGTTGACATATTGTATTGAACATTGAATTAAAGTCCCGATTTGACATTGACAGTTATTTAATTTTTTTTAGGATTCCGTATCCAAAGGGTAAAAACGGGACCTTATTATTAAGAATTCGATGTCTGTCTGTCCATATCGTCAGGGTAGAGTTAGACACAGAAAAATAGTCAGTGGCGGATTTACCAATAGGCTTAGTAGGCTGAAGCCTAGGGCGGCATATTTAGAGGGGCGGCAAATTTAGCCCAAATAATAAAAAAAAAATATAATTATATTTATACACATTACGTTCGTAAATATAAAAGACTAGCTGTTACCCGCGGCTACTTCACTATATCACCTATTTCACAATCATACTAATAACGGGAAAAAGTCGATGTAATGAGGACGATAGAACACATCATAAAGTAGCAATTTCTGAATAACTAAATGTAATTAATATGATTGTGAACTAAACTAACGTATTGAATTTCAATACTCAGTAGGGGCGGCAAGTTTGAATAGACTACTAGCGGCAAATTTGTAAATCCGCCGCTGAAAATAGTCACCAGTGTGACCACCAAAATCATGATAGCTAGACCGGTTTATGAGACAGCTTGATGACAGACTGACAGGCATTGAAGTCTCAATAATAGGATCCCGTTTTTACCCTTTGGGTGCGGGACCCTAAAAATTAGAAGACGCTTGATCGTCTACACCCTACAATACAAACAAGTTTTTTTAACGCCAAATTGTCAACTGTCAATGTCAAGAAATGGCTGCTGTGGCGAGGGCGAGTGGTTGGTGTCGGACATTTTTGTGAAAAATTGTTTACCTATGTACCTACTATTGCGTCGTATATCAACAGTTATTATTGTTTAGTTCTAAGTGAAATGTAATGTTTATCCACAATGGAGAGCTGGAAGATTGAGAAAGACTTATGTCGCTGCTGCCACAGCGAGGGATCGTTTCGACCGTTGTCCGATTTGTGTTTTATTGGCGGTGAAGAAGGATACTACTGCGATATGCTGCAGCTAACTTTGAATATACAGGTGACTAGGCAATTTGTTAACAAAACAGTTTATAACCAGTTATTATAAACACAATTACTTAACTAAACTAAAGACATCGCAAGCGGAGATGTTACAAACAGTGGTTTATCTAGCCGTGGTGTAGTGGGATGCTCCGCTTCTTAACTACATGATATTCTTGTCATTGAGGAATGAATTTCCTTTAATCCTGCATTTAATACCATGGTCACTGCAAGTGATTACTTTTTACTCATTTACATCTTCATTTTAGATAATTTTTTTGCATATATAGTCCATTCTTCATTCTCCATCAGGTCTTTATTAGTCCCCACTGCAGGAGCACGACCCTTTCTGTACTACCAGAGCCATATATTGTGTGCATTTCCCCAGCGGAAAAGTGTTGAATAATAAATGTTGAATATACTAGATCGTTAGTTCAAAGCTGCCTTCGAATGTTTATCGATGAATGAAATTCGTGTATTCAGTAATTTTTGAGAAATTCGTCAAAAACATATTACGCCAGAGAAACGTTTCCCTGGCGGAATTTTGTCAGGGATCCAAAATTTAATTAGTAGAGCAATTAGTTAATCATAAGAGAGAAATGTTTATGCATAAATGGAATTTGTGTGTCATAGGCCTCCGAAGTTATTCAAAATGCCGCTGGGGAAATGTTCGGCGTTTTGCTAGATCTCATAAACGGTTTGGAATACGGTCTTGGATTTTTTTACACACATTGCTATTAATTTGTTTATAACGCCTATAAAAACAGAATCCAAAAAAACACAGCCACTTATGATTAAAAAATATATACATAAAAGTAGGTATTTTGGTTCTAGTAGCTGAACTAAAGGACCTAATGGAAAGTTTTAAACGTCTATTTATATATTATAACTGCCTCCAACATCTGCGAAAGTATGTTTGTAATAGAGTAAGTATAAAAAAAGATACAACAAAAATAATGTCTCACGGACATCATGATTTTGAATCCGTCTATTGTAGGAGTTTTATATTATGTGGCAAGTTGTAACTAATTTCAATGGTTTGTTTATTTATTCATCTATACGCATTCTAATAATTAGCTTGATCCAATTAATAAAAAAAGAAAAATCGTAAAAAAACCAGTGGCACTTAGAACTTAGTTATAAACCGACCAATTTCGGATGGCTATGAAAAAGCGACCGCTCAGTACAAGTATCTTACTTCTGAAATTTGCAATATTACTGACGTTATTTGGTACAGACGCATACTCAATACATAAGCGTTTAGTTAAAATAGATGCTTAAATACATATTGCTTATTATTTAGATTTACTCTTTTAAAATAAGTATTTAGTAAATAAGTATTCGTGCGTATAGGGTAAAACAGTACTTTATTACTAAGACTCCACTGTCTTTCCATCCGTTTGCCTGTTTTTCACCAGGCTGTTTTTTATGAACCGTTATAACTAGGCTGTTGAAATTTTCACAGATGATGTAGGCACCTATATCTGTTGCCGCAAACAACATTTACTAAAAACGGAATAACGTAATTATTTAAGGAAGGGCTCCAATGCCAGAAACCTGATTTTTGTCGCTTTTTTGCATGATATTTTATAATAATGGTACGGAACACATCGTACGCGAGTACAACTAGCTCTTTGCCGGTTTCTATCATTCGTAAGCATTCTAGTTTGTATATAAGTTCTTATGGTACCTATTTTGTATATTTCTATTATTACTGATACCGAGCAACCGGTAAACGTAAAATATTACTGAGCTGTAAAAAAAAATTTTTTACCAGAAGGTTATTTCTGTATGGTAGACAAATCCTGCATTTATCATCTAAGTACTTATAAAAGAATATATTAACCGTCTAACAGACCTTAGCTTTTTATATTAGCAAATTTCCCGGGACTTTCAACAGGATTTTCAACAGCCTAGTTATAACGGTTCATAAAAAACAGCCTGGTGAAAAACAGGCAAACGGATGGAAAGACAGTGGAGTCTTAGTAATAAAGTACTGTTTTACCCTATACGCACGAATACTTATTTACTAAATACTTATTTTAAAAGAGTAAATCTAAATAATAAGCAATATGTATTTAAGCATCTATTTTAACTAAACGCTTATGTATTGAGTATGCGTCTGTACCAAATAACGTCAGTAATATTGCAAATTTCAGAAGTAAGATACTTGTACTGAGCGGTCGCTTTTTCATAGCCATCCGAAATTGGTCGGTTTATAACCAAGATTTAAGTGTCACTGGTTTTTTTACGATATTACTTTTATTACTAATTGGATCAAGCTAATTATTAGAATGCGTATAGATAAATAAATAAACAAACCATTGAAATTAGTTACAACTTGCCACATAATATAAAACTCCTACAATAGACGGATTCAAAATCATGATGTCCGTGAGACATTATTTTTGTTGTATCTTTTTTTATACTTACTCTATTACAAACATACTTTCGCAGATGTTGGAGGCAGTTATAATATATAAATAGACGTTTAAAACTTTCCATTTGGTCCTTTAGTTCAGCTACTAGAACCAAAATACCTACTTTTATGTATATATTTTTTAATCATAAGTGGCTGTGTTTTTTTGGATTCTGTTTTTATAGGCGTTATAAACAAATTAATAGCAATGTGTGTAAAAAAATCCAAGACCGTGTTCCAAACCGTTTATGAGATCCAGCAAAAAGCCGAACATTTCCCCAGCGGCATTTTGAATAACTTCGGAGGCCTATGACACACAAATTCCATTTATGCATAAACATTTCTCTCTTATGATTAACTAATTGCTCTACTAATTAAATTTTGGATCCCTGACAAAATTCCGCCAGGGAAACGTTTCTCTGGCGTAATATGTTTTTGACGAATTTCTCAAAAATTACTGAATACACGAATTTTATTCATCGATAAACATTCGAAGGCAGCTTTGAACTAACGATCTAGTATATTCAACATTTATTATTCAATACTTTTCCGCTGGGGAAATGCACACCCATATATTAGCCAGTGCAGTCAGAGGACTTGGCCTACACTCTCCGTGCTGGCCAGACGGGTTGGAGAGGTCTCTTTGATGTTTATAAGCTTTGTTTACCTTGTGTTGACTTGAAGACTTGAAGTGGTTCTATTCTACTCTGCCCAGAACCACACGGCATGCATATAGTCCATAGGCTGCGGTAACTGCTTTTCATCAGGAGGGCATACAGACACCCACCTGATAGAAAGTGGTTACTGTAGCCTGTATTATGGGATTATGTTGTAATAAAAAATACCAATCTTGTATCTCCGTTTTACAGTTGAAGCCAGTCGACGGGCTCCTTCAGTCCCACACATTCACGATATGTGACAACTGTGTGCTGCGCGTTCGTGATGCAACCTCCTTCCGGCAACAAGTCATGCTGTGCGAGGAGCGGTTCCAGGAGATGTACAACAAGGGCGTTATCAAATGTGAGATATCTTAATTTTAAACTAGCTGTTACCCGCGGCTTTGCCCCTATGATATAGCCTATGTCCTTCCCAATACCCTAACCTATGTGTATGCGAAATTTCATGATGATAGGTTGAGTAGATACGGTGTGAAAGCGTAACAAACAAATAAACAAACAAACTAACTTTTGCATTAATAATATTAGTTGGGATCATCATCACATCATCATCATCTCAGCCGCAAGAAGTCAACTGCTGGACATAGGCCTCCCCTAAGGATTTCCAATATGACCGGGATATATGATTAGTTGGGATGTTGGGATACAATTCAATAAAATACAAAAAAAAAACTTAACTGCACCATACAATAATTAACACATCCGGCCTGGAACACAAGTGGTCATGGGTTCGATCTCCTGTCAGGTAATGATGAAAAGATGTTTTTATAGATCTGCCTAGGTTTTGGATGTTTGCCTATAAAAGTATTTAACATAAAATATAGTATTGTTGAGTTAGTATCCTGCAACACAAGTTTACAACTTGCTGTGGGGCTAGCTAACTAATATGTTCCTGAATATTAATATGTATTTATAATGTTTATTTAATTTAAAACTAACTTCATTTTTATGTGGGACCAATTCGATAAAGGAAAACATTTGAGGCAAACAACTAGATGGTTCACTCTATTATTTCCAGTCAAAAATAATGATGATATATATATTAATAAAATAATGATGGTAAACCACTCCATTATTTCCAGCCAAAAATAATAATTGTTTGCTGTTTTAAGCATCATAGTTCTTTAACATAAATATCAGAGAGATAGATGTGGTAAACACAGGTGTCAGTTATTGCGACCTTAGGAATACGAACGTGATGTACCTCTAGGAAGTGTTTAAATATTGTTAACTTAGCAAGACACGTACATCACGTAAGAATATACACGTATTCCTAAATCAGCGATCTCCCCTACCAACCTACCAATGCGATACATATGTATATTTCCTTAGTATATAAGTTACGAGTAGCATTTCTAATAAATCATCACTTATCCTGGTATCGATCTCAATGGTTTAATTTACGCACTCGCCATATCAGTTTCTTCATGCTCCCTAGAGGCATCTAAGGCATAAAACACACAGGAAAGGCGTACGGTGAAGGCACGGCGCAGATACGGTGCAGGCGTGAGACACTCTGAAAGGATTATAAGCCTTATTATCATATACAAACCTATGGAGAATGGATTGCTAAACACAGTGGTGAGCAATTCATTGTCACATCCAGCAAAATCAGTATACCTCTTATGGAGGTGTATAATGTCGCTTAGATAAATTTTATACTAGAGGTCCCCCATGAGGCTGGCATAGTCACATCAAGTGTACTGAAGCCTCGAAAAAAAAAATAGATTGAAAAAAAAATCATATACTAAGCGAACAATATCGCAAAAAAATCCGCTGCACGCACGTGGCATCTTGCGGAAACGTTTCTCTCGCGATGCTGGTCGTGTTGAGTAAAACGTTAAACTAACAGATAAGAAGCGTGGTGCAAATACGGCGCAGACATAGAACACTGTGATAGGATTTTAAGTCTTATTGTCATATTGAGTATGAACCAGCATCCCGAGAAAAACTTTCCCGCAAGATGCCACGTGCGGGATGAGGAAATTTTTCTTGCGATATTAGTCGTTTTTAGGGTTCCGTAGTAAACTAGGAACCCTTATAGTTTCGCCATGTCTGTCTGTCTGTCTGTCTGTCTGTCTGTCCGTCCGTCCGCGGTTTTACTCAGAGACCATAAGTACTAGAAAGCTGTAATTTGGTATGAGTATGTATATTAATCATGGCAAAAAAGTCGTAGAAAAAAATCTTGAAAAAAATTTTTTTTTTGGGTGGCTCCCATACACGTGAAGTGGGGGAGTCATTTTTTTTTCTCTACTTACCCATCTTGTGGGGTATCGTTAAAAAGGTCTTTGAAAAATATTGTGAGGTTGAGAACACCATTTTTCGATTTAGGGATCCGTTTCCGAAATATTTGGTTTTAAAGTGCAAATTTTTGTTAGAGGTACGTGTCCCCCCCCTCTATCTCCTAAACGGTTATATATAGATACATGAAAAAAATTACAGCAGTAGTATATATACTGAAGTTGAAAGGAAAACTATCAGAGCTAAGTACTAAGTACAAACTAAAAAGTTATAGGCAACCAACTTATAAAATGTACTGGAAAATGTAAAATTTCATACAATCTTTATTGTTAGATGTTTTTGGTCGTTAAACTGTGAGGTGCGAGTGTAAACAGTGTGTACTCAAAGTTGTCATTCGCAACTACGGAACCCTATACTGCGCGTGGCCCGACACGCACTTGGCCGGTTTTTGAAATGATAATAAGGGTTAAAATCCTATCATAGTGCCCACGGCTGTTTCTATGTGTTTTATGTCCTAAATGCCTTTGGAAGGTGGGCATTGCATATATCTATTTTTCTACTCCTGTACTTTAATCTGTCATTTATATGGTCAAGAACACAAACATAAGAACATCCATAATAAGTCTTACTCTATTCTTCGTAACAGTACGGCACAGTCGTACTAAAATGTAGCTATAACGATACGGCTAGCAGCCATAGATTATTAAACCTATATTTCGTGATTGCAAAAGAAGTTTTTTGAACTAAATGCATTGCTACCAACTTAAGAAAAACTTATTTCATAGTTTTTTTAAGAGTCTAGTGAACATTAATTTAAAAAGAAAAGGTAACCATAGACACAAAATTTTGTCATGTTTACATTATCCGCGAGTTAGTTATCAAACTCAAATCTTATGTTTTACTAGTTTTGCATTTTTTTTAAAGTCGTAGAAAAAATATTGTATGCAACAGTTTATAATTAGGTCTTCAAAGGCTCGTGGCGCCTCTATTAGCGATATTCGCTCGTTATAAAACCGTTGCATAAAATACTATTATACCACTTGTACTTCCGCCAATGCTAATAACGCGTGCGCCACTAGGCCATCAAGCTCCTCTATCAACAATATTTTAGCCATCATCATCAGTCTTTTTTAGTCTCCACTGCAGGAGCACGACCCTCTCTGTACTACCATAGCCAAATATCGCCACGTGTCGATTTTCGGTATGTGAATCATTGCTCAATGATTCACATACTGAGAAACGCACAGGTGTGATGTTTCTGTGCCTTGTGTTTTATTTTTGTGTACTAACATTAGTTTTTAAGATTTGTGTGTTACTAACAAAAAATGATCTTTAGTTGGTCGGAAATAAAATGATTTATTTATTATTAGCCAGAGCAGTAAGAAGATTTGGCCTACAATCTCCACGCTGGCCAGACAGGATGGAGAAGAATGTTATACTACTGTGACTTATTACATACTTTTTGTTTCAGTGGAAGTTCCAGTCATAAAACAAGAACAACCTGATGTAGAAGGTAAGATTTTGAGAAAAAAAAAAAATATATATATATATTGTTATAAAATAAACATTAATAAAAAATCGGCCAAATGGGAGTCGTACTCGCGCACGAAGGGTTCCTTATCACTATCTATACAAAATTAGATTATCAAGCACAAACGGTACGTACTAACGTACTTACGGCATACGGTGTAATGTTTGATGAATGGGAGCACCCTATATATTTAGTATTTGTTGTTATGCCGGCAACAGAAGTATTTTATCTGTGAAAATTTCAACTCTATAGCTATCAAGATATATGAGATACAGCCTGATGATAGACAGAAAGATGGACATCGAAGACTCGTGAATAGGGTCCCGTTTTCAACCTTTGGATATGGAATCCTAAATACCCCAGGTAATTAGGATAAAGTTCCATACATATGGGTCGATTGAAAACCTCCTTATTTAAAGTCTGTTGAAAACTCCTTAGTTGAATCTTTAATGCTGCACCATCTACTTACTGAGAGCAAAAAGAACGTTACAAGTGAACAAATGTTTTCAGATGACCGAATGGATACTGGTGACTTAGACGACGGCCCGGATACGTTTGAACCCAATGACACCGTAGACAATCTACAAGACAGCGAGCCAGAAGTGAAATTAGATATAGGTACGTAAGCATGACCATTAATGTTTAGTATGCTGTGTGGTTAGAAGAGTAGAATAGGACCACTCCAAGTCTTCCCGTGGATGTCGTAGAAGGCGACTTAGGAAACACAAGCTAAACAAAGCTTATAAAAACATCAAAAAATTACCAATTAAAAAAAAGAATTCAATTCGTAAAAATCAATTTATAATCTTCTATATTATGTACATACACAATTTTAATCTGTTGAGTAAGCAAATAAATTAATGAATAATTAAAGAGACTTCTCCAACCCGTCTGGTCAGCGTGCCAAGTGTAGGCCAAATTCTCTATCTGCTCTGATTAATATATGGCTCTGGTAGTACAGAGACGGTCGTGCTCTTGCAGTGGAGACTAAAAAAGGCGTGATGATGATAATGATGATGATTACAGAAATCTGCAAAATGGAGCCTGAAACAGTGGAGCCGAAACGAAGAAGCACCCGCAAGAAAGCTGCAGTCAAGCCACAAGAGAAACCCAAGCCCAAAGCCAAGCCGAAGAAGGCCAAGGTCCAGCCAGAGACGAGCGCTGAAGGCGAGGACGGAGCTAAGAAAGGTTGGTGTCTTTTGCTGTTCAGGCAGAGGTTGGGTGGAGTTTTCTGGGATACTGAGTTGAATGTAAATAGGTTTTGCATGTAAGTGGCCAACACTTTTGTCAGATTTTTCAAGCAGCCTAAAGGCATCTGACATAAATGTAAATAAAATCGGCCAAGTGCGAGTCGAAGGGTTCCATACCATCCCAATCCCAAATCCCAAAATATTATAAATGCGAAGTGAGTTTGTTTGTTAATTGGTTTTTTACGCTGTCATGCCGCATCTACTGAACGAATGTTCTTCAAATTTGGCATACACGTTGGTAATGCTATGAAGAATGACATAGGCTATATATCATGCGGACAAAGCCTTGTACAACAGCTAGTTATCTGTGCAACATTAGACTATCGAGCGAAATCGGCAAAAAAATCACGTTTGTTGCATGTGAGCCGACCCTAAATATTTATTTTATTCTGTTTTTAGTATTTGTTCTTATAGTGCCAACAGAAATACATCATCTGTGAAAATTTCAACCGTCTAGCTATCACGGTTTATGAGATGCCTTTCAGTAATAGGGTACCCTAAGAAGATTTTAGTTTTCAAAGGACATGGCCTGCCCTTTGCTTCTACGATATGATGATGACCACACAACTATATCCCAGGAAGCTTTACATTGACTACTGCCAATGTGCGTACAGATTTGCGATTTATTTCAACCAATATCAAAGATAATATAATATACTACATGCTATTTTAAATGCTATGCAAATATATAATAGTTGGAACCATTATCCATTTTATGGTATGAATTGTTTTTTAAGCCGTTGGTCCCGGCTACCATCAGGTAGTCGTTAAAGGAAACACGTCAGAAGCCGAGAGGCGGTTCCGAAGAATTTTGACACCAGGGTGTGCATGGTCGACTGACCGTGTCATCTACCCGAAATGATGATGATGATCTGTTGTATATTAGTCATAGTGTTAGGCGTAAATCTAACAGATAAGGCGCGCGGCGCAGATACGGTGCAGACATGGAACACTGTGATAGGATTTTAAGCCTTATTGTCATACACAAAACGACCAGAATCGCGAGAAAAAACGCTCGCAAGATGCCACGTGCGGGCAGAGAGGCGTCAATTTTCTCTTGCGATATTAGTCGTTCTTTGTATGAAAATAAGGTTCAAAATCCTATCATAGTGTCCCACGCCTGCACCGTATCTGCGCCGTGCTTTCGCCGTACGCCTTTTCTGTGAGTTTTAAGCTATGCCTGTGATTTAAACAATAGTATTTTTAAATTAAAAATTAAACTGACTCCATTTTTTCCAAAACAGATACACACTTAACTCTCTATCTCAAAAACTACCGCCTCGATTTTGATGAAACTTATACTGTTCCCTAAGTTGGATTATGCCTAGTGCAACAAAAAAAGATTTAGCAATCCCACTTTATAGTTTTAGGGATAAGCGCTGACTGGGATATACAAATATATACATAATGACTAACATATATAATTCTGACGTTTTTTGAAGTCTGTCGAAAAAGGGGCTGTAGCTAAGATTTTTAATTTTTGAAATATTCCTCCTAGCTAGTTTCATAATTCACACTAAAATATGAAAATGAGTAAATTGCAAATCTGTACACATTTCTTTTTTAATTATTTACTAACATGTTATATTTCCCTTGCCACGTGTCATGAGCTTTTCGCCCAGCTCTGCTTATTATACCTACTTTTACTTACTGTAAATCTCTCATGAACTACATTGTTCTGGATTAATTACAACCTAGTACGTTTGCCTCAATTTTAGGTTTTCGCACAAAAAATGAAAATACGGAATATTACCTTAATTACTCGTGTGACTGTCTATCGAGCCGTCCTGTCACAGTAAATCTACTGGATCAAATCAGGTGAAATTTGGTGGGATGGTGTAATCCTATTACTCAGACGTGCTCTCTGTACTTACTGCCAGAGCCATTGTAGGTTTTTGCCTAGACTCTGTAATTTCTTTAATAAGGTTAGTTTTGTTTGGACAAATAAGGAAATTAAAAAAAAGTCTTGCAAATCTTACTGTGTCATATATCAAATGCAAGAGCTCATGATGATGATTTTTTTAGTTCCTATTGTAGCAATGGTAGTACAGATCCCTCCGCGTGCGATTCCGACTCTCACTTGGTCTGTTTTTTGTAACAGAAAACTCATAAATTTGAGAAGCTCATGGCACACTTTGTTTATTGTTTTATTGTATCATGTAATAAACATACTTGTTTATCTTTTTTTGTGGAATCGCATATAAATAAAAAAAAGACAATTTAAAGCAATGTACACTTTGTACACACAGAAAAGGCCTACGGCTAAGGCACGGCGTAGATACGGTGCAGGCGCGGGACACTATAATAGGATTTTAAGCCTTATTATCATATTTAAAACGACCAATATAGCAAGAACAAATTGACGCCTCCTCTGCCCGCACGTGGCATCATGCGGTAGCGTTATGTCTCGCGATGCTGGTAGTTTTGAGTATGAGCCGGACCGAAGTATGCCGATGCATAATTTGGCTCGATGGGGCTATATTGACTAGGCGGAAGTGCGATGCCAATGTGGTCATGACGACCAGACTATGTCACACCTCCTTTCGTGTCCTTCTTGTCCAACCAGCTGCACGAAAGGTGACTTTTTTACCGCTTCAGAAAGTGGAATTTGTGTTGCCACACACTGGAGGGACAAAATCTAATTGCCTTAAGCCATCGACACGAAAAGAAGAACGTATTCGCCGTATCTGTGCTGTCATCTGTTCTGAAAAGGGCTTGACATTGAGAAGTGCCGAAGTTCTGAAAAGGGCTTGACATTGAGAAGTTGAGTGAGAGTAATGCTCAACCTCAAACGCTCTGCGTTATGAGATGTAGAATATTTACCGAGTAGTGAGACGAAAATAATCGTGATGCCGCCGTGCCGTTTGTCGTCATGGCATGCGAGAAGTATAAACGCTAATGCACGCCATTAAAAAAAAAGAACGCTGTGTATAGAGTATATTTTCAAAGCGCGCCATTTTAAATTAATATGAAACGCGGTTTATAGAGTGTATTTTTCTAAGTGCAATTGAATAAGAGGAGGGAAATTCTAAATTCATCTGTAAAATGAGGTAGGTTATATGTATTTTGTGTTTCTTTTAGTGTTGTGAAGAAGTATTTTGATCTTGTATGTACGTGTAATCAGTGCTGGATTGGGCCATATGTAGTTCGAATTCAGAGGCAGGGGCCTACCCTATATGACGTTTTAAGGGGTGCAAATAAGCACCGAGGCAGGTAACGTCAGAGGGGAGCTAGTGTGCAAATGAGTATCTACGCAGCTGACGTCGGAAGGGGCGGTGGGTGTAAATAAATGCTTATGGTTCTACATGCCCCCTTTTGATGCTGTTTCTGGTGCCCCCAAGATGTGTTGCTCTAAGCAGTTGAATTGATTAATTTGCTTTATACTGTATAATTTTATATCTGGCTGCTCGTGTTCGTGAATTTGAAAGGAATAAGCAATGATTAACCTCCTAAACCTTCTGAGCAACTAGACATAATGGTTTTTATTCAAAACTAGTAGCCACCCCCGGCTGCGCCCGGGCATGTATTATAAACTTTTCACACGAATCATTGTATATATTAGTTTTTGAGTTTATTGCGAACAGACAAACGCGGCGGAGAACTTTGTTTTATAATATGTAGTGATATTATTATATATTATAATAAGTATTCTTGTTGTATATATTATAATAAGTATTCTTGTTTCGTTGTGTATCGTTCAAAGAACGATACACAACGAAACAAGAATAGTTAAAAAATTAAACTTACTTCAAAAATCTTTCTCTTCTTGTCTCAAAACTACTGAACTGATTATTACCTAAGAGAATACTTAAATAAATAAATATATACGGACAAATCACACAGATTGAGCTAGCCCCAAAGTAAGTTCTTAAGTAAGACTTGTGTTATGGGATACTCACTCAACAATACTATACTTTATAAAAAAATACATATATAGATAAACATCCAAGACCCAGGTCAATCTGAAAAAGATCATTTTTCATCTTGACCTGACCGGGGATCGAACCCGGGACCATCTGTGTCACAGGCCGGCGTGTTGACCGCTGTGCCACGGAGCTTATTTAATTTGTTTAGTTTTGCGCTGCATGACTTTTTCTATTCTTTCCTTATGATAGACTAATTATCGATATTACACCGTTCATAATCTATTATCGTATCAAAAGCTGTCTGGCACAAACAGAAAAGGCGTACGGCGAAGGCACGGTGCAGATACGGTGCAGGCGTGAGACACTATGATAGGATTTTAAACCTTATTGTCATACATTAAACGACCAATATCACAAGAAGAAATTGCTGCCTTCTCTACCCGCAAGATGTCACGTGCATAAGGCATGTGGCATCTTGCGGTAGTGTTTTTTCTCGCGATGCTAGTCGTTTTGATTATGACATTAGGACTTGAAATCCTATCACAGTGTTCCATGTCTGCACCGTATCTGCGCCGCTTGCCATTGTCACATGTCATTTTTACGCCTTTAAATATAATTTGCCTTTAAATATAATGGAGAAAAGAAAAAACGTAGAATGTACCAGCTGCTTCTCCTCCCGCGCAGGTCGTAAAAGCCGATCGAGGGAATGGGCATCAGGAATCATGTATATAGGCGATGCGGCTAGCAACCCATCACTATTTTGATTCCGTTCTAATCTATAAGCCCACCAACATGCTAAACGTGGCCTCGAGGTTTTACAGCCATGGGCTCTGTCTACCCCGCAAGGGAAAAAGACGTGTTAGTATGTATGTAAATATAAAAATCTTTTATCTATTTATCATCGCCAGCGTTTTACATGTTTTACATCAGACTTTTGGGTCTTTTACATTGACTCGATTTTCGGGTTGCGTACCTAGGTTGGTAAAAAGGGATCCTTATAGTATCAATGATGTCTGTATGTCTGAAGAACATTTTCTCAGGAACGCGATGATTTGTGAAGTCGACATCATTATTATGTATTTACCACAATTAAATCCCGGTAGAGTTTTTGAGTTTCACGAACAAAACGACTTTAACGAAAGAAAGAAAAAAAGAATAGTAAATTCATACAAACACATTGCACGAAAGACAAAAGAATAAAATTTTATGATGCCTAAAATGGTCTCCGTTCAGTCAATGGTCATGACTTACAACGCTGGTCTTCCGCGGTCACCATACTTATAAGTTAAATTAATTTGTAACACATAAGCCTTTGGAAGCATGAAAATTGTCGCCACTTTTATTTATAAAAAATACTCCAAAAGAATTATTTTCAACAAGACTTGGTACTCCCCGTCTTATTAGTGTTCACTATTCTATTATAAAGCCTCGATTAACCCAAGTTGGTCCCACCGCAATCCCGATAACATAAGAGCCAAAATGCATGTGGATTAAGAAGAGAAAGGCAAGAAGAGAACGCATGAAAATATATTGTTTTTCTGTCTCCAGGCACGATGCCTGCGTTCCGTCTAACCGCGGAAGACTTCTGGCAAGACGGGGAGACCTACCATTGCGCGCGCTGCGACAAAACATACGACAAATTCTTCTCACTCCGTTTCCACGTGAAGACTAAACACTACAAGATACCCCGCTTCCCCTGCCCCTACTGCGTCGCCAAATTCATGACTCCCGCCCCATTGACCATCCACAAGCTACAAGAACATAATATTGATGAAAGATTTAAGTGTAATGCGTGCAAAGGCGCGTTTGATACGAAGATACAGCTGCGGAAGCATATAAATAACTTTCACATGTTAGGCGAGAAGCATAAGTGTGAGTTTTGTGATTATGAGTCGTTCAGTTTTGAAGGTATGTACAAACACAAGTTTAAGCACAAGACTGTAAAGGATTTCCACTGCAGGTTCTGTAGAAAGTCGTTTCTGAGGAAGACGACGCTGGATTTGCACGAACGGATACACACTGGCGACAGGAGGAAGGTCTGCAAAGTGTGCAGTCAGGCTTTCGTTCAGAAGGCTAGCCTCAACTATCACATGACCAAGTATCATCCCGAAGTTAATTTTTAACAGCAGCTCACTATTATAATAAAACCAACGTGTCTTGGTAGAATCCGCGCTCAAAAACGTAACAAGAATCATTGAAGTTTAATGTTAGGCTTAAAAAGGTTCTATGACAGTATCTTAAACGCATCATGGACTCGAGCATAGTGTGGTACAGGAACATGGAGCGTCAAGAACTAACCCCGCCTTAGAATTAAAAAAAAAAAAACACACGCTCTGTTTTATAATGGACCCTAAGCTCAAAATACTTTGAAATTACGTAGTATCTTATGGAACTGAATAAATTTAAAAAGAACAGGCGCTCATTAGCTCAAACTAACCAATCCTGGAAGAGAGAGAGAAGCGTTTGCCCAACTGGGACAACCAAGGCTAATAATAATAGTAACTTAATAAGTGGACCCCAAGATCTAAAGAATAGTGCCTACGAAGCGGTTCATGGTAGCCTGATAGCCTCCGAATAGCAAATTTCCAATAGTTCAAGCACAGCCCGCCAAACGGATAAATAGATTTGTATGCATTCTTCATTATTAAAACCACAACCCTGTGAAGAATTAACTCTGCAGTTTTTTTAGATCTCTGCAGTCGTTTCTGAGGAACACGAGCCTGGGTTCAGAACATACTTAAAAACAAAGTTCGATTTAAAAGCGCACCCTGGTCTCTGGAAAGGGTATAAACGGCATTAAGAGGGTATCCTAGCAGTACGTTTTCCATACAAATGTATTTCTCATTTTTCTCGCTGAAAACTGCTTCTAGAGGCACAATTCTTTTTTCATAAAATTTATTACTAAAATAGCTATGTTTATTTTATTTAAAAAGCTAAATAAAAGATTTTTTTACAAAAACAGTTTTTTTTGGAAAAAATAAAAAACAGGGGCATACCTATTGGCAGGCGAAGCGTAGGTCGTCCGAGAGCTAGGTGGATTGATGATGTTAGGAAAATCGAAACTGGCTACGTAAGGCACAAGATCGAAATGGATGGCATGCATTGAGAGAGGCCTATACCCAGCAGTGGGATGCAGAAGGCTGTTGATGATGATGATGATGATACCTATTTTAGTACTAGATTTTATTAAAAAAGAATTGTGCCTCTAGACTCAGTTTTCAGCGACAAAATAGAGAAATACATTTGTATGGAAACCATACAGAAAAAATACTGCTAGGATACGCTCTTAATATATTGATTAGCGAGCCCCGACGATCTCATTAGGGTCGCTGGGAGTCGGTGGACCCAATATGCACAAGACCGCAATTTGTGGCGATGTATGGGGGAAGCCTATGTCCAGCAGTGGACGTCCCTAGCTAATAGATAGATAGCGAGCCCCGCCCTCACAGCCAAATAATTTTGTACTAACATTCTGACCTAATAGTGCCGAGCCAAGGCATTTTACGTTTAACATATTGTTGAATAGTTCGGTCAAAATAGACATTTCAATTGTTAATTGAATTTTAATTACGACTGAATGAAATGAATTTTGGTAGAGACTTTGGGTATACCAGTCCAAATAAAATGCCATAAGTCTCCATCGATCCCATGGTAGCTAAAAAAGTTACTTAAAGCGGAAGGTCAAATTTCATGTTTTTAATTATTTTTCTCGAAAACCTATGACCTTGATTCACTTTTTACCCCACATAAAATCGATGGGGAATTTTGTTTTTTTTTCTACTGGTCTACCCAAGGTGTCTACCAAAATTCAGCTCTATTGGAATTTCTGTTATTTGAACACTATTTTTATGTCTAACTTGACCGGACTAAAATAGCAGACATATGTTGTAAAATAATGTAAGTACAATGTTTTAGTTATTGTAAATACCTATAGATTAATGAAACTTACAACGAATTGTATCAACACCGTTGAACATCACATTTTGTTATTTTTTGTTTATGTATCTAAATATGTTATAAATTAGCGTTATTATTTTTTAGTTAGTATTTTTATTCCATCACAATTTACATAGTAATGAAAATTGTTAAATTTTGACTTATTTTTGCCATGGAAAAAAATGGGTACTTGTATTTTTTTAATTAATTACACATTTTTTTTTTTATTATTAGACTTGTCTATTTATAGTCTAAAAGCGCTAGGTGCTTTTGGCATTTAATTAGTGAAGAAAAAAACATAGAAGTCGTCGTCTTAATGATGAAATCTCTATCATTTTTTCTATATTTTAATCCTAATCCTAACTAATATTATAAATGCGAAAATGAGTTTGTTTTGTTTGTTACGCTTTCACGCCGTATCTACTGAACCGATCATTATGAAATTTTGCATACACATAGGTTAGGGTACGGAGAAGGACATAGGCTATAAATTACGCGGGCGAAGCCGCGGGTAACAGCTAGTAGTAAATAAATATATACGGACAAATCACACATATTGAGCTAGCCCCAAAGTAAGTTCGAGACTTGTGTTATGGGATACTAACTCAACGATACTATATTTTATAACAAAAACATATATAGATGAACATCCAAGACCCAGGTCAATCTGAAAAAGATCGTTTTTATCTTGACCTGACCGGGGATTGAACCCGGGACCATCCGTGTCGCGGCCTGGCGTGTAGACCGCTGCGCCACGGAGCTCGTCAATAGTACAGTTAGCAGCCTTATGGCGCAGTGGTTAACACGACAGCGACACGAGTGCTGGGTTCGATCAACTTCGATCCCCGGCCAGGTTATGATGGAAAACATCTTTTTCTGATTTACCTCGGTCTTGGATGTTTATCTATTATAAAATATAGTATCGTTGAGTTGTTTTGTTTTTGTTTTTCGTATGTGTAAGTGGCCAACACTGGTGTCAGATTTTTCAAGCTGCCTTAGGGCATCTGACATAGCTTAACGACTGCCATCAACGATGACAGCCGGGACCAACGGCTTAACGTGCCTTCCGAAGCACGGAGGAGCTCGAGATATTTTTATGCCACTTGCGGTCACCCATCCAAGTAGGGACTGCACCAGGGGTTGCTTAACATACGTAAGCACTCACAGAGCTCACACCCACTGGACCACCGGGCTCCTCATCGTTGAGTTAGTATCCTAAGACACACGTTTACATCTTACTGTGGGGCTGGGGCTCATTTTGTGTTATGTGACCCAATGTATATTTCTTTATTATTAAAACTCTGCCGCACACCATTCGTTGGGCTGAATCTGTAGTTAGAGACGGCTTCTATGCTTTTTCATTCACTGCGTATTGATGTATATAAACATTGAAAACACATCTTATTGCCAGAGTGAGTACGTATAATTAGTTATTTATTAATTTTAAAAACGATTTTTATAATTAACAATATGCAATTTCTTAAGACATTTGCGTAATAAAAAGAGCTACGGACTACTATGTCACTTTAGTTTTTTTTTTTTATGTCATTGGACGGCAAACGAGCAAGCGGGTCACCTGATGGTAAGTGATCACCGCTGCCCATGGACTAATGTAACACCAGGGGTATGACAAAAGCGTTGCCGGCCTTTTATTTTTCCCTCCCCAGAGGGCAGGAGGGATGGGCCTCCGGCGCTCTCACTCACCGAACGAAGCATAGAAGCTGTAAAGCTACTACTCAAACGTCGATTTTCTTTGAGAGTGTGGTACTTCCCCGGACGAGCCGGCCCATTCATGCTACCAGCAAAAGTGATTTTCGCCGGTAGCGTGGCTCTACCACAACGTAATGTAATTAAAGTAGAGTTCCATACATATAAATAAATAATAAATATATTTATACGGACAAATCACACAGATTGAGTTAGCCCCAAAGTAAATTCGAGACTTGTGTTATGGGATACTTACTCAACGATACTTTATTTTATAATAGATACTTATATAGATAAACATCCCAAGACCCAGGTCAATCTGAAAAAGATCATTTTCCATCTTGACCTGACCGATGATCGAACCCGGGACCATCCGTGTCACAGGCCGGCGTGTTGACCGCTGCGCCACGGAGCTCGTCATATAAATTGGCCGGGCGGGTTACTTCTGTATTGTATTTTTTTAAAGTTTTATTTCGTTGTTCGATTCATTATGCATTGTCCTTTTATTTGATATTGTTATCATGTAATATGAGCAGGACTGTACATACATACAATAAGATGAAATAAATAATTGTTTTAAATTGTTTTGTAGCTCATTTGACTTCTGTATTTTTTTTTTTAGATTTTTATAAGCTCGGTTCTTATCGGTGGCGTAGTAAAGAAAGAAATGAACTATTCGACTAAGCCTCCGCTGTCACAAAAAATAAAACTCTAAATATACAATTTATTGCCAAAATTATAAAATGAAATAAAATTAAGGGAACCCATTTATAAATCGTGTTTATTACCGAATGACCCACCCAGAAGAAGGTTATATTTTTCGCACATAGTTATGTAATATATATATGTATCTCATATATGCATATAAGTATGTCTGTTCCATTGTTGCCTACTATAGCCTAAGCGGCTTGACCATTTTGAAGTGTGAGGTGTCATTAGATTCGTATTCTTCCTGGTGGTGTAACGTCAGCAAAAAATTAACATGGCAGAAGTAATTTAATTCCCGGCAGAGTAGAATCACTCCCAAGTTTTCCATTGGATATCGAAAAAGGCGAATAAGGAAACACAAGCTAACCATAAATCAAATAGACCTGATGATGATAAACGGTCAAAAACGGCAGTCAACCCGACTTTCGTTTTTGACTCTTATTCTTTCACTTATTATCATTATAATGCAACTTGTAATACAATTCTTTAGTCGTGGCGTTAGGGTGACGCGCGGTTGGGCCACCGCCGAAACGGGGTCTTGGGGGGCAAATCAAAACCAGGTTGGTGGCGCAAGGCAGCGTAATGCGATTTGACCCCCTGTATGTGATGCTCGCCCGACGCTAGAGTAATACTAATACTAACACAGGCACTGCAATTCTTCACCCATAAAAGTACCTACGCCTGTCTCATCAGCCCGCCTATTTACTAACTCGAATGACAGGTGTCGATGCCTATCAATCTAGGATTTTCTGTTATAATGCGGTTTTGGTATTCAAAATAAAAAGTTCGGGCAAGCAAAATCCGCATTGTAACAGTAAATCCTATAGATTGATAGGCATCGACACCTGTCATCTTAGTTAGTAAATAGGGTCACAGGACTGAGCGTGATACCTTCCTTCCGATTTCTTCATTCTACTTTGCACGGTCTTCGAACGTGATACCACACGGTTTGTAAATTAGTCGACTAGTGAGTATCGAGCTCCGTGATGCAGCGGTCAACACGCCAGGCTGCGACACGGATGGTCCCGGGTTCGATCCCCGGTCAGGTCAAAGGAGTTGCGCCAAAAAATCAATTCTATCGGCTCGAATATTATATTCGGGCACAGCGAGTCGTTACAATACTCACTACTTCACTCAAATATTAGTTGTGGGCGAACTAGACTTTGGGGTGTCGCAAAGGCATCTTATCTTAGACTGGGGCCACGCAAACGTATGGGGACTCGCAAACCTATATCTTAGTCTAGACTGGGGCTCCTCCAACGCATAATGTCCTAGACTGGAGTCTCGCAAATGTATTTTATCCTAAACTGGATCTCGCAAACTTATCATATTCTAGACTGGAGTCTTACAAAGATCTGCCGCTCAGAGCCCCGCAATGGTACAGGCCGCCGCTGCTAAGGATCTTCTTTTCTATGACAAACTATTGGGCATGATCAGACCTGAGCTTATCTAGCGGCTTGTATTCGACGTACCATCATAGCCTAAAGTCTTTAACTTAAAGAAAGCATCAATAGATGCCAGTTGACTGATGGAATATTCCTTGCGTTGCAGATGCACGCGAATGGGACCACCTCGCAGACTTCACCACGGTATCCAAAGACGGCCAGAACTCGTGCATCTGCAACAAATGTGGTTTGTCCCTAGACACTGTTGAGTTAATCGAAACTCACATCAAAACGGAGCATTTGACAAAATTGGAATGCTACGTCTGCAAGAAGACCTACAAATCCGAAGGCAGAAGGAACAGACACCTAACCGAATGCCATGGGTTGAAGGAAGTCAAGATAGAGTTCGAGCTAATTAATAAAAGATTGACTTGCGATATATGCATGAAAGACTTTTCCACTAAAAGATCTATCAGGAGACACGTTAGAGAATTTCATTTATTGCGGCAATGTCCAGACTGTCCAGTCCAACTTCTCAAAAAGGAGTTAGCTCGGCACAGATCCAATGTTCACGGAATGGTCATGCCCACATGCGATATATGCGGATACAAAGCTTTGAATCGTTACATCATGCGGAAACACCAATCAGCTCATATCACGTCTTGTGATGTATGCAAAAAAGAGTTCCCAACCAAACAGAAGTTGGTGCATCACAACATGAGACATCATAAACCATTTAAATGTCCAGAATGTCCGATCGAACTGTCTAGAGAGGAATTAATTCACCACAGAGCTGAAGTCCATCGAAAGACCACACCGATTTGTGGAGTATGCGGATACAAAAATGCAAGTCAGTACCGCGTTGATGCGCACCAGAGACTGGTCCATTTGAAAGAAAAGCACGTATTTTGCCAGCATTGCGATTTCAACTGCTATAATCACAGTCAGTTGAAGAAGCATATGGTGAGGCACAATCCGGTGAAGAAGTTTGAGTGTTCGTTCTGTAAGAAGAAGTTTCCGAGACCAGCTGCCTTGAGCGCGCATGAGAAGATACATACAGGGGACAAGAGGAAAGTGTGTACGATTTGCGATGCGAGGTTCGTGCAGAAGGCCAGCTTGAACTACCATATGGCGAAGCATCATCCGGAAGCTTCTTAAATCCGGTTCGTGATGAATATACATAGATATAAGCGTTTCTTCACAACCGGTAACTTCAGAATCCTTAGGCTGAGTGGCTGATCTAGGGGGACGGGGTAAAGCCGGGCCCACGCTCCGGGCGGCATTTGCGAGGGGGTGGCAAAATATAAAATAATATGTGGGATCGGGATCTGATATATAAGACTTAGGGCACGCACGCAGAACGAGGGTTTTCAGAATTGGGTTTTCCCCCAGATGGCGGCACTGTGTCGAGAGGTCGAGCTGTCAAAACATACCAAACAAACCAATTATAAAATTGATGATTAAACATTTCAAGTGGATTTTGACAGCAGTTGTCAAAAATACCTCTCGACACAGTTTCGCTATCTGGGGGAAAATCAATTCTGAGAACCCTCATTGGGAGCAAAGCGCAGGACTGGAGGCGCTTCGGGAAACAAAGGAGGTGTCACAGGTAGTTTCAGATTTTTTTCCCCCTCTAAAAAAATGAAGATTCAGGACTGGTTTGGCTTTCTATAAGCCTAGTCTGCAACGGGTTTCGTTAGATGTATCTAGTTATTCCATTGTCTTTTTACCATTATTATTTGTGAATGACATGTTTCGACATCATCCACAGATCTTCACCTCATAACCTCATAAATAAAATAAAATAAAAAATTTAAGCCTTAAAATCAAAATCATAACGTTTATTCAGAAAATAGGCCGTTTTAGGCACTTTTTCTCGTCATATCATATTTAAAATTATCTTATTAGGTAATATGTATTTATTAATTGTTTAAAAGCTACAGACAAGTAGCGTTTCGGAACCGACCACTGCAGAGAAGAAACGCCGAAAGAAACTCTTGTCAACAGTTTTGGTCGCCTACTCGCCTTATTGTCCGAGATCTTAAGTGTAAATCTGACATTAGTGTTGACCACTTACATACACGAAAAACAAACAAACAATGTAAAACTAACAGATAAGGCGTACGGCGCAGACATGGAACGCTTTGATACGATTTTAAACCTTATTATCTTACTCAAAACGACCAGAATCTTGAGAAAAAACTTCGTCGCTAGCTACCGAAGCATGCTACGAGCGGCCAAAGTCAAGTCAGCGGTCATTTTGAATATGGTAATAAGGATTAAAATCCCATCAAAGTGTCTCACGCTGCCACCGTATCTGCGCCGCGCCTTCGCCGTACGCCTTGTCTGTGAGTTTTAGGCTTTAGGGTAAACGTAAACTGAGACGCACACGAAGTCGTCTTGATCCGCCTAAAACTATCTTTTGACTACATTACATATCACGTCTTTTCCCTTGCGGGGTAGACAGAGCCCTGCTGGCCGATTTGCTAATTCGATGTACACCGATTTGATCGTCACTTTAGCATCCATTACGATTTTCATATTTTAAATAAAGATAGTCATTCATACCGAGGCCGTAATGAATATTGAAGTTACCATTAAAATGATGTATACGTAGTTGTCAAAAGTTAGCAAATAAGCCTACAGGACTTCAAAACCTTAAGGCCACGTTTAGCATGTTGGTGGGCTTGTAGGTGAGAACGGAATCAAAATAGTGATGGGTTGCTAGCCGCATCGCCTATTTCTATGACATGATTCTTGACGCCCATTCCCTCGATCGGCTTTTACGACCTGCGCGGGAAGGAAAGGAAGCAGCTGGTACCTTTTAAGTTTTTTCTTTTCTCCCAGACCAGCGCGGAAGCGTGGCTTTTGACACAAATGCTAAAGGAGTTTTTTGTTTTCATAATAAATGTTTGTTTTTGTATTTATTTTATGTTTGAGCGATCTTTTGAATCCATGTCGTAAGTCAGGTGATTTTGCAACAGCATTTGGCCTTAGTCATGTTTTTACTTCCTTTTCATAATACTGCTATGCTAAGATATCTAATGCACACATATCTTCAACGCAATAAAACTTTAGGCGTGCGACTAAATTACGAATTGAGAGTTGCTCACTTAGTAATTTATTTTAGTAGTTTAAACAGAACTGTAAAGAGCGACCTTGGGTCTTCGAGCAACACGGCCTCCGTACCGGACGGAGGGAGTGGGCAAAGCGACAATTTACTATGACAATTTTTCTGGCGTTTTTTGCGGGGGGAAATGTGCACACAAGTTTAGTTCCGCACACCTATATACAAAACTTAAACTGTCACTTGATAGTAATTATGACATTGTTACAAAAAATGACATAAAAAAGAAAAAATAATTTGTGTACAGATGAGTCACACAACTAACACATAGACATGCATATGCCTAATTTTGGCTTGTACCTTGACAGAGGGGAATGCAGCGTAAGGCTACTCCCTTCCGTGTTGCTCGAAGCCTTGGGTAAATCCCCAATTTATTTTTGTTTGGAGATGTCCTCTTTTCTGTATGTAGGTAGACCTTTAGTTATCGAAAATATTCAATACGAACATTATAATTGCCCAGAGTGACGGTTAGTAATTTTCTTGGTTAAGGGTAACGTTTAGTTGTTCCCTTTAAGAGTCGCCTGGAAGCGCATGTCTCCATACAAACGGAAAAAGGGAATTGTGGCAATATTTGATAATTTTGGAGTAAGATTAAGCATTTAATCAATTAATCTCATTATAATCTACGTACGTTCCTATACAGCTTGGTTAAAATACCAATGGTTTGAGAATTACAAGCCTTTTCAAATTTGTATGGAAATCTTGAGAGGCGTATAATTCTAAAACATTTGATAATTTAACCAAACTGTATAGGAACGTACGTAGATTATAATGAGATTAATTGATTGGATGCTTAATTTTGCCCTAAAATTATCAAATATTGCCACAATTCCATTTTTCCCTTTGTATGGAGACATGCGCGTCCAGGCGACTCTTAAGGGGGCACACTAGGCACCTTTCGGTTTCATTCCTAATACTTTACAAATAGAAAGAAATTCAAGAATGTAAATCATATAAGCCTTAGTAAATAACGTGTAGTATTTTTGGAATCATGTTTTAATGTTATGAGAATCAGTCATTAAGAGAAATAGTGATTACCGCCAAAATCGGCCGTTTTTGGCAGTAATCTGATTCTCATAATTCTCACTGATTCTGATAATATTAAACATGATTCCAAAAATACTTCAGGTTATTTACTAAGGCTTATATGATTTGCATTCTTGAATTTCTTTCTATTTGTAAAGTATTAGGAATAAAATGATTGGCGTCGCTAAAAGTAATTTTTGTTGCAATGCCAGTAATTACAAGGCAAACAAAAGGAGATTTTTCAAAATTGATTATCGAATTAGGTATATGTCTCCCATCTTACCTGATGGTAAGTGACGATGAAGACGAGGATATTACAGGCCTATCCAAGAGATACCCATAGCAATAGGAGTACCTATACCTATAGCAATTGAACAATCATAAGATCGATGCAGCACGTACCGCAGCGTGCAGTTTTGCCGGAGTTATTATCTACAATTATGATTTATCACTCAAATTTACAGTGAAAATGCACCCACTTGTTCAGATTCGAACTATCCTATCACAGGAGCAGATACAGACAGTGAATCCCATCAGAATATGTTTAAGACGAATTTATTGACGGAATGTATCTTGCCTTGCAGATACAAACGAGTCGGACGCGCTTAAAGACTTCACCACAACCGTTCACGACCACAAGGAATCCTACACCTGTAACGCATGTGACATGGTCTTCAAAAGCGTTTACCTAGTCCAAAAGCACATTATGAAAGCACACTTGAAAAGATACAACTTTCCATGTTACGTCTGCAACGAAACGCATAAAGCTCAAGATCCGAGACATAAACACATGCTAGACGCCCATGGGATGGAAGAAGTCATGATCGAAGGCAAGTACACAGCTCGACCGGCCCAAAAAGTCGATTGTGACGTGTGTAAAAAAGTTTTTCCAGCTAAATTCTTACTCCTAAGGCATATGAACAGCCACAAAAGATTCAAATGTCCTGATTGTCCACTAGAACTTCTTAAAGATGATTTAACGCGCCACAGATCTGAGATCCACGGCGTGGAAATGCCTACGTGTGGAGTGTGTGGGTATAAAAACACTTCAGAGTGGCGCGTCATTACGCATCAACGAAAAGTACACTTAAAAGAGAAGCACGTATCGTGTCCTCATTGCGAAGACATGTTCTTTGATGTCCATCAGTTAAAGAAGCATATGATCAGGCATAATCCAGTTAAGATATACGAATGTAGCTTTTGCAAGAAGAAGTTTCCAAGGTTGAATACGTTGAGGCAACATGAGAAGATTCATACAGGGGATAAGAGGAAGGTCTGTCCGTTGTGTGGTGAGAGGTTCGTTCAGAAAGCGAGTCTGAATTATCATATGACGAAGCACCATCCCGAAGCGTGTTAAAACGTCATTTTTAAAAGCGGTTAGATAGTTTCACTTTACAAGGCAGTAGGCATATTTAATAGTCATTGTTTTTCGACCTTATCTCATGGGCATAAGGTAAAATTTTTGGTGGCTAATTTACCACTGTTTTGAAAAGGTTTAAAACGTTTAATAAATTGTTATATTTTGTCCAGTAATGACAGCCATGACACTCGCTGAGGTCGTACGTTGTGCAGGTAGGGATTAGGGTTGCCAGATGGTGGGGATCCGTCGGGATTGTCCTTACATATCGTATGATGTCCAAAATCCTGGCAAAATACAATTATTTCCTGAAAAATAAATATATTTTTCAAGTATTTTTTAATATTCCAAGCAGACTTTGCTTCTGTATTGTAACATTTATTATACCGCCTTATAAGGCGATGTACCGACCATAAGACAGAGAGGAGGGATGCGAAACGAAACTTCCAGCCTTGTTACCTCTACTACTGCCCCCCTGGAATAACCTACGAACCCAACTGTAATAACAAAATCATTTTGAAATTATGCACAGATATATTTTTGTCGTCCGATCTGGCAACCCTAGTGTCACAATTAAAGGTGTGTCATGGTCTGGTCTTTCTCAAGGGCAGCAAAATTCCCTGTAAAACTCAGACATCTCCTTAAAACGGCGTAGTAGTTTTATTATCACGTTGTTGTCAGGGGCGTAACTATATCACCTAAGGCCCGAGGCAAACTCTTACATTGGGGCCCATGAAAGTCTGACGGTGCGAGCGGCTTCTCGCTGGCAAATTCTCCCCATTCTCTCTCCATTTATCTGCTCGTTGCCGGAGCCCCCTTAAGGGGCGGAGGGCATTTTGCCCACTTTGCCACCCTGTAGTTACGCAACTGATTTTCGTTTATTACTTAGTACAGTCCGAATCAAATTTTATGGCGGTTCGGAACATCGCGCGAGTCGATGCGCAGTACACAGTATTAGGTAGAGCGGGGCGCGCGCGGGGGAGGCGGGGCGCGTACTGCGCAGTTCACAGCTAATATCCGAGCCGTCATACAGTTTGAATCGGACTGTAGTTAAAGGGTGAAGGCAAATACAAACAAACTTACTTGCATTTATAATACTGGGATGTTTTATTAAATACTATTGTGAAACAAATGTTGTTATTTATGAAGGTTGTCAATATTGTGTTATGTACTGTTTGTCTTTGTTGAAAATTAGTTAATTACAAATATGCCAAGTGCGAGCTGAATTTACGTACGGACCATTATGAGCAAAAGAAATGTTTTTATTTATTTGTTTAAAGTATATGATGCGATTTCAACTGTTTACTTGTCTGTTCTGTAGTAGCCAATAGACTGATGGACAACGACGTCTTAATACTAGAGTTCAGTTGGAAGTCCCTTTAGGTAAGGGCAACCTTAAAGGTTATAATTACTTATTGAGTATTTGTGTTCTATTTTTAGCTCATTATTGTACATATTTATTTAATTCACGTTATTTAATATAGTTTACGAGCAAAGCTGAATTAAGTTTATCTCTAAACCAGGAATTAATGTATTTAAGCAGACTAGAAATAAACTGCATAGTTTAAGCTCAATGTCATGTTTTATTTATTGACCCTCTCCATATCACTGCCCGTCTTAGCCATATCAAAGACAATATAATACTAACGTATAGACTGCCAAAGTGCCAACCTCATACAAAAAAAATTAGAGCAATTAAGGGTGATTCACACCGCCGCGAGCAAGGCGAGAGAAGCCGGAAAATCGTATCATCTCTACTTAATTTGGTTCATATAGTGAACTGTATGAGTGATGCGGCCGAAGATATCCAAGGGAGCTCACTCGCCTCGCTAGCTAGCTCTCTCGCGGTCAAAAAATCAAAACGTTTATTCAGAAAATAGGCCTTTGCAGGCACTTTTTCACGTCATATCATATTTAAAATTATCTTATTAGATAATATGTATTTATTAATTGTTCAAAAGCTACAGACTACAACGGTGTGAACTACATCGCTTAGCTCATAGTTTAGTTCGCCACGCTTGCTCGCTGGCGTTGTGATCCGCCCTCAAGGCCTGCCATAAGAACGTACAACTTAGGTAGGCGGCATAGTTAGTTCCACTAACTGCCACGGCTGACACTATAGGGTCAGCGCGGACCGAGAGCAGAGCAGCGGAGAGCATATTTTTAGACCCTCGAAAATAAACTTCAAAACCATATCCATACTTGTTTGATTCGGTTGGCCTCGAAACCGCATGAGCATTTTTGTCTTGTCAGGTTACACTTTATAGCAATAGCGTTAAAGTTTATTTTCGAGAGTCTTAAGAAAACGCTCTCCGCTACTCTGCTCTCGGTGTGCGCTGACCGATAGGTGGCGGCGATGGCGCTGCTGTGCACTTCCTGAGCTACAAAGTTGACCGCATTGCTGGACGACGGCGCTGTAGAGTTGTTTTCCATTCATCACTTGATGGCTGGCTGATTATAGATGTTAGCTGATTTAGCTAAAACTGAGCTCTTATTTATAGATATTTACCAAATATTATATTTTAATTTTAAATCAGATATATTTCGTCAATAATTATTTTATTCTGATAATACGGTATAAGCAAAGTCAGTGGTGCCATCTATGTGCACCTACCAGAAAAATCGCATGAATTAGAGGTTGGGACTCAAGTAATTATATTCCTTATTGGGACTTGTTATGAGTAATTTCGACTTCGAGCGTGATGCGATTTGCACCGTGTGATTGGGCGCCTAAAGAAAACTCGCCCGGGACCCTAGTAATGCTAACGCCGTCATTGCTCCTTACTTGTCTCGTGCTAAGTCGTCATACAAAATCTAAATGAAGAGACGGAATGGTTGGAAACCAAAAGCATATCCCAAACAAAGTATGTAGGTATACGTATAATCTCCACAGATTTTTAAAACCAGGGAAAAGAGAGACCCAAATTACCTATATAGGTACTCTATAGATACTAACTCAATAATAGTAATAATATGCGTGTCAATACGAAATGATTGAAGAGACAATAAAATTGCCTTGCAGATGCAATTTCGCCAGAAGAAGGAATAGACTACACGCAGACCTACATCGATGGAAAGACCATATATAGCTGCAACCTCTGTGACACGAAACGACAAAGGCTAGATTCTATACACACCCACATCACCAAGCGACACTACAGCGAAGTTAGAATCAAATGCTATTGCTGCGAAGACACCTTCAAGACCCGGAAAGTTATGTGGACCCATCTATATACAAGCCACGGCATGGAGGAAACTGAGATAGACGGGGAAAGAGTTCCTATACCAGCACAGAAGGTGACATGCGAAACGTGCAAACGAGATTTTCCTTACAATCAAAGATTGAAAGACCATTCCATGCAGCACCAACTGGTCAAATGTTCAATTTGTGGTGTCATGGTTTTAAAAGAGAAAAGAGGACTGATGCGGCACAACGCGGAAGTACATCAACTTTTGCACGAATGTGGAATTTGTGATTATAAGAATCCGCGAAAGTGTTTAGTAATAATGCATCAGAGGAAAGTCCATTTGAAGGAACGGAATGTGTCTTGTCCGATATGTGATGCTAAGTTCTTCGGGCGTGCGCAATTAAAGAAGCATATGGTGATGCATAATCCGGTGAAGAAGTATGAGTGTAGTGTGTGTAAGAAGATGTTTCCGAGGAAGGACGCGTTGCGGGAACATATGAAGATACACCTGCAGGATAAGAGGAAGGTGTGCAGGATTTGTGGGGAGAAGTTTGTGCAGACTGCCAGTTTGAGTTATCACATGGGGAAGCATCATCCCGATGCTTGCTGAATTAGTTCGTAATTCGTCGTATGGCAGGTTTTCTACTGTAACCTGCCATACGAAAGCAAGAATCCTATACGTCCTCCTTATTATGTAACTTCTACGCCGTTAACAGCCGTGTGGTTCCCGGCAGAGTAGAATCGGACCACTCCAAGTATTCCCGTGGATGTCGTTAAAGGCGACTAAGGAAACACGAGCTAAACAAAGCTAATAAACATCAAAGAGACATCTCCAATCCGTCTGGCCAGCGTGGAGAGTGTAGGTCATATCCTCTGACTGCTCAAGCTAATATATGGCTCTAGGTAGTACAGAGAGGGTCGTGCTCCTGCAGTGGAGACTAAATCGGACCGGATGATGATGATTGAAGTTCTACGCTGGTCTGGGAGTAAAGAAAAAACATAGAATGAACCAGTGGCTTCTTCTCGCGCAGATCGTTAAAGCCGATCGAGGGAATGTGTGAAAATCTAAGGAATCATGGCAATATGCGATGCGGCTAGCAACCCGTTACTGTTTTGATTCCGTTTCTCCATCGCCGCACGCGTGTTATAGGCCTAGGCTCTGTCTACCCCGCAAGGGAAAAAGACGTGACAGTAAATAAAATAAATAAATATATACGGACAAATCACACAGATTGAGCTAGCCCCAAAGTAAGTTTGAGACAGTATGAATGTATTAAACGTACAAAGTGTAAAGACTGCCCGCGGGGATTTCTTTTTACCATATTGTATATTTTTATTAGAGTAAGTACCTACCTATCTATCTGGCCAGTGTGGAGAGTGTAGGCCAAATCCCCTGACTGCCCTGGCTAATTATGGCTCTGGTAGTACAGAGAGGGTCGTGCTCCTGCAGTGGAGACTAAAAAGACCTAATGATGACATATATTCTTGTGAGTCACCTGCTCGATTGGGCCTCGCGCCCGCCCCCACTGTTTGTAATGCTACTCCTACCTATTTAACATTCAATGATGACATAAATTTTTCCAATTAAATTTTTATCATGACATTTAATTAAAACAATGCACACTCAGTCCACATATATATAGGTAAGTAGTTTATAAGGTCTAACTAGAATTGTGAGTTGACGTCGCTTGGAGAAAATGCGCTGTGCAGTTTGTTGCCGCTTCTTCTGCACTCCGCTTTGGAAGCGGCCTAAACTTAGCCATAAGTAATTATTGACGTTAACAAAAATTTTTTGTTGTAAAAATTGTAAACACAAATATGACAATTAATAAGTGTTCAAAGAAACCTATATTAAATAAACGATTGAATCTTGAATCTACTCAATTGGTTGCAATATGTTTGTAATTACAAGGTTTTAATGTTTTTGTATTTTACGCAATAAAATATGTGTAGTAAATTGTGTTTCATTTACTAGACTGGTGTAGTTCTTCTGCAAATTTAAAAAAAAAACCTATCACATATCTTACCTGTAACTACCTTTATTTATATTAAACTCTAGTGAAACCTTAACTTGAATACGCTGTCACAGTCACAATACAGAATCCTTTGCACAATAAATACATTTTTGCGTTATTATAAGTAAGTCTAGCGTAAATTGTTGCGACACATGCTTTTTAATTCGTTTCTATACTCTCAACGTACAGTCGTGTACTTAAATTAACAAAGGTATACCTACAGAGTATAACAGACCCTCGACGAACCCTTAGATGGGTGACTCAGCCCGTCAATATGAACAAATTTTGCTCTGGGATCAATGCCGAGAACTCGCATTTTTTTTTACCTTTACTTTTGGCCGTTTTGGTTGAACACATGAAAATGTAGATTTTTCTTTAGTTTTCAGCATTGATCCCATAGCATAAGTTGTTCATATTGGCGGGCTGAGTCACCCCTTTAAGGTTGTGTCGAGAGGCAAAGTATACCTTGCTAAAATGTGCACATAAGTTATTATTATTTGCAAGTCAGAAAGAGTGCGAATTAAGACTGATGTCTAAAAGCTTCAGTTCATTGTAAGGCAAGTGAATCAAATATATTATAAAGTAAAACAAATAGAATGTTGTAGAGCTTTCGGAAATATTGTCAATCCTTTTTTAATAGGAATTTTTTATACATTAACCATGCTTTTTACCCGACTGCCAGGAGGGTTATGTGTTTAGCGCGTATCTTGTATGTATGTAATATTCTTTATTACCTTGTATCTCTAGAACCGTTGAATGGATTTTCACATTTGAGGTATCGTTAGATTTGTCTTAATAGCCCGAGTGTTCTTAGGTAGGTGAAATATAAAATAATTGTAGTTATCCATGCAGGCGGGTTTTTTGTTTTTTAAATTATTAACTTGTTGATATACTCATTAATACATTCAGAAATAAGTTATGGAGAAAAAAACCAATATCTTATTTCGTCTTATATTGTTTGGCTTCCTACATATTAATTGATTTTCAACTTCATTGTAAAATGGGTTAATCAGATACCATACTTGTAAAAAGTGAGTAGTTAAGTGACGCAAGCGAAAATACGTATATGGGAATAGGATATTGGTGGAGAATTTCGACGTGTAGGATAAGAAGCGCGGTGGCCTAATTATTTGGTAAGGCATTACTCGTACAAAGAGTAAAAACTGCTGGTTCGAATCCCGCCCGCGTGGAATTTTTTCTCTATCTTATTTCTTAATTTATATATTTTTCATATGAATTTATCTCTGCGTTGCAGATTCAGCAACCGTTTTGAAGAACGATGTAAAAAGTAAGAAAAACTACAAAGAGATCTCCATCAGTAAAAGTTGCAAGACTCAGACAACCAAGAAAACAAAAAACAAATGGAACTGCCCCGTCTGCGAGGAAATATTCACAAAAAGAACATCAAGGACAAAGCATGTAGCAAAAAAACATCAGTTAGAAGAAATCGCAGTTACAACTAGCCGTAAAAATCCCAAATATATATACAAACCGACGCAAAATCATGCCTGCGACGTGTGTAAAAGGGCTTTTCCCCTCAAAGGACTCTTGATCGCACATAGCCGAGTTCACAATACGTATAAATGCCCCCAATGC
Organism: Rhodophaea formosa; assembly: GCA_963082605.1. Taxonomy (NCBI): domain Eukaryota; kingdom Metazoa; phylum Arthropoda; class Insecta; order Lepidoptera; family Pyralidae; genus Rhodophaea; species Rhodophaea formosa. The sequence continues at coordinate 5,911,685 of OY720229.1, read as the reverse complement.
GACGTCTGTCTGACTGAACGAGCGTTAATCCGACACAAAGCTGAAGCCCACGACCTAGCTATGCCCACGTGTGAGATCTGCGGTTACAAGGACGTTTTGGCCAAAAACATCAGACTCCACCACCGTAAAGTGCACTTGAAAGAAAAAAACGTGTCATGTACACTTTGCGAACTGAAATTTTTCGATAACGGTAAATTAAAACGTCACATGTTATCACATACTCGTATAAGGAAGTTTGAATGTTCCTTTTGCAACAAGAAGTTTATGAGAACGAACAACCTCAAGCAGCATGAGAGGATACACACAGGGGAGAAGAATTTTATGTGTCAGGTTTGTGGCGAGAAGTTTGTGCAAAAGGCTAGCTTGAGCTACCATATGCCGAAATACCACCCGGAGGCCTGTTAAAAACTGAATGTTTGTAAAAAATATCTCGTTAGTCTCTGTTTTAATCTGTAAATATCAATTGAAAACTTGATACATAGTTCTGAACGCATTAAATTCTGATTATCGTGGCGTAGTGATAATATTTATGCATTAAAATATAGGTACTGATGAAGCAAATTTAGTTTCATTTATCATAAGATTTACAAAAACACAACGTAGAACAAGTGCTGAAACTTTCAAAATTACTAAATTCAAAGAAACTACATACCTACATAACAAAGTTACCTACGGCCTTCGAGCAACACGGCCTCCGTACGAAGCCTACGGCGCCACACTAGGCACAGTAGCGACGCCAATAGTTTTATTCCTAATACTTTACAAACAGAAAGAAATTCAAGAATGTAAATCTTGTGTAAATAAATAAGCCTTGTAAATAACCTGAAGTATTTTTGGAATCATGTGTTAATATTATCAGAATCAGTGAGAATTATGAGAATCAGATTACCGCCAAAAACGGCCGTTTTTGGCGGTAATATGATTGGTCTCAGCATACTATTATTAATTCTGTGTCCCCAGACCAAATGGGCTTTACCATCCAAACTGACTTTTTATTTTTTTTATTTATTATTAAGTAGGTTTTTTTTTTTTATTCACCAATAAAATCATTAAAACCTATTTCTGAACGTTATTGCCTGGTGAATAAATAGTGTTTGGAGACTAATACATAAAAAAATATATCATACATGAATCTATACTTTTCTGATACATACATACATACATAGTATTATCTTCATCCCTTACGGGGTAGACAGAGCCTAAGGTCATAATGTCCAAAGGCCTCGTTTAGCAAATTGATGGGCGTGTAGGTGGAAAATCAAAATAGTGATGGGTTGCTAGCCGCATCGCCTATTGATATGATTTCTTAGATTTCGGCCCATTCCCTCAACCGGCTTTTACGGCCGGCGCGGGAAGCAGCTGGCACATTCTACGTTTTTTCTTTTCTCCTAGTCCAGCATGAAAGAGTATACTTTTCTGATGAACCTTAATATCCAAAGTCGTACATCCGAATCATCATCAGCCCCCCTATTTACTAACTCGGATGACAGGTGTCGATGCCTATCAATCTAAGATTTGCTGTTACAATGCGGTTTTTGTATTCTAAATAAAAAGTTCGAGCAAGCAAAACCCGCATTGGAGCAGTAAATCCAAGATTGATAGGCATCGACACCTGTCATCGGAGTTAGTAAATAAGGGGGCTGGTCTTCCTAAATAGTTTCCACTGCAGAAGCACGACCCTCTCTGTACCAGAGCCAAGCAAAAAAAAATTATACTTGCTTGTGCAAAAATTTTGTTTGCTTGCCAGTGTTTAAATTATTTATTAGTATAACCGAATGTATTATACTTACCTAATATATTGTTCTGAGCATTTTATTATGGCTCTGGTAGTACAGATTGGTCTAAACTACTCGTCATCGTCATCAGGTCTCTAGTCTCCTCTACAAGAGCACGACCCTCTCTGTACTACCAGAGCCATAATAAAATGCTCAGAACAATATATTAGGTATATACATTCGATTATACTTATAAATAATTTTAATACTGGCAAACAAGCAAAGGCCTATTTGCTAACTTTTGACAGCTACGGTGTACATCATTTCGATGGTAACTTCAATATTCATTACTGCTTCTGTATTAAAGCCTATTTTTATATAAGATATAAAAGCCGTAATGAATGTTAAAGTGACTATCAAGACGTTGTACACTGAGTTAGCAAATTGGCCTGCAGATAGGTGTTAGAGAGGTCTATTTGATGGTTATATATAAGCATTGTTTAGCTTGTGTTTCTTAAGTAGCTTTTTTACGACATCCGTGGGAAGACATGGAGTGGTCCTATTCTACTCTGCCAGGAACCACACAGACAGTTGTTTCATCACATACGTTCACTTTGGATAGCTAGCCATTAGCAAGCATGCAAATGATTCCTGAAACTGTGACTATGACACTCAAGGATAACATACCCTCCCGACGGTGAAAGAAATTTGAAATCGGTTCCGTAGTCCATGAGATTAGCTCGTTCAACCAAACAAACAAACGAACTCTTTAGCTTTTCAATACCTACAAGGTGGCCAACTTGGAGGTATACAATTTTTTATTGCCGCCATTTTGTTCGGGCGGCAAATATGACGTTTGTTGCATGAAAATTACTTTGTGTAGATATAGCAAATTTATTATGGAGCGTTTTACGATGGAACAACGTATTTTAATAATTATTAAAACGTTTGAAAAATATTAAAAAGAGCGTTTACCGGTTGATTAATTTCGAGAAACAGTGACATTGATTGGCCTCCAAGATCTATCTAAAAGGGTTATCTAAAGGGACGTGTCTATGCTAACATGCCAATGAATCTTCAGCCATTTAAACAAAATTTTAGAGACACGGTCACTGAGATAACGCAGGAAATGTATGAAAATATTTTTTATTATATTTTGACGTAATAAAAAGGGTTCAAATCTCCGATCCTGCCAGAGGTTACATTCGTCTGACATTGTTTGCTTAGTTTAACTACCGGCCCTTAATACTATATTTAACAAGGAATACCTAAATACTTTTTATATTTCACAGAATGAAATTACAAAACTAAAGTGTATACCTATATTATTTGGCCACTCTGTATTAGGTAGTATAGATAACTTGCATATATTTTTATGAATTTATCTTTGCGTTGCAGATTCAGCACCCGGTTTGAAGGACAAGATAAAATGTAAGAAGAATGTTAGTACGAAGTTCACGAGCAACAGTTGCAGGACCAAGAATACCAAGGAAATAACAAAATGCCAATGGATCTGCCCTGTTTGCGAGAAAATTTTCCTAAGTAGAGACGGAAGGAAAAGGCATGTAGCAGTACAGCATCAGTTGGAAGAATTTCTAGTTAAAACTAGCTTCAAAAATCCGAAATACATATACAAACCAACGCAAAATCATATCTGCGATGTGTGTAAAAAGGGATTTCCTCTTAAAGAAACTTTAGCCAGACATTTCAAAGTTCACAAAACGTATAAATGTCCTGAATGCGACGTGTCTCTGACTAAACGAGAGTTGATCCGACACAAAGTTGAATCCCACGACCTAGCTATGCCCACCTGTGAGATCTGTGGATTCAAGAACACTTCGGCCAAAAACATCAAACTCCACCACCGTAAAGTGCACTTGAAAGAAAAAAACATATCATGTACACTTTGCGAACTGAAATTTTTCGATAACAGTAAATTAAATCGTCATATGTTATCACATACTCGTATAAGGAAGTTTGAATGTTCCTTTTGCAAAAAGAAATTTATGAGAACGAACAACCTCAAGCAGCATGAGAGGATACACACAGGGGAGAAGAATTTTATGTGTCAGGTTTGTGGCGAGAAGTTTGTGCAAAAGGCTAGCTTGAGCTACCATATGCCGAAATACCACCCGGAGGCCTGTTAAAAACTTAATGTTTGTAATAAATATCGATATTTCGGGGATTTACATCGGTAGTCTCTGTTTTAATCTGTAAATATCAATTGAAAACTTGATACATAGTTCTGAATGCATTTAATTCTGATTATCGTAGCGTAGTGATAATATTTATGCATTAAAATATAGGTACTGATGAAGCAAATTTAGTTTCATTTATCATAAGATTTACAAAAACACAACGTAGAACGAGTGACTGAAACATTCAAAACATTACTAAATTCGAAGAAACTACATACCTACATAGCAAAGTTACCTACGGCGCCACACTAGGCACAGTAGCGACGCCAATAGTTTTATTCCTAATACTTTACAAATAGAAAGAAATTCAAGAATGTAAATCATATAAGCCTTGTAAATAACCTGAAGTATTTTTGGAATCATGTGTTAATATTATCAGAATCAGTGAGAATTATGAGAATCAGATTACCGCCAAAAACGGCTGTTTTTGGCGGTAATATGATTGGTCTCAGCATACTATTATTAATTCTGTGTCCCCAGACCAAATGGGCTTTACTATCCAAACTGACTCCTTATTTTTTTTATTTATTATTAAGTAGGTTTTTTTTATTTTATTCACCAATAAAATCATTAAAACCTTTTTCTGAACGTGATTGTCTGGTGAATAAATAGTGTTTGGAGACTAATAAAAAAAAAAATATACATGAATCTATACTTTTCTGATACATACATACACACTATCATCTTCCTCCCTTACGGGGTAGACAGAGCCTAAGGTCATAATGTCCAAAGGCCTCGTTTAGCAAATTGACGGGCGTGTAGGTGGAAAATCAAAATAGTGATGGGTTGCTAGCCGCATCGCCTATTGATATGATTTCTTAGATTTCGGCCCATTCCCTCAACCGGCTTTTACGGTCTGCGCGGGAAGACAAGCAGCTGGGACATTCTACATTTTTTCTTTTCTCCCAGTCCAGCATGAAAGAGTATACTTTTCTGATGAACCTTAATATCCAAAGTCGTTCATCCGAATCATCATCAGCCCCCCCTATTTACTAACTCGGATGACAGGTGTCGATGCCTATCAATCTAAGATTTGCTGTTACAATGCGGTATTTGTATTCTAAATAAAAAGTTCGAGCAAGCAAAACCCGCATTGGAACAGTAAATCCTAGATTGATAGGCATCGACACCTGTCATCGGAGTTAGTAAATAAGGGGGCTGGTCTTCCTAAATAGTTTCCACTGCAGAAGCACTACCCTCTCTGTACCAGAGCCAAGCAAAAAAAAAATTATACTTGCTTGTGCAAAATTTTGTTTGCTTGCCAGTGTTAAAATGATTTATTAGTATAACCGAATGTATTATACCTAATATATTGTTCTGAGCATTTTATTATGACTCTGGTAGTACAGATTGGTCTAAACTACTCGTCATCGTCATCAGGTCTCTAGTCTCCTCTACAAGAGCACGACCCTCTCTGTACTACCAGAGCCATAATAAAATGCTCAGAACAATATATTAGGTATATATACATTCGATTATACTTATAAATAATTTTAATACTGGCAAACAAGCAAAGGCCTATTTGCTAACTTTTGACAGCTACGGTGTACATCATTTTGATGGTAACTTCAATATTCATTACTGCTTCTGTATTAATGCCTATTTTTATATAAGATATAAAAGCCGTAATGAATGTTAAAGTGACTATCAAAACGTTGTACACTGAGTTAGCAAATTGGCCTACAGATAGGTGTTAGAGAGGTCTCTTTGATGGTTATATATAAGCATTGTTTAGCTTGTGTTTCTTAAGTAGCTTTTTTACGACATCCGTGGGAAGACATGGAGTGGTCCTATTCTACTCTGCCAGGAACCACACAGACAGTTGTTTCATCACATACGTTCACTTTGGATAGCTAGCCATTAGCAAGCATGCAAATGATTCCTGAAACTGTGACTATGACACTCAAGGATAACATACCCTTCCAACGGTGAAAGAAATTTGAAATCGGTTCCGTAGTCCATGAGATTAGCTCGTTCAACCAAACAAATAAACGAACTCTTTAGCTTTTCAATACCTACAGGGTGGCCAACTTGGCGGTATACAATTTTTTATTGCCGCCATTTTGTTTGGGCGGCAAATATGACGTTTGTTGCATGAAAATTACTTTGTGTAGATATAGCAAATTTATTATGGAGCGTTTTACGATGGAACAACGTATTTTAATAATTATTAAAACGTTTGAAAAACATTAAAAAGAGCGTTTACCGGTTGATTAATTTCGAGAAACAGTGACATTGATTGGCCTCCAAGATCTATCTAAAAGGGTTATCTAAAGGGACGTGTCTATGCTAACATGCCAATGAATCTTCAGCCATTTAAACAAAATTTTAGAGACACGGTCACTGAGATAACGCAGGAAATGTATGAAAATATTTTTTATTATATTTTGACGTAATAAAAAGGGTTCAAATCTCCGATCCTGCCAGAGGTTACATTCGTCTGACATTGTTTGCTTAGTTTAACTACCGGCCCTTAATACTATATTTAACAAGGAATACCTAAATACTTTTTATATTTCACAGAATGAAATTACAAAACTAAAGTGTATACCTATATTATTTGGCCACTCTGTATTAGGTAGTATAGATAACTTGCATATATTTTTATGAATTTATCTTTGCGTTGCAGATTCAGCACCCGGTTTGAAGGACAAGATAAAATGTAAGAAGAATGTTAGTACGAAGTTCACGAGCAACAGTTGCAGGACCAAGAATACCAAGGAAATAACTAAATGCCAATGGATCTGCCCTGTTTGCGAGAAAATTTTCCTAAGTAGAGACGGAAGGAAAAGGCATGTAGCAGTACAGCATCAGTTGGAAGAATTTCTAGTTAAAACTAGCTTCAAAAATCCGAAATACATATACAAACCAACGCAAAATCATATCTGCGATGTGTGTAAAAAGGGATTTCCTCTTAAAGAAACTTTAGCCAGACATTTCAAAGTTCACAAAACGTATAAATGTCCTGAATGCGACGTGTCTCTGACTAAACGAGAGTTGATCCGACACAAAGTTGAATCCCACGACCTAGCTATGCCCACCTGTGAGATCTGTGGATTCAAGAACACTTCGGCCAAAAACATCAAACTCCACCACCGCAAAGTGCACTTGAAAGAAAAAAACGTATCATGTACACTTTGCGAACTGAAATTTTTCGATAACAGTAAATTAAATCGTCATATGTTATCACATACTCGTATAAGGAAGTTTGAATGTTCCTTTTGCAAAAAGAAATTTATGAGAACGAACAACCTCAAGCAGCATGAGAGGATACACACAGGGGAGAAGAATTTTATGTGTCAGGTTTGTGGCGAGAAGTTTGTGCAAAAGGCTAGCTTGAGCTACCATATGCCGAAATACCACCCGGAGGCCTGTTAGAAACTGAATGTTTAATAAATGTGGGATATTTCGAGGATTTACATATCTGTTTTTAATCTGTAAATATCAATTGAAAACTTGATACATAGTTCTGAATGCATTTAATTCCATTTATCATGGCGTAGTGTTAATATTTTATGCATTAAAATAAACTAATGAAGCAAATTTAGTTTCATTTAACATAGATTTAAAAAAAACCTCAACGTAGAACGAGTTAATAAAGCTTTTAAAAAAAATTATAAATTCAAGAAAATTACGTACATGACTTTAGTTGCCTTCATTAAGATGGATTATCACAAAGAAAGCCTGGTCACAGTATCCTGTGGAATCATCTTACTAATTTATCTCCTCAGACCAAATGGGCTTACCATCCAAAATCGACTGCCTATTTTTTATTTTATTCACAAATAAAACCATTGAAACCCATTTCCAACAAATTCAGAACTTTGTAAAGAATTTGTATATACGTAGAAACAGCTTTCGCGAAAGTTAAATTTGGTGAAATCTACATTCAGAACCTCTAATCAAAAGCGACCGCTTGAGACTCAATTTTGATTGGAGCCTGGTCCTGAATGAAAAAGAAAGTGTTTAAATTAATACTTTATGAAAGCTGTCCTTACTCCTGCCGCCGTAGCATGGCATGCGCGACAACGTTTATCGACTCTCGCTTTCTTGTTTTCCGTAGTATTAAAGAAGGTGATGGGGATAGTTTACCGCGTGTTGTAGACGGCACTGCGGGTGCCGCAAAGTTGCCTCATCATCATCATGTCATTTTTAGTCTCCACTGCAGGAGTACGACCCGCTCTGAACTACCAAAGGCAGATATTAGCCTGAGCCCGAGACGGGTTCAAGAGGTCGCTTTATTTAGGTTGCTGTCTAAGTCGCTTTCTACGACATCCACGGGAAGACATGGAGTGGTCCTATTCTACTCTGTCGGGAACCACACGGCCAGTTGTCTGGAGCTGGACCTGAGCAAGCATGGGTAAATGATTCCTGAAACTGTGACAAAAAATGTCTAACGAGCACTATATATACTTATTTTAACTGGCAGCCCGTCTCGGCTTAGGTCTTCGCCCATGGTACATGCCTAGCCTATAGCACTCAGGGATAACGTACCTACCCAATGGTGAAAGAATTTTTAAATCGATCCAGCAGTTCCTGAGATTAGCTCTTTCAACCAAACAAATAAACTCTTCAGCTTTATAATACAGGATGACCAAGAGGTATACAACTTTTTATTGCCGCCATTTTATTTTGGCGGCAAATATGACAGTTGTAGTATGACAATTATCATAATCCTAATCATTTATTTGCCAACTAAGTGTATACAAATAGGTGTTATAATATCTAGTATTGCACTTTACAACTTAGTACCTTCTACAGGTATTGCAAATAGGCGGCGCCTGATATACTTAATTTATATTAAAATAATTATATTATATTTTTTGGTATTTGTGTATTTGTATTTGTTTATTTATTTTGTATTATTTTTCATATATTCATCTATTGAGCAAAAGCAGATTATCGTATCGTATATCACAGTATCGTACCGTATCTACACAATTACTTTGTTTGGGCGGCAAATATGACGGTTGTTGCATGAAAATTACTTTGTGTAGATATAGCAAATTGATTATGGAGCGTTTTACGATGGAACAACGTGTTTTAATAATTATTAAAACGTTTTGAAAAACAATAAAAAGAGTGTTTACCGGTCGATTAATTTCGAGAAACGGTGTTGCGTAACGGTTCACATCTCCGATGCTGCTAGAAGTGACATAATCTGTCTTACATTATTTTCCATGTTTAACTACCGGCCCTAAATACTATATTTAACAAGGAATACTTTTTTAATTTACAACTTAAAACAACATTACAAATCTAAAGTGTATTGCATACCTACCTGTTAACTATATACATACTATACTTCCAGATATACACTACGCAGAAAAAAACGCCCGGTCGGTAGTCGCCCGCGCCGCGTTCCTTCCTTTGCCCATACGTATTTCGAGTGCCTACTGTGACGGACATTCCGTGTGTAGATATATGTATTAGCCTATGTACCTTTTGTTGTAAAGTATTTGCCAAGTGGCATAGTAAATTCATAGTCGTACCTAAACCATATTTTACTTAGTGGCAGTACCTACCTGTCAAGCCTAGTAATACCTGCTATTTGACCACCCTGTATTAAGAGTCCCACGTAAAGGCGCAATCCCATACAAACGTAGTTTCGTTTTAGTTTTACAACAGTTAAGCCAATCTCAACCAAATTTCGTACATACGACCGGAGAAGGCATATTGATGTTTATAATCAGATTTCAATTTTAATAACAATACCTAAACAAAATTACAGCGAGTTGAAGTTTCGTATCGAAAACTTGTACTCGCTGTAATTTTGTATGATTGTACGAAATTTGGTTGAGATTGGCTTAACTGTTGTAAAACTAAAACGAAACTACCTTTGTATGGGATTGCGCCTTTACGTGGGACTCTTAATATAGATAACTTGCATATATTTTTATAAATTTATCTTTGCGTTGCAGATTCAGCTCCTGGTTTGAAGGGCAAGATGAAATTAAAGAAAAATGTGAATACGATGTTCTCAAGCAACAGTTGCAGGACTAACAAGGACATAACAAAATACAAAAGGACCTGCCCCATCTGCGAGGAAATATTCAAAGATAGAGAAGCAAGGAGAAGGCACATAGCAGTACAACATCAGCTGGAAGAATTTCATGTTAAAACAAGCTATAAAAATCCGAAGTACATATACAAACCCACTCAAAGTCACATCTGCGACGTGTGCAAAAAGGAGTTTCCCCTTAAAGAAATGGTGGTCAGACATTTCAGAGTTCACAAGACGTATAAGTGCCCTGAATGTAATGTTTTTCTGAGTGAACGAGCGCTGAGTCGGCACAAAGCTGAAGCCCACGACCTAGATATGCCTACGTGTGAGATCTGTGGCTATAAAGACAATAAGGCCAAAAACATCCAAGTCCACTACCGTCAGGTGCACTTAAAAGAAAAAAACGTGCCATGCACACTGTGCGAAATGAAATTTTTCAATAAAAAAAGATTAAGTCGTCACATGTTGACGCACACTCGTATAAGAAAGTTTGATTGTTCCTTTTGCAACAAGAAGTTTATGAGAATTAACAACCTGAAGCAGCATGAGAGGATACACACAGGGGAGAAGAATTTTATGTGTCAGGTTTGTGGCGAGAAGTTTGTGCAAAAGGCTAGCTTGAACTACCATATGCCAAAACACCACCCAGAGGCATGTTAGAAACTGAACGAATTCATGACGGATATTTTAATTTGTACATCTGCAAATCCTTTCAAATTTCCTGCAGTGGAGACTAGAAAGACCTGATGATGATGATCTGCAAATCTGTAAACTTCATTGGTCTGAACTGAACGTTATTGTTCTGTTTTTCATACATATACACTATCACGTCTTTTTCCCTTACGGGGAAGACAGAGCCTAGGTCTGTAAAGCCTTAAGGCCACGTTTAGCATGTTGGTGGGCTTGTAGGTGAGAACGGAATCAAAACAGTGATGGGTTGCTAGCCGCATCGCCTATAGATATGATTCCTGATGCACATTCCCTCGATCGACTTTTACGATCTGCGCGGGAGGAGAAGCAGCAGGTACATTCTACGTTTTTTCTTTTCGCCCAGACCAGCATGGAAGTGTTTTTCATGGCATAGTTTTAATATTTTCTGCATTAAAATACAATTATGAATTTAATTTCGTTTCATTTCCTAGCGTGTTTTAGCTTCCGTTTTATACGTAGATAGCAGTTTATTATTATACTAGTGTCAAAGACAATATAATACTAACGTAATAGACTGCCCACCTCATACAAAAATATTTGACCAAATTAAGGTTGCGAAAAGCAGGCGAATGTATGGCGCAGGAGAGTTGCTTGGTAGTCGATACTAGATGGCGGTAATCTGCGTTAGCCTTTAACTTACTAAATATTCGGTGTCATTTTAAAATATTATGCCTAAAATATTGTTTTAATTTTTAATAAGATATATTTTGTGAATCATGTTTTTATATTTTCATAATACGGTAGATACAATGTTGTGTAGTTTCGAGTGGCGCCATCTATGCGAGTCTCTGAGAACAAATCGTACGATTAAGGCGTTGAGACCACATGCTAGTGTTTTGCTTGCGACATTGAAGTGCTATGTGTTCATACAGATGATAAACTATCTATTTCTTCAAATTCATGGACCTAAAAGAAATACAAACCGAGAGCAAGGGGATTAATTAAGTTTATAAAGTTAACATTTGGGTACGAAATGGAGGGCCAGAAACGAAATTTCCGCTTTATTCTGAAGTCGAAAAAAATGGGTCTTAACAGGACATCAAAAAATCGAGAAATAATTTCTTAGTTCTGCGCACTACTAATGGAAAATTGTCGATAACTCTGGAAATATCGGCTGTAGGAAAAATGTTTATATGACCTAAAGTGATGCTGATGATGATCTCGAAGCCGTGGCGTCATAAAAATGGGTCTAATAGGACATCAAAAAAGTCCTGCGCACTCTTTCGTTTTATCATCATCATCAGGTCCTTGCAAGTCTCCACTGCAGGAGCACGACCCTCTCTGCACTTCCCAAGCCATATATATTATATATCATACATATAGCCAGAGCTGTCAGAGGATTTGGCCTACACTCTCCACGCTGGCCAGACGGACTCTTTGGTATACTCTGACCCTAAAAAGACCTGGTGATGAATCCTAACTTTTCGAAATTTGGAAAATAATATATACGGACAAATCACACAGATTGAGCCAGCCCCAAAGTAAGTTCTTAAGTAAGACTTGTGTTATGGGATACTAACTCAACGATACCATATTTTATACAAATACATACATAGATAAACATCCAAGACCCAGGTCAATTTGAAAAAGATCATTTTCTATCTTGACCTGACCAGGGATCGAACCCGGGCCCATCCATGTCGCAGGCAGGCGTGTTGACCGCTGCGCCACGGAGCTCGTCAAATAAATATAAGTTTTTTCTAAAAATATGTAAATAAAAAGCATATTCAATAAATAAATGTATTTATTATTTAATAATAATTATAATACAGATGACCCGTTAACATAGATAATTACAAGTCAATAATCATTCTGGACAAGGAAATCTTTCGTTTTCATGACACCTCATATGTTCTCTCAGGGTGTAGCTTCTAGCATACGCCTTACTACAAATACTGCAAGCATAGGGTTTCTGCCCGCTATGCTTCAACATATGCTTTTTCAACCCATGGTTAGTAATAAACGCCATACCACACTCTAAACATTTCTTGTTCTTATGCCCATGAGTTTGCCTTATATGCGTCGCTAAATAATGCTTAATATTGTACTCCCTACTACATATAGGGCATACAAACTTATGTGTTATATTATGAACTTCGGACATATGCTTTATCCTATCATTATAATGCTTCATAGGTTTAAAACAAATCTGACATTTCAATTGGCGCTTAGAATGAGCGCTTTCCATATGGTTAGCTTTAGAAGTTTTAGTTTTCAATATCTTCCCGCATTCGCTGCAAGGAAAAATGCCACTTTCATGAGTTCTTTTATGGACCTTCAACCGTTTTGTATTCAAGAAAGATTTGCCACAAATATCGCAAATACAGTTCGCGTAATGCTCATTCAAATGTGTAGTTAAAGTCCTGAAAACGTGAAATTCTCTCTTACATAAATGGCACGAGTATGGACTAGTATTAACTTTGTAATCGGCTATACATTCCGTATAAATAACTTTTTCGTGCACTTCGACAAGATGGCGGCGCATCGATTCCACATCTGTCAAATTTAAATTGCATAACCGACATTCTAAGTTCGAAATTTCAATTTGAAGCGAGCGCGGGAAGCGTTTTATTTTTTTTAATTCTGCGGTGATGTTGCTGTGGGTTTGCACGGTATGAGTTCTAAGGAGGCTTATTTCCATGAATTCTTGATGGCAGAAAAAGCATTGGAACCAGCTCTTGTGGTGTCTGAAGGGGCAGGCGGTGGTCTCTGTTAAGACTGTGCAGCAAGTTAGCATGACGCGCTTTCGTTCGGATATGTGTTTGACGCCGTTAGCTGCGACTAGTTGCCGTGGCACTGAAAAAAATAATATGGGCTCTTGAATTATTGTTATTTATTTTTATCGGAGGTTATGAAATGAATTGAATCACTCCATAATTTTAAAAGTGTGGTTCCCGCCGAGTGCGGTGAGAGCGCCTGGTAAAAAAGAGTCGTCCTACGATTAAGACTAGACTCATTTTTTTTCGCATTTGTCCTGAAGACAACTTTATAGAATGTTGTCTTCTGGACAACGGCGACCGGCACGGTCCGGACCGGCCGGGTGTGGAGTGGCGGTCACGTTGCGGTGCCGTAGAAGTGTTGCCGGTACTTTACTTATCAATAATCATCCCTTGACTGACTCTTATGGACGGTTAATCGTATTGGTTATTAGAGATATAAATTCGTAATTAAGGTACTAAAAGGTCGACCTCATACATAAGTGGCTCCTGGAGTAAAAGATGAGATCCTATAGAGATGAGAAGTATAAGTTAATAAATATATGTATAAGCACTCCATTTATAAATATTGTTAAACATTTAGATTCTAAAGACAAACTATAAAATAGTTTTGTAGAACAATTGGTAAACACCATATTTATATTTATGTTCTTCTTGAATAAATAAATAAATAAAATATAAAATCATCTTCATCAGGTATTTGTTAGTGACAACTGCAGAAGCACAACCCTCTCTGTACTACCAGAGCCATATATTAGCCAGAGCAGTCAGAGGATTTGGCCTACACTCTCCACGCTGGCCAGACGGGTTGAATGAAGATGACGATGAATGTCTACTAACCTATTCCTTCCTTGTCTTCTTCAATTTCACCAACTCTCTTCACGAGCATAGAAATCGGCGCATCGGAATCGTACTCCTCTGATTGCATCAGCTTTCTCTTTCGCACGTCTTTCAAACCAGTCTTCTGTCTCTTTCCTTTCTTTTCCCTTTTTGATATTGATTCAAAGGCTTCTTTTCTGTCATCTGAAATAATATACATTATTAACATATTGTGTAATATCTATATATGTTCCAAAGAAAATACTATTTTTGCGAGTGAGATAGACATTCATTTCAAATTTTTATTCTTAACTAATGTTAGTACTTTCCTTATGAATTTATGTATAAACTGGTTAGTTACACATATTTTTTCATGTGTATTCCCTTTTGCCCCCTCAGCATCGCGCCAGGGTGCCCGGCACAACACCTATTGCTATCACAGTTACCCCTGAATGAGTTTTTTTTTTGAATGGACTACGTAGCTAGCTCCAAGTGAGCTTTCGCTACTTCACCGGACTTTTTGAGGTGAGGGCAGAGTGCCCTCAACCTGTAAGGCAATCATCACCAAAGGGTTCCCAGGAGGGACGAACCTCGGCTTTGGGCGTTGCCTGGGTGCGCAAGGCTTGGAGACACAGCAAACTCTCATATGCCTGATGGGCCGCGATTTGCATGCATGACCTGAAGGGCCGAACTGAGAAACAATGGCAAAGCCTTTAGAGAGCAGCAACTCTAATGTTTTGCCGTATGGGCGGAAAGCTACGGTGTCCGAAGGACCTATCCTGGGTACAAATCACCCGGGACCGCCGGGCGGTCACCAGTAATCGGAGCTAGTCCTACTCTACGCACTCTGTTCCGGTGGCGAGTGCGACGGGGTCGGAGGGTGGGACCCTGAATGAGTATAATCCAAGGTCCTTATATAGTAGTAGAAGGACTGCGAACCCAAAGTCACTTTTGGCACAGAAAGGGACGAATATACTATAGGTTGATGTCCCGCACATATGCAATAGAGAATATGCACGTAATTTTTTTATTTGCTTAGTATAATCCCTAATAACCACAGTAAAAAATATGAAAGAAACGAAGATGTGATACTTTAAAGTTTAAATAAGAAAGAGAAGTCCGATATGGACTTGTGACGTCAAACTCTATATCATGTATACATTTGCCATATAAAATAGTGTTTTCGCGAGTGAGATAGACATATTTTCGTAAAATCATTTTATCTCGTTCGTTTTTTCAACCAAATTTTATTCTGTTTTTACTTTCAGTACTTTACTATTGAATATTTTTGGATAAACTGGTAAGATAACACATATTTTTTTCATACATATTCCCTATTGTATAAAAACTATAGATATAGGTACGTGTATATATGTGCGAGCGGGACACTAACCTGCAGTATTTCCGTCCCTTTCTATACCATAATTTTTGTACAGAATTATGCTGTCTATTTCAAGAACTGTAAGGGTAAATTTCGTATATCAAAAATTGCAACAGTTCTATCAGGTTACTAAAGATGGTTAGATACACTACAAGGTGACTGGTAAGAGCTATATAAAGCGAAAAGTGGTATGTAAGGTTTCATATCGACATGCTAGATAAAATAACATCTTGTAAGAAAAGCGTCACAATACCGAGTTAATTAACATTTCATAATTAGACAAAAATCTTAAGGTACCAACCCTACATCAGCTGTTGTCATTCATCATTACGAAAATCTACAATTTTTACTATTATTTGACCAATGACCTAGAATACCAGGAGCTAAGAAATTACAATTACAAAGACTAAACAACGACCATAACGAATAATCATTGCCTAAGATCCTTGTGTCTCTGAGAGACAGATTTTTAATTTAAGTGGTAGTTCAATCACTAAAATTTAAAATCTGTCAATTAGTGATTATCACTAAATGAAATAATTTACTTACGTAAACCATAATCAGCAAACAGCATCGTAATTTTTAAAAATAATTTAACGGCGAATCAAACAAATGGATTTAATTATGCGTGGATTTCTGACAAACTTGCTAGTTGGTTTTGATTTTTATTACATATCAATAACAATAATAATAAAAAAATCCTCATAATGTCACTGGTATTACGGGTAAAGTTAAATCTTCTTACAGAGTAGAAGCCCATCATTAAAAGTAAAAACAGCTGATATCAAATCGTAGGTATGTAAACTCTTGACATAAATTAATGCTTGAATTAACAATAAACAATTAAATTCTATCGACTTAAAATTAAATTTCAAAAGACAAAAAAACATTCATGTAATTTCGAAAGTAGAAACAATTTACCGAGATGCAATGCATTATCTCTTCTGCGAATATTATTCATCTTCATGCACGTAATTTTCTGTCTCGCTCTCTCATTATTCGCTTTATTTTATGATATTTTAGGCTTGGTTCCGTATAAAATTTTTTAAATACCGTTTTTTGCTATCAGATAAATAAGTTTTCTTTAACTGTTACTGGAACGATGAACTAAATGTTAACTTAGCTTTGTAAAACATTATTCGTACATGAATTGAATTAATTAAAATCCTTGAAGTGGCAGTGGGCGAGGCACTAACGCGCAAGACTGACAGCCATTGGGGTAATAAAGTTCTCTCATAACGACCACGTACCGCCAAGCGCAATGTTGGAATCCCACTGACCAGAAAAAGCAGTTATCACGAATTATTATTTTTAGTTTTTCGCTCTTCACATAAAAACATTTTTTTTAATAGGATTTGTTTTGCACTAAAGAGAATACCGATTCATAAATAACAACAGATACCTCAGATACAAAAAAATGCGTAAAGAAGTTGTAAGATTTTTCACATCTTCAAAAGATTTTTGATATCGCAGCTGCTGTCCAAAAACTTCGGTAAACACGACGGTCAGTTAGACTGGAAGTCTTTTGTCTAATTAAATAAATTACTTTATCCACGTCAAACGCACTTGTGGCGGTTTAGAAACTCTGACACCAGGGTATGTGGGGTCGTAAGACCTTACCTAACTTACCTACACGAAATGAAGAAAAAATACTTTAAAAAAGGTTTTTCCTTATTGCATTGCGGAACCATGATTAAGTAGGTACTAGGCATACAGGATAGATGAAAGAGGTCACTTTGATGTCGCCGCTTGCGCTTGTATCGGAACTCGGAAGGAAGTCAGTCGATCGGTAACATTCTTAGCGAAAAGAGTGATTATCTCACGCGTTCGTGTCATCATTACTATCGACTTTTTCGAACATGAACTACTCAAATTCGGAGTATTATGATATGGTTATGTGTGTGGGGTCATGCGACGGCAACCTGGCGGCTGCTCGTCGTTTGTATGAGGATCGCTACGTGTTGGGTAGGCCCGACGCCCGTCAGCTTCCTTCCTACGCGTGCTTCAGGAACCTCGTGAACCGGCTGCACACCACCGGCAGGCTACAACCGAGCCCTGGCGAGGGCCCACCGCGCGGGCGAAGTGACTTGGAAGACCAGATCCTGGACCATTTTTCGGCGGACCCCACGACCAGCACACGTCGCTGTGGAGCAGTATTAGGAGTGTCACAGTGGAAAGTGTGGAAGACACTGAACACTGATGGGCAACACCCTTACCACTACCGGAAGACCCAGGAGCTCCTGACTTGGGATTTTGCCTCGCGTGTTCAGTTCTGCACGTGGTACGATCACGAAGTCACGAGGGACCCGACGGTGGCCATGAACATTCTGTGGACAGACGAGGCGTCTTTCACAAGAAGGGGCCTCTTTAACTGCCACAACGAGCACGTCTGGGCGCACGAGAACCCGAAGGCTTCCCGCGTGGCAAGTTTCCAGCATAGGTGGCGGATTAATGTGTGGGCAGGCATTATTGGAGACAGGCTCATTGGTCCAATTTTTTTGCCGGAATCCCTTAATGCCGAAAATTATTTATTATTTTTAAGAACTGAGCTGGAAGAGATGTTGGAAGATCTTCCAGTAGCAGCCTACAGGAGAATGATTTTCCAACATGACGGCGCTCCCGCTCACTTCGCCCGCGAGTGCCGAGCGTACCTGGACCGGCGGTTCGACGTGTGGATAGGTCGGAGCGGTCCCGTGGCGTGGCCGCCACGATCACCTGATTTAACCCCACTCGATTTCTTCTTGTGGGGTTACATAAAAACAAAAGTGTATGCCGTGGAATGTGAGAGCCCGGAAGAAATGCGTGGGCTGATACTTGCGGCGTTTCAATCTGTCCCGGCGGATATGCTTTTGAACGTCGTAAGCTCAATCCAAAAGAGGGCGCAATTGTGCAGAGATCGTGGTGGAGGACACTTTGAGCCGGAAATTACCTGAATTGTGTACCTAAATCTAAGTGGTGATACATGTCGTGCTCGTGTATGATTCTTAAATTTTCATTTAATCCAGTTTAAAACTCGAGATCAGTGTTTTTTTTGAACGCAACAGATTTACAACCTTCGATAGAAGTACATAAGTGTCAAATTTGTGAAACAATGTTGTTGCTAAGTTCCGCAAAGCGTATGCCGCAAAGGAAAGGCGGCTTCTTCGAAAGAGCGGCGCGGCGGCCGGCGCGGTGTCAACAAAGAGGTAGGTGTCTGAATTGTACTAGGCTGGCAGAACATAGCAAGAGTTCGAAATGATCTCAGCTGTGTTTGTGTTTAGAAATAAATTGCTATTATTAGGATGTGTCTACAAAAGTACTAGGAACATATGACATACAAGGGCTTTGCCGCAAGTAACGAAATTTATCAATGAGTCTTTCTTTTCTTTCTAATATTATGCATAATTAGGGGTGTGACCAAAACAAAAAAAATATGTTTTTCTACTTTTGTATGGAAAATATCTTAACAAGATTTTCGTTTCTTTTCACCGCCATATGATTTTCATAACCCTCGGGGTATGGCCTTGTCACGGCTTTATATAGCTTTTACAAGTCGCCTTGTATATAGATGGTATATTCATACCTTCACTAAATATGGCATCTTCGAAACAATTTGGACTCTGCACTTCCAATTCTGCTTCCAATTTGATTTCAGCTTTGTGAACTTGGTTTTCTGAAATGTTATGTTAATAAATAAAATAAAATAAATATATACGCACAAATCACACAGATTGAGCTAGCCCCAAAGTAAGTTCGTGGCTGGTGTTATGGGATACTAACTCAACGATACTATATTTTATAATAGATATATATAAATAAACATCCAAAACCCAGGTTAATCTGAAAATTGACCTGACCGAGGATCGAACCCGGGACCATCCGTGTCGCAGGCAGGCGTGTTGACCGCTGCGCCACGGAGCTACATAATTCGTACAAAAATCAGTTTTATATTTAGCTTAGTCTTAAGCACTTCATACTGATACAGAAATTGCCATGCATTTACCCTAATCCCCACTTGGATGGACCACAAGTGTCATGCAAATATCTGAGCTCCTCCGTGCTTCATAAGGCACATTAAGCTCAATAGCTTTGCCTTCTGAAGCTGCTATTGATGGCAGTTGTTAAGCTATGTCACATGCCTTTAGGCAGCTTGAAAAATCTGACACCAGTGTTGGCCACTTACACACACGATAAACAAAACATTTTCGAAATCATATTTCTCAAAAGATTCAGATAATTACCTTCTCTGCTACTCCAATGCTGACTGAAGTGTCTGTCAGCCTGCAACACTTGTTCCCTGAAACTGCTAGCCTCCCGGAGGTGTGCCACACACAGTCCACACACCATACGACTGGGACCCCACTGCGTTAGGTGAGATAGCTGCAGAAAGTACCTGTTTGAGTCAGTATTCCCTTAGTTAACATGCTTGCCTGCGTGAGGGGTCCTGGGTTCGATCCCCAGCCTGGTAATTAAACAAAACAATATTTTTCAGATTGGACTGAGTCATGGATGTTTTTCTATATAAGTATCTACATATTATAAAACATAGTATCTTTGAGTTGGCATCCTATGACACAAGTTCTCAACTTACTGAGGGCCTAGCTCAATCTGTGTAATTTGTCCATTTAAATTTATTTATTATATTATTTGTCAGAAGATATACCACACAGTCTTAAAATACTATTGTTGAAAACTGACTATATTTTTATTTGTAGATGAAATTGTTGATTTGGGGAAAAAGAACATTAGTGACTTGATGGGCAAACTTGTATATCAGTAGATTAATCACTAATGTATCAAATGGAGAAGACAGTTAGATAATATTATATCCTCAAATAAAATTTTTAAATTAATTTTTACCATTACTCCTTTAAACCCAAGAAAGTGATATAAAACCAGGAATTAATGTGTGTAAATAAAATATTGAAGGCCTCCATGGCAAAGGTTGTACTTCATTTAAACAGGTCTTCAATATTCCAACAACTTACATTCTGTGGACAACCAAGGGTAGGTGTCAGTTGAGCGACTGGCAGTAAAAACTGTACCATATTATGTAACCAACAAGAATTACTAACAATACAAAAATAGGCATACACTTAAAAACTGCACTACACCACACTACCCCTGGAGAGAATGTGCCATGGCTGAGGATAAATAGGTAAATTAGAGATTAGGGTAGTACCCTAGAAGGGTTGACGTCAGGCAGGCAGCCGGCTGTAAAAAGTTTCACCAACTTATAATACAACATAAATCCTATTATACATATAAAAGGCAAACCGGACTTATATATCAATTCACAGCCTAAACTGCTGTACCTGGAAACTTGAAATTTGGTACAGGGGCATATATTGAGTAGTGTATAGTTCTTTGACAGGAGTTCTTTTCATTATGTAAGTGAGGAATAAGAAAGGATTTTTAGAAATTTAAATTTTAACGCGGACGAAAGCACTGGAAAAATTGCTAATGCTGTCAGAACAGCGGATCCAAGGGCCTGAAACATCACAGCTGAGAACGCAACCAAGGAATACGCTCGGACGAAGAAGTTAAAGAAATTGTACGTACAGTAACCCCATAGCACTGCTGTAACATATCGGCAAACACTTCTTTGATGCCGGCCTCTGTGATGTAAGAAGCGGTCATATCCCACGACCCGCTCGTAGACAAGCAGCATCTACAAACGTCGGGCTGGGAAATCCAGCTTTTCACGTTTTCTACGTCCATTTTTAATATATTATTATAACAATAAAGAGGAAGACGACATTGGCAATATTTTTGTTTATTTTTATTTTTGACATTTGATGGAAGTGTTGCTAGTGTGGGTCGACTTTCAAAAGGTACGGTTAGACAAGAACGCTAAAAATATGCTTCCTTGCTAGTTTTGAACTCCTGCTAACCGTGCTAACCAACCATGATTACATCCGTGATTACATCCATGGTCCATGCCATGAATTCATGATGGATATTGATTTATTCAGAATATGCATAGTTACGCAAAACAAATTAATCAAAAGAATTCAAGGGGAAATTAAAATTGCATGGTGGTAATGTCTAGATTGACTGACAGTGACACTGACAGATATGTAGGGTTACCAGCTTAGGGGTTTTCCCCTAAATTTAGGGGGAAAAAATGTTAAGAAGAGGAATTTAAGGGGAGAAATTTATTAGGGTTTTTTTAAGGGGGCTGACATATTCTTTTTCCTTCCAATATTTTATTTTGGGCAGACGAACTTACAACACCTGATGGTAATTGTCATCGTTGCCCATGGAAATTTAACGAAGAAGAAGAAAGAAGAAGAAGAAAAATCGTGTATTTGGCATCAAAACACAAGAATAATACATAATTAGAAAATATGAACACAATAAACGAAGCGCTTGTTTCCCTGCAATTAAATAGAATAAAGCCTGCGTAACTGTTCATAGGTGATAGGGCAAAGAAGAGTGCGTGTAAACCCCCCTCAACACCGCTCGCAAAAAAAATATTTTCTTAGGGGGTTTTTAGGGGGATGTAAAAGAATATTAGGGGGTAAGCTTAGGTATGGGTTGGCAACACTGTAGATAAGCCACTGTCAACGTCTACAAACAAACAAGTATCGTTCTACAGACAGTCTACAAGTTTCGTTTCAATTTGAATAAATATCGCTTTACCACTTTTTGTTTGTTTAGCTTCCATATACGTGTACAGAAAACAAAATGCGCAACGTTGAAATAAAAGCAAGAATCACTGACTACGACAAAATATGCAATATAGCTGAAGAGTTAAGTGGGGAGCCGGCAACAGTTATTATCCAAGATGATACATTTTATCACGTGAACTCAGGAAGACTGAAGATGAGGTTTTATGCGGACTCTTCGGCGACGCTCGTGCGGTACGACCGGGAAGACGCCCCGGAGCCCAAACAGTCTGATTACGATCTTGTACATTTTTCTGTAGAAGAAGCGGGAAAAGCTAAAGACTTGGACAGTTTGTTAAAGAAATGTTTAGGCGCTCGAGGACGTGTCATGAAAGAGAGGTACTTAATATTCTTGTCGCGAGAGTCAACGAGAGAGATTCTAGTAGATATTTTAGTCGCGCGTCAAGTGTAGATTTTGTTAGACGATGGCGTGTTAGAAAAATAGTAATATTATATGTATTGCAAATTGTATAAAAAGTAATTTAATTAATATGATAATAATTAAGTCACCTAACCCACGTCTTCATGGCACCAGCTGAAAATCAGCGCTGTAGCACCCCGCTAGCAGCATAAAGCTGAGCTGGCCACCTTTTCGACAATGTTTATTTTTAATTTGCTTAGAATTGCTAATGATTCATTTGTTGTTAGATATGTATTTTGTCGAATAAAGACTTTCTTTTCTTCTTTCTTTCAAAATTCAAGTTCCTTGTTTCTTTTTGGTGATGAAATCATAATGATCAGTTGTCGTTCCCACAGAGCCAGGAAAAGTGAGTCGAAAAAAATTTGGTTGTAAACTTACAACGCTGACAAAATGGATACAACAATGTTTACTACTGAAGGAAAAAAATTTAATTCATCATCTACAGGCCTTCTTTAGTCTCCACTGCAGGAGCACAAACAACCCTCTCTGTGCTATCCTGAGCAGTAGATTCGGCCTACACTATCCACATTGGCCAGATGAAAGATGTCTCTTTGATGGTTATAAGCTTTCTTTAACTTGTTTCCTAAGTCCCTTTCTACAACAACCACAAGAGAACTTTGAGTGGTCCTATTCTACTCTGCTCATCCATCCATCTATCCATCCATCCATCCATCCATCCATCCATCAGGTCTTTTTTAGTCTCCACTGCAGGAGCACGACCCTCTCTGTACTACCACAGCAATATATTAGCCAGAGTAGTCAGAGGATTTGGCCTACACTCTCCACGCTGGCCAGATGGATAAAAAATAAAAATCTCAAATAATTTATTTTAGTTGTTTTTTTTTTACAGGAAATTATACATGGTTGGTCAGACCAGAATACACATTGATGCAGTACAGGACCTCGGCCACTTTATGGAGTTGGAGGTTGTCTTGAGACCAGAACAGACTGTGGAAGAAGGACGGGCTATTGCTCGGGACTTGCAGTATAAATTGGGAGTAAAAAACGAAGACCTAATTCACTGCGCTTATATGGACTTATTGGACCAAAAAGCTAAAAATAATTAGAATTAAGAGTATTGTTAAATTTTATTTTTAATAAATCTTTTATTTTTAACAGACTTTATTTTTATTTGATTTCTACAAACTTTTACTTACTTGAGAAAGTTGAAAAGTTCTATTATGGTATTGCCACATACAATTAAAAAAATGCACCTGTGGACTGTCTTCATATTTCTATGGGTAGACATTGCTCTGAGGGGTAGACTTATTGCAATCAATGGGAATCTTTTATATAAATACAGATAAGAATTAGAATTCTATTTCCGTCATGAACAAAACCTTTGCCAAATGGCACCAAAAAGTTTGGGATTAAAAAAGATGCGATGTAAACTTGAACATCAAACTTTTTCATGACAGTCTTAACAAAATTCTAAATTTGAAGTTTGGCGTATTTTTTCGTGTCATTGTTGTGTAAAATACTAAACACATCAAATGGAAATTAGACAATAATTTTGTTGAAATGCGGGCAGTACAGAAATTACGCCTCAATGTTTATAAACGTAAGTTACTAGGTACTACTTACTTAATTACAATTTAATAGTCAATGTTTCATTATTTTTACACAATCAGACTAAATCTGCTAAATGAATTTGAAGTATTACATATGTACATCTTATCTCTACTTTATTTACTTTGACGGTCTCCGTGGCGCAGTAGTTATCAAGCCAGCCCCGGGTTCGATCCCCCGCCAGGTCATGTTGGAAAACTATAAGTTTGGCCTGGGCCTTGGATGTTAATCATTATAATAGGATTGTAAGCCGAACGGAGTGGAGACTAGAAAGACCTGATGATGATGATGATGATGAAGTCGAACGGACAGAGGAGGATTAGACATATTATGGTTCCGTTTTTACTCTTCGGGTACGGAACCCTAAAATATAAGTACGAACTTATGATACACGTTCAAGTGGCTAGTTTAACGCGTGTAATAACACCATATTGCACGCCAAAAATTATGCTTCTCCAGTGAAGACTAAAAAAAAACTTGAAGATGATGATGCTTCTTGAAACACATTTCTTTTCTAGACTACAACCGTTATGCACCTTATTGCTCCAAACCCCCAACACGGGACTTCGTCCCCATCCTCCCCGACCCCTCCCTCGCCCCCGAGAAGCACAAGCCCCGTTTGTGGCCAACTCAGACGGAGGAAGAGATAAAGCCAGAGGCGAAGCGGGCCCCGCCGGCGAAACTGGAGAAGAAGCCGCCAAGAAAGAAATCCCCATTGGATAAGACCGCGGTCATGGAGGATTTGGGAGTGGTTTGCGCGGCTGTGCACGTGAACAGGTATTATTGTGGTTTTAGCATAAGTATGTAAGCTAGGTGCTTACATGATGGATGTGAAATAAAACAAGTTGCGTGTTCGACGACTGTAAGAAGACTAGATGCCTTTTTTTAACCTATGAACCATATTAAAATCTCAGAATCGGAATCCCTAATTGAATATAGAATCGAAAGGCAGGCAGTTCCGTGGCAGGTCGTTCAACGCCCCGCGCGCCTCTCGCTGCCCCCACACATATCTAGACACCAACACATAGCCGCTAGTGATTTTACGTGCACACGTGCTTAAGTGTCATGTCTTTTCGCGTAGTTTATAGGTGTATTGGCAGAGCAGAGGTCAACGCGTGGAACAAATTTGCCCAAACTTCAAGTGATAAATTAAAAGTGACTTAATAATACTACCGCAGTTGAGGCCATGCCACAGAATTAATAATAGTAATTGTTTGAGGTTCAGTGCTTCCCCAATTTGAAATTAATTATTTAAAAAAGAACATTTTTTTTTTATTCAAAGTTTAAGCATTACTAAGCGCTTTGGCCACTATCGACACGCTTAGAAAAGCTGAGATTGCAGTTCGAAGTGAAAAGCTTCACGTGCTTTGAGCTGCAAAATATAGTTTGCCGCTTAGCTTTTTATTAGCCCCGGAAAGTTTTTTGAAATGTTCGAACGCCCCACTAAAATCGCGTAAAAAAAAGGTTATTTGGAATCAAGGAGAATTTTTCTCCTTACTGCTATAATTATGATGATTAGTGACGGAGTTACTACCAGGCGGAGTAGGGTCATTCTTAGGTGCCAGATTTTGTATGGAAACGGATTGGGGGCGGCAAAATTAAGATTGGCCTTCCCCATTTTGTCATCACTTCAGAAAATAGGTAGATTAATGTTCCAAATTAGTAAATAGAGCCTAGAGTCGGCGAATCCGCCACTAATGATGATATATTAAAATAAATTCCGTATGTTGCAGTGTTTTAATGAAGGAGGATAACAGTTTCCCAAGAGCTTATATTACTCCACTAACACAATCCGAAAGTTCAAGGAAGAAAAGATCCCCCCTCATCACACCCAACCTAGTTCCTCTCAAACGCTATGAAGAGGAAATTCCCGAAGATCCCAAATCGTTCCCTAAAGCCAAAATCCCTTTTGCGCAAGTGAATATGGACAATGTCCAAATAGATTCAGATCAGATGAAACAGAAACTTGACGAAGAATTAGTTAAAATCAAAGAAAGAGTTCGAGTTAACACCGATCACAATGTAATAGATAGCATTAAAGTTGTTGTAGATCAAAAAAGCGATTCACACGAATTTGATGAGGTTGGAAACCTAAGGGGACGATTCAATCAACCTGAAGACACTACTACAGGCAATATTGGCCTACCTCTAGGAATAACATCAGTTGATGAGCAACAAAGAGGAGATATTAAGACAATCATGCCTGAGGAATTTGACCCAGGGAGTCCTAATGTTCCCAAAAATAAAGAATCTCCGACCCCTAGAGCTAGAATAACGCCATTAAAGCGGTCTGAAGAAGATGAGATGATGCCACCTATGTCTCTTGGGCGGCCGAAATTAGGCGCTTGTGTGCATATAGGAGCTCCAATACATGTTGCAAATGTAAGTAAACCTCTTCATTATTTATAAAGCTATAAGTGTGTAAATGTGATTTTTCTCAGCGCATCGTCATTTTCGACTAGTTCTAAGTTTTTTGATTCTTTATTTGTTTAGTAACCGACAGGCCTAACTGTTGACAATTATGGTGTGCAACTTTTGATGGCCACTCAACATACATTAAGGATTTAAAATATAAATTATCAATCATAAATAAATAAATATATACGGACAAATCACACAGATTGAGTAAGTTCGAGACTTGTGTTATGGGATACTAACTCAACAATACTATATTTTATAATAGATACACACATAGATAAACATCCAAGACCCAGGTCAATCTGAAAAAGATCATTCTCCGTCTTGACCTGACCGGGGATCGAACCCGGGACCATCCGTGTCACAGGCAGGCGTGTTGACCGCTGCGCCACGGAGCTCGTACTCGTAATCATACAAAGCTGTTACAGATATTGAAGTGACCATCAAAGCAAAAGTAAGTAAATAGGTCTGCTGGGCGAATGGTACCATTCATATCCATCGGTTAAATTCAACAATGCATTTGATGGTTCATTACGATTCATCTCCTTGAAGTTTTATGTTTTATGTTTGAGTCAGCCGTAATTTTAGGTAAACCTCAAACTCTACTGAGTATCATACCCCTGAGTATGATACCCTAACCTATGTGTATGCCAAATTTCAAGAAGATTGGTTCCGTAGATAAATCGTAAAGATAGGAAGACAAACAAATAAACAAACTCAGTGTCGCATTTTATAATGTTGTTGGGGATAAAATAATATAATCAGAAATTGAGGACATCCGCAGCAGAACCAAAGTAACAGATATAGCTCGCAGGATTGCTCGTTTAAAATGGCAATGGGCTGGACACATAGTCCGGAGGACGGATTTCCGTTGGGGCATTAAAGTCCTGGAGTGGCGGCCACGAACAGGGAAGCGCAGCGTGGGACGACCCCCGAACAGGTGGACAGGACGATCTCATTAGGGTCGCCGGGAGTCTGTGGACTCAATATGCACAAGATTGCAATTTGTGGCGATCTATGGGTGAGGTTTATGTCCAGCAGTGGACGTCCCTGGCTGATAGATAGATAGAATGTTTTTGGGAATGGCATTGGGATGCTTCGTATCGTAATAATGCAAAGGGTTAAAAGAAACTTGTTTTTTGTCGTTCAGTTCTCGACTAGCAGCGTGTCCTTCCAAAAGGGAGGCGGAGGAGGAGGGGGAGAGGGTGGAGGGGGAGGTGGGGGTGGAGGGGGCGGTGGGGGTGGAGGTACTCCTCCCAAATCCGCAAGTGCAGGCGCCGAGGGCAAGATCATTGCTGGTAATTCCGAGTTATATTTTGTTGGGCAAGGATGGGTAATGTACGGATAGGCCTTACGGGCCACGCTACACTGGATTGGCATTGGATGGCATCGGAGGCGACGCGTCATTTCAAAACAAGCTATTATAACCTTTATGTCTATAGACATAAGATACATATCCGTCTGCTCGAGCCGTCGCTCGCTCGCGGGCGGCCGCGTGAGTTCGCGGCAGGCCACTGGCCGGCTCGCCACGCTCAAGCGGTTATGCATCTTATGTTACTAGACATAAAGGTTATAATAGCTTGTTTTGAAATGACGCGTCGCTTCCGATGCCATCCCATGCCAATCCAGGGTAGCGCGGCCCTAAGGGGTCGTGCAATAATCACGTAAGGCCCACAGCAAGTGGCCAAGGTTGATATTATTCAAAATTTTGTTCTACAGATTATTTTATGAACGACAGAAGTGTGAACTTTAAGCTTTCTTACGTTTGCATCAAAAGTGACCGTTTTTGACAAAACGCTAAGAAAAGCTTCACACACTAACTCAGTAGTTCTACGCTATGCCCCCCTATTTACTAACTCGGATGACAGGTGTCGATGCCTATCAATCTAGAATTTACTGTTACAATGCGGGTTTTGCTTGCTGGAACTTTTTATTTGAAATACAAAAACCGCATTGTAACACTAAATTCTTGATTGATAGGCATCGACACCTGTCATCCGAGTTAGTAAATAGGCCGGATGGTCTGGGAGAAACGAGAAAACGTAGAATGTACGAACTGCTTATCTTCCCGCGCAGATCGTAAGAGCCGATCGATAGAGTGGGCGTCAGGAATCATGTCAGTAGGCGATGCGGCTAGCAGCCCATCACTATTTCTATTCCGTTCTCCACCCATCACGTAACATAACGTGGCCTTTTGGTATTATAGACCAGGGCTCTGTCTCCCCGCAAGGGTAAAAGACGTGATATGTATAAAATAGATTGCAGGGTTATCTAGGGCTTCGCAGAACAAAATTTTATACGATATCTCCATTTTCTGTCTAACCATTTGTCCAAATGATGGCAGCACTGGACTTTGAAAAATTCATGCTTCTCCAAATTCCTATTATTTATCCCATTAACAAATTATTATTATTTTTAACAAACAATCCCATTGCTGTCATGATCTCTGGGTATCATCCTTTAGCTACAGCACTTCTTGGCCAGGTCATTCGTTATCAAAATGTGCAATATCGTTATAAAAACGCCTCTTCCAGAACTCATTATTCTATGACGACCTCCGTGGCGCAGCGGTCATCACGCCTGCCTGCGACACGGATGGTCCCGGGTTCGATCCCCAGTCAGGTCAAGATGGAAAACGATCTTTTTCAGATTGACCTGGGTCTTGGATGTTTATCTATATATGTATTTGTTATAAAATATTGTATCGTTGAGTTAGTATCCCATAACACAAGTCTTTCATAAGAACTTACTTTGGGGCTAGCTCAATCTGTGTGATTTGTCCGTATATATTTATTTATTTTATTATTATTATTAAATGGGTCGCCCTGGGCGAACCAGACTCGGCACATTTTTTTTGTTATGGTTTTTAGGGTTCCGTAGTAAACAAGGAACCCTTATAGTTTCGCCATGTCTGTCTGTCTGTCTGTCCGTCCGCGGTTTTACGCAGAGAGTATAAGTACTAGAAAGCTGTAATTTGGTTTGGGTAAGTATATTAATCATGGCAAAAAAGTGGTAGAATAAAAACTTGAAAAAAAATTTTTTTTGGTTAGCTCCCATACAAGTAAAGTGGGGGAGTAATTTTTTTTTCTCTATTTAGCCATCGTGTGGGGTATCGTTAAATAGGTCTTTCAAAAATATTGTGAGGTTGAGAACACAATTTTTGATTTAGGGATCCGTTTCCGAAATATTTGGTTTTAAAGTGCGAATTTTTCTTAGAGGTAAGTGTCCCCCCCCCCCCCCCCCCACCCTATCTGCTAAACGGTTATATATAGATACGTGAAAAAATTTACAGCAGTAGTATATATACTGAAGTTGAAAGGAAAACTATCAAAGCTGAGTACTAAGTACAAACTAAACAGTTATAGGCAACCAACTTATAAACTGTAAAATTTCATACTATTTTCATTGTTAAATGTTTTTGGTCGTTAAACTGTAAGGTGCGAGTGTGAATAGTGTGAACTCAAAGTTGTCATTCGCAACTACGGAACCCTACACTGCGCGTGGCCCGACACGCACTTGGCCGGTTTTTTTATAATTTTGAAGTAGATATTTCATAGTACTGATAGAGTTTTCCTAACACACTTTTCTTGATTTAAATAAATAAAAGAAAGTACATGATGCAATAAATAAAGCATTTGAGCTCATAATCCTTAAATTATAATAGCATTACTCTTTTCGGAGTGTGAGAGAGCCTGGTATACTGAAATACAAGCTCTGCTTATATCAGACACCAGTCTCTCACAATCTTAACAATGCACACTCAGTCCACATATATATAAGTAGTTTATAAGGTCTAACTAGAATTGTGAGTTGACGTCGCTTGGAGAAAATGCGCTGTGCAGTTTGTTGCCGCTTCTTCTGCACTCCGCTTTGGAAGCGGCCTAAACTTAGCCATAAGTAATTATTGACGTCAACAATTTACAATTTTTTAATTAAATAGTAATACAATTTTTTTGTTGTAAAAATTGAAAACACAAATATGACAATTAATAAGTGTTCAAAGAAACCTATATTAAATAAACGATTGAATCTTGAATCTAACACATTACAGGACAGTGAACGGCTATAGCAGTTATAACAATAAAACTTCTATTGTGTCTCGTAACAAACTAGCTGTTACCCGCGGCTCCGCCCGCGTGATTTATAGCCTATGTCCTTCTCAGTACCCTAACCTATGTGTATGCCAAATTTCATGATGATCGGTTCAGAAGATACAGCGTGAAAGCGTAACATCAATCAAACAAACTTACTTTCGTACTTATAATATTAGTTAGGATTAGGATAGGATAGTCATGCCATGTCTTAAATAAGTTTATTGTTAATATTGTGGAGAATAAATAAAATTTTCTTCCAGTGATTGGTGCCGTTGTGGATGTTCAGTTTGACACGCATCTGCCCCTCATTTTGAACGCCCTTGAGGTGCCAGGTCGAAGTGAGTATCATTCAAAGTTTGTTTTCTGCAACTTCCTAAAATATAACTTCATTATGCAGTAGTTTGGAAGAGACTTTAGTATCATTGTAGCTAAACTTAAAATTGGCAAATTTTACCGTTTTAGTGGATGGATAACTATCTCATTATACTCACCCCACAAAATCAACTTGATAATCATAGACACGGATGGTCCCGGGTTCAATCCCCCGTCAGGTCAAGATGGAAAATGATCTTTTTCAAATTGACCTGGGTCTTGGATGTTTATCTATATAAGTATCTATTATACAATATAGTATCGTTGAGTTAGTATCCCTTAACACAAGTCTCGAACTTACTTTGGGGCTAGCTCAATCTGTGTGATTATCCTTATAAAAAAAATATTTTGGTCACAATAAGGAAAAAAAAAACCGGCCAAGTGCGTGTCGGGCCACGCGCAGTGTAGGGTTCCGTAGTTGCGAATGACAACTTTGAGTTCACACTGTTTACACTCACACCTCACAGTCTAACGACCAAAAACATCTAACAATGAAGATTGTATGAAATTTTACATTTTCCAGTACATTTTATAAGTTGGTTGCCTATAACTTTTTAGTTTGCACTTAGTACCCAGCTCTGATAGTTTTCCTTTCAACTTCAGTATATATACTATTGCTGTTTTTTTTTACGTATCCATATATAACCGTTTAGCAGATAAAGGGGGGGGACCCGTACCTCTAACAAAATTTTGCACTTTAAAACCAAATATTTCGCCAAATATTTCGGAAACGGATCCCTAAATCGAAAAATGGTGTTCTTAACCTCACAATATTTTTGAAAGACCTTTTTAACGATACCCCACACGATGGGTAAATAGAGAAAAAAAAATTACTCCCCCACTTTACTTGTATGGGAGCTACCCAAAAAAAATATTTTTTCAAGGTTTTTTTCTACGACTTTTTTGCCATGATTAATATACACACTCATACCAAATTACAGCTTTCTAGTACTTATAGTCTCTGAGTAAAACCGCGGACGGACAGACAGACAGACAGACAGACAGACATGGCGAAACTATAAGGGTTTCTAGTTTACTACGGAACCCTAAAAATTGGACCTCACATACTAAATTGATCAGCTGATAAACAGTTTTGTTTGAGGAATATAATTCAAATATTCATATTTCGACCTAACTATGGTCCTTGGTTGTTCAGTATCTTCGAGCAACACGGCCTCCGTACCTTCAGTATGATCACTATAGATACGTGGGAGACTACGACACTGTATTTATTATAAAATATAGCATCTTAGTCTTAGTATCCTAGTTACACACAAGTTTTAAATAAATAAATAAATATATAGGGACATATCACACAAATTGAGCTAGCCCCACAGTAAGTTGTGAACTTGTGTCGCAGGATACTAACTCAACGATACTATATTTTATAATAGATACTTATTTAGATAAACATCCAAGACCCAGGTCAATATGAAAAAGGATTTTTTTCCATCTTGACCTGACCGGGGATCGAACCCGGGACCCCCGTGTCGCAGGCTAGCGTGTTAACCGCTGCGCCACGGAGCTCGCTGCACAACTTACTGTAGGGCTAGCTCAATTCACGTCACTTGCCATGCGTACACTATATACAATCCAACCCCACTCAGCACCACCAAGCAACACCAAGTTCCTAATTAGTGTCTGATGATACCAAGTCAATTTTCTTCCAGCACCCCGCCTGATCCTAGAAGTAGCACAGCATCTCGGCGAGAGTACATGTCGTACAATCGCCATGGACGGTACCGAAGGTCTGGTTCGCGGGCAGAAGATAGTGGATACTGGCGCGCCAATCACCATTCCCGTGGGGGAACCTACGCTGGGGAGAATCATCAACGTCATCGGCGAGCCTATTGGTGAGGGATGACTTTTTTATGCATCTTGCTGGTATAATGATTCACTGTTGGACATGGGTCTCCCCAAAGATTTTCCATCATAGAAGGTTTTTGCTATACTGACAACGCTTGGCAGACGGGTTCGTTTGGTTTATCTCGGTTCCGATGCTTCTGCCCATCGAAACCGTTTTGTAATCAGGGAAAGGTAGGAGTTTGTTAAACTGGGGGAAAGGGACAAAGGTAATTAAGATGTTAATTTCTCGGATAGATAGGGGATGGGAAAGAAGCAGCTCGGGAGGTCGGGCGTGCGTACCCGATTCCAGACTTGTAACCCGGTGGTTACAAGTCTATCCGGTGATAGGCAAAAATCCGAAATTTGACATTGCGGGTGATTAAATAGAGAGCACTGATCTGTGCTTACGCAACAAAGCGGTTAACCCTACATTCCCTTCTCTGCCAAAATTCTACCCAAAGAAAAAGTAGTTCATTTTGAAAGGCCGATCTCTTTCAATAGAAAGTTAATATTAAATTTACCCGCTGTATTTGTTGCAGACGAGCGTGGCCCAATAAACACGGACAAGTTCGCTCCGATCCACGCTGACGCGCCCCCCTTCGTGGACATGTCGGTCGAGCAGGAGATTCTGGCCACGGGCATCAAGGTGGTGGATCTCCTTGCTCCTTATGTCAAGGGTGTGTAATTGTTTCTCTATTATTCGTGTGTGTAACTGGTCAAAACTGGATTTTTCTAGCTGCTTCTGCCTAAAATCACCTGACAAATCGACTTCCATCAATGATATCAGCAAGGTGTCTTTTCATCATCATCAGGTTTTTGTAAGTCTCTACTACAGGAGCACGAACCTGCTTATACTGACAGAGCCATAATATAGTTTAGCCAGAGCAGTCAGAGGATTTGGCCTACGATCTCCACGCTGACCAGACGGGTTGCAGAGGTCTCTTTGTTGTTTATGAGCTTTGTTTAGCTAGTGTTTCTTAAGTCGTTTTCTACGAAATCCACGGGAAGCCTTTATCCTGTACCAATCCTGTAGAGTTACGTGTGTGTAAGTGGCCAAAACTGGTTTCACATGCTTCAAGTTGCCTAAACGCATCTGACAAATCGACTTCCATCATTGATAACAGCAAGGTGTGTTATAAACATATAGAAAAAAAATAATGATGGTGAAAGTATACTGCCTTGAGGAACTCCTTTTACTAAGTCTATACCAAATAAGGAAGATTGTTAAAAGTATACAATTAACTGCTTTATCGTTCTAGTTATTGTGAATCTAGTAGACAGAAAAATTTAAATTTTAATACGGGGTAAGGAAATTAGAACAATATTATAACTGTAGAGATATCAGACGCATTACACAAATGTGTTATGGCTTACCTAAACGTGTGGTTGCCGGCAGAGTAGAATAGGACCATTCCAAGTCTTTCCATGGATATCGTAGAATGCGACTTAGGATTTCCTTTAGCTTGTATTTACAAGCTAAAGAAAACAAAGAGACCGGTCCAACCCGTCTGGTCAGCGAGCAAATTGCCGGCCAAATTCTCTTGACTGCTCTGGTTAATATATGGCTCTGGTAGTACAGAGAGGGTCATGCTTCTGCAGTGGAGACTAAAAGGTATGCAATGAGGGTTTTCAAAAATGATTTTTCCCCCAGGTGGCGGCACTGTATCGAGAGGTCGAGCCAATCATAAAATTGATGATTAAACATGCTTGGTGGATTTTGACAGCAGCTGTCAAAAACACCTCTCGACACAGTGTCGCCACCTGAATTTCTGAAACCCTCATTATTTAGTTCTCAAATGTC
The DNA here is from genome assembly GCA_963082605.1 of Rhodophaea formosa. Taxonomy (NCBI): domain Eukaryota; kingdom Metazoa; phylum Arthropoda; class Insecta; order Lepidoptera; family Pyralidae; genus Rhodophaea; species Rhodophaea formosa. Next base: position 5,876,970 of record OY720229.1, on the reverse strand, counting down.
TGCCTCAATTTCCCAGGAGGCAAGATTGGTCTGTTCGGAGGAGCAGGCGTCGGGAAGACTGTGCTTATTATGGAGCTGATCAACAACGTAGCTAAAGCACACGGTGGCTTCTCGGTGAGATTTACAAAGCTTTTATATTCGCTAACATTTATTCGCTAAATTGCTTTCAGAAATTGGCCCCCATGACCAGCATCAGTCATATTTGTATCAGTAACAGTTACATACAAGTTAACTTGCTTTATTTTTGTGAGAATGTATGGCTTTACTATTAGTGAGAATGTATGTCTGTTTAAAATTTGAATCTTAATAATAATAAATAAATATATAGGGACATATCACACAAATTGAGCCAGCCCCACGGTAAGTTGTGAACTTGTATCGCAGGATACTTACTCAACGATACCATATTTTATAATATATACTTATATAGATAAACATCCAAGACCCAGGTCATACTAAAAAAGATCGTTTTCCATCATGACCCGAGACCCCCGTGTCGCAGGCTGGCGTGTTGACCGCTGCGCCACGGAGCTCGACAAATATATAACATACTACATTAGTACCAAGGTGGCCTCCTATCGTGTATGGGATTATTAAAACTACAGTTATCTGTTTAGGTTCTCAGCTTTACTTGGAGGAAGTAACAGCAACCAGAGTAAAAAGGATATTTTCGATTAATATCACAGAACATTTTGCCTTCAAATATCTGTATAAACAAATCCTAAGTTAGGTTGAAAACCAGATCAGATCGAGGCTAAAATAATAAAATAAAATCTTATTCCTAAGGTGTTTGCTGGTGTGGGTGAACGGACGCGGGAGGGAAACGATTTGTACAATGAAATGAAAGTGGGTGGAGTCATCACAGACGACTACAAGACTTCTAAGGTATCCAATCATTGTTGCCATATTTACAGAGATCTAGCCCTATAACCAATATTTAACTATTATAAACATATTTATTTAGTATCTAACAAAAATTACTGAATTTTTACCAAGTGCAATTTCTAATGCTTATAATATGCATGCCTCATAACGCGAAGTGTTTGAGGTTGTGCATTAGGAACTCTCGACTTCTCAAGGTCAACCCATTATCAGAACTTAAATTGGCTTTATTTATTTATGCAATAGTTTTAAATTAAAATAGGTCAAGGTGCCCAAGGCCTCTGTCAGGTTAAAGACGGCCATGTTTTGATGGCGAAAAAAAAGAACCTATATATCCCTTTAAATACACGCTGTATATATTCGGTTGTAATGAAAGTCTTAACCAGTGGTACCAGCAGAATGAATTGGCAGCAGTGCCTATAAGCGGCCATTATCATCATCATCATCATCATCATCAGGCCGCTTTGTAGTCTTCACTGCAGGAGCACGACCCTCTCTGTACTACTAGAGCCATATATTAGCCAGAGCAGTCAGAGGATTTGGCCTTCACTGTCCACGCTGGCCAGACGGGTTGGAGAGGTCTCTTTGATGTGTATAAGCTTTGTTTAGCTTGTGTTTCCTAAGTCGCCTTCTACGACATCCATAGGAAGACTTGGAGTGGTACTATTCTACTCTGCCGGTAATCACACGGCCAGGGGGCTAATGAAATACTTGAAATCGCTTCGTACAGGTTGTATACGGACAGATCAGTAGTTGCTATATTTGGAGATCTAGTCAAATCACCATACAATAACCAATATGTATTACAAAAATATATTTATTTCGTAACAAAAAATTATTAAATTATGACTAAGTGCTCTTACTCTGCTAGGAACCACCTAGTCAGCTAATTAAACCCTTGTAATCTGTTCGTACAGGTAGCCCTTGTGTACGGGCAGATGAACGAGCCACCCGGAGCCAGGGCTCGCGTGGCCCTCACAGGGCTCACAGTAGCTGAGCACTTCCGAGACAAGGAGGGACAAGACGTACTGTTGTTCATAGACAACATCTTCAGATTCACTCAAGCTGGGTCGGAGGTAAGAAGATCCAAGTATCCCATATCGGCTCACCGCTTTATCCCGTCAGTAATTTTATAGTTGTTTTAAAGTCTTAACCAGTGGTACCAGCAGTTTAGCCGTGTGGTTCCCGGCAGAGTAGAATAGGACCACTCCAAGTCTTCCCGTGGATGTCGTAGAAGTCGACTTAGGAAACACACACAAGCTAAACAAAGCTTATAAATCTCAAAAAAACCTCTCCAACCCGTCTGGCCAGCGTGGGGAGTGTAGGCCAAATCCTCTGACTGCTGTGGCTAATTATGGCTCTGATAGTACAGAGAGGGTCGTGCTCCTGCAGTGGAGACGAAATAAGACCTGATGATGATGATGATAATTTTATAGTTGATCAAATGTTTGTAGATTAGTAGGTTTTACCAGCAGACTTGAGCAATTTACAGGACGTACTATTGTTCATAGACAACATCTTTAGATTCACTCAAACTGGGTCGGAAGTACGCTCATCATTCTTAGAGGTTTTCACCATTGTTATTGGGTTCCACCTGCGATTTCCTCTATATCTTATATGTCTCTGTAGCCCCTCTCGGCTTACCACCTAAGCTATCAGTTTGTTTTTGTTTGTCGTATGTGTAAGTGGCCAACACTGGTGTCAGATTTTTCAAGCTGCCTTAAGGCATCTGACATAGCTTAACGATCTTTAGCTATCAGTAATTAATATTTATAGTTGATCTTAAGCATGTAGGATAGTAAGGTATACCAGCTGACCCTGAGTAATGAATGGCAAGGGCACTTCCATAAACTGGCCGCCGCTCGAGCTCGATTGGCAGCATTTCAGGGACAATGAAGTACTTGAATAATCGAATTTTATATGATTGAATATTCGAATAGTGCGCATCAACGAATATATACACAATGGGCTATTTCCTAAAACAATATAATTAGTCCGTTAGTAAAATACGTGTCAGATGTTTTTTGACACATTTGACACGTATTTTTTTTGTCGTCAATCAAACAAAAATTGACAAAGATATAGCCCGTTAAAATTGTGTGTGACGTCACTAGCCAGTACACTTTTTAGTGGCCTGTGATGTCACAAGCCCCCACTCATGAACTTTGACACGCTTTATCTTTGACATTTATTGTTTAAGAAAAAATACGTGTCCAATATTTTTTGATTGTGAATATTTTGACCCAGGAAAATAGCCTATTCGACTATCGATTATTCGTTTTAAAAGCTATATTGTACTACAGACATATAAAAATATCTATTGCCCTACAGGTATCGGCCTTGCTAGGCCGTATCCCGTCTGCCGTGGGCTACCAGCCCACCCTGGCCACTGACATGGGCACCATGCAGGAGCGGATCACCACCACCAAGACCGGCTCCATCACCAGTGTGCAGGTACGTTGTTCATTAAGTGACGGTGGACATTTCGTGTAGGTGACACGGTCAGTAGACCATGCACAGGTGGTGGTGTCAGTTCTTCGGAACCGCCTCTCGGCCTCTGACGTGGTTCCTTGGTTACATCTTGATGACCTCCGTGGCGTGCGGTTAACACGCCAGCCTGCGACAGGGATGGTCCCGGGTTAGATCCCCGGTCAGGTCGAGATGGAATATGAGCTTTTTCAGTTACCTGGGTCTTGAACGTTTATCTATATAAGTATCTATTATGAAATTTAGTATCGTTGAGTTAGTATCCTGCGACGCAAGTTCACAACTTACTGTGGGGCTCAATTTCGTGGTTTGTCCCTTTACAGACGAGTGTTACATGAATCTCGACATACCCTTAAACCTTTTCAAGGCAGTGGCAAATATATAGCCGCCAAAAATTGAACCTTATGGCCCGGAGATAAGGTCCAAAAACATTTACTTTTGAATATACTCAGCACATTAATATGACAAACTTTTGCAATGGGATCATTACAGAGAAGACAAAAATTTTCCGACATTTTCGTACAAAAGTGTTTTGCTGTCCGGGCGAAATCTATGACAAAGTAAAAAAAAATTTCGAGTTCTCAGCATTACCTCAATAGGAAAAGTTGTACATATTAACGGTCTGAGTCACCCCTTTTGAGGGTATGTCATGGGTCATGTCTCTGTATATTTATTTTTTCTCATTTACCCCCTAAAACAGGCAGTATACGTACCAGCCGACGACCTGACCGACCCGGCCCCCGCTACCACCTTCGCCCATTTAGACGCCACCACGGTGCTGTCTCGAGCCATCGCCGAGCTGGGGGTCTACCCCGCTGTCGACCCCCTGGATTCCACTTCGAGAGTGATGGACCCTAACATTATTGGGCATGAGCATTATGGGGTGGCGAGAGGCGTCCAAAAGATTCTCCAGGTACATTCATATTATCACGCCTTTTTAGTTTGTCGAGTCGCGATAGCGCACCTTCGCGACGCAGGCTTTAGTTAGACTGGAGGAGTGGGTAAATTCGTTTTATCTGTCTGTACCCAGTGTCTCTTGACGTAATCATTCCACGGTACTCACGTATATATTAGGTAGGTATTCCAGGTGTAGGAAGCAGGCAATTTAACACGTACTTAACGTAACACGTGCCAATGTACTACTCACCCAGCTCTAGTTAGAGTAGGCCCAACATGAATATTATGAAGGTGTGGTAGATCAGATGCTCAGCAGAGAGAGAGATCAGGGCGAAAGATCACAACACAAGACAGGTTTATATTGTATTTTATTATGCTTCACATATACTTTAACACTGTTACTAGTTTAAAATACAATTAATAAAAACGATATGGTAGGCGAGAGCCTATACAGAATCGAGTGATTACGACTAAACTAGTGAAAATAATCGAATGGAATGGCTGACTGATGAGGAAGGACTGCGAAGAAAAATTTGAAAATGGAATTTGGAATTTAATTTGGAATGAATTAAAGTTTCGAAATAAAAGTGGACAGGATGATGATGATTGGGAAATGAGGTAAAAAGCAAGATGCAGCATGAATGTTATCATGCGTATCGTTACAAGTTTATATTTAATATTTGAATTGTGGTTGAGCCACGCTACCGGCAAAATTCACTTTTGCTAGTAGCATGAATGCTCGTCCGGGGAAGTACCACTCTCTCACATAAAATCTCAAAGAGACAACATACCACCAACATGGTCGGTATTTGATAAGTACCTGCCTCTTCGCGACAACGTGCCCCGCGCCGCAGTCTTGCTAGCCACTCCCTCGAGCGTGCACGCTGCTCGCTCGAGAAAAAACATACGCCCAATATTCGCTGAGATTCCACTCTCGCGCGCGCACACGCTATCTTACTCGCTGAAATAACTGAGTGTACGTGATTACTACGAATCTACGAATACAATCAGCCCGCATCATATACGGCGTGCCTGTCTTCGTAAGGATAACAAAAAAGGTCAGTGCTTTCTTTTATCGTTCAGTGTAACGAAGGCGCCGCGTTACCCCCAGCAATTTTGGATTCGCAAACATTTTGTTCACAATTCATCTTCCCGCATCACCAACACTAACTTATCGAAGTCTCTGCCTCAGTGCTGCCCACTGGTGGTAGGCATTTCTGAAAACCCTCAATGGACGATTTATAAACCGAAGTAGTGAGGTGAGACCAAACTAAAGCACTTATTACACGTCACGATATTCAATCTCTGACGAGAGGGACGCCGCAATATGTTACAGGTATAGCGATGTCTCTTTACGTGTCTTACGTACAGCGGCGTCCTAATCGTCAAGGACTCACTATCGGAAGATGTAATATAATGGAATTTATAAGGTATCGTGTATTTTCTTAGGATTACAAATCACTGCAAGATATCATCGCCATCTTGGGGATGGACGAGCTGTCTGAAGACGACAAGCTGACCGTGGCGCGCGCCAGGAAGATCCAGAGATTCTTGTCGCAGCCCTTCCAGGTATAAAACTTCTTTATTTTTGTGTTCTGCACAAGAAATTGAACGAAGTCCTTTGTGGCGCAGCGGTTAACACGACAGCCTGCGACACGAGTGAGTTCGATCACCGGTCAGGTCATGATGGAAAACGATCTTTTTCAGATTGACCTTAATAAATAAATATATACGGACATATCACACAGATTGAGCTAGCCCCAAAGTAAGTTCGAGATTGTGTTATGGGATACTTACTTAACGATACTATATTTTATAATAGATACTTATATAGATAAACATCCAAGACCCTGGTCAATCTGAAAATGATCATTTTCCATCTTGACCTGACTGGGGATCGAACCCGGGACCATCCGAGTCGCAGGCAGGCGTGTTGACCGCTGCGCCACGGACCTGGCTCTTAAATGTATTTTTTTCATTTGTCTCCCGTCTCACCTGATGGTAAGGGACAATGAAGACGAGGATATTACATAAGGATCCTATCGTGTGGTTCCAAGTAAAGTAGAATAGGACCACTCCAAGTCTTCCCGTAGATGTCGTAGAAGGCGATTAAGGGAACACAAGCTAAACAAAGCTTTTAAACGTCAATGAAACTTCTCCCCACACGTTTGACCAGCATACAGATTGTAGGCCAAATCCTCTGAAAGCTCTGGCTAATATATTGCTTTTGTAGTATAGTGGTGCTCCTGCAGGGGAGACTAAAAGGAACTGATGATGATGACTGTCGTGGTTTTTTTCATTTTGATCTGATTTAGTAGTAAAATACATGTGGGGCGGCACTAGTTGGGTGGTGTAAGCCCTTTGAAAGTAGCCATTTATTTGAATGCAGGTGGCCGAGGTGTTTACCGGTCATATTGGAAAACTGGTCAAGCTGGAGGAGACCATCAAGGGCTTCAAAAGGGTAAGTTTTTTTTACTCCAGCTATATCCATAAGAGTACTTTTATATTAATTTGTTTGGGCTTATCAACATTTTGCAGATCTCTGACCAAAATTCCTCATAAGACTAACAAATTGCGCAATTTCACTGTGTGGTTCCCGGCAGAGTAGAATTGGACCACTCCAAGTCTTCCCGTGGATGGCGTAGAACGCGACTTAGGAAACACAAGCTTAAAAACATCAAACAGACCTCTCCAACCCGTCGATCAGCGAGGAGAGTGTAAGCCAAGTTCTCTGACTGCTTTGGCTAATATATGGCTCTGGTAGTAAAGAGGGGGTCATATCCTGCAGTGGTGCTGATGATGATGACTGATCAATTCTTGGTCGGCTTTTACGATCTCGAATAGATTTTGAAAATCTTTTTCCCAGATACTGGGCGGAGAGCTGGACCATATCCCCGAAGCAGCCTTCTACATGGTCGGCACCATCGAAGACGTGATCGCTAAAGCTCAGGACCTCGCCAAAGGAACGTCGTAGTCTGCTCAGCCCACCTGTTCCGTTGGATCCCATTAGTATATGATTCGCGTTGGATGAAAAAAACACACTGTCAATTCATATATTAGTGCAGAGTCGAAGTGAACGATGTTAGTAACGAACGAAAAAAGTGCTCATTAAGAAACGCTAGTAGTTTTTCGATGTGCATAAAAAAAAAACTAAAAATAATAAGAAAGAAAAATATGACGTTCAAAAAGACATACAATTATCCAATTTTTAATAAAAATCTTTGACTTTGACAAACTCACCTTTAACTGAACAGCGTAACGCTATTATTCCTTTATTTATATTCCGTCTGTATTAAAAAAAAATACGCTTGAATATGCAAGTCGGTGCGCGAATTTCGTGCTTCAGATTTTTTACAAATCATACAGGAATATGAGCATTACGGTCTTGAGTTAAAGGCGAGTTTGCCATATTGCCATCGCTTAGCGCTAATATGAATTGACCCTACTTGTGCGGGTGTAAAAATTAGGCATTTTAATAAATTAATTTTAGCAACTCCAGAGCTTTTTGAAGGAAAACTACCTTCACCTTCACCTGTGACTGTTACCGATTTGTTCCTCTCAGATCTTTGACCATGCCATAATGGAAAAGGCACAATAGTAGATACCTACAGGAAATAGTTTTGCTAACTTCCTTCTTCAACATTATTCAAAGTAAAGTGAAGCCAAGTTGCAATACTTTAATACAAATCTTACATACCCAAATTATCACGATATTCTGTAAAAGAAAAATTATTGTTGTGGATGCACTTTAAGGATGCGCTAGTCGGGAACTCGAACTCGTCAGCGCACGTGGCTAAAATGCGTGCTATTTCGCAGACTCGGTTTTGAACAGTGCGGAACTATTTACTGATGATGATAAGCCTTCGAGCAACACGGCCTCCGTACCGGACGGAGGGAGTGGGCAAAGCGACAATTTACTATGACAATTTTTCTGGCGTTTTTTGCGGGGGGAAATGTGCACACAAGTTTAGTTCCGCACACTTACATACAAAACTTAAACTGTCACTTGATAGTAATTATGACATTGTCACAAAAAATGATTAAAAAAGAAAAAATAATTTGTGTACAGATGAGTCACACAACTAACACATAGACATGCATATGCCTAATTTTGGCTTGTACCTTGACAGAGGGGAATGCAGCGTATGGCTACTCCCTTCCGTGTTGCTCGAAGTGATAAGCACATCGGAATAACAGTCTAGTGTGTGCAAACACAAATATTGCTGAAAATCTAAATCTTCGTCGTCTAAAAATTCGCGAGTATGCGTTTGGGAGAAGTGTTCTTGTGATAAAACTGCTGAATGTTTTTATTAAAAGTAAAATAATTTATATTTTTTAATAACCAAACTATGCTTGTATGAATTTTGTTTTAGAGATTTTATACTCCTTCCGGTATTTAATTGTGCCCAAAGATGCGTTAAAATTACGTGTTAAAACGGAATGTTTTGAGACTCATCACTTTTAAAGTACTTATAATTTTACAATTATGATTCCATACAAGCATAGATAACGACAAAACTAATCGATATAATTAAAAACTTTAAACAGACGATACCGAACAACGGAGTCATCACCCTACAGAATTTGTATGGCGAAACACCTGACTAGCGCACCCTTAAGCTCACAAAGTGGGATCTAATGGGACAAAATAGTTGACTCGTGGTGTACTAGCCTTTCTACTTGTTTCCGAGGCTGTATTTATTGATATATTTACTAAAATAAATAAAGTTTGATTCATTAATTCGTTTTCTTGGCGTATAGGTAGGTACCTATACGCCAGATAATATAGACGGTAAGGTTACCGTCAATTATTGTACGTTTGATATGAACATTAATTCACCAGTTTATAATAATACTACCTGTTACACGCGGCTTCGCCAGCGTGATTTATACCCTATGTCCTTCTCAGTACCCTAACCTTATGCAAAATTTCATGATGATCGGTTCAGTAGATACGACATGAAAGCGTAACAAACAAACTCACTTTCGCATTTATAATATTAGTTGGGAACATTTGGCACAGGCCACGCCAAACTTTAGGTGCTGCGGCTCCGAACATCGCGCGGGTCGATGCGCAGTACATAGCGGGACGTGCGCGGGGAGGTGGGGCGCGTACAAGCAGTGAGCAGCTAATATCCGACTCGCAATAAAGTTTGGCGCAACCTGTACAAAGTGTTATTGGTGTAAAAGTGATTAGCGCTGGACCCAGCTGGATTGGCTTCAATTGCTTTAATTGAATCTTTGGACACATGCCTGTCTCAAGAATGTCTGTTACTGGGGGAGGATGGATTTCAATGCCTAGTTGCCTCACAATATTTTTCTTCCAGTAGTAAAGTTATCGGCACATTTTTTCTGCGTACAGCTAGTAGGTACCTATTACCCGATAACGATTGCCAATTAACGTTTACAAATAATCCGAACAATCGGTAGGTATGTAGGTGAATTGTTATAGGTTTTACTACCGTGAACGCAGAATTGTTTAAAGTTACAAAATGATATTCCAAAGATTTTTCAATCTTCTTCTTCTTCATCAGGTCTTTTATAGTCTCCACTGCAGAAGCACGACCCTCTCTGTACCTCTATATAAAATTTAAATTTTATGCAGCTCCGGTGCGAGAGAACAGCTGGACCGATTATGATAAGACAGTTATCAAATATAAAAACCGCATCCAGCGGTTTGCCAGTTTGAGATAGTGACAGACAGACAAGCAAATAACAAACTTAGAGAACCCATCTTTTTACGTCTGGGTTAAAAGCGGCCATCTGATAGAATTTATCTATGCAAGTCTATCAAACACTTTATTGCTATTTGTTTCATTTTTTTATTGTTTTTGTGGGGAAAAGTTGAAATTTGTTCATACACACAGGGTAAATTTTAATTTCTAAACAAATTGCGATAAAGTTCTCCTTATTTTTCGTTCAATATTTTTGTTTTCTCATAGTTTTATTATTTTTGCCGTGTGGTTCCCGGCAGAGTAGAATAGGAACACTCCAAGTCTTCCTGCGGATGTCGTAAAAGGTGACTTAGGGAACATAAGCTAAACAAAGCTTTAAAATATCAAAGATACCTCCAACCCGTCTGACCAGCGTGGAGAGTGTAGGCCAAATCCTCTGACTGCTCTGGCTAATATACGGCTCTGGTAGTCAGAGAGGGTCGTGCTCCTGCAGTGGAGACTAACAAAGACCTGATGATGATTATAGTTTTATTTACAGGACAAAAAGATGGTATGACTACAAGGACATTATAATTATCCTCGTAGTCATACTGGTACTTCGAGCAACACGGAAGGGAGTAGCCATACGCTGCATTCCCCTCTGTCAAGGTACAAGACAAAATTAGGCATATGCATGTCTATGTGTTAGTTGTGTGACTCATCTGTACACAAATTATTTTTTCTTTTTTATGTCATTTTTTGTGACAATGTCATAATTACTATCAAGTGACAGTTTAAGTTTTGTATGTAGGTGTGCGGAACTAAACTTGTGTGCACATTTCCCCCCGCAAAAAACGCCAGAAAAATTGTCATAGTAAATTGTCGCTTTGCCCACTCCCTCCGTCCGGTACGGAGGCCGTGTTGCTCGAAGTACTGGTATGACAATACTAGTATGACCATGAGGAAAAAGCGTTTTTAAGTCATCAAACTTATTCTATTTAGTTAAAATAGCTTACAAATAGTTCGAGGTTGTGAGAAAAATGAAAAACAATTGCACTTTGTACAAATCACAATTTATTTAACTATTTACAACGCGCAGCGCTCACAACTATCAACTTTTAATATGCCTACGATACACTATAGGAAACAAAATGGTGCTCGCGGGTAATCATATACTTAAACGTAATAAAACTTATTTACGCCAAACGAATAACTTTATAGTTACGTTCAGGGGTACTATTTTTGAACTTGTGATACTTGTCTTCGAACGATTTTTCACGCATTCAAAAATAATACCTCAGAGCAACTTACACAATGGGAACAACTTTGAAATTGGCTACTGAGACAAAATCTACGGAACAGCAAAATTTTACTATTGGTTTGAGTTGGTCACATCGCAAAAGTTGTTCAGAGTTACCATTCAGCTGACTTAAAAGCCACTTTGTACCTGAACAACTCTAAAAAACATGAAAATGCAATGCATGAAAAAACAACACTATGTATCTATTTCATTTTTGCAATTCACAGTTACTCCCTTAGCATAAGTTGTTTACATTGATGAGTACAACCACCAACATTTAACCACCAGATTACAACTATAAATACTTACAATATTATTGCATTTAATTCACGTTATTCATTACATATTCCATTCATTTCCTTAAGTAGACAATATTCACCATATTCTAAAAAATAATTAAATTCATATATGCGACTCAATAGAAATAAAAATAGGAAGCACAGACGACACAACTGAACTTAGTTTTTTATGGCGTTTGCTAGTAACTTTTCGATTTCTCAAATATAAAAAATATGACATTAAAAGAGCTCCTTGATATTCAAATTTTCATTTCACAGTTCACAAGCTTATCTTTATTTACGCACAGTACACGGCATCTCAATGGTACGGCCGTATATAACCTGGCGCAAGGGTTGCCAAGCACCCGAGCACCCGGCCTAAGGGAGCGTTGGGGGTTTGTATAAAGCCAAAATTTAAATATGCAGTTCACAAGCTTACTTTATTTACGCACAGTACACGGCATCTCAATAGTACGGCCGTATATACCCTGGCGCAAGGGTTGCCAGCACCCGGGCACCCGGCCTAAGGGAGCGTTGGGGGTTTGTATGAAGCCAAAATTTCAATAGGCACAAAAGTTAACATCTATGCCTATTACTGGCCACTTCGACGCTCGTACCAAGTCGTCGTACCCTCCAAATACTAAAGTGAGTTTGTTTGTTTAACTTTAACGCCCTATCTGAACTGAACCGATTATCATGAAACTTTGCATACCCGTTGTCTAGAGTATAGAGAAGGACTTATGAGATATATCTTTCATCCCGGATAAAAGTACTGTTCCCGAAGGATCGACACTAACGCGAGCGGAGTCGCGGTCGAAAAATAGTAAGCTATACATAGGAATCTGCGACATTGGCACTCCTTCACCACAAACTCAAATTGTAAAACATTAAGGTAATTCCCCGCGAGCACTTAATATAAAATAAACTTATAATTACAACACATGTCATATCGATAAAAACCAGTATTAACTTCATGCAGATTACTTTACATGACGATACATAAGCTAAAGCATTGCTTCCACGAGCGAGAGAGTCGCGGCGATAGGATCGTCGTGCCGCCTATTTCCATACCTCTTACGCTTGTAGCACACAGCCGCAAATGCGAAACGGAAGCGTTCCGGAACGTTTCCGTTCGTGTGCTACAGGCGGTAGCATGTGTCTATCTAGGATCAGCTAAACGAGCGAGAGAATCGCGACGAGTTCGAGCTAATGTCAATCGTACCGCCTACTGAATAGAATATATTATTATATATTCTATTCAGTAGGCGGTACGATTGACATTAGCTCGCACTACCACTCATCGCATCGCGGCGATAACATCGCCGTGTGTAGACACATGCTAAGAGAATGTATGGAAATAGGTGGCACGACTGTAAAATCGTCGCGATTCTCTCGCTCGTGGAGGCGATGCCTAAGCCTTATTCAAGAATCTCTCACAAACAGAAGACAACACATTTGTGCACCCCTTTCCCCCAACCAAGGACGCCATTTTGTTTATTTTAGAAGCATTATGTTATATGCTACCAGACTCGTATACTGGGTGTCATTATGAATAGTATTTTCCCTCAAACGTGGAACCCACCATGGAAAAATATTGACATTTTCAAACAAGAGTGTTCGGTCTGACTCGACTTGTTTTTTAAATTTTCCAGTATTGATCCCATAGAAAAGTTGTGCGTGTTGACGGGCTGAGTCACCCCTTTAAGGGAAAGTCGAGGATCAATTGACACGCTGTACACTTTATTTCGACATATCTATTAGAATATCAGAGTATAAGAACTCAGTTTCCACTCATCTCTACCAGAATATATAACAAATTATTTTTCTACTGTCAGTAATGATAACTTGGATTAGTATCACACCCGGATTTGTCCCAGTTTACTCAACTTCAGAGTGTTTGGATATCTTCCTCTTCTTAGCGTATCGCCTCGGGCAAATTATATTTGTGTTGATCAAAATTATTTTACTGATATTAACTTATTCTGATATTTGGATATTAACATTAAAAAAAAAAACAAAATGGCGTCGACCTCGTCCCCCGCACACCACATTCACTCACTATGGAATGTCCACATTATGTTGACTATAATGGACACTGGAAGTTACATATGAAGGAGTAAAACGATTTCTACGAAAAATAAAGATATTAATAGGTCTGGTGATGGGACGAGTATAGGCTGATGATGATGGGATGGTGATTGACAGCGCGCAGAGTTAGTCAGCCCGTCAATATGAACAACTATTCTTATAGGATCAATGCTGGAAACAAAAAAAATACATTCCCTTGCCGTGTGGTTCCCGGCAGAGCAGAATAGGACCACTCATAGTCTTTCCGTGGATGTCGTAGAAGGCGACTTAGGAAACACGAGCTAAACAAAGCTTATAAACATCAAAGAGACCTCTCCAACCCGTCTGGCCAGCGTGGAGAATGTAGGCCAAATCCTCTGACTGCTTTGGCTAATATGTGGCTCTGGAAGTACAGAGAGGGTCGAGCTCCTGCAGTGGAGACTAATATAGACCTGATGATGACGACATATAGGCTGAATAATTTTATATTGAATTGTTTTTAGTCTCTAACATTTGGCCCATGGGTAAAAGTTTCAATATTAACGGGCTGAATTGCCCATTTCGGGGTTCATTATCAAAATTTTGCCATTATAATGGAATGAGTTCGATTCTCGGCTCGGTTATACTTGTACTTCATTTTTAGTTCATCAGTAGGTATAGGCAACGAGGATATAGGAAGGTAACTGATTTACACGGTGTAAAGTTAAAAGATTTCAACTAAGACAATAGGATATTTTCATACACCTCATTTTAAATTCAATACACAAACTTTAAGAGGTGACACAGCTCATCAACATGAACAACTTTTATGGACCAATGCTGAAAATTCAATACTATTTTTACCTTTTCCATACATTTGGTCCGATCAGCTGGACGCTTATGTATGGGTATGTAATTTTTTGGGGTCCCAACATTGGTCCCATAGCAAAAGTTGTTCATGTTGATGGGCTGAGTCACCTCTTAAAGTTTGTGTGTTGAATTTAAAATAAGGGTGTATGCCGTCAGTTTAGAAGGCCATCTTCAGGGTAGGAACCATTTCGACTCGATAAGAAGAACGGTGAATGTCAACTACTCACCAAAAATACGAGAAAAAAATCGTTTTTTTTATTATTAACATTATGTGTCGAGTTAGTTTTCGTAATATTAATAATGGAATAGTTTTACGCCTTCAAATGTAACTCCCAGTCAAAGTTTTAGACTAGACACAGGTCTCTTGAAATACTTAATCTTGCAGCACAATTTTCTACATGCGTAATTCATCATTCATCACATTCACATTTATTTAATACAAAGTTTCCAACGGGAGCTTTTGGATTGTGAAAAGACGTGCGGAGGGAAAAGTTTCTTTCGACAACGCTTACAAAAAACATCATATTACTTATACGAATACATGTATTGTCAACCAAAACATAGAGGACGACGAGCTTGGGAAGATTTAAAACAAAATTGTTCGGCCAACTAGGTCCTCGACCTTTTAAAACACATTTTACCTATACACCCCCTAACTCCCCTTTTTTAAAGAAAATAACGAGCGCTTATTAAACAATTATCAATGTTAATATTTTTTTACTTTAATAATACACGACTTTTATTGCGTGTTGATATAAGCTGGTCACTGAGTACGCGCACCACCTCCCCGTGCGCGCCCCGCGCCTACCTAATATTGTTGAGGGGTCATTCAAGTATTACGTAAGCTTTTTGTTTTGAATGGACTATGATATGGACTAGCTCCAAGTGAGCTTTTGCTACTTCACCTGAGTTTTTGAGGTGAGAACAGAGTGCCCTCAACCTGTAAGGCGAACATACCAAAGGGCCCCTAGGAGGGACGGACCTCGGATTTGGGCGATGCATAGGTGCGCAAGATGGGCCGAATTACGTAAGCAAAAAATAGCTATTCCTAACCCCCTCCTCCCTCTTGTCAGCAAAAGTAAGAAAAATTCTTCCCTCCTCCTCCTAAGTCATCACCACGTCAACCCCCTGTCCCCCATGTCATCAAAAGTCCCCTTTCAATGCTTACGTAATATTTGAATGAGCCCTAAGCTGCTATAAATTTTGGCGCAATGAGTACTGCTACCACCAAAAATATTCACCGTTGAATAAGTACTTTATACCAGAGTGCCATTAGGCTGAGTATGTACCACGGGCGAAGCCAGGACGGACGGCTAGTTAAGAATAAGGGGTGTTTTTATATGAAAATCGCAGGCATATTAACATTTTATATTACGAACATGAAGAGAATTGTGCCACAGATTTACACAACAATAGAATTCCAATAGTTTGTTAGAAACCTTCTATTTAGATACATATATGATCGATTTAAAATGGAAAATTGGTTAAAAGCGTACAAAAACAATAGTTTTCCTTGTGACTAAATAATATAAGTTAAAAATGCAGAGCTGAGGCATATGTAAACTTATATCAAGAAACATTGTTCATCTAGTCTTTTTTTTAGTCTCCACTGCAGGAGCGCGGTCCTCTCTACTACCAGAGCCATATATTAGCCAGAGCAGTCAGAGGATTTGGCCTACACTCTCCACGCCAGAGGTGTTGGAGAGGTGTCTTTGATGTTCATAAGCTTTGTTTAGCTTGTGTTTCCTAAGTCGCGTTCCACGACACCAACGGGAAGACTTGGAGTGGTTCTATTCTACTATGCTCGGAACCACACGGCTATACCTCAGGCAATACCATAGACTATACATATAAATTACCCCTTGACCTTAGGAAACCCAAGCTATACAAAGCTTATAAACATCAAAGAGACCTTTCTAACCCGTCTGCCCAGCGTGGAGAGTGTAGGCCAAATCCTCTGACTGCTCAGGCTAAAACTTATATATGAGACGAGACTATAAAAGACCTGATGATGATGATATAGATTGCATATGCCTTAACTGCTACAGAATCAGTTGATAGTTACTAAAATGTGATTCAACGTAAAATATGTGAAAATAAAAAATACATCTCCAATATTGAATAAAATTCAAAGCAGGCTAATTGAGTCGTCTCCCAATCCAAATCCGAAAGGAATACGTACTGCCACGTCTTTTTCTCAAACGAGGTAGACAGAGCCTAGATCTATAAGACTTAGCAGCAATGTTAAGCATGTTGGTCAAACAGATAGCCATATCATTTACAAACATGATTCCCCGATTTTCGTCCATACCCTCGAATGTTTCTTTTGTCGCACTTAAAAAATGTTTAAGAGTCCCACGTAAAGCCGCAATCCCATACAAACGTAGTTTCGTTTTAGTTTTACAAAGTTAAGCCAAACTCAGCGAGTACAAGTTTTCGATACAAAACTTCAACTCGCTGTAATTTTGTATAGGTATTGTTTTTAAAATTGAAATCTGATTATAAACATCAATATGCCTTATCGATGTATGTACGAAATTTGGTTGAGATTGGCTAACTGTTGTAAAACTAAAACGAAACTACGTTTTTATGGGATTGCGGCTTTACGTGGGACTCTTAAGATGAGAAAAATCAAATTCAATCAACCTAACGAAACGATTTAATAAAATTTAAATGCGACCGATTTGGAAGTATATTTCTAAATAAAAAGATTTTTTCAAATCCTCACATTAATAGCGGAGTTATGTATGACAGAGGTAACAAAGATAAAAATACATTGTCGAATTGAGCACCTCTGCTTTTTTAACCAACTTCAAAAAATGAGACGGTTATCAATTCAGTTGTATGTTTTTTTTTACATTTTTGTTTCGTATGAAATGTGTTGAAAATGCGTCTCTAGTAGCTTGCGAGCGACAGTCACAATACCTGCTCTATGCGTCTTTCTTTCTCGCTCTGTAATATCAGTTCTGTGAGATAGAAAAGGATAGCAGCATAGTAAAGTGCGATTCCGTGCGGCTAGATGTAGCTAAATCCTTAGTAGAGTCGTACGACGTACACGTAGGTACAGTCCGGAAGGCGTAAGCTGAGCTCTGCATTTGTGTGAGTAATTACCAAAAGTAGAGGTAGACCAAAAACTCTTAAAAATAAATTTGACACTTGACACGTCTTTATCGTTCATGTTTTTAAAATAACTGTTTCAATTACAAAATATTTATATTACATGGCTATTTAAAGGGTTTCGTATTCTTCGTTTACTTTTGTTTGCAGCCATTTCACTAATAAATCGGACACAAGAACAAAATATTAAGAATTAAATACGTCACACTACTACCAGCACAAGGTTGAAGTGTGACAGGTGCGCGGCGGAGATGCGCCGCGCTGTAAGCCGATGTCACACCTACACTATCTATGTGCACTCACACAAATGCAAAGCTCAGCTTAGGCCTCGCGAACTGTACATAGACGTAGTTCAACCCTAAAGTAGATAGTCTTGCAATTCGCGAAAAACTTATACTCAACGTGGGTTGTTTAGAATTTCGATAACCCTTTTTTTTGACCATAGATTCTGACATCCGCGTTTGAGAGAAAGAGATAGACGTCTGTATTTAAGTTATGTTGTTAAGATTATTATTTGGAGACGACTCATCCTAGCCAATTTGGATAAAACAATAGACTTGTACGCTATTTCACTAGCGCAATAGACGAACAAAAGGGGCCATTCAAATATTACGTAACCAGAATATTAGCTTTTGTAACCCATCCCCCCTCTTGTCAGCAAAAGTAAGAAAATCTTCCTCCCTCCTGTAAAGCTTACGATAACATTGATATTATTTTTTTAAATATATTTTAATGACGTCAACACTCGTCCCCGATGTCAGCATTTCACTTCTATCACTACATATTAACCAACAAAGTCCTCAAAAAGTACTGCATGGATTTTCATGCAGTTTTCATAAATAGAGTAATTCATGGGGAAGGCTTTTTAAGGCGAAGTGAATTCAGACGATACGACACACTAGTGCCACCCAGCAATTAATTCTATAAGTCCTAAATCATATCAAATTTAAAAAATCTAATAGCTGAATGCCCTAGTAAATTACTTGTAGTATTATTGGTACAAGATTTCACTATTTTTAATTTGATGAATTAAGAGAACTAATTATTAACGCCAAAAGTGGCCACTTTTGGCGGAAATAATTCGTTCTCTTAAACTTAGATTATATTATATATGAAAAGTATTACTTTTCATAAATAATATAAAAGAATACAACAAATCATTTAGGGCATTCAGCAATCTGATTTTTTAAATTAAAAATGATTTAGGACTTATAGAATTAATTGCTGGGTGGCGATAGTGTGTCGTATCGTCTGAACTCACAGCGGCTTAATACATGGCCGGGCGCAGCCGGGGAAGGCTGCTAGTCAGAAATAACTTATGCAGCCCCCCCCTTCATTGCTTATGTAATATTTGAACAATCCCAAAACAAAGATGATCATTAGTAAAAACTAGGAAACAACGTTAAAAATACTGGCATAGATCCTTAATACAGTCGACAAACTAAATAGATTCTCACGCTTGTATACTCAAAGGCATTTTACGTAAAGATGCCTTCGAGTCTCTTGCTGCCACTATCGAGACAACCAACAAAACTACCATCAAACTTAGCGAAACAGAAACAGTTCTAATGACGCCTTTACTAAAAATACTTTTGAGTATCCGGGCCGCTAGTTTCACAATATACAATCTTGTTTTTCATAAACACAGGGATGGTTTTAAGATAATTAACAATAGCCTTGCACCCTGGATGCGCCCTGCGTCGTGCTGCCCTCTGGTGGTAGTAGTTGAAAACCATAATTGGCAGAGTAAACCTTATACAATCTGTCGTTTTCCACAGTAACAATATTCACAGATGGTTTTTAATGCAACCAAGGAAGACGAAAATCTTATGAAGTGTAAAATAGCTGACAAGAGAATCCCGGGCTCTGATCACTACAGCTGAGGACGGGAATACTCTCTGATGAAAACAGATATATAATATAAGAGGCCACGGGGCTACTCAAGTATTAAGTAAACAGAGTATCAGCTATTTCAATCCCCTATCCCCTCTTTTCATCAAAAGTAAGAAGAGCTCTTACATCCTCCCTCAAGCTTAGTTAGCTTTTAGTTGTGGTAGAGCCACGCTACCGGCGAAATTCACTTTTGCTGGTAGCATGAAGGGGCCGGCTCGTCCGGCTCTCATAGAAAATAGTACATTACTGCAGCGGCCGGCAATAGAGGCATTGATGGACGAACGCGTGAATGTGGGCCGAGGCGGAGCCAAGGCACACATACGTAAGTCCATCAATTCCTGATTGCGGCCAAGGCTTGTATAGTACTTTTCTCAAATATTGCGATTTTTACTTACTAGCCAGTTCAAATTTGAAATTCTAACTTGTAACCTCCGTAGTTGAATTATTTCGCAGCAAACTCCATTTTTAAATAACACGACAGATATCAGTTTTCAAAGTTACTATGCCGGCCGCTAAAACACGACAGATATGGTTTTTCATACTTTGCTGGCGTGTATTGGCCAGTACAGCAATATCGATTTATCCCAAACAAGGTTGTCAAAATAATGTTAGAATTTCCAAGCATGTTTCGACGATTCTATACTTTGTTAGGTAAGTGAGACCTGGAGAATCACCCCTCCCTCCCCTTTCGGGAGGGAAAAATATAAGACCGGCGACGATCTTGTCACACACATGGTGTTGCATAACCGAAGCCTAAACCCCCACCACCCACTTCGCTGTTCACTTAATATTCGAATGATCCCAACACTGATGTTTCAAACTTCTTAATAGCATCTTACGTAAATGAGACTTTCGAAGTAGTGCGGAGATTTTATGACATATGTGGTATAAAATAAAAGTGCTAACAAGTAAACAAAGCCCGGAGTTGTAAAATACGTAAATTGTTCGATTATCGCCTTTACATGCTTAACACGGAGGACCTCAATAACCAGAATGCTACCTCAGTCCTGCCTTACTTTTATATCTGTGAATATTGCGCCTATCAACAATTTATAATTACAATATTAAATTCATTATAACTACACAGTGAAATCCCAAACGTTGGCCATCTATTGCGCTACGGTACTCACTATAACATCGGTACGTCACTTATAACAATAATCTACAACGAGACAGCTATATTTACAATGTATCACTTGTCGGCCCCGAGACGTGGAACGCTGTAAGGAAAAAAATTAAATAAATGCAATATTATAGGCGAAGATACGTTGGATAATAGATATTATAAGTGTACAGGAAAAAATGCCTCATCCGGAGATACGCGCTCGCGCGCAAGGGAGGTTGTAAAAAGTCACCGTTAGATGGCAGTAGTCTACTGCTCACAGAGATGTATAAAGGGCTCGGGGGCGTGGCAGGTGGGAACGCAATATGGCTGTCGCAGTCATCTGGTTGAATCTGCTATTTGATTGAATGACTAGCGCGTTCATTGAATGACCACGTTTAATTGAATGACTAGGCCAAATGTTGATTGAACAAGCGTCGCTCAACGTCCAACTAGTTAGCGGGTTGTAACATAGCCCTTTGAACAGAGCGGACATAAAATCAGTCAGGTGATTCAAATTTAGTTAATTTTTTTACCACTGCGGCGCTAGTAGTCACCAAAACAAATATGCATCAAACAGCTCGAACAGATGGCACGATGTTTATATTTTTTTCGATTAAATTTACATAAAAGTGCGTTATTTGTAATAAAATAGTATGACATTATGGATTAACCTATTATAACGCCGCCGCCGGCTACTTTAAAAACTTAGAAAAATGAAATCATGCTACCACCAAATATTACAAAGTCGGCTAAGATTCAACGACTTCGCTAAATGACATTCATTCAGTCAAGACGTTGAACGTTACATTCAACGACTTGACGAGTTGTCCTTTAGTCATTCAATTAAACGTGGTCATTCAATGAATGCGCTAGTCATTTAATCAAATAGCAGATTCAACCAGATGACTGCGACATGGCCAACATGGGCATGTTACTCGAAAACGCTGTCAGTCGGCAGTTTATGTGCATACGCGTAATACGTTAGAATATTCTTCTAAAATGCCGTGTTGTGTGCAAAAATAGGATATCCGTTATGAGTCTAAAACGTCGTAGTTTCACCTACCAAGAATAAGTACCATAATTTTTTGTTTTTAATGCATATTTAAGCGAAAACTAAAAATAATGAAGAAATGTACCATCGAAAACGTCATGTCAGTTACATTGATACAAAAATGAGTTTACGTATTACATTGCGCGTAAGGACTTTCATTAGAAGTTAGAAGACCGCGTAATGTATGTGACGCAAGCGAACGTGCGGTACCTTACCTAATAGCGTAGTACGGGCGCCAGTACACTAGCGTACACCTCCGCTAGTTATCTATACCATGGCGGTCATCTTTGACGTGTCCACGAATTTTCATACAAACGGGAGTTGTACTCTGACTAAACATAGATGGCGGTACTTGCTATATTTAAATTCATTATTACAACCATGTGGTCTCAACGCCTTAATCGTACGATTTGTTCTCAGAGACTCGCATAGATGACGCCACTCGAAACTACACAACATTGTATCTACCGTATTATGAGAATATAAAAACATGATTCACAAAATATATCTTATTAAAACTCAAAACAATATTTTAGGCATTATATTTTAAAATGACACCGTATATTTAGTAAACGCAGATTACCGCCATCTAGTATCTCTCTAGCAAGCAGCTCTCCTGCGCCATACATTCGCCTGCTTTTCGCAACCTAAATTTGGTCCAATTTTTTTAAAGAGCTGGGCAGTCATTACGTTAGTATTATATTGTCTTTGTTACAACTAACTAAAAAAAGCATTTTCGATTATTGAATTAAATCAAAATTACATTTTTATCTTTCAAATAAATGCGTAGGTACTATCCTTTTTACGCTTAAAAACATTCTAATTAGTCTTGTTGACTAGTAGTAGTAGCCGTGTGGTTCCCGGCAGAGTAGAATAGGACCACTCCAAGTCATCCCGTGGATGTCGTAAAAGGCGACTAAGGAAACACAAGCTAAACAAAGCTTATTAACATCAAAGAGACCTCTCCAACCCGTCTGGCCAGCGTGGAGAGTGTAGGCCAAATCCTCTGACTACTCAGGCTAGTATATGGCTTTGGTAGTACAGAGAGGGTTGTACTCCTGCAGTGGAGACTAGAAGGATCTGATGATGATGATTAGTAGTGAACCTACAGCCATCTACCGGTGGCTTCGTAAAACTGAGTTTGCCAGAGCGTATGCCTTCGGACGAGACATCCATTCCTGTAGAATTGGCTACTTGACTAAAACATTTTTCGTGTCGCTATATAAAGACCTGCCAAAAATAAACACAATAATGACCGAAATACATTTCTAAACAAAAAACTCTTTCAGATATAGAAGTTTTGAAGACACATATTTTTAGACGTTAATTTTTAGATGTGAAAACGCACTGCTGAAATGCCTACATATTTGTGACGTCACAACTTTGTATTTTGTATGGGCGGCGTGAGAAATTTGTTTTTTAGCTATAAGAAATATTACGTTTGTGGTAATGGTTTCATAATAAAAGTTGCTATAAATTTAGCGGACTACAATACAGTACAATTGTAATTTAAGATTTTCATACTTTTAAAAATGGTCATATTCACTAAACTTTAAAGAAGCTTTAAGAACACTTAACGAATCGATATCAAATTAAAAGTATTTTTTGTTTAGTGTTTTTAGATAGAAATTATTATCATTGGAAACAAATTTTATATATATAATCTTAACATTAGGCAAATACCGAATTATAATATCTGTGACTATACTCACTCTAAGAGGTCATCATGTCGTTCACAGAGGGCCCCGTGTTGACAGCGGCGCCCTTCAGAAGATCGTTGATATCTCGCCTCAGCATCGACAGGTTTTGTGTGAATCTGGATGAAAAATGAATAAATAAATAATAAATAAATAAATATATAGGGACATATCACACAAATTGAGCTAGCCCCACAGTAAGTTGTGAACTTGTGTCGCAGGATACTAGCTCAACGATACTATATTTTATGACATATACTTATATAGATAAACATCCAAGACCCAGGTCATTCTGAAAAAGATCGTTTTCCATCATGACCTGACCGGGGATCGAACCCGGGACCCCCGTGTCGCAGACTGGCGTGTTGATCGCTGCGCCACGGAGCTCGTCAATAGATTAGATCTATTATATAGTAAGAAAAAAATTTAAAATACCGCCGTGTGTTCCCCCGGCAGAGTAAAATAGGACCACTACAAATTTTCACGTGGATGTCGTAGAAGGCGACTTAGGAAACACAAGCTAAACAAAGCTTATAAACATCAAAGAGACCTCTTCAACCCGTCTGGCCAATGTGGAGAGTGTAGGCCAAATCCTCTTAACTGCTCTGGCTAATATATGGCGCTGGTAGTACAGAGAGGGTCGAGCTCTTGCAGTGGAGACTAAAAAAAGACCACAGAAAAAATAAAAGCTTTAGTTGAAAAGAGTTTCTTTCGGCGTTTCTTCTCTGGTGTGGTCGGTTCCGAAAAGCTAATAGTCTGTAGCTCTTGAACAACAATTAATTAAATATATATTATTTAATGAGATAATCTTAAATGTGTTTTGACTTGAAAAGGGGCCTGCAAAGTCCTATTTTTCTAAAAAATGTCTTGATTTTTTTTGACTTCGTACGTGACTCACCTGTCTCTGTTCTTTGTGAGCAAGTTGGGTTCGATTCCCTGCATGAGTCCGTTGAACCACTGCGCCAGCTGTGGCTGCTTATCTCTGTAAACAAAAATAATTATTTGTACAAAGTGTTTATGAAAAAGTGCAAAACCTGAAATAAGTTTGTTCAGTATTGGGAGTAGAATCCACTCCACAAGCAGGGGTCAAATTTAAACCAAAAATATTTTCATCATCATTTCGTGTAGGTGACACGGTCAGTCACCATGCACACTCTGGTGTCAGAGTTCTTCGGAACCGCCTCTCGGCCTCTGACGTGGTTCCTTTAACGACTAACAGATGGCAGCCGGGACCAACGGCTTAACGTGCCTTCCGAAGCACGGAATCATCTTCCTTATCAGACAATCAGGTTTTAATTAGGCAGTGTTTAATCATTACTTAACTCTATGAAGCGGCGGCATCGCACTCTCGATCGTGCGTATTTGCCATAATTTTTTTTTAAACAGTAAGAAAAAGTTACTTGGTCGACCAAGGACGAGGTGGTGCGATGAGCTCAAGAACTACAGCAAAGACTGGAGAACAAAAACGACAGACAGACAAAAATGGAAAGGAGAGAAAGAGGCCTTTGCCCAGCACTGGGACACTCAAGGCTCGAAATAATAATAATAAAGAAAAAGTTGGGGTTTTGCGCTTTTTCATGAACACTTAGAAACTTGAAAAATATATTGATCTGGCAGTATAGAGAGGGTCGTACTCCTGCAGTGGAGACTAAAAAAGTCATGATGATGATGACGTACCTGGGCTGCTGAGCAATCATCTCCCCTAGAGGAGTATCAGGCCGAGGAGCGGTCGCGACATCGACCATTGGTTGCAGCAGTCTTCAAACATCACTTAGAACCTGATGATGAGGATGATGACGTACCTAGGCTGCTGAGCAGTCATCTCCCCTCGTATCCTGGAGAACTGCTCCTCGTTGAGGAGACCACTGTTTGCAGCAATTTTAAAACATTATCACCTAAAAGGGACCTGATGATGGTGATGATAATAATGATGATGATGACGTACCTGGGCTGCTGAGCGATCATCTCCCCTCGTATCCTGGAGAACTGCTCCTCGTTGAGGAGTATCAGGCCGAGGAGCGGTCGCGACATCGACCACTGGTTGCAGCAGTCTTCGAACATTATCACGTTTAGGACCTGCAAATAATGATAGGAAAAGCTTATTAAGAGTCGCTTGGAAGCGCATGTCTCCATACAAACGGAAAAAGGGAATTGTGGCAATATATGCGATAATTTTAGGGCAAAATTAAGCATCCAATCAATTAATCTCATTATAATCTACGTACGTTCCTATACAGTTTGGTTAAATTATCAAATGTTTGAGAATAATACGCCTCTCAAGATTTCCATACAAATTTGAAAAGGCTTGTAATTCTCAAACCATTGGTATTTTAACCAAGCTGTATAGGAACGTACGTAGATTATAATGAGATTAATTGATTAAATGCTTAATTTTACTCCAAAATTATCAAATATTGCCACAATTCCCTTTTTCCGTTTCTATGGAGACAGGCGCTTCCAGGCGACTCTTTCCTACCCCGTTGATGTTGTGTCCCACTGCTGGGCAAAAGCCTCCCCGAAAGGCCTGCCACGGAACTGGCTCAGTCGAGGGCTGTCTGTGTTGTCTGCACCTCTCGCACCGCAGGCACGGAGTGACTAGAGAGTGACTATGCCTACGCGTTCTCAACCCTAGCGCTTACACGCCCCGGCTCATGTTCACCGGTGCCCAAAGTAGAGTAGACCGGTGCCCGGTAGAGTGTCACCGCTGTGACTAGGTTTGAGATGTATTTTCAATACATTTGCTAATAATGAGGATCTTATGACATCGAAATCTGTGTCGTAATGATGTATTTACGGCACTAGTGCTTTTTACTTTACACCAATCACAAACGCTCAATAGCCCAATGCCACAGATGCAAAATTTAAACTTCTTCATAGAATCAGAGCAAAAAGTTTCAAGTTCAGCAAGAAAACTTTTTTCTGATTCGTGAGATGTGATTAATAACCGACTTCGAAAAGAAGAAGATCATCAATGTACTGTTTTGGAGAAAATAAACCTGAGTAAATGTACCTGATTATCATAAATGTATTTTTGCAAACTGCTTTAGTTCCTAACTTTTGTAAATTCCTATTTGCTGAACTGCAATCTTGTTTTAGTTTATGGTAATCGCAAATGTATTGAAAAACGTCGTATGACACTCGTACTATTACCGTAGCTAGTAGCTGCTGCATGATCTCGGGCCGTCGCTGTAAAACCTCGATGAACATGTTGGACGTCTGCGGCGGGGGCTGGCGGGGATTCTGCACTTTATTGCTAGCTGCGAACAAAATTTTAATTAATATTACATTATGATACAAGTACGAAAGCTGGATATTATAGCCGAGAAGCCGAGTGCTTTAATTAACCGATGACTATAATAGACATATAATAGTACATTATGATACAAGTACGGTAAGCTGGATATTATAGTCGAGGTGTTTATAGGCACGAGGCGAAGCAGAGTGCTTATAATAAACCGACGACTATAATAGTTTTCATGCTGAATTTGAAACTCTTTGCTTGGATTCTATGAAAATGTTTAAATTTTGCATCTGTGGCATTGGGCTATTGAGCGGTTGTGATAAGTGTAAAGTAAAAAGCACTAGTGACGTAAATACATCATTACGATACAGATTTCCATGTCATAAGAAGCGTATTATTAGCAAATGTATTGAAATTATGATACAAGTAGTATTGTGGTAGCCTTTTTTTTCGAATTAAAAAGTAAGTCCTTCCTCGTGCTCTAAACTATCTGTGTACAGTCTGAATCAAAATTTATGGCGGCTTAAAACATCGCGCGAGTTTTAGCGCAGTATTCGCGGGGCGGCGCGCGGGGAGGCGGGGCGCGTACTGCGCAGTGAGCAACTAATATCCGAGCCGCCATAGAGTTTGATTCAGACGGTACCAAATTTCACGAGCTCCGTGGCGCAGCGGTCAACACGCCGGTCTGTGACACGGATGGTCCGGGGTTCGATCCCCGGTCAGGTCAAGATGAAAAATGATCTTTTTCAGATTGACCTGGGTCTTGGATGTTTATCTATATATGTATTTGTTATAAAATATAGTATCGTTGAGTTAGTATCCCATAACACAAGTACATAAGAACTTACTTTGGGGCAATCTGTGTGATTTGTCCGTATATATTTATTTATTAATTTATTTAAATCGGTTTTTATTTATTTATTTATATTTTTATATAATAATTTTGGCGCGCAAGCGACACAGACAGACAGAGTTACTTTCGCATTTTTAATGAGTATCCTAATCCTAACTAATATTATAAATGCGAAAGTGAGTTTGTTTGTTTGTTACGCTTTCACGCCGTATCTACTGAACCGATCATCATGAACTTTTGCATACACATAGGTTAGAGTACCGTAAAGGACAAGGGCTATAAATTACGCGGGCGAAGCCGCGGATAACAGCTAGTGGCTGTAAATAAGTTTGACTTACATTTCTGAACTAATTGCTTAAATAGATATGTGACTATGTGGTCCAGCGTCGCGCAGCATCCCGTGCACACACTCGTGTCTGAAATAAAACGAATATCTGTAGGTATACTGTAACGAACATACAGAATATAAATGATGACTTTCGGCCTT
This sequence comes from Rhodophaea formosa, assembly GCA_963082605.1. Lineage (NCBI taxonomy): Eukaryota > Metazoa > Arthropoda > Insecta > Lepidoptera > Pyralidae > Rhodophaea > Rhodophaea formosa. The sequence continues at coordinate 5,849,112 of OY720229.1, read as the reverse complement.
GATTTGGATACTTTAAATTAGTAAAACCTTCTGTGAAGCGTCTTTCGATTTTGAAAATTTATTTCATAGATATAAAAGGTAAATAGCCAGAAATAACTCACCGAACGCCGTAAGCCCTTCGCTTATAGAACATAATATATAAAGAGTGGCGGAAGGTTGTAACGATGCTAAAAACGGCATATGGTCTTGTGCCAGCCGCTCTAATAGCACGTAGTACATAGAGCCAGTCTAGTTATAGTCAGCGAAATTGACTAATTTCGGTCTAGTCGGTGATACAGACTAATTCCCGTTTCCAGCGTTTTGTGCTAATAATAACGTAATAATACATAGTACTATTACTATGTATTATTACGTTATTAATAATACATAGCGCAGAAGGAATTACAAGACGAGTGATCTGCGATTAGTAACGTCATTTATTACGTCACAGTTACATCATTGACCCTACAGGAAGGCTGGGATTCCAAGCACTGTCCCTTCCCTGGAGCTGTGGGGAGGATTAGTCCTAGTACTAAATCCGGGAATCCGTTCTGTAGTACTAAAGTCCCCATCATGAGAAGCTATAAATTATGTAAACAAATGTTCAGGGGTTCGCAACATTTGGATGAAATAAAAAATAATATTTTTGTTTTTGAAAGAATTGGTCTTTAGTTTCGTATTACCCGTATAGTAATATAAGTCAGTTGTATTTGGTTAACTCATTCGCATTGTCGCTAGGTAACTCCAACTCAGTAGAAGTTTATTGATGTACTTAATTTATAGCTTCTCGTGGCGGGGAGTTTAGGTGGAGAGAACTCGATCATCCGCCGTTCGACGTTTACTTATGTGAGGACGAAGAAACTTTCATAAAGCGTTCTAAATTACGCTCAGCGCCATCTAGTTATGGACTTGGTAAATCAGCGTGCTACATTACGTCGATACCAACTAGTTCAGACTAGTCGGCGATACCGACTAAATTTGGTCTAGTCGACGATACTAACTAGTTTTTATTTTCCGTCCTATTTTGTGTTTATTTCGTGTGTTTTGTATGGAAAATAGTTTATAGCAAAAAAATTACTCACCGAGCGTTGTAAGTCCTTCGCTTATCGAACATAATACGTATATAGAGCGTGGCGGGAGGTTGTAACGATGCTAAACGGCATGTGGTCTTGTACCAGCCACTCTAACAACATAAAGTAGGGCGATACCGACTATTTTCGATCTAGTCGGCGATACTGACTAGTTTCATTATTTCATAGATTTAAAAGGTAAATAGCAAAATACCACTCACCAAGCGCTGTAAGTCCTTCGCTTATCGAACATAATATATAGAGTGTGGCGGGAGGTTGTAACGATGCTAAAAACGGCATGTGGTCTTGTGCCACCCAATCTAACAACACGTAGTAGGGAGATACCGACTATTTTCAATCTAGTCGACGAGACCGACTAAATTTGGTCTAGTCGGCGATACTGACTAGTTCATTATTTCATAGATTTAAAAGGTAAATAGCAAAATACCACTCACCAAGCGCTGTAAGTCCTTCGCTTATCGAACATAGTATATAGAGTGTGGCGGGAGGTTGTAACGATGCTAAAAACGGCATATGGTCTTGTGCCAGCCGCTCTAACAACACGTAGTACGGCGATACCAACTAGTTTCTGCCTAGTCGGCAAAACCGACTAATTTTGGTATAGTCGGCGATACTGACTAGTTTCATTTTCCGTCCTTTTTTGTGTGATTTGCATGAAAAAATATTTATAGCAAAAACACAACTCACCAAGCGCTGTAAGGCCTTCGCTTATCGAACATAGTATATAGAGTGTGGCAGGGGGTTGTAGCGATGCTAAAAAAGGCATGTGGTCTTGTGCCAGCCGCTCTAACAACACGTAGTAAGTTTGAGACAGTTTTGGATAGTCCTGAAAAAAAAAAGGGAATTTAATATAGGTAATGTATCAAGTAGCATTATTAAAAAAAAAAAACCCTGCTACCTTTTTGGGCAGTTTGCGTACGCCTCCTTCTAGCTGGTTAATATGTCCCATTTTAAGTATTTGGCTATGATTGAATAAATCTATCAATAATTTATTTCTTTGTAAAAATGAGTGGGCGCGACGAACCGACGGCCGATGGGGCAGAAAGGTTCTTGAATGGGCACCACGTACCGGCAAGCGCAGCGTTGGACATCCACCGAAGCAGGCCTATTTGCTAACTTTTGACAACTACGGTGTACATCATTTTCATGGTAACTTCAATATTCATTACGGCTTCGGTATGAATGACTATTTTTATTTAAGATATGAAAACTGTAATGGATGCTTAGGTGACAATCAAATCGTTGTACACCGAGTTAGCAAATCGGCCTGCAGGTGGGCGGACGACCTGGCGCTGGATGCAGGTCGCTTCCGACCGGTCGTATTGGAATCTTTGGGGGAGGCCTATGTCCAGCTGTGGACTTCCTGTGGCTGAGATGATGATGTGTGTGTACAGTTGGTATAATATAATACTTATGGGTTCAACATGTTCTACCATTTGGCATACAAATATATGTTGTGCTAGATTGCGCTTGGCAAGTCACTGCATATTAACTTTTTAATTGGTATAGAATTTGAATATTTTATGTCAAGAAATAATGTCACTACAATAATAATAAATAATATTAATCATCAGAAATTACAATGCAGAATAAAGAATAATATCACATTATTGTCATAGCGAAATTCATTTATATTTTAATAACATTTTTCTGCCTAGTAAATTCTTACCAGTAAATCACTTTGCGGTATACTGAGCAACAATTTGACGAACATATTTAGCGCGTTGTCCAGTGCCTCGTCGCCGTATAACCTGAAAACAATAATAAAATACCTATGTCGCAATATTTTTTATTAGATGCGAATAAAGGTACGCGCACATTATGACGGGCCGCATCGCAAAAATCCGCATCCGGATTGAAGCGCGTGCGAATTTTTGCGATGTGGCCCGTCATAATGTGCGCGTACCTTAAGTATTACTTATTTGTAGATGGTAATACATGTGGCAGTAGTAAATGAAAAGCCCAATAAAAACTTGTAAAAAGTCTTTCAAATCGTAAATACTGTCGCGAAAGCTCTCAGAATGGAAAATTTCCGAGCATCGTCTGTCGCGCTTATACTTCTTCCATCCTGCTCACACATGTTTTCTATCTCGCTCTTACACAGTCTCGAATATTCTGTCAGTCGGGATCTAAATTTTAAACCAATAAGATAGTTCCATGCTGGTTTGGGAGAGCAGGACATAGAATATACCAGCTGCTTCTCTTCCCGCGCACATCGTAAAAGCCAGTCAAGGGATTGGGCGAAAATCTAAGTAATTACATCAATGGACAATGCAGCTAGCAACCCATTATTATTTTGATTCCGTTTATCACCTACACGCCCACCAACAAGTTAAACGAGGCCTTTAGGTCTTCTAGACCTGGGCCCTATCTACCCCGCAAGGTATAAAGACATGATAACATATATGTATACTGTATACTACCGCGGCTTCGCCCGCGTGATATATAGCTTATGTCCTTCTCAGTACCCTCACCTGTGTGTATGCAAAATTTCATGATGATCGGTTCAGTAGTTTCGGCGTGAAAGCGTAACAAACAAACAAACAAACAAACTCACTTTCGTATTTATAATATTAGTAAGGAAGTAAGGATTTACCTAAAAACTCCGAAGTTAGCGTAGTTCCCGCACAGAGCAGCCTTCAGTATGCAAAAGCACAGAGATATGCCTTTCAGTTTCATCGCGTACATCTGTTTCTTGCTCACGTCTATCGTTAGTATTCGACTGCCTGGAAGAGAGAGAAATATAATGTTAAGAGTCCCAGGTAAACCCGCAATCCCATACAAACGTAGTTTGTATGGGATTGCGGGTTTAGTTTTACAACGTACGTTTTAGTTTTACAACAGTTAAGCCAGTACAAGTTTTCGACGAAACTTCAACTCGCTGTAATTTTGTATAGGTATTGTTTTTAAAATTAAAATCTGATTATTAACATCGATATGCCTTATCCGGTCGTATGTACGAAATTTGGTTGAGATTGGCTTAACTGTTGTAAAACTAAAACGAAACTACGTTTGTATAGGATTGCGGCTTTACGTGGGACTCTTAAGGTATGATATCGTAACAAGGTATAAAAAAAATCTGCCAAGTGCGAATCGGACTCGCGCATGAAGGGTTACGTACCATTATCTATACAAATTAGATTTTCGAGCAAAAAACGGCAATAAAATTACGTTTGTTGTATGGGAGGAGCGCTCCCCTCCCCCCCTCACCCCTTAAATATTTAATTATTATGTTTTTTCGCAATTAGTTGCAACGCAGACGACGGACAGTGGCGGACAAAAAGACCGCGGCGCGCTCGTATTCGTATTAAAATAAGGTTGCACTTTCTACGTGCAATACCTCATTTGACCTGGCGGACATACGCAGGCTAAGTGCAACCTTATTGTAATACTAATAAGAGTGCGCCGCTGACTTTTTGTCCGCCACTGTCTGTCGTCTGCGTTGCACCTTAATGTTATAGTGGCAACAGAAACACACCATCTGTGAAAATTCCAACTGTCCAGCTATCACAGTTTATGAGATACAGCCTGGTGACAGACAGGCAGACAGGCAGACAGACGGACAGCGAAGTCTCGTGAATAGGGTCCCGACTTGACCCTTTGAGTACGGAACCCTAAAAAAAAGAAAGTCTAGTCTTAGGAACAAGGCGGTTTTGCCGCGTGGGACGCGTGGTATTCAAGCAAAGTCTCGCCATCCAAATCCATTATATCCACTTGCCACTGAATTGCAGGCTAATTTATGGCCTTAGGGCCAAGTTGGTCTAGACGCGTAAAACGTGTGTATTATCAAAGACAATATAATACTAACGTAATAGACTGCCCACCTCATACAAAAATATTGGACCAAATTAAGGTTGCGAAAAGCAGGCGAATGTATGGCGCAGGAGTGCTAGTTTTGAACGCGTGACTCATTAAACGAGTGATTGACGCGAGTGTTTCCAAAAAGCTTCATTTTTGAATCGGTAGTTGACGAGTGATTGCAACGAGCGGTGTAGACCGCTCGTCTCCGCAGGTGACGAACGCTTTTACGTCAAAGTCACTGCCTGTCATATGAAGTTCATTGTCTTGATTTTACGTTTCTTTTGACGCTACATTTCATAAACATTTAAAAAAATCTTAATAACCTTAAAAAAAATATTAAAAATTCTGCGTGAAATATGAAGAAATTAAATCTTTTTCGCTGAAGGTTGGCAGCACTACAGTTCAAACGATGGTTTCAAAAATATGGCAAAATGGCATTTCGTGACTTGGAAGACGAGCGTGACGTGGAGTCGTGCACGACTTGCGCTTTAGTGAGTCACGCGTTCAAAAATAGCACTCCAGGAGAGTTGCTTGCTACTCGATACTAGATGGCGGTAATCTGCGTTAGCGTTTAACTTACTAAATATACGGTGTCATTTTAAAATATTATGCCTAAAATATTGTTTTTGATTTTTAATAAGATATATTTTGTAAATAATTTTTTTATATTCTCATAATACGGTAGATACAATGTTGTGTAGTTTCGAGTGGCGCCATCTATGCGGGTCTTTGAGAACAAATCGTACGATTAAGGCGTTGACACCACATGGTATTATAGATAAAGACTAGCCTCAGGGCCACGGAGATCTCCAAGAAACAGACATTTAAAAGCAATCGTGTTACGTGACATGGACGGCATCTTCACGGTAGAGTTTCGGTGTGATCTAAGCGCAACGGTGTTAATTAGCTCCCTTTGAACGCTCCAGAATTTGGTACGTACGGCTCGTCTACTTCAGTTTATATAAAGTCTTCGGCCAATACCAGTTAACCCTTCACAAGGCAGTAGGTATCAATAGTCATTGTTTTGGACCTTATCTCATGGGCATAAGGTTCAATTTTTGGTGGCTATATATTTGCCACTGCCTCGAAAAGGTTTAAAGTAACTCACCATACGCACAGATGATGTTAGACAGCTCCCCCTAAACAACTGTAGTATAGGAACGGACCCCACATATGTTATACACGTTCTTTATGTACAACTATATATTATTCTAAGATTAATTTAATAAATCATTGTATTATTGCAACTCGGCTGTTTCACTTGTCTCCTTCGGCTCCCGACAGTTCACAGCAGTATAGTCTAGCTTTAGGGCCAAGTCGGTCGAAGCAGCGACGTTTAAGAGTCGCCTGGAAGCGCATGTCTCCATACAAACGGAAAAAGGGAATTGTGGCAATATTTGATAATTTTGGAGTAAAATTAAGCATTTAATCAATTAATCTCATTATAATCTACATACGTTCCTATACAGCTTGGTTAAAATACCAATGGTTTGAGAATTACAAGCCTTTTCAAATTTGTATGGAAATCTTGAGAGGCGTATAATTCTCAAACATTTGATAATTCAACCAAACTGTATAGGAACGTACGTAGATTATAATGAGATTAATTGATTGGATGCTTAATTTTGCCTTAAAATTATCAAATATTGCCACAATTCCCTTTTTCCGTTTGTATGGAGACATGCGCTTCCAGGCGACTCTTGAATGGTATCATAATCTGTCAAGACGAGCGAAGAAAGCGAGGGGGCGGGGGCTGCGGTGCGCCGGATCATCGGCGAGCGAGACCCTCGGCCAACTCGCTAGGCTCCGCGCGTGTACCATAGATAATACTCGCTTTGTAATTTTACCAGCAGTACCTATAGAATTTACAGTCCGCTCTCTTATTTCCTTTACTCCTAGAACCTCGAACCTGCAGGATACCTAGTATTAATATGCAGTAGGAGAGTACAAGCCATTTCATAACTAGTTGAAACAACTCACCATACGCGCAGATGATGTTGGAGAGCTCCCTGAACAGCAGGATGCCGTTGGGGGAGCTCACGTCAAAGTGCAGCCGCTGGTTCCTGTTCTGGGCCAGCTCGGCCGCCAGCTTGAGCACCGGCGTGGTGAGGGACGGCTCCGCAAACCATAGCTCTATTCCGCGGAGTAATACTTTCATGTAGACAGGGTAGCTGAAATGTTAACCATAATTTTAAAGGTGTAAAAAAATTATGCGTTTTTTAATTTCAACAGTGCCGTGTGGTTTCGTGGTGGTCGGACGACGTGATAAGGTCGCAGGAAGGCGCTGGATGCAGGCCGCTTCCAACCGGTCGTATTGGAAATCCTTGAGGGAGGCCTATGTCCAGCAGTGGACTTCCTGTGGCTGAGATGATGATGATCATACTCACATCCAGTCAAACAGCATCATGTACGTAGTTTTAATAAAATAATAAAATACGTAGGCAAACTCCAGAGTGCTCAAAACAATAGTAACTAAAATCATTCTCAAATCTGTTACTATTAAGACCATTATAGTCAATCTGACACCAGTGATGGCCACTTACACACACGAAAATAACAACATCCAAACAATAATCAATTATTACAGTCCGAATCAAACTTAATGGCGGCTCCCCCTTAAGTGCACTCGTGCGGTGCACTACCAGTTTAAGCTTAAATATATACTAAAAAATAACATTGATATAAAAAATAAATAAGCAGTTTAACGTAAAAATATATTAATTTTGTGTCAAATGATAATCAGTCGTGTCGTTAACAAAATAAGTATTATTTTCGCTTGACAAAATAGTTTGCCGTGCGCCTGCTCCCAGTGCACGCAACGCGCCTTATACAGCTGCTATGGAAAAGGCGACGAAACGCCTGGCGCGTGAGACGGAAGATTAGTATGGAAGTTTAGCGAAATCTGGTGCGCCGCACGGGGCCCGACGCGGGCCGAACGCCGACGTTCCGTATGTTCGGATTAGGTAGTTTTCGTGTAAATTGTCTTACGTTTGTATTTGTTCGTGTTTTACTTTCGCTGTTTTTATGTTTTGTTTTACTTATCAATCTTATTATTATACTTTGTATATGTAAATAGAAAAATGCCTATCTAAATAAGAGAATTATTTCTGCTGTTAGGAATTATCCAAACAATTTTAGGCATGTTTTATGATGTGCACCACCAGGTCTTTGAGTCACGAGCCGCCACTGGTATTAGGTTACGCGAGGCGCGCGGGGAGGCAGGGCGCGTACAAGCAGTGAACAATTTATATCCGACGCGCCATTAAGTTTGAAACAAACTATCCCTAGCGACACAAAGACAACACGAGACTTAAAAATGTAATTACTTAAGAGTCTTTTGAGTATTCGGTAGGTAGTAATGTACTCACATCCAGTCAAACAGCATCATGTATGTAGTTTTGGTGTTGAACGCGAAGGCCAAGCCTCGCAAGTCCCGCGCGAGCCCTATGAGAGTCTTACGAGCTTCCTCTGACGCGAACACTGCGCTCTCCGAGCCGCCGAGAAGGCCTATTATGCTTTCGAAGGCGGCTGTAAGGAAAAAAAAATAAGTTTAATTTTATCTAATCCGAATCCCATCCTAACTAATATTATAAATGCGAAGTGAGTTTGTATACATGGCGAAATTTTGATCGCACCGGACCTTTAAAGGGGTGATTCAGCCTGTCAATATAAACAACTTTTCCTATGGGACAAATGTTCTAAACTCGAAAAAAATTCGACATTCCTATACAAATTGCCCGGGCGGCTGAACACTTTTGCATGAAAATGTCGAAATAAAATTTGAGTTTCGAGGATTGGTCCCATAGGAAAAATGGTTCATATCGACGGGCTGAATCACCCCTTTAAGGGTCCAGAACGATCAAAATTTCACCATGTATAGTTATTTGAAAGATTGATAGACGGACATCGAAGTCGCAGTAATAGGGACCCGTGTTTACCCTTTGGGTACGGACACCCAAAACCTAAACGTATTTGAAAATTTTCACGATCCTAAAACAACCGTTTAGTTTGCATGAGACTGACTCTATCAAAATACTATGAAGAGCATGGTTCGTTATCCATCTCTGACATGCCTATGACCGTTATTCCTACTCTTCTATGAGAAGTGTCGATCACCATTATTTGCCGGCCTATTTACTAACTCGGATGACAGGTATCGATGCCTATCAATCAAGAATTTACTGTTACAATGCGGTTTTTGTATTTCAAATTAAAAGTTCGAGCAAGCAAAACCCGCATTGTAACAGTAAATTCTTGATTGATAGGCATCGACACCTGTCATCCGAGTTAATAAGGGGGGTAAATAACTCTATGTACTACCAGAACCATATATTAGCCTAAGCAGTCACAGGATTTAGCCTTCACTCTCCACGCTGGCCAGACGGGTTGATGAAGTGTCGATCATAGCCGATTATAGACGATTGATGACAATATAAACTGACCTGTGATGGGCATCATGAACGCGTCGAACAGTTTTTCGTCCTCCCCCAATTCCACCATGAGCAGTCTCCCTAATGCTGTGTAGACCATGTTCCTACATAGCATCTCTGACGTGCCTACGCCAGTTATTCTCAATCCACTATAAGAAGTATCGATCATAGCCGATTATAGACGATTGATGGCAATAAACACTGACCTGTGATGGGCATCATGAACGCGTGGAACCGTTCTTCATCCTCCCCCAATTCCACCATAAGCAATCTCCCTAACGCTGTGTAGAGCATGGTCCGACATCGCATCTCTGACGTGCCTACGCCAGTTATGCCGAGGAAAGGGAAGTGTTCCGCCTGAAAAAAAAATTGCGATAATTTGTTTGTTCATTGTTTGTTTCACGCCCTATCTACTGAACCGATCATCATGAAAATTTGCATACACGTTGTCTGAAGTACGGAGACAACTAATGTTCCCGAGAGTTCGACACTGACGCGAGCGGAGCCGCGGGCGAATGCTAGTATTAAATAAAGCTACAGATAAATAAATAAATAAATAAATATATATATAGGGACATATCACACAAATTAAGCTAGCCCCACAGTAAGTTGTGAACTTGTGTCGCAGGATACTAACTCAACGATACTATATTTTATAATATATACTTATATAGATAAACATCCAAGACCCAGGTCAATATGAAAAAGATCTTTTTCCATCCTGACCTGACCGGGGATCGAACCCGGGACCCCCGTGTCGCAGGCTAGCGTGTTGACCGCTGCGCCACGGAGCTCGATATTATGTATCGTCACAGAATTCGTCAAGAATAATCATCATCATCATTATCAGGACTCTCTTAAGTCTTCACTGCAGGAGCTCGACCCTCTCTGTACTACTAGAGCCATAAATTAGCCAGAGCAGTCAGACTTGGCCTAGACTCTCCACGCTGGCCAGACGGGTTGGAGAGGTCTCTATGATGTTTATAAGCTTTGTTTAGCTTGTGTTTCTTAAGTCGCCTTTTACGTCATCCACGGGAAGACTTGGAGTGGTCCTATTCTACTCTGCCGGGAAGCACACGGCAGAAATAATGAATACGGCAAGAATAAAAACAGATTTAGGTGAAAAAAAAACTGCCAGAGAATAATGGTCAAAATAAAACTAAGGCATCGATTTAGGAGAAAATAACTGCAAACAAACTCACCGTGTGATGTGTAAGCATGAACTGCGTCTCTTCCAGTTTAATAAGTTTCAATTATTTGTTTACATTATAAATGCGAAAGTTAGTTTGTTGGTTTGTTTGTTCCGCTTTCACGCCCAATCTCGAAACAAGAACAATGGTCAAAATAAAACTATAAAAAGTGACAAATCAACTCACCGTGTGATGTGTAAGCATAAACTGCGTCTCTTCCAGTTTAACAAGTTTCCTGACGCACGAATACCCGCCGCTCAAGTCACTCAACAGCCCTAGCGTTTTTGCGATTATCTGTTCACTGCCGCCCCAGTATTTCAGGTTTGTGATTCTGGAAGAAGAAAAATACAATTGAGGAATAAGACCGTATCAAAAAATTAATTTTGCCGAGAATAGGACCACTCCCAAGTTTTCCCGTTGAAGTCATAGAAGGCGACTGAGGAAACGCAAGTTAAGCAAAGCTTACAAACATCAGAGAGATCTTTCCAACATGTCTGGCCAGCGTGGAGTGTAAGTTAGAGTGTAGGCGAAATCTTCTGACTGCTCTGGCTATTATATGGCTCTGGTAGTAAAGAGAGGTCCGTGCTCCTGCAGTGGAGACATATGACGACATCCACGGGAAGACTTAATTTAGATCTTAATTTCGATGTTTTCATAGTAGAATAACATGGGCACAAACCTACGTGGTTTTTATATGTAATTCTTATTAAAATATTGTAAAATATGTTTTTATATGGTAAATAAAAAAAAAAAAAAAACTTGTGGTGGCCCTATTCTACTCTACCGGGAACCACCCGGCATAACACTAAAAATGTGACTTACATTTTCCTCATGAGTACGCTAAGCAATTGACTCTCGTCACTAAGTCCCAGTACTTCAGACAGTCTCCTGTAGACTTTGCTGTTCTTCTGGACTTGTTCCCCGACGTATATCCGGCGGAACTGCTCGAAGAAGGACATCATGGCAAGTTCTAGTTTTTCACAGCCTCCCTAGAAAAAGGAGATAAATAATGAAGTGTAGGTTATAATATAAATGTATGAATCGGATTCATGTTCTCTATCTACATTGAAATTAAAATAAAATATTTTAAAGCCTGATAGCAGTAAAAGGTTTTTCGATAAAAAGTGAGCTCGCCTTCCATGTCGTTGTCGTCGCCGACACTGGCCGACAATGTAACATGTACTCACGTTGGCCAGCCGGCTGTCGGTGAGGTTCATGAGCTGCAGCACGCGACACACGAGCTCGACGTCCATGGCGTCGTTGTCGTCGAGTGTCGTCGTCGACACTGGCCGACATTGTAAGTACTCACGTTGGCCAGCCGGCTGTCGGTGAGGTTCATGAGCTGCAGCACGCGACACACGAGCTCGCCGTCCATATCGTTGTCGTCGCGTGTCGTGGCCGACACTCGCCGACAATGTAAGTACTCACGTTGGCCAGTCAGCTATCGGTGAGGTTCATGATCTGCAGCACGCGGCACGTAAGCTCGCCGTCCATGTGGTTGTCGTCGCTTGTCGTCGCCGACACTGGCCGACAATGTAACATGTACTCACGTTGGCCAGCCGGCTGTCGGTGAGGTTCATGAGCTGCAGCACGCGACACACGAGCTCGCCGTCCATGGCGTCGTTGTCGTCGCACGTCGTCGCCGACGCTCGTCCGCCGATTGCTGCGCCGATTATGTAGACCAGCCATGTGAGTTGGCCTGGAAATAAGAAAGTCTATATTAGAAATGAATGTTATGGCAAAATATTTATCGCGACTATGCTTCATTCGGTGAGTGTGAGAGCCGGAGGCACATCCCCCCCTCCTTCTCTGGGGAGGGAAAAATAAAGGCCGGCAACGCTCTTGTAACACCCCTGGAGTTGCAGTTGCCTATGGGCAGCGGTGATCACTTACCATCAGGTGACCCGCTTGCTCGTTTGCCGTCCTGTGACATAAAAAAAATCTATCAGGTCTCACCTTGCAGGATGAGTATCTGTTGTGTGTGCGTCTCGACGCTGTACTGCGCAGCGGCGCGGTCGAAGTGGGCCACCAACAGCTGGCACGTTTTGCCGTACTCGCAGCGGCCAATCACGGACAGCTGTTCCAGCTGCTGCTGGACTGTGCCTACTTCGTCCAGCGGGTCTTCTAGGCCGTCTCTGTGGAGGAAAGTTCTTATGAATTAACCTGTTTGTTTAAATATATACGGACAAATCACAGATTGAGCTGGCCCCAAAGTAAGTTCTTAAGTAAGACTTGTGTTATGGGATACTAACTCAACGATACTATCCCAAATAATATTATAAATGCGAAAGTGAGTTTGTTTGTTTATTTGTTTGTTTATTTGTTTCGCTTTCACGCCGTATCTACTGAACCGATCATCATAAAATTTTGCATGCACATAGGTTAGGGTACCGAGAAGGATATATTACGCGGGCGAAGTCGCGGGTAACAGATAGTATTTTATGAAATATACATATATAGATAAGCATCCAAGACCCAGGTCAATCCAGTCAATCCAATCCATTATTTTTCATCTTGACCTGACCGGGGTTCGAACCCGGGACCATCCGTGTCACAGACCAGCGTGTTGACTGCTGCGCCACGGAGCTCGTCAAAGAGCTTGTTTGTTTTTCGTGTGTGTAAGTGGCCATCACTGGTGTCAGATTTTTCAAGCTGCCTGAAGGCATCTGACATACCTTAACAATTACCATAAAAGATAACAACCGGGACCAACGGCCTAACGTGCCTTCCGAAGCACGGAGGAGCTCGAAATATTTTTTATGCCACTTGCGGTCAACACGCTAATTGTGGCCTTTGGGTCTTATGACCTAGGGCTGAGTAATGATGTGTGCTCAGTGAAGAGATGTATCTCAAACCTTAGTTGCTTTGGTTAGGTTAGGAAAATGAAAGAGAGAGAGAAGAAAGAGGGGAAGAGAGAAGAAGAAGAAAAAGCTAAGAAAAAATAATACTCACGTCACGACACTGGCGACGCAATCCAGACGAGAGCCAATATATGCTGCGGTGACGCCTGGCGCGTATGTCTCCAGGAGATGGGGCTCGCTAGCCTTTACGTAGGGCACTGAGGCCACCATGCGTTGCCATAAGGAGAGCAGGTAGTGTACTGAGTTTGGCGCAAATTGCCACATCTGGGAAGAGATAAACATATTAAAAAAAAAAAACAGATACTATCCGACATGGTTCAACCTCAAACCGGAAATGTTTCTCAGGGGGAATATGAAACCAGATTGCGCGGACTGACAGACCTGATTAAGACCTTCGGATGAGGTTGAAACATGTCGGCCAATAGCTGACTTTTTGCTGTTAAATATTTTAGTAATTCAAAATATGTGATACACCTTGGATTATTAAAAATATCTCTCAATAAAAAAATTTGAAGCTGTTCATATTTATTCTCCTATTAGCAATTTTCACGCGACTTCGTTCGCATAAATTACAGCATAATCTGCTTGTTAGAGATTTAATTTTTAATTTATTCTACTTAAGGGGAAACACTAGGCACAGTAGCGACGCCAATCATTTTATTCCTAATACTTTACAAATAGAAAGAAATTCAAGAATATAAACAATACAAGCCTTAGTAAATAACCTGAAGTATTTTTGGAATCATGTTTTAATATTATGAGAATCAGTCATTGAGAGAAAAAGTGATAACCGCCAAAAACGGCCGTTTTTGGCGGTAATCAGATTCTCATAATTCTCACTGATTCCGATAATAATAAACATGATTCCAAAAATACTTCAGGTTATTTACTAAGGCTTACATTGTTTATATTCTTGAATTTCTTTCTATTTGTTAAGTATTAGGAATAAAATGATTGGCGTCGCTACTGTGCCTAGTGTGCCCCCTTAAAGTTAGTGCAATAAAGAGTTCATTCATTCATTCATACATACATTCATGCGACTCAGCTTACTAATTTATAAGTGGCTGAGTACAAGTTTTTTTTTTGTTGATAATAAAAATAAAAAAGGAAATCGCAACGAAGATTTGCTTTCGGTATCCGGTTGCAATTTAATTGATAACGGAATGCGTAAATACATTCATATCTTATTTATCAAGTCAAAAGAGATAGGTTATTAATTCTAAAAGCGCATTAAGTAGGCATTATGAGGAAGGCACAGATAATATATGTCTATATTATTTTTAATATAATAATTACCTTATAAATCAATTTTAATGAAGAACTCATTGTGCATTTGTATTTAAGCCAAAAAATAGGAATAACCATAATTTTGTTTTTTTATTTTTTTATAGCGATATTTGTAATTTTTTTGGGCAAAAAAAAAATATGTCCACAATATCAGAATGATAAATAAACATTTTTATAGGTGTTTTCTTTGTCACCATGCTTTTCTGAGTCACTCTTATTAAATTAATAATTAAAACATGGGAAAAATTCTACGCAGGGAAGTATTTTAACTAGCAGTCTTTAGTCGTACAACGACTAATGAGATAGTTGGTTCAAATCCTGCCCGCGTCGAATTATTTCCCATATTTAATAAGTAAAATGGTCAGTGGCGGCTCGTGACTCAAAGACCTGGTTGTGCACATCATAAAACATGCCTAAATATTATGGATAATTTCTAAATGCAGAAATAATTCTCTCTCTTATTTAGATAGGCATTTTTTATTTACATATACTTAATGTATGATAATAAGATTAATAAGTAAAACAAAACATAAAAACAGCAAAAGCAAGACACGTACAAATACAAATGTAAGACAATTTACACGAAAACTATCTAATCCGAACGTCGGCGTTCGGCGTTCGTCCCGCGTCGGGCCCCGTGCGGCGCACGAGATTTCGCTAAACTTCCATACTAGTCTTCCGTCTCACGCGCCGGGCGTTTCGTCGCCATCTCAATAGTAGCTGTACGGGGCACGCTGCGTGCGCTGGGAGCGGGCGCACGGCAAATAATTTTGTCAAGCGAAAATAATACTTATTTTGTTAAAGACACGACTGATTATCATTTGACAAAAAATTAATATATTTTTACGTAAAACTGCTTATTTATTTTTTATATCAATGTAATTTTTTTGTAAATATTAAAGCTGAGGCCTAAGCTGAGTTTAGCGAAACTGGTAGTGCGCCGCACGAGTGCACTTAAGGGGGAGCCGCCAGTGAAAATGGTCCACTTAAACAAATAAAACGAACCTGTAGACTCTGAACAGTGAATTTGGCCACCAACTCGATGAGTCTCGGGTAGTTGTCCACCATCACCAACTCGCCCAACTGGTAGTTGGACTTCAACCTTGCGAGTAGTCGGCAGAACTCGTGGTAGTTCGTGGGGTCTGACAGGCCCTGTAAGAAATGAAATGAAATATTATTGTAGAATACAAACGCAAACAAAAAAAAGAAAAAAAAAATAAACACAAAAACAAAACAAAACAAAAACAATTAAAGAATAAATAAAATATAAATGGTAATATTAAAATAAAAAATCCGGCCAAATGCGTGTCGGGCCACGCGCAGTGTAGGGTTCCGTAGTTACGAATGACAACTTTGAGTTCACACTATTCACACTCGCACCTTACAGTTAAAAACATCTAACAATGAAAATAGTATGAAATTTTACAGTTTATAAGTTGGTTGCATATAACTTTTTAGTTTGTACTTAGTACTCAGAGCTCTGATAGTTTTCCTTTAAACTTCAGTATATATACTACTACTGTAATTTTTTTCACGTATCTATATATAACCGTTTAGCAGATAGAGGGGGGGGGGACACTTACCTCTAACAAAAATTCGCACTTTAAAACCAAATATTTCGGAAACAGATCCCTAAATCGAAAAATGGTGTTCTTAACCTCACAATATTTTTCAAAGACCTATTTAACGATATCCCACACGATGGGTAAATAGAGAAAAAAAATTACTCCCCCACTTTACTTGTATGGGGGCTACCATAAAAAAAATTTTTTCAAGTTTTTATTCTACCACTTTTTGCCATGATTAATATACATACCCATACCAAATTACAGCATTCTAGTACTTATAGTCTCTGAGTAAAACCGCGGACGGACAGACAGACAGACAGACATGGCGAAACTATAAGGGTTCCTTGTTTACTACGGAACCCTAAAACGAAGGAATACAAGTTGTACGTAATTAATATAAATATATACGGACAAATCACACAGATTGAGCTAGAGAGCCCAAAGAGTTCGAGACTTGTGTTATGGGATAATAACTTAACGATACCATATTATATAATAGAACATTCAAGATCCAGGTCAATCGTGGTTGTTCGTGGGGTCTGACAGGCCCTGTAAGGTAGTTGATGAGAATATTAGATTAGCTTCAGATAGTTGTCTATCATGACCAACTAGCCCACGTATGTGCCGCACGCCACACACCAGCTTTGTGTTACCCGTCCGTGAGACACTCGCTCACAAAAAGTCACCTACGTGTTGTCCAGCATGTGCCAGCTGGTTAAGGAACTTAGCGCGTCCAGTGTTAGATAACAGCGACCGTCTCACAGACGCCAGCTGCACGAGGCACGCTAGAGCCAAGCTGGCGTCTGCATTTACTTCCTATGCCATCTCACGTCTTAGCATTACGGTGCAGCCATAGACATAACATGTTACCTGCGTGTTATCCAGGATGTGGCGCACGCCACACGCCAGCCGATTGAGGAACTTTGCGCGTTCAGTGTTGGAGAACAGCGAGCGTCTCACAGACGCCAGCTGCACGAGGCAAGCTAGGGCTAAGCTGGCTAAGCCTCCGCCGAGAGCGTGGTACAGCTCGAAGAACAGCTCTAGAGTGCTCGGCTCGAGGAACGTGGGTCGCCAGGATGTGGGGATCTGTAAGAAAATATTATCAATTAATATCCACTCCAATCCGTCTGGCCAGCGTGAAGAGTGTAGGCAGCTATAGCTAATATATGGCTCTGGTAGTACAGAGAGGGTCGTGCTCCTGCAGTGGAGACTAACAAAGACTTGATAATGATGATGACTATATAGTCATTCCATGATACTCTACATATCAGTTTTCTAGTCATTTCTTCCTCTATTTCACCGCCAGTTTAGGTGTGCTGGTTGGAGTAATAAATGCCAAACTGCGGTAATTGAATAATGGCCGTTTATTCCGTAGCACACACAAAGTTTACATGTAGAAGGAGTGAAAGTCACAAGTCACAGAATACAGCACAGGAAGAAATACAGCACAAAGATAAATACAGCACAAGAAGAAAGAAAGTCTATCAAAGCACAGGCCGTACGCAGTAGGTACCAAGCGCGTAAACAAACGATTGCAATGGGCGCGGCAAAGCATAAATCGACGTGCACTCAGCGCTGGACGGGCAAGGGTCGACTGAATGTCACCTGGCCGGCCGGCCGGCGGCGCACACGCATAACGGTGCATGCCTATCCTAGTTATAGGATGCGGTGTGGAATGCAGTCCTCGCCGCATACTACGGAGATCGCTCGGCTATGCTTGTCAATTAAATAAATATTGAATTATTGTAGTGAAATAAAGTAAATAAAATGTATGTATGTAATGTATGATATTTAACTATACTTTATGTGTATGTATATATATATAATATATGTATATATTTATATTATATGTTCTATTTATTTATTATGTATGAAATAAACTATTTTATGTATTGTTGTTAACGTATGTTATTTTAATATTTTATGATATGTGATATGTTTGTGGTATGATAAGTTACCTACAGCCAGTTACGAAGTCTAGTCGTCTTTGCAGTGTAGTTTTTTTTATGATTTAGTACGGCAAACGAGCAAGCGGGTCACTTGATGGTAAGTGATCTTCGCTGCCCATGGACAACTTCAACACCAAGGGTGTGACAAGAGCGTTGCCAGCCAGACTAAAAAAGACCTGATGATGAAAACGTACCTGCACAGTACACATATCATCCGAACACTCATCGCTAGTGGTCCCGATGAAATCGAACGTGAGACAGTTGTGTGCGAGCTTCAGTACTGCAGCCACTAGGGCGTGGGGACGTTCATCTGATAGGTCCAGGGTCTTGCCGCGAGTGGCCGATAGCAAAGAGCAGGATAGACGGAACATCTCGAACAGTTGGGAGTCTCTGAAACAAGAAAATAAAAGTTTAAAATCTCGGCCAAGTGCAAGTCGGGCTTCGCCCATGAAGGGTTCAGGGCTCAGGGAAAGCATGAAGGGTCGAAAACCTCTATAATTTATCTTTATCTTGATCACTTTTTGTTTTTCATAGTGTTTGTATGAAAGTTTATGTACATGTATGGTGAGCCCCTTAATGTTATTTTTTTATTTTGTATGAAAATCGTAAAGCGGTTCGCAGAATACATCTACCAACCAAGTTTCAACTGTGTAGTTGCGCTTTACGGACAGACAGATGGGCATGACGAATCTGTAAGGGTTCCGTTTTTTTTTTCATCTCGCTACGGTACCCTAAAGAAATGATCTTGATAAAATCCATAAGACCATGGCAACTATGCATCACTGCTAGCCAAGGCTTTTGTGTTTCTATAATTGATTGAGAAGAATCCAGCATCTGACGGTCAGATAGCCTTCGTAATCAAGGGCAAATACATGTTATTTTTACCTGACTGACCCCCGTAATGTTTCGCGAGTATGTATCTACCGTGGATGTCGTAGAAGGCGACTTATGAAACACAAGCTAAACAAAGCTTATAAACATCAAAGAGGTCCATGTGAGGTGTCATTAGATTTGTATTCTTCCCCGGAGTATCATAGGTAAAAAATAAAGTTATTTATTATTTAAATCATGCAATTTGCTAATACTTTGCTTACCGAAACGACGAGGCTATCTTCCTGTGCTTGGCGAGTGAGCGGTTCGCGTCAGCCTCTGATACTTGATTCATCTCAACCACGAGTTGAGACAGTAGCTGTACACCGATAGTGCACATCTTACCGCAGGCAAAGACATTATAATACTAACGTAATAGAATGCCCACCTCTTACAAAAATATTGGACTGAATTAAGGTGGCGAAAAGTAGGCAAATGTATGGCGCAGGAGAGTTGCTTGCTACTCGATACTAGATGGCGATAATCTCGATAATCTGCGACTAGTAAGTCGCAGATTATCGCCATCTAGTATCCTAATATATCTTATTAACAATCAGAACAATATTTTAGGCATAATATTTTAATATATATTTTGTAAATAATGTTTTTATATTCTCATAATACGGTAGGTATAATGATGTGTAGTTACAAGTGGCGCCATCTATGAGAGTCTTTCGAAAACTAACGACTCTAATGACATTGACAGCAGACAAAATGTTGCCAGTTCTATAATTAGTGTTTAAACTGAACAGCGGCTAATAAAAAAGACCTGACGATGATGATGATGATGAATATGGTTCTCACCGAAATGACGAAGCTATCTTCCTGTGCTTGGCGAGTGAGCGGTTCGCGTCAGCCTCTGACACTTGATTCATCTCAACCACGAGTTGAGACAGTAGCTGTACACCGATAGTGCACATCTTACCGCAGGCAAAGACATTATTATACTAACGTAATAGAATGCCCACCTCTTACAAAAATATTGGACTGAATTAAGGTGGCGAAAAGTAGGCAAATGTATGGCGCAGGAGAGTTGCTTGCTACTCGATACTAGATGGCGATAATCTCGATAATCTGCGTCTAGTAAGTCGCAGATTATCGCCATCTAGTATCCTAATATATCTTATTAACAATCAGAACAATATTTTAGGCATATTTTAATATATATTTTGTAAATATTTTAATATATATTTTGTAAATATTTTAATATATATTTTGTAAATAATGTTTTTATATTCTCATAATACGGTAGGTATAATGATGTGTAGTTACAAGTGGCGCCATCTATGAGAGTCTTTCGAAAACAAACGACTCTAATGACATTGACAGCAGACAAAATGTTGCCAGTTCTATAATTAGTGTTTAAACTGAACAGCGGCTAAAAAAAAAGACCTGACGATGATGATGATGATGATGAATATTGTTCTCACCGAAATGACGAAGCTATCTTCCTGTGTTTGGCGAGTGAGCGGTTTGCATCAGCCTCTGACACTTGATTCATCTCAACCACGAGTTGAGACAGTAGCTGTACACCGATAGTGCACATCTCTGCTGGGCCCTGCAAACATTGGAATGAAATCAGCAAGTCCCGCCAATATCAACACAAAAAAGTGCAAACATTGCAAACGCGCATGTAACGGCAATTTTTTATATATTGTAGAGACTAAGAATAGTCTACACCCTAGTTTGCAACTTACTTAACCCTGTGCTACTCCTAGGGGCCCGAAAGAATGGGACTGTTTTCAGTTTTTACGAAAAAACTGTCTTAAGGATCACTTTTTCGGTAATATTTGTGTTACGCTTTTATGAAATACACCAAATCTACCGTTTGATTATTAATTGAACTCTCTGTGAGTTATGGTTATCGAGTCATAGTTTGTCAAAACATGTCCATTTTTTCACAAATTACATTACATAAATACCGATTTGGACGGTAATGTCCCATTCGCAAAATGTCTCGCTTCTAAAAACAAGACCATTTCGCGAAATGTCCCGTTAGCGAAATGTCCCGTCACCAAAGAACTATTTACTTGCAGCTCGTTAAAAGCCGTAGTCGCATGATGACTAAATTTGGTCTCTCATTACATATTATACTCCCTTAACTGTGTTAATCTTTATTTCTTTATCATACTATAAGTTTATCTTAATATAATACAAGTCATGGCTAAGTGTGAGTCTCACAGACAAAAAAGGAGGAGGTGCTCAATTAGACTTTGTTTTTTTTTTGTATGTTTGTTACGCGATTACTCAGTCAGTTATGGATCGATTAAGTGATTATTTTTTTGTTCGATAGGTAATGCTCCAGAGGTGGTCCCATAAAAAATTTGTCGCAATGTATCAAGCACTTTTTGAAAAAATAAACATAGACTCAAAAAGATTTTCAAAGGATGCCGTTCGGTTTAAACTTATTTGTATTTTATTCTTGTGCGAATCATTGATGAGAACGTTACTCCTCTGTTTTGACTTCAAAGGTGGTCCTATAATTTCTTTATCGCAATGTATGTAAATGTAATAAGTGCTTTTAGGAAAAAACAACAAAAAAAAAATTGTACAAGTATGCTGTTTATTTTATTTCTGTTCAATGTTTCGCGAATCAAGACAAGTTGATGAGGACGTTGTGTCTCTATTTTGATTGAACTACCACACCCACTAAAGCCTAATTAATAGTTCCAATTTATACATTTACGTATAGGGTTGAAGTAGGTTTTAGTTTCTTGTTAAAAATAATTATGTATGCGGACTTTCTTGTATGGAACCCTAAAAAAGTTAACAACTTCCGAAGAAAACAATATTACCTGAAGGAAACTGGTGACATCATTCATGACGTTCTGGAAGACAAATTCTTCTTTGATGGTGTCGAACCATCCCAGCTTTGTGATGCGCGCGAATAGGGACACCAATGACTGTAAAAAATATGTACAATATGTTAATACAGGCCGCGCCAATCTTTATTGGATCGGATATTAAACTCCCCGCCAGGAGAAGCTATAAATTAAGTACTTCAATAAATGATTTTAAGCTTTCGCGGTCACAATCACTATTATGTTCACTACGGGACTTACCGCGATTATTTTTGAGTTCTGTCTGATATTTCGACAACATTGCAGCTGCCATTTTCTCAGACAGTCTGTGAAAATGGCAGCTGCAATGTTGTCGAAATATCAGACAGAACTCAAAAATAATCGCGGTAAGTCCCGTAGTGAACATAATACTTCAATAAAC
Organism: Rhodophaea formosa; assembly: GCA_963082605.1. Lineage (NCBI taxonomy): Eukaryota > Metazoa > Arthropoda > Insecta > Lepidoptera > Pyralidae > Rhodophaea > Rhodophaea formosa. The sequence goes on along the minus strand of OY720229.1, from coordinate 5,826,864 downwards.
TTCTACTGAGTTAGAGTTACCTAGCGACAATATTATGAGTTAACCAAATACAATTGACCTTAACTACTATACGGGTAATACGAAACTAAAGACCAATACTAATTAGTTGGGTTATATTTTAACGATACAAAAGGCTGTCGCTCAGTGTTTTTTGGTACAGGAACGAGTCCGACTCCGTGAATGTAAAGATTTGGCGCATTTCTGAGATTAATAAAGTTTCTGAAGCAGTTTTTGCTATAAGTTGCATTTTTTATTAGCTATTGAGTCTTACTGATTTATAATAAAGTTTCTGTAACAGTTTTTGCTATAAATTGTTTTTTTTTTAATTTGCTATTGAGTCTCAATGCAGGGCAAAAGATTTTTTACGTTGCCAAATAATCATTTCACCTGCAAACTGCCTCCATTCTTTATGGAAAAATATTTCTAACCATCTCTTCTTTGGTCTATTTTTTACACAGAAATCAACAATATTATTTTTTATTTTATCCAAATGTTGCGAACCCCTGAACATTTGTTTACATAATTTATAGCTTCTTATGAAAGGGACTTTAGCTGCAAGGTGCACAGTATACGTGTAAATGTCGTAGAAGGCGACTAAGGAAAAACAACAAGCTAAACAAAGCTTATAAACAGCAAAGAGACCAGACGTCTCTTAGGTCTTAGCGGATCTGCCCCCCTATTTACTAACTCGGATGACAGGTGTCGATGCCTATCAATCTAGAATTAACTGTTACAATGCGGGTTTTGCTTGCTCGAACTTTTTATTTGAAATACAAAAACCGCATTGTAACACTAAATTCTTGATTGATAGGCATCGACACCTGTCATCCGAGTTAGTAAATAGGCCGGCTGGCCTACAATCTAACCGTCTGGCCAGCGTGGAAAGTGTAGTCCAAATCCTCTGACTGCTCTGGCAAATATATGGCTCTGGTAGTTCAGAGAGGGTCGTGCTGACTCGTGCTCCTGCAGTGGAAACTAAAAAAAGACCTGCAGGTCGATTTGCTAACTCGGTGTACAACGATTTGATTGTCACTTTAGCATCCATTACGGTTTTCATATCTCAAATAAAAATAGTCATTCAAACCGAAACCGTAATGAATATGGAAGTTACCATGAAAATGGTGTACACCGTAGCTGTCAAAAGTTAGCAAATAGGCCTGCTGATGAAGACAAAAAAAAATGAACTGTACACCCGTATACCTGAATAACGAAGCTGGCGAGCTTCGGCCGGGTAGCAAGGTAGTTGAGCACATAGTTCCTGATGTCCAGACGCTGCTGCACAGACAGACTGCTACTGGACCTGCCAACAAAGTACACTTTATTTGTAACAGTTAAATAATTTAGTAACAAATAGAACTATTTATAAGAACACTAGTAGGCATGTCGAATGGAAACAAATCGTGTTGCTATGTAAAGACCTCCCAAAAATAAACACGATAGTGACAATGACAAAAATACATTTCTAAACAAAAATACTGTATCAGATATAAAAAAATTAGTCTGATATTTTTAGAGGTGAAAACGCACTGCTGTAATGCCTACATATTCGTGACGTCACAACTAGGTATTTTGTACGGTTGACGGTTGGCGTGACGTCCGAATCGTAAACTTTGGCAATGGTTTCATAATAAAAGTTGCTATAAATTTCGTGGACTACATTACAGTATCATTATATTTAAAGATTTGCATACCCTTAAAACGGAACGATTCACTTAACGTTAAAGTAGCTTTAATCACTTAACGAATCGACATCAAATTAAAAGTGACCTTAACAGTATGTTTGAATAGAAATTAGTAACATTTGAAAGAAATGCTATCCTAATCCTAATACTAACTAATATTATAAATGCGAAAGTGAGTTTTTTTGTTTGTTTGTTTATTTGTTTGTTACGCTTTCACGCCGAATCTACTGAACCGATCATCATGAAATTTTGCATACACATGGGTTAGGGTATCGAGAAGGACATAGGCTATAAATTACGCGGGCGAAGCCGCCGGTAACAGCTAGTGTTATATAATTTCAACATTAGTCAACTACCGTATTTTCCTTAACTCTTGACTTGCGGAAAAACAGCGAAAATTTGAACTTGCGGAAAATTCGAAATTTTATACCTAATGAATGACATAATATTTTAAAGAAAACTTTGAAAATTCGCTCGCCTGCCAATTAGGCGATTTTCATAGAGCGCTGATCAGTGCTTAAGCAACCAAGAGGTTAAATTCCTAAAAATTATTTCTTTGTGCTCACTTACATCCTGTACAAAATTTTAAGATTCAAGGTACAGTAGTTTTGGTTTCGTTCGCATAAATTGTAGCCTATGCCACCAGCAGATAAATTTGCTATCTATAGGTCGTTTGCATCGTAGACCCCAACTAATGGACACAGGCGACCTGGAAGACCCCGACGGAGATGGCGCGACGACCTAGATTTGTACTCCAAAGACTGGCCAAACAAAGCACAAAGCAGAGATGAATGGAAAGCAGAGAGGGAGGCCTTCGCCCAGCAGTGGGATTTAACAGGCTAGCCAATAAATAAATAAAATATAGGTGAGAGGATTTTGAAAATCGCTCCAATAGTTTCGGAGCCTATTAAATGCAAACAATCAAATCTTTTATTTCATGTACGTTGCAGCCCTACTTATATTGTTCTAGGAGATGTAATGCATAAAACACGCAAGGCGAATGCACGGCGCAAGCGTGGGACACTATCATAGTATTTTAAACCTTATTACTATACACAAGACGACGTATATCGCAAAAAAAAAATTGCCGCCTCCATCTCGCACGTGGCATCTAGCTAGCGGTTTTTTGTCACGCGATTCTGGTCGTTTTACAAATGACAATAAGGCTTAAAATCTTATCTCAATATACCATGTCAGCGGCGTATATGCGCCGCGGCGCCTTATCTAGTTTTACGCCGGGAAAGTCCCGACATAAACGAGCATATTGTATGAATCGACGTATTACTCACGTCATGATAAGGGGAGGAAGCTAAAATAGATTGTAATTCTGCGAACTAATACGTGAAAATTCTATGTTTGAATTTAAACCCTTTGAATGAGTCCGTAGAGACAAGAAAAAAACGCGCGGAACAGAAGAGCCGTTTTTGAATATGTATGGTAAAATCACTTTTTAAGTCTGTTGTCTATTGAAAGCAGCATCATCAGTTTCTTTTTTATGGCGTAGGCGACAAACGAGCAAGCGGGTCGCCTGATGGTAAGTGATCACCGCTGCCCATGGACAACTGCAACACCAGGGGGGTCACAGGAGCGTTACCAGCCTTTTATTTTCCCTCCCCAGAGGGGAGAGGGAGATGGGCCTCCAGCTCTCTCGCTCACCGAAGGAAGCATAGCAGCGGTAAAGCTACTATTCTTGCGGTACTTCCCCAGAAGAGCTGGCCTATTCCAGCTACTAGCAAAGTGAATTCCACCGGTAGCGTGACTCTACCACATAGAAAAATGAGCAACATCCAAATCCTATCCTAATCATCATCATCATCAGGTCCTTGTAAGTCTCCACTGCAGGAGTACGACCCTCTCTGCACTTCCCAAGCCATATATATTATATATCATACATAATTATAGCCAGAGCTGTCAGAGGATTTGGCCTACACTCTCCACGCTGGCCAGACGGGTTGGAGAGGTCTCTTTGATGTTTATAAGTTTATAAGCTTTGTTTAGCTTGTTTCCTAAGTCGCCTTCTACGACATCCACGGGAAGACTTGGAGTGGTTCTATTCTACTCTGCCGGGAACCACACGACTATCCTAATCCTAACTTCCTAACTAATATTATAAATGTGAAAGTGAGTTTGTTTGTTTGTTTCTTACGCTTTCACGCCGTATTTACTGAAGCGATCATCATGAAGTTTAGCATACACATAGGTTAGGGTATTGAGGACATAGGCTAAAATCACGCGAACGAAGCCGCGGGTCAAAGATATAATTTTTATTCAAAATTGGATAATTGTATCTCTTTTTGAAAGTCATATTTTTCTTTCTTATTATTTTAAATTTTTAATATGCAAAATCGAAATACTACTAGCGTTTCGTAATGACCACTGGTGAGAAGAATACGTGGAAAGAAACTCAATCCAACTTCTAGGGTAACAGCTAGTAGGCTTTATAAGGGGCCCAGGTTTCCATTAACTGTTGATGACAATCTAGTTGGACAAAAGCCGTACCTGCTAATGAGCTTCGCAAGAGTCGTAGCTGCCAATAGCTGGGAGTAGCTGGAGTCAGCTCGCTCGAGCAGTGCTTGACATTTGCTCAACGTATCCGGAGATTCCTGAAAACAATCACATCGATCATCATCATCATCATCAGGTCTTTCTAGTCTCCACTACAGGAGCACGACCCTCTCTGTACTACCAGAGCCATATATTAGCTAGAGTAGTCAGAGGATTTGGCCTACACTCTCCACATCGATCACTACATATTATTAAACAAAGTCCTCTGCCGCGTCTGTCTGTCTGTTTGCGATAAACTCAAATATTACTGCGCGAATTTTCATTTGGTTTTCACCAATAGATAGAGTTACTCTTGAGGAAGGTTTATAGGTATAATACATGCTCGGGCGCAGACGGGGAGGGCTGCTAGTCATAAATAAACAATGCTTGGCCAAACTTTGTCTCTGATATAAATAAATATATAGGGACATATCACACAAATTGAGCTAGCCCCACAGTAAGTTGTGAACTTGTGTCGCAGGATACTAACTCAACGATACTATATTTTATAATATATACTTATATAGATAAACATCCAAGACCCAGGTCAATATGAAAAAGATCTTTTTCCATCTTGACCTGACCGGGGATCGAACCCGGGACCCCCGTGTCGCAGGCTAGCGTGTTGACCGCTGCGCCACGGAGCTCGACTATGTTAAGCACACTTTTGATTTTATATTTGCTATGATAAGTCTGCTTGAAATTAACATGATAAACCATATTAAAATGAATTTTATTAAGTTTTCTTCCATGCTGATTTGGAAGAAAAAAAAAACATACAATATACCAGCTGCTTTTCTTCCCGCGCAGACCATAAAAGCCGGTCAAGGGATTGGGCGAAAATCTAAGGAATAACGACAATAGGCGATGCAGCTAGCAAACCAGTACTATTGTGATTCCGCTTTTAACCTTATTGCTTAACATGCTAAACGTGTACGTTACGTAACCTCGGGCTCTCTCTACCCCGCAAGGGATAAGGACGTAATGATAATATGTATGTTATTAAGTTACACAAACAAGTAGGAGGATGACCAGCCCCCTATTTACTAACTCGGATGACAGGTGTCGATGCCTATCAATCTAGAATTTACTGTTACAATGCGGGTTTTGCTTGCTCGAACTTTTTATTTGAAATACAAAAACCGCATTGTAACAGTAAATTCTTGATTGATAGGCATCGACACCTGTCATCCGAGTTAGTAAATAGGCCGGCTGATGGTCGTTGCCAGCCTTTGAAGAAAACATAGACTTGTTTTACATAGACTTGTTTTTTGAAGGCTCCAATGACATAAGTGGCTATTACATGACAAGATATTCAGTTTGTGACGAGAGGGACATCTCTTTATGTTAGCGATATCTCTTAACACATTACAGGACAATAAACAAGACACAAGAAGTTTTATTGTTATAACTGCTATAGCCGTTCACTGTCCTGTAATGTGTTAACGTGTCTAAGGCGTCCTTTTCGTCAGAGACTTAGTAATAGCCTCCTTATCAATTTGGGAATACTGCCGTAGAATATTGATTCCACAGTTTGGTGGTATGTGGCAGGAAGTTTCTTTTTTAAAATATATGGTGCATGCATATGACTTCATGGTTTATATAAATACCTGAAAAGCAACCACTGCTTTTTCAGCCTGCTCCCTCACTAGCGGGTCCTGCGACTCGTACAACTGCTTGCAAAGCAGTTCTATTTGTATCACCTCCTGCAACAGAAAGCGTTATTTAAACATAAGCTAAACAAAGCTTATCGAAGTCAAAGAGGCCTGTCCAACCTCTCTGGCCAGCACGGAGAGTCGGCCACATCCTCAGAATGCTCTGGCTAACATATGGCTCTTATAGTAGAGGGTCGTGATCCTGAAGTGGAAAAAAGAACTGATGATGAAATAATATAAATAGGGACAATCCACACAGATATCTTTACTGGTACTCTGATATCTGTCTACTAGCACAAAGTATCTATTGGACCATAAGACGTAGAGGAACTTCCAAGAATCTGTATAATATATATCTGCTATAAAAATAAATAACAAAAACAACAGATGATTGGGGCCAGGGACATAAGTTTTTTAGCTTTTTTGTACCTTAAGCCCATTTGACGTCAAAAAAAGCTACCCATGACATTTTTACAAAATTAATATTTACCTGTTTTATGTGACTCACCAAAACAATAACATTTTTAAAAAGTCTGATCTAATAAAATAGAGGGGTTTTGAGAGTGGTGTAATGAGTGAGCTCATTTTCAAATTATTATATACTAGCTGTTACCCGCGGCTTCGCCCGCGTGATATATGGCCTATGCACTTCTCAGTACCCTAACCTATGTGTATGCAAAATTTCATAATGATCAGTTCAGTAGGTTGGGCGTGAAAGCGAAACAAACTCACTTTCGCATTTATAATATAAGTTGGGAAGTTGGGATGGGATGGGATTACTTATATTTTCTGCTCCGTCTATTATATTGCACATAGACATAATGTGAAAATAATAAACCATTACGGTTTGCAAGCTTTTGAACTAAAAGTACTATGGTATCAAAATCTGCAGATATAAAAAAATTATACCATCCACAATCGTAATATGTTGGTAAAAATCCAGGTCACAACAAATATTGTAAACAAAACTTATTTGCTGCTGTTATGAGTATGTCACAAGTCTTCTGCTCACACGAGCAGACAAGAAGCCTAAGTGTGTAAAATTGCCCACAAAACCAGGTGGACCAGGCTACTCCAGACAAGCTCCATGGCGCAGCGGTCAACATGCCTGCCTGCAACATGGATGGTCCTAGGCTCGATCCCTGGTCAGGTCAAGATGGAAAATGATCTTTTTCGGATCAACCTAGGTCTTGGATGTCTATCTATATAAGTATCTATTATAAAATATAGTATCGTTGAGTTAGTACCATGATTATGATATGATGATGATGATGAGTTAGTATCCTATTACACAAGTCTCGAACTTACTTCGGGCTAGCTCAATTTGTGCGATTTGTCAGTATATATTTATTTTATTTATTTACTCACACTGCTAATCGCTAAGAATTGAGATCTCTATACAAAATGAAACACTCTCATGATAACTTTGATCTTCTTCTTATCGAGTCGAAATGATTTCATTCTATTAAATATATTTTGACCAGTATTTGGCCACGCTGATTGCCCTGTCGTTAGCCTCATTAAGGTCCTGTACGGTGCAAGTAATGGGGCAGTTTGGGCATGACAGAAGGTGATGATGGTCTGATTGGCACCGCAGTCACACAAATTGTTGGTAGAGAAACCCCACCTGACCCTGTTTTGCTCTTACATCCTGATTGGCAAACTCTACCAGACACAAAAAATGCCAGCCTGCGACACGAGGGGGAACAGGTTCAATCCCAGGTCAGGTCAGAATGGCAAATTATCTTTTTCAGATTAGCCTGGGTTTTGAATGTTTATGTATAAGTATCTCTCTATTTTGAAGTAAAGTATTGTTGAGTTAGTATCCTACGACACAAGTTAAAAACTTACTGTGGGGCTAGCTGAATCTGTTTTTGATTTGTCCCTTTATATTTTAGAAAGCGCTTAAATATTCCTAATCATCAATTACCTGTAAGTCATTAGTGTTCTTCATAATTTCAGTATTTCCTTCATGCCAAAATGATGTTACCAAAGATCCAAAGTTAAATAAATAGCATTATGATCAATCACTGCTTTAGGTTTTTTTACTTCAATGAAATTATGCGGTCAAAGATAATATTGTTAAACTTTCGCCATACAAGGGTATCACACTTGTCATAGCTTCACGCATCAAAATATAACCAAAAAGCCGGCAAAATCTTAACCACAGTATACGGCATGGAATAAGATATAGTTTTAGTGCTTATTATGTTAATAATACGTCGAATTTTACTGTAAAATCAGAAAAATAACGAGACTATTCAATCTTGTTCCACAAAACGACGTACTTAAAACAATCGAAATTATTGTAGTAAAGGTGTGCATCCGATTTATCACAAGTCGAAATTGATCTGAGGGTGTGTTGTGTGAATTAAATGCTGGTAATTCAGTTAGGATCAAGTAAAAATCATAATATTTTGATTCTCACCTGTTCTTCAGCCATTTTTGTTATTTTCTTGCATTTGAAGTAACGTTTCGTTTGACAAAAAAATCTTCATAAAATGTTACATTCCTGAAACAAAATGAAATATGAAATATTCAGGTATAAATCCAAGTTTAGCTTTTATAACACTAACAGAAGAGTATTTGATACACTTTTGAAGCAACCGAATCAATAAATTTTGTATTGTACCAGGTAAACAATATAAAATTTACAAGAAAAGATAATATTCAAAAATATAATAAATAAATTACCTACTTGCGACGGAACGTTGTCAAGTATACGCGAGATGCGGTTCGGCAAAAGAAAATATTTCTTTAATATCACCTTTTTAATAGAAAAAAAAGTGGTTGCATCTTTATTTTAAATAAAACTGTGTTAAAAATAATTTGAGTTTGTTGTTAGTTTGTTGTTTGTGTTAATATATTTCTTTCTATATGCACCAAAAAAAAATCTTTCTTCTAGAAAGAAAAATATCAAATAATATATCTACCTCATATCTTCTGACAAAATGCCTGCCGATATAAGTAGTAACCGTGATAAAATTCTTGAAATTTGCAAATTTACCCGTGCGCGCGGGCCACTAGCGCAGACACTCCACAGACATAAAAAAAATTGTTCAGCCCAGGAATACAGCAAAATACTGGCTGAACATGAGAAACATAAATGACACAATAAAGAAGAAAATTAAAATGTCGTAGAACAAAAGCAGAATCGTGCCAAATTCTTTGCGTAGTCGAACTCTCTTCAAAAAAATGTTTTATTTTCGCTGATTACCAAATTTTTGTTAATCCATATAATTACAGCCCTAGCCAAGTAGTCACACAATGTTAAGGGCTTCAATAACAAAAGTTAAGAGGGCTTGTGCGTTAGCCCGCATTCCTAGTATTCTACGGGGAGATTTCCAAAATTCACCATGCAATTTCGACAAAAGTAAGTACCCAGGTCCTTTACTATCAAATGACTTTGGCACTGGCCCCAGATGAGTCGAGCTAGACGCCAGTGGAGTGGACCGATAGTCAAGTTGAGAACGTCATTAGTATGTAGTAGGGCATGAGTTTTGGAATTTCGCCGTTCGCAAACGAGCGGTTGTTCCATTCAAAAATCGAAGACTAGTGATCACACGTTCAAAAATAGTACCCCTCGTCCTATTCAGAGTGACTACTGAAATGATTTGATAGCTTTTACTGCTGGTCGCCTGTCGGACACTGACCCTTCCTTGGATGCCTTTTACATTAAATTAAGATTAGTGATTTAGCCTAGTTGCCTAGTAAAATGCCCGGAAATGACCCACCGACCAAATCTTTAAGGGATAGCGATTGGTGAAGCATACCTAATTTTATAGCGTCCACCTTCCGTCACTAGGCACACTAGCGACGCCAATAGTTTTATTCCTAATACTTAAGAAATGGAATGAAATTCAAGAATGTAAATCATAAAGGTAAGCCTTTGTAAATAACCTAAAGTATTTTTGGAATCATGTTTTAAACTTATGAGAATCAGTTATTTAGAGAACTAATGTTTACCGCCTAAAACGGCCGTGTTGGCGGTAATCAGTAGTTCTCTTAAAATGATTGGCGTCGCTAGTGTGCCTAGTGTGGGCCCTTAGGTTTAAGTTTCGCGCAAACTGAGGCGAATCCCGCGTGGGATGCAAATCTGCGCGATTCGCTCGCTCACTCGCTGAGACTTTCAAAATGAAGCGAATCCGGCGGGTCATAATTTTTTTGTTTTCTCTGTATGAAAACATATTTCTTTTGATATATCGTTATGGCTAGCAATCCATCACTATATTCATGCGTTAAGGTAGAAAGCGGTTTAGCGCTAAGCGTGGCCTTAGGGTTTTATAACCTTGGGCTCTGTCTACCCCGTAAGGGATGAAGTCGTGATAATATGTATGCATATTAAGATGTACCTAGTTAATATACTTAGATGAATTCCTCAAAGTAGTTACATAGGTTGTATCGAATTGTATCGGTTAACACCTACATGTATCGAACTCTGTTCTTAATGCGTTCCATACCTTATATTTTTCCTATACTTTTATAGCCATCGATGTTGACGCAGTATAAGTAGAATCTTGTTTTCTTTTACTTTTTGTAAAAATAGTTCGAAGTTCAACGGTTTTCTAAGAATCAGGCACATCAAGCGTACGAGTTATTTCGCTGCGATTATTCGTTCCAACGTCAACACATCCTATAAGTATCGGCGCGAGTGAATCGCGCGGGATTCGCCTCAATTTGAGAGCTTTATATAAAACTAGCTATTACCCGCGGCTTTGCCCGCGTGATATATAGCCTATGTCCTTCTCAGTATCCTTACATATGTGTATGCAAAATTTTATGATGATCAGTTCAGTAGATACGGCGTGAAAGCGTAGGTAACAAACAAACTCACTTTCGCCTTTATAATATTACTAGCTGTTACCCGCGGCTTCGCCCGCGTAATTTATAGCCTATGTCCTTCTCGGTACCCTAACCTATGTGTATGCAAAATTTCATGATTATCGGTTCAGTAGATACGGCGTGAAAGCGTAACAAACAAACAAACAAACAAACTCACTTTCGCATTTATAATATTAGTTAGGATAGGATTAGGATATTATTAGTTAGGACTAGCTGTTACCCGCGGCTTCGCCGCTTCTTCGCGTGATATATAGCCTATGTCCTTCTCAGTACCCTAAGCTATGTGTATGCTAAATTCATGATGATCGGTTTCAGTAGGTTGGGTGTGAAAGCGTAACAAACAAACAAACAAACTCACTTTTGCGTTTATAATATTAGTTAGGATTAGGATAGGATGTCCTTGTCAGTACCCTAGCCTATGTGTATGCAAAATTTCATGATGATCGGTTCAGTGGGTTGGGTGTGAAAGCGTAACAAACAAACAAATAAACAAACAAATTCACTTTCGCATTTATAATATTAGTTGGGATGGAATTAGTTAGGATAGTTAGGAAGTTAGGACTAGCGACCCACAGCCCACAGCGCCGTAGTAAGCATAGCAAAACCTAAACCTATTATTTATTTAAATATTGTTTTACGGCCCTGGATACAAGTCCTTTTGAGCCTATACGTATATTAATATTCAGGGCAGTTAGGTACATATGTATATAATGAAAAATAAGGAAATCTATCACAGATAAGTAGGGCACAAATTCAAAGAACCAAATTATAATCGACCAATTTATAGAAAGACACGCTACTAGTAACCCTAAACTGCGCGTGACCCGACACTCACTTGGTCGGTATTTTTAAAAATAATAATTGAAATTGAAAGCGATCAATTTTATTTTTTATTTTATTTATTAAGGCACATCAACAATGCAAACACAAACATTGAATACCTATATCTAGTGTTTACATCTATAACCGATATGCACAGCATGCAAATAATAACTTGACAAAATTTCAAGATCAAGTAATTTGCATGTGGTTTGATTACGGGTATGTCTTTTGTACGTTGTATAATTTGTTAACGGAAGTTCGACATTCATCATAAATCTTTTTATAATTATTAATCGTGACCTGTAGCACACAGCCGCGTTTGTGAAACGGAAGCGTTCCGGAACGGAACATTGGCGAAACCGGGAAACGCTGTCTAAGTATGATTTTGTTTGGTGCGTCTCACACTCAGTGGCGTAACTACGCCATCTGGGGCCCGTGGCAAATTCTTTTGATGGGGCCCTATCAGTAAAAATCGTCACGTTGTACTTAGTTTAATTTTAACAAACTTCGAGATTTTCAGCGCGTGGGATATATACAACGCGTAATGACACGTTGTATATGTCCCACTAATTGCCATAGGCCTCCTCTCTTAGGCGAGATGGTCTAAACGGAGGTAAAAAATATTTTTTAAATGATATGAAATGAATAGTATTTATTCAAATTTTGGATCTCATGTATCGCTTTTTGAACGTCATTTATCTTTCTTGTTATATTTTTTTTTTGCAAAATCGAAAAACTACTAGCGTTTCGGAAAGACCTCTGATTTGATTTCTTGACTTCTTGGGCCGGGGCCCTCTTGGGTCGGGGGTCCGTGGTATTTTGCCAGCCCTATTGTTACGCCACTAATCACACGGCAAGCGGAACGAAACCGATACGAAATCGTGCTACAGCGTTTCGCGGTTTCGCCAATGTTTCTTTCCGGAATGCTTCCATTCCGCATTCGCGGCTTTGTGTTACAGGCGTCGCGAATACACGCTGTATACAGAAGAAGACTAGCTTTTTCTGCGGCTCCGCTCACGTCATGTCCATTCAATCAACCGTTTAGCTATTCAACTCAACGGCGCCGTTCAGTTAGTGGCCCGATGCCGAGGAGCCCGATGGTCCAGTGGGTGTGAGCTCTATGAGCGCTTACATATGTTAAGCAACCCCTGGCGCAGTCCCTACTTGGATGGGTGACCGCAAGTGGCATAAAAATATCTCGACCTCCTCCGTGCTTCGGAAGGCACGTTAAGCCGTTGGTCCCGGTTGTCATCGTTGATGGCAGTCGTTAAGCTATGTCAGATGCCTTAAGGCAGCTTGAAAAATCTGACACCAGTGTTGGCCACTTACACATACGAAAAACTAAACAGTTAGTGGCCTTAATGCTGTTAGCAGGAAACACAAGCTAAACAAAGCTCTCAAGCCAAAAAGCCAACTCATCTGGTCAGCGTGGAGAGTGTAGGCCAAATATTCTTACTGCTATGGCTAATATATGACGCTGGTAGTACAGCGAGGGTTGTGCTCCTGCAGTGGAGACTAAAAAAACCCCCGATCATGATGACCACTACGAAACGGTAGTCCACAGATTGTAATTACCACGGGAAAAGCCGTGTACAAAAGCTACTAATATTATATACTCGAAATTGATCAATGGTGTTCTGACCCCAAAAGTGGGATAAGTAGAGAAGGTAGAAGTACTCTGTTTTCACGCTGTCTTTAAGTAACCGATTTGGATGGAGTAGCAGATTGTTTTTTTTTTTATATACGGACAAATCACACAGATTGAGCTAGCCCACAGATCACCCCCAATTGGGGGTAATCTGTGAGCTAGCCCCAAAGTAAGTTCGAGACTTGTGTTATGGAATACCAACTCAACGATACTATATTTTATAATATACTAGCAGCCCTACCCGGCTGCGCCCGGCCATGTATTATACCTTAAAACCTTCCTCGTGAATCACTCTATCTATTGGTGAAAACCGTATGAAAATCCGTGGAGTAGTTTTTGAGTTTATCGCGAACAGACAGACAGACAGACAGACAGACGCGGCGGAGGACTTTGTTTAATAATATGTAGTGATACTTATATAGATAAACATCCAAGACAAGAATAGGTCAATCTGAAAAAGATTATTTTCCATCTTGACCTGACCGGGGATCGAACCCGGGACCATCCGTGTCGCAGGCAGGTGTGTTGACCGCTGCGCCACGGAGCTCGTCAAGATGAGTTAAATGAATTCTGGATTTATATTGTATTAAAGTACTTGTTTACACAGCACATCATACGAGTACATCTATTCGGGTGTGTGGTCATATTTATGACCACCTGTTCAAATTCCTGTAAACCATCTAGCAATCTTCAAAGTACAGCTGCCCTGTGAGACAGTCTTTCGTGTGTCTTTGCTTATTGTCATTCAAAACAAGGTGTCAAAGTCAAAAGTCAAAGTCAATCATTTTATTCATCATAAGATATTTCAATATCATTTAGTGAACGTCAATTTTTTTCATAATTACAATTAGTTTACAAAAATATGTTAGGTATTGTTGACGTCAATAATTTACTTAGTGCAGAAGAAGCGGCAACAAACTGCACAGCGCATGTGTGCCTAGAATGGCCGATTTTAGTGTGGGTTTGCCGAGAACCAGTACTAGACTAGCATATAATTATATATATCGTATACCTATATACTCTTATAGAATTCAGAAATAAGACATGGAAAAGGCTTACGCGCAGGATATCTTATTTTCATAAAAGTTTATCAGAATAACATGTAAATGCATAAAAACACCCCTTTCAGTACTCAAAGTCAAAGATTTTTATTCAAAATTGAATAATTGTATCTCTTTTTGAACGTCATATTTTTCACTTTCTTATTATTTATAATATGAAAAATCGAAAAACTACTAGCGTTTCGTAATGACCACTGGTGAGAAGAATACGCCGAAAGAAACTCAATCCAGACTTTGTCCCTACGCGCCTGAAGGGCTTCGATTACAATATTTTACAATTATTTATTTATTTCTAATGTTATTTATAAAATGTTTGTATTTGTATATTAATTACAATTAATTAAATTACTAACACGCATTTTTATCATTTAAATAATCATTAATACAATGATATGCCATTTTTTACTATGTCTCTCGCTTCTTAGCTATTCTCCTGACCTCTCTTTTATACAATTCCGACTTTACCTTTATTTGATCCAAATATGCATATCGTAATTAAATAACTAATATTAGTAATAATTCGATTGTCATAAGCGTATTGTAATTCTTCTGTGTAATAATCTTTTTTTTTAACAATTCAACTCCATTTTCCTGGCTCAAAATTATCATGATTAATTGTCCAAATCTAGTGACAAAATCTGGAATTAGGCAAACCGCCAAGGATAATGAAAAATGGCGAAAAAATGTACAGAAATTCTCTTTGAATCACAAAAGTATATAAAATATTGAGACTCATAATTTTTTCGCTATTTTTCAGTATCTGGGATTTTCATGAAAAGCAAGAGTACAACTTCCTGTTCAAATGATGACGAAGATGAGAAATGCAAACGATGTAAGCAGTTGATTGAACTAGCCTTTGGTCCCGAGATGCCACCCGGAGAAGGAATTGAAGAGATTGGATTTGCTAAAATACCCGAGCTGCATGCGGAAAATATAACACCAGACATAACAAGAGCTGATACAATATGCGAAAGAGATAAAAGAATTACATCTGAAGTAACAATGTCAAAGGAAGATAATACTGATGAGGATATGCCTTATATTCTTAAAGCGACAAAAATAGAAGACGAAGATAAATTTGGACAAAAAGTTGAAATAATCAAAGAGCCTTATCAATCTTTTAAGAGAAGCAAGGACATTCATATCGACAGAGAAACGCCTGTTTTGCTATCTAATAAAAATTCTAAGAAACAGTCGAGTGGGGACACAAATATGCTGGAAATGCTCGCTAAGCAAAGCAGTGATACAACTGATAATAAAGTATTAAATGAAATAGAAAAACTCGGTATTTCTCAGAAGCTTTTGAAAGATATCACAAATAATAGCTTTGGTAATGAAGGAATTTCAACTAATACATTAAAAAAAGATACATCGAAACCTGACAAGATATCCGAAATTGATTTAGAAACTAGAGTATTAGAAAAAGATCAAACAAAGATGTCTAAAAGAAATTTTATTAATAGACGAGCAATGAAGCATTTAGCCATGCATATGGGAGCTGAAGATATTACGAAAAATATCACATCTAGAGCAAAAAAATCTGGCGAAGTAAAGATGAAAAAAGATGATGACGATTCGTCGAATAAGTTGATCGATGATAGACATTTTAGGATAGAGCTTAAAATTCCGTTTGAACGAGAAAAAGTACTAGAAAAAGACGGACATATTTTCACGTCCAAGATACTGACAAATGATAGACCTATAAGAACGGAGAATGAAAATCCACTTAATAGTCGTATCAAGACAGAAAATGATTCATACAATATATTGACATATGATAGACATATCAAAAGAGATCAAATCCCCCTTGATCGTGAAAAGATACCCGAAATTAATAGAGAAAAAGTTCATTCGGAAAATATTTCCTCAAATATACTGACAGATGACAGACATTTCAGGACTGAGATTAAAAATTCACCGATCGACCGTGAAACGTTACCACAAATTGCCAGAGAAAAAGTTGAATTAGGAAACGTTAATATTAAAACACAGAAGGAACCTACTATAGCGACCGACGATAATGATAAGAATGAACCTGTTATTTTAGTTAAAGAGTGCAAAGATCCTGATTGTTTTAGAATAACTCCGGAAACTCCAAAGGCTCAAACTCTAACGGATCAACTAATAGCTTTAAATTTAAAAATTCAGAATGCTATGGCTGCTGGTCAGACTTCTGAGGTAGGTCAACTTAAGGTGCAAGAAGAAATACTAGCCAAAGAAGTTGCACGACAAAACTTAACCAAAGAGTTGGATAAAACGCAAGAAGAAATATTTGCCAAAAAAGTTGCACGACAAAAATTAACCAAAGAGTTGGATCAAACGCAAGAAGAAATACTTATTAAAGAAGTTGCACGTCAAAAATTAACCAAAGAGATGGATAAAATTTTTAAAGATGACATAATGCCACGTCATTTGTTATCTAATTTGACTGTGGTTTCAAAAGATTCAAAGACAAAAGCAATGGCTAGCAAAGTGGCTGAGCCATCCGCATTTGGTAAAGCAAATACTGCAAAGATGGCAAATGATCAAAGAGTGCCGCCCCACATGTTTCAAGACTTGACAGTTTTAGCAAGAAATGTACCTAAAGAATCTGAACTAAAGAAAGCAATCGAAAATTTCTTCGAACAAGAACATGACCCCGTATTGATAAAACCAGATAGATTGCAATATAGTTCACCAAATGATGATATCGTTGAAGATAAAGATTATTCGGTAGAACTTGATCCACGTGTGGTAATTAGAGAAGACTTCCAAATGCAGCCCGAGTATACAGAACCCCATTCTCCTCAAAATCCCCTGGATCCTAATTATTATTCAAATTACTTCAATAGTCAAGGCAATCCACAGAATATCCCTCCTCAAAATCCTTATGAAATGCCTTCTCAAAATCCATATAATTCTCCACCTCCATACGGTGGCCCTCAAAATATACATTTCTATAAAAGAGCGGCGGTGGCCAATGCAGTCGTGCCGGATGTAATGCCACAGAATAAAGACAATCAAATTGTTACCAGCGACGGTGAACTACCACCAAAAGTAAAAACAACCCAGGACGATTATAAAAAGCAACCTAATGAAATACCCCTTGCCAGTACTCCTTTACCCCATATCAAAATGCCGCATGCAGCTTCCTCATCGACCGTTGCAAAAGGTAAATTGACAGAAAATATATCTACTTCTAATATAAATACAGTAAAGGGGAACAACACAGCGCATGAAGATAATCTTAACATGACTTCTTCAACTATCGACTTTAATAAAAAACATATTGATCCAAGTTCCAAAAAATCAGCAGTCAAATTGGAAGAAAATACTAACAATTTACCTAATAGAGTCATACAGATGACAGAAAGCACTACGGATAAGAAAAGCAACAATATTAAAGATAATTTAAATCGTAGTATTATGCCGGGATTGACCCCTGAAACTTCTCGTTTCAAAGTCAGAAGTGAGTCTATGGACACAGCGCATGAAGATAATCTTTACATGACTTCTTCAACTAACGACTCTAATAAAAAACATATTGATCCATATTCCAAAAAATCAGCAGTCAAATTGGAAGAAAATACTAACAATTTACCTAATAAAGTCATACAGATGACAGAAAGCACTATGGATAAGAAAAACAAAAATATAAAAGATAATTTAAAACGTAGTATTATGCCGGGATTGACCCCTGAAACTGCTCGTTTCAAAGTCAAGAGTGATTCTATGGAAACTCCTATTAAAATAAGGACTGATCGGAGAAAAACAAAAGATATTTATGCAGAAAAGCCAGTTATGAAACCAGCTAAGCATTACGGCTTTCAATCCAAAGCTACGGTTAGTCCTTGGATAGACAAAGGAGCTGTTACTCTAAAACCGCAGAATCTTCCAATAGCTACTGAAGAACCCAAAAATTTTCCATTACCTGCGTTACATCCTAACATGACATTGTCAGAAATGTTGAAAACTGTGAGAGAGAGAGCTCGCTTAGAGATATGTCAACAATTTATATTATCTTCTCCAGCCCGAAAAGTTAAGACACCTCAAGGCTCATGTAAGAAGCCGAAGAAGCCGCCTTGCCCACCACCACAGAAAACTTGCCCATCGAGTGAACCGAAATGTCCTCCTCCAGAATGTCCCAAGCCACCACCACCCCCAAAACCATGTAAACCTTGTTGCCCAGACCCATGCGCTACACCAAAATGCCCACCACCTGAAAAAAAAGACCCTTGTGCAAAGTTTAACAAAACAGAATGCGGTACAGATGTTTTGGGACTTGTAGTGACTTTGGGTCCAATGGGTATGCCTGAGCTTTCTGCTGTCAGTTACTTGCCATCAGATGTTCTCCCTGATGATATTTTTTCAAACTCTATGTTTAAGGAAGAAATGTTCCTATGTGGTGCTCTACCTGAAAACATTTCCCTGACAGAGTTTGAAGATCCTTTAATGGCAGCTATTCATGATCTTGAAGATGATACTGACACTATTCCTGATCTTTTGCACAAAGCGTTTATATTTCCTAAAAACTACGAGCCGTGGATACCTATTCCTTCTTGGCCAATACCGAGAAAAGTCGAAAAAAAGAAACTTGTGTGTCCTAAAGACGGATGCAAAGTTCCTGGGCCGCCTCCGCCTGGCGCTCGCTGCGGCACCATCCATCACCCGTGCGCAGGATTCCCAAACGACAAGAAAAGAACTTAAGATACTCATGAAACTTTAAAGGTTAAACAGCGGAAATGAAAAAAAAACGAAAAAAAAGAGAATAAAATAAGTCTGTTTATCGAATGAGAAATAAATGGAAATTTAAGTATGTGCAGACTTGATGCCGTCATATTATTTCTATAACATTTGTACAGGATTCCCCATCAAATAGAACTTACTTAAAATATATTAACTGCTGCAATGTTACGATAATCAGCGAAAATAAAACACATCCCCTTTCATAAAGTTTTATTTGGTTAGCGATTCCTGATTTAAAATTTTCTCAGTGACTACCCAGCAGCGGCTATCCCAAAATGGTTAGTTAAATAAATTTAGAGTAAGGTACTAGCACCGGTAATAGACAAGGGACAATGGACAAAAAAAAAACAATTTTTGTAGCGTAAGGATAGATTTTTTTTAGATGGAATATTTTTTTCCATAATCTAATGCCTCAGTAGGGCTCTTAGTGATAAACAAAAGTTCCTACTGGGTCTTAGGAACAAAGCGTGAAAGGGCCTTAACTGTCCTCATCCTCACCTCAAACCATCAACGTCAACGTTTTTCTCATTTTTGACTATTGATCACAAAATAAACTTAATTATTATTTGCTCTGGTTACAATTTATTAATAGCGTTTAAGTGACATGGGTATAAATTTGACAAGTAATATTAATTACTAATACTTTATCTTAACCAAAATCTATTTCCATGGATATATTAGCAATGACATAGCGACAAAACATACTATGCTCTTCTTGCCAGTGTTTATAGTTACCTAATGGTGTATTTTGGAAATGGCCAATGTATTGTTTACTCACAGACGTTTATAGGTCTGTGTGTTTACTAAGATTTTATTTCTGTAGTTCTTTATTAATAGGTAATTGACAAATATTGAAAATCTTTGTATTAGTAAGAACATGTATAGTTTTGGGTATTGTATAAAGTTTTAGTTATGGACATCAATATAAAATGAAAGGTATTTGGTTCATATTGAATTTGATAGCGTCTTAAAACAATATAGCGTCATATTCATTTAAATTTATTTGACATTAAATTTTTGTCATTCTATCTGTATAGGTAAACTAAATTTAATTCCCATTGCTTGGACTAAGCACAAGTATTCCGACCTACTCGTGGCGATTACTAGTGGTGTTTACAACTGTTACTAGGTTGATTTCCATTACCATGTATTTAATATTGGGTGTTCATAACGTGATTTTATTGCTGTCTATTCTGGGACAAAAAAGTAATATTTTATTTGTTATTTGTATAACTAATAATTGTATTAAATGCAGCAGAAATAAAGTATAAACACAAGTCTCTCCTTCTTTACAATTTTGTTTATAACTGACAAAGTATTCAAGAAATTTCAATATTACTTAAATTTATTTATCTCTAAAGATATAATATCTCTTATATATAAGAGACGTGAAAAATATTAGGTACAGCAGTAATATACACAACAAAGTTGATAGGAAAACTGTCAGAGCAGAGTACTAAAAAGTTATAGGCAGCCAAGTTATAAAATGAACTTGAAAATGTCAAATTTCATACAATTTTGATTGTTAGATATTTTTAGTAAGTAAACTGTAAGGTGCGCGCGTGAACAGCGTGAACTAAAATTTGTCATTCGCAACTACGGAACCCTACACTACGCGTGGCTGGACACTCACTTGGCCGGGTATTATTTGTTTTTGGTATTAGTCAATCAATAAATTTTCTTTATTAAAATAATAAAGTTAATCTCTAAACATTAAAAAATTCTTATACCACCGATCAATGTATATTAGATAAGAATTTTATTGCGATGGAATTACAACAAACTTAAAAAATATTACTGTCTTTTAACATTTTCCAAATATAATGATGTTGTTTTATAATAAATAAATAATAGGTCAAATAAATCAGTTGAAAAGGCTAGGTTTGCTTTTCGTCATCATCATCATCATATATCAGATTTTTTTAAATCCACTAAAATATTAACCTACAAGTGCCAGCCCTTAAAATATTTGCGATTAATTAAAATGATCCTTAAAAAGTAGGTAGACTCTAGCGAGAGCGAAAGATAATGAAAAATAGTGGAAAATTTTATATTTGAGACCTTTGCTTGCTTGTACTTCATTTACCTTGATACAATTTTTTGATTATTAAAGTCGTAAATTTTTTCGCTGTTTTTCAGTATCTACCATTGTGATGACAAATTACAAGAGTACAAGTACCGTCAATAATGATGAAGAAACAAAATATGAAAAATGTAGGCGAATAATCGAACTGGCATTTGGTCCTGAGAAGCCAATACCTGAAGACTCCACAACTGGACCAACAATACCTGATTCACAAATAGTCACGTTCAAAACAGACGTTACTGGTAAAATAAGTGAAAAAAATCCTAACTTGGCCGGGAATAATATCGTCAATGCGACGACTCCAGAAGAAGGTGGTGAAAAGCTAATTCAAAAAGTTGAAAAAATTGAAGAGACACCTCTTGTAGACGCCGAGCATAAACAGGCGGATGAACTTAAAACCAACAGAACATCTGTTTTGTTTTCAGATAGAGATATAAGTAGCGTAAGTTGTGAGCTAAGAAGAGATAAAAATATTCTTGACGAGCTTGCGAAACGATGCATGAATGCTCCAAAAGATAAAATTGATAGCAAATTGTTAGAAGAGATGGAAAAAATAGGAATTTTACAGCCTTATTCACATAAAGCTCCAAACGTGCCGGCAATGGAAGATGAAATAGTTCTAATTGGTTGTCCTAGAAAATATCGGAGGTCTAGGAAGAAAAAAGATAAAGAAGTTCAATTAGAAGTTCCTATATTAGAAAGAGAAACATTTAAGATGCCCGGCAAGAATTTTCTCAACAGACGAGCAATGAGGCATCTAAATGTGAATTCAGAAAGCCGTGATATTTCAGACATAAAAATGTCGGCTCAAAGAGAGACCCCAGTGATTCTTGAAACCGACGCAGAAACACCTACAGAAAATAAAGAGCCAGGTATACTTAATTCAGCTCAAACTCTAACAGAAGAACAAGAACAAAATAAAAACTTGAACGTGAAAAACATAGGAGTACAAGATTCTTCAGCAATCAATGCGTCAGTGTCATTTAATTTAGAAAAACCAGAGCAAAACAATATGGAAGAGATTATTAATAATCTGTACGAGGAAAGAACTCAACTAGACTCTTCAACAGTGTTTAAAACTTCGGAGAATGCTCCTGCTGTTATTTTGAGTAAAGAATTATCAAATGTTGATGATTTTAGAATAACTCCTGATGAATCACCAGATGTTTCAGGCAAAACAACGGTTCGTTATAAACACGCAGGTCAGTCCGAATTGGACATTGGGTTAGAAGAAATCAAGAGGGTGTTTGATGAAGAAAAGGTGCCCTTACACCCGTTTGTAGATTTAACAAACTCTGGAGTCGAGAAAATATCACAAAAGGGGAAAATACAAGGTTTAGAGTCTGGTTTAGATTTATCAGCGCCTGAATATTCATTGGATGGTATTACTATGACAGAACATATGACAGAAAAGTTTACTAGTCTTTACAGGCCATGCGCTAAAAAAGAAATAGACTCGTCAAATACAACACAAACGACTGGCACAACATTGACAGCAAAAACTACTAATTTGAAGAAAAATAACGACCTGTCAAATCCTATGATCTCTTCTACAATGGTGCAGTTCAGTGAGGCAGCTGCAGATACTGCAAGTTTAAAAGAAAACGTTAAATCTAGCATAGAAAGTCCAGAGAATAAAACCAAAGCTGAATTAAAATCTTTCATAGACAACCCAACAAGCGCTATACATATGAGTGAGACAACCGCAGATATTGCCAGTTTGCAAGAAAAAAAGACAGATGCCGAATCGAACTCTTTCATAGACACACCAGCAGAAGCCTCAGATCCACAAGCAGCAGAGACTACAAAAGAAGTCAAATTTAATGAAGAAATGTCACTCTCAGAACTGTTAAAACGAGTGAGACAGAAGTCACGTTATGAAACCTACGAACAGATTATGTTTACTTCGCAAGTACCTCAAGCAGAACCCTATGGGGGAAAGCCACCCTGTACTCCACTAGCCAACCCGCCTCCCAAAACATTACCACCAAGGCCTTGCCCTCCCAAACCAAAGAAAGACAAAAAAGACAAAAAGAACCCTTGTGCTAAATTCCAAAAAGACATTACGCTAGACACAATAGGCCTTATCTTAATAAGAGTTCCAAAAATAGAAATACTAGAGAACCATAGCTTTACAAAGAAGGGTTTAGATGTTAAGCGAATTCCTAAATTTCGACCAGTTATGTTGGTTCCACACCGGCTGGAGTCTTTAGAGGAAGATGAGGATCATGCTGATATTTCAAATATAATTGTATCTAATAGATTGCATAATTTCAAAGAATACGAATCTTGGGATTTACCCTTCTTATTGATATCTCAAGACCGAAAAAAGAAATGAAATCATTTTGAATATAGTTTTGAAAATAGAATATTAAGGAACTGAATGAGGATATTTAACGCGATTCCAAGTTATCTTAACAATAGGTGCCTGGTATTTTTGGTGACGCTTAATTTAGTATCTGAGGTGACGATACTTAAACAGCGAAAATAAACAAATCATTTTGAAATTTTTCTTTTCATTGATACACAACACAACCTTTTTAGGGTTCCGTAGTAAACAAGGAACCCTTATAGTTTCGCCATGTCTGTCTGTCTGTCCGTCCGTGGTTTTACTCAGAGACTATAAGTACTAGAAAGCTGTAATTTGGTATGAGTATGTATATTAATCATGGCAAAAAAGTGGTAGAAAAAAATCTGGAAAAAAATTTTTTTTGGGGTAGCTCCCATACAAGTAAAGTGTGGGAGTATTTTTTTTTCTCTATTTACCCATCGTGTGGGTATCGTTAAATAGGTCTTTAAAAAATATTGTGAGGTTATGAAAACCATTTTTCGATTTAGGGATCCTTTTCCGAAATATTTGGTTTTAAAGTGAAAATTTTTGTTAGAGGTAAGTGTCCCCCTTCTGCTAAACGGTTATATATGGATACGTGAAAAATATTTCAGCAGTAGTATATCTACTGAAGTTGAAAGGAAAACTATCAGAGCTGAGTACTAAGTGCAAACTAAAAAGTTATAGGCAAATCATCTAGATCCATGAGGCAAATGTAAAATTTCATACAATTTTCATTGTTAGATGTTTTTGGTCGTTAAACTATGAGGTGCGAGTGTAAATAGTGTGAACTCAATTGTCATTCGCAACTACGGAACTCTACGGTCTACGCACTTGGCCGGTTTTTTACATTCTTCCAAGAGTCTTTCTCATTAGGAAATAATTTCGATTTATAAATTAAAATTTCAACTACGTTTCTGAGAACATTTATCATACTAAGTACCATCATTTTATAACTGAAAAATTCTAGATGTCACTAATTTACTTATGGCTAAGTTAAGCGGAGTGAAGAAGAAGCGGCTACAAACTGTAGGTAGATATACTCTTCACAGCACATTTTCTCCAATCGATAACCTGT
Organism: Rhodophaea formosa; assembly: GCA_963082605.1. NCBI lineage: Eukaryota > Metazoa > Arthropoda > Insecta > Lepidoptera > Pyralidae > Rhodophaea > Rhodophaea formosa. The sequence goes on along the minus strand of OY720229.1, from coordinate 5,802,392 downwards.
CTGAGTATACATTACTACTAATTAGGACAAATTAGTAACATGAGTATTGCGATAATTGCGGACGACCTGATAAAGGTCGCAGGAAGGCGCTTGATGCAGGCCGCTTCCAACCGGTCATATTGGAAATCCTTAGGGGAGGCCTATGTCCAGCAGTGGACTTCTTGCGGCTGAGATGATGATGATGATGACATTGCGATAATCTATTATTATGTACCATGTTAACCATGTTAGATAAAATTGGTCTCCTTAAGTACCTATTTAAAACCACTGAAAGTTTCCCTAAAATTTAATAATAATGACGCAGGGCAGCTAAGGATTGGGGTAACCCGCGTGACTCCAAAGGAGACAATTATCTAATCACTATCTTTCACCCGTGGTTTTACTGGTGTATAATTTAGCCGAATCGGTTCGCAAATCCCAAGGGAATAGTTCATTTTAAACGGACTTCAAAAAAGGAGGAGCAGTTTGGTTTAATTTTATTTCTGTTTCTTTCGCAAATCAAGACAAGTTGAAGACAACGTTGTTTCTTCTATTTAGATTTTTGATTGATCTACCACACCCACTAAAATCTAATTTTTAGTTCCAGTTTGTACATTTACGTATAGGGTTGAAGTCAGTTTTAGTTTTTTGTTAAAAATAATTAATCTGATTATTTCCGGGACGAAAGGGACCCTATGGCCTTCTCAGTACATACCCTAATCTATGTATATGTATTCCAAATTTTAAAGAGATTTGTCCAGTAGATAAAGCGCTTCGAGCAACACGGCTTCTGTACCTACGGAAGGCGTGTTGCTCGAAGATATAGCGTGAAGAGGTAAAAAATATACAAACTCACTTTTGCATTTATAATATTTATAATTATAATTTATAATTATTATATTCAAATATAATTATAATTTATAATATTAATGGGATTTATTCATCAAAGAATACATTACATAAAATGCTGGAGTCCTGTGCTAAGTTGAAAGCGTGTTACGCTCCACTTATTATGTTATAGAAAGTAGTACCTATTAACTTTGATAAGCTTGCAAAGCTTTTCGTCTTTTATTAAACTTCTACACTCATACATTTGTGGATAAAATTAAAACAAATTAATATAAATTCTTAATGGAAAAACTAAGAAATAGGGAAGGTGCATTTATTAAACTTCTACACTTATACATATGTGGATAAACATAAACAACTTAATATAAATTCGTAATGGAAAAACTAAGAAATAGGAAAGGTGCATTTTAATACTAGTCTGAAAAGCTAGAGGAGGGATATTCAATTATATTAGCCTGGATTAGACAATCTCTATGGAAGGTAAACACTCCAATGATACACATTGCAAGCAATTTAAAGTAGGTAAGTACCTACCTAATTAAGATGCCTTGAAAAAAAAAATTAAAACAAAACGGAGTAAAAACTACATACAACGTATTCGTTCCATATTTCTGCTGCATTTATTTGAGACCAATATTAATAATAATTAATTAAAAATAAAATAGAGGGGAAGATTTTTAGGGATCCGTAGTAAACAAGGAACCCTTATAGTTTCGCTATGTCTGTCTGTCTGCCTGTCTGTCTGTCTGTTTCACGCAGAGACTATAAGTACTAGAAAGCTGTAATTTGGTATGGATATGTATATTCATCATCAGGTCTTTCTAGTCTTCACTGCAGGAGCACGACCCCCTCTGTACTACCAGAGCCATATACTAGCCTGAGTAGTAAGAGGATTTGGCCTACACTCTCCACGCTGGCCAGACGGGTTGGAGAGGTCTCTTTGATGTTAATAAGCTTTGTTTAGCTTGTTTCCTTAGTTGCCTTATACGACATCCACGGGATGACTTGGAGTGGTCCTATTCTACTCTGCCGGGAACCACACGCCGGATAGGTATATTAATCATGCTAAAAAAGTGGTAGAAAAAAATCTTGAAAAAATTTTTTTTTTAGGGTAGCTCCCATACAAGTATAGTGTGGGAGTATTGTGAAGTTGCGAACACCATTTTTCGATTTAGGGATCCGTTTCCAAAATATTTGGTTTTAAAGTGCGAATTTTTGTTAGAGGTAAGTGTCACCCCCCATCTATCTGCTAAACGATTAAATATAGAAACGTGAAAAATATTACAGCAGTAGTATGTGTATACTGAATTTGAAAGTTGAGTATTAAGTACAAACTAAAAAGTTATAGGCAACCAACTTATAAAATGTACTCGAAAATGTAAAATTTCATACAATTTTCATTGTTAGATGATTTTGGTCGTAAAACTGTGAGGTGCGAGTGTGAACAGTGTGAACTCAAAGTTGTCATTCCCAACTACGGAACCCTACACTGCGCGTGGCCCGACACGCACTTGGCTGGTTTTTAATGGATAAACTCAAAAACTACTGAACCAGTTTTTAAAATTAATTCTTTTTACTTAATTAGGGAATTTGCCCGAAAAATATAATTAGGTAGGTAACGTACAAACACGCAAATTGATAGCAAAAATAAAGTTATAGACACCAATAGATAAACAAGAACTATCAGGACACTGCGTATGCCGAATTACAAGCTAAGGGAATTCTAGAATAGTAGGGGGTAGTTTTATGAAATAATAAAAAAAACTGGTATGCATCAAGATTAGCCTGGCGCTATAAAGCAGCTTGGGACTACTTTGCCCTAATTATTTATTAATTAGCACTCAAGCATGTTAAGCAACTCCAGGCGCTGTCCCTACTTGGATGGGTCACCATAGGTGGCATAAAAAATATCTTGATATCTAGAATAATCTAGAATGATCTAGAATAATCAATCACGAAAAATAAAATTTGCCAATTTTTGTTAGATGTGAGTGTCCCCCTCTCTATCTGCTAAACGTAAATATATGAATACGTGAAAAAAAATTACAGCAGTAGTATAATAAATAACGAAGTTGAAAGGAAAACTATCAGAGCTGAGTACTAATGACAAACTAAAAAGGTATAGCACTTTTTCATAAACCGCAAAAATAACTTTGTCATTCATACAAACACTATGAAAAACAAAGGGCAAGGGGCACTTCATGGGCAAGCTCAACTCACACTTGGCCTATTATTTTTTAATAGATATTGCATACAGTCTCATACAGAGAGGTCAAAGAGATAGCGGAGGATAGGAAAGACAATTTTCATTGTTAGATGTTTTTGGTCTTTAAACTGTGAGGTGCGAGTGTGAACAGTGTGAACTCAAAGTTGTCATTCACAACTACGGAACCCTATACTGCGCGTGGCCGTGGCCCGACACGCACTTGGCCGGTTTTTTCTTTTCTCCCAGTTCAGCGTGGAAGGAATCACACAGCGTGCAAGGGTCACACAAAAAGATACTTCATGCTTTGCATATTATATTTATTTCCCCGAAGTTCAGTTTAACTTTTTAAATGTGACTTCCGTAGTTTCTCTTCTTAATTACAGCAACGACGTTATTCTCGAGGAGTTTCTTCAAAACGGACTGGACGAAACCCAAATTTGACTTGAGCAAGCCGTACATTACTGCAAGAGTTAAAGAACCACTGATAACTAAGAAGAAGTTCACGAAGAAACACGTTATATTTGAGACAATTAACACAAAGGCGTTGATGAGAGATTACGATAAACGTACATTCAGTACTTTGGTGCTTTGATACCGTGCAATAAAATTTTATGAAATAGAAAAAATATTATAGACTGACGATTCAAATTTCATTTTTATAGATACCCATGGAGAATTTCTAATGAAGTACCTATCTAAGTATATATTTTTGTAAATTGTGCAACGTTTATTTTTGTCAACGTAATTTAAAAATTAAAAGAAATAATGTGGGATATATTTGTATAATGTTGCTGTAGATGGGGTATTCAAAATTATTGTCTGTATCTTGTTCATTATTAAATATGTTAATATTACAAGTACCTAATTATGTTTTTAAAAACTTCTTTTGTTTTATTGCTGAATCATTAATTAGGTAGATCTTCAACATACTGGTTGTACAGGGGATTATAATGATCATTTAAATATTATCTCAATTTTGTGATTCCGTCAGCAAATCAAATTTGATGACATACTGACCACAGTGTTCTATCGGATCTGTGTATAGAATGGCCATCCCGCAAGATGACAATTATTAAATAAGTACCTACTAATAGTTTTCATGAATAAGGTACGCACAATTATTAGTTCAGTAGACCTTGTGGTTCCCGGCAGAGAAGAATAGGACCACTCCAAGTCATCCCGTGGATATCGTAGAAGGTGACTTAGGAAACACAAGTTGAACACAGCTTCTAAACATCGAAAAGACCTCTCCAACCCGTCTGTCTGGCCAGCGTGGAGAGTGTAGGCCGAATCTTCTGACTGCTCTGGCTAAAATATGGCTCTGGTAGTACAGAGAGAGTCATGCTCCTGCAGTGGAGTCTAATAAGACCTCATGACGATGACGATTAGTTCAGTGGGTCTAAAGCCAAGGTAGAAAATGGAGGTTATTAGTATAATGGACCTAGTACTGAGCCTTGGGGTGCGTCACCAATCAGTTATGGTACTCTTAAATTTTCAGCACTGACTACATTAATGAACGTTTACCCAATTAAAGAATATACTAATAATATATATAAGAATAATATTGAAGTTGCTTCATGAATAAAAACACATAGAATTGTCAATTTTATAATCTGAAAGTTTTAGTCGAGTCGGCGACAGCGCTCGGAGCAGCGTTGCAGGCAGTCGACGCGGTTGCGGCAGTGCGCGCGGCATGACGCCTGGCACGGCGTGATGGAGCGCACGTTGCTGCGGGACAGCCGCTCGTCGAACATCACGCTGGAAAAGGAAAATGTAGGTGTAAGTATGATGACAATGAATAGTTTTGGCGTGCCTCAATGCTCAGTACTACTGAGCCTTTGGGCACGCTAAAACTATTTATTACTTCAGCCGCAAGAAGTGCACTGCTGGTCATACCCTCTCCTAATTTCCAAAATAACCATTTGGAAGCGGCCTGCAATTAGCGCTTTCTTGCGACTTCGGTTAGGTCGTCGACATCTCATACTACGTTTGCTGAGACATGGTCATCATTCGAGAGCCCGTCTGCTCCAACGCTCATCGGTTCTTCGACAGATGTGGCCTGCCCACTGCTACCTCGGCTTGCTGTCCCTGGATTATATTCACGACTTGGTCTTCTAATAAATGATTTCATTTCGGTTTTTATCGATTAGCGAAAACCAAGCATAGATCTTTCGATAGCTCGCATGAGCGACGTGTAATCGGTGGGCCAGCCTCGCCGTCATTTTCCATGTCTCGGCCCCGTTTGTCTTTGACACGGACTCTTTATTACCTGTCTATGAAAGGCACAGAATTGCATGTAGCCACATCACAGTGTAGCACTGGAGTTGCTATGGCTGCCATCAAGGAGCTTATCCAGCCTAATATCATCTAAAGATACACACAAAGACTCTTCATTACCTGCGCCAGCCTGCGACACGCGAATGCTCCCAGGATGGAAAACGATCTTTTACAGATTGGCCAAGTGGATGTTTCTTTAAACAAGTATTTATTACAAAATATAGTATCGTTAAATTACTATCCCACGGCATAACTTCACAACGCTAGCTCAATTGTGTGATTAAAAGAAATAAATTACCTGTCTATGAAAGGCACAGAAGTGCATGTAGCCGCATCACAATGTAGTACTGGAGGCGCTACAGCTGCCATCAAGGAGCTGTCCTCACCGATGACGTAGGGGATGTGATCGATGTAGACGTTGTCAAAGAGGCACATACGCTTCATGTATTCTTCGGAGTGCGTGAACATTGTTGGAGGGGTGCCTGCGGAAATAGATAAAACTTACTTATATCTATTAACCCTTTAAGACCCTGTTGCATAAAATGACCTTTAAAATCCGTATGGTATCTTATGATGCTTCGGAAGGGTAATAAAAAAAAACAATGGAATTAATAAGGTATTTTTAGGGTAGAATATACATTGTGATGTCTTGACTATACTTACTACTTAATATATCTGTTTGTACCATAATTTTGAACAAAGATGTGTGGAAATGTGCCTGCCTTTTGACGAGCAAAAACGTTTTCCCCAAAATGTTTAAATCCAAGTTTATTTGACTAACCCCAATGGTCTATAATAGCTACATGGACACTTTTTGGCAACGCAAAGACTACCGGTACTGGAATACAATAGATCAACAGCATCTTAATGTTATAATATGTCCGTCCAGCTAACGTAAAAACATAGGTAAAGTCTTTGATCAATGTCCAGCAAACGTAAAACATACCTATATAGTCTTTGATCAAGATACTTGGTAAAGTACTGCCTGAATATCGAAGAATCTTATCAAGACGAGAGAAAGAACTCTGGGATTTTTTTTACAACTAAGTAGGCATACAGGCATACGGCCCACTTGATAGAAAGTGGTTGCCGTAACCTATGAACGCCTGCAACACCACTGCCACTAACGTATAGTGTAATAATAGATTTCTTCAGGGTAAGCAAGTGGTAAGCAACGACCACTTGCTTACCCTGAAGAAATCTATTCACACCCTTTTTGAAAAACATCTTTATCATCAGATCTCTTTTATTCTCTACTGCATGAACATGCATGACCCTTTCTGTACTACCAGAGCTATATATTAGCTAGAGAAGTCAGAAGATTAGGCCTACACTATCGACGTGGGCCAGATGGCTTAGAAAGGTCTCCCTAACTTGTTTAGCTTGTGTTTCCTAAGTCGCGTTCTACGACATCCACAGGAAGACTTGGAGTAGTCCTATTCTACTCTGCCGGGAACCACACGGCGGTTTTGAAGAACCTAATGTTGTAGTAGACCTTACCGACTGCGAAGTATCTAGTGTTGCACGTATGCTCCTGGATGAGCTCGGAGCGGTTGTTGAACCAGTTCATCAGCCACTTGAGGTCCTCGAACTTGGTGATCTCGTCGTTGATGACTTTGCGCGTCAGTCGGAGGTACTCCACATCTGCTTCTATCACCGATTCGTCCTTGTCTTCTCCGTAACTGAGGAAATGGGTTTAAAAAAAGGTTTCAGCCCCCGTAGCATGGCACGCGCGACAACGTTTATCGACTATCGCCATCTTGTTTTTCGCAATACTGAAGAGCGAGAAGTAGATAGTTTATCGCGCGATATAAACGGCGTCGCGGGAGCCATGCTACGGGGGCAGAGCAGAATAAATATCTTACCGAGCAATTTATAGATCAAAGAATGTTCCTCCATGACTTATAACTAAAGATCAGAACGAAAGGAGGATCATCATCTTCATCATCCGGTCTTTTTAGGGTTCCGTAGTAAACTAGGAACCCTTATAGTTTCGCCATGTCTGTCTGTCTGTCTGTCCGTCCGCGGTTTTACTCAGAGACCATAAGTACTAGAAAGCTGTAATTTGGTATGAGTATGTATATTAATCATGGCAAAAAAGTCGTAGAAAAAAATTTTGAAAAAAAAATTTTTTTTGGGTCGCTCCCATACAAGTAAAGTGGGGGAGTCATTTTTTTTTCTCTATTAACCCATCTTGTGGGGTATCGTTAAAAAGGTCTTTGAAAAATATTGTGAGGTTGAGAACACCATTTTTCGATTTAGGGATCCGTTTCCGAAATATTTGGTTTTAAAGTGCAAATTTTTGTTAGAGGTACGTGTCCCCCCCTCTATCTCCTAAACGGTTATATATAGATACGTGAAAAAAATTACAGCAGTAGTATATATACTGAAGTTGAAAGGAAAACTATCAGAGCTAAGTACTAAGTACTTAGCTCTGATAGTTTTCTAAAACTACTACTAAAAAGTTATAGGCAACCAACTTATAAAATGTACTGGAAAATGTAAAATTTCATACAATCTTTATTGTTAGATGTTTTTGGTCGTTAAACTGTGAGGTGCGAGTGTAAACAGTGTGTACTCAAAGTTGTCATTCGCAACTAAGGAACCCTATACTGCGCGTGGCCCGACACGCACTTGGCCGGTTTTTTGTCGTTAAACTGTGAGGTGCGAGTGTAAACAGTGTGAACTCAAAGTTGTCATTCGCAACTACGGAACCCTACACTGCGCGTGGCCCGACACGCACTTGACCGGTTTTTTTAGTTTTCACTGCATGAGCATGACCCTCTCTATACTACAAGGTCCATATATTAGCCAGGGCAGTCAGAGAATTTGACCTGCACTCTCCACGCTGGCCAGACGGGATTGAGGGGTCTCTTTGATGTTTATAAGCTCGGTTTAGCTAGCTAGTTAGTGTTTCCTAAGTTTCCTAAGTAAGTCGACGACATTTATGAGAAGACTTGGAGTGGTCTTATTCTATCCCTTCGCCATGCACCTCTGTTCCATTCTTATCCATTGGTCAAGTTATTGCGCTTATCGATTGCGGTATTATTAACTCTTGCTTCTCGTAGTTTTAGTAAATATGCTCCTCTCATTCAGATCCCGTGGATATCGTAGAAGTTTTTTCAGCCCTTATCTTTTTACCCCGTAAGGTCTTAATATTGTGTTATTGTCTACCTCAAAGAGATAACGTAGAATAACTCTACTTTTAAATATTTATACGCTGGTATTAAAGCTGAACAAATTGCTGCCAAAACGGTTGGCGGATAATAATAGAACATTTTTGATATTTTTTTAAAATTTTCGTCACAAACTTACTTTCTATATTGCATCTTGAGGATGGCTTCCGACATGTGAATCCTAAAGATAACTCCAGGCCTCAAATGCGCCTGGTAGAGATCCTTCGGCATTTCCACGAAATTGGCTTCGAAATCCTAGAAAAAATATTATTTCAGTTCGTAGACTTCGTAGTCCCGCTGTTGTTTTGTTTTTCGTATGTGTAAGTGGCCAACACTGGTGTCAGATTTTTCAAGCTGCCTAAAGGCATCTGACATAGCTTAACGACTGCCATCAACGATGACAGCCGGGACCAACGGCTTAACGTGCCTTCCGAAGCACGGAGGAGCTCGAGATATTTTTATGCCACTTGCGGTCACCCATCCAAGTAGGGACTGCACCATGGGTTGCTTTACATACGTAAGCGCTCATAGAGCTCACACCCACTGGACCATCGGGCTGAAAATTTATAAACATGTGATACCTACTTCAAGAGTTTACTTTATCGTCATTGTTACAGCTGCAAGAAGTTCAATGCTGGACGTAGCCCTTCCCTAAGTGTTTCCAATACGAACTTCCGAGGTATTAGAAATGTGTCCTCGGGAGGAGCTTATCCGCATAGATCTGCGAACTTCCTGCGTCTTTTACGGATAGGCCCAAATTCCTTTTTAAAAAATCTTATTCATCATTTCAGCCGCATGAAGTCCACTGCTGGAAATAGGCCTCTCCCAAGGATTTCCAACATGACTGGTTGGAAAGCGGCTTGCATCCAGCGTTTCCCTGCGACCATGGTCAGGTCGTCCAACCACCTGGGTCGGTAGGTGTCCGCCGTTGCGCTTGCCAGTACGTGGTTGCCATTTGAGAACCTTTTTGCCCATCGGCCATCGGTTCTTCGTGTTATGTTCCCCGCCCACTGCCACTTCAAAGAGCTAATCCGCTGGGCTAAAATCTTATTATTGCTAAACAAAGAGTTCGTATTAAATTAAGTTCACCTTATCCTCGGGCTGGTACAGCTCGTAAGTGGTTTTGTCTACCGTAGAATGCTTCTTTTTCTTCCTCCGCGTGGGCAAGTCGCCCCACTCATGATGCTCGACGGGCTCAGTCGTACTTGAGTTCTTGCTGTGCTGTGGTTTACAAACAATATATGATTATAGTACTTAATCATACGATGTGAAGAAATACAAGGAAAACTTCCTAAAGGTAGGTGGGATTCTCCTTAAAAGGTGGATGAATCTTCATAATTATCAAACTAAATAAGATGCTCTACTAACAGTATTATACAAGAATACTAACACTTTATGATGATGATGGGTAAGTAATTCACGAAATGAAGAAATTTTAATGTTATCAAGAGCCTATCGCCTCTGTACCCGTCGCTCAGCTCCACTTCAGCCTATCGTGAGCACTGTGACTCAAGCCGTGGCAGTTGCGTCGAGCTCGAGCGACGAGTATTTCTCTCCGCCTACGACGCCACCACCAGTTCCTCGACGGGAAGGACGCCGGCCGCCGGACGGTTTAGGACTTTGAGGCCCACCAGCCTCCGATAGTTCCTCCCAGCTCTCAGCGGAACTGTGAAGCGCATGCAATGGACGCAATGAAAACGTCATGCGCTCATACTTTAGGGCTACAGAGGGAGGAAACAACCTGACCGCGTACCGTGTTCGGATGCTCTCCCTGTTCCAGGTTCTTGAGCCAGCTGTCAACGTCTCTGCGCAACGACTGTCGGATCAGGTGCGAGTCAATGTACTTGATCGCCTGCGAATATTTCAGGGTGATAGTTTGAGTCCACTTTGATCCTGCTTAGCCTTGAATCCTCTTAGCCCGCGCTGGAGGATTCAGGTCTAGGCTCAAGGTTGAGGAGAGGTGGTCGAGTTATATCTCACTTCCTTGCATGAATGACCTGAAACACTTTGCCCCAACGATTTGCAACTGATAGAGCTATTGAAGGTGACCGAAACTTTTAATAGCGACATGGAATTTGGTGCGGATAAATGTGCGATTATGCATATAAAGCGAGGGAAGATTATGGGATCTATGGGAACCCAGCTATCGGATTCGGGATTTGATCCCTCTCAGCAACCGGAACCTATAATGTATTTGGGTATGTCGCAAGCGCTGGGTATCAATGATGCTGACATGATTGTTTTGTATTTTTATATGCACCAAATAAACATTTTCTATTCTATAAGCAATCGTTGAAGAAGTGATTCTTTGGCCGCCTGAAGAAAGTATATAATAGTCTTTTATCAGGCGGAAATAAGGTACGTGACCATAAATAATCAAAGGTTGGGTTATACCGGTTTAAATTTTCTCTTTCGGCATATTCTAATGGTCTCAAACAGAACTACTTAGATGCCCTGGATAGGAAATATCATACATTGGTATTTCCAGGAATGGGTTCTGGCTGGGGAATAGGGAGCGCTGTGAGCCATACCAATATACAGGTCTGTGCTCCGTACACTGTTGACGACATATCGAATGCATTATCTACGGTCTTCGGTATGAGACTGTATATCCCACGGAGGTGTGGGAGTCGATGCTTTTTAAACGCGAAGACCATCGACCTGCTTTATTTATATTATTACATGACACGCATACTGCTCAGTTCGACTACGAGGTCATTTAGTTATTTAAATGAAGAGTGTGAGGAATGTCAAACTGTCTTACTCCACTCTCCAACACATATCTGTAAGAGAGTCAGCTCAGCCGATAGCAGATATATATTGGGCACTTCAGCCGGTAACCCTTTGTCCTCTAGCTTTTTCGACACTATTAATGAGATACTAAGTCGAACGCAGTGGACAAGTCCAAGAAACAGTTATAACTACACCGGTGTCCCTCGCTCATTATAGTATTGGACAACGTGCTTTAGACTAACAATAGCACTCTCAGTGGATAGTCCAGCCAGACCAAAACCCGAACTGTGCATCATGTAAGTCAGCTTTTAGATAGGAATTTAGCACACCGTCCAACACTTTAGCAATTGTCGTTGCCAATGAGATAGGACGATAGTTTTTGCTGTTCGAAACGTCATTCTTTTCACGTCGTTCTATTGTTCACTTCGAGCAACATAGCTTCCTTACCCCGTGTTGCTCGAAGATTCTTCACAATGGGTACCACTATGGTTTTCAACATCCGTGGTAAAAAAGAATGACTGATACATATTGTGCAAAGTAAAGTGTACAATACCACTTGAAAATAATTTAGTTTTATTAATTATCTAAAAATAATGATCAAAGTAATAATCAACTGTTGAAAATCTGGCACTTTTTCGATATCATAGGACGATTAACGAGCAACCGGTCACCTGCAGGCCTATTTGCTAACTTTTGACAACTACGGTGTACATCATTTTCATGGCAACTTCAATATTCATTACGGCTTTGGCATGAATGACTATTTTTATTTAAGATATGAAAACCGTAATGGATGCTAATGTGACAATCAAATCGTTGTACACCGAGTTAGCAAATCGGCCTGCTGATGGTTAGTGATCACCGCTGCCCACAATTGCAACAGCAGGGGTGTGACAAGTGCCTTGACGGCCTTTTATTTTCCCTCCCAGAGGGGAGAGTGGATGGGCCTTTGGCACTTTCACTCACCGAGCGAAGCATAGCAGCGGTGAAGCTACTAGGTGGTCTGTAAAACTGTGTGTCCTACTAATGCGGCAATTATTATTGACGTCCAACTAACGTTAACGGTTCATGGTGCCCATTATTTAGATCTGATGGTAAGTATATCGAAAAAACTTTTGTCCTACCAAATCAGAGCTGCATGGCATTATATTTGGCATTATGGCAAGATATTTTTTTTTTATCTATCTGACCTATGGATCTACAAACAAGATGGTAAAAGATCTTTTTTAGATTGTCCTGGGTTTTGGGAGTTAATCTTTCATGTATATATCTAGAAATTTAGAGTTAGTATCCCAAAACACAAGTCTACATTTACAACTTACATATTGCGGGGCTAGCTTAATCTTTCTGAGTTGTCCCTTGTGTGGATACCCCATAATTATTACTTTAGCTATAATGAATATAAAAAAATAATATAGTTACGGGGTTAGTAGTTACGGGGATATATATCTATATTATAAAAAATAATATAGATATATATCCCCGTAACACAAGAAATCCGAATAGACTGGTATTAGAGATTACTCTTAAATTCAAAAATTACAAAGATAGCTGTTTATTTATGTGCATAGAAATTGTTCAGAAACATAATAAACAAAACGCAAACGCTCGCGCTGGCAACACTGCGTGGGAGTTATATTCAAAATTCCCTAACATTCGAGGACTTCAATTTGTGGCCTCTGAGACAAAACACCCAACTTTGTAATTTTCGGCTCATTATAATCAGTACCTAGAAATACAGTTTCATTTTACTTCCCGCAACACCTACAGTAGGGAAGTCCCATTTTTTCCATGGTCTTTTTTTTTCTAGGTAATGATTATAATGAGCCGAAAATTACAAAGTTGGGTGTTTTGTCTCAGAGGCCACAAATTGAAGTCCTCGAATGTTACGGAATTTTGAATATAACTCCCACGCAGTGTTGCCAGCGCGAGCGTTTGCGTTTTGTTTATTATGTTTCTGAACAGAAATTTATAATAAATTGCCAGAAGAATTAAAAATATTAAATGTCGTATTATTTTAGAAAAGATTATATAAATGGCTGGTTGAAAAAAACTTTTATAACTAGTCTTAGAGATTATATTGACTGCTAAATAATATTTGCATGCTATTACTATTATGTTCTGCCATTTTCACAGACTAACTTTCACAGTTAGTCTGTGAAAATGGCAGCTGCAATTTTGTCGAAATATCAGGCAAAACTCAAAAATTATCGCGGTAAGTCCCGTTGTGAACATAATAGTGATTGTGACCGCGAAAGCTTATAATGCTATTTACTTTTAGCAAAACATGTTTGTTCTTTTTATATGTGACATCTTGTGTAATACTGTGTTTTTGAGCAAATAAAGATATGATTATGATTGATTAAGTTGCTTAAATTAATTCAGCAGTGGGCGCGCTACAGCTAAAATGAGGAGGTCGATGGTTCATGAGATCAGTTATGCAACCAGCATCATCATCAGGCCCTTTTAGTTTTCAATGCAAAATCACCACGACCCTCTCTGAACAGCTAGAGCAGTTAGATTCAAGATTCAAGATTCAATCGTTTATTTAATATAGGTTTCTTTGAACACTTATTAATTGCCATATGTGTGTTTACAATTTTTACAATAAAAAAATTTTGTTGACGTCAATAATTACTTATGGCTAAGTTTAGGCCGCTTCCAAAGCGGAGTGCAGAAGAAGCGGCAACAAACTGCACAGCGCATTTTCTCCAAGCGACGTCAACTCACAATTCTAGTTAGACCTTATAAACGACTTATATATCTGTGGACTGAGTGTGCATTGTTTTAATTATGATAAAAATTGAATTGGAAAAAATTTATGTCATCATTGATAAAATTTATATCATCATAGAGGATTTGGCCTACACTCTCCACGCTGGTCAGACGGTAAGAGATCCCTCTTTGATGTTTATAAGCTTTGTTAGCCTATGTTCCCTAAGTCGCCTTCTACGTCATCCGCGGAAAGACTTGGAGTGGTCCTATTTTACTCTGCCGGGAACCACACGGCAAAAACCAACCAGACAACAGCTAAGATAAGAATGATGCATTTATAGTAATAAATCCTCTGACGGCTATGGCTCTGGTAGTACAGAGAGGGTCGTGCTCCTACAGTGGAGACTTAAAAAAGACCTGATGATGATTAAAAATCATCAACATCATCATCAGCCTATTGCAGTCCACTGCTGGACATAAGCCTCCTCAAGGGCACGCCAAGATGATTAAGAATAAAGTATATAAATTTTATTACCTCATCGTCTGATGGAGGGTTGGTAGTAGATCGCTGACGGTTCGCTCGTCGTCTGCCGCTGCGGCCCCCTCGACGCCTCGACTGGAAAAACGAACAGATTATTAGGTACATGCTCAGAGATTTACCTGATGGGTTTTTGGTGGGAAGTGTAGGAGTAGAGTTGGGATTTGCCTCGATACGATTTTGCAAATCAATTTTAGTGAACTTTATTATATAGTTGAAATTGGTGTTGTTTATGTCAAGCAACCTCGAGCGCGGTCCCCACTTGGATGGGTAACCACAAGTGATACTAATAATCTCGAGCTTCTCCGTGGTTCGAAACGGTAAGCCGTTGGTCCCGGCTGTCATCATTGGTGGCAGTCGTTAGGTTATGTGATGCCTCTCGGCAGGTTGAAAAATCTGAAAGCAGTGATGGTCACTTACACATTCGAAAAACATGTTAAATTCTCGCACTCATGAGCAATTTGTGAAATTGTAAAAGTAGACTGTCATATAGACTCGTATAGATTTGTCATCAGAAGCTCCCATATAGCAATCAAAGGATTTACGCCATCTTTGATTGCTACGTACTTGTCAAGGGCCCACACTAGGCACATTAGCGAAGCCAATAATTTTATTCCTAATACTTTACAAATAGAAAGAAATTCAAGAATGTAAATCATATAAGCCTTAGTAAATAACCTGAAGTATTTTTGGAATCATGTTTTAATATATTAGAATCAGTCATTAAGAGAAAACGTGATTACCGCCAAAAACGGCCGTTTTTGGCGGTAATGATTCTCATATTTCTCACTGATTCTGATAATATTCAACATGATTCCAAAAATACTTCAGGTCATTTACTAAGGCTTATATGATTTTCATTCTTGAATTTCTTTCCATTGGTAAAGTATAAGGAGTAAAATTATTGGCGTCGCTAGTGTGCCTAGTGTCGGGCCTTAACTGTAAAAAGAGAGGTAAAAAGTATCGGAGATGTAGCTTCGATACTTTGTACCTCTCTTAAAACTGGACATTGGCAGAAAATTACCGAAACCTTGGGGGTAGCCATAAAATAAAAAGTAGAAAAGAATAGATATTTACTAGATATTATTCTTTATTACTAGATACTCGTATTCCATCCATCCATCAGGTCTTCTTTAGTCTCCACTGCAGGAGCACGACCCTCTCTGTACTACCACAGCAATATATTAGCCGAAGTAGTCAGAGGATTTGGCCTACACTCTCCACGCTGGCCAGACGGCTTGGAGAGGTCTTTTTGATGTTTGTAAGCTTTGTTTGGCTTGTGTTTCCTTAGTCGCCTGTAACGACATCCACGGGAAGACTTGGAGTGGTCCTATTCTACTCTGCCGGGAACCACACGGCTAAAAGCAGAGCAACACGCTAGATTGTGGTTAATAGAACCTCGTGGGTGCAAGTTCTCGCGAATTGATCTTAGTCAATATTAGTCAGTTTTTGTAAGTAGGCAGGGCCTTCAAACTCTAAATCCAGCCTCATAGTCCTCATAGCCGTACGCGTGGTTGACTTCAGTGGGCAATTGTGACGTCATATGTGAGTGATGACGTTATGTATTAAATTGGAATTTGTCATAACTAGGTACAGTGTGAATCATACTTTATGGTTGCTCGGATATCAGCTGCGAGCTGCGCAGAACGTGCCCGCCTCCCCGCGGACGCCCCGCTAAACCTATTATTGTGTTTTGCGCATCGCCTCGCGCGATATTCTGTCTGAGCCGCCATAATGTTTGTTTCAGACTGTACTAACTCGTATCTGGTTATGAGAATGAGTTGAACTGAAATCTAAGATATTTATGGGATGGGATTTGTAAGTAAGTTGCTGGCAGTGCGTCGCTCGGTTGTTGAACACGGTAAATAATACGGTATAGATGAATGATCTTCAAATTGAATACCTCAACAAAAAATGCTCATCAGGTTGAATAACTTTTGCTAAGGCGTCATTTATATATTTCTTATAGTTTACCTGGACCATTATGGTTCTGCATGAGGTGTTCCAAATCTTAGATTTTTTTATACATTAATAAAAAAAAATGCTCATCAGGTTTGACAACTTTTGCTAAGGCTCCACTTTTATATTTCTTATAGTTCAGCCGGACCATTATGATTCTTCTTCTTCTTATCGAGTCGAAATGGTTTCATTCTATTAAATATCTTTCGACCAGTATTTGGCTACGCTGATAGCCCTGTCGTTGGCCTCATTAAGGTCCTGTACGGTGCAAGTAATGGGGCAGTTTGTGGCACGACAGAAGGTGAGACATGGTCTGATGCACCGCAGTCACAAAATTTTTGTTGTAGAGAACCCCACCTGACCCTGTTTTCTCGACATCTCCCAACGCCGGCTCGGAGCCGGTTTAGGGATTTCCAGGTTGCCCAGGGGAGGTCTGCACCAGGTGGGAGCTTTTCAGCAGGTGGAATATCGAACGGAGTGGGTGGGTACTTTTTTTTCCAAAGTGAAAGCCTGGTTTTTGAGGATACTTTAGGATCTATACTGGACTGCCTTAGGAAACTGTTCTGACTTAAGGCGCGATGGTGGAGCGATTTGTCCATAGAGCGGGTGTTTCTTGTCTTTACTCTGTTTATATATTTCCTTCCCACAAATCACGTCTCGTCGCACTTGTGGCGGGGCTATTCCAGACAATATATAAGAAAGAAAGAAAGAAAGAAAGAAAGAAAGAAAGAAAGAAGGAAAGAAAGAAAGAAAATCTTTATTCGACAAAATACATATCTAACAACAAATAAATCATTAGCAATTCTAAGCAAATTTAAATAAAAATTGTCGAAAAGGTGGCCAGCTCAGCTTTATGCTGCTAGCGGGGTGCTACAGCGCTGATTTTCAGCTGGTGCCATGAAGACGTGGGTTAGGTGACTTAATTATTATCATATTAATTAAATTACTTTTTATACAATTTGCAATACATATAATATTATTGTTTTTCTAACATATTTTTTATTAATTTCGGAGAATACAGACAAGAGAATACAAGAGAATAAAAGTAAACAAACAGCTACAAATTTTGATACGGAATGAAAAATACTATGAATTGAATATGAGTCAACAGAACGAATAAAACAAAAATTTGGGGGAAATTAAAAATGATTGATGGTATTGCCATCAATTTGCCGCGATAAAGTAATTTCTTTTATGTGTTTACGAAATGTGACGACCGAGGAGAGATTTCGCATTGGCGGAGGTAAATCATTCCAAATTTTTGTTGCGGCGTATTTAAAACTTCCCTCAAAAGCTACCAATTTATGGCTATGGACTGTTAGATTGAGGCGAGATCTAGAGGACCAGACTAATTTTTCAAATAAATAAACAGGTTTGTGATGTTTTATAATACCAAACAGAAGAGTAGCAAAGTGAACATAACGGCGTGAAGACATGTTAAGTATTTTAGCTGAATTTATATAGGGCATGGCTTCTTGGCGGAATATTGAAACAAAAACGTGCACAAGCATTTTGAACTTTTTGGATAATTTTTTTAGTTTTCATTAGTAGTCGTGGCCCGTATACTATATCTGCATAGTTAAATTTTGACAAAATCAGAGACTCCGTAAGATTTATACGTAGATTGGGATTTAGATAATCTCTTATTTTATATAGTATTTTTAGTCGATAGAAGCAGTTACGTGCAACTTCTACTATATGAGAATGAAAACGAAGTTCAGAATCTATCAACAATCCTAAATTACGAGCCTCGGGAGTCAAGGCAATGACTTCTCCATTAATTAAGATTTGTGGTGCTTTGGATTCAATTTGAGCGATTTGATTTCTTGTGCCTAGTATCATTAACTTTGATTGATATAGAGGTGAGACAGTGGTGTAGGTTTTAGTGTACCAGTTATTATCCTACAAGAGTCATTCAGAGCAACGTCTACCTCCCTGGCGTGCACTGAACGTGCCCACACGGGACTCGCATACTCACCAGCCGAGTATTACAACGCCAAACCACTTGTGCGAAGTAAATGAGGAGCTGCTCCCCAATGAGTGGTGGTGAGGCGGCGTAGGATATTGTTCCGTGATATAACTTTGGATTTTAAGGAACGACAGTTTTCCCTATACGTCAAGGAGCGGTCCAGATTGACACCTAGGTATTTTGGTGTGGAGTTATTTTTAATCTCTACGCCATCCCATGTGATATTTAGGTGCCTGTTGGCTTCCTGATTTCGCAGATGAAATGCACAAGATTCCGTTTTGGCTGGGTTGGGCCGTAGCGAGTTGTTACTATAATATTCTGTAAGCTTATCCAGTGCTTTCGAAAGGTTGGTCTCTACTTCTTCAAAACTTTTTGACTGTGATGTAAGGGCAAGATCGTCTGCATAAATATAACGGGTGGTGGCTGGTGAGCAAGGCTGATCGTTCGTATAGATGTTGAAGAGGGTTGGGGCAAGTACGCTACCCTCCCCCCCGAATGGTTCCCATCTTGTCGCGATGGAGGGCTCTAGTAGCCGCGGTCTTGCCACCCGCGGTGAAGCCACGAGGACCCGGGCGGAAGGCGCTCGAGGAGGGTCTGGGCAACCCACCTAGCGCCTGACGTAGAGGAAGACAACCTCTTAAAAAAATTACTTGTGGGGGCCGCTCGCTTCGAGTGGCCTGGCTGTGGGTGAAGGGGGCGAATTCCCCCTACACTCACAGTCGTAGTAGGGGTCGCGGGGGAAGAGGAGTGTCGGTGATAAGGTGCGCCGCTCGCCCTGTCCTCCGCGACCAAGCGTGGCCGTGGCGCTTGGCACGGCATCGGTGGGGTCGCAGGGGAAGAGGAGTGTCGGTGATGAGGTGCGCCGTTCTCCCTGTCCTCTCCGGCCGAAATCTGGTGGGCCGCTGTCAACTTTTTGGTTGTGCAGAGGCCAATCTGAGGGCTGATTGAGCGGCGGAAACGGGATTCCGTCGTTCGACAGACAGCCCTCCGAATTGAGACGTCGCTGGTGTCACTATGACGTCTACCCATTAGGGCCAGAAGAGCTGGCTGGAGTCAGCTCCGACCCCTCTCACAGAGAGGGTACCGGAGCCAGGTGGGGCTGCTAAGAAGCAGCCGCCGCGCCGAGGTTGTGGAGCATATAGAAGCACACGGCCCCGGCATTATGCGGAGTGATGATGACACCGTGTGGTTTTAGTGGGTTCAAGCCCCACATACCTGTTCGGCTTCCCGTGGCCGGATGGACGAGACGAAGGTCTTTCCGCATGTTAAAAAAAAAAAAAAAAAAGTACGCTACCCTGTGGCAGGCCATTCTTTAGTGACCGCCATCTGCTCTTCTAGGAGTGTAAATGTACCTACTTGGAAGCGACGATTTCGCAGCAACTCACCGAGAATTTTGGTAAATTGACGGTCTTGTCCATTATGATGCTGCATAAGGTGTTTCATTTTCCAAAATCATTTCTACCCTATATGTTGCTCGAGCTTAATAGCTATATAGCAAAAAAAGTTTCATCCGCATCCGTCCAATATTTCCGGAGATAATCGTGATCATACATACAGACAGACAGACAGACAAGAAGTTAATAAAAATTTTTTTTTGCTTTCTATTACTCTTTTTAAGTGTCCCTCTATCCATTTTAGTCAAAAATACTAAAAGTACAGACAAAATATTTTTACTGTTTTATAAATGTGTATAGATTAGAAATTATCTAAGAGTATTACATTATTTAAATTGGCATTTTTTATTTAGTTCTAATACTGTGAAATAACGCAAACGCGCGTATTACCGCCAGCTTTGTTCAGGTTCGCATCCAAAAATTAAAAGTTAGCTGTAAAGTTTATATAAGACTTATTATTTATTCATAATCTATACTTAGTTTTCTATGAAATTTATAGGTTAATTTTATTATTAAAGCGATTGCTAATTAATAAATGTTAAATTTACTTTGAAATGGCAATTGTTTCTATTACGGACCCAAGAAAGGGCTTTGTTTCTATTGCCGTTTTTTTGGTTATTAATACCGACCACTGCAAAATATTCATACAATGAAATAAATAAAAATCCATGACAATTATTTAAGTTTCGGAAACGGATCGGAACGGATGAACGAATTATTTATTTAAGTACTTAAATTTATATTATGCCGTGTGGTTCCCGGCAGAAAAGAATAGGACCACTCCAAATCTTCCCGTGGATGTCGTAAAAGGCGACTTAGGAAACTCAAGCTAAACAAAGCTTATAAACATCTAAGAGACCTTTCCAACCCGTCTGGCCAGCGTGGAGAGTGTAGGCCAAATCCTCTGACTGCTCTGGCAGTACAGAGAGGGTCGTGCTCCTGCAGTGGAGACTAATAAAGACCTGATGATGATGATAATTTATATTAGTTATTGTGGGTCGTGCTCCTGCAGTGGATAATAATAAGACCTGATGATGACGATATTTTATATAATCAGCATTAAGAGTAAGTATCTAATTAGACTAGAAAAACATAGTCTGAAGCCTGCATATATTTTTGTTCCCCTCGCTTTCGAAACCACGGGCGCGTGGGGATCTGAGGCAAAAGTGTTCGTGAAAGAGTTGGGTCGTCGCATTTCCGATCGATCAAAAGATGGTCATTCCGTATCGTATCTCGCTCAAAGGCTTTCCATTGCCATACAACGTGGAAATGCCGCAAGTATAATGGGAACTTTTGGAGCGGGAACGACTCGGACTGGCCTTTTAGATTGATATTTTGACGAAGCATGTCGCGGATATTGTTTGTACAAAATGACGAAGCATGTTGCGGATAAACGATTGTAAGTTCTGACGAAGCATGTTGCAGATGAAACTTGTAAATTCAAATAAATATATAATTAGTTCATTAAACATATTATTAAACTCGATTCTTAAATTTCCTTGATGTTAAGTGAAATGAAATGAAATTGTTTATTTCAGACTGCATAGTTAAAAAACAATACAAGTCCATATTTTGTTAGTAAAAAAAAAATATGTACAATATGTACCTTTATTTTTTTATTAAAATATGTATTTCTACAAGAATTTAAAAAAATATAATTAAGAAATAATTCAAAATACCTGCTAATATTCTTCCTACTGGCGGAATGTTCATAGGCTGTTGATGATGATTCATAGCCATTAAACTTTTTTAGGGTTACGTTAAGGTACACAAAGGGTAAAAACCGGACGCTATTCACGAGACTTCGATGTTCGTAACCATGATAACTAGGCAGTTGAATTTCTTACAGATGATGTGTTCCTGTTGCCGTTCATTTGTTAAGCAGTTAATTTCTTTAGAAAATATCAGGAATTCTTACGCGGCTCGAAGCACAACACCATGGAAAGTGCACTCAACCCGATGTCGTACCACTAAAAGTTCATTTATTCCGTCCGTTGATAATTTACACACCAAAACTTTATTCTAAATGTTGTGTAATAAACATATCTAATTTTTTTATTGTGTGTTCTTCGCCCGCGTAATGTATAGCCTATGTCCTTCTCGGTACCCTAACCTAAATGTATGCAAAATTTCATGATGATCGGTTCAATAGATACGGCGTGAAAGCGTACCAAACAAACAAACAACTGACTTTCGCATTTATAATATTAGTATTTAATATGTTTATGAAGGGATTGAAAATAACGAGCGGTAATAGAGTCAATTTTTTGTAGGGCGGTGATAGGCACGTTTACGTTAATTATCAAAATGAGTTTCAATATTCATTCAGAGTATTCATAATTTATTGACCTTTTAAGTTACAATATTCATCATTTATTGACTTTTATAAAAAATTTGACTTGTCGTTTCTTGGATACAACATTGCAGACAAATTTGTTGCCAATTCTCCTGCAGCGGCGTTTCGGGCGCGGTACTACTAAACGTCGCTGTAAGTAAATTCATCATCAGATATTTTAGTCTACACTGCAGGAGCTTGACCCTCTCTGTACTACCAGAGACATATATAAGCCAGAGCAGTCAGAGGATCTGGCATACCCGCTGGCCAGATGGGTTGGAGAGGTCTCTCTGATGTTTAAGGTTTGTTTACCTTGTGTTTCTTATGAACAATTTAATTTAAAATGATATAAGTAACTTGACAATGTAAGCTCAAGTCCACATATTTAGTCCTAACTAGAAGCCGTCACCGGTTGCGCCCGGGCATGTAGTATAACTATAAACCTTCCTCATGATGGGACTTAGAAACTACTGTTTTCACTATCTATAGTGGAAGCGGTAGTTTCTAAGTTTATCGCGAACGACGTTGTTTTATAATATGTAGAAGAGATTAGGTAGGTACTGATATATAGATCTGTAGGTAATGTCGTTGTGTCGTGGACAAAACCATCGTAGATATTGTAAGTTGTCGTCTTTTAGAGAGAAAATGCGCTGCGATACTGCTAACATCGAGATATAAAAGCTACGTAACAATACACTTTTTCTACACTCCGCTTTGGAAGTGGTATTAAACTTAGCTGTTAGTTTACGTTCAAGAAATGATATTGAAATATCTAAAGGATGAATAAAATATTTGTCTAGAGACATAGGTCCTATTCTTGCTGTTTTCACTATGTAGGTATCCATTAAGAATATCATCCACAAAAAGTAATTGCTAACTCTGGGGTACAAATGAAAATAAATAAAACTCAAGCTAAATTCAAAACATATTTTTCAAGGTCAGATCACTCATCAACATCCTTCGGCTCCGTGATGGAATCCACGAACACCACCGAATTACACTCCGCGGCGTCACACTGCAGCATTGGAGGTACTTCCACTGGTGTTACCGAATATTCATCACCGATAACATACGGGTTCCCATCCACCCACAGAGCATCAAATAGACAGTAGATATGGACTTTAATAGTCATATAACTGATGAATTTATAGATCCTTCCACCACATTCTCCTAAATGCTCTTTTATGCTTCTATCTGTCTTGTACATTAACAGTAAGTTATGGAATTTAGTGATCTCGTCCGTGACAACCTTCTTAATCAGATTGGTGTAAATAATATCAGCTTCGATGTGTCTTTCTGGGTCTTCGTACATTCGTTGTTTGATCCTTAATATAGCGTCGGACATCCTCACTCGGAAGATTACCCCTGGGTTCATCATGTCGGGTAGGATGCCGGGTTTTTTCGTGGAGGTCGTGAATTCTAGGACCCGTTCTCTGACGGGTTCTGGGTAGACGTAGTGGTGGGGGCGTTCCCTGATTTGGGGGCCGTTAAGGGTCGCGAAGCGCCGGGTGTTCTGCGACAAAGAAATTCTTGTTAGTTCGTTCGTCTGACAGTTTCTTGATATCAAATTCGTTTGCTGAATTCATTAGGTCTTTGTCAATCTTTTTGTACGCCTCATAACGTGGAGCGTTTGAGGTTGTCCATTACATACTCTCGACTTCTCAAGGTCAACGCATTTCCAGAACTTAAGTTGTCTTTATCTCTTAACGCGGAACGTTTTTGAGATTGTAAATTACTTTTCAACCCATTTTCAGAACCTAAATTTAAGATTGCTCTTGTTTGCTGCACACTGGTGTGACAAATAACATTATTCCTTCGTTAAGTTTCCTGCTTGAATAAGTAAATATTGGTTATGGTCTTTCATCCCAGGCATCCGAATTTACACGAAATTACCGTTTTTTAATGCATCTATTGGCTGCGTTTGCCCACTGTCTTAACTGATGGGAAGCTACGATGAGGTCTAGGGCAAAGAGAATCTAGGCTATCGACTTCATAGGATTTGTTCCAAGTTCCTAACAGTGACACATAGATAGCACCGTAAGGTCACGTCACAACGTCACAATGTTGTATCCACCATATTGTGAGAAAATAAAAGCACTATTCATGATATATCTCTTCTTATTTAAAATTTAAACAATATTTTTGGCATAATATTTAAAAATTAAATTTCTGTTTTAGCAATGATTAACATATCTAGTAACGAGTGAAGAAACAAACTCTGTATGTAGCGCCGTCTCGTCTAAACATGACGCCTACCTTGTTTACATTGTGTAACAGGCCTTAATTTGGTCCACTATTTTTGTATGAGCTTGGCGGTCTATACGATATGTGGTCCCAACGCCTTAATCGCACGATTTGTTCTCAAACTCGCATAGATGGCGCTACTCATTGCTACACAACATTGTATCTTCCGTATTATGAGAATATAAAAGAATTATTCACAAAATAAATCTTATAAATAATTAGAACAATAATTTTGGCTTTTTATTTTAAAATTACACCTAAGTTTTAATAAGTATTAGGCTAACGCAGATTAAATCAGCCACTCGTTACTAGATGGCGGTAGTCTGCTTCACCATACTTGGTCACACATTTTCCTACTTTTTGCCACCTTAATTTGGTCCAATATTTTTGTACGAGGTAGGCAGTGTATACGTTAGTATTAGAATTATAATATCTATGGTATTATATTGTCTTTGATGATAGTAAGTATTATGTTTTTAATTTACTCAGGTAAGCATTAGGTATTTTGTATTGTACCGGACAATAATACCTAATAAATAACGTTGAATAAAATCGCGATGAGTATTTTTAAAGTTGATGATCGATTTAATAATTAGTGTTTATCTTTACTAATATTATAAAGCTGAGGAGTTTGTTTGTTTGTTTGAACTCGCTAAACTCAGGAAGAACAAGACCGATTTAAAAGAAGTCTTTCACAAGAGTCGCCTGGAAGCGCATGTCTCCATACAAACGAAAAAAGGGTATTGTGACAATATTTGATAATTTTGGAGTAAAATAAATCATTTAATCAATTAATCTCATTATAATCTACGTACGTTCCTATACAGCTTGGTTAAAATACCAATGGTTTGAGAATTACAAGCCTTTTTAAATTTGTATGGAAATCTTGAGAGGCGTGTACCTAATTCTCAAACATTTGAAAATTTAACCAAACTGTATAGGAACGTACGTAGATTATAATGAGATTAATTGATTGTATGCTTAATTTTGCCCTAAAATTATCAAATATTGCCACAATTCCCTTTTTCCGTTTGTATGGAGACATGCGCTTCCAGGCGACTCTTGTAAAATACGGGTACTCACGTATGAAGTCAGCTACAGGCCGACGCCAAGTCGTCCCAGTCCGCACTGCGACGACTTCGTGCGCGCGTCTCAGTTTACATTCGCCCTGAGGAAGACCTCCGGATGAGGTTGAAACATATCGGCCTGTAGCTGACTTCATACGTGAGTGACCCGTATTTTACATATTAATAATGTTAACATCTCACGTTAGTTTTAATAAAAAAACGTCTTTCACCATTGGATAGGTACATAATCCCCGAGTGTCAGGCTGTGTATGTATACCTAAATTCATAACTTTGAAATTATGCCAAAATAGCCTTGTTTGAAATGAAATAAAATGAAATTTTATTCAAATTTGGATATCATGTATTGCTTTTTGAACGTCATATTTTTTTTAAATTTGCAAAATCGAAAAACTACTAGCGTTTCGGACAGACCACTGCTGAGAAGAATACGCCGAAAGAAACTCAGTCCACTTTGAGGAGGCTGTTGATTTTAAGGAGAAGAGCGCTTATCTACATAATATCTTAAATCAAGACCCAATCAGTCTTAGTGTAGGCCAAATCCTCTGACTGCTCTGGCTAATATACAGCTCTGGTAGTACAGAGAGGGTCGTGCTCCTGCAGTGGAGACTAAAAAAGAAACTCACCTTGGGACTCCTTTTGATCCTGTTCTGTTCCGCCGCGGTGTCCTTGTAGTTGTTCAGGTAGGCATCAAACTTGGAGAAGTCGTAAGGCGCCCAGGAGTCAACATCAGCTTTGGTCTTCACTTCTTCCTGATGAGAGAAAGATCTTCATCAATTTATTCAACATTTTTAGATTGAAAAGTGGATAAACCATAAATATTCTTTTTCTTGTATAGTCGATTGGCTCAAGTAATATAACATACATACATACTATCACGTCTTCTTCCCTTGCGGGGTAGACAGAGTCCAGGTCTGTAAAAACCTTAAGGCCACGTTTAGCATGTTGGCGGGCTTTTAGGTGAGAACGGATTAAAAATAGTGATGGGTTAATATAAATTAAAGGGGTTGCCCATTCCCAGGCCCACCCCTTATATACCGTGTATGAGCATGAAATAAAGTTTAATATTAAATTCATATATTTTTTAATAGGATATTAAAGTTACGTGATAATTCTTTGTGGGGTTATAATTTTATTCATATTGGTATTTTGATCGATTTATTCTGTTCAGATACATTTGTCCATACTAACTCAATATTTAACTTTTGTTTTTATTTATCATCACTTACCCCACAAAATAAAACTTGCGTTTTGTTATTATTTCAATGATACATCATTGCATTACAGTAAAAACAAAACAAAGTTGATTCTGTATACTTTCGGTAATCATACAATTTAGTAATATTTTTAATCAGAGACTAGACTCCATAGATCCGTGAGCATTCTCCTTTTGTCCCTCCAGTATGTGGCGACTTTTATACCACACCGTCGCGGAGTAAAGTCATATTTTGTGCAGCTGGTTGGGCACATTAGGCATGAAAGAAGATGTAGATTATACTCGTAGATGATTGACCAGACTTATCGTGCTTCGGAGTGGTCAGTTAAACCCCACCGCGCTAAGTTATGCTTACAGCGACCTACCATCGAGCTAAGATGTTATTTTTTTTGCTCGGTATAGTTACCTTGTGGCTCAGTGGTTGGTATCATAAGTAAATAACTAAATAATAAATAAATAAATATATACGGACAAATCACACAGATTGAGCTGGCCCCAAAGTAAGTTCTTATGAAAGACTTGTATTATGGGATACTAACTCAACGATACTATATTTTATAACAAATACATATATAGATAAACATCCAAGACCCAGGTCAATCTGAAAAAGATCGTTTTCCATCTTGACCTGACCGGGGATCGAACCCGGGACCATCCGTGTCGCAGGCAGGCGTGATGACCGCTGCGCCACGGAGCTCGTCAAAGTGCCTATGAATCGTAGGGTCCCAGGTTCAATCACGGGTAGGTCATGATGGAAAATTATATTATTGGCTTGGGTCTTAAATGTTTATCTATATAGGAATATCAAATTTTCTTAGATTGACTGTAGGCACAGTAAACACTGTGCTGTAGGACTAGCTCAATCTGTGTGATTTGTCCATATATATTTGTAAACATTAATGCCCCAAGGACAGCGGTTCTCAAACTTTTTTGGGGAAAATCCCTTATGGAAAGCAAAAGATTAAATTACCTTTTCATGGGGTGTTTTAGGGCCCATCAGGTTGACGTGTTGTTCGTAAACGTCATCTTTTAACTGAAAAACAAATAAGAAAATCGGCTATGTTATAAATAATAATTTATATTGCGTAAAATATTGCACGATATCAAAGAATATACACGATTATCACACGATCCATTTTGGGGCCATTGAAATTTGTACTGTTCATCAATCATCATCATTTCGAGTAGGAGACATGGTCAGTCGACCATGCACACCATGGTGTCAGAGTTCTTCGGAACCGAACGCCTTAACCACTGGACCACGGAGGCAGAAACACCGTGTAAGTAGTCCACTAAAATTCCCGCCAAAAACCTCAACTCGTTGTTACGTATTTTAATAATGTCTATACGTCACGTTAGTTTTAATCAAAAGAGTTTTACTACCTCAAATTAAATAATTTATAATTAAGTAGTTTAAAAAACTAAAAAACACGCTAATCATGTATTGTCATCAGAACTCAGAGCGTGTGCAAAATTTCATCCTAATCGAAGACCGGGAAGTGGGTCAAATTAAGATTCCAAGATTTTCTTACATAGTAGGTAAAGCTAATAAAAGCGTGTTAATAAAAATAGAACTTACATTCTGATAGTTGAAATCGAAACCCGGACTAATGTTTGAAGCGGAGATCGAAGCGACAGACAACAGCTAAAACATAAAATATAAAGTCAGAAAATTACTCTTAAATACGATACTCATCATC
Organism: Rhodophaea formosa; assembly: GCA_963082605.1. NCBI lineage: Eukaryota > Metazoa > Arthropoda > Insecta > Lepidoptera > Pyralidae > Rhodophaea > Rhodophaea formosa. The sequence goes on along the minus strand of OY720229.1, from coordinate 5,774,017 downwards.
ATTCATCATCAGGTCCTTTTTAGTCTCCACTGCAGGAGCACGACCCTCTCTGTAAGTATTACCAGAAACATTTAATTAGCCAGTGTAGTCAGAGGATTTGGCCTACACTCTCCACGCTGGCCAGACGGTTTGGAAAGGTCTCTTTGATGTTTATAAGCTTTGTTTAGCTTGTTTTTCCTAAGTCGCCTTCTACGACATCCACGGGAAGACTTGGAGTGGTCCTATTCTACTCTGCCGGGACGTATGGTTCCGTCCTTTCAAGAAAAAGTGGTTTATGGATACCGGACCTTAATAAACACCTCAAATACTTACAGTAGTACCACGTTTATAAGTTACCTCGACATTGTTCGATAGCGCAAAATAGCGCAACCGACTGCCGACTCGGCCCGAATGAAAACATCAGTGAAATAACAAACTTATTGCCACAACATAAGATTTTAAATCCAAAAGCGGTAGGCTATCTCGCTCACAATACTTGTACGCCTGCCGAGAGTGGCCGAGACGCCGCATGGCGAGTAGTCATCAGCCAATAGCAAACGGATATTTTAGCGCCATGCAAAAATTTGAATTCTGCGCAGGTACATCGGTGTAACATAAAAGTGGTAGTACTGTACCAGTAAACATACATACATAGTATCACGTCTTTATCCCCTTACGAGGTAGACAGAGCCTAGGTTCACAATGTCCAAAGGCCTCGTTAAACAAATTGATGGGCGTATATGTGGGAAACGAAATCAAAATAGTAATGGGTTGCTAGTCACATTGCCTTTTGATATGATTTTTCAGATTTCGGCCCATTCCCTCGACCGGCTTTAACGGTCAAGCAGCTGGCACATTCTACGTTTTTTCTTTTCTCCCAGTCCATCATCTTCATCTTCTTCTCATCCTCAGGTCTTTGTTAGTCTCCACTTACAGGAGCACGACCCTCTCTGTACTACCAGAGCCATATATTAGCCAGAGCAGTTAGAGGATTTGGCCTACACTCTCCACGCTGGCCAGACGGGTTGGAGAGGTAATTTCCAGTCCATCATGGAAGGTTAACTTACCAGTAAAGCCTGCAGGAAAGCCATCTTCGACCTTCTGAAGCCGCGTCCACGCCAGCGACTAAAGTTGTTCAATCTAGTAGAACTGTGGTAACTTCAGTTATTAATTGCTTGTTAGTTGATTGGTTGTAAAAGAAAGTATTAAAAGTAACAAGCCAATTAGTACAGAAGGTAAATACTGACGAATATTATCCGACTGGCCAAAAACGGACGGTCATGTTTTCAGAGTTCATGAATGTATGTGCGTTCCGTCATTCCACCTTATATATACATACATATAAACATACATACATAGAAACATAATACCACGTCTTTTTCCCTTGCGGAGTAGACAGAGCCAAGATCTGTAAAACCTTTAAAGCCACGTTTAGCATGTTGGTGGGCTTGTAAGTGAGAACGGAATCAAATCCCTGTACTACCAAAGCCATATATTAGCCAGAGCAGTTAGAGGATTTGGCCTACACTAGTCGGGAACTCCAACTCGTCAGCGCACGTCAGTGGCGGATTTACCAATAGGCTAAGTAGGCTGAAGCCTGGGGCGGCAGATTTAGAGGGGCGGCAAATCTAGCCCAAATAATAAAAAAAAACTTATAATTATATATATACACATTACGTTCGTAATCCGTATATAAAAGACTAGCTGTTACCCGCGGCTTCGCCCGCGTGATGTATAGCCTATGTCCTTCCCGGTACCCTAACCTATGTGTATGCAAAATTTCTTGACGATCCGTTCAGTAGGTTGGGCGTGAAAGCGTAACAAACAAACAAACTCACTTTCGCATTTATAATATTAGTTAGGATTACTAAACGCACTGTAAAATATAGGTACTATTGCGATCATGAATTTTAAAAATATTCCAGTCCAATAACGTTTCAATATTAATTTCAATTTAGTAACCTAGTAACTGACAGAAATATCACCTACTTCACAATCATACTAATAACGGGAAAAAGCCGATGTAATGAGGACGATAGAACACAAATCATAAAGTAGCAATTTCTGAATAACTAAATGTAATTAATATGATTGTGAACTAAACTAACGTATTGAATTTCAAAACTCAGTAGGGGCGGCAAGTTTGAATAGACTACTAGCGGCAAATTTGTAAATCCGCCGCTGGAACACGTGGCTAAAATGCGTGCTATTTCGCTGAGAAAGGGATAGACTCGGGTTTTGAACAGTGCGGAACTATTTACACTGATGTATAAGCACATCGGAACAACAGTCTAGTGAGTGCAAACACAAATATTGTTGAAAATCTAAATCTTCGTCGTCTAAAAATTCGCGAGTTTGTGTTTGGGAGAAGAGTTCTTGTGATAAAACAGCTGAATGTTTTTATTAAAAGTAAAATAATTTATACTTTTTAATAACCAAACTATGCTTGTATGAATTTTGTTTTAGAGATTTTATACTCCTTCCGGTATTTAATTGTGCCCAAAGTTGCGTTAAAATTACGTGTTAAAACGGAATGTTTTGAGACTCATAACTTTTAAAGTACTTATAATTTTACAATTATGATTCCATACAAGCATAGATAACGACAAAACAAATCGATAGAATTAAAAACTTTAAACAGACGATACCGAACAACGGAGTCATCACCCTACGGAATTTGTATGGCGAAACACCTGACTAGCGTACTCTTAAGGTGGGAATAAATGAAGAAATATATGCAAATCACACAGATTGAACTAGCCCCTAAGTAAGTTCGAAATTTATGTTATGGAGAGGGAGGTTCTCTTCCATGCTGGTTTAGGAGAAAAGGAAAAACATAGAATATACCAGCTGCTTTTCTTCCCGCGCAGACCGTAAGAGCCGGTCATGGGATTGGGCGGAAATTTACGGAACCACCTTAATAGACGATGTAGTCGATGCGGCTAGCAACCCATCACTAGTTTGATTCCGCTTTTCACCTTTTTCGCCCACAAGCGCGCTAAGCGTGACCTTTGGGTTTTACGACCTTGGGCTCTGTCTACCCCGCAAGGGATAAAGACGTGATAATATATATGTATGTACTAACTCAACGATTAGTAGTAGAAGAATAGGTGGGAACACGTCCGATTTGCTTCCGATCCGATTGCAGTGTTGCGCCTATACAAAATAAAAAACTCCTTACACCTACATGAAAAGATATCAAGATTTTAGAGAAATTGCAATAAATAAACCGCTTGATATCCCTTAATCACTTTAATAATTAAAATTGAACAACAAAATGTAGAAATAAGAATGGATTAATACAATAAGCAATTAAATATTCATTAAGCTATAAATTAAAGATCTCTATCGTATCATCTTCTTTAAAGGTATTTCACTGGCATTTCTGCGAAAGAAATTTATGGAAGAGAAGTTTCAAAAAACAATTAAATACCCCTACGTCTAGGGACACTATACCTAAAACGGCAACACTGTCGGATGGAAAAATCGGACGTGTATTTCCACCTCAGAACAAAACTATTTCCACCTTTACCATCAGGCAAGTTAGGGCCAAACGACCTGGAATGACTCGATAAAGAAACTTAAAATAGGCTAGTTGCCTAAATTTGATTCATTGTTAGACAATATACCATATATACAATAAACATGAGAAAAATATCATTTTTAATAAATATATATATATATATATATATATATATATATATATATATATATATATATATATATATATATATATATATATTGATTTTTAACTTGTATTTCGCATTTAAAGAAATGACATTAAATTTCTCCCAAAAACGCTCAAAACTGTCATGGCGTCTTGTGTGACGTCACCCTGTGCGAAACACAGCTGTTTGTGTATGGCGATTGTTGTTTTGTGATTAAAAATGAATCCTTCGTATTACAAGTACTATATGGGAGAGGCACAAGCTTTAAAATACTAAGCAAATTATTTATATTTGTCCCAAGCAACAAGAAATGCGGAAAATATGGAAAAAATACTTGCAAGGAGGAATGATGCACATTGTTTATCAACAAATTTAGAATGTATTAGTGTGAAGTTCATTTTGATTTAAGTATATTTAACAAAATTTAATTCAGCGAAAACATAATTATAACAACACAGATGAATTATTGTATGCAACGGTTTATAATTAGGTCTTAAGGCTCGTGGCGCATCTATTAGGGATATTCGCTCGCTGCGCTCGCTCATATCGCTACCAGCGCCACTCACCTTTTAAGACACCTATTATAAAACCGTTGCATAAAATTAATAAATGTGACGACAAAAGATAAAACCGTAAAATAATAGCTTGTAACACACTGTTCTATGAAAATGTCAACAACAACAATTATGTTTTGCACAGGGTGACGTAATGCTTTGTGATTGGTGTTTCCGGTCAAATGACCTGATGCCTTTATTTTCATAATTTGTTTTATGAAAATATCAACAATCGTAAATTATTTTGTTGAATAGATTGGTTTTCCTTATCTACATATCATAATTATTTTTTACACATCTTAATCCAACCCATTTGTTCTTAGTGGATACAAGCCTATTAACACACGATGAATACTTAAACTTGTTTTGTTTAAAACTTGTTTATGATTGTATCTTTGAGATAGTCTGACCGGATCGGAGACGCCCGAAGGACGACTCTTTGAGGAAAATGATTAAATAACTGCGCTGGTGCCTTTGCATTTCAAAATAAATATATTTAATAATACATTGATTTGTGTAAAATAAGTGCGGGATAAAGATGAAGGTACGTTTTAGACATAGATATCAGAATATTTAGGTAGATTTAGACTTTGACCCCTTTTGATATTAAGATTGAGTTAATATCTTCCACATAAACAAAGATCCCGTGTGGTTCCCGGCAGAGTAGAAAAGGACCTCTCCAAGTCTTCCCGTGGATGTCGTAGAAGGAGACTTATGAAACACAAGCTAAACAAAGCTTTTAAACATCAAAGACTCCTCTTTAACCCGTCTGGCCAGTGTGGAGAGTGTAGGCCAAATCCTCTGACTGCTTTGGCCAATATATGGCTCTGGTAGTACAGAAAGGGTCATGTTCCAGCAGTGGAGACTAACAATATAATAATAATAATAATATAATAATTGTTTATTTCTTCAAAAACAAGTTTACATAATTAGTGTTTGAAATCTCCTTTTAAGCAAACAATGCCTGTATTAGGAGATTTCGCTCTTCCATAACATTTTTACAGCATACAGATTAATTATAATTAATTTATATAAATTTAAACAATTTTGATTACATTACATACATTAGATAATATCCAAAGTACAATTTATTTATTAATATTAATATTAAAGCAATCTTAATCCAGTTTAATATAAAGGACAAGTGAAAGTTTTGTCAGTAAATTTTTATCTTAATTTATTGTATGTGTTGTAAGAGTAACTCTATGTCATCGTAATTTAGTAATTTTAGCCACTCTGAGGTAGTTTTTTTACAGTCGTAATATTGTTTTGTATAAATGCTAGTTTTTTTATTTATTCTATTGTATAATACTGCTGACATGTGTTGGTATTGGTTCGATGCAAAGACGGTTCTAGTTATGGGCGTCAATGCCACAGTAGTTTTACGTCGCTTGGATATTTTTTTGGGGTCAAATGGTAAAGTTTTATGTCTTTTAAGTATTGTTTGTAAGATGTAGAGACTTCTGACTGGCAGCAGATTATTAATTTTGTAGAGAAGTTCTGTGGAATATCTTATCTTTTTGAAGTACATGGTTTTTATAAGTGATCGTTGGGCACGTTCTATTTCCATGAGTTTTGTTTTTCCTGCTGCTCCCCACACCGGAATACATATGCTAACACAGACTGAACCAAGGTCATGTACAGTTCATTGAGAATATTTCTAGATAGGTTTTTGCCATTGTTTATGTTTTTAACAATATGTCTCAGCGTCCTAAAGATCCACGATAGTTTTCGTACTCTACTAACCAGTTGCTGAATGTGGGGGTACCAATTTAATCTCTGGTCAACCACAACACCTAGATATTTTATCTCAGAAACTTTTTCTATAACGGGACAGTTGCATATTTTTTTGTCCTCATTGTCGCATTTATGTATTTTTATTTTTAAGTCATCTTTAGGCTGGGGTTGAAAGTTATTGTAAATACTGAAGCATATGTACTTAGTCTTATCAGTATTTAATGTAAGTAAATTATTTTTTAGCCAATTTCTGACTTGTGTCATTCCAATATCAGTATTTTTTTCTACCTCAGTCCAAGACTTACCATAAAAAACTATGGCGGTGTCGTCAACATAGGAAAAAAAATTTGCGTTTTTAAATTTTAAGTCACAGAGGTCATTTATATATATCAGAAATAGCGTTGGGCCAAGGACACTTCCCTGTGGAACGCCATAACTTACTTCCTTTTCATCACTGATGTGCTGACACAATTTAACTTTTTGTTGTCTGTTAGAGAGGTAGTTTTTAAAAAGATTTAGAGACGTTCCACGAATACCAATTCTTTCCAACTTGTTTATGAGGGTTGGGATCGAGACGGTGTCAAAGGCCTTTTTAAGGTCTAAAAAGAACGAGAGACATTTGTTTCCTTTATCTAGGTGGTCGACGACTAATGATGTTAGTTCAATAACGGCGTCTTCAGTAGACTTGCCCTGGCTAAAGACAAATTGGGCAGGTGACAACAGTTTAAATTGGTCCAGATATGCTATTAGCCTTTTATTTATAAGTCGCTTCAAAATTTTTGAAATGGCCCGTAAAACAGAAATAGGTCTATAGATATTTACATTATCTCTGTCCCCGCTTTTGAAGATAGGTGCAACTATGGACTGTTTGAGAGCAGCTGGAAATAATCCAGTTCGGAAACAGAGATTCGCAAGGCAAGTAATGATGGGTACCACTTCTTTTCTTGCAAGTTGTAGGTATTTAACTGAAATATTATCCCACCCTGGGGCGCTGTCTGACTTTAAATTCATTAGGATTGATTCTACTTCCCCGTGGTCAGTGTCCAATAGGACAAAAGAGTTGTACTGCACGTTATCTATTCTAGATGAATGGTTTGTGTCATTAGGCGTTGTGGGTATTTGCTGAGCCAGAGTTTTTCCCGCACTAACAAAGTACTCGTTAACGATATTAACAGATTCTTTTGGAGATGAGCCGATATTCAATAATTCTGTACACGGTTTCTTTTTATCATTTGAGTAAGTGATGTTCTTAATGTTTTGCCAAAGCAATTTATTATTATTTAATGAATTAGTGATTTTTTCCCGTTCATACTTCCGTTTAAGCTGTTTACTGAGACTATTGCAGTAATGACGGTAACGAGTATATGTAATTTTTAAGATTTGATTATCTGGTTCCTTTCGAAGTTGTTTCTGCATTCGGTTTCGATTATTTATGCAACGTAAAATGCCTTCAGTAATCCACGGTTTTATGATACGTTTGCTCCTGGGAATATTCAAAATTTTCGTATTTCTATTTAAACTATCTGATAGAGCCTTAATTAGAGAATCAACAAGGTTGTTTGTTTGTTTTTCGAATGTGGAAGTGGCCACCACTAGTGTCAGATTTTTCAAGCTGCCTAAAGGCATCTGACATAGCTTAACGACTGCCATCAACGATGACAGCCGGGACCAACGGCTTAACGTGCCTTCCGAAGCACGGAGGAGCTCGAGATATTTCATGCCACTTGCGGTCACCCATCCAAGTAGGGACTGCGCCAGGGGTTTCTTAACATACGTAAGCGCTCATAGAGCTCACACCCACTGGACCATCGGGCTCCTCATCAACAAGGTGATCGGGGTCCTCGCAAGAGAGCAGTTGCTGATGATGATGATGAATATTGACATGACGGTACAATTTGATTTCCAGATGTACATATTCCTGTTTCTACTGCTGGCTCAACTACTAGGACCACAGATAAGTGAAGCGCGTGAGTCATTTTTTTTCTTACAGTATCGATCAAAATACGTGACCTCTAGCATTGATCCCAAAGTTGTTCAGCCGCCCGGGCAATTAAATCAATAAATATATATGGACAAATCACACAGATTGAGCTAGCCCCAAAGTAAGTTCGAGATTTGTGTTATGGGATAGGTACTAACTCAACGATACTATATTTTATAATAGATACTTTGTATAGATAAACATCCAAGCCCCAGGTCAATCTGAAAAAGATCATTTTCCATTTTGACCTGACCGGGGATCGAACCCGGGACCATCCGTGTCGCAGGCAGGCGGCAGGCGTGTTGACCGCTGCGCCACGATTAGTATGGGAAAGTGAAATTTCGATTAAATAAGAACCTAGGCTCCCTCAGTATTCGGGATACATACTCGACTGATAAAATGTAGTGTTTCAATTGACTTGAAAAAGGAGGTGGGTCGTGGATCTTATTCTTTGGTACTTTACCTTGAAGGTTTTCTTTTCTTTTGCCAAAATGGCCTTGTCAAAAATTTTGATTGGGATTGGGCGAAAATCTAGTCTTAGAATACCCACCTATAGACCAGCAACCCATCACTATTTTGATCCGCTTTCCACCTTTACCTAGTTACTAACACGCTCAACGTCGCCTATGGATTTTATGAGCTGAGCTCTGTCTACCCCGCAACGGATAAAGGCGTGATAATATGTATGTATGTATAAAGCGTGCCGTGTGGTTCCCGGTGTGCCGTGTGGTTCCCGGTAGAGTAGAATAGGACCACTCCAAGTCTTCCCGTGGATGTCGTATAAGGCGACTTAGGAAACACAAGCTTAACAAAGCTTATAAACATCAAAGAGACCTCTCCAACCCGTCTGGCCAGCGTGGAGAGTGTAGGCCAAATCCTCTGACTGCCCTGGCTAATTATGGCTCTGGTAGTACAGAGAGGGTCATGCTTCTGCAGTGGAGATTTAAAAAGACCTGATGATGATGATGATGATGTATATAAAGCATAACTTTTTTGGTTTCAGAGAAACACGTTTCTTGTACCACAAACGATGGGGTAGTTGGCCAATGCATTAGCTTCTATTTGTGCACCCTGCCCAACGATACCGTAGGTGGTGTGGTGAACATAACGTAAGGATGTTTTTTATTAGATAATAGCTTCTTCTTCTTCTTCAGTCTTCAGTGATTCTGCCAATGTCCAGTAAATTGAGATACTAAGTATCGGTGTTGTAGGGTAAAGTTGTAACAAGTAGCACCAAAGATGGCGTATGTTCTTTGATGCCTCGTGGTCGGGAAGTTATGATGACAAGTCTATACGAGTCCATATAACAGTCCACTTTAACTATTTCACAAATTGTTCCATGAGTACGAGCATTTATAACACCAAACTACACCAATTTCATATTATAAAGTCCACCAAAATCAATTTGCAAAATCGTCCAAGGTGGACCCCAACTGCACCCCTTGGCTTCCCACCACAAAACCCTAGATAATAGCTATTTTCCCGCAATTTCATCTGTTCATCTTTCAGCTGCTCAAACATTAATTGATCTGGCTAACTTTAGTGAGGAGCAGTGTGTCTCTTCCATACAGACACCTGAGTGTGACTGTACTCTCAGGACGGCATCTGCCATATCACCAGTAATTATTGATGATACTAGTACAAAAGAGTATCAAAATGTCAGTTGCGACATGCAGACAAAGATTGATACTATTGATAACTGTTTCAATAGGAGAATGGGGTGTAAAAAATTGTTAATTTACTCAGTTCAACTAGGTCAAGGTCTGAGCAGTATGATCTATAATAGTCTTAAGCATGACTGTACAGTATACAACACATGTACACCCGGGGCCTCTTATACTAGTTTAATTAATAACATAAATCATGACTCCTTAGATGAAGATACCACATTACTTTTATTAAGTGGCGATTGCTCTTCTATTAAAAAAAGGGATTTAAAACAAAGTATAGACATGCTCCTAGAGTTGAATAATAAGACAAGATGTAAATACATACTATGTGCTTTTCCTTATCAGGAGTCAACTGACTATGCTACAAATAAGCATATATACGATTTGAATGTTCATATGTATAATTTGACATACCGTCATAGTGACGCTATTTTTTATTTAGATATTAATAAATTTATTTCTAGATTTAAGTTGACCGAAGTTACTATGTATCTTCCATCAGAATATAAAAGACAAATTGCTACATTGGTAGCTTACAATATACAAGACTCTGCTGCAGTACTTTGTACAAAGCAGAATGTTGACATTTCACCGAATGTCGGTGTTGACATTCCAAATGTTAGATGTAATTTAAACTAAACAGTGAGACAACGGCTAGTGCCAAACGTTTTAGCATTTTTCATCAAAATATGCAAGGCCTGGCCAGCAAACTTTTAGAATTAGAACTTTTTTTAGATAATGAGTGCATTGATGTATTATGCTTAACAGAACACTGGTTTGAACAAAAACATAACGTTCACTTAAATTTTCCCAATTATACTATGCACAGTGTGTATGCCCGTATGGCAGCCATCCATGGAGGCAGTGTCATCTTAGTTCGTAATGGTATGAAATGTAAAGAACGAAAAGATATTGTTGATCTAACTGTTGAACGGGAGGTTGAGTTGTCCTGTATTGAACTCGAGAGGTACATTATAGTTTGTGTATACAGTCCTCCTACATCAAACTACAATTTACTTGAGTCTATTTTGGAGGATGTTTTGCATAAAGTAAGCCTTAGTAATATTAGTATGTGGTGACTTTAATGTAGATTTATTGAAAAACAACAATGAGAGCGTTGGTTTTATTAACTTATTTAAATCATTTGATTGCGATTACTTATTTCTTGAACCAACCAGAGTTACGGAATCGACAGCCACATGTCTTGATAATGTTTTCTCTAACTGCGAAGCTCTTGAAAAAAGCGTAGTTAAAAAAATATCATCTGACCATTTTGGTTTATCAGCCGTTTTTTTAGATTATGATATAAATACTGAATTGCCGAAAGTAACCTATAGACCTTCCTCAAAATCAAAAATAGAAGCATTTAAAGCTAATATCTCTAAAAAGATGCCAATTATTTGTGATGAGGGAGAAACTCCTAATGTACTTTATAATAAACTGTTTAATTCTATAGACACGGAATTTAATAAAACGTTCAAACTTAAGAAGCGTAGCATTTGTAATAAGAAAAAGTTTAGTGAATGGGCCACTGTAGGAATTTATAAAAGTAGAAATAAATTATACGAATTACTGGCAATGAGACAATACAATAGAAGCCCAGAGTTTATGACCTACGTAAAAAATTATTCGAAATTTTTTTAAAAAGTATGTGCTTGCGCGAAGTCTAAATATTTATGTAAACAAATTGCTGAATCCGGAGATAAAGTAAAAACAACCTGGAAAATTATTAATCAGGAAACGGGTAAAACTAAACGATGTAATAATGAAACATTAAAATTACAAGTTAACAATCAAAAGTTTGAGACGGATGCAGAGGTCGCTCAATGTTTTGAAGATTTTTTTACTGAAATTCCAGTTAAGACAACTGCTTCCCTTAAATCATCGCCTAAAAAAGCTGAAAATATATTACGTGATCATGTACCAGAATGTAGCGATACTTTATTTTTTGATTATGTTACACCTAAAACAATTATCGATACTTTTAAAGAATTAAACGTAAAAAAAACTGGGGATTTATGGGATATGTCCGTGTCCTTAGTTTCGCATATTATAGAGGATTTAGCTCCTAACCTAGCGTTAATATTTAATGAATGTGTAGATTTAATGAAATATAGTAAGGTTGTGGAAGCGTTAAACTGTATGAAAGCAGGAAAGGCTGGGGGGTATGACAGGATTACTGTCGAAATGCTAAGGGCTGGACAAGGCCTCATGGCTATTCAGCTGTGTAGTCTTTTCAATATGTGTTTTAAAAGAGGCGTGGTTCCCAGAGACTGGTGTAGGGCCGTTTTAGTGCCACTTTATAAAGGAAAAGGCTCACAGCAAGACTACAAGAATTACCGAGGCATTAGTCTTCTTAGTGTGGTTGGCAAACTGTATGCAAAGATATTGATTGAAAGGGTTATGAAAGATACGGATGATAAGATATGGGATGTGCAAGTGGGATTTAGAAAAGGAATGGGATGTTCAGATCAGGTCTTTTCCATGCGATGCATACTGGAGAAATTTTTGGCTAAAGGCCAAAAAGTGTACTGCGTATTCGTGGATCTGGAAAAGGCCTATGACAGAGTGGTGAGGAATGAATTGTGGTCGACACTGTCTGCATATGGGGTGAACGGCCATCTGATCCAGGCACTGAAGTCTCTTTATAAGGACTCCAGTGCTTGTGTCAGAATTAACGCGGACTATACAGACTGGTTTGACATCGACAAGGGTGTCAGACAGGGATGTGTAGCCTCGCCATGGCTGTTCAACTTATTTATGGACAGTTGTTTGAAAGATTGAAAGATGATGAAAGTGGTTTAAGAATGAAAGAGTTACTTATCAAATGCCTCCTTTATGCCGATGACCAGGTTCTGCTTGCGTCGTCTGAGGAGGATTTACAGATGATGGTAACAGGTGTGAATGACGCATTTAAAAGAAAGGGTATGAAAGTAAATGTTAATAAGACGAAAGTGATAGTTTTTGAAAGGGATGAAAGTGCAACGGTATGCAATATAGTTATAGACGGAGAAAAAGTGGAGCAAGTAAAAGAGTTTGTGTATTTAGGATGCGTGTTTACTAGAGATGGAAGGCACGAAAGGGATATAGAAAGAAGAGTGGCTGCTGGTAATCGAGTGAATGGAGCATTGCATTCCTTTATGAACAGTAGGAAGGTGTCTATTAAAGCACGTCTTGCTGTTCATCGGGGAGTGTTGTTGCCCACCCTTATGTATGGAAGTGAAAGTTGGGTATGGCAGAAGAAGCATGAAAGTAGGATAAATGCGGTAGAAATGCGTGCGCTTAGGACCATGTGTGGTGTAAATTTGAGAGATCGAGTGAGAAACGATGTAGTGCGGGAGCGATGTGGAGTGAAAGAGGATGTAGTGACAAAAATTGAAAAAGGAATGTTAAGGTGGTTTGGACATGTAGAAAGGATGGATGAAAGAAGTCTCGCAAAGAAACTCTATAAGGCAGATGTGACCGGAAGAGTAAGTCAGGGCCGGCCTAGACGCACATACCGTGACCAGATTGCGGACATTCTTGTCAAGGGGCAAGTCAGGAGTACCCGAAACCGGCGAGCATGTATGAAAAGAGTGATGGATGTAGATGAAGCGAAAGAGTTTTGTAAGGATCGTAGCAAGTGGCGGTCCTTGGTCTCTGCCTACCTCCATGGGAAAGAGGCGTGATAGTATGTATGTATGTATACCTTTGCATAAATCGCAAAGTAAAGACGATCCTAATAACTTTCGTCCTATTTCAATCCTCCCGGTTCTTAGCAAAATTTTTGAAAAGTTAATTTTTAAACAATTAGTCGCTTATTTTTATAAAAATAAACTTTTTCATAGCGAACAGTACGGTTTCACCAAAGGTCGTTCTACCACGGACGCAGGAGTAGCTTTGCTGACGTATATTTTAGAAGCTTGGGAGAAGTCACAAAATGCAATAGGAGTGTTTTGCGACCTTTCTAAGGCGTTTGACTGTGTTGACCATGAGACTCTATTAAATAAATTAAGTTATTACGGAGTAAAAAACCAATCATTGGAACTGCAATTAGGTCATATTTGGCTAATAGGCTTCAAAAAGTTACTTTAAATGGCGGATCGTATGTAAAAATGGGAGTACCTCAAGGATCAATCCTTGGACCCTTGTTATTCCTTATCTATATTAATGATTTGCCATTCTACGCCAGTGTCTGTAAAGCAGTGTTATTTGCTGATGATACATCACTTGTTTTTCAAGTTGATAGACAGAAGACAATTTTTGACGATGTAAATAACACTCTTACTCAGGTATTAGATTGGTTTACTGCTAATAATCTGTTGCTTAATTCTAAAAAAACTAAATGTATTAAACTTTGCACCCCCAACGTTAAGCATGTGCCAGCTAACATAGTTGTTAATAATGAAACAGTAGAATTTGTTGACTCAACCAAATTTCTAGGAATAACTATCGACTCGAAGCTACAATGGGGCCCCCATATAACAACTCTTGCTGGTAAGCTTAGCTCCGCAGCGTACGCTGTTTGGAGAATAAGACAGCTAACAAATGTCGAGACAGCGCGCCTTGTTTATTTCAGCTACTTCCACAGCATAATGTCTTACGGGTTATTACTTTGGGGAAAGGGAGCAGACATCAACACCATATTCGTTCTGCAAAAGCGTGCTATTCGATCTATCTATAAACTTGGGGCTAGGGACTCGCTGAGAGAGTTGTTCAAAGAAATTGGAATTTTAACTGTTGCGTCTCAATATATTTTCGCTAACATACTTACTGCATGTACATAAAAACTTTCAAAAATATAGTAAAAATAGTGACATTCATAATTACAACACAAGAAATAAGAATAAACTTGTGACAAGAGCTTGTAGACTACAGAAAACTAGTAATTCATTCTTAGGGCTTGGTATTCAATTTTACAATAAACTACCAGAAGATTTTACATCTTTGCCCTATCCAAAATTTAAAGAAGTGACTAAAAGTATATTATTAAAAAGAGCTTATTATAACGTTAATCATTATTTAGCGGATAAAAATGCATGGAGCCTTGACCTCGTGTGAAATACAGGAGACCTCAAAAACGTTATTTATCTATTGTTTTTGCTATATTGTAATTGGTTTTTTAACACACCCAATGTTAAATTATATAGAATCAACTATTAATTGATTGTAAAACATGTAAATGTTAGCGAGCGAGCAACAAGTGTAGACCATAACCTTATATTTTGTTTGACAATGTCTTAAGAGTTAGAGTTAGTCATGCTCACTAAAAATGTTCAATCTGGTGGCGGCGTTGTGTGTCGGGTCGTTGAGTTCCCTCTAATATGGTTGAGTTCAGCGATGGCTGATCCACACGTCAACTCGTGAACGGGTGCTGTCAGGGGGGACTGGTCTGCTCGGCCTCTTTGAGACTACTTTAAGTATCATATGTTGTTTATTGGCATAATATTGTTTGCATACTCGATCGTTAACATAAACATGTTCCAAAAATAATAAATCTATGTATATTGAAATTGTAACATGAAAACAGAAATAAGAAAGAAAAAAGAAAAGAAAGAAAAAGTATAAATATATAAACAATAAATATTCGTAATCATATAAAGCCCTTCTGGCGAGTAGGCGACCAAAACTGTTGATAAGAGTTTCTTTCGGCGTTTCTTCTCTGCAGTGGTCGGTTCCGAAACGCTAGTAGTCTGTAGCTTTTGAACAATTAATAAATGCGAATTATCTAATAAGATAATTTTAAATATGACATGACGTGAAAAAGTGCCTGCAAAGGCCTATTTTCTGAATAAACGTTTTGATTTTTTTTTTATTCAAAAAGTTGGCCATGAGCGAGTCGGGCTCGCCCATTAAGGGTGTTCTCAACCTCACAATATTTTTATCTGTCAGACAGACAGACATGGCGAAACTATAAGGGTTCCTTGTTTACTACGGAACCCTAATAATGGTGATCTCAACCTCAGAATATTTTTTAAAGACCTATTTAACAATACCCAACATGATGGGTTTGTATAGAAAAAAAAAATACCTCTTTATTTTTGTGGGACCTACCCTAAAAAAATATTTTCAAGATTTTATTCTACCACTTTTTTGGCATGGTTAATATACATACCCATACCAAATTACAGCTTTTAAGTAGATATAGTCTCTGAGTAAAACGACGGACAGACAGACAGACATGACGAAACTATAAGGGTGCCTTGTTTACTACGGAACCCTTAAAACGAGTCTATGCTTTCTTTTCTTTCTATAGTGTACATTGTCAAGTTATCTTGTAGAAATATGGTTAAGGAAAAAGACAAATTTATAATTTTAATTAATGTATTCTCACAAAATATGCAACACGTTTCTTGCACCACAGACAATGGGGTAGTTGGCCAATGCCATGTGGTCTCAACGCCTTAATCGTACGATTTGTTCTCAGACACTCGCATAGATGGCGCCACTCGAAACTACACAACATTGTATCTACCGTATTATGAGAATATAAAAACATTATTCACAAAATATATCTTATTAAAAATCAAAACAATATTTTAGGCATAATATTTAAAACGACAACGTATATTTAGTAAGTTAATGGCTAACGCAGATTACCGCCATCTAGTATCGAGTAGCAAGCAACTCTCCTGCGCCATACATTCGCCTGCTTTTCGCAACCTTAATTTGGTCCAATATTTTTGTATGAGGTGGGCAGTCTATTACGTTAGTATTATATTGTCTTTGCCAATGCATGAGCTACTATTTGTGCAACCTGGCCAACGATACCGTGCTGACAAAAACCGTAGATGGTGTGGTGACCATAAAATAAGGATGTTCGATTAAATAAATAAAGTAAAATCACGCAGATTGAGCTAGCCCCAAAGTAAGTTCGAGACTTGTGTTAAGGGATACTACTAACTCAACGATACTATATTTTATTACATATACAGATAAACATCCATTCATCCATTAATAGATACTAGTAGTTCGCCCCGGCTTCGAACGTGGTACATATACATTTTTCTATCACTAAGATAAGAACCAACCTCTCCAACCCGTCTGGCCAGCGTGGAGAGTGTAGGCCAAATCCTCTGACTGCTCAGGTTAGTATATGGCTCTGGTAGTACAGAGAGGGTCGTGCTCCTGCAGTGGAGACTAGAAAGACCTGATGCTGAACCATCCTCGTACTTCAAGGAATATTTTAAAATAAGAATTAGCGAAATCGGTTCAGCTCTTTCTCTAAGGTTCAGCTACTCTACAGATTTGCGCTTAGCAACACATGAATTCAGCGATAAATTTTTAGGGTTCCGTAGTAAACAAGGAACCCTTATAGTTTCGCCATGTCTGTCTTTCTGTCTGACTGTCCATCCGCGGTTTTACTCAGAGACTATAAGTACTCGGAAGCTGTAATTTGGTATGGGTGGGTATGTATATTAATAACGGCAAAAAAGTGGTAGAAAAACATCTTGAAAAAAAATTTTTTGGGGTAGCTCCCATACAAGTAAAGAGGGAGAAATATTTTTTTTTCTATACATACCCATCGTGTTGGATATCATTAGATAGGTCTTTAAAAAATGTAGTGAGGTTGAGAACACCATTTTTCGATTTAGGGATCCGTTTTTGAAATATTTGGTTTTAAAGTGCAAATCTTTGTTACAGGGAAGAGTTTAATTACAGACCCGGGCAGGCCACCAACACGTCATGCCCCTCGTACTTAGACACGTGCTGTCCAACGAACGAGACATTTGACACAGTCCTCACAACCAAGGCGCCTGAAGAGGTACGTACGTAAAGATATACTTACAATGTATTTGATATACAATATCAACTCAGCGACAGCGGCAACACTCCCTGTACGTGAGAGTTCGAGCACCGGTGAGCTTGAGCCGGGCCGGAGCGTTAGGGTTTGCAACGCGTAAGTATTCACTCACTACTCCTTTCGTGCCTGCGGTGCGAGACGTGCGAGATACCAACACAACACAGACAACGTGAGAGTTCGAGCACCGGTGAGCTTGAGCCGGGCCGTGAGTCCAGGGTTGACAACGCGTAGGTAGGTAGTCACCCTCTATCTACCCACTTCGTGCCTGCGGTGCGATGCGAGATGTGCGGGAGACGCAAACACAACACAGACAGGGCTGTCTGTGTTGTGTTTGCGTCTCAATTGGCTCGGTTTTAATTGGCTCAATTGTGGGGCTGTCTGTGTTGTGTTTGCGTCTCAATTGGCTCAATTGTGTTTCAATTGGCTCGGTTGAGAGGGCTCTCAACCGAGCCAATTGACAACATTTCATTTTTTGAACCCCTCTAAATATTAAGTTAGACTGAAAATAGATACAAAAATAGGGGACACGTATTTTTCCTATTAATTTTTAAAAAAATATTTAGCCAGGAATTTTAATAATTAAAAGCTGCTCATTACAAAAGGGCGTAAGTGTAAGCATAATACAGTTCATTTGCTTCGGTTGGTGTTTAAAAATCTTAGAGTATAAAATAGAATAAAGATCGCCTAGTTCTCAGCTATATATTCATCTCTTTCTTTTTAAAGTATGTAAGAAAGAAATAAATATACTTAGGTTTATCAATAAGTGCTAATACACACTTGACAAATGTCACTTTTGTCACTTTTGAATCAGAATCAATTTTTTTTTGTATTTGTTTGTAATAATTTCTCGAGAATACTTAATCACAACATGAGGTTTGTGAGTCTCGTAATTTCGGTGACATACAAAAGGTAAATAATTTTGCGTCGTGAGACTCAAATTTTGTATGACCCAACCCAGTTAATAAGTACGCCATCGTAGGATATCACTGTGAAAATTGAGATTAATTAATACCGCCCTATGGTTCTCGGCAGAATAGAATAGGTCCACTCCAAGTCATTCCGTGGATGAAGTAGAAGGCGACTTAGAAAACACAAGCTAAACAAAGCTTATAATCATCAAAGATACCTTTCCAACCCGTCTGGCCAGTGTGGAGAGTGCAGGCCAAATCCTCTGACTGCACTGGCAATATGAAATATATGGCTTTAAAACTACAGAGGTTTGTGCGCCTGCAGTGGAGACTAAAAAAGACTTGATGATGGTGACGATGACTGTGAGATAACTAAGAACTTATGCAGAACATTTAGCAATATCCTATTACTTTCATTGTCATTCTTCTCCATTTATTTTTTAAATGTTCTTAGTTTTATGTTACCCCACGTGCGTAATGGGCTATTTTTCTAAAAAAATATAATTAGTCCGTTTGTTAGATTATCGAAAAACATTTGACACGTGTTTTTTCTTTTGTCAATCAAACAAAAAATGACAAAGATTTTGCCCGTTAAAATTGTGTGTGACGTCACTAGCCAGTACACTTTTCAGTGTCCTGTGATGTCACAAGCCCCCACTCATGAACTTTGACATCTGTGACATTTATTGTATAATTAGCGAAAGAAAAAATACGAGTACAATATTTTTTGATTGTTTAACTGATGGTCTAATTTTATTATTAATATTTTGACTTTGATATAGATATTAATTAATTGATTATTTTTGTCAGACATCATATTCATATTAGAAGCTGACTTTATTACACCATAGACAAAAAGACCGGAATCGATATCGGCATCTATTACATGACTGTCGCATCCCTAGTAAAAACTCTATGGTCTTCGACCGTGTACGTTTTGTTCCTTCGAAGCTCCTTCTATGATAATTCATATTCTTAGAAATCAACAAACCTTAATTTCCATGTCACTGTCAATGCCAATAATTCATTGACAAAAAATTATTTCTTTTTTATTAGGCAACAGGAACGAAATTATGTTGGCCTGAGTTTCCATTTTTTGCATATATTTTAGAAATTATTTATTATTTCAGTAAATAAAGTTCTAAAAATTCTGAAAAAAATATATATTATTTTGAACGCTAAGAAGATCTCCAAATGGTTTTTTTTATTTTGTGTCCTTAGTGAAAATTAAATGTTGTCAATTCCGTGGCGGGCCGTTCACGCACGCCCCGTGCGCCTCTCGCTGCCCCCGCACAAGTCCAGACACTCACACATAGCCGCAAGCAGTTTTACGTGCACACATGCTTAAGTGTCGATTCTTTTCGCGTAGTGTAGTTATATATTCTTTGGTGTGGGCGTCTGGACGTGTGCGGGGGCAGCGAGAGACGCGCGTGGCGTGAACGGTCCGCCACGGAACTGACTTGGTCGAGGGCTGTCTGTGATGTGTCTGCGTCTCCCAAACATCTCGCATCGCACCGCAGGCACGAAGTGGGTAGAGGGTGACTACCTACGCGTTGTCAACCCTGGACTCACGGCCCGGCTCAAGCTCACCGGTGCTCGAACTCTCACGTTGTCTGTGTTGTGTTGGTATCTCGCACGTCTCGCACCGCAGGCACGAAAGGAGTTGTGAGTGAATACTTACGCGTTGCAAACCCACGCTCCGGCCCTGCTCAAGGTCATTTGTTCGATCTCTCACGTACTGGGAGTGTCACCGCTGTGCCCACATATAGCTGCAAGTGGTCTAACGTGCACACATACTTAATTGACGTTTCTTTTCGCGCAGTAAGATATACTTTTTCCGTTTTATCTTTGCCCGTACAAAGATAAAACGGAAAAATCAATACACACCAATTGGGCAATGGGCATGCCAGCTTTTATGACGGTCATGTCATTTTAATTTTTTATCTAAATTATCCCTCTCTTTTCTTCTCGTGCAGATCGTAAAAGACGATCGAGGGAACGGGAATGAGTAATCATGTCAATAGGCGATGCGGCTAGCAACCCATCACTATTTTGATTCTGTTTTCTACCTACCAGCCCACCAAAATGCTAAACGTGGCCTTTTGGTTCTATAAACCAGGGCTCTGTCTACCTCGCAAGGGAAAAAGACGTGATAGTATGTGTACATACATACTATCGCGTCTTTCTCCCCTCTTTAAGGCCTAATTTAGCATGTTGGTGGGCTTGTAGCTAGGTAGAACGATACTATGTATGTATGTATATAAATGTTCATTCTGTACTATTTTTGTTCCTTGAATCAGGTTTCGGCCACGCTTCCGAGCCCTAGAATACATTACACTACAAGCCCACCACCACAGGGCGGTAAATGCACCCTACCAGCCTACCCTATAAACGGGCGGTATATCGTGAAAAACGCCCCAGAAGACAAGCCTGGCATGTCGTCGGATTACTACATCCTGATCGTCAGCTGCGACCCTGGGCACATCATCATCGGAGGCCCCCATGTCTTCTGCACGGATGGGGTTTGGGCCCCCTCGGCAATGCCGGAATGCAAAGGTGAGTTATTTTATTTATAACTAGCTGACCCGGCGAACTTCGTACCGTTTAACAGTCAATGATTAAGTATTCATTACACATATCGAGTTTTCATTGTTTTTAAGATGTATTCTGCTATTCGGGGCGGAGACAAATCCAACGAATCAATAACCATGAAAATTTGTTCAGCAGATCTCGAGTTATAAGTGTTGTAACAAACCCGACTTTGTTTTATATATATATATAGATATAGATATAGATATCTCGAGTTATAAGTGTTGTAACAAACCCGACTTTGTTTTATATATATAGATAGATAGATAGATTATTATTTTAAGCAAAAAACATAACCGACTTCAACTCGCATAATTTTAAACCGAACCGCATCCTTGACACATTTTTTTTGGTTTCTTGTTTTTTTTTCCAAAGGCGCTCGTTACATTTCGATTAAAAATGATATGGGACTACCTGGGATCCCATATAGTTTTTATCAACCTTTCGAGAAATCAGCGAGCATACATAAATAAAAGATTCCGATGAATTGAGAACCTCCTACTTTTTTGAAGTCGGTTAAAAACTAGCAATATTCTCCGACTTCTTGGGCGTAAATCCACCGTGGGTGATGGAGGCTACTATATCACCGCGAGCCGTGTGGTTCCCGGTAGAGTAGAATAGGACTACTCTAAGTCTTCCCGTGGATGTCGTAGAAGTAGACTTAGGAAACGCGAGCTAAACGAAGCTTATATCAAATAGATCTCTCCAACCTTTCTGGCCAGCGTTGAGTGTAGGCCAAATCCTCTGACTGCTCTGGGTAATATATGGCTCTGGTAGTACAGAGAGGGTCGTGCTCCTGCAGTGGAGACTAATAAAGAACTAAAAATATATTATTATATAAAGATATATTTATTTTATTTCAGATTACTTCCATTTTTATCTAAATTACTACCCCACAGGTTACTGCAAGCTGAACCGGCACCCTAGCTTACAATACACCTGTCGCTACCCCGTTGGTGACTCAGAAGGCAGCCGGCCTTGCGAAGACCGAGAGCCTATAGGCACCGTGGCGTGGCCTGAGTGTGTGAGGCCAAACTACGTGTCCTTCGGCGAGCTGCCTTCTATGCGCTGCAGGGAAGACGGAAGATGGGACGAGAATCCCATTTGCACACCAGGTTCGACCCCAAAATTAACTTAAATGACGTCATAGAGAAAGTAATTTTCCTGCAGTGGAGACTAAGAAAAGACCTGATTATGGCACCACCTTTTTACCCGACTGACCCACACAGAAGGAGGGTAATGCTTTTTGCGCGTATTTATGTGATCATTATAGCCACAAGATAGGTAGCCTTTGTCCTTCTCGGTAGCATTATCAACGTAAATGCCAAATTTCTAGAAGATTGGTTCATTAGATAAAGCGTGAGGAGGTAACAAACAAACAAATATTCCACGCTGGTCTGAGTCCGAAGAAAAAAGTAGAATGTACTAGCTACTTCTCTTCCAGTGCAGATCGTAAAAGCCGATCGAGGGGATGTTCGTAAGAAATCATGTCTATAGGCAATGCAGCAATCCATCACTGTTTTGATTCTGTTCTTCACCTATAACCCACCAACATGCTAAACGTGGCCTTTAGGTCTCTGTCTATCCCGCGAGGGATAAAGACGTGATAATATGTATGTATCTTTTATTTTTTTCTTCTAAAATGTTCATTGCGCTGATCACTCACTCCTCTCTCTCTGTCAGGTCCGCATCTGTCACTGAACTGTTCCGAGTAAGTACCATTTAATCTAAATAGTAATTCGTGTGGTTCCCGGCAGAGTAGAATAGCACCACTCCAAGTCTTCCTGTGGATGTCGTAGAAGGCGACTTAGGAAACACAAGCTATGCAAAGCTTTACATCAAAGAGACATCTCCAACCCGTCTGGCCAGCGTATATGCAAATCCTCTGACTGCTCTGGCTAGTATATTGCTCTGGTAGTACAGAAAGGTTCGTGCTCCTGCAGTGGAGACATGCTCCTGCAGTGGAGGATGACCCTGGCCAGTCTGGAAGTTATACACTTCGGGCTGATATTGGAAGATGCCAGGACAGCTGTGTTAGGTGGGGATTCGCGAACAATAATTTGTGCGGATGTGGCGCTGTCCAAACGATGGCTCATCTGATGAATTGTCCTAACTGCCCCACTTCTTTTACTGTTGAGGATCTTGTTGAGGCAAACGATCGTACCATTGAGGTGGCCAAATTTTGGTCAAGACTAATGTAAATTATAGCCATTTTGACTAAAAGAAGAAGAATTGGAGACAGTGAAGACCTGATCATGATGATGTTATTTCCAGACTGCGGTCAAGTGAACGCGGATGGATCAGAGCTGATCATCGGAGGCGAGCGAGCGAAGCGTGGTGGGCTGCCATGGCATGTTGGCGTCTACAGGAAGAGCGTCACCCCCTATCTGCAGATATGTGGCGGGTCAATTGTCAGAGCCAGTGTCGTTATATCAGGTAATAGATATAAAACCAGCCCAGGACTCGCCCACAGAGTGACCAAGTTTCCCTTGCCTCTGCCATTAAGTAGATTTAGAATGAGACATTAAATTAGAGTACTTTTATACACTAGTCTAGCATGCTATAAGCAAAGGAAACAAAAGGAAAGCGGGAAGAGCCACACTAGAATAATCACTTATTAGGAGCTTGAGTTGACTATAGGCGGTATCGTTTAAAATTTGCTTTTTCTTCAGCCGCACATTGCTTTTGGAGTGAGGAAGGTAAACTCCTGCCTGCCAATGACTATGCTGTGGCGGCTGGCAAACTGTATCGACCATGGGACGATCCCCACGATCAGGCGCAAAAGGCTGACGTAAGTAGAAGCTACATCATTTTAAAAATACTGTCTTCCCGCGCACGCCCCGCTTTACCTTATAATGTGTACTGCGCATCGACTCGCGCGATGTTCGGACATGCAAATTTTATTGCATTATTTCGTGGTCTGTACATAACAACGGGCTACTCACCTAAATAGTCAGCTACTGGCCGACATGTTTCGACCTCATCCGGAGGTCTTCTTCAGAACGAATGTGAATAGAGACGCGCGCATGTTGATGTCAGTGCGCAGTGCGGATTGTGACGACATTGTGCGCGCGTCTTGATTCACATCATCATCATCAGGTCTTTATGAGTCTCCACTACAGGAGTACGATCATTGATTCACATTGGCACTGAGAAAGACCTCCGGATGAGGTCTAAATATGTCGGCCAGTAGCTCATGATTTCGATATCCTAAGCTACATCATCGTCATCAAAATTAAGAGCGACTCTTCTTCTTCTTCTGTTTTATATTATGGCTTCCACCGAAATTTCAGTGATTCTGCCAATGTCCAGTATAATGAGATACTAAGTATCGGTGTTGTACGCTAAAGTTTTTCCAAGTAGCATCAAAGATGGCGTATGTTCTTTGACGCCTCGTGGCAGCTTGGGGCGGCAAATCTATACGAGTCCATTTATCAGTCCACTTTAACTATTTCACAAATTGTTCATGAGCACGAGCATTTATAACACCAAACTACACCAATTTCATATTATAAAGTCCACTACAATCAATTTGCAAAATTGTCTAAGGCAAACTTCAACTGTACCCCTTGACTTCCCACCACAAACTCCAGCGACTCTTTTGGGGGTGGACAGTGACAGTCTTAAGGGCCATCCATAAATTAAGTCACACAAATTTCATGTTTTGGACAAGACCATTCCCTGTGCTTGTCGCAGATGGTGACCTTTGTGTGACCTTACCCCCTTTTAAGACGTCACATATTTAAATTTAGGGAAATATCAAAACTACAATACATACTACATTATAAGAAGTGTTGAGAGGGGTTTCGACCCCAACATTAACAGTGTCACCTCCTTAAAATCCAAAGGCCATATGTGAAGACCCTTGTAACGGAACACATATATGTGTCGCGTTCAGATTCTCAAATATTAATGGTAACACTTGAAATCATACAATAACTATCTGCGGTTTGACTTCGAGATAAAATCATACAATAACTTTATAATTTTTTTACAAAACTATTGTTTACAATAGGCCAAATTATGACATTGACATTAGTTCATAATTTGATTGGTCTGTAAAATTAAGTCTTAGTTTAGAAACCAATAGAGATATAAATAATGGTTAACATTAAATCAATAATTCCATTAAGATTTACTTATATTTTTATTAAATAACATTAAATTTATTGGTCCTTTTGACAAAGAAATCATTCATGGTAAAATAATGAGTACTTAATTGGTTGATTTCCTTTTGCCGTGTAAAAGTTGGAAAATTGATAAATGAGACAAACTAGTTTTGAAATTAATGAATATATGGAAAGAATTTATAAAAGAAAATAATTATGATAATTTCCTAAAACTTTACGAAGATACTTTAAAGAAAGAGGTTGTGAGGATTGAAAACAACCGGAAGTATAGTCTCTAATAGCCAATGGGAACGCTAGAACCAGAATCCCAGTTTTTCAGAAAGGAGACGACCAATCACGATGAAGATGATGAAAAGCAGGGGTGGGAGAATTCTTAACAAAACGGGGACACCTTCAATTCCTGGGACAGTTTATTTCAAATTTTCTACGAGTTTATATCTTGGGGTGTCATTATGCTGGAGCTGTGACCGACTTCTGATTTTGCTGCTGATCGCTCTGGAAGTCCAGGCTTGTCCATGGTGACCTGATCTGGCAGGAGATAGGCACCAAATCATTGATAGTTGGGATCGGTCCACGTTTTGATTTCCTTTGATTTTGAGCTCTGGAATCTCTGGATAGTATTTCCGTAGAGATCTCTCTCGTTTAAAGTATTTAGAGAGAATCCATGCTGGTCGCCATACGCCGCGAAGGCACCGCTGGACTCCTTTTTAGCATTTTGACCTTGAATCAGTGTTCTTTACTTATACCTATACCTATTAAAAAGTCTGTTACGGTTTGTAATTCAGGTTATACTGAAATCAATATTATTTAGCATTTCATACATTTAAAGTCAGTGACTAATGGGGTAAGTTTTTGCACATATTACTAGCTGGAAATCGCTAGGGAGATTGGATTCTCCTTGAAGGTATTTTATTGTATTAATCCATGTTGTAACGTGATTTGTGAAATTTTGTGCAAAATATCCGTTTTACTAAGGGTAGATTTGATTTTGAAATTGTTGAGAAAACTTTATGCTTTATGAAAAATTTTGAGTAAATCCTTATTTCCCTAAGCTGTGTAGAATCTAGGTATAAGAAGATTCCTAGACTTTGTCTTAACTATTAAACTTTTGGTGGAAAATATTTGCCAGATCATAACTATTTTAACTGTGGGTAGTTTTCCAAACAGTTACCACTAGAATTTCCGATAGAACTCAATAAGTAAACACTTTTCTTGGATTTTTAAGCATCAATAGAATTTATTTGCTATGGCACAAATTCCTAGTTTTGTCTGTTGAGACTGATCCGTCTATTCACTAACATGAATATCCTAACTTATTGTCTTCAGAACAATTAATCAGACTTTATGGTCATCCATATGAAATAACAATGACCATATATTATTTGCAACATCATTTTATTCTCTGAATTGGAGGTGTCAGTCCGTGAGATGTCGGTCACTAAGTCCTAGAAGGTTAAGGTTTGACCATGACATGAGTAATAGGAGTGATACTATCTATTCCTGGAATAAATAAGAAATTCCTAATAAGTAGTGTCCATTTTATACTAATAAGGCCGAGTATAAGATTTACTCACATGCCTACATATCAAAACCAATGGACATTACAAATCACAAACCTATTGAAGGTGTTATAATGACTAGTAAGTCTGATGTAAATGTACTTTGAATGAGAATAGACATTTCATCTCAATCTGTCTCTAAGATCTAGAGATAGGGTATAATAATGCCAATAATTGAGATCATGGTAAGAGATTTGCCATTATAATCAATTCCTTAAGTAATGGGAACATAGATAAAATAGTTAACAATTAATACTAGTAAAAGTATTATTGTAGCATCTCTTATAAAAGATATGCTCTACCTAGGGTGACAGACAGACAAATCCCCCTTTTGAATTAAAACTCCTTAAGAGAATTAAGTAATATCTGTATTAGTTTAATTAAACTGAGCTCAATTGCTTTTACACAATATAAAGTGTACCTACCTCGGTAGATTTACAGACATGAGCTCGGCCCAGCGACCAGAGTGAGTCCTTAAAGGATCCTCTGTAGACAGATATTACGCTTGAAGACACTTTGTCTTTCCTCTTGTCTCCTACCTATTCTACTGACAGTAGATATAGGCACTATGTTAACTCAAGTATGAGTTTCCCTAGTTTTCTTCTCAAGTGTTAGAGTAGCATACGGTAGAACTGGTGTCCAATTCTGGAGTCGAGCCGTATAGTCGGTACGGGGAGGGGTGCCGACCTAGCCGTTAAAATAACACGCTGGGCTTATAAATACATACCATACAAACATACACATACCTTACTGAACTGAGAGTACCTCACAATGACAGACAGACAAACTATTAATCCTAGATTTTACTTTAAACATAAAATACATTCTCTTAATCACTTCATAGATGTCTTAAGGCAGCTTGATTTGTTTAGTAGATATCATTCCTCAAGAGAACCATTGACGTATATGACAATACTTAGATTTTCCTATAACACATACTGGCATAGTCTTATCATAGATGCTTTTAGGTAGCTTAAATGTCTAATAGACAAGCTTTAAATATAAACTCTAGATCTCTAGATTATAACAAAACACATACTTTCATGGTTTTATCATGGATGTTTTTAGGCAACTCGATATGTCTGATAAACAAACTTTAAACATAACCAAATCTAGATTATACTATAACATATACTTTAATTATTTTATCTTAGATGCTATTAGGCAGCTTGGGATGTCTAATTCCAACCTTGTAGGAAATCATAAAAATTTATAAATCAATAATCTTAAATTTTAATACCTCCATGCATATTTGATAAGTACTTTATACTATGACTATATTCAGCGGGCATAGCTGTAAGCTATTGAGGATAGGCTCATACCAGTAGATATCTTTCTTCATAATGTTAATTATTAATAAACTTCTCCATAATAAGGCAAAATCGTAAATTACTAGAGGCAGGCAACAAAAAGAAACAGTGCAATTAAAAGTATTTATTAGGTAGGTAAATTCATAAGCGCATCATTAAAGTAAAGGTTATATCCACAATAATAGCACGAATACACCCAAAGATAGCTATTTAGGCAAGTCTAAGTTAGGTTATGGTTCTTTAAGGTAGGTATAGTAGGACAAACCACAGCCTTAAAAAGTTCACGGGTTGCCACGGAAAAACAAGGGATTCTCCACTAGACATTGATCACAAGCCAACATAGGGATTGAATAATTGGAACAAACAAACATACATAGCAGTTAATAGTTAAAAATAAGTAGGTAGGGTACACCCTTCAAAGACGTATCTAGGTTGGGTATTCTTTGAAGGGGTCTTCAAAAAATACCCATCTTTTAAAGAGATGCTTTCAAAGAATACCCATTCTTGAGCCGTCTTTGAAGGGTCTTCACAGATGGCCTTTGGATTTCAAGGGGGTCGACCGTCACTTATAGCCTTTAGTCCACAGGTGAGGTCGATCCACATACCGCAGCGGTTCCGAGGCGCCGCAGCAAACTTCCAGCATGACCTAGCTATACTGTGGTTGTCTGAAACGTTCGTCTTCCACGATCTCATCCGACCTGTCTGCCTGGACCTGGGTGAGAACTTCGACCATCTGCAGCTCGTGGAAGGATCCGTAGGCAAGGTAATAGTAGTTTTATTTTTAATTTAACATCTCAATCGCAAGAAGTCCTTTGCTAGATGTAAGGCTGTTGGAAGCGGTCTGCATCCAGCGACTTCCTGCAAATTTTGTTAGGTCATTCGATCACCAAGTCGGTAGGTGTCCAACGCTATCTATGTATAACCGTTTAGCAAATAGAAGGGGGAGGATACTTATTTCTAACAAAAATTGGCACTTTAAAACCAAATATTTCAGAACCGGATCCCTAAATCGAATCATCAGCCTCACAATATTTTTGAAAGACCTATTCAACAATACCTCAAACGATAGGTTAGTAGAGAAAAATAAAAATTACTCCCACTACTAGTATGGGAGGTACCCTAAAAAAAATTATCTCAAGATTTTTTTCTACCACTTTTTTGCATGATTAATATACATATCCATAACAAATTACAACTTTCGGACGGACAGACAGACAGACAGGCAGGCGAAACTATAAGGGTTCCTTGTTTACTACGGAACCTTAAAATTTTTTTTTCTTGTTATATATTTGAGGTGGCAGGCTGGGGCCTGACAGACGTCAACGGGCCAGCGTCGCCATACCTGAAGGTGCTGGACTTGCCCATTGTGCCATACGACGCCTGCTTCAACGGGTCTCCGATCACCTTCCGCCCCTTCATCACCGGTGACAAGATCTGCGCGGGATATAGGGACAAGAGTTGGTTTATATTATTTTTCATCATTGCCTTGTGGTCCCGGCAGAGTAGAATAGGGCCACTCCAAGTCTTCCCGTGGACGTCATAGACGGCGACTTAAGGTAAACGCTCCTATTACGGAGTTAAATGACAACATTTGAAAATAAGGCAGAAAATTATGCATTTGTAAGCATCAAAACTGACATTATTATTTTTTACTGTAATAATATACATTCTATTTTATATTTCTAAAGACACATTGTTTAATATTAAAGGAATTATAGTTGAAAAAAAATATTTTAACACTCATGTGGATTTTCCCTATTACGGATCTATGATGAATGGTAAATCCTAATACGGCGCTAGTCGACTCCTAATACGGAGTGCTGGCTACTTCAATGTGTAGTGGTTCCTAACAATATTCTAATAAAGTATATAATAAGCGAAAATTATCAAATTTAAAATCGTAACTTTAAGATCGATTTTAATATTATATTGTTACAGGAAAAAATAATACGGCCTAAAATCTTTAAAAAAATCACTTTATTCTATTTATTAAACATACAAAATTCCAACAATTAAGAGTGAAAAATAAAATTGAAATTCTTATCCTTAGAATTAAATATTTCGGGATATTTACCGTTATTATTGTGGTTTCTTAATGAAGTCTTTGGAACTATTTAGTGTTTTGAGGCTTGATAAATACTCATCCCTTGTCTAATTGATGACAGTGCTTCAGCCACCTGGGCATCTCTATAACATTTGCGATTTTTGTATCCATATTTTCTGAAACAAGCTATTAAAAAAAATTACCGTATTCATAATCATAACTTTCTCTATCTCAAAAATTAATGAACCGCTTGTGAAGACACTTATAGTATATCCTAAGTTGAATATTACCTAGTTAAAAGGAGTAAAAAAAGGAGTTATTTAAATCAAACTTATAGTTCTGGAAATATGCGAGGACAAACTTACATAATTATACTTTTGAAATTTGGCACACTTGTTCAGAAGCTGATATAGACTAACATATACGAAAACTGGCAGTGGAAAAATTATCTACATAAATACGGAACCAATTGATAACCTCCTGTTTTTGAAGTCGGTTAATGAAAAATGAACTTTGGTCGCGATAAGCGACATATACTGACAAAGCCGTGAGCGGAAACTAAGTAGTGCTTTGTAACCTAATTCTTACATTTTAGCAGCCTGCTAACGTGGGTACTTTACACTACGTCTAAACTATTTTCACAACTACACCAAAATACGGGACCCTAAAAGCAAATAGAAATCACTCCGTAATGGGTACTATGGAGTTTGTATTACAGAGCCATAGACACGGATTTAGGAGCTCGTAGAGCCTGTTACGGAGCGACCTAAAAATCCTAGATCAGTAATAGGAGTACAGATCGTATTTTAATTATCCTTATTCTGACCCATGAAATTGTTGATACATGAGTACTGTGGACAACTTAATCAAACAAGTACGATATTCTCGTTCAAATATATATTACTTACGTCAACAGCTATATAATATGATTGATTTTTGATGAACTAAAATATACATACTTTTTTAATGCTCTTCTAAGAAACTGTCATTTTTGTATCAACAATTTTGGTATTAAAATAAGATTCCTAGATGATATTTTATAGCACAGAAATAGGTAACTAGCTTTTAATATTAATAATTATTTTAAATCTACTAAGAACATACTTCTTAAGTGATTATACTGAAATGTATAAGCAAATAAACATGACTAAGTATTTCTCTTATTACGGACTCTAGCGCCATATAAGGAGCAAGCTATAAATTTCGAAGCCTAATACGGATCTATTTTGGTTTTTAATTTAAATATATAAAAACTCTCATAAATAGAATAAAACACAAATCTATGGAAACTATAATAATATAAAAAAACTAAGTATTACATATTTACGAAGTTAAACGACACATAAATATTAAAAATCTTAGATATTAAATATGACTACACTTACCTGAGCCGCTCCACGTTTGTATGAAAAACCCGACCGCGTCGCCGCCTCGGCATCGGCACTGACTGGGGATTTTTAGTAACTTGCGTCTATGTCACACATGTAAACTTTCGGCAGGTGTTGTAGTAATAGACTATAAATGAGTAAATTTAATTTAATTGTATATAATTACACTGTAACGAGAAATAAACACGAAAATAAAAATAGGACCGTTATTGGAGTCGATTTTGACTAGGTCTGTAATAGGGTACTTTACCTTAGGAACTTATAAACATCAAAAAACACTCTCCACGCTGGCCGAATCCTCTGACTTCCTTGGCTGGTATCTGGTGGACTGAAAAAGACCCGTATGATGATGATTTTTCTCTATCATCTTCATCTTCCATGCTGGTTTAGGAGTAAAGGAAAAACATGAAATATACTTGTACTAGCTGATTTTCTTGCCCATATCATTAGTTTATGTAGAATCCTGACCTCAAATAAAAGAAACCGGCCAAGTGCGTGTCGGGCCACGCGCAGTGTAGGGTTCCGTAGTTGCGAATAACAACTATGAGTTCACACTGTTCACACTCGCACCTCACAGTTTACCGACCAAAAACATCAAATAATCAAAATTGTATGAAATTTTACATTTTCGAGTACATTTTATAAGTTGGTTGCCTACAACTTTTTAGTTTGTACTTAGTACTCAGCTCTGATAGTTTTCCTTTCAACTTCAGTATATATACTACCGCTGTGATTTTTTTCACGTATCCATATATAACCGTTTAGCAGATAGAGGGATGGGACACTTACCTTTAACAAAAATTTGCACTAGCAAAAACCAAATATTTCGGAAACGGATGCCTAAATCGAAAAATGGTGTTCTCAACCTCACAATATTTTTTAAAGACCTATTTAACAATACCCAACACGATGGGTTTGTATAGAAAAAAATATTACTCCGTCTTTAATTGTATGGGATCTATCAAAAAAAATTTTTTTTTCAAAATTCTTTTCTACCACTTTTTTGGCATGATTAACATACCTACCCATACCAAAGTACAGCTTTCTAGTACTTTTAGTCTTTGAGTAAAATCGCGGACGGACAGACAGACAGACATGGCGAAACTATAAGGGTTCCTAGTTAACTACGCAATCCTAAAAAAGGGGTTAAGTGCGAGTCGGACTCGCCCATTTAGGGTTTCATAGTAGCAAAGATAAATTAGGGTATCCATCCAGCTAACCTACCGATTAGCTCATCATCATCATCTGGCATTTTTAGTCTCCACTGCAAGAGCATGACCCTTTCTGACTACCAGAGCCATATATTACCCAGAACAGTCAGAGGATTTGGCCTACACTCTCCACGCTGGCCAGACGGGTTGGACTTCTACGACATCAACTCCACGGGAAGACTTGGGAATGGTCTTAGTCATTGTATGAATATCAAAGTTATATTATAATATATTTGCGGCTTATGAAAATCTGTTATATCTCAAAAACTAATGACATAATCTCGCTTTAACAAATTGTCGTTGAAAGTTTTTATTGTATCTACAGCATAATTTTTTTTTAGATTTTTTATTCTGTTTATGAAGTTTTGAAGTCTTTTTAGAAGAAGACACATTTTGCCACTTAGGAAGTGTCTATTTTTCAAAATGGTAAATAACAAATATTTGATAAACTTTAGAAAAAATGGTTATAGGAACCTCAATGTCATTATATACACTGTTATGGACGCCCCGCATGTATAATTTCAATTTTTTGTAGTTCCATGTATGGGGATTTTTTTTATTTTGTTTAAAAATTATAAAGCGGTTTACAGAACTTCGATAACAGTTTCGCAATAAGTAGCTGTAACATACGGATAGACAGACAAGACGAATCTATAAAGGTTCCGTTTGAGCCATTCGGCTAAAAATCTGAATAACTTAAAATAAAAACAACACTAAAAAAATTGAACGAAAATTTCAGTTTCACGCACTGAGATCTCCGTAACAATTTTTTTTCTTTCTCCACATTATATTTGATTTTTCTTTTTTTTTTTTTCATAGAAACAGCAGTGTGCAAAGGCGACAGCGGGGGAGGTCTAGCAATAGCCCAATACGAGCGCGGCGCTTACCGGTACTACCTCCGTGGGGTCGTGTCTACCGCGCCGAGTGATGAGAACCTTTGCAACGCTAACTCGATAACCACCTACACACATTTGCTGAAGCACGCTGCATTTATTAAGAACCATTTGTGATATGCCGTTATACTTATAATATTAGTAAGAATAAAGATTAGTTTCCTATTTCTTGTGTATTTTATGAGAACCTCTGCAACGCTAGCTCCATAACCACCTTCACACATTTGCTGAAGCACGCTGCATATTTATTAAGAACCACTTGTAATATACAGATATACTCCTAATGTTAGTATTTTAGAGATTTTTGTGTACTATCGTCCCATCCCATCGACAGGATATGATAGGATAGAATGGGATGGGATGGAATAGGATAGGATACGATTGGATACGATAGGATACGCTAGGATACGCTAGGATACGATAGGATACGATAGGATACGATAGGACACGATAGGACACGATAGGACACGATGGGACACGATGGAACACGATGGGACACGATAGGGTACGATAAGATACGATAGGATACAATAGGATACGACAGGATAGGATAGTTGGGATTGGTATTTATACACCTAACGTTTCGAAGGTAGTATGGAAGATATTCGCCCATTTCCTCGATCAGTTTTTACTTTTCTACTCTACTTTTTTTTCAAAACGTACGAGTAGCTGATACATTCTACAATCTTTTTTTTTCTCCCGGATCAGCGTGGAAGATTAAATATCATTAATAGCTGCGAAAACTATTAATAATATTTCATCCTTCTGTTATCTGAGCGTTTTACCGGTTGTGTCCTGATGGTTCGATGACCCCGTGGTACCGCAAGTATTTTTGAATAACAGGGTCCAGGGTTCAATCACCAGGTCATGATGAAAAGATTTACCTATTTTAGATTGGCATGGGCTTGGATGTTTACTTATATACGAACATAACGATACTATTTTTATAATAGATAGACCCTTCACTTAACTACATATTATAAAACAAAGTCCTCCGCCGCGTCTGTCTGTCTGTCTGTTCACGATAAACTCAAAAACTACTCCACGGATTTTCATACGGTTTCACCAATAGATAGAGTGATTCACGAGGAAGGTTTTAAGGTATAATACATGCCCGGGCGCAGCCGGGTAGGGCTGCTAGTTATCTATAAAGAGAAAAGTTAGGCATAGACTAAAACTAAATTAATTAAACTAGAAAATATATAAAACATATCTAAGACGACCCTCTCTGTACTACCGGAGCCAGAGCTATAAGCCAGAACAGTTAGAGGATATGGCCTACACTTTCCACGCTGGCCAGGCGGGTAGGAGAGGTCTCTTTGATGTTTATAAGATTCAAGATTCAATCGTTTATTTAATATGAGTTTCTTTGAACTTATTAATTGTCATATTTGTGTTTAATCTTTGTTTAGCTTGTATTTCCTAAGTCGCCTTCCACGATATCTATGGGAAGACTTGGTGTGGTCCTATTCTACTCTGCCGGGAACCACACGGCTAGATAGATGATCTCATGTAGAACTCATCTATTTCTACTGGAATCAATTTGGAAAACAATCCAAAACAAACACCGTGTAAACGGCTATACTTATTCCCGTCTATATCTTATGCTACCTGTTACCCGCGGCTCCGCCCGCTTGATATATAGCCTATGTCCTTTTCAGTACCTTAGCCTATGTGTATGCAAAATTTCTTACCATCGGTTCAGTAGATACGGCGTGAAAGCGTAACAAACAAACAAACAAATAAACAAACAAACAAACTCACTTTCGCATTTATAATATTAGTTAGGATTAGGATTAGGATAGTTAGGATTAGGATTAGTTAGGATTATGAACATTTATTAATTAACGTCAAAATACAGTTATTTGTAACAGTGGCCAGTATCTTGTATTAATTGACACTATATTGCGACGTGACAAACAAAGGATTTCTCGACGACCTCAATGGCGCAGTGGTTTACACGCCAGCTTGCTATACGGTTCGATCCCTGTGGAAAGCGATCTTTTTCAGATTGGCCTTTGTCTTGAATGTTTATCTAAATAAGTCATATGTTACAAAAATATAGTATCGTCGAGTTAGTATCCTACAACACAAGTTAATGGGGCTAGCTTAATTTGTGTGTTTGTCCCTATATACCTATTTCATCATCATCATTAGGTCTTTGATAGTCTTCACTGCAGAAGAATGACCATCGCTGTACTACCAGAGCCATATATTAGCCAGAGCGGCCAGAGTATTCGGCCTACACTCTCCACGCCGGACAGATAGGAGGGCCCTATATATTTATTAAGATTTAATCTCTTTGGTGTCAAACAACAGTCAACCATTATAATAACCTATGTTTCGTTGTGGTGTTGCGGCATCGTGGCTATCTTATTGTGACATTAATTCAGTTTTGATTGACCTGCGCGCGACATCCGATAAATTATTATGTAGGTATAATCAAACAATATTAGTACAAACTTGTTTGTGATGCCAAACTATACATAATCTGTGGTTATGTGCTAGTCTGACCGGATCCGCGCCGCGCGAAGGACGACTCATAAGGAAAATGTTTTAAAAATAACTCTAGTGTCTGTGGCTGTGATTTTGAATAAAGAACATAGATTTGTGTGAATATTTGAACAAGGAACTTTAGTTTTTTAATTGACGGTGATCAAGCGAAGGTTTGTATTTTTTCTTTTGTTTTTATAATGAACTTTATGCGAATGATTCTAAGGGGCAGTTAATTTTTTTGCTTTTTTATTTAATGAATAGCAACCGAATCTTTTGCTCTGGCTTATAATATATGTCATGTCTAACGTAAGGAATGTCACGTTTTTCTGCATCAAGGGGTAGGAACAAAGATAACAATACCTACTTAGTTTTGTTTTGTCATAAAAATGTAGGTACTAATACCGCAAATTATCGTTCCCTGAATACTGCTCCTAGAAATATTTCTTCATTAAATTTAGGTCTGTAATCGTTGTTCGGTAATTGGCATATTCTTGCAAATCAGCAAAACGTTGCATTAAATAAGTACTACTGTTTTACTTAGCATATTTTCCTGTACTTTAATGAGAAGGCATATGACTTATATTATAAAACACACTCCGCTGCGGCACAGTGGTTAACACGCTAGCCTGTTACACGAACCGGGTTTGAGTCACCTCAAACCCGGTTCGTGTAACAGGGCGGAGTCTGTCTGCCCTCACGGGCAGAGTGCCCACAACCTGTAAGGCGAACATCACCAAAGCGCCCCGAGGAGGGATGGATCTCGGCTTTGGGCGTTGCCTGGGTGCACAAGGCTTAGAGAGACGGCAAACTCTTATGTCTGATGGACCGCGATTTCCATGCGTAGTCTGAAGGGCCGAACTGAGAAACAATGGCAAAGCCTTTGGAGAGCAGCAACTCTCATGTATTGCCGTATGGGTTGAA
This sequence comes from Rhodophaea formosa, assembly GCA_963082605.1. Classification (NCBI taxonomy): domain Eukaryota; kingdom Metazoa; phylum Arthropoda; class Insecta; order Lepidoptera; family Pyralidae; genus Rhodophaea; species Rhodophaea formosa. The sequence continues at coordinate 5,737,196 of OY720229.1, read as the reverse complement.
CCTACGTTGCCAATTTAAAAAGAAATACATCTATATCTATATGTAGTATAAAAATAAATCGCTGTATGTGTTGCTAAGCGCAAATCGCGAGAGCAGCTGAACCGATTTCACTAATTCTTTTTTTTTTTAATATTCCTTGAAGTACGAGGATGGTTCTTACGGAGAGAAAAACTATATATAAAACGGGCGAAGCCGGAGTGAACCGCTAGTTTTGAATAAAAATCTTTGACTTTTGACTTCTCGTGACTTTTGACAGGATGAAGATGGGCTAGCCTATGAAAAGAAGCGGTAATTACATTGGATAATCTAGGAGAAAATCATGCCAAATGCCTTCTTAGGAAATAACAAACATCAAAGTCGGTTATGTTATGAAAAAACTTTTTGACAACAAATCGAAAAAAAATGAAGAATTCTCATCAAAACGATCAATCTTTTAATAAATAGCTACTTACCTTATTATTCACTGACATTTATAATTATGTCTTTGGTTTTCTTTTTTATTCGCTAATTTTTTTTTCATTTGCACTTAATTAAGATTTCAAGTATAAATAACGAACAAATTAAATTTTTCAAAAGTTTTTTTTGCGTTTTGTGACGTCATTCATGAGCACATTATTTGAAACCTGTTTGTTGTTTTTTGAAACCAAAAGACATCAACGAGCGCACTCTACATTTTTAGCAACTGTCTATTATTTTAGAATTATGTTTCATTCTAAAAATATATTTTGGTTTGATCGTCCTTAGAAGGGTTGGCGTCAGGTAGGTAGCTGGCTGTAATAACATTCATCAATACATCTCATAGCATGAATGCTGTATTCATAGAGGACCCTGGCTTCTGATGGAGCAGAGGATACAACCGAATAAATACTTGGATAATAATAACTTGTGACTTTTAACAGTAACATAATGATGCAATTATAGTAAGTTGGATATTATAGTCGATGTGGTTATAGGCGCGAAGCAAAGCCGAGTGCGTGTAATAAACCTATGAAATACTAGTCAGCTTACCGAGTACGAGCATCATACGACATTTTTCAATACATTTGCGATTACCATAAAATAAATTGAGCAATTAAAATCGGTTTAAAGAAAAGTGTCTTTACACCGATTTTAATTGCTCAAGGGTAGTCTGTAAAATACAAATTACGATCCAAGTTTCGATGTCATAAGGCGTATTAATAGCAAATGTATAGAAAAAGAAATTGCTAAGCCAAATTGGTTACTTAAAAAGTAAATAGTGGTGACCTTGCCGAGTGATATGGTCGAGCGAATATGACATTCACTAAGGTACTATACATACGGCTGTAAACCGAGAGGTTCAGAATTCAAACCCTGCACGGCACACCTCATAATACCTCTATTATAGTTTTGTAGTAATATAATACAGTATGATTAGGCGTTAACGTCTTATAACTACACCTAGTAGGGCTCTTCCCTCTAGAGAATATGTTAAGTAATGATCGTTAGTACCCTTTTATTAGGGTTCCGTAGTAAACTAGGAACCCTTATAGTTTCACCATGTCTGTCTGTCTGTCTGTCCGTCCGCGGTTTTACTCAGAGTACAAGAAAGCTGTGGTATGGGTATGTATATTAATCATGTAAAAAAGTGGTAGAAGAAAATCTTAAAATTTTTTTTTTCGGTTAGCTCCCATACAAGAGTAAAGAGGGAGTAATATTTTTTTTTCTGTACAAACCCATCGTGTTGGGTATTGTTAAATAGGTTTTTAAAAATATTGTGAGGTTGAGAACACCATTTTTCGATTTAGGGATCTGTTTCCGAAATATTTGGTTTTAAAATATTCGATTTAGGGATCCGTTTGCAAATTTTATTTTTGTTAGACGTAAGTGTCTCTATCTACTAAACGGTTATATATAGATACGTAAAAAAAATTACAGCAGTAGTATATATACTGAAGTTGAAAGGAAAACTATCAGAGCTGAGTACTAAGTACAAACTAAAAAGTTATAGGCAACCAACTTATAAAATGTACTCGAAAATGTAAAATTTCATACATTTTCATTGTTACATGTTTTGAACGGTGTGAAATGAAAGTTGTGATTCGCAACTACGGAACCCTAAACTGCGCGTGGCCCGACACGCACTTGGCCGGTATTTAGTTATATATTTTAATAGTGCCCGTGGCACATACCTAGCCTATGGCACTAGGGGATACCTATCCAACGGTGAAAGAATTTTTGAGATAAGCGCGTTCAACCAAACAAACAAACTATTTAGCTTTATATATTAGTATAGTATAGTATAGTGGGAACCGTGTGGTTCCCGGCAGAGTAAAAGTAGAAAGGACCACTCCAAGTCCTCCCGTGGATGTCGTAAAAGGCGACTAAGGAAACACAAGCTAAACAAAGCTTATTAACATCAAAGAGACCTCTCCAACCCGTCTGGCCAGCGTGGAGAGTGTAGGCCAAATCCTCTGACTGCTCAGGTTAGTATATGGCTCTGGTAGTACAGAGAGGGTCGTGCTCCTGCAGTGGAGACTAGAAAGTCATGATGACGATGAGATAGATTTGTAAAGAATTATAGATATGCATTTTGACTTTTGAGACAAAGCGGACGGAATATTTACAAAATATTATTGTTGCGGAAGGTACTAAACTAAGCCTTAAAAAGTTGTATTATTAAAAAAGAAACCCAACTGCTGTTATTGACTGCTTACGTCCGCCATATTGAATTTTCACACTCCGGGGAAAAGTACGAATCTAATGACACCACATACTTTACAATCGGTTTAGGCTACAGAAGATGACAATGGAACAGACATACATACATATTTTATATATACGCACGAAAATCATTACCCTTCTTTTGTGTGTATCAGTCGGGTAAAATACAATATTACTATCCATCGATGTTAGAAAGTGGAAAGTCAATATTAAGATAAAAAGAGGGCTTAGGGACTCAGGTGTAATGCAATTAGAAATAGGTACGATTTAAATTGTTTAGGAAATTTCTAAATTACTCAAAAATCATCATCAAAAAATGTACGTAATAATATGTATGTATGTAAATGTATGTGTCTATATCTACATATTAAATACATGATCACATAAACCAATTTTAGACAAACAAGTTATTTGAACCCTAAATAATGACCTAAGTATTAAGGTTATTACATACTTACATACATACATCCTATCACATGTTTTCCCTTGCGGGGTAGACAGAGCCCAGATTTATAAAACCTGAAGGCCACACTTAGCATGTTGGTGGGCTTGTAGGTGGCTAACGGAAACAAAATAGTGATTGGTTGCTAGCCGCTTATTGACGAGATTCCATTAGCCCATTCCCTCGATCGGCTTTTACGATCTGCGTGGGAAGAGAAGCAATTGGTGGATTCTATGTTTTTTCATTATAAAATATAGTATCGTTGAGTTAGTATCCCATAACACAAGTCTCGAACTTACTTTGGGGCTAGCTCAATCTGTGTGATTTTTCCGTATATATTTATTTATTTATTCATTTCTCCCAGACCAGCGTGGAAGATAAATCTAAGTATAAGGATTTTACCCAATGCATTAATTGACGACAGAATCACTAAATATAGTTAATTAATTGGCCATTAAGGCTGGGACTTTACTCATAAGCTTGATAACGTTAAGATAACTAGTTTTATTTACTTGTTAAATACAGTATAACCAGTATCTTGGGCCATTGACAGCGGTGTATTTAGACTGTGTCAAAGACGGAAAAAGCCCTGGGCAAAAACTCAAAAATCAAAACGTTTTATTCAGAAAATAGGCCTTTGCAGGCAGTATAGTAAAAAGGCTTCTTGTTATGGCATGCTAGTTAAATTGTTAAAACGCAGAATGATAATAGTTTAATGTTTTCGCGATTGTTACACATTTAAATGAAACCACTATTAATGTGGTTTTATCCTGATTATTACATTATTACTTTTATAAGCGTACTAGCTGTTACCCGTGGCATCGCCCACTTGATATATAGCCTATGTCCTTCTCAGTACCCTAACCTATGTGTATGCAAAATTGTATGATGATTGGTTCAGTAGATACGGCGTGAAAGCGTAACAAACAAACAAATTAACTCACTTTCGCATTTAAAATATTAGTTAGGGAGGAGTAGGATTACGATGATTATTTGAGGTTTATGACGATAGTCTTATATTTTATATGTACAATGGTACGGAATCTTTCATGCGCGAGTCCGACTCACACTCGGGTCGATTTTTTTAGGGTTCAAGCAACTTGTTTGTCGAATAATTTAAGATCAGAATTATAAGTAAAAAAATAATAATGATTTAATTAAATTAATTGTATTAGTAATGATAGATCTAATCATTTATTTTTACATACATACTGACACGTCTTTCTTCCTTGCAGGGTACAGCCACTATTAGCATGTTGGTGGGCTTGTAGGTGAGAACGGAATCAAAATAGTAATGAGTAGCCACTCATTACTATTTTGTCCAGGAATATCAGGAATGATTTCTGATGCTCATTCCCCCCTATTGATTTTTTAATTATTAGAATTAAACATATCGGGATATATACCGTGATTATTGTGGTTTCTTTGAGTTTTCAAAATCAATCAAGCAGAAAATTGTTATGGGTACCCATAACAATTTTCTGCTCAGTGGTCCATATACCTTTTGCCACCTTAATTTATGTAAAAACCGGCCAAGTGCGTGTCGAGCCACGCGCAGTGTAGGGTTCCGTAGTTGCGAATGACAACTTTGAGTTCACACTATTCACACTCGCACCTTACAGTTTAGCGACCAAAAACATCTAGCAATGAAAATAGTATGAAATTTTACAGTTTATAAGTTGGTTGCCTATAACTTTTTAGTTTGTTCTTAGTACTCAGCTCTGATAGTTTTCCTTTAAACTTCAGTATATATACTACTGCTGTAATTTTTTTCACGTATCTATATATAACCGTTTAGCAGATAGAGGGGGGGGACACTTACCTCTAACAAAAATTCGCACTTTAAAACCAAATATTTCGGAAACGGATCCCTAAATCGGAAAATGGTGTTCTCAACCTCATAATATTTTTGAAAGACCTATTTAACGATACCCCACACGATGGGTAAAAAGAGAAAAAAAAATTACCCCCCCAATGTACTTGTATGGGAGCTACCCTAAAAAAAATTTTTTTTCATGTGTTTTTTCTACCACTTTTTTGCCATGATTAATATAAATATCCATACCAAATTACAGCTTTCTAGTACTTATAGTCTCTGCGTAAAACCGCGGACGGACAGACAGACAGACAGACAGACAGACAGACATGGCGAAACTATAAGGGTTCCTTGTTTACTACGGAACCCTAAAAAAGCAGGGGTAAAAAACAGGGGTGGTACAAACATTAATTTCTCTTCTAGCATTTATCCGAAAATAAAACTTTTTTGATAGGGCACCAAAAAGTGATATGGCCCGGGGCCCAAAAAATATTTAATATGCCACTGGACATTGACCTAAAGCAGGATTCCACACTTCCAACTTTTGCCATTTTTATGTCATTGACATTGTAAGCTATCGAGGTTTATTTAATTTTTCCTTTTACTATTATTTAAAAGGGAATTATTTCACCAAGTATAAAAAGCTACATACTTACCAAGGTACATAAGGTAAATAATATTAGTGTCTTTAAAAAAACCACGTCTCGATGAAACAAGCTTTTATTATGCGCGAAATAATAAATAATTATTTTATAAGACATTGTTTGTTTGTTTTTCCTATGTGTAAGTGGCCAACACTGGTGTCAGATTTTTCAAGCTACCTTAAGGCATCTGACATAGCTTAACGACTGCCATCAACGATGACAGCCGGGACCAACGGCTTAACGTGCCTTCCGAAGCACGGAGGAGCTCGAGATATTTTTATGCAACTTGCGGTCACCCATCCAAGTAGGGACTGCACCAGGGGTTGCTTTACATACGTAAGCGCTCATAGAGCTCACACCCACTGGACCATCGGGCTCCTACCTATAAGACATTAATATTATTATATATAAAGGCAAATCTGACTTATAGGTATACAGATTTTTAATTCATTGGCATCCTTTTAAATATAGACTATACCCATGATTGAAAGTAATTTAAGACTACTTTTGAGTAAATTAAAATTACACATTTTACAAATTTAAGAAAAACTTAATAACTTCCTCAAACGCTTTGAAAGAGGCTATTACTTTAGATAAAACCCAAAAATTTAAACAGGACTGAATTTCCAATGACACCGAAAAATTAATTAATTAAATCAATCAGTCGGTGAAATGTACGCAAAACAAGTGACTTTAGACCGATACACAATCAGCGATTTAATGTTGACGCTAGAAATGTTTTTACGTGTAATTTTTTTTGGCGTATGCTAACGAATTCGATTCCACCCTGTATACAAAAAAAAACAGCTGAAACTACTGTGCCTCTAAAAACTTAAAATTTGGTACAGGGATTCCCTTCACACTTAGAAACTGAAATTTGTATGAGAGTCTGAGGTTTCAAGGTAGAAACATGGAATTCTGAACTTTGCTTACAAATTTAAAAAAAAACTTGTGATGTTTTTGTCTCATGTGACAAAAGGATAAATTCCCCTACTTCGTACCTTTATCGCAAGTTAGTATGAAAACCTTTACCTTTTAAAAGTTGTTCGGGTGACGGTTCCCCTCCAAGTAGTATTTGATTGCAAACCACAGTAAACTAATACCTACAAAAATGCTCATGAATCACTTAATTTCTGTAATTGGGGACTTACCGTTTCACTGCGCATTTGACCTTACAGATTCGTATGAGTAATCATGCATCATCAGGTCTTTTTTAGTCTCGACTGCAGGAGCACGACCCTCTCTGTACTACACGAGCCATACATTAGCTAGAATAGTCAGAGGATTTGCGTACACACTCTCCATGCTGGCCAGACGGCTTGGAAAGGTCCCTTTGATGTTTATAAGCTTTGTTTAGCTTGTGTTTCCTAAGTCGCCTTCTACGACATCCACGGGAAGACTTGGAGTAGAATCATACATACATATACTTTATACGATTACAATTCTATGTATGTATTAGCAGGTTCCCGTGACTTTGGCCGCGTAATTATTAGTTTCTGTGCGTTTCTGATGTAATACCTAATCACACAACAATAGAACATGCATTTTTTAATCAAAAACAAATTTTCATTTTGTGCAACATGCTTTCTTCACTTGTAGAATCTCTCGAAATATGTATTTTTTATTGTTAGATAAAATATATATATATATATATATATATATATATATATATATATATATATATATATATATATATATATATATATATATATATACCATATACAATAAAAATATATACCAAGTTCATTATATATATATATATATATATATATATATATATATATATGTCGCAGGCATCTGGTTGAATCTGCTATTTGATTGAAAGACTAGCGCGTTCATTGAATGACTAAAGGACAACTCGTCAAGTCGTTGAATGTAACGTTCACCGTCTTGACTGAATGAACGTCATTTAGCGAAGTCGTTGATAGTGTTGCCGAACTATCGATTGTTCCACTATCGATAGTTGACCTCGAAAATCAGTTAGGATATCGATAGGACTATCGATAGTATCGATACTATCGACAGTATCGATAGTATCGATAGGTCAAATAGTGGTAATACTATTGATGATTTGCAATAGTATCGATAGTATTAATCCTTGATAGTCACTATGCTATCGATACTATCGATAGTATCGATACAATTATCGCCTCTAACAACTTTACTATCGATACTATCGATAGGTTTGAACTATCGATAGTTGTTTACTTTTCGATAGTATTGATTAAGGTTAAATAGCAATAAAAACAAAAGAATCTCGTTAAACCCACATATATTGTATCATAAAACTTTAATTTGATGGTACTAACTAAACTTTTGTAACTATATGTGGGTTTAACGAGATTCTCTGGTTTTATTACTATTTAACTTTAATCAATACTATCGAAAAATAAACAACTATCGATAGTTCAAACCTATCGATAGTATCGATACTATCGATAGTATCGATAGTAAAGTTGTTAGAGACGATAATAGTATCGATACTATCGATAGTATCGATAGCATAGCGACTATCATGGATTAATACTATCGATACTATTGCAAATCATCAATAGTATTACCACTATTTGATCTATCGATAATATCGATAGTATCGATACTATCGATAGCCCTATCGATATTCCCACTATTGCCGCAGTATCGATAGACTATCGATATTCTATCGATAGTGGCCTATCGATCGGCAACACTAGTCGTTGAATCTTAGCCGGCTTTGTAATATTTGGTGGTAGCATGATTTCCAAAGCTTTATTTAATCTCATATTTTTGCAAGTTTAGTTTTTTAAGTAGCCGGCGGCGGCGTAATAAAAGGTAAATCTATGATGTCATACTATTTTATTACAAATAAAAAAATATCAACTCCGTGCCATCTATGCGAGCTGTTTGACGCCATATTTGTTTTAGTGACTACTAGCGCCGCAGTGGGGGGAAAATGAACTAAATTTGAATCACCTGACTGATTTTATGTCCGCTCTGTTCAAAGGGCTATGTTACAATCTGCTAACTAGCTGGACGTTGAGCGACACATGTTCAAACATGTTCTCTCCAACCCGTCTGGCCAGCGTGGAGAGTGTAGGCCAAATCCTCTGACTGCCCTGGCTAATACATGGCTCTGGTAGTACAGAGAGGGTCGTGCTCCTGCAGCGGAGACTGACAAAGACCTGTTGATGATGATGGGCTTATAGGTGAGAACGGAATCAAAATAGTAATGGGTTGCCAGCTGCATCGCCTATTCACATGATTCCTGACGCCCATTCCCTCGATCGTCTTTTACGATCTGCGCGGGAACACAAGCAGCTGGTACATTCTACTTTTTTAATTTTTTCCCAGACCAGCATGGAAGAATGTTTTACGGATCAACATAGGTAATTAAGTTATTAATGTTTTTTTACGTTTTTATAAGCAGAAACTTTAAAATTACGCTAGAATATTTAAGAGTCCCACGTAAAGCCGCAATCCCATACAAACGTAGTTTGGTTTTAGTTTTACAACAGTTAAGCCAATCTCAACCAAATTTCGTACATACGACCGGATAAGGCATATTGATGTTAAAATCAGATTTCAGATGGGATTGCGGCTTTACGTGGGACTCTTAAGTTATAGGCCCCAAGTATTTCTTACAAAGGAATGCAGTAAAGTGACTGCTGTTAAACATTACTAATGGATTCTTATATATTTTACCTTATCTTATGGTAGGGTAAGGAAAAACGCAGCCATTGAGAATCAGTCACATAAAACACGGTACCAACATGTCCCACATAGTACTCATTTGTTTGTTTGTTACGTTTTCCCGCCCCATCTACTGAACTTGGTCTGTTATACATACATTTAGTTTTTTTTACTGAAATGTATAGAGGGACACTTAAAGAGAATAATAGAAAGTAAACATTTTTTTTAAAGAATTTCTTCTCTGTCTGTCTGTCTGTATGTATGATCACGTTTATCTCCGGAAATATTGGACAGATTCAAATGAAACTTTTTTTTCCATATAGCTTTTAAGCCTGGGCAAGATATAAGGTAGAAATGATTTAGAAAAATGGAACACCTGATGCAGCATCATAATGGTCCAGCTGAACTATAAGAAATATTTAAATGACGCTTTAGCAAAAGTTAACCTTATGAGCATTTTTTGTTGAGGTATTTAAATTGGAGATTTGGAACACCTCATGCAGAACCATAATGGTCCAGGTAAATCATAATAAATATATAAATGACGCGTTAGCAAAAGTTCTTCAACCTGATGAGCATTTTTTGTTGAGGTATTTAAATTGGAGATTTGGAACACCTCATGCAGAACCATAATTCAAATGTTATATAGACAATTTTACAGAATCCCACTCTCCACTGGGATAAAGCGTACGATTAGCTCATATTACTGGTGACCGCCCAGCGGTCCCGGGTCAATCGCAACCAGGATATGCTCTTTGGGCAACGTAGATTTCAGCCCATACGGCAAAACATGAGAGTTTGCTTTGGAGATGTGCGCTTTGAAGGTTGAGCAGCATGACAGCAGGTCAAATCCTTAAAGGAACAAAGGGAAATATTTGGTTTGGTGGTGCGAAGTGTTTTAAACAAAGAAGGGAAGCTGTTTTTCTAAGATGCTTCAGAAATTAGTGAAAAAAAATACTCGAGATGAAAACAATTCTCGCTGAAATCAGGTGCCAAAATAAACTAACCCAAAGGATAGTTCCAACATAGTAATAAAGATTTTTATTTTGCAAAGTTTTAATTTATATATCTTTTAATATATAGTATATAACATCTACATATCGACATGAGTTCGTAATGTTGCAAACCCCCAACCCTAGTAGCATTTTCCGTTGGCTTCCATATGCCAACAGTTGGGAACGTATTGGCAGATGGTTAGTTACTCCGCCAACCTCAACTTAAAGTAGGCCCACTGTCATAAACATGCACTACTTACCCAACGGGTAGCCAACAACGGGCCTACTATTACTATTGCTACTGTTGGGTGATTTTTGTAGGGATTTAAGTTATTTAATAACATCGGGCCAACAATTTAATAATAAAATCTTTCATTGGGCCTGTTAGTGCTACTCCTACCGTTGGGTTATTATTGTAGGGATTTAAGTTATGGTTGTAACATCTGGCCAACTAATTAAATCCTTCATTGGGCCTGTTAGTCTTTCTCCTACCGTTGGGTGATTTTTGTAGGGAAAGACCTTCGAAAGACAATTAATATAATACTAACGTAACATTGCGTTTCTATAATACACTGAATAAAAAAAAACTGCGAGTGAGTAATGTACTTTGTAGTACCTTTTGCCTACCTACATTAAATATCATCTTGAGTCTGTCAAACGAAAGCTAGTTTTATCATCATCATCATTATCATCATCATCAGGTCTTTTATAATCTCCACTGCTGGAGCATAATTCTCTTTGTAATACCATTTTAGCCAGAGCAGTCAGAGGATTTGGCCTTTACTCTCCACGCTGGCCAGATGGGTTGGAGAGGTCTCTTTGATATTAAATTTATATTTATAAGTTTGTGTTTCATAAGTTGCCTTTTACTATATCCACGGAAAAACTTGTAGTGGCCCTACTCTTCTTTGGCAGGCAGGAACTACCCGGCAAAACTGGTTTATTTATTTAGTCAATAGATGGCGTAAGGCGTATGTTAGAACGCGCTATTAACATTTTTTTACTTTTGGCTATATACTTCGAGCCAAAATTTTAAACTAAGTCGGCGTGGAAGTACGCTAGTTAGGTGTGCACTGCACTTCAAAGGGTGATTGGTACTTGAGGTAGACCAGTCATATCCTGGAGATGGTAGTTACCCTACTAGATGGTACGGTAACTGTTAAAATTGCGCAAAGAGGCACCATATTTTTCAGCAGCCAATGGCCCTTCAGTGTCCTACCAACTTGTTGCAACTAGCCCGACGAAATGCCAACGATGGTAGGTACGTTGGCCCTATTACAAGTTGGGCCATCGTATTCAAATCCACGTTGGCCATTAGTTTTGGGCCCAACCCGAAAACTGCGCGGCAATTGTATGCATTTGCCAACTAACCAGAGGTATGTGGCCCAAGCAAATGCCAACAATAAATGCTACTAGGGAAGATGCTACCCAAAACCTCCTTGGGGGAGGGCTATGTCCAGCAGTGGACTTTTTGTAGCTGAATGAATTTTATGACTTATATGAAAAAATCCCACATAATGATATGCTAACCATACATAAGCTTTGAACTTGAGTCATAAGAAAAAATAAAATAGAACTAAAAATATCATAAAATCACCTACAAAATATAATAAAACCACTTTTGTTCCAGATGTATAAATTCCTCTTCTTCCTGCTGGCATCAGCGTACTGCCAGCAGACCCAGCCAGGAGGGGGGGACCTGGAGTCTGTCCTCGCGTCCATCTTCGGTACAGCCAGCACTCCTGTGGCGTCCCCAGAGCCGCCAGTAGTCACCAGCCCTACACCACCAGTGTTGGGAGACAAGAAGGGAGAATCCTCGACGTTAGTGCCAGGACTCTCTGATGAACGTGAGTTCCGCTTTTAACATTAAAAAAAAGGTATCTACATATGGCGCCTGTTTAATTATAATATCCTGTTTAATTTAGACACAATTTTATCAAATTTAATCAAGTTTATCTCAAACAACTAACTATAATCCGTGTGCGCACTAGTAAGGTGTCAATTGCTAATGAAAATGTCAACTTATATGTACCCTCAACCTTTATATATATATATCCCCCATTCGTTCCCATTGAGGCTAGGCACTCTAGCGACGCCAATTGTATATTCCTAATACTTTATAAATAGGAAGAAATTTAAGAATGTAAATCATATAAGCCTTGGTAAATAACCTGAAGTATTTTTGGAATCATGTTTTAATATTATATGAATCAGTCATTAAAAAAACTACTGATTACCGCCTAAAACGGCCGTTTTTGGCGGTAATCAGACATGATTCCAAAAATACTTCAGGTTATTTCCTAATGCTTATATGATTTACATTCTTGAAATTCATTCTATTTGTAGAGTATTAGGCATAAAACCATTGGCGTCGTGTGCCTAGTGTGGGCCCTTAAGGCATCTTCATGGTCAATGTATACTTCGTTCGGTGACTGAGAGAGCCGAAGAAACTTTGGGGAAGGAAAAATAAAGGCCAGCAACATTCATGTCTCACCCCTGTGTAGCAGTTGTCCATGAGCAGCGGTGATCACTTACGATCAGGCGATAAGCTTGCTCGTTTGACGTAGTTTAAAAAAAAACATATTGTTGTTATATTACAATATATTTTTTTAAAAATGACTTCAAACGAGCAAGCTGATTGCGAGTTTGTTTCAATTAGGAAAACTTTTCAGAGATTGTACCAAAATTAATAGATAAAGAATGTGTCGCTGCGAAAAAAGTAAAAGATGTAGGCAATACTGTCTCGTGTGCTCATGGGCAATGTTGTTACGTCAATGACACGTGAGCCGTTGGTGCGAGTGGACGTAGTAACAGTGGTTGTGTGTGCATTATCGAGCCAGTGACATTAGTGGTTGGGGACTTTTAGCAAACCCTACATTAAGTGTTAGCCGTGTGGTTCCCGGCAGAGTAGAATAGGACCACTCCAAGTCTTCCCGTGGATGTCGTAGAAGGCGACTTAGGAAACAAGCTAAACAAAGCTTATAAACATCAAAGAGACCTCTCCAACCCGTCTGGCCAGCGTGGAGAGTGTAGGCCAAATCCTCTGACAGCTCTGGCTATATGTATGATACATAATATATATGGCTTGGGAAGTGCAGAGAGGGTCGTGCTCCTGCAGTGGAGAATTACAAGGACCTGATGATGATGATGATGAATATGTATAAGTAGCATGAATAATGTATATGTATAGCATTCTTGGTAACCATGCTTGGGTTGGTTGCGCAGCTGCCTATCGAAACCATTTTTAAGAGAGGAAAGTTAGGAGTATATGGTCTGGGGAACGGGATTAAGGTATTTGGGTTGGGGATGGATTGGGCATGAACAAGTAGCAGCTGGGGTGGCCAGCCCCAATTACTAACTCGGATGACAGGTGTCGATGCCTATCAATCTAGGATTTGCTGTTACAATGCGGTTTTGGTATTCTAAATAAAAAGTTCGAGCAAGCAAAACCCGCATTGGAACAAGAAATCCTAGATTGATAGGCATCGACACCTGTCATCCGAGTTAGTAAATAGGGGGGCAGATGCGCATACCTGATACCAACTTTTTTTTTTTGGTTATACATATTAGCACGTCTTTATCCCTTGCTGGGTAGACAGAGCCCAAGGTTACAAAACTCAAGTACCACGTTTACCGTGTTAGTGGGCGTTAGAGTGGAAAGCGGAATCAAAATAGAAATGGGTTGCTAGCCGCATCGCCTATAACGCCATTCCTAAGATATTCGCCCAATCCCTTAACCGGCTCTTACTGTCTGCGCGGGAAGAAAAGCAGCAGGTATATTCTATGTTTTTCCTTTTCGTATGGTATGCGTTACTCTAGCCGAAAACTGTTTCTTTTCGAAAATTGACTATGTCAAATAATTAGAGCCTAACGTAGTAGAAAAGTGCCTGCTGAAAGTCATGAATTTGTACCGCTAGCCGTTTTAGAGATATTCGAAAAAACAATTTCTGGCTGGCGTAACGTTACTCCAGCCGATTTTTTTTGATCCAGACTACCTAGCTGTAAATGAAGTACGCACACGGATAGCTTCAATTTGTGCTCAAGAGTGCCTTATATTTTCAAATTTGTGCTCCATAGGGTCCGTTCACACCGAAACGCGACGCGACGCGCTCTTTTTACACTGTGATAAGATTTTAACCCTTATACGCATAATTACGACCAATTTCGCATCAAAAATTCGCCTCCTCCTCTGGTATCTTGCGGCCACTGTCTATCAAGTTTTTCTAGCAATTTTAGTCTTATAAGTGTGCAAATAAGAGTTAAAATCCTATCACAGTGTAAAAAGTGCGCGTCGCGTCGCGTTTCGGTGTGAACTGACCCATACGGTTTCAGAGGTATTCAATTTTCGGCTGGAGTAACGTTTGCTCAGTTGCTGTTTCTCTTATCCATAGGCAGACTCGAAGTCACATTTTGCCTAAATGTACATACCATCAATCTTCTCTCTGTACGAGCTTTATATTGTAATTTTGTTTCAGAGGACACAACTTGCACAACAGATAAGGGTGAGGATGGAGAATGCGTCCGTTACTACCTCTGCAACGTCCAAAACAACACTATCATCAACGATGGAGTGGGCATCATTGACATACGAGGGTAAGCACCTCTTTAAGACCCTGTGTTTTGCATAAATATACCTTGAGAACCAGAATGCATCCTAAGATCATACTGATATGGAGTGAGTACTTGAGTGATATTTAGTTTCTAGGAGGACCTGAACATTCTCATTCGCCCTGACGAAGACCTCCGAATAAGGTCGAAACATGTCGACCAGTAGCTGACTATTGTAACGTAACACATATATATGTGTCGCGTTCGGATTCTCAAATATTAACAAAAGCACTAAAATCATGCAATAACTCTCTGTAGTTTAAATCATCACTATCACTACATCACTATCACTTCATCACTATCATCACTATTACTACATCACTACATAGTATAAAACAAAGTCGCTTTTTCTTTCCCCATGTCCATTTGTATGCTTAAATCTTTAGAACTACGCAACGGATTTTGATACGGTTTTTTTAAATAGGTAGATAGAGTGATTTAAGAGGAAGGTTTATACGTATAATAACATCCATTAAATAGTGGAGAAATACTGTTATTTTTTGAGGTTTCTAATATGATGTCGTAAATATTCACATTTTTTTCCGCTTACATTGCAAACGCAGGCTAAACCCTACGAAATTTATCAAAATAATGTTCTAAGTATTGTACATATTGAAAAGGGCTACAGAAAACTCCGCGATGGTGTATGTCTATCTGTTAAATGGATATCCCACAATAACATTTTTTGTCATTTACTTTTTACGACAAATAATGGCTAATTTTCGAAGCGATTTTAACCAATACAGCATTAATCCTTATCCAATTAAATACTTTAAATACATTGTTGATTTAATATTGATCTATATGGCCCTTTACAGAATATGATTTAAATAAATATTTTCAAAGATATTACAGATTTAAAAATTACGGGACGTAGCGTTTGCGGCGGTAGGCCGGCCAGGGCGGCGGCGGTTAATATTATAAATGTGAAAATGAGTTTGATTGTTTATTTGTTTGTTTGTTGCGATTTCACGCCCTATCTACTGAACCGATCATCATGAAATTTTGCAGACACATATTATGGAAAGAATTTATAAAAGAAAATAATTATGATAATTTCCTAAAACTCTACGATGATACTTTAAAGTACGAGTTTGTGAGGATTGAAAACAACCGGAAGTATAGTCTCGAATAGCCAATAGGAACGTTAGAACCAGAATCCCATTTTTCAGGAAGGTGACGACCAATCACGATGAAGACGATGAGAAGGAATGGCGCACAGTAGTGGGAGAAAAGTTAACAAAACTGGGACACCCTCAATTCCTGGGACAGTTTATTTCAAATTTTCTACGAGTTTATATCCTGGGGGGTCAATAAGCTGGAGCTGTGACCGACTTCTGATTGTGCTACTGATCGCTCTGGAAGTCCAGGCTTGTCCATGGTGATAAAAAACCTAACATTTTTGTGGTCTTACACCCCAAAACGGCCCCATATCGAATCTATATGAAATGTTGTGCCACCCGTCAGGTCCCAATATTGACATATCTTTGTGATATGTACTCCTATTATTTTAGTTTTTCTTTTAAATATCTCTTAATCTCACAGATTGGGATAGCTTCACATAAGTTCCGAGGTTCCGACCTTGTGCTTATATTGAGTCAATATTTTTGCATTAGATTGGTAGTCGATATTATATGTATTATATTGTCTTTGGTGATATTATGTAGTAATCTACCGTAGAGATTTACAGCCTTAGCATTATTGTGGTTTAATTTCATAGTCACCATAAGATTAAAGTGTATTCCATCATATTTTTTTTTACAGTCTCAACGGCCCATGTCCATCCTACCTAGACGCCTGTTGTCTGGTGGGCGACAAAAGACCTAAAGAGGACCCTATTACGCCCAAACCACCTACCAAAGAAGAGGTAATGATAATTTTCAAATACTAAGTACAAAGGAAAAAACAACGCACAACTTTAATTCTCTTAATAAAGTGCATGAAGAATTTAAGTAATTTATTTTAAATGCATTCAATTACTTCGTTCATTCATTTATTTAAACATGCATCATCCAAATGACGAAATGTGGTAATGCTACAGTAAGCTCTACCTGGTTGCCAATCTCCGTGGCGCAGCGGTCAACACGCTAGCCTGCGACACGGGGGTCCCGGGTTCGATCCCCGGTCAGGTCAAGATGGAAAAAGATCTTTTTCATATTGACCTGGGTCTTGGATATTTATCTATATAAGTATATATTATAAAATATAGTATCGTTGAGTTAGTATCCTGCGACACAAGTTCACAACTTACTGTGGGGCTGGCTCAATTTGTGTGATATGTCCCTATATATTTATTTATTTATATTTAATTTTAGATGTCTTACTTCACCCATAAACTTTATTTCTTTTATTTGTCTTGTGAGCGTTGCAATTTGCAATCCTTGCCCTTTGTTTATTTAAAAGCTTATTTAATTAGCCATAGCCATAATATTTGTTACCAACTTACCTTCTATTTCATAAATGTCAAAAAATTATTGCATCTTGACTCTTTATTTAGCGAAAAACAATAGTAGATTGTTGCACTGAGCAGAAAGTAAGTTATTGCTGCACGAGTGTTAATTTGGAGCCCTCGCTGGCGCTCGGGCTCTAAAGAGCACGAGTGCAATATAACTTACTTAATGCGAGGTGCATAATCTGCTTTTCTTTCAACTACTGCAAAAAAAGTAGGTGAAAAATAAAACTGAAGACAAATTACAAAAGTAAAAAATTTGTTGTTTACATTCCCGCCTTTTTTTCTTTATGGCCAGTATTTTTTTTAAGGCAAGGCAATACACACTTTCCTTTGTAAACTCCATACGGCCGTTAAGTTGGCCAACGTTCTTTATGACATGTGACAACTATTGTCCGGCGATTAAAAAACAAAATTAAACAGTGCAGTAAAGGATTTCCATACATTTTTGCTGCACTAGAGCAGCAAAAATGTATGAAAATCCTTCACTGCACTGTTTAGTTTTTTTTTTTACTTTTAGTGCAGCAAAGTTCCGCTTTGTGCTGGATATGTATAGTGCAATTATGATAGAATTGCAGCGTAGTTGGAAGAAAAAGGTTTTTACCGCTTCATCATCTCTTCACCATATCATTATGCCTGTCAATTTTTTTTTACTAACACTTACATTACATAAACTTTTTTTCGGAATCTGGTGTCGGATTTTCAATTTAACTTTCCCTAAACTGCTAATAATAACTTCTTGCTTGCTTCCTCTCGCATTCAGCGCCCAAACACCGGCTTCACACAAGATGCCCAAAAAGACAAGGTAAATATATATATTTATATTCCAAAGGCTTTGCCATTGTTTCTCAGTTCGGCCCTTCAGCCTATACCTTTGATTATATACTCTGTAGACGCCATCACCTTTATTACAATGATTAAAAATTTGGCCAATTTTTTCAATGCTTGTGTGCGTGACAGCTTTGTGTTAGTAGCACACGCGTCCTGTCAATTAATGCTATCAAAACCCATCAAATTGGTAACCATAAATTTTAAAAAAAAAATCGATACTTCTATGTTGGTAACTGTTTGCATGATAGAATAGGGGTTGCACACAATTTTTTCTACGCTTTTAATAGAGTCTGTCTAGGCTTTATATAATCTAAGGCTTTTACATGCAAATCGCGGCACATCAGGCATGTGAGTGTTTCCTGTCTCTCCAAGCCTTGCGCACTCAGGCAACGCCCAAAGCCGAGGTCCGTCCTCCTAGGGGCCCTTTGGTGAAGTTCACCGTACAGATTGAGGGCACTCTGCCCTCACCTCGAAAGTCGGGTAAAGCAGCGGAAACTCACTAGGAAGTAGCTGCAAAGTCCTTAAAAAAAGATGGTTCCTGGTTGTGGTTCTGGACGTTGTTATGACCCCCATCAAAGTCTGTCACCTGGGCTGTCAGATGCCTTAAGGCAGCTTGAAAAATCTGACACCAGTGTTGGCCACTTACACATACGAAAAACAAACAAACAAACCTGGGCTGGAGGTCTGCATTATTATTACACCCTTACCCAACAGAGCTGTTGGGTAAGGGTGTAATAATAATGAATGAATGAATGAATAATTTATTTGCAGACACACAGCACAGGACATAAAACATTATACAATTAACACACTTGTTTAACACTGTGTACGTGTTCAAATAGGTCCCAATTCAGCATATGTTGGTTATAAAGCCAACGCTGGTCTTCCGTTGGCCCTACGTTATGTATGTATAATGCAGACCCCCAAACCTATGTTATGTATGTATAATACAGACCCCCAGCCAAGGTGACAGACTTTGATGGGGGACATAACAACGTCCAGAACCACAGCCATTGGGAACCATCTTTTTTTAAAGGACTTTGTAGCTACTTCCTAGTGAGTTTCCGCTACTTTACCCGACTTTTGAGGTAGGGGCAGAGTGCCCTCAACCTGTTGATGGGGAAAGACATGAAGTTCTTCATGTCTTTCAAAGCACAAAGCACAGAAAACCACCCAATATTTTATATACTGGTCAACAATCTACATACAATCCCAACTAATATTATAAATATGAAAGTGAGTTTGTTTGTTTATTTGTTTGTTACGCTTTCACGCCGTATCTACTGAACCGATCGTCATAAAATTTTGCATACCCATAGGTTAGGGTACCGAGAAGGACATAGGCTATATATAACGCGGGCGAAGCCGCGGGTAACAGCTAGTATTACAATATTTTTGACTAACTTCCCCGCTGGTCTGTGAGAAAAGATAAAACGTAGAATGTACCAGCTACTTCTCCTCCCGTGCAGATCTTAAAAGCCAATCGAGGGAATGGGCGTGAGGAATCATGTCAATAGGCGATGCGGCTAGCAACCCATCTCTATTTTGATTCCATTCTGCACCTATACAAACCCACCAATATGCTAAATCTCCGTGGCGCAGCGGTCATCACGCCTGCCTGTGACACGGATGGGCCCGGGTTCGATCCCCGGTCAGGTCAAGATGGAAAACGATCTTTTTCAGATTGACCTGGGTCTTGGATGTTTATCTATATATGTATTTGTTATAAAATATAGTATCGTTGAGTTAGTATCCCATAACACAAGTCTCGAACTAACTTTGGGGCTATATATATGGGTATTTATTTATTTGCGTTCTGTTACCTAGTCGCATATACAGTCCTTTTCGCACACCTATCTCTCACCGCACCTATATTCGCTCGCTCGTGTGACCATCTATGTGTTCCCATAACCTAACCTTCTGTGTCCATACATAACACAGTCATTTTCGCACCTACGTCGTCGCCCGTAAAACTTATACCTGTGTAATGTTTGACAGAGTAAAACGTTTGCTTTATGTATATTTAACTAAATAAAACTTGACCATGTAAAGCTTGCCAAATTATTTGACCAAGTGAATAAAATGATGCAAAATGTACTTAAGTAATATGCCAAAGATTCATTTGTAACATGAAACCAGTGTGATAAGTTTATTGAGAATTAAAATAGCTATGGCAGCTTCCCATACATAATTTTAGTTAATGATCAAAGTTAGTGTCTATGAATGATATATATACCTTGTTTTAAAGAACATATACTGCTGATTCTAAAGGTTAAAAAATCGTAATTATAGAACTCCAGATTTTTTAATTATGATGTTTAGAAGTTTTATAGGTTATATCTGTACTACGAGTAAACATTATTATGTATTTAGTATATATGCAAGAATATTTTTATTACTTTATAAAACTAAAAATTAAAATAATAATCCTAATCCTAACTAATATTATAAATGTGAAAATGAGTTTGTTTGTTTGTTTAATACGCTTTCATGCCGTATCTACTGAACCGATCATCGTGCAATTTAGCATACACATAGGTTAGGGTACAGAGAAGGACATAGGCTATAAATTACGTGGGCGGAACCGCGGGTAACAGCTAGTAAAGAATAAAACTAAAAAAGCGTATAAAATATTACATGCTTCTTGGTTGCAATGAGTTTTTTAAGACACTTTGGTGCCCCAAACTAAAATTCTGCCATAGCTCTTTGACGAAAAATATTTTCCCGAACGGCAGTTTGCCAATTCTATCAGTTAGTTCATGCATATTACAGACTATTAGCTGGCAACCTTACTTGGGTATCTCCACAATCACGGATTAATTTCTCTTCGGTTGGAGAGGATAAACATCAAAGAAACCTCTCCGAACTGTCTGGCCAGCGTGGAGAGTGTAGGCCAAATCCTCTGACTGCTCTGGCTAATATATGGCTCTGGTAGTACAGAGAGGGTCATGTTCCTGCAATGGATACTAAAAAGACCTGATAATGAATACTTTCCCGCGCCGGGAATCGAACCCCTTTGTGTCGCAGACTGGCATGTTAACCACTGCGCAACAAGCGATGAATGATTATAATCCAACCATCAGCCTTGGTTAAATGCTCAGATATATTATATATACTGACAGTTAATTGCCTTCAAAATTTGTTCCAAGATATTAAATTATATTCAGTGTTAATTAATAAAAAAAAACTAGACGAGTTCACTGCATTCGAAAGGTCACCGTATCGTTACGTCAGCGCGCTAGGTCGGCGGCTACAACCTTGTCTTTGAGGAAAACAAACAGAGTAATACTAAACTTCGACGATTTCTTAGAACGGGGAAAAACTTGAGTGTATTGCAAATTAATTCTGTTATATGAAATTAAGAGGCTTACATCAGCGAACTAGCTGAAGTTCTTCTTCGTCTTCTTAATGTATCGACTAGGGCAAATTATATAATTGTTGACCAAAACTCTAGCAACATGTGTTTCGCCCCTATCCCAATCCCAACTAATATTATAAATGCGAAAGTGAGTTTGTTTGTTTGTTTGTTACGCTTTCACGCCGTACCTACTGAACCGATCATTATGAAATTTTGCATACACATAGTTTAAGATACTGAGAAGGACATACGCTATAAATCACGCGGGCGGAGCCGCGGGTAAAAGCTAGTATTATATAACCCTAGATAGACTCTATTAGCCTAAAAGCGTAGAAAAAACTAGTGTCCAATCCATAGTCGGTCGTGCACACACACATCTACTAACTAGTTTCTTCTCTGCAGTGGTCGGTTCCGAAACGCTAGTAGTCTGTAGCTTATGAACAATTAATAAATACATATTATCTAATAAGATAATGCCTGCAAAGGCCTATTTTCTGAATAAACGTTTTGATTTTGATAATTTGAGGGATTTTTATGGCATAATTTGACAGGACGCGTGTGATAACACAAAGCTGTCACGCACACAAGCATTGCAAAATTGGCCAGTTTTTAATCATTGAAATAAATAAAAAAATTGTATGTATAGTTCCTCGCGTGTGCAGATGGTAGGACACGCAAGGCAAGGTAATAATCGTGCCATGGTCTGAGGGGTGGCATCACAAGAATAAAAGATTTCCAAGCTGTAGCCCCACTTGTTCATTTCTCCTTGCTTCGCCAAACTTGAGTCGGAAGTCTATTCAATGACTTCCAAGTCAACCAAGGTTGATCATGCATCATTATTGTAGGTAGCCGAAGTACTGAATCAGATTTGAAAAGTGTAATTCAGCACTTTGGCTGTCAACCTCTATCAGTCTGTAGTCTGTGCTTAGAATACAAACAAGTTGCATCACTATCACTACATATTATAAAACAAAGTCCCCCGCCGCGTCTGTCTGTCTGTCTGTTCGCGATAAACTTCAAAACTACCGAACCGATTTTCATGTCATTTTCTCCAATGGATAGCATGGTTCTCGAGGAAGGTTTTAGTATATAGTTTGTTAAGTTTTTGTATACATTTTTGTATATACCAACGATATTTGTTGCAGGTGTCGTAAAAAAATAAGCCGTTTGGGAGCTTTCAACGAAAACGCTGTCTAAACCCTTTGAGATATAACAAAACAATGTATGGTGGAATTGTGTATCTTATTTAGGTCTACAGAAAAGTCCGCAATGGCATATGTCTATATATTAAGGATAACATACTATATTCATTTTAATACTTTAAAAAATGGGCAATTATCAAAGATCATGCGCAGGCCAAACCTTTAGAGCTAGAAATTTGAAATTTTCCTCACGTATTCCTCTTATGACGTAAGCATTCACTAAGGAAGGATTTTTCAAAAGTCATCCCCTAAGGGGGTGAAATAGAGGATTAAAGTTTATATGAAACTTTTTATTCCTTGAACATGGGTATGAAATTTCGTGTGAATTGAGAACGGCAAAAATAATGGGTCTAAGGGGGTAAATCGGGGTATATGTTTAGTTTACCGCTTTGTAGCGTCATATTCCATAATCCCCGCATTCCAAACCTGAAGTCACCGCGGACGAAGTCGCGGGTAACTGCTAGTTAATTATAAAAAAATAAAAAATCCGACTCCGTTTTTGACAGTTTACGTTCGCCATTTTGATTTTTTGTTGACGGTACATAGCCTATGACACTCCGGGGAAAAATACAAACCTAATATCACCTCACACTTTAAAATTGCTACAGAAGGCAACAATGAGACAGACATACTTGCATTATACATGTACATACATACATACTTACATACACGTTCATACAATGATTCCTCCACACATTTTACTATGAATATAAATTACTAGCAAAAATCTCGCAATTTCTTCCGCGTAAATTATAGCCTATGTCACCCTCAGATAAATTAGCTTGCTAAAGGTGAAAGAATTTTGAAAATCGGTAGTAGTAGTCATCATCAACCTACTCATTAAGTGTTTTGTTTTGTCTCCACTGCAGGAGCACGACCCTCTCTGTACTACCAGAGCCATATTTTAGCTAAAGCAAAGAGAGTGTAGGCCATATCCTCTAACGCCTACACTCTCCACGCTGGTCAGACGGGTTGGACGGGTTTCTTTGATGTTTATAAACTTTGTTTAGCTTGTGTTTCCTAAGTCGCCTTCTACGACATCCACGAGAAGACTTGGAAGTGGTCCTATTCTACTCTGCCGGACACCACACGGCTTAGTAGTAGTTTCAGAGCCTATTAATGCAAATAAACAAACAAACGAACAGTCAAATCTTTTTTCTTTATAGCATTAGTTAGTATAGACAACAGACATGAATTTTTTTTTATAGACCACAGACATGAAATTTTTTTTGTTTATAACAGGTATAGACAAACTGCTCGTTGATGTCTTTTCTAACGAAAAAGGCACCGTTCCACACAATATTCATTTCTGGTAGAAATTATGGGGAATACCTTCTTCATTTCGAATACGTATTCCTATGTATCACCACCATCAGGTCTTTCTAGTCTCCACTGCAGGAGCACGACCCTCTCTGTACTACCAGCGCCATATATTAGCTTGAGTAGTCAGAGGAGTTGGCCTACACTCTCCACGCTGGCCAGATGGGTTGGAGAGGTCTCTTTGATGTTTATAAGCTTTGTTTAGCTTGTGTTTCTTTAGTCGCCTTTTACGACATCCACGGGATGACCTGGAATGGTCCTATTCTACTCTACCGGGAACCACACGGCATTCCTATGTATATTTTGTATGTATGTAAATAAATATGTCTGTTCGATTGTTGCTTCCTGTAGCCTAAATGGCTGGACCATAGATATAAGAATATTTACTAGGTCTGGACCGTGTGGGACGAGTTGTGGAATAACTCGATTTTAAAGTGTGAGGTGTCATAAGATTCGTATTTTATGGTATGGTATATAACGTCAAAAACTATTATATGACGGACGTAAACTGGGAAATTTTGTTTTAAATTTATAAAATAAATAATAAATAAGTACGGACAAATCACACAGATTGAGCTAGCCCCAAAGTAAGTTCGAGACTTGTGTTATGGGATACTTACTCATCGATACTAAATTTTATTATAAATGCATGTATCGATAAATTTTTCATCCAACCTGACCTGGGATCGAACCCAGGACCATCCTTGTCGCAGGCCGGCGTGTTGGCCGCTACGCCACGGAGCTGGCCTTTTTTATAATCCTCTTGTTAAATATATTATATCACTGCCTTTGACCATTCGTCCTTATTAAAATAAAATCCAAACACAAATCAAAACCAGTCTGACGAGTTAGTGAACAGGCAAGACTATTGGCCGCTTTAAAAAATAACTTAGCAATTTATAAAAACCTTAGTTTGATAAATGAATTGTACTAAAATATATCGTTTTAGCCATTTTGTTACCAACAGAGTAGAATAGGACATAGAACAAGACATGGAGTGGTCTTCCCGTGGATGTCGTAGAAGGCGACATAGGAAACACAAGGCAACAAAGCTTACAAACATCAAACAGACTTCTCCAACCCTTCTGGCCAGCGTAGAGTGTAGGCCAAATCCTCTGACTGCTCAGGTAGTACAGAGAGGGTCATGCTCCTGTAGTAGAGACTATAAAAGACCTGATGATGATGATAATATAATTTTATCCGTGTGTTTCCCAGCAAAGTAGAATAGGGCCACTCAATGTCTTCAGATGTCTTAGTTGGCGACTTAGGAAACACAAGGCTAAACAAAGATTATATACATCACCCTTTCCTCTACCTCGGCAACCCGTCTGGCCAGCGTGGATAGTGTAGGCCAAATCCTCTGACTGCTCTGGTAGTACAGAGAGGGTCGTGCTCCTGCAGTGGAGACTATCAAAGACCTGATGATAATAATGATGACGCTGATAATATCATTTTAGCCGTGTGTTTCCCAGCAGAGTAGAACAGGGCCAGTCCATGCCTTCCTGCGGATGTCGTCCTACTGCCTCCGTGGTCCAGTGGTAAAGGCGTTTGCCTTGTTGACCCGGGGGTCGTGGGTTCGATTCCCACGGGAAGCATACTTTGTTAAGTTGTTTCCAGTTTGGTTAGGACGTGCAGGCATGAATCACCTGATTGTCTGATAAGAAAGATGATTCCGTGCTTCGGAAGGCACGTTAAGCCGGTGGTCCCGGCTGCCATCTGGTAGTCGTTAAAGGAACCACGTCAGAGGCCGAGAGGCGGTTACGAAGAACTCTTGACACCAGGGTGTGCATGGTCGACTGACCTACATGAAATGATGATGATTATGATGAATCTAAGCATCAAATGGACGACTAACTAAAAGTTGCTAGTTGTAAATTTAAAATGCCAAGCAGTTCGTAGTCAAATTTCATAATGGCACATGGTTTAATTAACCCAGAACGGCTGAGGGGAAAAAGGAGTTAGGTTAGAGTTATTTTTAACACGCTTTTATTAGCTTCACTTGTATGTAAGAAAATCTTGGAATCTTAATTTGACCCACTTTCCGGTCTTCGATTAGGATGTAATTTTGCACACGCTTTGAGTTCTGATGACAATATATGACTAGCGTGCTAAAAGCGTGTTTTTTTAGTTTTTTTAAACTTATTAGAAATTATTTATATATGTGCCCAAAAAAAGACCTGATCGTAACTACTTAATTACATTTCCAGATACGTGTTGGCTGCGGCTGGCGGAACCCCACGGGTGTTGGCTTCAAGACTACCGGAGACCACGATGGAGAGGCCAAGTTTGGAGAGTTCCCTTGGATGGTCGCCATCTTGAAGTGAGTCGCTATAGGCTTCTATCCTCCACCGTCCAGGTGGTCGGATGACTTGACCAAGGTCACAGAAAATGCAGGCCGCTTCCAACCGGTCATTTAGAAAATCCTTAGGGCCTATATTCAGCAGTTGACTTCTTGTGGCTGAAATGATGGTGATGAATAATTCAAAAATAATTCGCCATTCAACTGGGCAATGATGGCCGCCTTATGGGAACGATGCCTAGGAGTGAGCATCTGGAGGTGTTGTACGATGTATAGAATTTGTGTTAATTAACCGACTTCAAAAAAAGAAGGAGGTTTACAATTCGTCGTAACGTTTTTTTTTTGTTTTATGTATGTTCCCCGATTTCTCGAAGACGCCTGGACCTATTAAAGAAATTCTTTTTTTGTTCGATAGGTAATACTTTACAGATGGTCCCATTAAATTTTTATCGAAATGTGTCGAGCGCTTTTTGAAAAAATACACAAAGACCAAATAAATTTTACAGGTATGCCGTTCGGATTACACTTATTTCCATTTGTTTTTCTTATGCTTATTAATAAAAATAGATAGGGTTGGAGTCGGTTTTTGTTTTTTGTTAAAGATATCTTAAATTATGTTGTGTGCATTTAATAAGGAATGGCAAGACAAGGCACTGGATAGGACTAGGTGGAGAACGGAAGGGGAGGCTTTTGCCCAGCAGTGGGACTATAGCTAGTAAACAAATATTTATTTATATCGTAATAGGTCTAGGGAAGACAAGTAAATGGGAAGAGATACGAAACATGCTGCACTGATTAAGTTTCTGCAATAGTCGCGCATTTTATACATATATTTTAAGCTATATAAAGGGAAAAAAGCTACCCAAGAGTGTAAGAATTTTTGAAATCGGTCCAGCATTTGCTGAGCTTTATAATATTCGTACAGATTTAAGAGAATTGTGATCTTATATTTTCCAGAATTGAGCCCGTTAACAACCAGGAGCCCGACGGCCAGAAACTCAACGTATACGTGGGGGGAGGCTCCCTCATCCACCAGTCAGTGGTGCTGACAGCGGCCCACTACGTGGCTGTAGCGAACAGGCTGAGAGTGCGCGCTGGAGAGTGGGACACGCAAACCACGAAGGAAATATACCCGTACCAAGATAGAGACGTTGAGAAGGTGGAAATTCACAAAGACTTTAATAAAGGTACGTTTTTTATCATCAGGTCTTCACTGCACGAGCACGATCCTTTTTCTAATAGAACGACATCATTATCATCTTCCTAGGAGGACCTGCCTCCGTGGTCCAGTGGTTAAGGCGTTCGTCTTGTTGACCCGGAGGTCGTGGGTTCGATTTCCACGGGAAGCATACTTTGTTAAGTTGTTTCCAGTTTGGTTAGGACATTGCAGGCATGAATCACCTGATTGTCTGATAAGAAAGATGATTCCGTGCTTCGGAAGGCACGTTAAGCTGGTGGTCCCGGCTGCCATCTGGTAGTCGTTAAAGGAACCACGTCAGAGGCCGAGAGGCGGTTCCGCAGAACTCAGACACTAGGGCGTGCATGGTCGACTGACCGTGTCACCTACACGAAATGATGATGATCATCTTCCTAACAAGGTGTCCCGGTTGCTACTTGAGCCGCTAGGCTTCAGAGCCCAGGGTACGCTTTCAACCATGATCACAGATTTGACGGATCTGGTTATTACAATAGAGCGAATGTCGTCTGACCTCTGTAACCCTTCAATAGGGAACATACATACATATTATCACGTCCCCATCCCTTGCGGGGCAGACAGAGCCCAAGGTCATAAAACCTACAGGCCACGTTTAGCATCGTAGTGGGCGTTAAGGTGCAAAGCGGAATCAAAATAGTGATGGGTTGCTAGCCGCGTCGCCTATCAATGTGATTCCTTAGATTTTCGCCCAATCCCTTGACCAGCTTTTACGGTCTGCGCGGGAGGAAAAGCAGCTGGTATATTCTGTTTTTTCTTTTCTCCCAAACCAGCATGGATGCAATAGGGAAATCAGGCTGAAAGGATCATGAAAAGGACTCACGGCTTAACGTGCCTTCCGATTCTGAAGCACGGAATCATCTTACTTTCAGACTTTGAGGTGATTCAACTGTCTAAATATCACTTTTTATGGGATACAGCCTGGTGACAGACAGACATCGAAGTCTCAGTAATTGGGTCCAGTTTATACCCTGAGGGTACGGAATCCTAAAATGAACCTTTTTATTTCTGTTTGCCACGCCCATCGCTAAAATCTCTTTTCTTTTCCAGGCAACTTGTTCTACGACATCGCCTTGCTGTTCCTCTCTAAGCCCATGGACTTGGCCCCGAACGTGGGGGTGGCCTGTCTCCCCCCTCCCCGCGAGCGAGTGCCAGCCGGGACCAGGTGCTTCGCGACGGGCTGGGGGAAGGACAAGTTCAGCAAGGAAGGCCGCTACCAAGTCATATTGAAGAAGGTAAGTATTGTAAAGGGGTGTGTATGGGATCTTTGCTGAAAGAAAACTATCACGGCTTTCCAATTGCTATCCTTTATTCTTCAAAAATAGTTGGTACATTATAATGTGCGTCTTCGTACAAGCTCACCAAGACGACTGCGTCAAAAGACCATAATTAATCACTACGTACTGCGTCAACCAATGGTTTCGTCATACTGTACCACAAACAATACTCCTTTTGGAACGCAGCAAAAGCGTTTCTTAAGCCAACCTTCTCATCATCACATAAGTATATTTTGTAGTTTAATTCGTCGACACTTGCGTGTCATTGAATATTAGCTGGATTCTTCTTCTTCTTTTCCTTTTCCCTATTTGGGGTCAACTCTATTTGAAAGTTTTCCAAAATTTTCTCATTAATTTTCTATCCCAACCCAAACTACAACAATATTTACCCCCTTCCCTCATGTCCGATATAACACATTCAATTCACTTCTTTCTTTGCTTTCTTCATCCCCTCGTTGAAGTACTTAGAACTTTGCTCACGACACAAATTCACAGCTATGTGTAAGGCTAAGTCAATCTGAGTAAGTAATTTAATTATTTACTTATTTATTTTATGTATGTAATTATCCGTGTGGGTCCCAGAGAAGAATAGGACCACTCCAAGTCCCGTGGATGTCGTAGAAGGCGACTAAGGAAACACAATCTAAACAAATCTTATAAACATCAAAGAGACCTTCCATCCCGTTTGGCCAGCGTGGAGAGTGTAAGCCAAATCCTCTGACTGCTCTGGCTAATAAATGGCCCTGGTAGTATAGAGAGGATCGTGCTCCTGCAGTAGAGTCTAAAAAAGACGTGATGATGATGATGACTTTCTTTGTGTATCTATGCCTAGACTTGTGAGTCGTCGAATTCGTGAGTTTAACTTCTTCGCCTTTTCATCATCATCATCATCATCACGTCTTTCTAGTCTCCACTACAGCAGCACGACCTTCTCTGTGCTACCAGAGCCATATACTAGCCTGAGTAGTCAGAGGATTTGGCCTACACTCTCCACGCTAACCAGACGGGTTGGAGAGGTGTCTTTGATGTTTTTAAGCTTTGTTTAGCTTGTGTTTCCTTAGTCGCATTTTATGACACCACGGGATGACTTGGAGTGGTCCTATTCTACTCTGCCGGGAACCACACGGCCTTTTCATCAGTGTGTGATTAAATAATTAATTTTTATAAAATTACCTATAATCTCTATCCAGATTGACGTGCCAGTGGTAGACCGCAACACCTGCCAAGAGCGTCTGCGCAAGACGCGTCTCGGCAAGCACTTCGAGCTGCACACCTCCTTCATGTGTGCTGGAGGAGAATCTGGCAAGGACACCTGCAAGGGAGACGGAGGATCACCATTATCCTGCCCCATTGAGGTAAAACCTAACGTATCCTTACATTTGACATAGACAGAATAGGTTCCCTTTTTCATCTTAGTTGAATATGTAAAGTTTTTGTTTAGCGGGGGGCAACGCCCCCTTAGTTTCACTGAGCTGTGCTGTGCTTCTAAATCCTACTACTACCTTGAAATATTGACCGTTATGAACCCTTTAAGGGATGATTCAGCCCGTCAATTTGAACAACTTATGTCTTGGGACTAATACTGGGAACTTAATTTTTTCGACATTACTATACTCTGACTGCTCGGGCTAATATATGGCTCTGGTAGTACAGAGAGGGTCGTGCTCCTGCAGTAAAGACTAAAAAAGACCTGATGGTGAAGTTTTGATATTACTATTGTCAAATTGGTTTCCAGTTCGAGAAGGATCGCTACATCCAATCCGGCATTGTGGCGTGGGGCATCGGCTGCGGGGAGGATGGCACCCCCGGCGTGTATGTAGACGTCTCGAACCTTCGCAACTGGATCGATGACAAGATGGCGGGCCGTGGACACGACCCTAAAGTCTATACCTATTGAGATTAGAATATAATTCAATGAATAATAATAAATAATTTTTCATTTATACATAGGTAGTAGTTTTATTTATTTATTGATCGTTTTTTTTCCTATTAAAGAAATGGTTGTTTAAAACACTCCCGGCGTGTATGTAGACGTCTCGAACCTTCGCAACTGGATCGACGACAAGATGGCCGACCGTGGACACGACCCCAAAGTATACTTATTGAGATTAGAATATATTTCAATGAATAATAAATATTTTTTCATATATCAGTAGTAGTGTGATTTATCTCATTGCTGATGATACGAGCGCTAAAAATTTAATTTTAAATTATTTAGTTTCGAGTAGGTATGTCGTAGATTGTAAGTTGACGTCTATTCGAGTTGGAACAAACAGCAAAGCGCATTTTGCTTTACAGTTTGTTACTGCTACTTCTGCACGCCGCTTTGGAATTGGCACTAAACTCAGCCATAAGTTAAAGATTGTAAACAATAAATTGTCATGCAAATTAACCGTCACAAAATGATTACTACGGCCAGCGTTCTTGCCACCATGCCAAACGGGCAGGAATTATTCTAAATTTTGTAGTGTTTCGCTTTTTTTTGTCACCTTGTTTTGGCTCTCCCTTTTCTTATGTAAACAGTTATTTAGATTAACTTATAAACCTGTATTTACTTTCACATGAAATTATCTTACGATTAAATAAATATTAAACTTACTATGCATATCACGCTTTCAGTGGCGGTGTTTCGGAACAAGGATTTTGGAATAAAAGATTCGAGTACTTTTAAAAGTATATTAAGTTTATTAGTTTAAGTTACTTATTCACTCTTATGATAGACAAAATGCACCACTTAAGTAAATATTCTCCACTTAAAGGTGCTCCACTAATTCCGCCTCTGAAAATAGGTCTTTTCAGGCGACAACCAGAAGAGTCTCCACGTAATCACTTCCATATTCATTAGAGGCGCTGCATCCATAATAGCCAGTGTCGCTTTTCTGGACCTTCTTAATGCTCAGTCCATTGGCAGCTGTCACCCTGCTATTGCTGAGAGGTGCAGCACTAAAAGTGTATGTCAGTTTGGGAGCAGGTATCCCGGAAACCTCGCAGGGGATAGTGACGTCAGCGCCCTCTCGCACGTTCATGATCTTCTCTGGCTTTTTGGTGAATTTTGGTGCACCTGAAAAAATATAGTTTATTATTTAATAATGCCGTGTGGTTTCCGGCAGAGTAGAATAGGACCACTGCAAGTCTTCCCGTGGATTTCGTAGAGCGGCTTAGAAAACACAAGCTAAATCAAGCTTATAATTAAAGAGACCTTAATATCTGACCAGCGGCGAGAGTAAAGGCCTTTAACTGCTCTGGCCAATATACAAGGTGTAACATGACCCTCGACATGTCCTTAAAGGGATGAGTGACACCGTCAATATGAACAACTTTTCCTATGGGGTCAACGATGAGAACTCAAAAAAAATTATTGCTTTCCCATACATTTTACCTAGCGGCAATTTTTTTTGTATGAAATTGACGATTTTTTTTTAATTCCCAGCATTGATCACATAGCAAAAGTTGTTCATATTGACGGTGTCACTGACCCCTTTAAGGATATGTCGAGGGTCATGTTCTGTATGGCTCTGGTAGTACAGAGGGGTCGTGCTCCTGCAATGGAGACTAAAAAAGACTTGATGATGATGCCATAACTTACCTACGACAGTAAGTTTCATAGTATGCTCCTGTTTCTTCCCCTTGCCATTGTCCACCACGCACTTATAGGTCCCTTCATCTTCAGGTAGAACTTCCTTGATGAGCAGCCGCTTCCCAACACTCCTGTTGTAGCGGGTGACGCGCGCTCCCGGCTCGTTGTTTACGTCTTTGCCGTCCTTGAACCAGTCTGGGTGGGCTAATGGGCTAGAATTAGATTCATTAATTAAATTATTTTAATTAATTATATATTATTCTGTAGACATAGTAGGGTAATTTTAATAATTTTTTCAAATGTTGTGTTCATCCTACAACTGGATTGCATGCTAGGACCAATATTGTTAACATATTATGTAAATGTGTACATGTAACCTGTTGGTGTAGCTTATAAATAAATAAATAAAATTAGGAGATAGGACTTTTATTAAACTAGTTACACAGGTGTCTCCTTAGGATGGGTTGTGGCAAGATTTTAAAAATGTTTTCCTTTATATTAATTATTTTAAAAATATTTTCCTTTATATTAAATATTGTTCAACCGACAAAAAACGAAAAAGTCCAGTCGCCACGAACTTTTTTATGTAAGACAAGCTGTTACCCGCGGCTTTGCCTGCGTAATATAGCCTATGCCCTTCTCGGTACTCTAACCTATGTGTATGCAAAATTTCATGATGATCGGTTAAGTAGATATGGCGTGAAAGCGTAACAAACAAACAAACTCACTTTCACATTTATAATATTAGTTGGGATGGGATTGGGATTGGGACTAAAATCCGAATCAAACTATCTGGCGGCTCGGATATTAGTTGCTCACTGCGCAGTACGCGCCCCGCCTCCCCGCGCGCCCCGCTGAATTATGCCCGCGTCAAAATTATAAATCTTTCGTCCATTATCAATGTCAACAAAAATTTATAATTGGATTAAAAGACTTATTGTTGGAAAAAAAAAATATTACAAAATTGACGAGTTTTTTAATGATACCGAATTAAAATGACAATAGAAATAAATATTAATTGCATATGGACCATCTTAATTAATTGTTAAAAAAATAAAACAGGTAAAATTAATGCTAAATAATAGATAACTATTAAAATTGACGTAGGATAAAAACTAATTTAAAACAAGCACTTATGCAACATTGTAGAAACGCAGCATGATAATATTTTCTATTATTTTAATAATAACAAGCTTATAAAACCCGTTTGTTGAAGTTTCGTATCGAAAACTTGTACTCGCTGTAATTTTGTATAGGTATTGTTTTTAAAATTGAAATCTGATTATAAACATCAATATGCCTTATCCGGTCGTATGTACGAAATTTGGTTGAGATTGGCTTAACTGTTGTAAAACTAAAACGAAACTACGTTTGTATGGGATTGCGCCTTTACGTGGGACTCTTAATATTTGCGATGGTTCATATTGTACCTATTACTATAATTACAGTGCAGTGTATATTAAGAACTGATGTAGGTAATAATTACGATATGAAATGCAATAAACAAATTGAAAAAAGAAAAAAAAAATTAACCTAATGTTGTGTACTGCGCTAAGACTCGCGCGATGTTCCAAGCCGCCATCAAGGCGCTGTAATTCACAAACTGCCGTAAAACGTCTATTTTTTCGTCGCGCAGTTAGCCTTATTTTTCATGGAATACTAGCATGAAAAAATATGACGTACAGTTCGAGGATCAAAATAAATTATGACATTAAAAATATTTTCAAAAAAGTATTTTAAATCTAGGAAAATTAAATAGTAAATACCTATATCCAGAAAAGGTTTCGTCGCGAATTACTCGATATTTTCAGCGACAACTACCAACTTTTTTACATCTATAAAAAGTAAAACTTACTGAGCAAAATGGATACCTAAAAATATTACAATATTTGGTTATAATTAAGGAATTATTAAATTAAAACCGACTAAAAGCGGCCGAAATGACAGATACGGGTTCGAACTGAGATCGCCTACTGGCATCGCCACTTTTAACCATTTCATTACCAGTACGTACTATTATCGCGCGATTACCATTACGTACTATTATTATTAGGTGTTACAGCGCCTTAATTCGGGCTGTACGCATAGCTTTTTACAGAGTAGTCCAATTTTGATAACTATTTTCTTATTGAAAAGGGAAATTGGTCTCATATTGTACGGGCAATGACCGCACAATATAGGTTTTTGCTAACGCGGCGTGTCTGATCGGCCGCGCCGCATATAAACAATTATTTTGTATTTATTTAGTCACTAAGCAACATACATTCTAACTTTAAACTCTAGCTATTAACTATAACTTTTAACTTGTATTTTTATCTTAACTGAACTAATAAACTTAAACTACGTGTGTGTACTGTGCGTTTAACTTAACATCTACTTTTATCTTCAAATCAACTACACAACTTCAAGATCCTCTCAACACATCTATCTCAAGCTCTCCTCAACTTACACAGCTTCCGAATCTTATACATCTTAGCTACAACTCCAACATTTTTTGGTCCTTCGAGCCGCATATGTTGTCGCATAAGTAGTTATGTATGTTCCGATTTCTGTATAGAATATCTGTTTTGTTTTTGAGTCCTTTTCTTCGTTGTATGTTTTCAGCCATTGGGGTCCTTCCCACCACAAGGTAAAGGATAGTAGTTTTGATGGTGATAAACCTCTAGATGCACAGTCAGCAGGGTTTTCTTTGCTCTTAACATAGTTCCAGCGATCCACAGGAACGATGTTTATTATTTGTTTCGCGCGATTAGCGATGTATCTTTCTGATTTGTTGTAGTCCCGTTGTAGCCACGCAAGAACGACCTTTAAGTCCGTCCAACAGTAATAACTTATAGATTTTCTTTTAAGTGCGCATCTGACTTTTTCAATGAGTTTTGCTAGTAAGAGAGCTCCACATAATTCCTTCTGAGGCAAAGTTAGTTTTGTTCTTAGGCCTGCGACTCTAGTTCGGGCGGTTAATAGAGTTATAACCGATTCGCCGAAATCGTTTTGTGTGCGACTATACACAACGGCCGCATACGCCTTTTCGCTTGCATCTGAGAAACCAAATAGTTCAATTTCTGTTTCGTAGCTACATCCGACCATCCAACGTATTAGTTTTAATTTGTTGATGTTTTGCAGGTCTCTTTTTATGCCTTCCCATTCCATTGCAACTTCTGATGGTACAGCGTCGTCCCATGCCAAGTTATCAAGCCATAGTTTCTGGAATAATAATTTTGTTTGAAGTATTATAGGAGCGAGCCAACCAAGTGGGTCGTAGAGACTGCTTATCTCAGATAGCAGTTTTCGTTTGGTTTGTGGTTTGTTTGAGACTGGTAAGTTATATTCGAAGTAGAGATAATCTTCTTTCGGATTCCACCTCAAGCCCAATGTCTTCGTAGTGGTTGACGTATGTTCATTTTTGAAATCCAATACGTTTTTCTGAGATCGTTGTTCACGGGGTATATTTTTTAATAAAGACGGTTCATTGCTGGCCCACTTTCGCAAATTGAAACCTCCTCCTTTCATTAAGGCGACAAGATCGTGTATCAGTTTCTGACCCTCGTCGATATTGCTGACTCCGCAGGTCAAGTCATCCATAAAAAAATAGTTTTGTAATACTTGAGCAGCTTGTGGATATTTTTGACCATCATCTCGCGCAAGTTGGTGTAGCGTGCGAATAGCTAAGTATGGGGAAGCTCTTAATCCATATGTAAGAGTGCACAATTTCATCTCTTGTATTGGCTGTTGCGGAAATTCACGCCACAATATTTTTTGTAAATGTTGTTGATCTTCATGAAGCATTATATTTCGATACATTTTTTCCACATCAGCAACCAAAGCATATTTATGTGTCCTCCACTGGATAATAAGATCCTGTATATCTTTCTGGAGATTCGGGCCGGTGTACATGAGATCATTTAAGCTGTATTTTGAACTAGTTTTCATAGATCCATTGAAAACTACACGTAGTTTAGTAGTAGTTGACTCTTCTTTCATTACTCCGTGATGCGGTAAATAACAGGCTTGTTTACTTCCAAGTTTTGAAGTGTCGAGTTTCATATGCCCCATATCCATATACTCCTTGATAAATTGTTTGTACTCGGTTGCGAAATATTTTTGTTTCTCCATTCTCTTTTCTAGTTGATAAAATTGGGATAGCGCTTGTGGTTTCGAGTTACCAAGTTGTTGTTCATAGTTAGCTCTCATCGGCATTTTGACGATGTATCTGCCGTCACTGTGCCTCTGAGTGGTTTCCAAATAATATTTTTCGCAGTGTTCCTTCTCGCTTAGTTCGTCGTCCAGTTTCTTTATGTCTTCCGTTTCCCAAAATTTCGTAATGCTTTCAAGTTCGTTGAGCGTTACGCAACATTGAAAAGTTTTTACATTTCCACATAGGATCCATCCAATTTTGGTTTGTTGCGCAATGGGATAATTATGCTCGCTTTTCATCACTCCATCCAGGATAAGCTCTGAGTATACATCTGCTCCCAGCAGCATGTCAATAGGTCCCGTAGTATTAAACTGAGGGTCCGCAAGCTTAATATTATCTAAATAGTCCCAGTTTTCGATAGAAAATGATGTCGTAGGTAGCTTATTGATAAGTTTGCTCATTATTAAAGCTTCAGTTTGGAATGTGTACGCTGAATGAAGGGATTTACATTCCAGTAATAATGAGCCCTTGCAGTTGCCATTGATGTTTCCTACGCCAGACACAACGGCGCTTAGTTTACGTCGCGGAAGACGAAGACACTGAGCGGCATCTTCGGTGAGGAGACTGACCATTGACCCTTGATCAAGAAGTCCTCTTAAGGTTACGTAATCTCCGTCGACATTTTTCACTTGAAGTTGTACAGTAGTGAGCAAAATCTCCTTTTTATCATCAGTGATGTTGTTTACAGAGCGTTGATCAGGTTGCGAAACAGAATTTAGGCTGTTATTGTGAAGCAATGTGTGATGTGATTCATTGCAAGTTTTGCATCGTTTTTCCGATGTACAAGGCCTCTTATGACCGAATAGACAATTTTTGCAAAGTTGAAGTTTTGCAACGGTGTTGTTCCGTGCGTCACTATTCATGTCGATGAACTTGTCACACTGCATCAAAACGTGACCAGTTACCTTGCACATTGGGCAATATCTTTGATATGTTGTATAATATGTTTTCGCAACCCTTTCCTGTCTATTTTGTATGGGTTTCTTTTCATAGTTATATTTTCTAGTATAGTTGGATGAATGATTGGATGATTTAGAATGTTGATCGGAGTCGAGCGTTTCTAAAGCCACAAATTTTGATTCCAGGAATTCTAATAGTTCTTCTAAGTTCGGAATTTCTCTGGGCGCTTTCAAGTCTTTGATATACTCGGCGCAAAGATCGTTGTTGAGTTTTTTCATAATCAGATGAGCGATTATGGGATGTGCTGAAGTTAACTCCAACCCAATGTTTGTCAAACCGTTGAGACACTCTACAGAGATATCATGTAATTTTTTGATGGTTTGTGCGCTGCCCTGCTGCGCAATTTGCTGGTTGAGAAGCGTGTTCATGTAAGATGTAAACAAGAGGCGATGGTTGTCGTAACGATGCGTCAGGATTTCCCAGCACGTGTCATAGTTATCTGCACTAATCGTGAGATGTTGAACTAGTTTCTCAGCTTCTCCTTTTAGCTTAGACTTGAGGTGTTGCATTTTCTGAGTTTTCGCCAGCAGGGGATTGTTGTGGATGCCCTCCATGAAAAGATCTTTGAAAGAAACCCAATTGGTGTATTCGCCCTTGAAATCCGGTATTTGGACCCTAGGGGTACTTTTTTCAAAATGAACGTTGTTCCATATTTTTTGGTTAATTTGTTTTTTAATGTCTTCATAAGTATATTCCATTTCATTGAATTCCTGTTCATAAAAATAATCAGTTTCGCTCGATAGGTATTCAAGTTCAAAGTTGATTTTTTCGATAGCGTCCCACTTTGATTTCAGGTTGTTCAACGCGTCATCCAGTTCCCATTTTTCTGCCAAAACTTTGACATTAATTTTGGAAATAGTTCTTCGAAACAGCTTAAAGTTACATTGTTGGTGACGTAGTAGTTCTTGCCGTTTAGTTTTGAAGTCATCTGGAGATTCCTCCGCAGGCGCAGCTATCAACCGTTTAGATGGTGTTGGGATGTTTTGAGACATGAAAAGCTCGCTCTTTAGTTTCATGATTGACAACACAGTGTCATCACACAGTTCTTTCGTCTTGTTGTAAATGTCATCAGTGAAATACGGTTGCTCCTTGTTATCCAGTTGTAGCAGAATTTTGTGGTTCATTTCAAATTCCTGCCAATGAGCTCGCAGAGCATCGAGACGTGTGTCCAGATACTCGTTAGTTTTTCTTGATACGCTGTCTTTCTTGAAGTTCGTGCAGATTTGCTTGATCCTTTCAAAGCTCTCCTTCTGACGCACGAAGAGTTCCTCAATGTTGGTGGTCATAGTGGACGATGTAAATATTTCGGTAAAGCTGGTTGATAGTTCCTCGGTACCTGCCCGTACGCTATATGCACCTTCTCAATTCAGCTGGTGAGACCCGCTTGTGGGAGGCCAGTGAACCGATTCGCTAGCGTAGTACAGGACAATTGGCACCAAGTACTCACGTGTTACTCGAAGGACCAAAAAATGTTGGAGTTGTAGCTAAGATGTATAAGATTCGGAAGCTGTGTAAGTTGAGGAGAGCTTGAGATAGATGTGTTGAGAGGATCTTGAAGTTGTGTAGTTGATTTGAAGATAAAAGTAGATGTTAAGTTAAACGCACAGTACACACACGTAGTTTAAGTTTATTAGTTCAGTTAAGATAAAAATACAAGTTAAAAGTTATAGTTAATAGCTAGAGTTTAAAGTTAGAATGTATGTTGCTTAGTGACTAAATAAATACAAAATAATTGTTTATATGCGGCGCGGCCGATCAGACACGCCGCGTTAGCAAAAACCTATATTGTGCGGTCATTGCCCGTACATACTTCGTTGTATGTTTTCAGCCATTGGGGTACCTTGTGGTGGGAAGGACCCCAATGGCTGAAAACATACAACGAAGAAAAGGACTCAAAAACAAAACAGATATTCTATACAGAAATCGGAACATACATAACTACTTATGCGACAACATATGCGGAGGGCGATAACACGATACTAACTGCACTGTTAGCAAAATGTAGTACAATGACTCGTGTAATACGAGTAGTCAGCTGGGTACGACGATTCATTTCTGCACTTCGGAACAATAATTTAGCTAATAAAACGAAGTATTTATCACATTTAGAATTTTTGCAGGCAACTGAGATGATTTTAAAACATGTACAAAAGCAACATTTTGGAGCTGAAATATCACAACTATGGAAAACTGGATGTGTACCTTCGAAAAGTAACATTTTGAAACTCAACCCTCGTTTGGACGAAAAGGGGTTATTGAGAGTCGGAGGTCGGCTACGTAACTCAGATCTTCCATATGAAACAAAACATCCTATCATATTACCACCTGGAAGAATGAGTGAACTTGTAATCGACCACTATCATAGATTGACCTTACACGGTGGAGCTCGACTTACTTTGGCGCAGATTCGAGAAAAGTATTGGATCTTAAGCGGCAACAGTGCGGTCAAAAAACAACTGAGAAGCTGTATCAAGTGTCACAGATATATAAGTCACATAAAACTGAACAAATAATGGGCGACTTGCCGAAAGCAAGGGTGGTACCTTCCAGAACATTCTCCAGAACTGGAATCGATTTTACTGGACATGTGGAGTTGAAGATCAACAAGGGGAAAGGGGTCCGAACCTGCAAAGGTTACATAGCCATTTTTATTTGCATGGTTACTAAAGCCGTGCACTTAGAATTGGTATCGGACCTCTCAACTGAAACTTTTTTGGCAGCTTTAAAGCGGATGTGCTCGAGGAGAGGACAACCTCAACACATCTACTCAGATAATGGAACAAACTTTGTTGGTGCTGCCAAGGTACTAGAAAGAGACTTTAGAGAGCATAAAACTTTCACCTCGCAAGAATTTCATGAGGAAATCAACAAACTGCACCTGAATGGCACTTCAACTGTCCCCTTTGGCCATCAGCGGGGGGACTTTGGGAATCGGGTGTCAAGGCCATGAAGTATCACTTGCACAGAGTGCTTGGAGAACAAAAACTAACATTTGAACAATTCACCACCTTACTTTGTCAAATAGAAGCTTGTCTGAACTCAAGGCCCATTTGCCCGTTAACCGAGGATATTGATGACCTAGACTATTTGACTCCCGGTCATTTTCTCGTTGGTGGTCCTGTCTTGTCACCACCTCAAGGAAGAATCGACGAAACGCTTCATCTATGGAATAGATGGAAATTGGTCGAGCAACTTAACTTACACTTTTGGAAGCGCTGGTCTCAAGAATGTCTTCATCAAATGCAAGTACGTAGCAAATGGAGAGTGCCAACTAAAAACCTTGAGATTGGTAACATTGTGCTCCTAAAGGAGAATAACCTACCGCCTGGAAAATGGGTACTTGGCAGAATCATCCAATTACATCCAGGAGCAGATGGCTACGTACGGGTAGTCACAATAAAAACTAAAAACAGCCAACTAAAACGTCCAATCACAAAACTGACGCCGTTACCCCTAGATGGAGTACCGGAGATCAAGCAGGAATATTCTACAAGCAACGCTGCTGCTGAGGAAGGCATCTCTCGCACCGCACACCAGGAGCTGGGACCTGATCACGTTAACCTTGCGGGATCAAGCTAAATATTTTATTTGTGATATTTGATTTATATAATTTACCCTTAACTTCTTCTACTTATAATCATTTTTAGTTTTATATTTTTTAGTTATATTTTTTCTGTTGTTTTACATTTTCCCTCGGGAATATGTACGGGCAATGACCGCACAATATAGGTTTTTGCTAACGCGGCGTGTCTGATCGGCCGCGCCGCATATAAACAATTATTTTGTATTTATTTAGTCACTAAGCAACATACATTCTAACTTTAAACTCTAGCTATTAACTATAACTTTTAACTTGTATTTTTATCTTAACTGAACTAATAAACTTAAACTACGTGTGTGTACTGTGCGTTTAACTTAACATCTACTTTTATCTTCAAATCAACTACACAACTTCAAGATCCTCTCAACACATCTATCTCAAGCTCTCCTCAACTTACACAGCTTCCGAATCTTATACATCTTAGCTACAACTCCAACACATATAAATTTGGAATAAAATCTAAACCTAGAAAACAAATATTAAAGTGGATTGGTATTACTATAGTTAGGTATACTTATCTATCAGTGATATGTCGTACTTAATTTAAACAAACATTTTAAGTATGCAATATAACTTTTTATCGTCAGATGTAAAATAAAATGATAAACGACTTTGAAATGTCATTAGGAGACGTAGTTTTCCTGTAGGTAGGTAGAGTACCTTGCCTCGAGTTATAGATGTTTATATTGATTTACTGCATTTTATATGTAGAACGACATTACAACTAATTAGTTAGTTACAACCTTACTACCTACTTGCATAGAAAACAAAGTTTTTTTTGTTTTAATCAAATATGTTTTACGCGATTAAATTCTCCCAGAGGGGAAAGGGAATGGGACTCGCTCTCACTCACCGAACGAAGCATAGCAATGCTA
This sequence comes from Rhodophaea formosa, assembly GCA_963082605.1. Taxonomy (NCBI): domain Eukaryota; kingdom Metazoa; phylum Arthropoda; class Insecta; order Lepidoptera; family Pyralidae; genus Rhodophaea; species Rhodophaea formosa. Next base: position 5,695,183 of record OY720229.1, on the reverse strand, counting down.
AGCTACTACTGAAACGTCGATTTTCTGTGAGAGTGTGGTACTTTCGCGGACGAGCTGGCCCATTCATGCTAATAGCAAAAGTGAATTTCACCGGTAGCGTGGATCTACCACAACTGCTTATGTATGTAAGGTCGGGGGAAAATCATCATCATTCCGAGTAGGTGACACGGTAAGTCGACCATGCTTACCCTGGTGTCAGAGTTCTTCGGAACCGCTTCTCGGCCTCTGACGTGGTTCCTTTAATAATAATAATAATATGGAAGAGCAAGGAGCTACATGGGCGGTTCTACCGGGCCTTAACAGGGCCTGATGTAGGTCGACATCTGTCGGGCATGCCGCCGTCCCGGTGAGTCACTCAGGCATATTATTTCCGGTTGTTCTCATCTGGCTAACGGAGAGTACTTGCACAGACATAACCTTGTAGCCAGGATCATCCACCAGCAACTTGCTCTTCGATATGGTCTTGTGGAATCTGAGGTGCCGTACTATAAGTACACACCAACGCCCGTTCTCGAAAATGGTCGTGCCACGCTGTATTGGGATCGATCTGTCATTACGGACAGGACTATTGTTGCCAATAAGCCTGACATCGTTCTGACAGATCGATCGACACGCCAGGCAGTGCTCATTGATATCACCATTCCGCATGACGAAAACCTCGTGAAGGCCGAGAAGGACAAGCTCAGCAAGTACCTTGACTTGGCCCACGAGGTAACCGCCATGTGGGATGTGGATTCAACGATCATTGTCCCGATAGTCGTATCTGCGAACGGTCTTATAGCGAAGAGTCTTGACCAACATCTAAAGAGGCTTTCGCTAGATGGCTGGATCAAGGGACAGATACAGAAGGCAGTACTCTTGGATACGGCACGCATTGTCAGAAGGTTTCTTTCTCTGGGGCCCTGACCGCTGGTAGCTTGAGCCTTACTCCGCTGCTGGTGGCACTCTAGGTTTAGGTTTTTATAAAGTTTTTATGTTTTGTATTATATTTTTATATTTTACTTTTTATGTCAATTTTATAAAAACCTAAATCTAAGATCAAAGATATAAATAAAGAGAATAATAATAATAATAATAAAACCGCAGGGCAGCTTGTGGCGAGCTGTTGGTGAGTAACGACACCACGGACCCGAGTGCTCCAGAGAGTCGGTCAGAGCCCTCGCCCCCGACGTGTCTTCATCGGTCGGGGTGGAAACCCAAGAGGGCTCGCAGGATTCTCAGCTCTGGCTTGCCTTAGTTGGCCGTCCAGAGAGGAGTCGTAAGAGCTGTTGCTCCAGGGGTGGAAGTGTTAAAGGCCTAACGACGCGAGTAACTTCGGAGAAAGCGCAGCACACCTCTCGACACCCCTGAGTCGCCCGCACCGGTGTTGCCCCTTTTGCCGGCAGTTATCGTCGGCTATTTTGAGGGGCCCATCTAGTGGGCGGCAAGCCACCACCTGCCAATTGTAGTCAGTTATCATGATTATGGCAGGTGTCCGACCGTTTGCAATAACCCAGCATTAAGTCCACCCATATTTCAGCCCCATAGCCCATTAATTTCCCTTTTTCTAATACAATAGTCCCACCTCTGGCCAAAACCTGTTCGAGGACATATCACTCATTGGTATTTCCAGGAATGGGTTCTGGCTGGAGACCTACATTACATCAACTTCTCCAAAGGGCCTCTACGTGTTGGATCTATATCCCCACGCAAGCCCTCCAATGGACCGGGGTAACACCCGTGAGTCTCAGAGAGATACAAATAATAATAATAATAGCCTTTATTTCAGATACTGTGTGTGTACATTTGAAATCAATATCATACATTTAAATTATTCTTCTGTATCTGTTTGCTCGACGACAGCAAAGGCCTCTTCCAACATCTTCCACTCTCTTCTTTCCATGGTTGTCCTTTTCCAAGTTGGTCCTGCTATCCTTTTAATTTCGTCTTCCCACCTTCTGAATGGCCTTCCACGTTTTCTTTTCTTGTCTCTGAGATACCAGTTTAACACCACCTTGCTCCACTTCTCCCTTCCCTGCATTGTATGTCCAGTCCATCTCCACTTAAGTTTTTTGACAATATATGTTACACTTTTTAGTTTTGTCATACGCCTGATTCTTGTGTTTTTAATTTTGTCACATTTTTTGATGTTCGTGGTTCCTTTAACGACTACCAAATGGCAGCCGGGACCAACGTCTTAACGTGCCTTCCGAAGCACGGAATCATCTTTCTTACCATGCCTGCAATGTCCTAACCAAACTGGAAACAACTTATCAAAGTATACTTCCCGTGGGAATCGAACCCACGACCCCCGGATCATCAAGGCAAAGACAAGGTGAAGTAGCAAAAGCTCACTTACAGTCCTTTAAAAAACAGTCCGGGTACAAGGTACTCACTTCCTTCCATACTGGTCTGGGAGAAAAGAAAAAAGGTAGAATGTACCAGCTGCTTCTCTTCCCGCGCAGATCGTAAAAGCCAATCGACTGAATGGGCGTGAGGAGTCATGTCAATACACTTACAAGCCTGCCAACATGCTAAACGTGGGCTTAAGGTTCTGCAGACCTGGGCTATATCTTTGCTGCAAGGGAAAAAGACGTGATTGTATGTATGTTGTATGTACTCACTTGCCACCATAAATACAGTACAGATACATCATGTCTCCGACCCTGGCAACAGTGTCAGGGCTGGCGTACTGCTCGACCACCTCGTTATCCTTGGGCTTCTGGTCCTCAGCGAGGGTGGAGATGAAGTGCTCGGCTAATATGACTGGCGTGTCGGTAGCTGGGGACCGAGCCTGGCAGACGTACTTGAAACGTTCGCTCGTCTGTGGAAAATACGGCATTTTTAGCTACTAAACAAAGATACAGTCCGGAAGGCGTAAGCTGAGCTCTGCATTTGTGTGAGTAATCACCAAAAGTAGGGTCAGACCAAAACCTCTTAAAAATAAATTTGACACTTGACACGTCTTTATCGTTCATGTTTTTAAAATAACTGTTTAAATTACAAAATATTTCTATTACATGGCTATTTAAAGGGTTTAGTATTCTTCGTTTACTTTTGTTTGCAGCCATTTCACTAATAAATCGGACACAAGAACAAAATATTAAGAATTAAATACGTCACACTGCTACCAGTACAAGGGTGAAGTGTGACAGGTGCGCGGCGGAGATGCGCCGCGCTGTAAGCCGATGTCACACCTACACTATCTATGTGCACTCACACAAATGCAAAGCTCAGCTTAGGCCTCGCGAACTGGTCTGAAACTTAATGAAATATATGGACGCGCGCTTTTGTTTGCTGTCGGTATTGAAAGTACTTGTCAAGCGCAAGTCAGTCTTGCTTGCCGCTTGCTCGAGCGTGCACGCTGCTCGCTCGAGAAAAAACACGCCCAAAATTCGCTGGGATCCCACTCTCGCGCGCGTATCCGCGCTACTCGCTCGCAAAACCAAAAATAATACAATCAGCCCGCATCATATACGGCGTGCCTGTCTTCGCAAGGATAAGAAAAAGGTCAGTGCTTTCTTTTATCGGCGACATAGCGAAGGCGCCGCGTTACATGCCTACCCCCAGCCATTTTGAATTCGCAAACATTTTGTTCAAAATTCATCTTCCCGCATCACCAATATAATAACAAGAACTATGAAGAGATACTATTACTGATACAGTCCGAATCAAACTTTATGTCGGCTCGGATATTACCCGCTCACTGCGCAGTACGCACGCCGCCTCCCCGCGCGCGCCCCTCTGTACCTAATATTGTGTACTGCGCTGAGACTCGCGCGATGTTCCGAGCCGCCATAAACTTTCATTCGGACTGAATTTATGTTTCAACTGCCTAATATTTTCTCCATACAAAAGAAACCATAGACAAATATTGGAGGAAGGGTCAAGATGACAGAGCCATATAGCCAGAGGAGTTAAAGGATTTGGCATACTCTCTCCACGCTGGGCAGACGGTCTCTTTGATGTTTATAATTTACTATTTCTATCTATCTAATATGTCGTAGACATATCTAAATTCTACTCTGATGACGAGTACTCTGAGACGGCGTCCTTTAAGAGCAAGTCTCTTAGTTAAGAAACTCACATCTTCCTTGGTGACACCAGCGAAGTATAAGGCTCCATCAGGTCCCACAGTGATCCGTGGGTCTTGGATCTCGTTGGACACTATGGGGTCAGCGGCCTGCACGTATCGCCACTCTATCTCCGGCTTGGGATAGGCCTGTGAAATAATAAGAAACAAGGTTGGTCAAAAATTTTCAATTTTTGTTATAGATCGTGTAAATTTGCTCAACATATCCTTAAAGGGGTGACTCAGCCCGACTACATGAGCAATTTTTCCAACGGGATCGATTCTGGGAACTCAAAAAAATTTCGTCATTTTCATACAAAAAATTTCGAGTTCCCAGCGTTGGTGTCATAGGAAAAAATTTATCATATTGACGGACTGAGTTACCCCTTTCAGGGAATGTCGGGTTGAGGGTTAATTTACTCGCTGTAAAACGAATACAAACTACTGAGCCAATTGTAATGAAATTTCTAAGTGAACTTCTTGGAGAAAAAAAGGAAAAAAAATGTGTCGAGACATCGATGCCTCGATTAAATAATATCTTTTTTTTTGTTTCGCGATGTTTGTATTTAAATACATACATACGCGAATATTATTACAATCTAGCCTATTAGTTGGCTAATGAGTAATTTTACATTGACCTAGATTATTACGTATAGAATAAGAATGTGTCCATCGGCACTTTTTTTACTGTCTCTATTAAGGGGAAGGCACTTTGTTCATGTGTCTTTAATCGCACTTTTACTGCACTGTTTTATTTATTTTTTCTTCGATTTCGTTCGATTAAATAATGAGACTTATCCATTATTACGTAAAGCACATAATATTTCCCAAAATCTCTGCCATTTAATTCCCTAGCAAACATACCTTAGGAGCTGGACAATCCAGTTTGAAAGTCCTCCCTTCAACCGGCTGGTGCTTCTGAACTTCATACTTCGGAGCCTCTATATAAGCTCTTCGGACCTGAACGACCCTGGTACTGGCAACTCCAAACTGACTCTCGGCAAGGCACTGGTAAGACCCTTCGTCTGAGGCAGCCGGTCTGAGGAAGACCAGCGTGCCTTCGTTCTGGCGTTGGACGATATCAGGGTTTTCAGCTAGGTTGAGAGGTTGCCCGTTTTTGAGCCATTTGTATCTGTAAATGCAATGACTCAGTTCAGTTGTCGTTTGCCTTATACAATTTTGCAAATTGATTTTGGTGGACTTAATAATATGAAATTGGTGTAGTTTGGTGAAATAAATGCTCGTGCTCATGAACAATTTGTGAAATAGTTAAACTGGACTGATAAATGGACTCGTATAGATTTGCCGCCCTAAGCTCCCACGAGGCGACAAAGAACATACGCCATCTTTGATGCTACTTGGAAAAACTTTACCGTACAACACCGATACTTAGTACCTATCTCATTATACTGGACACTGGCAGAATCACTGAAATTTCGGTGGAAGCCATAATATAAAACAGAAGAAGAAGAAAGAAATAGAAGAGATGTCATGTCATCCTCTACTGCCTGTCCGGTGGTTGCAGGTATGGCATCGGGTGCGCGCGCCCGGCCTCCCGAGCTGCTACTAGATGACCTTAAGGGGCACCCTAGGCACAGTAGCGACGCCAATCGTTTTATACTTATACTTTGAAAATAAAAAGAAATTCAAGAATGTAAATCATATAAGCACTAGTAAATAACTTGACGCAGGAAGGCGCTGGATGCAGGCCGCTTCTAACCGGTCATATTGGAAATCCTTAGGGGAGGCCTACGTCCAGCAGTGGACTTCTTGTAGCTGAGATGATGATGATGAAATAACTTGAAGTATTTTTGGAATCATGTTTTAATATTATGAGAATCAGTCATTAAGAGAAAACCAGATTACCGCCAAAAACGGCCGTTTTTGGCGGTAATCTGATTCTCATAATTCTCACTGATATTGATAATATTAAACATGATTCCAAAAATACTTCAGGTTATTTACTAGTGCTTATATGATTTACATTCTTGAATTTCTTTCTATTTGTAAAGTATTAGGAATAAAATGATTGGCGTCGCTACTGTGCCTAGTGTGCGGCCTGAGATACAGTACTACCACTTTTATAAGTTACACCGATGTACCTGCGCAGAAATCAAATTTTTGCATGGCGCTAAAATATCCGTTTGCTATTGGCTGATGAGTACGCGCCATGCTGAGTCTCGGCCATTCTCGGCAGGCGTACAAGTATTGCGAGCGAAATAGCAATAGTCCAACTGCTTTTGGATTTAAAATCTTATGTTGTAGCAATAAGTTCGTTATTTCACTGATGTTCTCATTCGGGCCGAGTCGGCGGTCGGTTGCGCTATTCTGCGCCATCGAACAATTCCGATGTAAGTTATAAAAGTGGTACTACTGTAGTTGCATCCAAAATACCTTTATCCTGTTCCCGTTGTCCAACAAATTCCTACCCTTCCCTCGCTTTAAAAACGGGTTTCGATGGGCAGCAGCGTCGGAACCGAGATAAGTAAAACAAACTGTGCTCATCAACCTGTTTGCCAAGTAAAAGTAGGTATGATAACCTCCACAATTATGGAAGTCCTTACAGGAGACATATTTCCAACAGTGGACTTCTAATGGCTGAGATGAGGTTAATGATTAAAAAATGTGATGCCAAAAATGGCCGTTTATAATAAAAATGCTAAAAAAAGCTTTATTCTTCCCCTTTATAGTGTAGAGTTGTTCAATATAATAAGTTTGAAGGGTTATTTTCTAGGACCTTGGAAACAAAAATTTAAAAGATTTCTCTGGTTTTTTTTTATTCTTTTTTTTGAATGGGGCCCAGCAGGGTGACTAATCAAGAGATCCATTTCGTTATATTCAAAGTCATTGCCATAAACGTTATCCACTACGGAGCTGTGTGGATACTAGTACTCGGCTACAGGTACCACACCGCGCCGTGCCGCGCTGTCATCGGAAACCTTTAAATGAAAAGGAAGAAATAATGGGAGAATTTAATGACGGTCGTGCGTAGCTGTCAAAGCAAAGCCTTACTGTTATTATTTCATCTCCTCGTAAACACCCCAAGACTAGACGTAACATTGCTGTAAACGATTCGATCGACCGAAGGTCATAACTTACTTCAACTGTTTCCCGTCTCCTGACTCAGGCACGCAGTCCAAAACAAAGGGTTTGGTGGCCTCCGATACCCTGAATAAAACCTCCTCTGGGACGTCCTTCAGGATGGGCAGGCTTGTTGGCTGGTTCACAGGCTGGCCAGTGCCTGGAGGAATAAATATGAACTAGATTTAAAGAACTCCTGCATGCTTCTTCTTCTTTTCGTGTCGTTGGCTTAAGGCAATTAGATTTTGTCCCTCCAGTATGTCAAAGTCAAAGTCAAAGATTTTTATTCAAAATTGGATAATTGTATCTCTTTTTGAACGTCATTTTTTTTTTCATTCTTATTATTTTTATTTTTAATATGCAAAATCGAAAAACTACTAGCGTTTCGTAATGACCACTGGTGAGAAGAATACGCCGAAAGAAACTCAATCCAGACTTGGTCCCTACGTGCCTGAAGGGCTTCGATTACAATGTATTACAATTTTTATATATTCTAATGTTATTTATATTTATTACAATAAATTACAAACAATTAAATTACTACCACGCATTTTTATCATTTAAATAATCATTAATACAATAATATGCCTTTTTTACTAACTGATTTTTAACAGCCGTTTTAAACTTATGCAAAAGGTAGGCCCGATATTTCTGCGGGAATTTTATTATAGAAGCGTACTCCGAGACCCTTAAATGAACGCTTAGTTTTCTGCAACTCTAATTCCACTTTCTGAGGCGGTAAAAAGATCTTCCTTCGTGCAGCTAGTTGGACAAGAAGGTGATCCTGCATGCTGATTTGGAAGAAAGGAAAATACAAATACTAGTGCTTTTCCCCGCGCAAAAAGCCGGTCAAGGAATTGGGCGAAAATCTAAGAAATTACGTTATAGGCGATGCGGCTAGCAACCCATCACTATTTTGATTCCGCTTTCCGTCTGTACAGACCTGATGATTATAGAATTAATTAGGTAGTTCATTTACAGGTATAATAAATTAAACTAAATACATATTTAACACAAGAAAGGGGAGAGCAAAAGTATGCCAAATTTCAAGCAGATTGGTCAGATATCAGTAGGGATTGGGATTATTGAGTAAAATTTATTTAAACAAGGCAATAAATTTGATTTATTTTTGTGCAAAAGTGTGCGTGCAATCCAGTATTTTCGGTGCTATTTTCGAAAATTTTGTTCGAAAAAAATAGGGAGATATAGGGTTATATGATACTACCCTTTTAAAACAGAATATAATAAAAATTCTTGGCCATAAGTTCAAGAACCAGTTTAAAGATGGAGCGAGGTCTAAACTTAGATGCAAGTAAGTAAAAACAAAAAGTATACAACACTCTAAAACTAGTTTCGTTATTGAACTGGTATTATTTTTACATAGGGTTAAAAAGTATCGTCTTTCAAGGGCTTTACAAAAAAGACAAGATGCATTATTGAAAAATAAAAACCGGCCAAGTGCGTGTCGGGCCGGCCACGCGCAGTGTAGGGTTCCGTAGTTGCGAATGACAACTTCGAGTTCACACTGTTTACACTCGCACCTCACAGTTTCACGATCAAAACATCTAACAATGAAAATTTTATGAAATTTTACATTTTCCAGTAAGGTCTGTGTGGCCAAAACCGTCATACTTTTTTGCTAGTTCACTTTGATTGAACTTTTGGACATGTTTATTTATATTTTATACGGATCTGATTAATGAAATTGGTTAAGAATTTCATTGGCTATTGGTATTTTATCATTACAATAAATTATCTATTGTGCATATTTAAATAACATACGTTTTTTAAAAAGATGTCGATAGGCGGTTTTACCCGCCTAAGTGGGGCGAAACCATCTAGTGTAAAATTCTGTAAGAAATAGGCAGTATTATGAAAAATAAGCAAATGTCATACATTCATATTAGAATGCTGACCAAGTTTCTTTCTTATAGTCCCATAAATTACGTTTAAATTACCTTGTATTAGAAAATGAAAAATATCGGGGCTTAACCGGCATATTTCTGAGACCAGAAGTGAATAACATTTTTAGGAAGTTCGATAAATATATTAATTAAAATACATTATCATCTAAAAATAGGAGTAGTCTTGTAAAATTAAGTTTTTATTTACTCATTACAGTTGAAATGTATGACATTCAGAAATATATTACAATAAAAATATTGTAGTGCTTATCTAAATATAACAAAAAAATTTAAAAAAATATTATACATTATTAATTTATTATCTATTGAATTCCATTTTTAAAACAGGTTTTATATTATTTTTGCTAACGTATTCTGTTAGCAATATTTTTTTTTTCTATATTCAAAGGTAATGTAGATCTTTTTCCAAGTACACAATTTTTTTTTGTTTACTTGGTCCATTATTGTGTTCCTTGGTATGTTATAATTTGGCTGGCTTTATAACTAGATAATGTGCCATTTTGCACAGCAAGAACCGCTGCTTTTAAGCTTTTTTGTACTATAACATCCTCTGTCCGTTTTTCTCTTATCATTTCTAACCATTTTGATTGTGATGAATGACTGCAAAAAAAAGTTTCATATGAAAATTGACTGGGACAGAACGATTTTACCGTTAAACCCGCCAATCATAAACAATTGTTATTTGTGGATCAATAAAGTTTTAATAAATCATACATTAATAACATAGTAAAAATTGCGTGTCTGTAAATGTATTAAATTTATCTATCATAAACTGTGTGTGATTTCGAAGCGTTTTTCAGCAATAAATTAAAATCAGCTTGAAGTAACATATAGGCTTTGTTTCATAAAAATCTGTTGACTGAGAAAAAGTTATCTCCATTTCTGAATTTTACGCGAACGAAATCGCGTGCGCCAGCTAGTTAAAATATTAAATAAAATCCAATCAACAAAAACAGGATAGTAATTAAAACAAGCAAGCGTAAATTTTAGAATTTTCTTAAACTGTTCGGTAATCGAAAATAATTCTACTTTTGATTAGAATTTTAAGAAAATGTTATAGGCAAAACGATAATATATATACAATTATGCCCTTTTATATTCTTGCTATCCGTGATATTATATCCTTTCATTGACGCGCATTTTTAATTCCTAAAACTATATCCATAAGTGCATAAAAATGTTCCTCTTCTCAAAAATGTTGACTATTTCTGGAATCGGGAAAAACCGCCATACGTTGATATAGCCCCGTCAATTTTTGACGGTTTTTCCCACTTTGCAGTTTTGAGGTTGTACATTTTTGACCTTTTATAACTCACACGCAATTAGCTTTAATGTATGATATGTATTAAAAAACGTGAAAACGTACCTTAAACAATTCGTTTTTGATGCTATCGACCCCATAAATGTAGAATTAGACAGTAAAACTATTTTTTTTCTGCACCTCTCCACACTCGTGTTTTGCGTTAGCAAGAAAGTTGAATTTCAATCGCATGTTTTTTCGTTGGCGGAGGATAAAGCGCCATCTTTTAAATTTAGTTTGAACTTAAAAGTAATGCTGTTTTATCGACTCGTAGTAGAAATTGCGTGCGGTTCTTAGATTGGCCACAAACTTGTTTATATGGTTTAGCCCCGCAGACGGTTTTGGCCACATTGACCTTACATTTTTTAAGTTGGTTGCCTATAACTTTATAACTTTTTAGTTTGCACTTGGTACTCAGGTCTGATAGTTTTCCTTTCAACTTCAGTATATATATTACTGCTCTAATTTTTTTTACGTATCCATATAAAACCGTTTAGCAGATAGATGCCCCTCCCCCCCCCCCCCCCTCCCCCCCCCCATCTATCTGCTAAACGGTTTTATATGGATTATATGGACACTTACTTTTAACGAAAATTTTCACTTTAAAACCAAATATTTTTCAAAAACCTTTTTAACGATACCCCACACGATGGGTAAATAGAGAAAAAAAATACTCCCCCACTTTACTTGTATGGGAGCTACCCTAAAAAATTTTTTTTTCATTATTTTTTTCTACCACTTTTTTGCCATGATTAATATACATACCCATACCAAATTACAGCTTTCTAGTACATATAGTCTCTGAGTAAAACCGCGGACGGACAGACAGACAGACATGGCGAAACTATAAGGGTTCCTAGTTTACTACGAAACCCTAAAAAACGACTGCCTTTTTTTGTCAGTTTACGGCCGCCATATTGTTTTTTTGCTGCCGCTACATAGCCTATGACACTTGGGAAAGAATACGAATCTAATGACACCTCACCAAACTTCACACTTCAAAATTGCTCAAGCCGTTTAGGATAAGAGGCAAAAGGAACAGATAAAATATAGCTAAGTCCGTAACTTATCTTACTTACTTACTTACTTCGCTGGCTCAGCGACCCGAAGTGGATCTTGGCCTCCGACATTAATGTCGTAACTTATCTAATATTTTCTAATGTTTTCGCGATTATTACACATTTAAACAAAATTAATTGAATACGCTTTTTATCGCGTTTATTACATTATTTAAACACCTAACGTTTCGGACACTTTTGAGTGTTCGTGGTCGCAGGTAGAGTCTACCTGCCACCACGAACCTGCGACCTCGAACACTGAAAAGTGTTCAAAACGTTAGGTATATAAATAATGTCATAAACGCGATAAAAATTGTCAAAGGTTAGTGTATAAATAATGTTACTAATAAACGCGATAGAAACCGTATTAAATTAATTTTATTGAAATACATAACATATTACCTACTAGGAAAATAACTATGAATTACTTACAAATGACTGCAAACAGGCCTAATAGAGCAGTGGTAATCGTTGCTCTCATTGTTGTAATTCTAAAACACAACAAACAAACGTTATTCATTATAAAGAAATATAAATAGGTAATAATTAATACTTAATGCAACTAACCGCCGTCTGGTTCCCGGCAGAGTAGAATAGCCACTTCAAGTCTTCCCGTGGATGTCGTAGAAGGCGACTTAGGAAACACAAGCTAAACAAAGTTTATAAACATCAAAGAGCCCTCTCCAACCCGTCTGGCCAGCGTGGAGAGTGTAGGCCATATCCACTGACTGCTCTAGCTTATATACTCGGGTATCATGATCATCATCATTCCAGCCGCAAGAAGTCCACTGCTGTACATAGGCCTCTTCTAGGGATTTCTAAAATGACCGGTTGGATTCGACCAGCATCCAAGGTTTCCCTGCGACCTTGGTTAGTCGTCCGATCACCTCGTCCCATACTTTCGGGCCCCCCAGGAGGAGCACAGGGTTATAATAGTCTACACCCAAGTTGCAAACTTGGGTGTAGACTATTATAGTGGTCTGTACAATATATTAAAAAAAACGCCGATATATGCGTGTTTGCAATATTTGATGTTGATATTGACTGGCTTTGGGCCTAAATAATAATAATAAATAAAAACTTACTGCACGTACCACTGTTACTTTATCTGTGCACAATGTCAGACTGCAGAGCAAAAGCGCGGGAATCGGTTTTATACCTGAAGAATCTAGTCATACATTAGGGTTCATCCATATACTTAATGTTTTTTTCTTTTTTTTACAAGTAGGCAAACAGGCTAACTGGAGCTCGAGCAATATAAAAAGTAAATTTTGTCGCGAGGAACTAATATGTTAGGTCCTCGCGACTCAGAATAATGTCCTCACCTAATAATAATTAGAATGGCTAATAGAGAGTATGCACGTAATTTTTTGATTTACTTAGTATAATCCTTAATAACCACAGAAAAAAAATATGAAAGATTTTTTTAATTTTTTTTTTGCGTTTTGGTATTATTAATTTTATTTGGCAAAGTGTCCTCAGATTCAACAAACAGAGCTTTATTAAGATAGTATAAAATATACAGTTTTATTTAATAAACAAGTAACAAAAATATTTCTATATAACTAAAACATTAAACCTATACTTAACTAAAGGGTAAGAAAATTCAGAACTAAATAATGGAGAAAAAAACCTAAAACTAACAAATTATCAATCAAATATGCCACCTCGGATGGTGCCCGGCTCAAAGGTACCCATCACGCTAGCAGCGTTGCCTCTTTGAATGGCAATGGATATCCTTTGGATCAGATACCATCCGGAGCGGTGGTCGCAACCTTTGTCCCTCAAACGGCGCCCTATCTCTCGAATGAATGATTTGGCTTCGGCGCACCATGGGCCAGCTGTTTCAACAGCGACTGGGACAAATTCGTAGTTGGTACTAAGTACCGAATACTTTGTACATTTTTGTCCAGCCGCTGCCCGCGCAGCTGCCCCGGGCACGCTTATGCAGTTGTCGAGATAAGACGCTGCGTAGGTACTGACACAGGTTGCGTCCCAAAGCAGGCTGCGTCCTCTTTGCCAAGGTACTAAAGTAAGCCCATCGGGTCGTTTTCCATCAGTCCTAGAAAGCCCTGGTGGTTCCAGCTGACAAGGGATATTTGCCGTTATAAGTGCTCTGCGAATTAGATCATTGATTGCATTGTGTCTTGACCGACGTCCTGCACATCTGGAGCAGCTTAGAGCATGGTGTCCGTTTGCTTCTACCATTTTACCACAGATACACTGATGAGGCTCACATACCGGGCAGCCTAATCGCAAGGCTACGGCTATTCTTAATGAGTCGTTGTCTAATAATGTACCCATATATGGGCACGGCAGTGCGTGCAACCATGCTCCCGACTCTGTTTGTATGGAGGCTCTTAATCTGGCTAGGTTTGAACCCACTAACTGCGACTCTATTTCAAGAAAAACTGTTTGGGATCTCAGGTCGTCCCAGAGTCTTTGTATAGTAGGTTCACTCGGGTGTAACGAATTTGGGGACAAAGTTGACCATGCCAGTAAGGCCTCGTCTACAAAGGGTAGAGTCAATCTTGCACCATAAGACGGGAGTATTTTAGTGACTAGATCGACTACCCCATGAGAGGAAGCCAGGAAAGCTGGAAGAGAAATTTCACTAAGGCGGCGTACACCAAGACCGCCATAACGTATCGGAAGGGATGCTTGAATCCACTGTTTTTCGTCTAGGTTGACATTTAAAACTTTTTCTAAAACGTTGCGTATAGTATTATCAAACTGATTGACTTCTTGCGGGAATAACCAGGTTGGGGCAGTTCTGACGATATATGTCATTCTTGGTACAGCAAGGCAATTGCGAAGAAGCGTAAGAGCCACATGTGAGGATAGATTTTGTAGGCGCTCTTGTGCGTTTGAAAATGAAGAAAGTTTGCGTAAAATAGTTGCGGGAACTGCTTCTTTAAATATGGGAGCACCTAAAAGACTAAAGTTACTATCGTTTTTTAATTGAAGGCCAGGCATTAGCATCATGAAATTTGAAACTGTAGGAAATACAGTGTCACCACATAGATATAATTCGCATTTTTTAGTGTTAACTTTAAGACCAATTGATTGAAGGTTTCTAAATAAATTGTTTAAATCATCTGTCACGACATCAGGAGGCCCACCTAACGTGGCATCATCAAGGTACCAAACGTTTAGGGGAGACTTTAAGTCGCTGATTGCTTTCTGGATGGCTAGACTAAAAATAAGGGGGCCAAGGGGATCTCCTTGCTGTGCACCAACCTGGGATGAAATAGGACTTCCCTCGTAGAAAAGGTGGCTTGGAGTAGCATAACACTGATAAATGAAAGGGTAAAGTTATTTAAATATCTTAATTAACGAAGAAGCTGCGAAACTTTAAAGTTTAAAAAAGAAAGAGAAGTCCGATATTGACTAGTGACGTCATAGTCTATGTCATGCATACATTTGCCATATAAAATAGTGTTTTCGCGAGTAAGATAGACATATTTTCGTAAAATCATTTTATCTCGTTTGTTTTTCAAGCAAATTTTATTCTGTTTTCACTTTCAGTACCTACTTTACTATTGAATATTTTTTTATAAACTGGTAAGATAACAGATATTTTTTTCATGCATATTCCCTATTCTTAGATGAAGTCATTATAGAATCATCAACGAAGTATCGGACGACCTGACCACGCAGGAAGGCGCTGGATGCAAGTCGCTTCCAACCGGTCGTTTTGCAAATCTTTGGGGGAGGCCTATGTCCAGCTGTAGACTTCTTGTGACTGATATGATGATTATTATGATAGAATAATTTGTTTGAGTACCTATAAGCTTCTTGAATTTTGTGCATGTTTGTGTTGCAAATAATCCTAGTAAAATATTTAAAACTAACTACAAATTAAGTCGGGTAGGTATTTTGATGGGTATTGAGTTTAAAACCTACTGCATCCGGTATGTATGAATGAAACAGACTCATACTCACAACAACTTATATTGTCTTTGACAACAACATACTGTACTTACAGACTTTTATAAAAAGAAAACATTTAATAGGGACTTCGTCTTATTTGATTGAACTATGTACAATCTAGCATTTTATTTTGAATATTGACGAGCTCCGTGGCGCAGCGGTCAACACGCCTGCCTGCGACACGGAAGGTCCTGGGTTCGATCCCCGGTCAGGTCAAGATGGAAAATGATATTTTTCAGATTGACCTGGGTCTTGGATGTTTATCTATATATGTATTTATAATAAAATATTATATCGTTGAGTTTAGTGTCCCATAATACACGCCTCGAACTTGCTTTGGGGCTAGCTTAATCTGTGTGATTTGTCCGTATATTATTTATTTATATATTTTACCCTAGGTAGTATATTTTTTTGCTCTGTGGTAGGCAAGTGCTATGTATAGGTACCTGTAAATGAAGTAAGTAGGTGATTTCCCTTCTACATATGCTCGTTTGAAAGATGAATCAGAAGGTCACTAGCCACCCTTGATAGACTTTTACGACTTCAATGAAGTCAGTGAAATCTCATTTACAACTCTTGTCTGTTTATATGCGTAAGCGGTGTGCTTCCCGGCAGAGTAGAATAGATACACGTACCTAAACATCAAAGAGACTTCTCCAAGACTAAAATAGATGGGCAATTTTAGTCTTGACTGCACGAGCACGACCCTCTCTGTTCTACCAGAGCCATATATTAGCCAGAGCAGTCAGAGGATTTGGCCTACATTCTCCACACTGGCCAGACAGGTCGGAGAGGTCTCTTTAATGTTTATAACTTTGTTTAGCTTGTGTTTCCTATGTCGCCCTCTACGACATCCATGAAGCGTCTTGGAGTGGTCCTATTCTACTCTGCCGGGAACCACGCTGGTTAATTAATCATCATCAGAACTTTTTTAGTCTTCACTGCAGGAGCACGAACCTCTCTGTTCTACCAGAGCCATACTTTAAGCTTTGTTTAGCTTGTTAGCTGGTGTTACCTATGTAAGTCGCCTACTACGACATCCACGGAAAGACTTGGAGTGGTCCTATTCTACTCTGCTGGGAACCATACGGGTTAATTAATAACAACTTCAAATTATGAATAAACTAGCGTTTACCCGCGACATCGCCCGCGTGATATATAGCCTATCCTTCTCAGTACCCTAACCTATGTGTATGCAAAATTTCATGATGATCGGTTCAGTAGATACGGCGTGAAAGCGTAACAAACAAATAAACACAACAATTACATAGGTTAGGGTACCGAGAAGGACATACGCTATATATTACGCGGGGGAAGCCGCGGGTAACAGCTAGTAATTAATAAATGTGACACGTATGATTCGCCTATTACGCCGCCTTTAAAATCAAGTAAGGGGCGGGATTTTAAGTTAAAATAAATCTATACCTAGTTAAAATTCCGCCCCTAACTAGAAGATTGTCTTGCAATAAAAGTTATTCTTAGGTGGTACCGCTCACCTTGAACTGCCAAATTATTACGTATACATTTCCAAAATTTCCCGCCCATTCCATTATTTTACTGGCCGTTCATTTAATACGCTGCCTGAATATTCGAAAACCAACTGGAATTGTATGTTAAAATAACCGCTAAATTTTCTTTTTGGAACTGTCCATGTTTTATTGCCATCCACCAGAAAAATATATATTATCATCATCATCAGGTCTCTATTAGTCTCCACTGCAGGAGCACGACCCACTCTGTACTGCAAGAGCAGTCAGAGGATTTAGCCTACACTCTCCACGCTGGCTAGACGGGATGGAGAGGTCTCTTTGATGTTTATAAGCTTTGTTTAGCTTGAGTTTCCTAAGTCGCCTTTCGTCGTCTCGACATCCACGAAAAGATTTGGAATGGTCCTATTCTTCTCTGCCGGGAACCACACTGCACAAAAATATATATGTAACTGCCTAATACATTTTTAACCGACGAAAAACCGCAGGAGGAGGTTATCAAATCGATGCGTATATTTTTTTTTTCGTTCAAAAAATATATAACGTTGGTCCCATATGAATTTGGAAAAAAATTCCAACCCTAAGGGTAGAAAAAGGTTTAATATTTGGATTTAAAAGTAATATAATACATAGGGGCAATAACGCTAAGTGGTACAGAAGTTCGACGTGTAGGATATGAAGTGCAATGGCATTGGCATCATTGGTAAGGCATTACTCGTACAAAGAGTAAGACTGCCGATTCGAATCCTGCGCGCGTGAATTTTTTCCCATACCTACCTTGTTTATATTATCACTAGCTATTACCCGCTGCTTCGCTCGCGTTTATTTAGGCTTAACTGAATCCTATTTTCAATAACCAAGCAAAATGAAACCGATAACTTTCCTCTATTTACAGTTTTTTAATTCTCTCAATCCAACTGTTAACTTTAATGTAAAGGTTATTGTGTAAAGAAAAGATACATTTCATGTCTACTAATACTACTTACAAAGAATCTTTTTATAAACCACATTCACGGTAGTAGCATTAGGAGAAAGGATTATAAGACTGATAACAGAACTCACTCTGGAACATGCCACCACAGATTAAAAAAAAAAAATTTTTCGTCACTCTGCATGCCACATACAATTGTCAAAGAAAGTGTGTGAGAAACATAGCGACTGTCAATGACTGCCCTAGGGGTTTTATCTATGGTCATTCCATGATTTTTTTTTTAATTAAGCTCAACGTCTTGTCCTGAATGGACTCACTGATTTTTATTTGTTAAAGTCTTGTTCCACTTGACTTGCTATACTTTCATCAGCTCTTGTACCCCTTGGTATTGCCGGTAATGTCTTTTGGAAGTCTCCTGCTAAAAGTAATGTCCATTTTATTTCGAAACATGCAACCAATTTACTTTATTAGAAATCACGATAACGCGAATTCGAAATCACAAAAAAATCAAAGCGCAATCTATTGGAACTCTTAAGAAAAGTTAATCACATAGGAACAACGTCCAAATTTATAACCTTTTTTTCCATTTACCCCTACAGAGGTAAAATTTATGACAATTTATACGAAATTACATACAAATATGTCGAAGGAAAAAAAATATATAAAATTAAATGCCCTATTTCGCCCTCTTGAGGAATGAATTTTGAAAAATCATTTTGAGAAATCTTTCTTTATTGGATGCCTATGTCATAAGAGGAATACGTGGGCAAAATTTTGAAATTTCTAGCCCTAAAGGCCTGTGCGATTATTTAAAACTATTTTACTCCTTAGGGATTGAATTTTGGAAAACGATGATATACATAATTCATTAATTTTGCCCTACTTAATTCATACGGAATTACATACAAATATGTTCAAGGAATAAAAAGTTTCATACAAACTTTAATCCCATATTTCAGACCTTTGGGGGATGAATATTGAAAAATCCTTCCTTAGTAGATGGCTACGTCACAAGAGGAATACGTGTACGAAATTTCAAGTTTCTGGCCTTAAGGGTTTGGCCTGTGCGATCTATCAGTCAATCACTTTTGCCTTTTATATTTTAAAAACTCATTTATAGAAGATAGATATAGATACACAATTCTACCATAAATTGATATACTACATACACTTTCGGACCCCCAGAGCAGATGTTTAAGCCAACTAACCTATTTAAAATGATAAAGATTAATACCGTATTTAGCTTTCCAATTACCGCTTTATAATTGCCCATTTTTAAATTATTAAAATGGATATAGTATGTTATTCTTAAGATATAGACATATGCCATCGCGGACTTTTTTGTAGACCTATATAAGATACACAATTCCACCATACATTATTTTGTTATATCTCAAAGGGTTTAGACAGCGTATTCGTTGAAAGCTCAAAAACGGCTTATTTTTTACGACATCTCCTACAAAAATCATTGATATATACAAAATTATATACAAAACCTAAACAAACTATATACTAAAACCTTCCTCGAGAACCACTCTATCGATTAGAGAAAACCGCATGAAAATCGGTTCAGTAGTTTTTGAGTTTATCGCGAACAGACAGACAGACAGACAGACAGACAGACAGACAGACGCGGCGGGGGACTTTGTTTTATAATATGTAGTGATTATATACAAAACCTAAACAAACTATATACTAAAACCTTCCTCGAGAACCACTCTATCGATTAGAGAAAACCGCATGAAAATCGGTTCAGTAGTTTTTGAGTTTATCGCGAACAGACAGACAGACAGACAGACAGACAGACGCGGCGGGGGACTTTGTTTTATAATATGTAGTGATAGTGATGCCCATTTTTAAATTATTAAAATGGATATAGTATGTTATTCTTAAGATATAGACATATGCCATCGCGGACTTTTTTGTAGACCTATATAAGATACACAATTCCACCATACATTATTTTGTTATATCTCAAAGGGTTTAGACAGCGTATTCGTTGAAAGCTCAAAAACGGCTTATTTTTTACGACATCTCCTACAAAAATCATTGATATATACAAAATTATATACAAAACCTAAACAAACTATATACTAAAACCTTCCTCGAGAACCACTCTATCGATTAGAGAAAACCGCATGAAAATCGGTTCAGTAGTTTTTGAGTTTATCGCGAACAGACAGACAGACAGACAGACGCGGCGGGGGACTTTGTTTTATAATATGTAGTGATATATTACAGAAACATTTTTCTTAAGAGTAACAAGTTTAGTATGTAAAAAAAACCGGCCAAGTGCGTGTCGGGCCACGCGCAGTGTAGGGTTCCGTAGTTGCGAATGACAACTTTGAGTTCACACTATTCACACTCGCACCTTACAGTTTAACGACCAAAAACATCTAACAATGAAAATAGTATGAAATTTTACAGTTTATAAGTTGGTTGCCTATAACTTTTTAGTTTGTACTTAGTACTCAGCTCTGATAGTTTTCCTTTCAACTTCAGTATATATACTACTGCTGTAATTTTTTTCACGTATCTATATATAACCGTTTAGCAGATAGAGGGGGGGGGGCACTTACCTCTAACAAAAATTCGCACTTTAAAACCAAATATTTCGGAAACGGATCCCTAAATCGAAAAATGGTGTTCTCAAACTCACAATATTTTTAAAAGACCTATTTAACAATACCCCACACGATGGGTAAATAGAGAAAAAAAAATTACTCCCCCACTTTACTTGTATGGGAGCTACCCTAAAAAAATTTTTTTTTCTAGTTTTTATTCTACCACTTTTTTGCCATGATTAATATACATACCCATACCAAATTACAGCTTTCTAGTACTTATAGTCTCTGCGTAAAACCGCGGACGGACAGACAGACAGACATGGCGAAACTATAAGGGTTCCTTGTTTACTACGGAACCCTAAAAATGGTAAACTAAAACTACTATTTACAAACAAAACAGGCCTGGCAGCTCGTTGCCCCGTGGTAGCGTGCCCAGGAGGCTGGCAGCATTATCATATATTATTTCTATTTCTTTATTTTTATAAGAGTATAAGGCAGTTCGAACTTTTATTTTTTGAAATGCTATTGTATGAGGTGGCTCTTGCCTTAGTCATGGATCGTCTGTTACTGACGCCTTTGAATATATAATCAAAGACTTGACGCGAACCTTTCTGTTTAAGATATGCTAATTTTCAATGGTTTATGGCATATGCAAATTATCACAATTACAATAAAAATGTATGCCTACACAGGTACTGCGGAAAATGTGCGCTTTTTTTCCTCGTATCTTGGAGACGGTGATTCCCAGCGGTGATACAGATTCCACATACATAATTAGTTACATACAACATCTTCTATCTATCTATATATATAAAACAAAGACGGGTTTGTTACAACACTTATAACTCGAGATCTGCTGAACCAATTTTCCTGGTTATTGATTCGTTGGATTTGTCTCCGCCCCGAATAGCAGAATACATCTTAAAAACAATGAAAACTCGATATGTGTAATTAATACTTAATCATTGACGGTTAGGCGGTACGAAGTTCGCCGGGTCAGCTAGTATAACAAAAGACCTACGTAGATATATGTATATTTCCTTTTTTTCGTCGAGCTATGGAAAGACCTCCCAAAAATAGACACATTAGCATCAGATTAAAAAAATATCTTTAAATACAAAAACTTTTTAGTACAATCCCAACTATCCTATCCTAATCCTAACTATCCTTACTAATATTATAAATGCGAAAGTGAGTTTGTTTATTTGTTTGTTTGTTACGCTTTCACGCCCAATCTACCGAACCGATCATCATGAAATTTTGCATATACAGGTTAGGGTACTGAGAAAGATATAGGATATATGTCACGCGGGCAAAGCCGCGGGTAATAGCTAGTTATACATAACTATAATAGTACGTGGCAAATAACTTGACCCAAGTGTGAGCGGGACACCGCGTTAAATAGGAGATATTACTGAAAGCTGTGCCGCCAGAGTGCGCCACTAGCACATACAGTAAAACAGGTTTGACACTGACAAGTATGTACATGTCAGTGTCAAAGTCGCAATTAATTTGTAAAATTATACATTAATCCTTTGCAATTTATTGCAAGTTTGACATACTTGTCAATGTCAAACATTTGTTTACTGTCTCTGCTAATGCTGCCCTCTGGCGGGAAAACATTGCAGTATTATCTCCCATTGCCATAATAAGTCTCAAGTTATTGGTTCGAGTTATTTGCCAGTGAATTGATGGGTTGCTAGCCGCATCGCATATTGATATGATTCCTCATGCCCATTCCCTCGATCGGCTTTTACGATCTGCGTGGGAAGAGAAGCAGCTGGTACATTCTACGATTTCTTCATTGAAAAAGATTATTTTCTATGTTGACCCGACCGGTAATCGAACCTGGGACTGCGGTATATGGCAGCCTGACATGATGACCGTTGACCACTAGGTCACAGAGTTCTAGAAGGTATTTTCGCCTATCCTTACTAATATTATAAATGCGAAAGTGAGTTTGTTTGTTTATTTGTTTGTTTGTTTATTTGTTACGCTTTCACGCCGTGTCTGAACTGAACACTGAACCGATCATCATGAAATTTAGCATACACATAGGATGGGGTACTAAGAAGGACATAAGCTATGTATCATGCGGGTGAAGCCGCGGGTTAGCTAGTTTCATATCAAAATTAACTTCTGGTGATTCCCAGAGTAAGTATAAGTCACGTAATAGATTAATTGTGTCTTCACAACAAAGATAAAATTATTTTTCTATTATGATCTAGTTGAAGCGTCCGGTACGGAGGCCGTGTTGCTCGAAGAGTTGAAGAGTAATTTGCAATAGGTCTACCTACGTCCTTGTTTGAAGATGACCTTCTTTCAAATACCTATGTACCGTAAGTATGTCGTTGTCGAGCTCCGTGGCGCAGCGGTCAACACGCCAGCCTGCGACACGGCGGTCCCGGGTTCGATTCCCGGTCAGGTCATGATGGAAAACGATCTTTTTCAGAATAATGACCTCGGTCTTGGATGTTTATCTATATAAGTATATGTTATAAAATATAGTATCGTTGAGTTAGTATCCTGCGACACAAGTTCACAACTTAATGTGGGGCTAGCTCAATTTGTGTGATATGTCCCCATATATATTTATTTATTTATATTTATTATTTTATGTATGTTCATCATCATATCGTCAGGTCTTTGCTAGTCTCCACTACAGAAGCACGTGAGCACGACCCTCTCTGTACTACCAGAACCATATGTTAGCTAGAGCAGTGACAGGATTCGGCTTGCAGTCTCCACGCTGGGCAGACGGGTTGGAGAGGTCTCTTTGATGTTTATAAGCTTTGTTTTATTTAGCTTGCGTTTCCCACGAAATCCACGGGAAGACCTGGAGTTGTCCTATTCTACTCTGCCTAGACCACCGGCTGCATGTATCTTATATACTTATAACGCTATAGATAGAGTATGTGTGTTTCTTTATTTTTCATCAAACTTCTAATGCCTAGTATTAACACATCAGACCAGAATCTATATATACTAGGCATTTAAAAAAAATGCCTAGTATATATATAGATTCTGGTCTGTTTTTTGAAATGCCTAGTATATATATATATATATATAGATTCTGGTCTGTTTGTTACGTTTTGTTAGATTGCTTACCTTGACTTGATCTTGATTTTATTAATTTATTTATTACGGCATATCTACCGCCTCCGTGGTCCAGTGGTTAAGGCGTTTGCCTTGTTGACCCGGGGGTCGTGATTTCGATTCCCACGGGAAGCATACTTTGTTAAGTTGTTTCTAGTTTGGTAAGGACATTGCAGGTTGAATCACCTGATTGTCATAAGAAAGATGATTCCGTGCTTCGGAAGGTACGTTAAGCCGGTGGTCCCGGCTGCCATCTGGTAGTCGTTAAAGGAACCACGTCAGAAGCCGAGAGACGGTTCCGAAGAACTCTGACACCAGGGTGTGCATGGTTGACTGACCGTGTCACCTACACGAAATGATGATGATGATCTACAATATAAACACAAACATATAATTTTAACAATATAAAAAACTTATTCTAGTGTGTACACCACGTACAGTTTTAATGGACTACGTAGCTAACTCCAAATGAGCTTTCGCTACTTCACCGGACTGTTTGAGGTGAGAGCAGAGTGCCCACAACCTGTAAGGCAAACATCCTCTAGCTTGTGTTTCCTAAGTCGCCCTCTACGACATCCATGGAGCGTCTTGGAGTGGTAGCCTATTCTACTCTGCCGGGAACCACGCTGGTTAATTAATCATCGTCAGAACTTTTTTAGTCATCACTGCAGGAGCACGAACCTCTCTGTTCTACCAGAGCCATACTGTAAGCTTTGTTTAGCTTGTTAGCTGGTGTTACCTATGTAAGTCACCTACTACGACATCCACGGAAAGACTTGGAGTGGTCCTATTCTACTCTGCTGGGAACCATACGGCGTACGGATTTTGAGTACCGCGCGCCTCTATAGAGTACATCGACCCCCCTCCGTCAAAATCTGACAGCCTCTATAGAGGCGATTCTGCCTCGGGCGACTTGAAGTCTTATAACTTTCCAACTAAGGCTTAGTTTGTCCGGATTATTATTTTAGACAAAGTCCTATAATATGTGCACCAATAGGAGTAAAGTGAATGAGACAATTCCTTACGTAGCGAGCGAAAAAAAAATTTTGAAAATCAGTCTGTCGTTCGCGCGGTCGTCGGCCATTAGTGTGTGTTGTGTGTGTGGTAAAGTGCCGTAAAATGTGGATTTTTGCAGGAAATATCGTGTTTGAAGGCAAATTAAAGGTAAATATAATTAAATTATCATTTTTTTTGTTACAAAAAGTGTCAATAATTGTATTTCGTTGTATATTTTTTGTAATAATTCACTTTTATTATGACGTGCGCACTAACCTAAAATTGAAGCAATGCAAATTACAAAAATTTCTTATTATTTCAATGATAAGTTATGTATAAATCCATTTATGCACTCAATTGTCGTTTTTGTTTAGTTTTGTCGGTAATTAATTAAAATAATTGTAGGAAGACGAAAAATTTTTTTTTTTTATTATCTCGTAGAGCGTAATTTGGAAAAAAAAATACGTAACATTCAGACCAACTATTTTCAGTTTTTTATTATGGGCCTATACTTATATTTTATCTTTATAAGAAAGCTTACGTACTGCAGAATATAAATAAATAAAAAGTTTATACTTTATGTTTTTATAAATATTTTTTACACAATATAATTTCGAACTAACAATCTTTTTATCACTATGGCCACTTTAAGTGCCGACAAAAAATACTGTAAACATCATAAAGCTGTCCAACGTACTTAAGTAGTTAGTTTATTTCAATGGCTTCTCAGAACAGTCGCTGTATTGTTCATAAGTGCTCACATCTGTTTACACTTAAATAAACAAAGCGATAACGCGCGCGTCAGCAAAAAACGTACTGGTGTCGGGTTTCAAGGCGATAGCGAGCGCGCGCGCGCGGCCTTGGAAAGGTTAACGACCAAAAACATCTAACAATGAAAATTGTATGAAATTTTACATTTTCCAGTACATTTTATAAGTTGGTTGCCTATAACTTTTTAGTTTGCACTTAGTACCCAGCTCTGATAGTTTTCCTTTCAACTTCAGTATATATACTACTGCTGTAATTTTTTTCACGTATCCATATATATCCGTTTAGCAGATAGAGGGGGGGACACGTACCTCTAACAAAAATTTGCACTTTAAAACCAAATATTTCGGAAACTGATCCCTCAATCGAAAAATGGTGTTCTCAACCTCACAATATTTTTCAAATAACTTTTTAACGATACCCCACACGATGGGTAAGTAGAGAAAAAATATTTACTCCCCCACTTTACTTGTTTGGGAAATTATTTTTTTTAAGATTATTTTCTATGACTTTTTTGCCATGATTAATATACATGTATGAGGTGGCTCTTGCCTTAGTCATGGATCGTCTGTTACTGACACCTTTGAATATATAATCAAAGACTTGACGCGAACCTTTCTGTTTAAGATATGCTAATTTTCAATGGTTTATGGCATATGCAAATTATCACAATTACAATAAAAATATATGCCTACACAGGTACTGAGGAAAATGTGCGCTTTTTTTCCTCGTGTCTTGGAGACGGTGATTCCCAGCGGTGATACAGATTCCACATACATAATTAGTTACATACAACATCTTCTATCTATCTATATATCTATATCTATATATAAAACAAAGACGGGTTTGTTACAACACTTATAACTCGAGATCTGCTGAACCAATTTTCCTGGTTATTGATTCGTTGGATTTGTCTCCGCCCCGAATAGCAGAATACATCTTAAAAACAATGAAAACTCGACATGTGTAATGAATACTTAATCATTGACTGTTAGGCGGTACGAAGTTCGCCGGGTTAGCTAGTATAACAAAAAACCTACGTAGATATATGTATATTTCCTTTTTTTCGACGAGCTATGGAAAGACCTCCCAAAAATAGACACAAAAAAATATCTTTAAATACAAAAACTTTTTAGTACAATCCCAACTATCCTATCCTAATCCTAACTATTCTATCCTAACTATCCTTATCCTTACTAATATTATAAATGGAAAGTAAGTTTGTTTGTTACGCTTTCACGCCCTATCTACCGAACCGATCATCATGAAATTTTGCATACACATAGGTTAGGGTACTGAGAAAGATATAGGATATATGTCACGCGGGCAAAGCCGCGGGTAATAGCTAGTTATACATAACTATAATAGTACGTGGCAAATAACTTGACCCAAGTGTGAGCGGGACACCGCGTTAAATTGTCATAATTTAATATAGGTTAGTCTCAAGTTATTGGTTCGAGTTATTTGCCAGTGAATTGATGGGTTGCTAGCCGCATCGTAACATCATAACATAAGGTTAATAAATTTTGCATGCACACTGTTTTTTAAATTGTAAATCTCTACTGCTGTACAAGAAATAAAAGGCTTTTTTATTTTTATTTTATTTTATTTATTTTAGCCGCATCGCATATTGATATGATTCGTCATGCCCATTCCCTCGATCGGCTTTTACGATCTGCGTGGGAAGAGAAGCAGCTGGCACATTCTACGATTTCTTTCTTCATTGAAAAAGATTATTTTCTATGTTGACCCGACCGGTAATTGAACCTGGGACTGCGGTGTATATGGCAGCCTGACATGATGACCGTTGACCACTAGGTCACAGAGTTCGAGAAAGTATTTTCGCCTATCCTTACTATTATTATAAATGCGAAAGTGAGTTTGTTTGTTACGCTTTCACGCCGTGTCTACTGAACCGATCATCATGAAATTTAGCATACACATAGGATGGGGTACTAAGAAGGACATAAGATATGTATCACGTGGGTGAAGCCGCGGGTTAGCCAGTTTTATATCAAAATTAACTTCTGGTGATTCTTAAGTAAGTCACGTACCTAAAAGATTAATTGTGTCTTCACAACAAAGATAAAATTATTTTCCTATTATGATCTAGTTGAAGAGTAATTTGCAATAGGTCTACCTACGTCCTTGTTTGAAGATAACCTTCTTTCAAATACCTATGTACCGTAAGTATGTCGTTGTCGAGCTCCGTGGCGCAGCGGTCAACACGCCAGCCTGCGACACGGCGGTCCCGGGTTCAATTCCCGGTCAGGTCATGATGGAAAACGATCTTTTTCAGAATAATGACCTCGGTCTTGGATGTTTATCTATATAAGTATATGTTATAAAATATAGTATCGTTGAGTTAGTATCCTGCGACACAAGTTCACAACTTAATGTGGGGCTAGCTCAATTTGTATGATATGTCCCCATATATATTTATTTATTTATATTTATTATTTTATGTATGTTCATCATCATATCGTCAGGTCTTTGCTAGTCTCCACTACAGAAGCACGTGAGCACGACCCTCTCTGTACTACCAGAACCATATGTTAGCTAGAGCAGTGACAGGATTCGGCTTGCACTCTCCACGCTGGGCAGACGGGTTGGAGAGGTCTCTTTGATGTTTATAAGCTTTGTTTTATTTAGCTTGCGTTTCCCACGAAATCCACGGGAAGACCTGGAGTTGTCCTATTCTACTCTGCCGGAACCACACGGCTGCATGTATCTTATATACTTATAACGCTATAGATAAAGTATGTGTGTTTCTTTATTTTTCATCAAACTTCTAATGCCTAGTATTAACACATCAAACCAGAATCTATATATATACTAGGCATTTTAAAAAAAATGCCTAGGTAGTATATATATAGATTCTGGTTTGATGTGTTACGTTTTGTTAGATTGCTTACCTTGACTTGATCTTGATTTTATTAATTTATTTATTACGGCATATCTACCGCCTCCGTGGTCCAGTGGTTAAGGCGTTTGCCTTGTTGACCCGGGGGTCGTGATTTCGATTCCCACGGGAAGCATACTTTGTTAAGTTGTTTCTAGTTTGGTAAGGACATTGCAGGTATGAATCACCTGATTGTCTGATAAGAAAGATGATTCCGTGCTTCGGAAGGTACGTTAAGCCGGTGGTCCCGGCTGCCATCTGGTAGTCGTTAAAGGAACCACGTCAGAAGCCGAGAGGCGGTTCCGAAGAACTCTGACACCAGGGTGTGCATGGTCGGCTGACCGTGTCACCTACACGAAATGATGATGATGATCTACAATATAAACACAAACATATAATTTTAACAATATAAAGAACTTATTCTAGTGTGTACACCACTTACAGTTTTAATGGACTGCGTAGCTAACTCCAAATGAGCTTTCGCTACTTCACCGGACTTTTTGAGGTGAGGGCAGAGTGCCCTCAACCTGAAAGGCAAACATCACCAAAGGGAGGGAGGGACGAACCTCGGCTTTGGGCGTTGCCTGGGTGCGCAAGGTTTGGAGAGACAGCAAACTCTCATATGCCTGATGGGCCGCGATTTGCATGCATGACCTGAAGGGTCGAACTGAGAAACTTGATCTTGACTGAGTCTACCTCCTTCGACCTTCGACATATCCTTACAAGGGTGACTCCTTTCCTGTGGGATCAAAGCTTGGGACTAAAAAAAAACATTTTCATGCAAAAGTGTTCAGCCGCCTGGGCAATTAGTATGTTAAAGTAAAAAAAAACCGAGTTCCCAGCAATGATCCCATATGAAAAGTTGTTCATATTGACAATCAATTGGTCTGGGTCAAATTAATCGCTGTATAATATTAGTAGGTCATTATCATATATTTTTATGCCACCACTGCAGGAGCACGACCCTCTGTACCAAAGGTATATTAGCCTTAGCTTTGACTGCTCTAGTCAGAGATTTGGCCTACACTCTCCACGCTGGCCAGACGGGTTGGAGAGGTATCATGATGTTTATAAGCTTATTAAGCTTGTGTTTAAAGTCGCCTTCTACGACATCCACGGGAAGACTTGAAGTGGTCCTATTGTACTCTGCCGGGAACCACATGGCAAAGAAGAATTAACCAGTATAGTATAGATGATAGTTGTAATTATAGAAACTAAAAATAAAATAAAAAATAAAAGGCATAATCAGACGATTCTTCACTTTATTCATATCACAACAAGTTACAAAATAAAATAATTTAACACACTATTTACAATTCGAAATAAATATAATGTCGGGCATGTTGGGTCGCCCCAACAGGTTTCCTGAAATGTT
This sequence comes from Rhodophaea formosa, assembly GCA_963082605.1. Classification (NCBI taxonomy): domain Eukaryota; kingdom Metazoa; phylum Arthropoda; class Insecta; order Lepidoptera; family Pyralidae; genus Rhodophaea; species Rhodophaea formosa. The sequence goes on along the minus strand of OY720229.1, from coordinate 5,665,713 downwards.
CACCAGATGGCAACACTGAGTCATCGATAAGCCGCTGTCATTGGCTAATATTTGATAAGCAGCAACAACTCTGACACATGGGGAGTTGAAGTTCGCCTTAGACAATTTTGCAAATTGATTTTAGTGGACTTTATAATATGAAATTGGTGTAGTTTGGTGTTATAAATGCTCGTGCTCGAGAACAATTTGTGGAATAGTTAGACTGTAAAATGGACTCGTATAGATTTGTCGCCGAAATCTCCCACGAGGCTGCCAAAGAACATACGCCATCTTTGATGCCACATACCATACAACACCGATACTTAGTATCTCATTATACTGGACATTGGCAGAATCACTGAAATCTCGGTGGAAGTCATAATTTAAAAGAGGAAAGAAATAAAGCAATAACTGAAACATTGTTTTTTTGGTGGGAAGTCAAGGGGTACAGTTGGGTTTTGCCTTGGAACCTTTGCAAATTGATTTTAATGGAATTTATAATATGAAATTGGTGTAGTTGGTGTTATAAATGCTCGTGCTCGAGAACAATCTGTGAAATAGTTAAAGTAGACTGTTAAATGGACTCGCATAGATTTGTCGCCGAAATCTCCCACAAGGCTGCCAAAGAACATACGCCACCTTTGATGCCACATACCGTACAACACCGATACTTAGTATCTCATTATACTGGACATTGGCAGAATCACTGAAATCTCGGTGGAAGTCATAATTTAAAAGAAGAAAGAAATAAAGCAATAACTGAAACATTGTTTTTTTGGTAGGAAGTCAAGGGGTACAGTTGGGTTTTGCCTTGGAACCTTTGCAAATTGATTTTAATGGAATTTATAATATGAAATTGGTGTAGTTGGTGTTATAAATGCTCGTGCTCGAGAACAATCTGTGAAATAGTTAAAGTAGACTGTTAAATGGACTCGCATAGATTTGTCGCCGAAATCTCCCACAAGGCTGCCAAAGAACATACGCCACCTTTGATGCCACATACCGTACAACACCGATACTTAGTATCTCATTATACTGGACATTGGCAGAATCACTGAAATCTCGGTGGAAGTCATAATTTAAAAGAAGAAAGAAATAAAGCAATAACTGACACATTGTTTTTTTGGTGGGAAGTCAAGGGGTACAGTTGGGTTTTGCCTTGGAACCTTTGCAAATTGATTTTAATGGAATTTATACTATGAAATTGGTGTAGTTTGGTGTTATAAATGCTCGTGCTTGAGAACAATTTGTGAAATAGTTAAAGTAGACTGTTAAATGGACTCATATGGATTTGTCACCAGAAGCTCCCACAAGGCTACCAAAGAACATACGCCATCTTTGATGCCACATACCGTACAACACCGATACTTAGTATCTCATTATACTGGACATTGGCAGAATCACTGAAATCTCGGTGGAAGCCATAATTTAAAAGAAGAAAGAAATAAACATAGATTTAAAAAAAATTTTTTTCGTCACTCGAAATAAAGCAATAACTGACACATTGTTTTTTTGGTGGGAAGTCAAAGGGTATTGGGTTTTGCCTTGGAACCTTTGCAAATTGATTTTAATGGAATTTATAATATGAAATTGGTGTAGTTTGGTGTTATTAATGCTCGTGCTCGAGAACAATCTGTGAAATAGTTAAAGTAGACTGTTAAATGGACTCGTATGGATTTGTCACAGAAGCTCCCACGAGGCTACCAAAGAACATACGCCATCTTTGATGCCACTTGTTAAAAAAACTATACCGTACAACACCGATACTTAGTATCATTTAACGAAACATTGGCAGAATCACTGAAATCTCGGTGGAAGCCATAATATAAAAGAAGAAAGAAATAAAGAACTGACACATTGCTACCCAATCACAGGACCCAACGCCTCAGTGCTGCGCTTATTTCAGAACACCTTCATTGTAATAGCGACATCCCATTTGTCATCACGACATACACCAATCAGATACAGTCCGGGAAGCGTAAGCTGAGCTTGGCATTTGTGTAAGTAATCACCAAAAGTAGAGTCGGACAAAAAGCTTTTAAAAATGAATGTTATTATGTATCGTTCATGTCTGTAAAATAAATATTGAAATTACATAATCGAGCTCCGTGGCGCAGCGGTCAACACGCCTGCCTGTGACACGGAGGTCCCGGGTTGATCCCCGGTCAGGTCAAGATGGAAAATGATCTTTTTCAGATTGACCTGGGTCTTGGATGTTCATGTATATAAGTATCTATTTTAAAAAATCTATTACTTTGAGTTAGTATTCCATAACACAAGTCTCAAACTTACTTTGGGGCTAACTCAATCTGTGTGATTTGTTCGTATATATGTATGTATGTATTTTACTTGGCTATTTAAGGCGCTGTGGTATCTACATCTAAGTGGTACTAGCGCCACCTAGCAATTAATTCATTTAATTCTAATAGCATTACCGTGATCATATCAAATTTAAAAAATCGAACAGTGAATGCCCTAGTAAATTGCTTGTAGTATTCTTGGTACAAGTTTTCACTATTTTTAATTTTATGAAATAAGAGAACTACTCATTACCGCCAAAGGTGGCCACTTTTGGCGGTAATAAGTAATTCTCTTATAATATCTATGAAAACTAATATCAAGAATACTACAAGTAATTTACTAGGGCATTCGGGTATTAGATTTTTTTAAATTCGATATGATTTAGGATTAAAAGAATTAATTGCTGGGTGGCGCTAGTGTCTAATACTACAGCGCCTTTAAAATAAATGTTATGTATCGTTCATGTCTGTAAAAGAACTATCTGATTTACATAATGTTTATTTTACTTGGCTATTTAAAGGTTTTCGTATTTTTCGTTTACTTGTGTATGCAGCCATTCCACTAAAAAATCTAACGCAAGGTGGCACGCTGCTACCAGTACAAGGGTAAAGTGTGACAGGTGCGCGGCGGAGATGCCCCGCGCTGTAGGCCGACGTCACACCTACACTATCTATGTGCACTCACACAAATACAAAACTCAACTTAATCCTCGCGAACTGTATATCTGCAAGTGATAAATCGCAAACAAGAGTAAGTAATACCGCAATCGAAAAGGGCGCGCTTGTATACGTTGCGTAGGTATTATCGGCACTGTTACTATCTTCTTGCAATTTAGGTAATAATGCTCTGCGCTTTCCGACCATTTCTTTATCTAGGTTTTACAGAACAGTTTCTATACATATAATTTTACATAGAAATATACGTTTTGAAGACTACTTTTATAAAATATTAAGTTTGGAGCTACAACTCGTATTTAATACACATATTTACAAAGTTTTAATTGATATAATAATTTTATACAATTTTGAAAAAAAATAATAATAAAAGCTTCATTTAAAAAAAAGAAAAAGCACTATGTTTTCAGTACAAACCTTGAGAAAGTATACAGATTTTTAATAAAAAAAAGTTGCTGTGAGTTTCATGGTTACGCTAAAATCATAAACAACGATTGTTCTACGAGATTTTGTTATAACTCAATACATTAAATCAATATAATTTTTCAAATATTTTATTGTCGTGTCCTGACATTTGTAAGTCTATGCTTCATTCGTACGAAAGGACGACGCGACGCTGGCGCGCGAATGCTGGAGTTATTAACATTCAATTGGAAATTAAATTAATATTTATTTTCGTGTGAAAGTAAAATATTTCAAATATTTCAAATATTCAAAAGTCGTAGAACGGAAAGATTCTTCTTCCACATTGAGTTTATAGGTGAACTTATAGTAAAAAAAATTATCACAAACAAAATATCTTAATACATATATAAATAAACAACACAAAAATAAAAGATAATACATAACTATATGTATACAATTTTTTACAAAATATTGTCTTTTTGACTAGACGACTTAACGAGGTAGGGGGAAAAGCTTTTTGTATGTATAAAGTTGTAATAAATATCTAAAGTTTATGCTGTACCTATCTAACTGGTTTTAATACTTATTAGACAGGAGGAGAAAAAACCCATTTCCACACAATTTCTCAAAATTGCAAAAGGTATATATATTTTCGAATTCAATGCATTTAAAAAAGTTATTTTAAATAAATAAATATCGACAAATCACACAAATTAAGCTAACTCAACGACACTATATTTTATAATATAGATACTTATATAGATTCACAATCAAGACCCAGGCAATCATTACCGCAAATAAATTTACGATCTAAGACATCAAATCGATTTATGCATTTTATCTGAGAATTTTGTTGTTAAACTTACAGTTCTTATGTACGGATAAAATCTCCGTACAAAATACTAAAAAACTTTTTCCCCGACCTTATATATATTTTTAGGACGCCATCTGGTGGTGATAAATAATTAAAAAACCTATTTGATAACCTACTCAAGCATACAATATGTTAATAAAGCCCTGGTGAACGCTTGATATTAATTTCTGCCCGTCAATTTTGAACAACTTTTCGGGACCAATCACAATAATATACCTAACCATTTCTTTGAATATATACGCTTGTTTCCTAAAAAAATTGTATTTATCTTTTATTATTAGTCCGCCTTATTTTTATTAAAATAGATATGTATTTTTTCTCTTTCAAACCAAACATCTTTATCCTATCCTAACTAATATTATAAATGCGAAAGTGAGTTTGTTTGTTTGTTACGCTTTCGCGCCCTATCTACTGAACCGATCATCATGAAATTTTTCACACACATAGGTTAGGGTACCGAGAAGGACATAGGCTATATATTACGCGGGCGAAGCCGCGGGTAACAGCTAGTATTATAAATGCGAAAGTGATTTTTTTTGTTTGTTACGCTTTCACGCCCTATCTACTGAACCGATCATCATGAAATTTTGCATACACATAGGTTAGGGTACTGGGAAGGGCATACCACAAGGCTATATATATATATATCACGCGGGCACAGCAGCAGGTAACAGCCAGTAAGATCATAAAGATAAAGCGCATCAAAGTGCAGGAGTGGGGGCTCATGACACAACAGGTCGGTAAAAAGTGTATCGGTCAGTGACGTCACGCAATACTTTTACGAGCTATATCTATCAATTTTTGTTTGATTGACAAACGCCCATACGGCCAAACATGAGTGCTCTCTAAAGGCTTTGCCATTGTTTCTCAGTTCGACCCTTCAGGTCATGCATGCAAATCGCGGCCCATCAGGCATATGAGAATTTCCTGTCTCTCCAAGCCTTGCGCACCCAGGCAACGCCCAAAGCCGAGGTTCGTTCCTCCTGGGAACCCTTTGGTGAAGATTGCCTTACAGGTTGAGGGCACTCTGCCCTCACCTCAAAAAGTCCGGTGAAGTAGCGAAAGCTCATTTGGAGCTAGCTACGTAGTCCATTCATAAAAACCGGCCAAGTGCGTGTCAGGCCACGCGCAGTGTAGGGTTCCGTAGTTGCGAATGACATCTTTGAGTTCTCACTCGCACCACACAGTTTACCGACCAAAAACATCTAACAACTAAAATTGTATGAAATTTTACATTTTATAAGTTGGTTGCCTATAACTTTTTAGTTTGCACTTAGTACTCAGCTCTGATAGTTTTCCTTTCAACTTCAGTATATATACTACTGCTGTAATTTTTTTCACGTGTCTATATTATAACCGTTTAGCAGATAGAGGTGCAAATTTTTGTTCAAGGTAAGTGTCCCACACACTTACCTCTAACAAAAATGTGCACTTTAAAACCAAATATTTCGGAAACAGATCCCTAAATCGAAAAATGGTGTTCTCAACCTCAGTTTTAAGACCTATTTAACAATACCCTACATGATGGGTAGTAGAGAAAAAAATACTTCCCTATTTTACTTGTATGGGAGCTACACTAAAAAAAATTTTTTTTCATGATTCTCTTGTACCACTTTTTTGCTATGATTAATATACATACCCACGCCAAATCACAGCTTTCTAGTACTTTTAGCTTCTGAGTAAAACCGCGGACAGACAGACAAACAGACACAGACATGGCGAAACTATAAGGGTTCCTTGTTTACTACGGAACCCTAAAAAGAATTGATTGACAAAAGGAGGTCGCTCAGCGGGCTATGGAAAGTGCTATGCTCGGCGTTTCTCTGCGGGATAAAATCAGAAATGAGGTGATCAGGCAGAGAACCAAGGTCATCGACATAGCCCACCGGATTAGCAAGCTGAAGTGGCAGTGGGCTGGCCATATTAGCCGAAAAACCGATAACCGTTGGGGCAAACGAGTTCTTGAGTGGAGACCGCGTCTCGGCAAACGTAGTGTAGGACGTCCTCAGGCACGGTGTAGTGACGATTTGCGCAAGATTGCTGGCAGGAGCTGGATGCGAGCAGCCAGAGACAGATCTCGATGGCGTGCAATTGGGGAGGCTTATGTCCAGCAGTGGACAAGTATAGGCTGATAATGATGATGATGACAAAAGAAAAAATACGTGTCGAATATTTTTCAATAATCTACCAGACGGACTAATTATTAGAGTTTTGAAAAAGAATTTATTTAAGACACAAGCTTATTATAGCAACTTTAAATAAACGTATTTTTTTTTATAAAATTAAAATCTAAATAACCCGTATCATAACAAAATGTCATTTTCCTATTTGAATATTTAATGAAGTTGAATAGAAGCTATGACAGATGCTTTTAGGCAGTTTAAGAAAACCTCCTTTTGTGGAATTAATTTAAGGTGAAGTGAGTTCACACACTAGCGCCACCCAGCAATTAATTCTATGAGTCCTATATCATATCAAATTTAAAAAATCTAATAGCTGAATGCCCTAGTAAATTACTTGTAGTATTATTGGTACAAGTTTTCACTATTTTTAATTTGATGAAGTAAGAGAACGAACAATTCGTTCTCTTACTTATTACCGCCAAAAGTGGTCACTTTTGGCGGTAATAATCACTTTTGGCGGTAATAATTCGTTCTCTTAAACTTAGATTGTAATATCTATGAAAAGTAACAAAGTAATACTGCAAGTAATTTACTACAGCAATCAGCTATTAGATTTTTTAAATTTGATTTGATTTAGGAGCAAATTAATTATTTGCTGCGTGGCGCTAGTGTGTGAACTCACTTCGCCTTAAATACGGTTTTATCGCGTTTATTACATTCTCACCGTATTCAAAATAATTTTATTCAAATGTTTAGCAATCGCGAAAACATTTGAAAACTCCTTTGCAGCTTGAATGGGGCCAACGGAACGGGTGTTGCTGTCCGTCCGTCACAGTACGTATTTGTACCATAATAGGTAGACTTGAAATGTTCAAAAAATACGTATTTTTATTGCCGCCAAATTTTTTTTTTAATTATTTGCAGATGTATAAAAAAACATGTTTCATGGCATTTTTTTGTAGCTGCATTGTATATTGGAACTCTTTTAGTGCGAATCCGACTCACACTTGGCAGGTTTCATTTAACTCTCTAACAAAGCACAGCGTGTGAATTGACCCTCGACAGAACCTTTTAGAGGTAACTCAGCCCGTCATTATGAACAACTCTTACTATGGGATCAATGTTGGGATATCAAAAAAGTCTAAATTTTCATATAATAGTACTTAGGAGAAAATGCGCAGTGCAGTTTGTTGCCGCTTCTTCTACACTCCGCTTTGGAAGCGGCCTAAACTTAGCCCTAAGCAAAGACAATATAATACTAACGTAATAGACTGCCCACCGCATACAAAAATATTGGACCAAATTAAGGTTGCGAAAAGCAGGCGAATGTATGGCGCAGGAGAGTTGCTTGCTACTCGATACTAGATGGCGGTAATCTGCGTTAGCCTTTAACTTATTAAACATACGGTGACATTTTAAAATATTATGCCTAAAATATTGTTTTGATTTTTAACAAGATATATTTTGCGAATCATGTTTTTATATTCTCATAATACGGTTGATACAATGTTGTGTAGTTTCGAGTGGCGCCATCTATGCGAGTCTCTGAGAACAAATCGTACAATTAAGGCGTTGAGACCACATGCCCTAAGTAAATTATTTATAAATCAACAAAAAAAATTTGTTGTGAAAATTGTAAATCCACGCCACGTATGACAGTTAATAAGTGTTCAAAGAAACCTATATTAAATAAACGTTTAAATCTTGAATCTAGCCGCCCGGGCAATTAGTAGGGAAAGTAAAAAAAAATCGAGTTCCCAGCATTGGTCCCACCCATTGGAAAAGTTGTTCATAATAGCGGGCAGGGTCACCTCTTCAAGGGTCAGGGAGGGGTTTCCAAAGTGACATTTAAGAAACAAAAAGTTTCAGTTCACTAGACGGCGTTGTTAAAAAGGCAAGTGTCGATGTCATGGATACATATACATCACGTCTTTTTCCCTTGCGGGGTAGACAGAGCCCAGGTCTATAAAACCTTAAGGCCACGTTTAGCGTGTTGGTGAGCTTGTAGGTGAGAACGGAATCAAAATAGGGATGGGTTGCTAGCCGCATCGCCTATTGACATGATTCCTCACGCCCATTCCCTCGATCGTTTTAACGATCTGCGCGGGAAAAGATTATAGATAGCGCTGGTCTATTCTAAGTTTTTTCTTTTCTCCCAGACCAACGTAGAAGATTGATAACAAAGTTATAGTCACTTTGACACTTGTTTCAACGCCATCTTGTGAGAAAAATAGGTTTTAGGATTCAATTTCTAAATGTCACTTTAAGAGTCGCCCGGACGCGCATGTCTCCATAAAAACGGAAATAAGGAAGTGTGTGAGAGTTTTTGGTGGGAAGTCAAGGGGTTCAGTTCGTCGGGTCAGTGGTAAATTCGCCAAACTGCTATTATTGAATTATTCAGGAGAGGGCAATAAAGTTAAAAAAAAATATTGTAAATCGAGTTTTAAAGATATGTTTTTGAGTTTGTTATATTCAGAAGGGTTAAAAATATATCTTTGATGGTTATTGGTCCAAAAGGTGAAATTATTATTATTAATTAAATAAAAGCAGTTTGGCTTATTTACCATAACTAGTACAAATTAAATTAATTAATTCACCAGTGGTGTATTAGTCAATGTGGCAGTTACATCAATTGGCATGGGAGAAATATGACCTTTGTAACGTTGTCTAGTAAATTTGTATTCAATCTTTTAGGTTTTGTGAGATAATTTTTACCTGACTACGGCGAGAAGAGTAATGATATTGACAGTCGCTAATGTAAGTATGTATGTATGTATATATATATTTAAGTTTCTATCTATATAAAATGTATGCATGTAAGAATGTATGTATATTTGTATGTATTCTATTCATCATGCTGACTAGGAACACGAGACACGAACTAACTCCTACCAAACTTGCGTGAGAATGACAGAAATAACAACATGTACTTGACCGGAATTGGTACTTTTTATATATGCAGTCGAAAGTACCTTGTATGTATATACTTCCATATTTTTTATAATTTTTTTAAACCGTAATTTATTTTTTTATGAATTTGAAAAAAGGTTTCAAACGTATGATTTATAAACAAATATCTGTGCCTTATACCCTGTCATTGTCAATCGATCCCGATGGAGCCCGATGGTACAGTGGGTGTGAGCTCTATGAGCGCTTACGTATGTTAAGCAACCCCTGGTACAGTCCCTACTTGAATGGGTGACCGCAAGTGGCATAAAAATATCTCGAGCTCCTCCGTGCTTCGGAAGGCATGTTAAGCCGTTGGTCCCGGCTGTCATCGTTGATGGCAGTCGTTAAGCTATGTCAGATGCCTTCAGGCAGCTTGAAAAATCTGACACCATTGTTGGCCACTTACACATACGAAAAACAACAAACAGTTGTCAATCTGACGTAAAATAATGACATTGACAGGACTATGATAGTCTGAGTTGCCAGATTTGGGAAATTTTACCCGGGAGTCTGGAAATTTTCTAAGGCCTTGCGTCTCTAAATGTGAATAATAAATATCGTATCCGTTTTCACTTTTTTTTAATATAAATGCCGGCCAGTATATTTTTAGATGTAATAATTATTTGGACTTACTTATTTCTTTTAGTTGTACAACATGCTTACAGAAAGTTGCAGTAAAACTATGAAATGCTTTATTATTAACTATGTTCCTGATATTTTTACTCGTTTCTTTGACGTTCAGAAAATACGAAAGTCGAAAACACATCTCTTATTCTCTACAGACTGGACAGAACCTGAAGTCGTATGTCCAAAGCAATAAATAATGGTTTGGCAAATATTTTAGGGATCTTTTGGGAATTACATCAGTTTTGTAATCATTGAGCAGCCAGCACACCTGAAAACGTCCCTTGCCTTGTACATTCTAATGTGATGATATACGTGGATGGACTGATTTTGCCTTACATACAAGGCAATGAAAAAAGGCTGCTATGCTAATCAATATCACAAAAAGTTTGATGGTTGGCATTAACATTAAAAAAAAAGAACAGTGAAAACGGATACAATAATTATCATTCACATTGAAAGCGGCTTTTAGAAAATATCCAGACTCCCTGGTAAAATTTCCCTAACCTGGCAACTCAGACGGTCAAAGTCCTGTCAATGTCATTATTTTACGTCAGATTGACAACGACAGGGAATAAGGCACAGATATTTGTTTATAAGTCCGGCATTAACATTGAAAAAAAAATAACAGTGAAAATGGATACGATATTTTTCATTCACATTGGGAGAGGCCTTTAGAAAATTTCCATACTCCCGGGTAAAATTTCCCCAATCTGGCAACTCACACGATCAAAGTCCTGTCAATGTCATTATTTTACGCCAGATTGACAATGACAGGGAATAAGGCACAGATATTTGTTTATAAGTCCTACGTTTGTGGCCTATTTTCAAAAATTAATAAAGAAATAAATTCCGGTTTAAAAAAATATTAAAAAATATGTAAGTATATACATACAAGGTACTTTCGATTGCACATATAAAAAGTACCACTTCCGGTAAAGTATGATTTGCAAGTCGCTTGCATTTTGCATTGCATGAAATTAAATTTTATTGTTTCATACAGTTTGATAGTCTTAATCTAATTTAGTGTCTTTTTATCGAATTTCGACAATAGTGATGTATTCAATTTGCCACTTAGGTTAGTTGCACATTCTTAATTAAAGTTAAAATTATGTCGTATACCAAAGTCATGTTTTCAATCTGCCATTTAGGCTAGTTGAGCATTGCTAATTAGAGTTTTAGTCATATCGTAAACCAAAGTCAAGTAATCAATCTGCTTGTAAAATTAGGTTTAAATTATATTGTAAACCGAAGTAAAGTATTCAATCTGCCACTTAGAATAGTTGAACGTGGTTAATTTATTGTTTAAATCATGTTGTAAACCGAGGTAAAGCAATCAATATACCACTTACGCTAGTTTACTACTTAAATTTTAATTTACAAAGGCGATATTTTCAAAGTGTTAACTGACCTATATGCACTTAAACGAGTTTACTTTTGTAAAATTTTTAATTTATGCAGATTGCAACCAGGTCAAATTGAAATAACTCCTAAAGTATTAATCCTGCATGTTTGAGATTTTGACACTATGTGTATAAAAAATAAACAAGCACTTTGACATAAAAATGTCAAAATCGCCAAAATGGCAGATTGGCGAGTTTACCACTGACCCGACGAGTTGTCGTTTGCCTTATACAATTTTGCAAACTGATTTAAGTGGACTTTATAATATGAAATTGGTGTAGTTTGGTGTTATAAATGCTCGTGCTCGAGAACAATTTGTGAAATAGTTAAAGTAGACTGTTAAATGGACTCGTATAGATTTGTCGCCAAAATCTCCCACGAGGCTGCCAAAGAACATACGCCATCTTTGATGCCACATACCGTACAACACCGATACTTAGTATCTCATTATACTGGACATTGGCAGAATCACTGAAATCTCGGTGGAAGCCATAAATAAATAAAACCGGCCAAGTGCGTGTCGGACCACGCGCAGTGTAGGGTTCCGTAGTTGCGAATGACAACTTTGAGTTCACACTGTTTACACTCACACCTCACAGTCTAACGACCAAAAACATCTAACAATGAAGATTATATGAAATTTTACATTTTCCAGTACATTTTATAAGTTGGTTGCCTATAACTTTTTAGTTTGCACTTAGTACCCAGCTCTGATAGTTTTCCTTTCAACTTCAGTATATATACTATTGCTGTAATTTTTTTCACGTATCCATATATAACCGTTTAGCAGATAGAGGGGGGGGACACGTACCTCTAACAAAATTTTGCACTTTAAAACCAAATATTTCGGAAACGGATCCCTAAATCGAAAAATGGTGTTCTCAACCTGACAATATTTTTCAAAAACCTTTTTAACGATACCCCACACGATGGGTAAATAGAGAAAAAAAAATTACTCCCCCACTTTACTTGTATGGGAGCTACCCAAAAAAAAATATTTTTTCAAGGTTTTTTTCTACGACTTTTTTGCCATGATTAATATACATACTCATACCAAATTACAGTTTTCTAGTACTTATAGTCTCTGAGTAAAACCGCGGACGGACAGACAGACAGACAGACAGACAGACAGACAGACATGGCGAAACTATAAGGGTTCCTAGTTTACTACGGAACCCTAAAAAAGAAAGAAAGGAATTGTGGCAATATTTAATAATTTTGGAGTAAAATTAAGCATTTAATCAATTTATCCCACTATAATCTACGTATGTACGTTCCTATACAGCTTGGTTAAAATACCAATGGTTTGCGAATTACAAGTCGTTTCAAATTTGTATGGAAATCTTGAGAGGCGTATGATTCTCAAACTATTGATAATTTTACCAAGCTGTATAGGAACGTACGTAGATTGTAATGAGATTAATTGATTGAATGCTTAATTTTACCCCAAAATTGTCAAATATTGCCACAATTCTTTATTTCCGTTTGTATGGAGACATGCGCGTCCAGGCGACTCTTAAGGCGCTGTGGTATCACACTAGCGCCACCCAGCAATCAAAATCATATCGAATTTAAAAAACCTATCATGTACATAACTATTAAACTAATTGTAGTACATTTAGTATGGTATTTTGTCATTACTACAAGTAATTTACAAGTGCATTTTAAGAATTTGTAAATTGTTTTAAGGAAAATACTCAGTCATGTTAACATAACCTCTTCAGAAGGCCTTCTTGCTCCGTTGTGGCAGTATGGAATCCTTCGCGAAGCTGAAGAAGGAGAGAAGGCTGTATCTCTTAGCTTTTCGAGAGAGGTAGTCGGTTACCACGTTGTTATCTCCTGCAAAAACAAAAAATAATAAAATATGGATCCCGATAGCCTAGTGCGTGTGCATTATTAGCGCTTTCACATGTTAAGCAACCCAGGGCGCCGTCCCTACGTGGATGGGTGACCGCAAGTAGCATAAAATATCTCCTGTGTGCTTCGGAAGGCACGTTAAGACGTTGGTCCCGGCTGTCAGTATTGATGGCTTTATCTACATAGAGGTGTTATGAGCTGGAGAATCGACCACGTATGCCGTGTGGTTCCCGGCAGAGTAGAATAGGACCACTCCAAGTCTTCTCGTGGATATCGTAGAAGACGACTTAGGAAACAGAAGCTAAACAAAGCTTATAAACAACACAAAGAGCCCGTCTGGCCAGCGTGGAGAGTGTAAGTCAAATCCTCTATCTGCTCTGGCTAATATATGGCTCTGGTAGTACAGAGAGGGTTATGCTCCTGCAGTGGAGACTAAAAAGACCTGATGATGATGATGATGATGACGATCTTACCAAGCAAGGGTTGCTTTTCGCCAGTGGTGGGTAACACGTAGTCGTTCGCTGATAGCGACACGAACAAAGCGAACGGCACCACCCACAGGCACAACGTGAAGTATGCCAGGACCTGCCAAACGGGAAACAACTAGAATTATTACAAATAATACGCACGAAGTATTATAACAATTAATACGCACGTAGCATTCTCTATTAAAAATTAGTCTGCCAACCTAAACGGCAAAAAAATCACGTTTGTTATATGAACTTATATGGGAGCCCCCCTAAAATATTTAATTTTGTTTAAATTATTTATTTTTTAAGGCGAAGTGAGTTCACACACTTGCGCCACCCAGCAATTAATTCATTTACTCCTAAATCAAATCAAATTTAAAAAATCTAATAGCTGATTGCCCTAGTCAATTACTTGTAGTTTTCTTTTTGTTACTTTTCATAGATATTACAATCAAAGTTTAAGAGAACGAATTGTTACCACCAAAAGTGGCCACTTTTGGCGGTAATAATTCGTTCTCCTAATTCATCAAATTAAAAATAGTGAAAACTTGTACCAATAATACTACAAGTAATTTACTAGGGCATTCGGCTATTGGATTTTTAAAATTTGATATGATTTCGGACTTATAGAAATAATTGCTGGGTGGCGCTAGTAAAAGGTAAAAGGTAAAGGTAAAAATGTATTTTGTTTCTCCATAACAGTACATGGTTTAACATTAATAGAAATTACAATTTGACATAAGCCACGACTGTAAGGAGACTGGAGCCTGTATTAGACAAGGCCTGTATCACAGTGCTCCAGGGCTCTCACGCCTGGTTGTACAACATGCGTAGGTACATACAACGTAGTATTTAATACATCTAAAAACTTAAATTACTAAAATTATAAAATATTAAAAGTTCAAAGCATCCGTCTGACATAAATGATATACGAGCCAATTTTATAGATGACTTATCCATTTTTAACCGACTTCAAAAAAAGGAGGAGGTTCTCAATTCGTCAGAATCTCTTTTTTTATGTATGCTCTCCGATTTCTCAAAGACGCCTGGACCGATTTAAGAAATTGTTCTTTTGATCGATAGGTAATACTTTACAGATGGTACCATTAAATTTTTATCGAAATCTGTCGAGCGCTTCTTGAAACTGTGTGTGTCGCTAGTGTGTGAAATCACTTCACCTTAAAGTGGACATATTACTAAAAATTCTGTGAATATTCCAAGAGTCTACCTGTTGCCGTTATTATTATCGAGCAAGAAACCAAACAAGTTTTTTGTATGGAAGACTCCATTAAATATTTATTTTATTCTGTTTTTAGTATTTGTTGGTCAACAAAAACACATAATCTCTGAAAATTTAAACTGTCTAGCTATACCTTTTCATGAGATTCAAACTCATCACAGACGGACATCAAAATCGCAGTAATAGGTCCTGTTTCTTACCCTATGGTTATAACTTATAAGTAGTGTAATGCCACCCACTATTACTACTTGATGGTTAATTGATCGATCGATCGATTGATCGACGAGCGATCGACCGAATCTTTTTATTTTTTATTTCTTTATTCATAAACAATAAAACATTGTATTTGAATTTTTCACACAATACATATCTGAATGTTCAACACACAATCTGGCCGGCTATTTCGTTCGTTTATCCATTCATTCTTTAATTGTATGCACTACGTACATACCTCTGAGAAATTATAGTACACCATCCCAAAGTACTTGAAAGCGACGTAGTGATGTAGGAGGAGAGTCAGAACAGCAGCTATGAACGCTGGGCTGGTGACCCTCACTACAGGAAACTCTCTAAGGAGCACCAGGTGTAGGGCTTGCTGGAGGAGCCCTAGGGCGTTTAGGTGGAGCGGCAAGTCGTCGAACATCATCAGCCCTATGTGCAAGCCTATTGTTATCTGAAATGTTGAGGTATAAACTGTTAAGTTTGCTATTCACAAGCTCCGTGGCGCAACGGTCAACACTTGCCTGCGACACGGATGGTCCCGGGTTCAATCCCCGGTCAAGCCAAGATGAAAAATGATCTTTTTCAGATTGACCTGGGTCTTGAATGTTTATCGATATATGTGTTTGTAATAAAATATAGTATCGTGGAGTTAGTATCCCATAACAAAAGTCTCGAACTTACTTTGGGGCTAGCTCAATCTGTGTTATTTGTCCGTATATATTTATTTATTTATTGATGCATGTGACCCAATCAGACTTATGTAGTTTTCGTCATACCTAAGGAGGTAGACTTGTCACATGTCTTGCTGGAATGTGGTCAGTAAACTGCACTACTATAGACAGGTTCGTAGCTGAAGTACCTATGGAGAATGGATTGCTGACTGCAGTGTTGAGCAATCCATTGTCACATTAAGCAAAATCAGTATACCTCATAAGGAGGTGTATGTCGCTAAGATAAATGTTACACTAGAGGTCCCCCATGTGGCTGGCTGTCATCAATCAAGCTATTAAGTGTACTGAAGCCTCAAAAAAAAGGACTTAGAAGGGGAGTTTTTGGTGGGAAGTCAAGGGATTCAGTTGTCGTTTGACTTATACAATTTTGCAAATTGATTTAAGTGGACTTTATAATATGAAATTGGTGTAGTTTGGTGTTATAAATGCTCGTGCTCGAGAACAATTTGTGAAATAGTTAAAGTAGACTGTTAAATGGACTCGTATAGATTTGTCGCCAAAATCTCCCACGAGGCTGCCAAAGAACATACGCCGTCTTTGATGAAACATACCGTACAACACCGATACTTGGTATCTCATTATACTGGACATTGGCAGAATCACTGAAATCTCGGTGGAAGCCATAATTAAAAAGAAGAAAGAGAGAAGGATTTAAAAAAAAACCTAAGTGCGAGTCAGGAACACACGACGGGTTATAAACATTGTATGTTGGTACAGGTCGCACCAAAATGTATTACGAAAAATATTAGCTGTGAGCTGCGCAGTACGTGCCCCGCCTCCCCCGCGCGCCCCAATGAATCTAATATTGTGTACTGCGCTAAGACTCGCGCGAAGTTCTGAACCGCAATTAAGTTTCGCGCGACCTACACTTCGTTATTTAAAAACACTCAAAAAACACAGTACATCTAAGCACAATGTTCCAACATTGCGCTGAGATGTACTGTGTTTGTCCACCATCTGGACAGGTGACCTGATGAAGTTCCTGACAAAGGTTGTATAACTAATACTATGTTATATTATATTGTCTTCACTAATACTTACAATGACAGTCCATGATATAACGTATTTGGTCGTAACTGTGTATTCTTCCACCAGTTCTGCCAAGTAGTACAAGCCGGCCGCTGCCAAAAGAAGAACCCAATTTTAAAACTTCTTTCACCTACCTGTTATTCAATCATTTTATTTAAAAAAAATATTTGAGCCTTAAAGCTGCAATAGTCTACCTATTGTCAATAGAATTCTCTCATCATCATCATCATCAGGTCTTTCTAGACTCCACTGCAGGAGCACGACCCTCTCTGCACTACCAGAGCCATATACTAGCCTGAGTAGTCAGAGGATTTGGCCTACACTCTCCACGCTGGCCAGACGGGTTGGAGAGATATCTTTGATAATAATAGAATTCTCTCCCAGCCAACCTTTAGGAACAGACAAACAGATAAAGTAAATAGGTGTCAAACAAAAGAAAGATATGTAAGATGTCACTAAGCAAAATATATATATTACATATGTTTATTCATAAGTTATTCTTATATACAGTTAGTCTTGTCATATACATATACAGTTGAGAAAA
The DNA here is from genome assembly GCA_963082605.1 of Rhodophaea formosa. Lineage (NCBI taxonomy): Eukaryota > Metazoa > Arthropoda > Insecta > Lepidoptera > Pyralidae > Rhodophaea > Rhodophaea formosa. The sequence goes on along the minus strand of OY720229.1, from coordinate 5,648,287 downwards.
AAAATGATTTTCTTGTAAATTATTAAGAAATAAAACAGTTAGTGAATACTTTAATAGGAATGACTGACAGTCCTCTTTTCAGAGGTTGCTTAGGGACTGAAGAAATGGCTGGCCATCTACTTCTGGAGTATTGTGACATCTACAAGAGTTCCTGGGTAACCCAGCACCTATGAGCGAGGTCTGCAGATCACCCTCTTTAGTTCTACGCTTTCTAACAAGCTGGGTTGGCTTGGGTAAAACAACAGAAGCAATCAGTAAAGGAAAGAGATCTGGCATCTCCTGTCAACAGAAGGCCGAAAAATGGACATCTTCTGTTCACAGACAATGGATCCAAATAGGCGGCTTAAGAGTGGAAAATAGCCCACGGTAGCAGTAAGCAGTAGGTATAGTTATAGGGTTTTGGATGTTTATCTATATAAGTATCCATCTATTATAAAATATAGCATCATTGAGTTAGTTTCCCAAAAAACAAAAGTCTCAAACTTACTTTGGGGCTAGCTTAATCTGTGAGATCTGTCCATATATATATATTTATAGTTGATTGAAATTGGACAACCTAATCTACTTGGCATCTGATCAAATTTTGAAGTCACAGCATTGGCTGTTTGTTTGTTTGTGTGTGCATATAACTAGTAAGTATATAAATTAAACATTAACAATTATTATTAGAGCAACACCATACTAAGTAATTCTAGGGTTAAGAGAAGGCCGAATAATGTCAGGGGTGTAATCAAAGTCCTAAAAGTTTGTTATTTTACTATAAAATGCTTGTATAACTATATTTAACAAAATGCACAATTTATAACAGAAATACCTATTACTTTAATACACAATCCACTGATTGGTAATTAAGGAAACATATAATACACAACGAATATAAGAAAATACTAAAAATAAGTAATTACAATGTAATTTCTTTCTTTCTAATAACGCTGACGACTTTTATGAAAATTTAAAACAAAAAAAATAGTTACCACTTACCGATAGATAGGGTCACAAAAACTGCTTGTACGACTATCGAAAAAATACTCATTAAATATAAGAATAACATGTTGAATTAATATTTTTCGACTTTGTTTTGAATTTATTTTATTTTTGGAGGTTATACGCGTAGTAGATGTCAATGTCAAGAACGTAATGCTCCGGTTTCCTCCACTGCAGGACCGCACAGTGCGGCCACTATCCTCGGTGGATCATGGGTGGATATCATTGACCTATTAATCCTAGTGGATATAGACGACGGTCACGCACGACCGACATAAACCATCAGTGTTGCTGTTGATACACCTGCCATTTGTTTGAAATAAATATGTTATTTATATAATAAATAATTATATTATTATATATTAAATGCAAGCAAGTCTAAACAAGTAAAAAATCCTGAAAAAAATTGTGCGCGTGTCTGACTCGCACACTATTTTTTGCAGAGTTCCGTGCCATTATCTATACAAAATTAGACTATATGATTTTAAGCTTTCGCGGTCACAATCACCATTATGTTCACTACGGGACTTACCGCGATGGCAGCTGCAATGTTGAAGAAATATCAGACAGGACTCAAAAATAATCGCGGAAAGTTCCGTAGTGAACATAATAACATTAGACTATTAAGAAAAATCCGCAAAAAACATATATTTTGTATGGAAGCCCCCTTAAATATTTATTTTATTTTGTATTATATATTGTATATCATTCGTTTTAAAGTGAATATGCAACCAAATATTCTGTGTAACCGTTGCTGTTATTAATATCGAACAAAAAATGGCAATAAAATCACGTGTGTTGTATGGTGTCCCCCCTTGTATATTAATTTTATTCTGTTTTTAGTAATAGTTGTTATAACGGCAACAGAAATACGATATCTGTGAAAATGTTGTCTAGATAGCTATCAAGGTTTATGAGATACAGCCTGGTGACAGATGTACAGGCAGACAGATGGACATCGAAGTCTTAGTAATAGAGTCTCGTTTCTCCCCTTTGGGTACGGAACCCTAAAAAGGAGATCAATTTGACCAGCCCATACTACAGCTTGGGCTACAACCCCAAGTAAAGTATTTAATATTGTCATTGCTCGGTTTTATTTTATGTCAGTCTATTCTAGCAGCGTCAAAACATGTGTGCCGAATTCCAAAAGTATATGTAGGTATAATTATTGGAATGTGTGTCTTGTCCACGCATCGCATATCTCTCTAAAAATATAAGTGATTCTGATTGCAAAGACTACTAGGTATATTGACTTACTTAGGGATTGTACAAGTTTGATCAAAATCAGTTCAATCAAAAAACCGGCCAAGTGCGTGTCGGGCCACGCGCAGTGTAGGGTTCCGTAGTTGCGAATGACAACTTTGAGTTCACACTGTTCACACTCACACCTCACAGTTTACCAACCAAAAACATCAAACAATGAAAATTGTGTGAAATTTTACATTTTCAAGTACATTTTATAAGTTGGTTGCCTATAACTTTTTAGTTTGTACTTAGTACTCAGCTCTGATAGTTTTCCTTGCAACTTCAGTATATATTACTGCTGTAATTTTTTTCACGTATCTATATAAAACCATTTATCAGATAGAAGGGAGGACACTTACCTTTAAGAGGGCCCTTCCCCGACCGACTATCGTCAACGCGAGCATGGTCGAAAAGCTTGTTCCGTCCAGTGCAATGTCAGATAAAGATTAAAAGCGAAAAGAGCCCCTTGCCCTCGTCTCCCGAACACCTCTTTCTGCCACATGGTAGCAAGCTAGTGAGTACGCGAAGATATTGAACGAAAAATAGTGTGCGGAAATTTCATTAAACTTGTTTCAAGAAATACGTATTTATTAGAAAGCCTTACAAGTTTATGAAAAAAACGTTGTACATCTAGAATCTCCATTACATTTCCAAGGTTTATGAATAAATATTTTCTTTACTGTTACAATAAATGAGTACATTATAAACGCCCAAAGTTCACATAAAATTTGTGCAAAAAAGCGGATTTTTGGAGGCTAATACTGAAGTTGTTTCTCTAAATTTAGATTTTTCGTTTTGATAGAAACCCAGATATGGCGCACAAGATACCTATTAGTTAAAAACCTTCAAAGAAAGATTTGTAACACTGCCATAATCACGTACGAGCGTTTGTATGAAAAGATAGACGGGTTGGCCGCCCTTAACAAACATTTGCACTTTTTTTTTTTTTTTTTTTTTTTTTTTTTTTTTTTTTTTTTTAAACTTTAAAACCAAATATTTCGGAAACGGATCCCTAAATCAAAAATGATGTTCTCAACCTCTCAATATTTTTTAAATACCTATTTAACAATACCCTACACGATGGGTAAATAGAGAAAAAATATTTACTCCCACTTTACATGTATGGGAACAACCTTAAAAAAAAATTTTTTCTACTATTTTTTGGCATAACTATTAGACATACCCATACAAAATTATAGCTTTCTAGTACTTATAGTCTCTGAGTAAAGCCGCAGACAGACGGACAGACAGACATGGCGAAACTATAAGGGTTCCTTGTTTACTACGGAACCCTAAAATAATCCGACAAAACTCTTTAGTTTAGTTTTGTTCTTGTTGGGTGTATGTTAACTATGCCATACATACAACAAAACCAATTAAAAAGAACTTGCTCAGCTTGTAAAGTCGAACTTTACGAGTACAAGAATATTATTAAATTGAGTCCAATTGCTACAGATATTTTCCTCCATGTGCGAATAAAAGGGGATACATTTTAATTTCTGATTTAATAATTTGTTTAAAGAAATCTGAGTCGAAGAAAAAGTTACAGACCTTCGTTTTATAATATGATGAGTTTCAACATGATCTTCTAAATCGGGTGGATATGCTTAGTTTCATTTGCTAAATAGGTATAGTATCAATATCACAAACTGTAATGAGATACTATGACCTACTCAACATTCAAAAAATACTATACTTTAGTCTGTTCTATAGTATATTTTCATGCTTGTTTTTAAATTCAGATTTCTTCACTAGATCAACAATCGATAATAAAAAAATTTAAAGATCATCTGGACACTAGCAAATTTACTCAGATATCAACATAGCTGCGGTGAACTTTGAGCACTGCAGGCACGCACGACCGTAGGAAACGCTGTCCATAGAACCCACCCAAACTTATTTTCATAGAAAATGTGTGGGTGATGCTTAGAGTATCAATATTAACTATAGAGCGCGCCTCTATGAGTATGAACCGTAAGCACGGGTATGAACAGCTTCAAAACAGTGCGAACGTCGCGATTAGTCACACGAGGTCACGCGCACGGATGGTTTCTCCCGCCATTATTTTTCGTATTTACAATAATTATGATGAAAAGTCCAGTGCCGAGTTATGAATATGATTCCCGGAAGCATAATAAAAGGAATAATGATATTACTTTTAATTAATAAGTCCTATTTTGACTCTAAAACATAGATTTTTCTATAATTGACTAGGGCGAGAAAGGGTGTTGCGAGAGGCGCGCGGGCGGGTAAACACAGCACGCGGTTCCGCGTCCCCCGCTTTACTCCTCCCCGCAATAGATTTAGTGTTGTACCACGTCGGATGTGGATTTTTGTACTTTTACTAGTATTATGGTTTTTATGATAAATAGTGATTTATTTTAAGTGATAATAAAATTATTTCAACTAAAAACAAAAAAAAATCTGCTGCATTTTTTTTAACTCCATACGAAAATAAGGGAATTATATCATATGTATGACCGCTATGGGTGTTTGTGTCTATCTGCGTCGAACGCTGCTGTTAAACGGTTGAACCAATTTGGATGCTTTATTGGGTTCCGTAGCCGAATGGCAAAAAACAAAACCGTTATAGATTCATCATATCCGTCTGTCTGTCTGTATATCACAGTTTTTTTTATACCGATACTATTAATACTACACAGTTGAAAATTTGGTAGTTAGACGTAGGTATTCTGTTAGTTGTTAAATAAATAAATAAATATATACGGACAAATCACACAAATTGAGCTAGCCCCAAACTAAGTTCGAGACTTGTGTTATGGGATACTAACTCAACGATACTATATTTTGTAATAGATACTTATATAGATAAACATCCAAGACCCAGGTCAATCTGAAAAAGATCATTTTCCATCTTGACCTGACCAGGGTCGAACCCGGGACCTTCCGTGTCGCAGGTAGGCGTGTTGACCGCTGCGCCACGGAGCTCGTCAAGTGTTAAGCTATGTCAGATACCTTAAGGCAGCTCGAAAAATGTGACATTTGTGTTGGCACACATGAGACGCAAATCATTCAATATTTATCAATACTACAAAAAACCACAATCTCAAAATGTGGTAGGTACCTATATATTTGGAAAATAACGCTAAAAGTGAGTTCGTATCTAATAAACTATCGACAAATTTAAACGATTATCAAGTCTCAAACCGAATCATGATTTATTAAGAGTGAGTTACATCCAAAGACTCGCTCGGATGTAACTCATTTGCAACGTTTCGCAAGGACGCGATGCCCATCACTACCGACCGCTACATCTATAGATACAAATCTATAGAACATCTGCTTACACTCTGCACAACGGCGAAAAAACGATAGGAGCGCTCTATAGTTATATTGATACTCTAAGGGGTGATGTCATTTGACGTTTCGCTGAGGAGCGCACGATTGCGGTCGTTCAGTGGAGGAAACCGGAGCATAACGCACAACGTGACGCATGGCATGGTCACGCTCACGCTCACGCGCGGACCACCAACCACTGCCCAAAAACTGCCTAGGTATATGGATATCAGGGCATAAACCAATTTGTGGCCTCCAATAGAAATTCAAAAAAGAATCATCGATTCGTTACACTCACTCCAATCTCTCTATGGCTGAGAGGCGGTTCCGAACAACTCTGACAACAGGTTGTGCCTCAAGGGTTGTGCATGGTCGACTGACCGTGTCGCCCATACGAAATGATGATGATGACTCTCTATTGCCTAAAACATAAAGCAGTCGGTTGTCCGATACAAATAATAGTAACTTCTTCGTAAATTGTACTACCAACCGAGCGGCACAGGCAGAGCTACATACAACTACAACTTCTCAATCCATATGATGGTGACCCCTACACTCGCCACAAGAACTAACACGAAGACCCAACTGTGAATATGGCGAGACAGCAAATAACTACGAAACTTCTCAGAAGATGGCGCTGCACAATCCTGAAACGCGCAAACAAAGTTTCTTCGATTTGTGACATAAATAAGACCTCCGACAGAACTCAGTCGGAGCCGTACGGTTCCCTGGGCGCACACCTTGCCCAGCGGGAAGATCTTCCCTTTGTGGCGGTCGAGCACACAACCTCGCTCCCGCTACTCATACTTCCATACTAATATTATAAATGCGAAAGTAAATTTGTCTGTCTCGCTTTCGCGCCAAAGCTACTGAACCGATTCAAATTAAATTTGGTACACAAATATACTCGTAGTCTAGAGCCTGAGAAAGGAAACTGGCTACTTTTTACCAATTTGGTACACAAATATACTCGTAGTCTAGAGCCTGAGAAAGGAAACTGGCTACTTTTTACCAATTTGGTACACAAATATACTCGTAGTCTAGAGCCTGAGAAAGGAAACTGGCTACTTTTTACCAATTTGGTACACAAATATACTCGTAGTCTAGAGCCTGAGAAAGGAAACTGGCTACTTTTTACCAATTTGGTACACAAATATACTCGTAGTCTAGAGCCTGAGAAAGGAAACTGGCTACTTTTTACCAACAGATAGGTAAGCTACTTTTGTCTCCGCAGATAAATTCGCTGGCACAGTTAATATATAGTTACTTAATATTAATCTAGACACGCGGAAACGTATCAAGCCAAGTTCAAGTAACAGAACTGGCGAACAGCACCGTGGACCGTGGGTAATATTACACGAACCACTTTTGACCCCGTCATAACTCAAAAACTGTTTCATTCACACGTGTCAAATTTGGCTCTTATACTTGCGACGAGTTTACCAAAACCACAGATATTATAAAAAAAAATTTTTCATGTCTGTGTCTGTGACCAAAACGAGTAAACATGATTATTTTTTTAAAACCCAGACGAGAATTAAATCCAAGAAGATTTGAATACAAACTTCTGGAAAAAAGTTTAAACGAAAATATCAGTCTGATTGACATGCATTTCACGGGTGACAGTTGACTTGTTCTTCTATATCATAGAGATGAAATAATCCTGACTTCTCGTTATATAATTCATGAAATAATGGGTTTGACGAATTATATCCTATTTTCATCGCTGCTTCCCTTCTGTATCGCAAAAGACACAGTGCCTACATTCCTTATAGATTATGAGCAGGTGCTTAATAACTTGTTCCTTGAGCAGAATCCATTCGCTAAAGTTTCTGCTCCGCAATTCACCGAAATCGTCCAAAATGCAATCAGACAGTTTGCTGTAGTCGTTCTCTTTGTAGAAGAAACCTTCAGCACTGAAGATGTAAGCATCAAAGACGACAAAGGAACACCGTTTGCGTACCTTCACGAAGAAATAATGAAAGAAAGACTTATATTTATTCCTAATGTCGTTACCCCTGTGAAAGTGATCACGCGACTTCTAAAGCCAATGGCAAAAAACGTATTTGTTTTAAAGCCTGGTCAGCTGTTTCATTCGACAGAAAATTTGAATTATTTCTACGTGTACTTCAATGATAATAAGAATGAGACGCGACCAATGGCGTTGCGTCGCCATGATTTGGTAATACAACATGTCTACGAGACGATTCGCAAGATCGCAGGCGGCTCCGTACTGGGCATTTACACAGGAAAAGTAAATCCAGTCTCTATCCCTACTTATGAAAGGGGCGCTGTAGCTGGCGACGGCCCTTCTAGTCCTGTAGACCGAGGCCTGATTTTGTCGTCGCGCTCTGCGTTGTATCGCTTTAAGGGTAAGCTTTTTCAGCTGCTACTTCCAGCTGCTACAGCCAACCGATCCATAATCACACCAAATCGCCACACCAGTGTGACTATGGTGAAATGTGACACCCAAACACGGATGTGCAAAGTAAATAAAGATTTTTTTGAAATAAGGGTCATTTTCAGGGGCCCAATTACAAAATTTAAAAAAAAAGTTTTGCAAACCTTACTGTGTCATATATCAAATAAAAGGGGTCATTATGAGGATCTTTAAAATATTTTTTTTTTGTTCGGGTAAAATCAATACTTTTGATTTTATTCACGAAAGAAGGCAAAAATTGACCATTCCCTCCCCCCCCTTCCCCCCTGATCTCCGAAACTACTGGGCCGAAACTTTTGAAAAAATTACAAAATGTAGTTCATTCCTTGAAGATTACAGGAAAAATAATAAGAATTCTATCACTTGAAAATAAAGTGGTAAACTCACTATGACAAGTTCACCTTAGGAAATAGTTCACTAAAACACTACTAGACAGCGCTAGTCAATTGAATAAAACAGTTTTGCACATTGTGTGTGTGTACACGAAGCATATTGTACGGAACCCTCATTGCGCGAGTTTGACTCACACTTGGCCGGTTTTTTAAATAGTGCTATGTCAAGGTTATATTCCCCCATTATCTTTGTGCCCAGGGCCTCCAAGAGGTTTTAAGACACAAAACCCTCCCAATGATAGCAGTCATTGAGGGAGCCTGTTCAGCAGTGGATTTCATACGGCTACGACGATGATAATACTCGTAAATATACGGACTAATCACACAGATTGAGCTAGGTGGCTAGCCCTAAAGCAAGTTCTTAAGTAAGACTTGTGTTCTGGGATACTAAGTCAACGATACTATATTTTATAACAACTACATATACATGGCGAAATTTTGATCGTTCTGGACCATCAAAGGGGTGATTCAGCCCGTCGATATGAACCATTTTTCCTATGGGACCAATGCTGGAAACTCAAATTTTATTTCGACATTTTCATACAAAAGTGTTCAGCCGCCCGGGCAATTTGTATAGGAAGGTCTAAATTTTTTTCGAGTTTACAGCATTTGTCCCATAAGTAAAGTTTTTTATATTGACAGGCTGAATCACCCCTTTGATGGTCCGGAACGATCAAAATTTCGCCATGTATAGATAAACATCCAGGACCCCACATCTGAAAAAGATGATTTTTTATTTTGAAATGACCAGGGATCGAACCCGGGACCATCCGTGTCACAGGCGTGTTGACCGCTGCGCCACGGAGCTCGTCAAAATTGACGATATTTGCTGTCGCGAGTTGTCGACTGTTGACAATGATGAAGCTTAAAATATGATTTTTCCAGGTCTCACAATTGATTCGGGAGACCGCACCCGTCGTGCGTTCTTCGACGAGGATGGTTCCACCAACCCAACGGCCGACCTAACACCACCAGAAAAGAGAACTGATGACAGCTTAGCATCTACTGTGGTGGTTGGAGAATACCAATTGGAGTTCTTTTTCTTGATGCAATCGACCCGCTGGCGCTTAGGTAAAGCTGAAACCTTAGATTATATAAAAAGCCTAGATAGACTTTATTAGCCTAAAAGCAACTATCATGCACACACATTGCTACCAATTTTGATGGCATTGACAGACAGGATGCGTGTGCTAAGTGTGCTAACACGAAGCTGCTAAAACATATATTTTGATAAAACTGTTGGAAACTAGAAAATAGAAAGATTAATTTGTTATTGAACTAAACATCAATACATAAAGATACTTACTAGAAATAATTTAACTGAAATACCTAGGCTTAGAATACAAACAATTATACATCTAGCTAATTTAAAACCGCAATATACTTATATTGCGGTTTAGGTACTTCTGAAAGTCTAAACCACTTCACGGTGCCATGCCAACCAATATAGGTAACAAAAACAGTTTAATCTTTTAATTTCGGGCAGCTCCGCGCTGTAACTGCCGTAAAACGTCTATTTTTTCGTCGCGCAGTTAACCTTATTTTTCATGGAATACTAGCATGAAAAAAATATGAAGTACAGACTGTTCAAAGATCAAAATAAATGATTACTTACATCAAAATATTTTCAAAAAAATATTTAAAACCTAGGAAAATAAAATGGCAAAAATCTATATCCACAAAAGGTTTCGTCGCGAATTACTTGATATTTTCAGCGATAATTACCATTTTTTTACATCTATAAAAAGTTAAACTTACTGATCTAAATGGTTACCTAAAAATATTACAAGGGATTATAAATTAAAACCGACAAAAAGCGGCCGAAATGACAGATACGGGTTCGAACTGAGATCGACTACCGGCATCGCCACATTTAACCTTATTTCATTACTAGTACGTACTATTATTATTAGGTGTTACAGCGCCACAGACTCCAAATAAAAACTGATGATAAATTGTAAATAGGTATGAAAGTATCAATATTTTTGTTTATTGCGCTTGATTTCTAGTAATTAAATTATTATTTCCTACTGTTTAGTTCAAAGTTTATTCACTTACGCATAGAGTTGAAGTAGGTTTTAATTTTTTTTGTTAAAAATAAGTAATTTTATGTTTCCATTTTCAGTGGGTGTCGTTGTCCAATCAAAACAGAGGAAAAATGTCCACATTCACTTGCCTTGATTCGCGAAAGAATAATAAAACAAATAAAATTAAACCAAACTACATCCGTTTACATTTTTTTTTGTATTTGTTGATTTTTTCAAAAAGCGCTCAATATATGACTATAAAATTATATGGGATCACCTATAATGTAACAGTATATGTTACGTAGGTAACGTATATGTTATATATAACCCTCGTCATTAGACCTGTCATTTTTGTTGTGTGCTGTGCTTGAACGGCATAATGTCACGGAGATGAATATTATGCTGCGCTGGATGTGTGGGGTTTACCCAGCAACACTATGTGAGAAACGCTCGTATTCGCGGCATTCTCCATGTCTGTCACATAGCGCAAGCTGCAACATGGCCGCCTATGATCTTCATCTTCTCCATCAGGTCTTTAGTAGTCTCCACTGCAGGAGCATGACCCTCTCTGTTCTCCGTGCGCAGCGGTCAACACGCCGGCCTGCTACACGGATGGTCCCGGGTTCGATCCCCGGTCAGGTCAAGATGGAAAAATGATCTTTTTCAGATTGACCTGGGTCTTGGATGTTTATCTATATATGTATTTGTAATAAAATATAGTATCGTTGAGTTAGTATCCCATAACACAAGTCTTTCTTAAGAACTTACTTTGGGGCTAGCTCAATCTGTGTGATTTGTCCATATAAAAAAAAAAATAAAAAAAAAATATATTAGCCAATAAGTCAGAGGATTTAGCCTACACTCTCCACGCTGGCCAAACGGGTTGGAGAGGTATCTTTAATATAAGCTTTGTTTAGCTTGTGTTCCTTAAGTCGCCTTCTACGACATCCACGGGCAGACTTGGAGTGGACCTATTCTACTTTGCCGGAGACCACACGGCGGGCGGGGACCAAACGGTAGCGAAGAAGTAACGTGCCTCGAATAAATGACTTGTACTTTTTTTTAGATCGCATAAAACTGTACGAAGACAGTGAGTGGGTAGGGGACCATAACTTTTCATCGTACATCGGTGCGCCGTATGGCATGTCTTATGTTTGCGACGAGCCGCTCATATTCTACAACACCAGAGACCATAGCGCCATGGTCATACCGGAGTATCAGGTACACTTATGTTCCAAAGCCTGTGGTACTATTTTTGAACGAGTGACCACTGGCTTCGAACGATTTTTGTATGGAAAAACTGCACGTTTGCGAACGGCGGAATTTCAAAAATCCTCCTGAGCTCGTTATATTAAGAGTCCCACGTAAAGCACCAATCCCATACAAACGTAGTTTGGTTTTAGTTTTACAACAGTTAAGCCAATCTCCACCAAATTTCGTCCAGATTTCAATTTTAAAAACAATACTTATACAAAATAACAGCGAATACAAGTTTTCGATAGGAAACTTCAACTCGCTGTAATTTTGTATAGGTATTGTTTTTAAAATTGAAATCTGATTATAAACATCAATATGCCTTATACGGTCGTATGTACGAAATTTGGTTGAGATTGGCTTAACTGTTGTAAAACTAAAACGAAACTACGTTTGTATGGGATTGCGGCTTTACGGTGGGACTCTTAAGATACCATACGGATTTGAATCCTCCAAATCCGTATGGCGACAGCGACGACGCTACATTGCAGTTTTATATAAAATTATCTTACATTTACTAATTATTGTTCAAAAGCTACAGACTAAGTACTAGCATTTCGGAAACGACCTCTGCAGAGAAACGCCGAAAGAAACTCTTTTCAAAAGTGGTCGCCTACTCGCCTGAAGGGTTTTGTATGATTATATTATATTTTTCTTTTTTACTTCCTTTTTAGGGTTCCGTAGTAAACTAGGAACCCTTATAGTTTCGCCATGTCTGTCTGTCTGTCTGTCTGTCCGTCCGCGGTTTTACTCAGAGACCATAAGTACTAGAAAGCTGTAATTTGGTATGAGTATGTATATTAATCATGGCAAAAAAGTCGTAGAAAAAAATGTTGAAAAAAAATTTTTTTTTGGGTAGCTCCCATACAAGTAAAGTGGGGGAGTCAATTTTTTTTCTCTACTTACCCATCTTGTGGGGTATCGTTAAAAAGGTCTTTGAAAAATATTGTGAGGTTGAGAACACCATTTTTCGATTTAGGGATCCGTTTCCGAAATATTTGGTTTTAAAGTGCAAATTTTTGTTAGAGGTACGTGTCCCCCCCCTCTATCTCCTAAACGGTTATATATAGATACGTGAAAAAAATTACAGCAGTAGTATATATACTGAAGTTGAAAGGAAAACTATCAGAGCTAAGTACTAAGTACAAACTAAAAAGTTATAGGCAACCAACTTATAAAATGTACTGGAAAATGTAAAATTTCATACAATCTTTATTGTTAGATGTTTTTGGTCGTTAAACCGTGAGGTGCGAGTGTAAACAGTGTGTACTCAAAGTTGTCATTCGCAACTACGGAACCCTATACTGCGCGTGGCCCGACACGCACTTGGCCGGTTTTTTCCATCTGTTTTCATTATACAATATCATTATGCATTCATTATTTTTGGGACATGTTTTGTTTATGTTTACGATCGAGTGGGCAAATTACAAAAATTTACATTTTCGCTTTGATGGTCGCTACAATACACCTTCTGTATGAGTCACATAACACTTTAGGTCATTTTTGCGTTTTTTTGCGCACGAACTTTCAGGCCGAGTATATATGACAATCGCCAACGAAGCGGGCGTGGCGTGCCTCCAGCGCGCATTGTTCGATGTTACCCATAAAAATAATAATCTTTAATTAGTTTAGAAAAACTAAAAAAAACACGCTTTTAGCACGCTAGTCATATATTGTCCGACCGGGAAGTGGGTCAAATTAAGATTGCAAGATTTTCTTACACACAAGTGAATCTAATAAGAGCGTGTTAAAAAATAAATAAACCCTGAAGGCACTTTTTTATGTCATAGGACGGTAAACGAGCAAGTGGGTCTCCTGATGGTAAGTGATCACTGCTGCCCATGGACAACTGCAACACCAGAGGTGTGACAAGAGCGTGGCCGGCCTTTTATTTTTCCCTCCTAGATGGGATAGGCCTCCCACTCTCTCGCTCACCGAACGAAGCATAGCAGCGGTAAAGCTACTAATCAAACGTCGGTTTTCCGTGAGAGTGTGGTACTTCCCTGGAAAAGCCAAAAAAAATCATGTTACTAGCGTGAATTTCACCGGTAGCGTAGCTCTACCACAACTAATCTTGGCACTTTGGCGTCACAACCTCAACATAAGTAAATTAAAAACAAAAATATTGGTTTTGTAATTTTAGTTCTGCCCACCGCTGAATGCTTCCAGATTCAGCCATTTAGATCGGAGGATTCACAAGGCGGCTCGGGCGAGCCAGCGGCGGCCGCCGCCGATTCTCCACCAGCCGCCGAAGACGAGGTAGCCAGGCGCACGGCCGATGATAGTAAGTTCAACCAAGTCTCATTTAAGGTGTTATATTAGTACAAACATACACTAGTTATCATCGTCTCAAATAAATAAATAAATACGGACGAATAACACAGATTGAGCTAGCCCCAAAGTAAGTTCGAGACTTGTGTTATGGGATACTAACTCAATGATAATATATATTTTATAATAAATACTTATATAGATAAACATCCATGACCCAAGTCAATCTGAAAAAGATCATTTGCCATCTTGACCTGACCGGGGATCGAACCCGGACCTTCCGTGTCGAAGGCAGGCGTGTTGACCGCTGCGCTACAGAGCTCGTCATCATCAGCCGGCCTATTTACTAACTCGGATGACAGGTGTCGATGCCTATCAATCTAGGATTTGCTCTTACAATGCGGTTTTTGTATTTCAAATAAAAAGTTCGAGCAAGCAAAACTCGCATTGTAATTGTAAATTCTAGATTGATAGGCATCGACACCTGTCATCTGAGTTAGTAAATAGGGGGGGCAGGTCTTTTTTAGACTCCACTGCAGGAGCATGACTTTCTCTGTATTACCAGAGCCACATATTAGCCAGAGAAGTTAAAGGATTTGGCCTACGGGTTGTAAAGTTCTCTTTGATGTTTGCAAGCTGTTTCCTAAGCCACTTTTTACGACATCCTCTCTGTGCTCCTATTCTACTTTGCCGGGAACCACCGGGAATAAATCCCTGTCTGATGTAATACTGATGCGACTCAACCACTATAATTACGGACAAATTGTACAGCCAGCTGAACACTTTTTTATGGGGATGTCAAATTTTAGGTAACCTGGAGTTTGGAGAGGCCGTGCAGTGCACCCCTTACTTCACCATAGGCATTCTGAGCGGGTTGATGGTGTCCGCTCTATGCCTCAGCATCTTGATTTCCGGTGTCTTCTGCCTCTACCACTGCGAGACGAATAGCCGCTTCGACGATCCGCTGGCGAAGCAGATTGTCATACCCTCGGTGGGAGATTAGCAGTGCCTGTTTCAGTGGGCGAGGGAGATGGGCTAGTACAAGTCGCGAGGCTTAAGCTGACCTTTGCATTTTTGTGAGTGCACATAGGTAGTGTAGGTGTGACATCGGCCAAAAGCGCGGCGTATCTCCACCGCGCACCTGTCACACTTCACCCTTGTACTGATAGTAGGTAGCAGCGTGACGTGTTTAATTCTTAATATTTTGTTTTTGTGTTCGATTTATTTGTGAAATGGCTGCAAACACAAGTAAATGAAGAATACGAAAACCTATAAGCCAAGTAAAAGAAATATTATGTAGGTAATTAATTAGTTGTTTTAAAGACATGAACGTTACATAAAGCATTTAGGTATTTTTAAGTTTTTTGTCTAACTCTACTTTTAGTGATTACTCACACTAATGCAAAGCTCAGCTTCGCCTTCCAGACTTTACCGGCGTTACAATCAGAAGCGCCCTTGGCGATATTTCTATGCGCACCCAATCACACAAGGGGGGGCGCAAACCACATCTCTTTACTCTGCGCACTGGTTGCCCAACCGCGTGCCACCCTAACGCCGCTACTGGCTACTACATACAGGCACGAAAACATGATTTTTATAAGGAACAAGCCTTTAAAAAGCACGACTGGTTAGGAATTAAAAATACAGCTTATGTTTGAAGGTGTGACAATTCCAACAATACCTCGTCCTTATTTGTTGAGGCATTTAGAAGTAACATTTAATAAATTAAACTAAAATAAACTAATTACATATTAAATAATTATGAAAAATTAACCTAAAACTAAACACCTTAAAAAATATGATAAAATACCTAAAATATATTATTAAAAGGAGTCCCTTTAGGCAAGGTTCCAAAGATACTTAGATATTTAGAATTTCATACATATGTACGTGAAAAACCACCTGTTAAGGGCAGTCACCCTGTTGGGTTCTATTTTGAACAGATTTTATGTTTGAACTAACTATGTTCTTCGTGTGAAGTTGAGTTAATGTAGGATCTATGTATGTGTGTAAATCGTAAATACATAAGTATGTGAGTTATTTATTCCACCATAACCTACCTCTAAATGCCCCATTGGATTTGGACTTACATAATTATAGCCTATGACACTTGTAGATTAAATTAGTTTTCTTCAGGTGAAAGAATAGGTATTGAAAATCGGGTCTGTAGTTTCGGAGCCTATTCAATGCAAACAAACAATTAAATATTTCCTCTTTAATATAAATATAGACATCATTTCTGACAAAACAGTCGTAAATTCTTATTTTTAGAAAAATGACGTTTGTTCCTTAAAATATCATTGCCCATGCAAAAATGTCACTTCTGTACATAATAGTCATAATTTTTTAATTTTCAAATTGACATTTAATAGATCATATTTGTTTTAATTTATAAGGGTCGAACAGGAGTTTTTGGTGGGAAGTCAAGGGGTTCAGTTGTCGTTTGCCTTATACAATTTTGCAAATTGATTTAAGTGGACTTTATAATGTGAAATTGGTGTAGTTTGGTGTTATAAATGCTCGTGCTCGAGAACAATTTGTGAAATAGTTAAAGTAGACTGTTAAATGGTCTCGTATAGATTTGTCGCCAAAATCTCCCACGAGGCTGCCAAAGAACATACGCCATCTTTGATGCCACATACCGTACAACACCGATACTTAGTATCTCATTAAACTGGACATTGGCAGAATCACTGAAATCTCGGTGGAAGCCATATTTAAAAAAGAAAGAAAGAAAAAAAGGGTCGAACAAATATTATGTAAGCAGCGAGAAACATAATGCTTGTCTTTTTTTGATCGTATGGGGGACGAACAGCTTTGCATAGTGTTACTTCAGCAACATTTCCATAATTAAACCAATAGAATGATACCAATGTCGTTTATCGTTAAATTATTAATTCTGTGCCAATGTTTACGTAAACTTGGGGGGAAGAGGTGTATGACAGCTTTTCTTTGCTGCTAAGAGAGGGTTAAAAGTTGCTTTCTTACGTAATATTTGGACGGCATCTTATGTTTCTAATATATCTAGGTTCGTTTATGTTATGTTAATACACCTAAAATCATGTTGCTTTTTTATGAACTGAGCAAAACGTTCAAAACTTTTATACTTATGAAATAATCGCTCAATCGCTTGTTCAAAACAGATATTTTCCATTTGCTAATAATACAGTTCTTATGACATCGAAACTTGGATCGTAATGATGTATTTACGGCACAAGTACTTTTTACTTTACACCAATCACAACCGCTCAATAGCCCAATGTCACAAATAAATAAATAAATTTAAATATACAGGGACATATCACACAAATTGAGCTAGCCCCACAGTAAGTTGTGAACTTGTGTCGCAGGATATTTATAATATATACTTATATAGATAAACATCCAAGACCCAGGTCAATATGAAAGAGATCTTTTTCCATCTTGACCTGACCGGGGATCGAACCCGGGACCCCCGTGTCGCAGACTAGCGTGTTGACCGCTGCGCCACGGAGCTCGACCTGAGCCACAGATGCAAAATTGAAACTTTTTCATAGAATCCGAGCAGAGTTTCAAGTTCAGCATTAAAACTTTTTTTTGATGCGTGAGGTGTAAATTTTTTAACTGACTTCGAAATGGAGAATGTTATAAATTAGGTTGTATGTACTTTTTGTAAAAAAAAAAACCTGAGTAATTGTACCTGATTATTATAAATGTATTTTTATAAACTGCTTTAGTACCTAACTTTTATAAATTCCTTATTTGCTGAACAGCAATCTTGTTTTAGACTAAAACTCAAGCCTAGCATAATGCTTAACTTATTGTAGTCTTTATTTATTTACTTAATACCTTTTTATAAGCGTGAGTAATCTGGTATTTGCCTGTTACCCAGGGTGTTATAATTGACAACATGTACTTAACCGGAAGTGGTACTTTTTATATATGTATATACTTCCATATTTTTTATAATTTTTTTAGACCAGAATTTTTTTTTTATGAATTTTTGAAAATAGGGCACAAACGTAGGATTTATGAACAAATATCTGTGCCTTATTTCATGTCATTGTCGATCTGACGTAAAATAATGACATTGACAGGACTTTGACTTCTCTGAGTTGCCAGATTTGGGAAATTTTACCTGGAAGTCTGGAAATTTTCTAACGGCCTCTCCCAATGTGAATATAAATAAATACCATTTAAAAAAATTATAAAAAATATGGAAGTATATACATACAAAATACTTTCGATTGCATATATAAAAAGTACCACTTCCGGTTAAGTATATGTTGTCAATTATTTGCTCAAGCCTAGCACAATGCATAACTTAGTCTAGTCATTATTTATTTATTTAATACCTATTTATACGCGTGACTCATCTGGTATTTGTCTGTGGCCTAGGGTGTTATAATTATTTGCTCAAACCTATCAAAATGCATATTCTAGTCTTAATTTATTTACTTAAGGCGCTCTTATAGTAACACTAGCGCCACCAAACAATTAATTCTTTCAATGCTAAATTATATCAAATTTTAAAAATCCAAGAAGTACGTAACTAGTACTAGTATTTTTGTATTCATTCTAATATTTGTCTGATACATTAAGAGAAAAATCGGTTAACGCCAAAAGTGGCCACTTTTGGCGTTAACCGATTTTTCTCTTTAAATATGGCACTAGTAAATTACTTGTAATACATAAAAAATACTACAAGTAATTTACTAGTATTGGACTTGTAAAATTTTTAAAATTCGATTTAATTTAGGATTTAAAGAATTTAATTGCTGGGTGGCGCTAGTAATGCTATAGGAGCGCCTTAATACCTATTTATATACGCGTGAGCAATCTGGTATTTATCTATGAGCCAGGGTGTTGTAATTATTTGCTCAAGACTTACATAATGCTTAACTTATTCTAGTCTTAATTTATTTACTTAATACCTATTTATACCTGGTATTTCTCTGTGACCCAGGTTGTTATAATTATTTGCTCAAGCGTAGCACACTGCATAACTTAGTCTATAAATTTATTTACTTATTACCCATGCTTATTACCTATTTTTAAGTCATTTGTCAAAATCATGTCATGTCAACCTTTTTTTTTAAACTTTGTTATAATTAGCGATGCGGATGTGATTTCCCAGATTCCCGCTCAATCCCTTGACAAGCTTTTAAGTCTCTGACTTACTCGTAAAGTAAATGGTAGAGAGTACCTAAACTCCCCGTCATAAGAAGCTATAAATTTTGTAAACAAATGTTCAGGGATTCGCAACATTTGGATGAAATAGAAAATAGTATTTATGTTGTATATTTTTGTGTCAAATGGTAAACCAAAAAACAGATGGTTAGAATTCTATTTCCATAAAGAATGGAGGGAGTTTGCAGGTGAAAAAAATACATGGTAACATAAAAAAGCTTTTTCCCTACAGTGAGACTCAATTGCTGACAACAAAAAAAAACATCATATAGCAAAAACTGTTACAGAAACTTTATTATAAATCAGTGAGATAAGATAGATAGATAGATAAAACATTTATTTGCTTTCTGTAATACACACACAACTTTATACATTATTGAGCCAAATAAAACCTTAAAACAAACATGCATTTGTGTGCCACAGACACATAAAAAGGCTACAGCTCAGCTAAACGCTACCCTCAGCGAGTAGCAGCTGATTTTCAGCTGGCGCCTTTGAGTTTGCGCGAACAAGAATACACACTAAGGTACGTTTTACAGAAAAAAATACTAATAATTACATCACAGTCAAATTGGGATTCATTCAAATTATTAAATAACATTATAATACAATTGCTAATAGATGTCATAATGAAATAAAAAGGACAGTAATAGAATAAGAACATTGAACGACAGTATATTAAAATTGTAATAAAATAAAATTAGATCAAATAATAGCGAAGTACAGCTGCACAGAACAATTAATACAATCAACATAACTTCCACAATATCCCTTTTGCCATGTCTGACTAAACAAACAGAACGAAACAGAACAAAAGTAATGTCAATTTAAACGTTCAAGGAGTATATATGACTAATACGGCGAGCAAAGCATTTGGACATATCGTTTTTTTGAGTTTCAAGAAGATGTAATTTAAATAACTTTTTGAAAGTAAATTTGTTTGTAACTTTTCTGATGGGTGGAGGGATATTATTCCAACACTTTGCTGCCGCGTATCTGAAACTACCTGTGAACGCTACAGTTTTATGGTCTTGTGTTGAAAGCACGGGACGCGAACACCTTTCATGGCGTTGTGATAGAAACTCAATAGCTAATTAAAAAAAAACAAGTTTAAGCAAAAAAAACTGTTACAGACACTTTATTATAAATCTCAAAAATGCGGACCAAATGTTTACATTCACGGAGTCGGACTCGTTTCTGTACCAAAAAACATTGAGCGACAGCGTTTTGTATCGTTAAAATATAACCCGACAAATTGGAATTGGTCTTTAATTTCGTATTATTAATAAGTAATTTAAGTCAATTGTATTTGGTTAACTCATAATATTGTCGCTAGGTAACTCCAATTCAATAGAAGTTTATTGATGTACTTAATTTACAGCTTCTCGTGGCGGGGACTTTAGAAGTTTATCATTATTGTAAGTACTAGCGTCTCAACCAAACGGACCGTTTGTTTAAGACGGTAGAGTAAAAAACTTACTAGACGCTAATAACTTATTTGCTGCTAACTAGTAGCATATTATGTAGTACCGTATACTCTACCTTACTTTCCTATCTACTTTTGCCTTAGTACATATTTTAACTTATTCATTTTACATAATTATCTTAAAATAATACTTAAGTTTTGTTCAACCTTGTTGTGATATACCTATTTTTTAAGAAATAAAATTATAATAAATAAAAAAAATTACAATGACTTTTTGTTTTTAACGTTAAAATTAACGCGAACGAAAGAGGAGGTTCGCATAAATTAAAATATGGCAATCAAGAAGCTACAGTCTCGCACAACCCAAAAATAAAATCACCAACATCCTTAATCAAACAACCAAGGATGCAGAAGACCGGGATGTGTCTGTCCGTAGCAATTGACCATGTCCAACAAGATGAGGTGAAGAAGAAAATGCCAAGGATACAATTGGGAACACGCTCACATGAGACAAAACTAACTCCCAGATTATTTTTTGAAAGGAATTTGCAACATTCTCCTTCTGCTTTATAAAGCTTCATAATATATTATGGCTTCCAAAAAAGGAAGAGGTTATACTTTTCATTGTATGTATATATGTTACGGTAAATTTGATTAATTAAAAATTATTAATAATTTTCGTACATTATTAATAATAACCTAGTGTTTTGTGAAATGTGAATAATTCATTGCAATTAATTACTTTTTGTAGTTATTATTAATAATTAACTACAAACATTGGTAAAAGTAATAAAATTAAATAAGACCCCAAGTTTTGTTGTCCAGCAGGGATTTTTTTATAATATCACACACAGTCTAATAATTGATCTTGTCTCAGATCACACAAATATACACTTGTTTGTGTTCAGTTAATGTTAAAACTTGTTTTAAAACAAGGACCCACTTGTACTTGTTTAAAAAAATTGAGATATTATATCATTCGCGGTTTTTATTCAACAAGTTGTAATTTTAAATAATTAAACCGACTGCAATTTTTTCTAATAGCTGAAACATACTTACATCTCTATATTATAAAATTACTGAACCGATTCTGAAGAAACTTGCACTGTTCCCTAAAAAAGAAAAACCGTCATCCAGCGTTTTGCATAGTATCGATCCGCCACTCGTTATTAAGCTTACGCGTGGTGACATTACTTCCAGGTAGAACCCTACCTGCCCTATCTATGGATTTCATCAATCAATGGATCATCAGCCAAAGGGTTCCGGCAGTACCCGAGGGTCACAATGGGTCTAAACGGTACCATTTACCCCAGGGTCCTATCGGTCCCTAAGGGTCCCATTAGCTTCCAAAGATCCCATTGGTTTCCATGGGTCCCATTGGATTCCATGGGTCCCATTGGGTCTCATGGGTCCCATTGGGTTCCATGGGTCTCTTGGGTCCCGTTGAGTGTCATGGGTTCGATGGGTCCCATTGGGAACCATAGAATCACATTGGAACCCACTGGGTTCCATGTATCTCATTGGGTTCCATGGGTCCGATTGGATCCCATTAGGTCCCATCGGTACCATTGGGTTCCATTTTGGCACCATCCACAGAGCCAAGAACGAGTGAATACGAAATGATTGCTGACGTCACAAAGATTGGCGGATCGATTCTACCGGTTTAAAAATTGAGCTCCCGGTCTTTTTAAGTCTCCACTGCTGGAGTACTACTCTCTGTACTACCAGAGCCATATTAGCCAGAGTGCTTACGTTTGTTTTAAAAAATTATTACATTTATCGGTATTAAGGTTACGTTATTAATAATCACCGACAAATGTGATTAATTTCTCACTTTTACCTCGACTTTCGGTAATTATTAATAATGATAGACAATTATTAATAATTTTCAATTAATCACTCTTACCGTAACATATATATGAGATAGGAAGGTTTGGTACCTATATATAGGTAAAGTTCGCGAGGCCTAAGCTGAGCTTTGCATTTGTGTGAGTGCACATAGATAGTGTAGGTGTGACATCGGCTTATAGCGCGGCGTATCTCCGCCGCGCACCTGTCACACTTCACCCTTGTACTGGTAGCAGTGTGACGTATTTAATTCTTAATATTTTGTTCTTGTGTCCGATTTATTAGTGAAATGGCTGCAAACAAAAGTAAACGAAGAATACGCAACCCTTTAAATAGCCATGTAATAGAAATATTTTGTAATTTAAACAGTTATTTTAAAAACATGAACGATAAAGACGTGTCAAGTGTCAAATTTATTTTTAAGAGTTTTTGGTCTGACTCTACTTTTGGTGATTACTCACACAAATGCAGAGCTCAGCTTACGCCTTCCGGACTTGCTTGTAGTGTAGGTACAACACCGATCATTCTAAGGTACCAAGGTATCCATCAAAGATGGCGTAGGTTCTTTGATTGCTTCGTGGGAGTTTCGGGCAAATTATATTGTATTTAGCTTCGGGTGACAAATCCATTTAGCAGCCTATTTGAACTATTTCACAAATTGTTCATAAGTACCTACGATCATTTGCAATCATAACACCAAACTACACTAAGTAATTTCATATAATAAAGTCTACTAAAACAATTTGCAAAATCATATAAGGCAAACCCCAACTGTAAACCTCGACTTTCCACAAAAAAACTCCCTGTTTTCACCCCCGACGCAACAAGGGAGATGTTGAAAGTTTGTACATATATCTCCATGGTTGCCCACTCTGTGTGCGTGTGTCTGAATGTCTGTCTGAGCCTCCCTATTTTTTTTTATCTGAAAACAAGTTTCTTGACGATGGTTCTTAGCCATATTTTATCAAAATCGGTTCAGCCGATAACAAGATAAAGGGGTTTTGCTATAGTTATAGTTCTGTGGGGTTTTCGTGTCAAGTAAAGGTCTGTCTTGTTCGGACGGACGTAAAGTGCGATACAATAGAGAAAACCAGATCATAACAATAGTAGGTACCCAGTGGAAAATTTTCTACGATTTTAATGGCAACACTAATATCCAAAGACAAGCGTCAAATCCAATCATATGATCACTTTTCACATGACCAATGTTCGGTCGCCGTCGCCTATTTTTCACATTTTTATGACAATTTTGGACTGAAAACATTTTATTGTAGTCCTAAAACGTCCATTGTTGTAGTTTTAATAAAATGGCGCGTTGCCATCTAGTGTTCTTTACGTTAGCTTTAAGTGTGGTGCAGATATTCGGGTCACAAGTTCCAGTTTTCCTATGGGGCGATCTGCCGAAGACTTCGCTGAAAGCAAATCCTTTAACGACGGTGGACGCTGAAGAGTTCAGTCATATTGTTGACGAAGAGTTGAAAACGGATCCTTTCACGGTAGTTTTTATAGAAGAAACCTTGTCTGTCGAAGATTTTTCGCGTAAAGATGCCAATGGCAAAACGCTGTACCCTTTCCTCAAAGCCAACCTTCGTGACTCTTACTACCTACCTTCAGTTAATAACGCCCTTCGCGTGTTGAACAAAGTGGGAGACACAGAGAACGTAGACCATGTAAAATTAACAGACAGTGGTTTGTCAGCTGACATTGAGACTGCCAGTGGCAAATTCCTATTCATCAACTTAAACGATGCTCGTGAGGGTGAATCCAGAGCTGACATGCTGAAACGCCATAACGATTTCATGGAACAGGTGTTCACGAAGCTCCAAGAACGATATGAGTCCGTTATTGGCATTTACACTGCTCATTATCCATCCTGGACGGTGACAAAGACTCATTCTCGAGTCAGGCGTCAAGCAAGTGATTCTTCTGAAACTGGAGATTATTCTTTCGATGGGCTTCGTATGTATGCGGGTACTATCACGTATGTGGTCAGCAACGCTAGTGGCACGTTGACTGTCGCCACAAAAGGCTTGTCCTCGTTCAACACTTCCACCCAAACGACGACTATTGATTTTAATGATGGTGTCACTCTGGGCTTGAACTTTGTGGAGGACGGCAGCTACTGGTACTTTGGTAAGACTTTTTCTATGATTTATGTAAGTACTAGATTTTTTTGAGAGTTCATTTGTATATCAAAAATACGTATATTACAGAGTATTTAAGTCTTTACTATATCCAATATCCATTTGTTCCTTAAGTATCTTTTCCACAATCCCCTACTGTACTCTTCTATAATCTTGAAAAAATGATGCTTACTTTCTTATTCTCCCAAGAGTAATCAACATATCATATACACAAAGTAACACACCCACACACACACCCAATACACACAGTTACACTCTTCCTTACATACTTCCATTATTTCGCAAACATACTAAAATTACTTACTACCTAACATTCTCACTATGATCTTTCTGCAAAGTTTATTGTATTTCTTTTAATTAATTTGTTTTTATATCCTTAACACATAATAAGTACCTTAGTTTATATCAAAACAACCTTCAAACACATTGAATGTGATCGTGTCATCATTGCTACTGTGTTACAGGTTTTTTCCAAAAACCTACTTCAGGCACCAGTCCTTCACAAAGATAGGTTTTGCAGGGAACATTATTAAGCAATATGTTCTTAATTTTTTATAAACATCAAATTATCAATAAGTTCACTGTAAATACCTTTGTGAAGGAAAATAAAGATCTTATTATTATTATACATGAGTGTCCGAAGCAAATTTACTAAATGCTGAGAAAATATTTTGAAATGACAATGGGCAATAGTAAAATAAATATTTACATACATACATACTATCACGTCTTTTCCCCTTGCAGGGTAGACAGAGCCCAGGTCTATGAAACCTAAAGACCATGTTTAGCATATTGGTGGGCTTGTTGGAGGAGAACGGAATCAAAATAGTGATGGGTTGCTATCCGCATCGCCTATTGACATTATTCCTCAGTCATAATAAAATATTTATCTTAAAAAAACTTACAATTTATCTTTTTTTGGGTAGTAATCAATGTTTTTTTCGAAAACTGTGACAAGGGACTGTTATAATAAGAAAATGGAATGTTTACAGCTATAAAAACTCTTTTTTTTAGTAGGTAGATCTTATTTTTTCTTAGAAATCCACACTTTTTAAACAATTATCACTTATTTATTGATTTTTCACACAATATTATGCAACATTTTTAACTTTATGAAGTTGATTACTGGGTTACACAGTCAAGTCGCTATTCTCACATTAAAATCAGTCAATCCCAATCCCAACTAATATTATAAATGCGAAAGTGAGTTTGTTTGTTTGTTTATTTTTGTTACGCTTTCACGCCGTATCAACTGAACCGTACATCATGAAAATTTGCATACACATAGGTTAGAGTACTGAGACGGACATAGGCTATAATATTACGCGGGCGAAGCCGCGGGTAACAGCTAGTAATGATATAAAATTAAAATTTTATGAATAGAAAAATAACATACCACAACTCATATTAAGATCCCACTTTCTTGAACCTTTTTTTTTTTGCTTGTTTTATCCTATCTGATCTCACAAACTCTCTCAATCTCAATTAAGGCAGTCCAGTAGAGAATATGCACGTAATTTTTTATTTGCTTAGTATAATCCCTAATAACCACAGTAAAAAATATGAAAGAACTTTTAAAATATCTTAATTAGCGACGAAGATGTGACACTTTAAATAAGAAAGAGAAGTCCGATATGGACTAGTGACGTCAAAGTCTATATCATACCTACATTTGCCATATAAAATAGTGTTCTCGCGAGTGAGACAGACATATTTTCGTAAAATCATTTTATCTCATTCATTTTTCAACCAAATTTATTCATTTTCTACTTTCAGTACTTTACTATTGAATATTTTTGGATAAACTGGTAAGATAACAGATATTATTAAAATTGAAAATATATGATGAAAAAGAATTCGCCACAGGTAGGATTCGAAGTATGCATATTCCCTATAGGCTTTTCATATCATAAATATACTTTATATTCTTTCCTTTCTTTTCTATCAATTTTGATAATTTTTCCGTTTTGTTAGGTCTCTTAAACATTCAGCTTATGTTTTAGTTTTAATTCTTGTTCTCTTGTTTTCTGCCTTATTTTTGGGTGGTATTTGGGAGTGTACTGTAGCAAGTAGGTTTCATTAAGGTATTTGAAATGCTTTTGGCGTATTACGAAACCCTACCCGGCGCCTCCACCATGTAAACGGGATGAGTAGGGTTTTGTGCTGAAAGGAAACACTGATTCTAACTTAACTATTATATTTTTTTAGAATAATTAAAGAATTACATTCATATCTTCACATGAGATATGTAGCATGACTTCTGCGTCAACACTCCCATTTCTTCTTAAAGAAACAGACAATAATCGCTTTTGGAATACATCAAAAGCATTTGAAACCTCATTGCTACAGTAGGTACCTACAAACATGGCAATATTTTAAGTGTTAATTAATTGATAGACAGCTCGTTAAACTTAAAGTAAACAGTCCCCTGTGGTTTTAAACAATCTCCTGAATTGAAATGGCAGAGGGCTGTAGCCAGGAGACATATTTCTTGGATGTTTAAAGCTTAGTTGTATAATTAATGAGGTTTTTAATGTGTCATGTTTAAGAGAGATAAAAAAAATTGGTAAAACAAAAAGACTGGCTACATACTTGAATTGTTATTATTTTTAACTAATATCGCATTCAAACCTCTGAAACCAGCACTACATGTTGTGAAAGAATTTTTGAAATTGGTATTAATATATTACTATAGTTTTTATTTGGGGTATAATTCTGAGAAATTAACTAAGAAACAAATAAATGATTAAAAAAGTCTTAAGGCTTCTGTGATTGTGCAGTTGTTGGTCAAATTAATGTAATAAACGCGATAAAAACCGTATTCAATTAATTTTATTTAAATGTGCAGTCATTTGTTAAAAACCGGCCAAGTGCGTGTCGGGCCGCGCGCAGTGTAGGGTTCCGTGGTTGCGAATGACAATTTTGAGGTCACACTCGGACCCAAAAACATCTAACAATGAAAATTGTATGAAATTTTACATTTTCGAGTACATTTTATAAGTTGGTTGCCTATAACTTTTTAGTTTGTACTTAGTACTCAGCTTTGATAGTTCTCCTTTCAATCAAGATTTTTTCCTACCACTTTTTTGCCATGATAAATATACATACCCATACCAAATTACAGCTTTCTAATACTTATAGTCTTTGAGTAAAACCGCGGACGGACAGACAGACAGACATGGCGAAACTATAAGGGTTCCTAGTTTACTACGGAACCCTAAAACGGTGACCAGAAGATTTGCTTTTTTTCTGGTTAACAGAGTACTCTATGAAATAAGTCGGCAGTTTTTTTTTTCCCTCTATTAACAGAAAAAAAAGAAATGCTTTCAGCTTTGAGTAAAACCGCGGACGGACAGACAGACAGACATGGCGAAACTATAAGGGTTCCTAGTTTACTACGGAACCCTAAAAACGGTGACCAGAAGATTTGCTTTTTTCTGGTTAACAGAGTACTCTATGAAATAAGTCGGCAGGTTTTTTTTCCCTCTATTAACAAAAAAAAAAAAGAAATTCTTTCAGCCTTGTCTTACAACACCTATAAAAATATCAGAGAGTCATTTTTCATGTTCCGATTGCAGAGTCCGTGGACCTCACAAAGGACGGCAGCACCCTGAACCTGCAGGCCCAAGGCGAGGTGTACGCGCCTTCATCCTACTCCTACGCTTGTGGAGATGTCCTCTTCCAGGTCAACAACGACACTTCCCACAGCGTGCAGTTCGCAGACCTACAAGTAAGTCATCATCATGAGGTCTTTTAAGTCCTACTTATCATCATCACCATTTCGTGTAGGTGACACGGTCAGTCGACCATGCACACCCTGGTGTCAGAGTTCTTCGGAACCGCCTCTCTGTCTCTGACGTGGTTTTGTTTAACGACTACCAGGTGGCAATCGGGACCACCGGCTTAACGTGCCTTCCGAAGCACGGAATCATTTTTCATGAGATCAGACAATGAGGTGATTCATGCCTGCAATGTCCTAAACAATAAAGTATGCTTCCCGTGGGAATCGAACCCACGACCCCAGGGTCAACAAGGCAAACGCCTAAACCATTGGACCACGGAGGCAGTGGCAAGTCTCCACTGCAGGAGCATGACCCTCTGTACTACCAGAGCCATATATTAGCCAGAGCAATCAGAGATTTTGGCCAACACTGGCCCGATGGGTTGGAGAGGTATGCAAGTAAGTACTTATACCTATTTCAAAGACACTAGGCACACATGTTAGATGCTAGAATCTACCAACATATACAAAACGAATTTTTAAGCTATTGCATAGCGTCTATCGCGGGCCTTGAGCGCGGCGACCGAATCGAGAAATTCCGTAACGAAAATAACCTCACACCGCCTACCGTGCATCGTCTAACGTCGTTTCAGTTCGGCAGACTTAGACACGATGCTAGGTGGCAGCGTACTTTTGGCCGCGTCCACGAGTGAGATCGCGCGTTGTTGCGCACTAGTTGAACCTTAACGTGTATATTGATCTAAATTCAAGATGGCCGCCATACAAGGCCAATTCGGTATTTGCCTAATGTTAAGATTATATGAAATTTGTTTCCAATGATACTAATTTCTATCTAAAAACACTATAAAAAACACTTTTAATTTGATATCGATTCGTTAAGTTTTCTTAAAGCTTCTTTAAAGTTGGGTGAATAGGACCAGGACATTTTTAAGAGTATGAAAATCTTAAATTACAATTATACTGTATTGTAGTCCGCTAAATTTATAGCAACTTTTATTATGAAACCATTACCACTAACGTAATATTTCGTATAGCTACCAAACAAAGTTCTCACGCCGCCCATACAAAATACAAAGTTGTGACGTCACAAATATGTAGGTATTTCAGCAGTGCGTTTTCACGTCTAAAAATATGTGACTAAAACTTCTATATCTGAAAGAGTTTTTTGTTTAGAAATGTATTTCGGTCACTATTGTGTTTATTTTTGGCAGGTCTTTTCATAGCGACACGAAAAATTTTTTAGTCAAGTAGCCAATTCAGGTCATTCCACGCGAGCCAGTAGGGCGAGCGCTAGCGAGGCCGGAGGCCTAGCTGCGTGGCGAGGGCGAAGCCCGAGTCCCTCAGAATACCACCCCCGTCAAATTATTCCCCTCTATCACCCGATTTTTTTTCAGTAACTATTGTCTTTCTTTTGACTGTACTTACCCATGAAAAAATTAGGGTATCTGACCACACTAATACAATTTATAGCGGATGTGACAAAAAAGTTATAATTGTAATTATTAACAGTGGATCAGATTGGAAGACACCGTAGTAACTCACAGAACCTGAGCAATTCTCAAAAAATATCTTCACTTCCAGATCCAGCCCTTCTTTGAGGCCACAAATTCAAGCACCAATGAGTTCGGAGACTCATTCGACTGTATCGGCTACTTCAACTCCACCATCCTGGCCGGTCTGCTGATCGCTTTCTTCCTTCTGTCGATCACCTTCTACGGCATCATGATGATGATGGATATTAGGACCATGGACCGCTTCGATGACCCTAAGGGCAAGACCATCACGATTAACCCTAACGAGTAATCAAGTATTAGTTTGGGACGTTCGAATATATTTTGAATGCTTTAAAATTTATTTTAAATGTGATTAATCTTATTTAAAGTTGATTTTAATTTGATAATCGTGTTTAAAGTTCAGTTAAATTCGATTAATCTTTTTCTAAGTTGTTTTAAATTCGATAAATCGTTTTAAAAGTTTATTTAGATTTCATTTATCTTATTTTAAATCACTGAGTTAAATTGCACATTTTAAAAGTTTCTTTAAATAAGACTAATCATATTTAAAGCTTTTTTAAATTGATTAATGGGGCCTAAATCGATTTTTATTTCAAAAGAAATTTAATTTAAAACTTAAAACATTGTTCAAATCAATTTTAAAATTGATTTATTGGCCTAATTTATTTGAATTCGAGCGTTCCTTGTATTTATTTTGTGTAAAGAGTGATTGTAAGCTCTGCTGTCATGTATATGATCATATTTCATCCTTCTATACATTGGTAAGAGTAAATGGTTAACGAAAAACGAAACGATGCATGTATAAATATTTATTTTGTAGTTCAGTCTAAATTCGTTCGATTTAAATAATATTATTGTATTTTAATACATTTTAAATTATGAAAAATTACATTATGATGAGTACCAAAATATTTTTTATTATAAAATAAAAAAAAATATTAATGAAAGGAAAATAATATTCAATAGTTTACAAGAATCGCTTTTTAAAATTGATTTATAGCGGATTCTGGATTTGACTGAGCTGCAAAATAATTAGTTCTATGAGTTGGTACCTATACAGAGCTCAAATATATACAGAAAACTATTAGAATACTAAAAATTAAGACTCTGAATTTAGAAATAATAACTTGGTGCCTATTTCACAGTAATAGACAATATTTCTTCAAAAAAGGTTCTATGTCCATTTGAAGGTTGGTATTACCTTCAAGTGGATATTGCCATGTAGTTAGCAAGCTTAAGTAAAATAAATTATATATAAATGTTACAAATTTTTGGCTTTGACTTTATTTTCGCTGTAGGACCTTTTTACACTGTTGTGTGGTTATTTAGAAGGGATGTGAGAAGTATAACAGAAGAAAGTTCTAAAAAATTGAATGTTACCTAAACCTTTTCGAAGACATCATTTGCTACTATCGATTGGATGAACTGTCGACGCAGGAACCTTCGATAAGGTACCCCGTCAATATTGCGTCCGTCGATACAGCGACCCTTTGCTGCGGCGCACCTTCAATATTGTGCCTGTCGATACGCCATACCATCGATATGCTGACCTGTCGATGCAGCAGCCATCGATATGTGGGACTTTCGATACAGTAACCTGTTGATGGAGCGTTTTCGATACAGCGACCATCAACGTAGTGACTGGCGATATTATGAACTAGACCCTATTAAAAAGGTCCCGTACTCTTATGGAACCCCAATAATTAAAGCTCCGTGCATTTTATGACAATATTATGATCTAGACTCCTTTTAATAAGCTTCTGCTTTCCATGCAAGAGTGTTCCTTAAGAAAGGGTTCCTATGGATTTAGTAGCGTTTTTATATTTAAATATTGTCCGGTGGTACTCTTAGAGAAGAATAATCCGTCTTTATTATCCAACAAGTAGGCCCTCCCCGGCTGCGCCCGGGCATGTATTTGACCTATAAACCTTCCTCTTTAATAACTCTTATCTTTTGATGGAAACCACATGAAAATCCGTTCATTCGTTTTTGACTAAAGTCAAAAATAAATAGCGAACTAGCAATTTTCCCGCGACTTCGTCCGCGTAATTTATAGCTAATGACACCCGCAGATAAATTTGCATATTAAAGGTGAAAGAATTTTGAAAATGGGTTTAAGAGTTTTAAAGCCTATTCAATTCAAACAAACAAATCTAATTTTTCCTCTTAATAATATTAGTATTATCATCAGGTCTTTTTATAGTCTCCACTGCAGGAGCACGACCCTCTGTACTACCAGGGCCATATATAGCCAGAGCACGGATTTAGCCTACACTCTCCGTGGCGCAGCGGTCATCACGCCTGCCTGCGACACGGATGGTCCCGGGTTCGATCCCCGGTCAGGTCAAGATGGAAAATGATCTTTTTCAGATTGACCTGGGTCTTGGATGTTTATCTATATATGTATTTGTTATAAAATATAGTATCGTTGAGTTAGTATCCCATAACACAAGTCTTTCATTAGAACTTACTTTGGGGCTAGCTCAATCTGTGTGATTTGTCCGTATAAGTATATATTTTTTATTTTTTTAGATGTTTATAAGCTTTGTTACGCTTGTATTTCCTAAGTCGCCTTCTACGACATCCACGGGGAGACTTGGAGTGGTTCTATTCTACTATAGATAAACAGATTTATAAATTTATTTATATGGTTGACGGTAATTCAGTTCATATCTTCTCACATCTCCTCTTGTATATTCCTTTTCATGTTCGCTTGTAGTTAGATATACCGATAATGTGCCTACAGTTGTCAAGAAAACACTCTTAGAGACTACGATTAGCTACATCTACGTTGAATACTTAAAATGAACGGGACTAAGCACGAACCTTCGAACGATAGGTTCGAGCTAAGTCCCGTGAATACTAATAATTACGTGGTTAAAACGCAAAAGATTAACAAAATTACATTGAGTAGGTACCTTTCTTTCTCTTTTTGACCTAGACATCTACGTTGAATACTTAAAATGAACGGGACGAAGCACGAACCTTCGAAAGATAGGTTCGAGCTAAGTCCCGTCAATATTAAAATATGTGTTTAAACGCGAAAGTTTAAAATTACGTTGGGTACCTTTAAAAAACATTAAAATACAACTATGAAGATCTCCCTTTTTGACGTAGTGTTTCGTGGGGTGCTTAGGATTGTTTTGTCAACTCCATCTAAAAATAACGTTATAAAACTCCAATGCAGGAACGATGGGTTCGAGCTTAGTCCCGTCAATATTTAAATATGTGTTTAAAACACAAAAGTTTGAATACGTTAAGTACCTTTAAAAACCATTTAATTGCTTAATGTTTCGTGGGGTGCTAACTGTTTTGTTTACTTTATCTAAAAATAGCGGTAAAAAACTGCAAGGATATTTAGCACCAGGAATTGTGGAGCTATGGGCGGCGGCCTATAGTAAGTATATACAGGCATGTTATGTATGATAAATAATCGGAGTAAGACACAATGGAGACGACACAAGATAAGATTAACTCCGCTATCACATTTTAGTCTCGTAACGGGCTTAAAATATTTTGACAGTGAATGAAATTGATGATACTGAAAGAAGATTGCAAAAAGGCCTTGGTACTCACATCATTAAATGAATGATAAAAAATTGTGTGGCCAACCAAATGCCATGATGTACATAAATTGTAGTCGCGCAAAACGATTTGCAAATGGGGTCTCTCTATCTGATATGGGGAAGGCTAGATCAGCCAACTAGCACCGCTCCTCAGTTTATTTTTATTACCTACTACTAAATAAGATCGAATTGAAAAAATCTACCTACGTTAGTACTTGTAGTAAATGACTTGTAGTATTTTTGGTACACTTTTCATTATTTTGCATTTGGTAAATAAAGAGGACTACTCATTACTACCCTATTGTTGAAAAGTTATACTATAAATACTACAAGTAATTGACTGCCGAAGTACTGACGTAGATTTTTCCAATTTGATCTTATTTAGGAGTACAGGAATAATATTTAGGGCGTCGCTAGTTTCGCTGATGTACCTAAGCCTTTTGAGTCTCTTGTCGGTGTCAGTGTGGAAAATGAGGCATCAGATTCCATAAAAGATAGATTACACAATCGATATTGCGCGATGCAACACTCGCAAAAGCGCGCGCGTTCGACTCAGCCCTAAGGTTTAATAACGAGGGTGTTCAGGGGTACCATTTTTGAATTTTCGCCGTTCGCAAACGAGCCGTTTTCCCAAACAAAGTCGTTCGAAGACGAGTG
Source organism: Rhodophaea formosa (assembly GCA_963082605.1). Taxonomy (NCBI): domain Eukaryota; kingdom Metazoa; phylum Arthropoda; class Insecta; order Lepidoptera; family Pyralidae; genus Rhodophaea; species Rhodophaea formosa. The sequence goes on along the minus strand of OY720229.1, from coordinate 5,614,311 downwards.
GATGTTTAAAAATAGTACCCCTGAAATATTCGGCTGCAGCACTGAGGCGTCGGGTCCGGTAAGCTATGATTGGGCCACAATGTGTCAGTTCTTGCTGTTTAAATATTATCCAATGACAGGGGCTTTTCGAGTTCGACGCCTCAGTTCTGCCATGTGGTGAGCATTTCAGAAAATCCTCAATAATACTTACCCCCCGTATACTTACATTTGTTCTTATAATAAGATACCTACGAGTATTCTAAAGACCTGAAAAATTTAACAAAGGTATAACGTAAAAAAATATTGGTTTAAAAATACAATTCTTAGTTTCAAATTAATTCAACGAATTTTGGCAAATAGTTAATTCATGTTAGGTAGGTACATAAAAATATATTCTCTATTAATTATTAATGTTAGTAAAAAGCTATTGGTATTCGTGTCTCTGGTCTATTTGAGTAAAATAATGTAGGTTCAGATCGAGTGATGCTCATAAGGCCGGCCGCACACTATCCGAAATTCGGGAGGATTTCTGGCTTTGAGTTTAGCCAAGCCTATTAGAAAAGGGTCCGTGTGGGTTGTTTAAAACCAAATATATGCGCGGAATGCCTTCCTGTGGCGTCAGCATGTGGTCTCAACACCTTAATCGTACGATTTGTTCTCAGACACTCGCATAGATGGCGCCACTCGAAACTACACAACATTCTATCTACCGTATTATGAGAATATAAAAACATGATTCACAAAATATATCTTATTAAAAAAATAAAACAATATTTAAGGCATAATATTTTAAAATGACACCGAATATTTAGTAAGTTAAAGGCGCAGATAACCGCCATCTATTATCGACTACCAAGCAACTCTCCTGCGCCATACATTCGCCTGCTTTTCGCAACCTTAATTTGGTCCAATATTTTTGTATGAGGTGGGCAGTCTATTACGTTAGTATTATATTGTCTTTGGGCGTCAGAAATATAAGAACATTCTGAGAACGCCGGAATGACTCCATGCATACGTTTTTCCTATTCTGCCTAGATCTGCATGCGGTTACCAAAAACTAACACTATTCTCATTCGAAAGAAATCGACGACGGTGCAGTTAGCCGAGTGAACAAGCCACGGGTGAATTATAAGAGCTATATCTATACAAAAATCTTATGTCTTCAAACAGTTGCCCATTCAAAAACATTTCTCCATGAGTGCATATTAAGCCAGTGACCGCTGGAAAACGAATGATCTTTATATAGAAAAATCGATCGAATCTTGCTAATGTAAAATGACATGAACTTTACGGGGTTTTTAATTTTTATTTTTTATTTACATAATTTTTAAATCGTTAGAAAGCGCGATGCCTTGATAACCCTGAAAACTATTTTACGAACTACTATTCACAGAGTGAAGTGTCAACGTAAAGCGTTAAAAAAATAAACTAAGCGTTTAAACAAAGCATTTCCGCAAAAAGTGAAAGTAAGAAAAGCTTCATATTCTCACTTTTAATTGTAAACAGTAAGGCTTTACATAACAAAATTACAAATCACATTTTTAAAATAATTTATTTTTGATCTAAATGGGTGCAGTAAAAATAGGCATGTCACATCCTCGTCTTCATCGTCACTTACCATCAGGTGAGATGGGAGACAAATGCCTTCAATAATTGATAAAAACGATACCCTTGGACCGCTTCGCTTGATCTGAATCGTACTTAACGAAAAGTCCCTCCATGCTAGTGCCAATTTCACTCCAAATTCGATTAATAATGCACTTTGTGTTTCTGCTAGGAACAGAATTATTAAACAGCTGTTTTATGCTATCGCCACCCTATCATCATTATCTGGTCTTTTTTAGACTCCACTGCAGGAGCACGACCCTCCTTGTACTACCAGAGTAATATAGAAGCCAGAGCAGTCAGAGGATTTGGCTTACACTCTCCTCGCTGGCTAGACGGGTTTGAGAGGTCTCTTTGTTGTTTTGAAGCGATGTTTAGCTTGTTTTTCCTAAGTCACCTTCTACGACATCCACGGGAAGACTTGGAGTGGTCCAATTCTACCTCAGCCGGGAACCACACGGCAAATCGCCATCCCTGTTATGGTGTGCGTAAAGACTGCCTTTTACCCGCGAGTTAAACCGACAGTCTTTAGTCTTCTTGGTTATTTTTAATCCAGATGCTTTTACATGAAGCCCGAACAAACAAGACAATAATTTAAAATACATATTATCTAATAAGATAATCTTAAATATATGACGTGAAAAAGTGCCTGCAAAGGCCTATTTTCTGAATAAACGTTTTGATTTTGATTTAGCAGTTTCTACAGCCAACTTCCGACTACTTAACAAGAACAGGAGCTCAAATTTTACTGGTAGAATCGATCCGCTAGTTAATCTTCCGCATGGTGAATCTTAATTGGTTCTATTTTTGAACTATTATTCGAATGGGGTTGCAGAGAGAACACTCGGATTCAAAGACTTTTGAGAAAAAGAAAGAAACTAAATTTGACTTCATAGGATTCGATGGGTTGCGTTCAGGCTCATTGCCTGTATCAATGTCATTCGGGTAAAAATGGCGGTCATCATCATTTCGTGTAGGTGACACGGTCAGTCGACCGACGACCTTGCACACTCTGGTGTCAGAGTTCTGCGGAACCGCCTTTCGGCCTCTGACGTGGTTCCTTTAACGACTACCAGATGGCAGCCGGGACCACCGGCTTAACGTGCCTTCCGAAGCACGGAATCATCTTTCTTATCAGACAATCAGGTGATTCATGCCTGCAATGTCCTAACCAAACTGGAAACAACTTAACAAAGTATGCTTCCCGTGGGAATCGAACCCACGCTGCCCGGGTCAACAAGGCGAACGCCTTAACCACTGGACCACGGAGGCAGTAAATGGCGGTAAAAACGGCTGATTGACAATCCTTTAACTAGTGGAAACGCATACTAGTTGTAAGAGTTCGTTTAAGTGACCTTGTGTAACTATTTGAGGTTCAATTAAGCTGGAATTACTTAGTAATATAGGTAGTACATACTGTAGATAAAGCTTTTAAATGTTTATAGGGGCAAATGCAGTTTTGGTTTTTAGTAATAAAACATATTACACTACTTACACTACCTGCGACCACGAACACTGTAAAGTGCTCGAAACGTTAGGTGTATAAATAATGTAATAAACGCGATAAAAACCGTATTAAAATAATTTTATTTAAATATTACATAAACTTAATTTAAAGAAAAAAAACTTATAACCTCTGAAAATAATGATAATAATTTTAATTGTACATTTGTTTTATATTTGATCAAAGTGTACGAGCAAGCCCTCCGTCGATTTCACATATACAGTACTACCACTTTTATAAGTTACACCAATGTACCTGAGCAGAAGTCAAATTTTTGCATGGCGCGAAAATACCCGTCAGCTATTGGTTGATGTGTACGCGCCATGCGGCGTCTCGGCCAGTCTCGGCAGTCGTACAAGCATTGTGAGCGAGACAGCACGAGTTCTGTTGTTTTCGGATTTCAAATTTTATGTAGTAGCAATAAGTTCGTTATTTCATTAATGTTTTCATTCGGTTTGAGTCGGCGGTAGCTTACCCTATTCTTCGCCATCGAATAATGCCGATGCGACTTATTAAAGTGGTATTACTGTACATAAGTATCTATATATTATATGGTCATAAAACTGTTTCGATCGTAGAAGGGCCGACCCGCAATATGAACAAATTTTCCATTATAACTTAATGCTAGAACTTCGAAAAACTTAATATTTCCATACAAATGGCTCGCCCGGCTGAACACCTTTGTATCGGAATTTCACTTTTATTCAAGCATTTGAGGAATTTGTTCATATTGACGGATTTAGTCGCCCCTTTTAGGTTAGGACAGGGTTATTTTAACATATTGTATAAATATTTATATGTGTATAATATAAATTTATGTTTATATAAATGGCCTGTTATTATTTTCTGTCTATATAAACAATTGATTGTCCTTATTACATTTGAGATAATGTTGTCAAACTTTAAAAATAAATGTAAGAAATACTATTGTTAAAGATTTTATTTGCCATTGTAATATTAAGATATTATAATATAAGCATTTATAAATATTATATAGCCTTGTTATTAAATGTTACTTCGCCCCTTTTAAAATAAATTAGCAAAGATTTTTTAGTGTGTTCTTTGTGAAGTTATATATTTTTTAATTCTTTTTAATTAATTTATTTATTTTTGTTTATAATTGTATTTTTTATCTTATTTTTACGTACCTTCTTATAAATGAAACCTATGTATATTGACTTTTAAATGTACTTGCAAACAATTGTTTTTATTGGTTTTTCGTGTGTGTGGCCAACACTGGTGTCAGATTTTCAAGCTATCTAACTAAAGGCAGCTGACATAACTCAACGATCATCAATGATGACAGCCTGGAACAAAGGCTTAACGTGCCTTCCGAAGCACGAAGGATCTCTGAAGACACGTTGAGTACGTAAATGTTGGACCCATCCAAGAGCGGACTGCGCACAGGGTTGCTTAACATACGAAAACATGCTTAGCAAATAATGCAATGCAGAAACTAACGAAAATCTAAACATTATTAAATCTCTTTAGCGTATAGCTCCGCTTGATTTTTATGTGAAGTTCAAAGTTTTTAAGTGTTCCTGATTTTTTAAATGTTATTACATCATGTAAAATTACACTCAACATTTCTTTAAAGAGGTGAATTAGCCCGTCATATAATAACTATTCCTATGGGACCAATGCTGAAATTTCAAAGATTTCGTTATTTTCATACAAAAGTGTTGAACTAGCCAACCAATTTGTATGAAAATGTGTAAGGACCCAGCATTGGTTGGTACACGTACGAAAAAATGTTAAAATTTTTGGGCTGAGTTACCACTTTAAAGTAATGTCAAGGGTAAAACACGTTGTATACAACGTGTTAATGAATAAGCGCAAAACCTCAGACACCCCAAATTATTTATATTATAAATAAATTACACAATAGTTTATATGGGATTTATTTTGCATTCACAATGCTATTTTACCTTATTTACTAAATAAAGAAAATAAGAAATGGTGAAAAAATTCCACGCGGGCAGGACTTGAACCTGCGTCTAGATCTCAGTACGTAAAATTGACAACGCATAGATCGTACTGAGATCTAGACGCAGTTCAAGTCCTGCCCGCGTGGAATTTTTTCACCATTTCTTATTTTCTTTATTTAGTAAATAAATTACACTATTTAATTTTGGCGGATTTTTTACTAAGATACTAGCTTTTTATGGTTTTTGTCCTTCTTGCAAATTAAAAAGTCTCTGGTAATTACGCGCGACCGCGCGACTTTCCCGCTTCGGGTGCCGCGCGCCGATCAAACACGGCGTAAATAAAATATTTATTTGGTAAAAAATTGACCCTCGTTTTTTATTTGTGGAACCGATTCTACCCTCGATTCTGAACAAACTAAGTTCATGTTTTCTTATGTTTTCGCGATTGTTACACATTTAAATAAAATTATTTTAATGTGTGTGTCTACCTGCGACCACGAACACTGTAAAGTGCTCGAAACGTTAGGTGTATAAATAATGTAATAAACGCGATAAAAACCGTATTAAAATAATTTTATTTAAACTATGTAACTTTTTAAACTTTCACGGTTATCAACATTAGAATTAAACATTTCGGGATATTTACCGTGATTATTGTGGTTTCTTTGAGTTTTCGATATTTCGGTCCAGTTACATGGACCATGATCACGAAGGAACTGAAGAATTTGCGGGTGGGAGCAGGCAGCTGTCAAGGGCAGACATATCTGTCTACCCTCTTTCTCGTTCGTTTCGTGCTTGTCTCTGGGATATTACTACGCACTTCACTCTCACTATGAACTCGATCACGACACACGACACTCACAGAATCAGTTAGGGTGTTAGGCACATTTTGTTTTTGATGTTTTTTGCACAAACCAAGGACTGGATTCCAAGTGCTTGACAATTTAAAGCCGTCTTCACGATTGAAATTGTCATATTTAGTAATTTCAATCGCCTCCCTCACAATCCTGGGAATGTAATGACGCTCCGTACTCGGTGTCTACAAAGTAAACTGCAGTTGTGGCAGTTCATATACCACAACTGCAGTTTACTTCCTTCGTGATCATGGTCCATGTAACTGGACCGAAATATCGAAAACTCAAAGAAACCACAATAATCACGGTAAATATCCCGAAATGTTTAATTCTAATTTATTTCAAATAAGTTCATGTTTGGCGCTTTTTCGTTAACACGTTGTATAACTGAACTTGCCCTTAGCTATGCGTTATTCATAGGTCAGTTTGTATGTCGTCGTACGATTTTTTTTATAAAATCATTATTTGAAGTTATGTTTATTTTTTAATGTCTTTTAAATTAATTTAAAATATGTTTATTTAAAATAACTTTAGGAAAACATATAAACAATAACTAGAACTATAAATAAGGCTATATTATGTGTGAAATATACGGTTAATAAAGCTTATGTTATATTTACATTGGCTCTTATTTTACAAACATACACTTCCTTTACACCGAAAAGCTGAGAGGGTTCAAAAGACTTTAAAGGTCTTATTAGATCATCTCAACAACAAGAAGTCCACTGCTGGACATAGGCCTCCCCAAATTTCCATCATTGAGAGGGTTTTGCTATACTCACCACGCTTGGGTTGGTGAGCGCGTTTTGTTAGGCTTATATCGGTTCTGACGCTGCTGCCCTCATTTTTAGGGTTCCGTAGTAAACTAGGAACCCTTATACTCGTACTTTAGCCATGTCTGTCTGTCTGTCTGTCCGTCCGCAGTTTTACTCAGAGACTATAAGTACTAGAAAGCTGTAATTTGGTATAGGTCTGTATATTAATCATGGCAAAAAGTGGTAGAGAAAAATCTTGAAAAAAATTTTTTTTAGGTTAGCTAATACACGTAAACTGGGGGAGTATTTTTTTCTCTATTTACCAATCGTGTGGAGTATCGTTAAAAAGGTCTTTGAAAAATATTGTGAGGTTGAGAACACCATTTTTTGATTTAGGGATCCGTTTCCGAAATATTTGGTTTTAAAGTGAAAATTTTTGTTAGAGGTAAGTGTCCCCCCCCTCTATCTGCTAAACGGTTATATATGGATACGTGAAAAAAATTACAGCAGTAGTATATATACTGAAGTTGAAAGGAAAACTATCAGAGCTGAGTACTAAGTGCAAACTAAAAAGTTAAAGGCAACCAACTTATAAAATCTACTGGAAAATTTAAAATTTCATACAATTTTCATTATTAGCTAGATGTTTTTGGTCGTTAAACTGTTAAGTGCGAGTGTAAACAGTGTGAACTCAAAGTTGTCATTCGCAACTACGGAACCCTACACTGCGCGTGGCCCGACACGCACTTGGCCGGTTTATTAAAGCGAGGGAAGGGTAGGAGTTTGTTGGACTGTGGGAACAGGATAAGGTTTGGGATGCTACTTGCTCGAATGGATTGGGGATGAGGAAATAGCAGCTCGGGAGGCCGGGCGCGCGAACCGGATGCCATGCATGAACCACCGGACAGGCAGTTGAGTATGACACCCCTGGCTCCTAACTTACTATTTTTTTTTTTCACACAGCTAGCCCCAAAGTAAGTTCTTCAGTAAGACTTGTGTTGTGGGATACTAAATCAATGATACTATATTTTATAACAAATACATATAAAGATAAACATCCAAGACCCAGGTAATCTGAAAAAGATCATTTTTCATCTTGACCTGAACGGGGATCGAACCCGGGACCATCCGTGTCACAGGCCGGCGTGTTGACCGCTGCGCCACGGAGCTCGTATTTTATGTACATACAATCCTAATCCTAACTAATATTATAAATGCGAAATTAAGTTCGTTTATTTATTTGTTTGTTTTAGCTTTCGCCGTATCTACTGAACCGATCATCATGAAATTTTGCATACACATAGGCTAGGGTACTGAGAAGGACATAGGCTATACAACGTGTTAATGAATAAGCGCTAAACCTCTTAAGTGGTGATTGTGCTTATGAATATGATCAATTTTTACTATGGGGCTGACTGCAACTCGCCAAGAAAAACAGCTATTCCATATATTCAGGTCGAGTAGGTATTGACAATTTGTATGAAACAGCAGATTTTTTTTGTCGAGTTGCAGACCGGCGGTCCCCATAGTAAAAATTGTCCATATTCATAAACACAATCACCACCTAAGAGGTTTTGCGCTTATTCATTAACACGTTGTATATCACGCTGGCAGAGCCGCGGGTAACAGCTAGTAAGATAATAAAACCTTGTCCGATACTAAATGGGGCGACTCAGCTCGTCATTACGAACAACTTTTCCTAAGAAATGCGAAAAAAATCAACGTTTTCATACAAATTGCATTTTTCATACAGTTGAACACTTGTAAAGAAATATGATTTTTTTTTTCGATTGCATTTTATTCATTTATTAGCTTACTTAACAAATTACTTGAATCTTGTGTTACATAATACTTATATGAAGATTCTAAATTGGTAATCCTAACATAAGTATGCCTAAAAGCTAAACAATGTAAAGTCATTTTGAACTTATGAAATTAACAGAATACATCATTACAAATACACAAAATGGAATGCTGGATGCAGGCCACTTGCAACCGGTCGTATTAGAAATCCTTGGGGAGGCCTTTTACAGCAGTGGACTTCTTGCGGCCAAAATGATGATGATGATGATGATAAACACAAAAAAAGGAAAAAGGAGAAAAAAACATTAAACACTATTGCATAACCTCAACACCTTAATGGTACGATTTGTTCTCAGAGACTCGCATAGATGGCGCCACTCGAAACTACACAACATTCTATCTACCGTATTATGAGAATATAAAAACATGATTCTCAAAATATATCTTATTAAAAAAATAAAACAATATTTAAGGCATAATATTTTAAAATGACACCGAATATTTAGTAAGTTAAAGGCTAACGCAGATAACCGCCATCTAGTATCGACTACCAAGCAACTCATACATTCGCCTGCTTTTCGCAACCTTAATTTGGTCCAATATTTTTGTACGAGGTGGGCAGTCTATTACGTTAGTATTATATTGTCTTTGGCATAACTGTTAACGTAGGTTGAGATTAAACTTGCCTACGGAACTTATATAGTGTACTAGCCGTTACCCGTGGCTTCGCCCTCATTATATATATAGCCTATGTCCTTCTCGGTACATTAACCTACGTGTATGCAAAATTTCATGATGATCGGTTTAGATACGGCGTGAAAGCGTAACAAACAAACAAAAAAACAAACTCACTTTCACATTTATAATATTAGTTGGGATTGGGATTAGTTAGGATTAGGATAAGATAGTGATCAATATCAACGTCCCTATCGGACGAAAGGAGTTCATTATATACATGGCGAAATTTTGATCGTTCTGGACCCTTAAAGGGGTGATTTAGCCCGTCGATATGAACCATTTTTCCTATGGGACCAATGCTGGAAACTCAAATTTTATTTCGACATTTTCATACAAAAGTGTTCAGCCGCCCGGGCAATTTGTATAGGAATGTCGAAATTTTTTTCGAGTTTACAGCATTTGTCCCTTAGGAAAAGTTGTTTATATTGACAGGCTGAATCACCCCTTTAATGGTCCGGAACGATCAAAATTTCGCCATGTATGTATGTATTAGATCACGGCTCAGGGGTATCATCCATGTTCAGGGTCAGGGGACTACTATACTACGAGCCCTCCCCGACTGCGCTAGTGTTGTGAGTTCGTTCATGAGATTTAACTTTATGTAGAGCTTGAAAACATCACCTCTCTATTATGGACAGTCAGTCAATAATGTGCTGACGTGTCACTGTTATAGCGCGTGAGGTCAGACCACGCGTTTATGTAAACTGGAAGGGGTAAGGGTTGCAGGTGTCGACTCCCACGGTGCTGTCGAGGTTGTGTAAGGTGACTACTTTAGTTTGGACCAAGAGCATCTTGACTCTATGGTTCGATAACCAGTTACCTACTTCAGTTTAAGATTTTGAAAAAATCATCGTCATTTCGTGTAGGTGACACGGTCAGACGACCATGCACACCCTGTCAGAGTTCTTCGGAACCGCCTCTCGGCCTCTGGCGTAAAAATAAAAGTTTACGAAACAAGAACTGTTTTTACTAAATAATATAAAAGAAGACAGTGGCGCAGTGGTGAACACGCCAGCGCGCGATACGAGGGGCCCGAGTTCGAGCCCCGGCCAGGTCGTGGTGGAAAATGATCTTTTTCAGATTAGCATGTATATCTGACAGGCGCATCAATTATATCTGTTCAACAATTTAGATCTGTTCTTTTGTTGTCATCATCATCATCATCATCAACAGGTTTTTGTTAGTCTCCACTGCAGGAGCACGACCCTCTCTGTACTACCAAAGCTATAATAGCCAGAGCAGTCAGAGGATTTGGCCTACACTCTCCACGCTGGCCAGAGAGGTTGGAGAGGTCTCTTTGATGTTTTTAGCTTTGTTTAGCTTGGTTTCCTTAGTCGACTTCTACGACATCCACGGGGAGACTTGGAGTGGTCCTATTCTACTCTGCCGGGAATCACACGGCATCTTTTGTTGTCTGAAGTGATATATCCTAAACCATATATATAAGTCAATGAGGTTTGGCGCTGCAATTAAAGTGGTCTCGTTACATCGGTGATAGTTGAACAGTGATTAGGCGGTAATTTGGAGTAGAAAGCTTTGGTTCACAGAGAAAATTGTAGAGTAGGCATCTTGTTTGTGAAATTCTTTCCGACTAAATAAATATATAGGGACATATCACACAAGTTGAGCTAGCCCCACAGTAAGTGGTGAACTTGTGTCGCAGGATAGTAACTCAACAATACTATATTATATGTATAATATACTTATATAAATAAACATCCCAGGTCAATATTTTTTTTGTTTCGCGATATTTGTATATAAATACATACATACAGGAATATTATTACAATCTAGCCTATTAGTTGGCTCATGAGTAATTTTACATTGACCTAGATTATTACGTATAGAATAAGAATGTGTCCATCGGCACTTTTCTTACTGTCTCTATTAAGGGGAAGGCACTTTGTTCATGTGTCTTTAATCGCACTTTTACTGCACTGTTTTATTGTTTTTTATCACTACACTACACTAATTCATTCCCAGGTCAATATGAAAAAGATCTTTTTCCATAGTGACCGGACCGGGGATCGAACCCGGGACCACCGTGTCGCAGTGCGTGTTGACCGCTGCGCCACGGAGCTTGTCAACACATACTTGCAAATAGGTAAATTACCTCATCCAGACAGCTCTCACAAAGTGGTCTAGAAATACTTACATGGTAAACTATTACCGTTTTGGATACTTTAAGAGCGTAGGTATACTAGCAGTATTTTTTCAATATGGTTTCTATACAAATGTATTTCTCTATTTTCTCGCTGAAAACTGATTCTAGAGCCACAATTATTTTTTCATAAAATCTAGTACTAAAATAGGAATGCCCCTATTTTTTATTTTTTTCAAAAAAACTGTTTTTGTACAATTTTTTTTTCTTTTAAACAGGTTTTTAGAAAAAAATAAAACATTGGGACATACCTATTTTAGTAATAGATTTTATGTAAAAAGAATTGTGCCTCTAGAAGCAGTTTTCAGCAAGAAAATAGAGAAATACATTTGTATGGAAAACGCACTGCTATAGTATACCCTCTTAAGGGGTGATTCAGCCCGTCGATTTGAACGACTTTTCCTATGGGACCAATGCTGGGAACTCAATTTTTTTTGACATTTACATACAAATGAACCGAGGGACTGAATATTTTCGTTTGGCCGAAAGGACCATTTTTGAGAGTCTGTTTATAATACAAATAACACTCATTTGAAAGCTTATATAGTCTTCTATATTTTATTTTATTAAAAATTCCTGTAGGATTTTTAATTTCGTTGTTACGGACCCGAAAAGCAAAATAACCCCAAATTGTGCCAAAATTGGGAAAAAATGGGCATGGTTTGACAAGGTATGACAAGGTATGACTCAATAGCTAAGTCACAGAGAGTTTAAATTATACTCAAACGGTAGATAATTTAGTGTATTTCATAAAAAAATACCACAAAGATACTCGAAAAAGGCATCCTTTTCGTAAAAAACTGAAAAACTCACGCTTTCAGGCCCCCCAGGAGTAGCACAGGGTTAAGAAAGTTGCAAACTTGGGTGTAGACTATTGTAAGTGGTCTCTACAATAGATAAATAAATCGCCGATACATGCGCGTTTGCAATGTTTGATGTCGATATTGACTGGGCTATATACGAGCATGTGGTCTCAACGCCTTAATCGTACGATTAGTTCACAGAGCTTCGCATAGATGGCGCCACTCGAAACTACACAACATTGTATCTACCGTATTATGAGAATATAAAAACATGATTCACATAATATAATTTATTAAAAATCAAAACAATATTTTAGGCATAATATTTTAAAATGACACCGTATATTTAGTAAGTTAAAGGCTAACGCAGATTACCGCCATCTAGTATCGAGTACCAAGCAACTCTCCTGCGCCATACATTCGCCTGCTTTTCGCAACCTTAATTTGGTCCAATATTTTTGTATGAGGTGGGCAGTCTATTACGTTAGTATTATATTGTCTTTGATACGAGTTTATGTCGTGTGCCGATCGTTTAATTAGGCAGATCACGATATGCCTGTGCAGATCGAGATGGGCCACCATACCTATTTGGATGTGGCTGCCTTATTACCGCCATTTCGTTCAAAGCATAACGTTTGACGATTTGGTCACCCATACTTGGCCAAATCGGCAGTCGTAGGGAGCGTCGTCGCTCTTCAATCTTTGGACCCCGTTACACCCATATAATCCTTTCTTAGCGAATGCCAACTTCATACATAATTGCATTGTGCAGTTACGAATCCTTAAATTCTTCGGCCATGTCACCCGCAAAGAAAACTGTATGGAGCGTTTAATGCTTCAAGGTCGTATTGAGGGCAAACGTTCACGTGGTCGGTCTCCAGCGAGGTGGCTAGATCTTGTCAAAGCTGTAACAAAGTGCCCAGCAACGGAATGCACCAAGAAGGCTGCAGATAGATACATGTGGGGAAAAGTCGCAAGAGCAGCGGCCATGGACCAACAACCCAATCCATAGTCACGACCACTCTGTCAAGAGTGTACGACTAAAGAAGAAGAGACTACATAATAACTATTTGCGTGCCATGGTGCCGTTGGTGCATTTTGACAGCTGATGTCAAAAATACCTCTCGACAGAGTGTCGCCATCTGGGGTAAACATCGATTCCGAACACCCACATTGTATTTTTTAACAATTTTGTTTCGTAAACTTGTTTCGCCTCCACATATTTCCACGTCCACATTATCCAGCAGGTCATAACGTTCCGTCGTGGTAAGCGACGATTATAGCGCGGCCATCTTTGTTCAGGAGATACTTTATGGTGTCTCCGTGACTCGCAGCTTAATATGTATTGCTTTTTTAACTATTTAACAAGGTTAATCATTAACTGGTCTGTTGACGTTGCATTAAGTTTTCAAATGCGTTTGTAATGAATAAATCCGACGATCATGCAGTAAAATGCTCGGTAACATGCTCGTTCAGCGCAATGACTCGGATGTGTTCTATGATTCACTCTATGTTTTTATTCAAAATGTTCAAGATTATTTGAATTCCATTAATTATATTATTTAATCTGTATCTTCTTATTTATATTTTTTATATATTCAATGACATAAATTAAATTAAAATTACTTTTTTTATTGAATTACCTATATAAAATTTACTTCATTAAGTCTGTGAAATTGTATATATTTTTTTAATTCTTAACATAATTATTTTTGTGACTATTTTGATTAGCATGCAGATGTTTTGGTGTTGTAAACTGTAAGTCTGTGTGTAATAAAAATAAATAAATAAATAAAAATAAAAGAAAATTAAGGCAAGACGAGTAGGTATGTATTCTTGACCAGTATGTCGTAAATCACCTAATTGTACTTTTTTGGTGATCCATTTTGAGTTAAACAGATATTTCCAGACAACAGAAATACTTCGGTGAATATCAAACCCGTATGGGTGTAGGTACCTTTTTAATTTGCATGTGACTTCAAAAGTTTTTAAGTACACATTACTACTATTATGTATTCTGTGACATTACACCGAAACTCCTAACGGTATGTACAATAGGTACCACAATCTATAGAATTTTCATAGGTAAATATAAGTAGGTACTAAGACTGAAACTATCACACCTGTAGCTTGAGCTTAATTATAGTTCCCTATGTGTATGTAATACCTAATCGTCCGTGACTTCGTCCGCACGGGTATCGGTTTGTGATTATTACTAGGTAGAAAAGTTCGCGAACCTTCATAAAGCACTGCATATCGCTAGTTTTACCTAAAAATATTATAAGTCAGTGCCGGATTTACACATTTGCCTCTATGAAGTAAGCTATTGCCGCTTTCCATAAAGATTTTGACCAGCAAGAAGAGCGGGTTCTAGTCAAAACATATTATTTTGCCGCCCCTCCATATCTGCAGCTCGGCTACTCAACCTGCTGGTAAATCCAGCGCTGTAACAAATAAAAAAAATCATCATATTTTAAACATGCCTAAAAGCATCTGACGGCCCCTATGTTGCTGTTGACGCACAGGCAACATAACTCTGGGTGTGTTTTCTGTGTGTTGACGTAATAGTGTTACCTGTTGCATGCAACTCTCAACTTGAAAAATATTTACTCGCCATTACCACACAAAGACTAAAAAAATATTGACAAAACCTCCCCTAAAATTAATATTGCCTTTCGAGTCGACACCATAAAGAACCCTCCACGTAGCATGAGAACGTTAATGACACTTCATTAACTATTTAAAAGCAGTGTTGCCAGCAAAGGAAGTTTATATGTTACACACTTACACAAAAAGAATATTATTTCACCGACTGCCACAAAAGTTGTGTACCCAAAAATGTTTTTCGAGTTCATGTAAGTATGTATAAGTATCTATGTAATTGTATTTGTATCCAACCGTAATTTCTAAATGCCGCAATAAAATATTTAGATGTGAGGCATATTGTTAGAATCTTTACCTTATCGCGAGAGCAAGGCTATAGTGTTTTTAATGTACTTTGAAGAATAAGTATGTATACTTACCACATTTTATATTATCTACGCAGTAGATTTTTGATGCACGAACTTCTTACTTTTTAAATCTTGCAATCAAGAACACAAATCTAGGTACTTGTGTAAGCCTCAATTTCAAAAAAACGTCTTTGTAGTGACTTTTTGGATTGATTTGTTCCAATATTTGAGTGATGTGGTACCCAAATAAATAGCTGAGCAGAAAAATAAAATCACAACATAAAACACTGGGTAAGTAGATTTTTGTGCGTAAGTATATTGTAATGAAATATGTGGAGTGGAGACACATATGGCATTGATAATGTATCTATTTCGAGTTTTTTGTTAATTTCAGGGTGTGCAACCACTTGTAGGTATCTTTTTTCTGGTATAGTTACCTAATTTATCTAATGATTGTTGGCGTTAATGGGTAAGACGGTTTCTCAGCGTAATTCTACAAGATTTTAATTCGGCCTTCGACTATTTCATATTCGTATTAAAGAGTTAGAATTTTCTCGGTATCAGGAAAAGTAAAAACATGATTTTTTGTGGGATATTATACTTTGTTTAGCCATTGCTGTCTGCATTTTATATTACCCCTGGAAATTAAATATATGTTGTACAATTTTTCTTAGTTGGAAACATTACCCCTCACATTGTTACAGTGTGTCATAAGTTGAATCTACGTTACAGGGACAAGGGGCGTGGCATCTCGCAACGACCAATCAGAGGCCGGGAAATTACCTAACAATTACACCATTAGCCAATGAGGGCAGCCCGTGAAAAATTACATAATTCAAACGCCAAGGCGGTCGTAATACCGTAGTTTTGTGAGTTGGCGCGAACAGGCTGTTCGAAATTCAAGTGGTTTATTTTTTGTTAGCAGCCAGTATTGAAGAAATTTGAAGGTAATAATTAAAACGTGACCGATGTCTATGATTCATTTCTTTAAAATATCTAAGTAGGTCTCTTTGTTAAGATGATAATATAAGAGAGCGCCGAGCGTAGAATCTCCTCAAATCTTATTTTTTTATATTACAAAACAATAAGACTAAACTTCAAAAAATCCCGACGAACCATCTGTTGTACGTCATCATTTATTATTATTTTAAGTAAGTATTTATCCAATTTACCGCCAAAGTGGCCAATATTTAAAGGTTTCCGTACCCAAAGGGTAAAAACGGGAACCTTTCACGAGATTTCGTGGTCTGTCTGTCACCAAGCTGTATATCTCATACAAGCTATATACTAAAACCTTCCTCAAGAACCACTCTATTCATTAAAGAAAACCGCATGAAAATCGGTTCAGTAGTTTTTGAGTTTATCGCGAACAGACAGACAGACAGACAGACAGACAGACAGACAGACGCGTCGGGGGACTTTGTTTTATAATATGTAGTGAAACCGTGATAGCTAGATAGTTCAAAATTTACAGATGATGTATTTCTGTTGCCGCTATAACAACAAATACTATAATCAGAATAATATAAATATTTGGTGGGGGCTCACATACAACAAACATAATTTTTTGCCGTTTTTTTATTCCATATTAATAACGGTAGCAGGTAGACTCTTAAAATATTCACAGAATATTTTGTTGTAAGTATATTTAAAAATAAATATTATTTAAAGAAGATTCCCATACAACAAACATAATTTTTTCCCCATTTTTGCTCGATAGTCTAATGTTGTGGTACAGAACCCTTCATGCGCGAGTCCAACTCGCACTTGGCCGATTTTTATTTAATGTTAAGTTCATTAGAAACTAAGAATTAATTACCTTTATCATCAGATCAGTGTAGTAGAGTCGTGGTGGGTTAAAACCATCCATACAAACGGGACTGGTTGCTTCGCTATAAGAAAAAAAAAAGAATGTATTTATTTGCATTGAATGGTTACAAATGGTATTAATTTTGTAAATTTAGTTTCCCAACATTCAGCCTATGATGGCATACAAATATAAGAATATCTTAAACTAATATTATAATGCATTACAATAAAATTCTAGTCAAAGGTATTTCAATTCATTGGATAATATTAATGTCAAATTAAGGTATCATGTCAATTTGCTATTTAAAAATTTATGAACCCTGTAGAAGCATTTATCACACAGTAAAGTATAAAGTTCTTAAACGATTTCAGTTCTAGTTTCTTTATATCTTCCGGTAGTTTATTATACAATATATATACCCTCTGCAAATTATATAATACTAGCTGTTTCTCGCGGCTTCACCCGCGTAATTTATAGCCTATGTCCTTCTCGGTAACCTAACATATGTGTATGCAAAATTTCATGATGATTGGTTCAGTAGATATGGTATGAAAGCGTAACAAACAAACAAACAAACTCACTTTCGCATTTATAATTTTAGTTGGGATTGGGATATACCTCTCTTAATCCTGACTCATATATAATAACTTATATGAGTCAGAATTGTACCTGATATTTTGCCCTTACTGTAAACAGCAACTTTGGTGTTATAGCAGCAATACATTTAGATATACATACATTCCGTATATATTTCAAGTGTCTTCTTATTTCATTTCAATAGGTATATACAGCCCTATGACAGACGAAGGGCTGACAGATAAGTGTGTCTTAGTAGGTAATAAAGTTCCTTTTGTACCCTTTCGGTAACCCTGAAAGCACAAAATTAAAAATAAGCGGGCAATTTCCCTGATATATTTCCCTAAGACGCGTGGTTCCCGGCAGAGTAGAATAGAACCACTCCAAGTCTTCCTGTGGATGAAGAAAGGAATTCGTAGAAGGCGACTTAGGAAACAAGCTAAACAAAGCTTATAAACATCAAAGAGACCTTTCCAACCCGTCTGGCCAGCATGGAGAGTGTAGGCCAAATCCTCTGACAGCTCTGGCTAATGTATGATATATAATATATATGGCTTGGGAAGTGCAGAGAAGGTCGTGCTCCTGCAGTGGAGACTTGCAAGGACCTGATGATGATGATGATGATACGGTACCATTTGTGTGCCAATCCCACTCGGCCGGTTTTTATTTATGTAAGGGCTCTTACAGACGAACTGCAAGTTGTGAACTTCAGCCGTCGCCATCTGTCGACGGCAGCAGTCAATACGTCGACGG
Source organism: Rhodophaea formosa (assembly GCA_963082605.1). Lineage (NCBI taxonomy): Eukaryota > Metazoa > Arthropoda > Insecta > Lepidoptera > Pyralidae > Rhodophaea > Rhodophaea formosa. The sequence goes on along the minus strand of OY720229.1, from coordinate 5,596,091 downwards.
CTGCCGCCGAGAGGCGGCAACGGCTGCCGTCGACATGCGACATCGCTTGCAGTTGGAGTGCCGCGTACTGGCAGTCGTGGTCAGCTTGTATAGGAGCCAGTTGCAAAATGGCGTCCGATGAAGAAACACTGTTATTGCTTTTGCTCCGCCGTCGCCGACAACAACGAAAAAGAAAGATACGTTCAGTGTGGGTTGAAGAAATATTAATGTATAGAGAACAAGAGGGAGATTTTTATACTCTTTATCCACGTTTGCGAAGGAATGAAAACAAATTTTTTAATTACTTTCGAATGTCAATCGCTTCTTTTGATGAGTTAACAACTATTTTGAAAGCCTCGATATCTCGCCAAGACACCGTGATGCGGAAAAGTATACCAGCTGAGCAAAGACTCGCCATGACATTAAGGTAAGCGGGTTTTATTTAAAAAAATTGTAGACACTGAAGATTATTTTTTTAATGAGATCAAATCAATATAACTTATGCAACATTTTTTAATTTAAGTTATAAAGGGAAATTTACTTAGCAACAATAATAAATCAAGTGTAACTGTCCCAAAAAAATAAAAAACCTCGCCATTATATTGCGGAAAATTATAATAACTTGTCAGAAATGAATTCTCCATAGCAATGCAATTGGGGCCGTCACGAGAGGTTTTTTATTTTTCTGGTCAGGATTTAAAATATTTTTTTCTCAAAATCAACTTGTAGCAAAACCACGACAGAAGAAGCATAAAAAAGGGCTAGAGGATATTTTCCATCTTTGGGCGAGTTATAACAAAATCGAACAAAACCGTATATCTCTTACATTTATGCTTTGTCTGCCTTTTACAAAACGTTACTTTTCTAAGTAAACTTTCATAAAAAAAAACATAAAAATAATTCAGTATTATTTTATAGGAGAATAGACAAAATATAGGAAACTTGGTGTACCGATAAAAAGGTCATTTTGTATAGATATTTTATTTCTTTGTAAGACAACGTTCACATATGGCATATTTGTTGTCAAAAAAATAAATTATATGAAATGACTTTTTCAACGACATATTGGTCATTAGTATTAAATTGGTAGACTAACTTGCCCATCCTCCTTTACGATCGATAACATTCTTTAAATTTTCACTATAATTATTACAACATAAAATTTAAAAAAAAGCTAATATAACAATGCGTAATTGAGACGAAAAGAAAATTATTCTGAGAAGATATCAGTAATTATTGTATTTGGAACAGAATCCTCAGAGCTTTCATTCTGTGTGCGCTGACTTTCCGGTCTTGCAGGATGTGTTGTAGTAGAGTACCCCGAATAGTTATAGGAGGAAGGACTCGTTGAAGGCATTGTGTATTGCACGGAATTCTGAGACGACAAGCTTTCATTAGTTGTGACTTGATTCTGCGGTCTAGCAGGATGTGTTATGGTAGAGTAACCCGCGTAGTTATATGAATACTGACTCGTTGAAGGCATTGAAAGAGACTTGTAATGTTTTATTACTTGTATAACTTCTAATTTAGCGTCTAATTTCCAATCTGCTGTTATTTTTTTGAAGTCACTTACTAGGGACAACAGAAATAACTTATCCTCATCTGGAGGAGACGAAGGGTCTCTCTCAACTTTATCCAGTCTATCATTTAATTTCTTACTTAAGTTTGTAATCAAGACATCATCATCATAAATTTGGCGTTTCCGTTGTCTTTTTGGCTCTGCTTCAGTTGATTGAACTGTTGGTGGTGAATTTGTCTGAGAGGTAGCATCAAAGTTTGAAGTACTCTCACCCTTATCTTCGGTAACATCTTTTAAAAATAGTAGCTGATCATAGAAGGTATATTGTTTTGGCGTAGACATGCTAGAACCACTTTTTCTCTTCAAGGTTCTGCAATACCTCATGAAGCCGTCTCTCAATACTTTCCATTTAGACTGTACCTGTATGGCTGAAAAGTGGGAATATAATTTTAAAATAGTGAGTGATAATAATCTTTATTAGGAAAAATAATAAAAATTAAAATAATACAATGTAGCCAAGTAGTATGTAATCAAAAGTCGTCTTCAATGTCGCAATTTGATTTTAATAGACTGATTTCAAATACCACGGTAAAAAGAATGAAGTTAATAAAGTATGTCTTTAATTTTTCAGGTTCTTAGCAACTGGTTGTTCATTTGAAGATCTACAGTATGCGTATAGATGCGGAATTTCCACAATAAGTAACATAATAAAAGATGTCTGCCAACAAGTATGGATAAATATGAGAGGCGATATTTTACCACAAAATATAACTGAAGAAACTTGGAAAAGGATTGCTGATAGATTTGAAAGACACGCTCAATTTCCTAACTGCATAGGCGCAGTTGATGGCAAACATATAAGAATATTCAAGCCAGGAAAAAGTGGATCTTCTCATTACAATTACAAGAATTATTTTTCGATTATCCTTTTAGCTATTTGTGACAGTGATTATAAATTTATATATTGTGACATAGGTTGTTACGGACGACATTCGGATTCAACTATTTTCGAAGATTCAGTGTTTTTCACAAAGCTACAAGAAAAGTCACTTAACATCCCAAAACCCAGATCGATTTCAAGTGACGGGTGTACCTTGCCTTATGTTTTAGTTGGAGACGAAGCATTCAGTTTATCAGAAAATTTGTTACGTCCATATCCAGGCAAGAAATTGACAGAAAAGATGAGAATTTTTAACTATCGCTTAACACGTGCAAGGAGATACATAGAATGTTCATTTGGCATTTTAACCAATAAGTGGCGAATCTTTCATACCCCCATGAACTTATCTTTGGAATTTTGTAAGGATGTTGTTAAAGCATGTTGTATATTACATAATTTTATACGTGACAGAGATGGTTTTACATTTGAAGATACACTTACTATCAACGGTTTGGAAAATATAGCCACAATCCCAAACGAAGGGGATTCGTTATCGGGTCCGTTAATAAGAGAAAAGTTTTCAAATTATTTTAGCAGTAGTGAAGGCAGTGTCTCGTGGCAGTTGGATTGCATATAAAACAAATAAAAGTATCTCGATTATTATAAGTTGGAAATAATCTGCTTATAGTACGTTCACATTAAGAATAAAGTGAGTCATCAGTGCAACTGCAGGACAAGGTGTATTCACAGAGGTGATAAAATTCAATAAATTCTATTTTAAAAGATTAAGTTTAATGAATATAAAAGCTTAAGATCACTGCATTCTTAACGCGTACGAACTATAATAATTAATTAAATATTTAATAAAAACTCACTTACCGATGGCGTTTTTTTCATTAACGGTTTTATCCTTGAAATCACTTACGATTTCCTCACATACTGCTGCCCATGTCCGGTTTTTTATTGTTTTGTTACTATAGTCTTGTAGCTTATAATTCCAAAGACTAGGCCTTTTTTTTACTGCCACAATTAACAATTCAACGTCAATTTCGTCGCCGGAGCTCATTTTGTGGGCGCGCGACGCTTGCGCACTCTTGGTCTATGTGCTGTCGACACTGACAAAATGGCGGACGCAACTCGCATCAACTGCAAACGTCGCCACCTGTCGGCGGCAGCCGTCGACGTATTGACTGCTGCGGCCGACGCGTCGACGGCTGCCGTCAACAGATGGCGACGGCTGAAGTTCACAACTTGCAGTTCGTCTGTAAGAACCCTAAATCGTATGTTCTACGAAATCCGCTACCATGCTACGCCGCTCTACGGTCTTTGCCGCGCCGCGCCCCGCCTCGCCGCCGGTCGACCCGTCGGATGCTGTCGTAGGCGTCGTAGCAAAGCTAAACAGAAGCTACAGTATTTCGTAGCACTTGCAGCGGGGCCTTTCAATCATATTAACTCAGGGCAAAGACAAAACATATACATATATACAACGTGGAAGGGACATACTCGTAATAAATTGAACCACGGTCTATACTAGATCATTGTATTATAATGAAATTAAAATAACAACCAAAAAACAAAAATAAATTTTGGCACTTCCATACAAAAATGGGCGATATGTTTGGGAACGTCGAATTTTTTTGTCATTTTAAAGTGATCTAGTATAGCCTGTGGTTTGATTTATTACGGGTATGTCCCTTCCACTCCGTATATATTTTGTATGCGATGAATTTTTTCAATAAAAATATATATAATACGAACGTCATTATCATCATCAGGACTTGTTTAGTCTCCACTGTAGGAGCACGACTCTCTCTATAGGTACTACAAGAGCCATGCATAGCAGAGCTATGCATGGCTCTGCCAGAGCAGTCCGTGAGAGCCAGCCTACACTCTCCACGCTGGTCATACGGATTGGATAGAACTTTTTGATGTTTTTATGCTTTGTTTAGCTTGTGTTCTTAAGTCGCCCTCTACGACATCCACGGGAAGACTTGGAGTGGTCCTATTCTACTCTGCCGGGTACCAAACAGTAGCGAGATGTCTGACGAATTCTACTATAACTGGATATGAGCAACTTGTAGAATAAAATTACCCTCCTTTATAAAGGTATAAGTACCTGTTTGTTACTGTTTTTCTAAGAATCTCTTATATTTAGGTAATTATTGTATCTTTTTGCATAGCTGAAGGACCAGAGACGTTTCTAGTGTCTCATCATTTTCACGCTTTTTATGAGGGACAGGCCGGAACAGATCTAAGAAAAAAAAATACATTTCGTATCATCCGTAACAGTTCGTATTTTTTAAAACAAATGTAGATAACACATTCCCTTCGAGCAACACGGAAGGGAGTAGCCATACGCTGCATTCCCCTCTGTCAAGGTACAAGCCAAAATTAGGCATATGCATGTCTATGTGTTAGTTGTGTGTGACTCATCTGTACACAAATTATTTTTTCTTTTTTATGTCATTTTTTGTGACAATGTCATAATTACTATCAAGTGACAGTTTAAGTTTTGTATGTAGGTGTGCGGAACTAAACTTGTGTGCACATTTCCCCCCGCAATAAACGCCAGAAAAATTGTCATAGTAAATTGTCGCTTTGCCCACTCCCTCCGTCCGGTACGGAGGCCGTGTTGCTCGAAGCACATTCCTGTAAAAAAATTAAAAAAAGGCTCAAATCCAAAGTTAGACTCTTTCTTACCTTTTAAATGAAAATACTGGTAATAAACTTTTGGGTTAGGTACATAATATGGGGTTTTAAATGTTTAGTCTCCGCAATATGTAAGCATTCATAACATATCTAAGAGCCTACTTGTTCCCAGATAACAGTTGTTCAACAACCCGAAATGGAGAGGCCGCCGCTGTATGAACTAGAGACATCGTGTTCAGCGCAGCACAGCGGCGCGCTGGCGGCATTGCGGCTACTGAATAGCTATAACCACCTTCTGACTCCGCCTGGTGAGTGTTTTTATCATCATCACTTCTAAAATCTAAAATCTACAGTGAAAGATATGGAGCTCATCATTGCTCCTGTACACGTTTGGCCATGATCGGGCAGTTTCGCAAATTTATATTTAGGTATATTCATTTGGTTGTTCATTTGGTTAGTTATATACTCACATACATACTATCACCTTGTTTGATGTGATCTGAGATCACCTCATTTTCCCTTGCAGGGTAGACGGAGCCCAGGTCTGTAAAACCTTGAGGTCACGTTTAGCATGTTGGTGAGCTTGTAGGTGAGGTCGGAATCAAAATAGTGATGGGTTGCTAGCCGCATCGCCTATAATCATGATTCCTGATGCCCATTCCCTCGATCGGCTTTTACGATCCGCGCGGGAAGAGATGCGGCTGATACATTCTACGGTTTTTCTTTTCTGCCAGGCCAGCATGCATTATACTTAAAAAATGTAAACAATCTTGCTACGTTTTTTATTGAAATCCTTTAACTGAAACTATTTACGTTTTACAAGTAAAACGATTTATGAAATAACACTTGATATTTGGTTCATGATGCCAGCACTAAAAAAAGGATTTTTTTGAATCAAACCCCAAGGGGGTGAATGTTGATGACTTAAATAAAGAAATGATGAAGAATGAGAGTTGAAATGAAGTAATAACATTACCTCCTTCTGTGTGGGTCAGTCGGTTAAGGCTAAAAAATTGGCAAATATTTGAGGTTCGCCTTACGCCACCATGACAGTGCGGTTACAGAATCAATATTTGTAATCATCATCATCATCATCAGGTCTTTTTATATCTACACTGCAGGAACACGACCCTCTGTGTACTACCAAAGCTATATTAGTCAGAGCAGAGGATTTGGCCTACACTCTCCACGCTGGCCAGACAGATTGGAGAGGTATCTTTGATGTTTATAAGCTTTGTTTAGCTTGTGTTCCCTAAGTCGCCTTCTTCAACATCCACGGGATGACTTGGAGTGGTCCTATTCTACTCTGCTGGGAACCACGCAGCATAGACACAGGCATAGGCATAAAATCAATATTTGTAATGACTATTATAAAACTCATCACCACTCAGCTGCGTAGTGTCATAAGCGCCCTTTGCTGGGTAGACAGAGCCCAAAATTGGGATAGATACCCGCGAAAAACATCACCCTCATTATGTGTGGGTCAATCGGGTAATAGAGGCTAAAAACGAGCAAATATTTGAGGTTCACTTTACGCCATGACAGTGCGGTTACAGAATCAATATTTGTAATGACTATAAAACTCATCAAGCACCAGCTGGCGGGTCGCACGCCCGCCACTTGACACGAGTAATCGTTGACACGCGCCATTTGCCGACCTCCGTGGCGCAGCGGTCAACACGCCAGCATGTGATGATGGTCACGGGTTCGATCCCTGGTCAGGTCAAGAAGAAAAATGATATAATTCAGATTTACCTGCGGCGCGTCTATGGCCACGCATAGAAAAACGTGAAGCCTTTCATCCACATATATTATATATGTCGCAGTCATCTGGTTGAATCTGCTATTTGATTGAATGACTAGCGCGTTCATTGAATGACCACGTTTAATTGAATGACTAGGCCGAACGTTGATTAAACAAGCGTCGCTCAACGTCCAACTAGTTAGCGGATTGTAACATAGCCCTTTGAAAAGAGCGGACATAGAATCAGTCAGGTGATTCAAATTTAGTTCATTTTTTTCCCTCTGCGGCGCTAGTAGTCACTAAAACAAATATGGCGTCAAACAGCTCGAACAAGGCTCGAACAGATGGCATGGTGTTGATATTTTTTTCGATTAAATTTAAAATAAATTAATTTGTAATAAAATAGTATGACATCATGGATTTACCTACTATTGCGCCACCGCCGGCTACTTTAAAAACTAAGAAAAAATTGAAAAATATGAGATTAAATAAAGCTTTGGAAATCATGCTACCACCAAATATTACAAAGTCGGCTAAGATTCAACGACTTCGCTAAATGACGTTCATTCAGTCTAGATGTTGAACGTTACATTCAACGACTTGACGAGTTGTCCTTTAGTCATTCAGTTAAATGAACGCGCTAGTCATTCAATCAAATAGCAGATTCAACCAGATGACTGCGACATATACATGTATCGCCTACCCTCAGATAAATACACTTTCCATAGGTTAAAGAATTTTTAAAATCGGTTCAGTAGTTTCGGAGTCCATTCCAGTAGTATAGACTAGTAGTCCTCCCCAGCTGCGCCCGGGCTTATAAGTATTTCACTTATACACCTTCCTCAATGAAATACTCTATATGGTGAAATCCTGTATGGAAATCCGTGTAGTATTCAAAAACTTAAAAACATACATGGGTCCATAAATAGGTCTTTAAAAATCACATAAGGTTCCTAAAACCATTTTTCTCAAAGTCAATCGTTTCAAAGATAGACACTTCCAAAGTGGTAAAATGTGTGCCACAAGTGGAAAAATCTAAAATAAAAAAAATATTATCTTGATCTCAATAAAAACTTTCAACGAACATTGGTTTGAGCGAGAAATTGTAGTCAGTAACTAGTTTTTGAAATATAGCACATTTCATAAACCGCAAATAAAACTTTGTTATTCATACGAACACTATTGAAACAGAAAATATTTAGTGGTATTTTGGCTAGATGTTGGGAATCGGTACGTTTAGTATTATATTGTCTTTGGTTTAGTGCATCCCCTGCCTGCTTTGGTAGTACAGAGAGGATCGTGCTTCTTCAGTGGAGACGAGAAGGACCTGATAATGATTAAGAATAAAGTATATAAATGTATATAAACGACCTCGGAATTCTTCACCAATAAATTCCTACTTTATCCTATATAGAATTTATCATAAAAAGCATAACTTTTGCAAGACTGATTTCAACAATGTTTTAATCTCTATTCTTGGTGTCCAACTCATATTTCTTCCTATCTTTCTCAACATTTAGACATCAATATTTTCTACAAGAATAAATCTGCATAGAAAGTTAGTGCAACAATAAAAATAACAGTATGTTTAGTACGTTTAACCACCCCTCACAAATTTTCTTCCACCCTTAACGATTAAAATACACCTGCGTTTGTTTTTTTAAACAGCAGCGCATCGGTCAAAAGGCCGGTGGCACGGGCTGTGATTAGCAGTCATTACGCGCGGTTACGCGTGCGAAGTCGCGCACCTGTGACGTGCACTATGGTACCGGCCGCGAGTCGCACCGACCACTACTACCGTTCCTGTTTTGTGTTACGTCACAGAATAACTAGGTACATATTCTAAAACAAAGTCGTCTGTTTATTCGTGATAAAGTCAAAAACAACTGGATTTTCATGTGGTTTTCACCAATAGATAGAGTGATTCATGAGGAAGGTTTATAGGTATAAAACATGCCCAGGCGCAGCCGGGGAGGGCTACTTGTTCATAGTTTTCGTGTTATGCGCTCAGAACGGAAACTCGCAGCGTCCCTCGCAATATGGCATCCTTTGCTCCGTGCTAAGAATTTCTTACGGTTTTGAAAAACAGGGCTAGCTGCTTCTATTCCCAGTCGCACGTTACGCACCGTCTCGTATACGTACGTTAGTAGTTGAATTAATTCTGCAGTGGCGATCCTGATAGTGAACTCACAAGTTTCATCTGTACTAGTAGTAATTTTAGGCATAAATATTTATCCGCTTGAATGAAGCGCTATACATGTGGTTTCGTAACAATGCTTCTTCTTGTCGTTCTTCGTAACAGTTTTTTAGATATAAGTAGTTTCATAAGTAGCAGTGTTATTTTTTATCCTATGGCACCACACTTTCACAATGGCTATTTCATTTTCATTTTTTACGCCCATCTTGCATTTCTCTTTTCAAAGAAAATCGTAATCAAGATTTCCTCTTCGACTATAGTATACTCTCATGCCTTTATTTCAATGATTAAAAAACTGGCCAATTTTTCAATCTCAGAATAATTTGTTTTCAATGCTCGTGTGCGTGACAGCTTTGTGTTAGCACACGCGTCCTGTCAATAAATGCCATCAAAATCCGTCAAATTGGTAGCTACGTCTTTACATCATAGACTATATATATATTTGTTGGACACAATATTTTCTACGCTTTTAGCTAATAGAGTCTATCAAGAATTTCCTATTGTCTTGCGACCAAGTTCGAGAGACACTATTATGTATTCTGTGGAGACACGTAGTAGGGGCGGTGGTGTCAGACAAATTAAGTGCAATTATAGGGCGCGTGCACCCCGACCAACCCCGGCTCATTATATCGTAATTACGAGTGCGATGGTTTAACCCCCGCCTGACGTGTATCTTCCGCATTTGTTTTAAAGGGTTGAAAGTGACGAAGAATTATGCAGGATCTGCCGATGTGTCAGTCTCGATGGAAGTAAAATAACTTACCAACGAGTGGTGTTGTAAAAATATTTTTTTTTATAATTAAAAAGTTATTTAGGACAGCAGAATAAGGAAACTAGTTTCCTTATTCAGAGCTATTTGCTAACTTTTGACAACTACGATGTAAGTACTGTTACATTCTTAATCTATGACGGTATATTGCTGATTTGCAGTATTGCCAAAATTGTAACAAAAGTCAGCAGTAAATTGCTATAAAAAGACGAAAATTCCCAAAATAAGTTCCCAGTCCGATCCCTCTCCGGCTCCGAGCAGCCAGAGGCATCCCACCCTCCGACCCGGTCGCACTTGACCCCGGAACAGAGTACGCACAGTAGGATTAGCTCTACTAGTGGTGGTGACTGAAGCCCGGCGCGGCGGTCCCGGGTGATTTGCACCCAGAACCCTTCTTGCAACCTAGCTTTAACGCCCGATGCCGAGGTCCGTCCCTTCTGAAGGCCCTTTAGTGATGTTCGTCTCGGTTGAGGGCACTTTTCCCTCTCCTCAAAAGTCCATAATGAAGTAGCAAAAGCTCACTTGGATCAACATCCATTACGGTTGATAATCTGAAATAAAAAAAACTTGAGAGGTGTCAAGGGACACCCGGATGGAACGAAGTTCCTTTCGATTAATTACAGCATCTAAAGTCACACCGCTTTTTAAAAAAGTTACAGCTCTAGTTACACTGGCAGTTCAAAAATTTGTACCAACCTCTCGATTCCAACCAGATTAACCTGACCGCTCAAGTTATAATTGCCGGAAAGGTGGGAAGTGTGAATTCCTCGCCACCATTTTAAACAGACACCGGCTGACGACTCATTCTGTTATAAAATTCCTATAGAAGCAACTATAGCAAAAAGTGTCGTTACAACTTTCGGTCTTAATTTTTTCCGTCTACCCTTTCGCAACGTGCGATAAGGAACTTCGTTCCAAAAACAGCCAATCAAACGAAAGCCGTAACGCGGCTGGGTGAAGAGAATCTTGAGAGAGAACACCTGTCGAAGAAGATATTAAATTATCATGAAACTTTGGACTCCGTGTTCAAAATAACACATTTTCTTCACAATAATAAAATAATTTTGTAAACAAATTACACTTGTACTAAAAGTAGAAAATAATAATTAATTCACTTGCAACCAACGGCACTAAACAAAATTATTGATACTTTCATTTTATTAACTATAAATAAACACTCCTCCATTTTTGAAGTCTGTTAAAAAAATAATTACAAAACACACAAAAACGGAAAACACCAATTTGTGCCCCAAACACCTGCCCCGCCGTTTAGCTCATCGTTCATTACGCATGCACCGGGAACCGAACCTGCGACACGTGCATCGCCTGACCGATGGGACCCCTGTGTACTCAAAGCAGGGGTCAGGCTATTTGCTCTACTAAATTGTGTCAATAATGTCGTGCTTAAATAACAAATAGGCATATTAATTTATAAATTCCTAAGTCCGTCCGGAAGATTATTAAAAATTTTTAGACACGTATTTTTTTTTTCAATCTTTAAACAAAACTTGATAAAGTTCAACGTGAACTCTGACCGATAAACTTTTACCGGCCGGATAAAAATACGTAAGTAGATATCTAAAAATTTTACCGTATTATTTTACAGGTGCTCACAATGTGATGGGTCTGCTGTCAGCACTGCCGGCCCCACCACAACCGGCCTGCTTACAGCCCTACTGCCAACATGCATCTTCAAGGAACACTCCAAGTAAATTAACATTTATTAAAACTTATCATGGTAATTATAGAACCATCAGGACTTTTTTAGTCTCACTCCACTGCTGGAGCACGACCCTCTCTGTACTACCAGCGCCATATTAAAGTCTCTTAATGTTCATAAGCTTTGTTTAGCTTGTGTTTCCTAAATCGCCTTCTACAACATCCACGGGAAGACTAAGAGTGGTCCTATTTTCCTCTGCCGGGAACCACGTGGCCAGCCAGATACAGAACAAGAAAATCGGTAACCTTGCAATATTTTCGGACATACCCTCTAGAGATCATACTGAACCATTTTCCCACAGAAACTAGGCCGAAATATGAATGAGAATATGGCAAAGCTACAGATTTGTATTAAACGGTCCCCGAGAAAAAAACAACGTCCTGCTTATATTCATAGAATTGACTGGTGATTATAACTGTTATGAATACTTATGAAAGTGCGGAGCTTCCTGGCACCAACACACATTTTCTTAGGGTGATTCCACACAGCAGTTATTCATATACGTTATACAATATGCTCACAACTCCATTTTGAACAACATGTCCTCGATACTGTTAGAAATTGCTTTTATAGATTAAAAGTTCTGTACAGGGTGCGTGATTATTTGTCCGTCGAATTACGTATTAAACTCTGCGATAGTCTCATTCTTTCAAAACTAAATTATGGTGACATAGTTTTTGGCCATTGTCTTCTTGGACGTACTATAAAACTAGTACAAAGAGTCCAAAACGCTTGCGCAAGATTCTGCTTTCCAGTTCCTAGAAGGTCTCATATTACTCCGTTTCTCAATAAACACAAACTTATGAACATGGGTTCACGTCGCTCATATCACTTATCAGTCTTATTGTTTGGAATCATTTATAATAGGACCCCAACATATTTATTTCAAAAATTAAACTTTTCTAGCAGAAGCACAAGATTTTCCTCTTTACTTATCTGTCCACAATATAGATGTTCCGCATTTCGTGGTAGCTTTCGATATGCTGCTACGAAATGTTGGAATAATTTGCCGCCACCTATTAAAAACTCTACATCAGTTTCAGTTTTTAAGCGAAGTTCCAAACAGTATTTTCTTGAAATGCAACTTTGATATTACTCCGGACAGAAATACTTTATCTAAATTTCCCCTACTCTTTCTTTCTATTCTCTATGTTAATTCTCGAGTATATATTTTTACTTTATGTATATCTAATATGATTGATTACACACCTAGGTAGTTGTGAGTTTGTAAGAACTGTGGGTACTTATATTTCACGCTAAACTTGTAGACGTTGCCAACAGCGCCTCTAAAAATTATTTTTATTTTATTGTGCTTCCACGGAAGACCAGTGTTGCTGACTGTTGTATGACAGTTAGCAATGTATGCTGAGTGGAACTCACTTTCAGTGGTTTAAATATGACTGTATAATTTTTATTTTTACAAAATTGGTGAACTGAACTAACTTAATGTTAATTAACTATTGTTATTGTACTGTACCGTTTGTAAATCACTGAATAAAGATTTTTCTATTCTTCTATTTTTATATAACTTCTCTATCATCATAGATTTCATGAAGAATGTTACTCAAGACAACTAGAATGTTACTGCGTTATCCATTGTTTTATAACGTTACATAACTGCTGTGTGAGCACCTTTAAGCAGGTTCCCATATCTTGTGAAAATGTAAACTTAATGAGTATTATATGTATAATAGTTGGGCTTTTATCAGAGAGAGAGTGAGAATTAATTAGGGTGTTCTGAAATAATCGTAAGTAATGAGGCGTTGGGTCCGGGTGATTGGGCTACCTACAATGTGTCAGTTGTTGCTGCTTGTCAAGTATTATATCCAATGACAGCGGCTTGTCGAGGTCAACGGCTCAGTGCTGCCATCTGGTGAGCACGTCAGAAAGCTAAGAAGCTTAAAATATTTGTAATGAGGGTTCATTAAACATTTTCTTACCTAAATTGACTAGTGCTATAAAAGTTATACAGCGTGTTAAGGGCGGCCAACCCGTCTATCTTTTCATACGCGATTATGGCGGTGTAACAAATCTTTCTTTGAAGATTTTCTACTAATAGGTATCTTATGCACTATATCTAGGTTTCTATCAAAATGAAAAATCAAAATTTGGAGAAACAACTTCAATATAAGCCTCCAAATATCCGCTTTTTTGCACAAATTTTATGTGAACTTTGGGCGTTTATAATGTACTCATTAATTGTAACAGTAAAGAAAATATTCATTTAGAAACCTTGCAAATGTAATGGAGATTCTAAATGTACAAGTTTTTTTTCATAAACTTGTAAGGCTTACCAATAAACACGTATTTCTTGAAACAAGTTTAATGAAATTTCCGCACACTATTTTTCGTTCAATGTCTTCGCGTACTCACTAGCTTGTTTCCATGTGGCAGTAAGAGGTGTGCGGGAGACGAGGGCAAGGAGCTCTTTTCGCTTTGCCTCTTTATCTGACATTGCGCTGGACGGAACAAGCTTTTCGACCATGCTCGCGTTGACGATAGTCGGTCGGGGAAGGGCCACCTTAATAGACCCTTGACTTAAGAGTCGCCTGGACGCGCATGTCTCCATTTTGTGATTGAGGCAATATTTGATAATATTGGAGTAAAATTAAGCATTTAACCAATTAATCTCATTATAACCTACGTACGGTCTTATACAGCTTGGTTAAAATACCAATGGTTTGAGAATTACAAGCCTTTGCAAATTTGTATGGAAATCTTGAGAGGTGTATAATACTCAAACTATTGATAATTTAACCAAACTGTATAGGAACGGTAGATTATAATGAGATTAATTGGTTAAATGCTTAATTTTACTCCAAAATTATCAAATATTGCCACAATTCCCTTTTTCCGTTTGTATGGAGACATGCGCGTCCAGGCGACTCTTAAAGCTTACTTAAAGGGGTCAACAAGACCGTCAATATGTACAAATTCTATGGAATCAACGCTGGGAACTCAATACGACACTTTCATACAAAGTGTTCAGCCGCCCGGGTATATGAAAAAGAAATGAAAAGTCGGTCTAGTGTCGAGGTTAATTTACAAGCAATGAAAAGAAAAAAAAATTAAAGTATTTAATTTCGCTCCTGTTAATTTCTATCCCATTTTACAGTTCTAACTGGCTCGATATGTGAGAACGACATCCGTCGCCGCGGCGAGAAGCGGCCCATACCCCCGGAGCTAAAGGATGAGAAGTACTTCGAAAGACGGAGGCGGAACAACCAGGCGGCTAAGAAGTCCAGGGACGCCCGGAGGATACGGGAAGACCAGGTAAGACTTGTTAGTTTATGTGCTGCGAGCCTATCCCTATCCCAATACCAACTAATGTGTATTTCTTTGTTACGCTTTCACGCTCTATCTACTGAACCGATCTTCGTGAAATTTGGATACACATAGGTAAGGGTACTGAGAAGGTCATAGGCGATATATCACGCGGGCGGAGCCGCGGGTAACAGCTAGTATATAATTTTATAAATGCGAAAGTGAGTCTGATTATTTGTTTGTTACGCTTTCACGCCGTATCTACTAAACCAATCATCATCAGTACACTCTACGTCGGTACCTATTTAATTTGTAAGATCTTCTACTCAGTAAGCCAGTTCTTCGGGGGCTGGTCGAAACCCCGACGACCTAAGTGACTCCTCAACACAACACTTTATATTGCTTCGCAGGTCAGGGTTTGCCATTCAGAAGACGCTTGGAAACTCTCAGCCCTTGCTGTACGTTCCATCAAATCCACATGAGCAGAGTGCCTTTATATGAATTATTTTACCATGACTCTGTTTTAATAATAAGATTTCAATTTCAGATTTGTCGTGTGGTTCCCGCGGCAGAGTAGAATACTACCACTCCCAGTCTCCCCGTAGATGTCGTCGAAGGCGTCTTAGGAAACATAAGCTAAACAAAAGAGACCTCTCCAACCTGTCTGGTCGCGTGGTTCCCGCGGCAGAGTAGAAAAGAACTACTCCCAGTCATGTCGTAGAAGGCGTCTTAGGAAACATAAGCTAAACAAAGCTTAAAACCATCAAAGAGACCTCTCCAACCTGTCTGGCCAGCTTGAAACTGGAGGCCAAATCCTCTAACTACTCTGGCTAATATATGGCGCTGGTAGTACAAAGAGGGTCATGCTCCTGCAGTGCCCTCCGGTACAATTGGTCTACTATCCCGATGAACACTAAAAGACCTGATAATGATGATGAATTTCAGATAGCCTGGCGAGCCTGTCTCCTCGAGCAAGAGAACGCATCACTCCGCGCGCACGTGTCAGCACTCCGACAAGAAACCCTAGCTTTACGAGCCTTGCTAGCGACGAGGGACGTCCCTCCGCCGCCCGCGCACCCCACACCGTCTTCTACTACAGATTAGAGAGGCTATTTTCCTGGGTCAAAATATTAATAATTAAATTAGACCGTCACAAAATATTGGACACGTATTTTTTCTTTCGTTAATTAAACAATAAATGTCAAAGATAAAGCGTGTCAAAGTTCATGAGTGGGGGCTTGTGACATCACAGGCCACTAAAAAGTGTACTGGCTAGTGACGTCGCACACAATTTTAACGGGCTATATCTTTGTAATTTTTTGTTTGATTGACAAAAGAAAAAACACGTGTGAAATGTTTTTTGATAATTTAACTAACGGACTAATTATATTTTATTAGGAAAATAGCCCATTACAGGAAAATTAAATAGGCTATGCCAATTGTACTAATTTTAAGTTCAATTTTTTTTTTGTAAAAGATGTTCAGTCATTTTGGTCAGTCTTAACAATTTTGATTGCCGAAGTACAAGACAGAAAGCGTGCGCAAAATAAACTATTTTTAAAGCAAGCCTTGCTATAAAAATTAGTTTAATTTTGCGTTTCATGCACGTTTTGGGAATTGTCTTTTCGGGATGTTGACTTGCTGGGAGATGTCCTTTTGGGAATAGACCTTTAAAAAATAAGAATGTAAATCACGTTCTTCAAGTTATTTACTAGTGCTTATATGATTTACATTCTTGAATTTCTTTCTATTTGTAAAGTCTAAGAATAAAATAATTGACGTCGCTACTGTGCCTAGGGTGCCCCCTTAAATCTAATATACGTTTAATATTCTAAAAGATTGTTTTAATTTCAAATAAGTTATATTGCTTGATTAATGCCTTTATTTTCTCATAATATGGTAGATACAAAGTTGGGATGCCACCATTGGTGCCATTAATCTGCAACAGATATGTTATCGCTTATCATGTGGTCCCAACCTCTAAATCGTACGATTTGTTCTCACAGACTCACATAGATGACGCTACTCGTTGCTAAACAACATTGGACCTACATGTTATGAGACTATAAGCATAAAAAATTAATTTATAATAAAAATTAGAACTTTTTTTGGCATAATATTATAAAATTACACCCTAGTTTTAGTTAATCTAGGCTAACGCGGATTACCGATATCTCTAATAGATATCTCGATGGAAAAAAAAACTCTGCAGCGCCATACATTTGCAGGCCTTAATTTGGTCCAATATTTTTGTATGAGGTTGGCAGTCTATTACGTTAGTATTATATTGTCTTTTCCAGGTATCCCTTTCTAAATAACTCGTTTAGACAGAGACGAAGTGCTGTCACAGTTTAAGTCTAGATAGCCAGTTTATAGAAAACCTGTGGATTTACCGGTTTCGTATAGCGGAAGCATGTGGTCCCAACGCCTTAATCGTACGATTTGTTCTCAGAGACTTGCATTGATGGCGCCACTCGAAACTACACAACATTGTATCTACCGTATTATGAGAATATAAAAACATGATTCAAGAAATATATCTTGTTAAAAATCAAAACAATATTTTAGGCATAATATTTTAAAATGACACCGTATATTTAGTATGTTAAAGGCTTACGCAGATCACCGCCATCTAGTATCGAGTAGCAAGCAACTCTCCTGCGCCATACATTCGCCTGCTTTTCGCAACCTTAATTTGGTCCAATATTTTTGTATGAGGTGGGCAGTCTATTACGTTAGTATTATATTGTCTTTGGTTGTAATAATGAATATCTATCAAATAAAGCAGGTAGCGCCAGCTATTTATAGTTAGATTACAACTTCCATTTGTATGAAAATACAAATTTGTATGAAAATACAAACAATAGTGTACGTTTTGGCAAGGCATGCCGGCTGCGATTAAACAAATGATTTAGATAATTTATAAATCAATATAGAAAAAGCTTACTGTGAAACCAATCCGTCCATATATTTTACGATAGTAGGTGATCTCATAGGTGTAATTTAAAAAATAGGATAAGTAAAAGTGAGACTATTATTTAAGTGTAAGTTAATTGTACAAAATTGTAGGTAGTATCACGAAAGTGTGTTGAATGAAAGTGGTTTTAAGTTTTAACTGTAGCAAGGATCCTGCGTTAATAAAACCTACATAATGTTGTAACAATATAAGTTTCATTTATATTCCTACCCCAAAAAAAAGCTATTTTTTTACCGGACTGACCTTTTTTTTACGCGCGTATGTGCGTATGTTTGTAAAGGTATATGTATAGCAAACACCCTACTGTTCAATGCGTAGATTTTAAAAAAATCCTGTAGCCTAAATGGCTTGAAAATTCGAGCCGCGACCCGTTCACCCACCAGTGGGTCCACGGGGAATTCCTGTTCACCCGTGCACCCACTGCACCTCTACAAACTGCGGGATTTTGACTCGAATCCCACAGGAAGCCGCACAGAATCCCACAAGCGGGACTGATAAAAAAACACGATCCCGTAATTTGAGGCCCTAATATGGTAACTACGGGTGTATTACTCATTCCCCACCCACTATTTCCATGGAAATACAAAATAGAAATAGTGGGACAAGCGATATTTTCAATTTTTATCCCATTATTTCAGTCCAGTTATGTCAGGTATTTAAGAAGTTTACCACTTTCAATGAATAGATTAAAACACGACTTCCCGGTAGGTATTGAAAAAACAAATATTCGTTTGAACGAAATTAAATGTCCCCAAATAACTATGATCAAGAGGTTTTATCTAAAGAGGAAATAAATAAATAGTTTCTGTAGGCCGCCCTCATTTTTTTTTGACTCAGCCGACAGCAATAGAAATAGCGGGACAATCAGTCTGAATCAGGTCCAGTATTTCTATCAATAGAAATAATGGAATACACTCTTAACTACCTAGTTAACCTCTTTGTTATATTATGTGTGTGACAAAGAAAATTTTGCAAGAACTTGAGTAGGTTAGCAAAAAAAGTAGAGTAGGTACCTACAGTCCGAATCACAAACTATGAAGAAGATACTATTACTAATATCAGACGACCCACTGCCTTATGTTTTCTCTAGGCAATAAAGATCATAGACAAATAAGGGAGTGAGGGTGAAAATGAAAATAATCCCATACAATTACGTTTGAGTTTATATTGGGGGCCACAAATTCAAACTCAATTGACGTGTGTTCTATGCCCTAAAATCCGTAAAGGCAGTTTTTCGGCAGTGGTCCGAATGAAACTTTATGGCGGCTCGGAACATCGCGCAAGTCGAAGTGCAGTACCTACACAATAAGTGTGCATCAGAATGACTGGCCAAAATGACAAATCCAGGGTTCTGTATGTCTAAGATACAATACCTTTCGAGTACCTACTATTTGATACCTTAGTTAATAAAATACTTGGTACCTACTCAATGAATATGAAAAAAAAAGTGGGCAGCCATTCTGGTACAGAGCGGAGCGCGCGCGGGGAGTCGGGGCGCGCGTACAGCGCAGTTCGCAGCTAATATAGCCATAAAGTTTGATCTGAACTATATTTTCATCTCACCCAACTGATTAATAAGCAAAAGTAGGTTTACAACATACATACATACTATCACGTCTTTTTCCCCTGCGGGGTAGACAGAGCCCAGGTCTGTAAAACCTTGAGGCCACGTTTAGCACGTTAGTGGGCACGTGGTTTAGGTTTACAAATTGGGTTAAAAATAAAAATCAACATTTAAAATAAACAACTTTATTAACAAACTAACAGTAGAAACCTAAAGTGATATTGCGTTGCTCTATTTGGTACGTGGCCGTCAATTTAACACGTTCAGCTTAAAGCATTCTTCAAAAGCCAACTCCACATTGAGCCGTTGATTTCTACGTCAAAATCGTGCATTACGGACCTTCATTCTTTGACATTTGTTCACTTATTTTTGGAATTGAAGGTAGAACCCCTATAGAAATAAACCTTCCGCCACTAATCTTTCCACTATCAGCTATTACCCACATGGAACTACTGATGTGACAAAAAGTAGGTTTAGGTGAAAACGATCCGAGTAACCAAGATTTCTTATAAACCTCATTATTTTCATGTTTCACTTACGTAAGAAACGACTAAGGTAGACTGATACGATCACCCTTGACTGCCTCTGCAGTTCGTTTGGGGCCCTGGTGAAACTAATCATCATCCTTAAAAAGTCTGATAGGTAGTGATCGGAAAGAACAGAATATATTTAGCTTTACTACAATAAAGAAGATATAATACATATATGGGGACAAATCACACAGACTTTTTTTTTCTTTTTTTTTTCGTATGTGTAAGTGGCCAACACTGGTGTCAGATTTTTCAAGCTGCCTTAAGGCATCTGACATAGCTTAACGACTGCCATCAACGATGACAGCCGGGACCAACAGCTTAAAGTGCCTTCCGAAGCACGGAGGAGCTCGAGATATTTTTATGCCACTTGCGGTCACCCATCCAAGTAGGGGCTGCACCAGGGGTTGCTTAACATACGTAAGCGCTCACAGAGCTCACACCCACTGGACCATCGGGCTGACTGAACTAGCCTCACAGTAAGTTGTGAACTTATGTCGTAGGATGCTATCTCAACGATACAATATTTCATAATAGATACTTATATAGCCATAATAATATATAACTATAAATAAATATATATATATATATAACACCCAAGACCCAGGCCAATCTGAAAAAGATCATTAAAGTTAAGTTAAGGTTCAAGTTAAGGTATACTCTGTTAAAACCGATCAATGCCCAAAGACTAAGCAGTAGCTTAAGGGGGCACCCTAGGCACAGTAGCGACGCCAATCATTTTGTTCCTAATAATTTACAAATAAAAAGAAATTCAAGAATGTAAATCATATAAGCACTAGTAAATAACTTGAAGTATTTTTGGAATCATGTTTAATATTATCAAAATCAGCGAGAATTGTGAGAATCAGGTAATCACGTTTGCTCTTAATGACTGATTCTCATAATATTAAAACGCTACTGTGCCTAGAGTGCGGCCTTATTATAAAAGTTATAAATATCTGCACGATTTTGAGCAAAAATCAACTGTTCAATGACACAAAGCTTTTCCATATCCATACATATTCATTCAATAATACCTTCGTACATTGTGAACGGTATTAACGCTAATAAGACGATTCCAGTTATTTCGAATTTGCTTAATTTTTAAGGGTTTATTATAAAACCATCATTTCAACCTTATCTCTCGAGAAAAAGGTTGAAAATCATAAAATACAGAGTTTAGATCGAAAGGGTGTTATATCAAAAACAAGTCAATATACCAATCAACACTCAGGGCCTATAAGATGTTTAAAATATCTTCCTTAACATAGAAAACAATGCTAAATGATTCCCACCTCTACATCTGAGAGATAAGGTTGAAATTGCCTTATAAAGGATGAAGTTATGTTATGAGAATAAAAATTCTGAGCTACTGCGACACAAACATATATTATCTACATCGGACTAATACTATTCTAACGATCTCACACACCACCGGTTCATAAATCGACGTTTTCGTACTACAGTCATTTTATTTTTGAAAATTTGGATACAACTTTGAGAAACACATAGAAAATAGTAAGAAACATGAATACATGGTGCAATTTTGATCGTTTCGTAAGGTATAAAGGGGTCAAAAATGTTGGGAATCTCAAAAAACTTACATTTCAATACAAATTTTGGAAATTTGTATGAAATTTTTTTAGTTTCTAGCATAGGTCTGAATCGCCCCAACGGGTTGAAAACCCCCTTTAAAAGTCTAAAACGATCAAAATTTCGCTATGTATTTTTCATCACGTTAGACATCCCATTATTATTCTCCCCTTTCAATGAAATACGGTTCCTCATAGATAATGACAAAGATGATTAGACATGTATTCAAATTTTTAAACATTTATTTAAATAGTTTTGATCTTGGATCGTGACATGTGGAAACAGAAAGGGGAGGCCTTTGCCCAGCAGTGGGAAACGACATAAGCTATTAAAAAATGGTTTTAAATGCGAAGCACGGTCTTTAATTGGAAAATACATTTTCCAGCTTAGAGAGCGGGCTTAGATACAATAATGGTATTATAAATAAAAAAAACTCACAAAACATGTACATAAAAGATTCATACACTGAATATGACGTAGTCGATAATAGATACGTAGCAGACAGATACACAAATTCATACTAGTTTTACCATTTATATTCAATTTAATTTATTTATTCATTAAAACATTGTACATTGTGAATGAATATATAAAAAATAACAGTATTCTGTCGAAGTTATAATTGAATTGCAAGTTGAGTTTTCAACGTTAAGGAAACATTTTCCAAAATTCAAAATGGCCGAACCATTTTCAGTCTCAAAAGTATCACAGTATACAAAAACTCAATATTGTATTTTTAATATCCATTATTTTTAACAAGTTAATCAATTACTTATGTTATAGAGTGAGAAACTTAAGATAATCCTGAGAAAACTAGTATAAACTCATAAAGTTTTGTCTGTCAGTAATATTAATATAATAATAAATAAACATATATTATATTATACATACTATACGTGAAATAAATACATACCAGTGTAAAAATCACCTATTAAGGCGCGGTTTACTTGTAAAATAAGTAGGTACATAAGGTATTTTCGAAGATTCTCAGAAATATGTAGCATTCAGAGCTGTCATCAGGTTTTCAGCAACTTTTATGTATGTAATAAATACGAAAAGGTTTTAACAAAATCGCCTAACCTAACCTTCTGCACCTAGTCAATTTTAGTGGAAAATTGCCGTACACAGAGACGCAATTTCTCTAATAAGTTCACGTCACATAGTATAGACTAAACGTGACCCATATTTTGATTCGAGCATACGAACATAGCCGGGGAGGAGACAGTTTGAAGTTAAAATCCATTGAAATACGTAACTTGAATATTTCTAACCTATTGAAATACATAACATTGTGTAGCTATGCTAAAATACAATCGTTTATTATCCATAACTCGACCCCTCCCTCTCGCTCCCCCCCACCATCCTAGGCATTTCAGGTCCTTGGATACTCATCCACCGTTACACACATTCCAAAACAGGAATCACATTTAAATATACAATCTTCTATTCCAATGTAATAAATATGCATGTATGTACCTTGTAATAAATTAAAGTAAAAACATCTCTGACCACGACATTCATTTCAATACAATAATAGGAAAAATGTGAAATAATCGCGTTAATATATTTAATATATCAAGTATACCAATCCCCAGTTGACGCGTCAATTGCGGTTACTGACTTATCTACGTGTCCTTGTCGCTCGCTTACATTTAAAGCTTTTAACGGACATGAAATGCAAATTCACCAACTCCAAAAGTGACATAATACTTAGTAAATAGAAATGACATGTATATGTATATAGAAACGAGAAGGACACGTGACACAGGTCAATGACCATAATTCACTTTTTAAGTGGTAACTAGTATACTGTGCTTATCGTAGCACATTATCAATTCTATGCGAGACGCGTCGACAGCTGCAAAGAAATTAACCAACATGTAGCCATCTTGCGCCGCTGTCTTTAGACACATATGTAACCACTAATCTGCCTTATTCATAATAAAATAACAACCGCTTGCTAAACCTATTTAATTCAAAATATGTTTTATCTCGTTCTTTCAATGTCAAACAAGCAAGAGGGACAAGGACAAAACATATTTTCACTAAGCACACATTTGTAAATTTATAACAATGGGTATGAAATGTACAGTCTGATTCAAACTATTTTGCGGATCGGGTATTAGCTGCAGCTGCAATACGCGCCCCGCCTCCCCGCGCGCGCCCCGCTGAACCTAATATCGTGTACTACGCATCGACTCGCGCGATGTTCCGCTAAGTTTGCATCGGACTGTAATTGGGTATAACCTGTACTCCACGTCGTGAACCGGCGCTCAGTAAATGCTGACATCACCACACTGTACATCCGTCACCTTAGTTCTTCTTCTCTTCCTTCTTCTCCTCTTGCGCTGAGTCTGTCGTCTGTTGCTGCTGTCCTTCGCGTTCGGCCGCCATCTGTCAATGATATAATGTTTGAATTAAATGCTTTTCTATATCTATATTTCTATCAATAAATATCAAAGGCAAATTTGACTCACTGACATATATCAAGGCACAACAGGAACTACTAGAAAATTGAAATTTGATACAGGGATTTTCCTTTCATGATGTAAGTGGGCACTAAGAAACGATTTTTGAAATTCAAACCCTAAGGGTTGAAAATAGGGTGTTTATTAGCGTCAACAGCTTGACAACAAAAACTATACTTGTTGATTAAGATAAGCTTTTTACATGATGTGTTGCGCGCGGTGCAGCTATAAGTACTACATGGTCGCCTGGACTTTATTATATATTATTATTATTTATTCAAGAAGAACATACATATAAATATGGTGTTTACCAATTGTTCTACAAAACTATTTTATAGTTTGTCCGTAGAATCTAAATGTTTAACAATATTTATAAATGGAGTGCTTATACATATATTTATTAACTTAGACTTAATTAAAATAAGTTTAGAGAGTATAAAAAATATGACAAGGTTTACAGATAAGTTTAAACAGCAGATACATTAATCCATCAGATGTGGAATGTCAAACAGTCTGAATTAGGAATGAAATAAAATAAATTTTACGCAACTATTAATAAGTGAAGTGAATTATTAAACAGAAAGAATTATATACTATCCAAATAGTACTTTTTAAGAATTCTTTTTAACCTTTTTTTATTAGTTTCCTGTACCAAGGCTGCTGGAAGACTATTCAATAAATAAGGAATTCGTTTTCTTAATGTTCTGTCCCCAAAGTAATTATTATTCAATATTTTATTAACTAATTTGCCGATCCCTCCCGCTTTGGCAGACAGCCACCTACACCTCGTTCACGATAAACTCAAAAACTACTGCACGGACTTTCATGCGGTTTTCACTAATAGGTAGAGTGATTCATGAGGAAGGTTGATAGGTATTATACACGCCCGGGGGCAGCCGGGGAGGGCTGCTAGTAATAGTATAAAAAAATCTATTTGTCATCTCATCGGCAAAATTGTCGTGTTAAAATTATCGAAATTTGTATGTAGTAGACACAAATCGTCCGGCAAACTATAGAGTGAGCCGGATGATAACGTGCTCCGTTAATATCGCACTCTTGCTTGACCGCCGCGCCGAGAGGCATGCGCGCCGGCTCAAAAGAGTGCTATTTATAGGTAGGGGATTCATGCTCCGATATTTATTTTAGGCGTTTCGAACTAAGTCACTACATCGAGTCCGTCGTGTAATTACGTCTGCCGTCATGTCATAGCGCATCGTCGTATCGCATCTTTTCGTGTCGTGTCCGTCGTATCATATCTGTCGTGACGTGTCTTATCTTGTCTTTCGTTTCGGTGTCTGTCGTGTCGTGTATGTTGTATCGTGTCCGTTGCGTCGTGTAGAGTCTGACGTGTCGTGCTTATCGTGTCGTGCTTATCGTGTCGTGCTTATCGTGTCGTGTCTATCGTGTCATGTTTATTGTATCGTGTCCTGTCTGTCGTGTCTAATATATCGTGACGTCTGTCGAGTCGCGCCTGTCGTCTCGTGAGAGAGAGAGAGAGACTCACCTTTTGTACGTCTGCTCGAACAGCTTCAGGCTGGCCTGCTGCAACGTGTGTTCTTGGCCAGGAGGTCTGTCGTATCGTGTCGTGTCTGTCATGTCTATCCTGTAGTGCCTATCGTCTCGTGAGGGAGAGAGAAAGAGAGGAGACTCACCTTCTTGTACGCCTGCTCGAACAGCTTCAGGCTGGCCTGCTGCAGCGTGCGTTCTCGGCCAGGAGGTCTGTCGTATCATGTAGTGCCTGTCTCCTGTAGTGTCTATCGTCTCGCGGGAGAGAGGGGACTCACCTTCTTGTACGCCTGCTCGAAAAGCTTCAGGCTGGCCTGCTGCAGCGTGCCGGTGGCGGAGCGGATCTGTTCGGGGTCGGCCTCGTCCTTCTTGGCTAAGAGGTCACGCAGCTTGGCAATCTCTTCGCGGAGTTTGTCGCACTGCAAATAATATCACGTGTTGTAATATTGAAAGGCGGGAAAAATCTATACAACCATTAGGTACTGATTTAGGGTTCTTCGATCTACATCCATATGAATGTGCAAAGATATCAAGAGCAAAGACGGGAAAAGGTTTGTTTCGTAAATAATGCTTTAATTTACTCATAATGTAAATAAATAAATATATACGGACAAACCACTTGACACTTGACAGACTTGTGTTATGGGATACTAACTCAACGATACTATTTTTTATAACAAATACATACGAGGGGTGGCTGATAAGTAATCTACCTAAATATGAAAGAAAAGACATAGATGGGTGATTTATTTTTTATTTTTGATGTAGTACCCTGCAACTAAAATACATTTGTGAGATTTGTCAATTTGTGACATTATACCATTAAAAAAATATTTTTTGTCTTGAGCGTCAAAATGGTCGTTTACAGCGTCCTTCATCTCTTCATCCGTTAAAAATCTGCAACCCCTCAAATTTTACTTTAAATTTTTGAATAGGTAATTGTCGCAGGGGACTAAATCTGGACGATAGGGTGGTTGGTTAATCTCTGCTAAGTCGTTTTTTTTTAAGAGTAGACCGTGCCTTTACGGCCGTGTGTACGGGCGTTTTGTCTTGCAAAATTAAAACTCCTTTAAGGAGTTTGCCTCTTTCTTTTTCTTTTATTTCTTAACAAACTCGGTCAACTAATGATGCGTAGTATTCAGCATTCTCTGTAGTATTTTTGGGTAGGTAATCAATTATTAAAACTCTATCGACATCCCAAAATAGGGTTGCCGTTAGTTAGCCTGCTGGCGGCCGGACCTTGAATTTTCTTGGTGGCTTTTCCCCTTTAAATTTCCATTGCATTGACTTTTGTTTACTTTCGTGATCTTACTGGCGAATCCAAGTTTCATCACCGATCACTATTTGTGAGATCATTTGTTCTTCCTTATCTTTCACTAGGTCTAAAAATGCTTGACAACTGTCCACAAGCCTTTGCTTATCAAACAGGATCAACATTCTAGGCACCCAACGCGCGCTCACCTTGGACATCCCTAAATGTTCATGAATTATTGTATGAACACGTTCTTTACTGACGCCAATATATTAAGCTATCTGTCAGTGGTTAATTTGCTGATCACCCAGGATAAATTCTTTCACTTTTTCAACGTTATGTGCAGTTACTGCAGAAATTAGCCACCCGCTACGGGAATCGTCTTCTAATCTCTCACAGCCATGTTTAAACTGCTAAGACCAACATTTTATCACAAATTATAAAAAATATGAAACACCGAATACCTTTAACATGCGCTCGCGAATCTGCGTGGGCGTATTTCTTCCCTACTGAGGAACTTAATGACCGCGCGATGCTCAATTTTTTTTATTTGACAATATTCTTCCGACATGATGAACACAACGATGCGCCAAAAAAATTTAAAGGCTTTAAAACAAATGAATGTAACGATTTTTAATAAAGGAATAAACAAGGAATGTGTAAATATTGCGAACAGTGCTATTATAAAATTTGTCTTTAACAAAGTAGATTTTATATCAGCCACCCCTCGTACATAGATAAACATCCAAGACCCAGGTCAATCTGAAAAAGATCATTTTTCATCTTGACCTGACCGGGGATCGAACCCGGGACCATCCGTGTCACAGGCCAGCGTGTTGACCGCTGCGCCACGGAGTCGTCATTTATAAAAATGTGGTACAAGATACAAAGTTGTGACGCTTCCAGTACTACTGTCTATGTAATGCACATAGACAGCAGTACTGGAAGCGTCATCAGAAAAAAATCATACGATTTAGAACCTCATTATTCAACAGACTTTAAAAAAGGAGTTTCTCGGTTTGACCCGTATATTTGTATGCATAGTGTATGTTTGTACGCAATTATCTCGCGTTCGGCTGAACCGATTTCGATGCTGTTTTAAGAAAAGTATTTGTTACAACAAAACACTACACACACAAAAAACTAAAAGTATTTGTTTAGTTAACAACAAACTGGTACTTTGGAGGCGGTTCCTTTTTATAAAATAAATTTATTACATACATACAAAGTATCACGTCTTTATCCCGTACGGGTTAGATAGACCCTAAGGCCATAAGACCGAAAGGCCATGTTTAGCACGTCGATTGACAAATATACTTTTAAACTACGTAGTAAAAATATGTCGGCGAAGTAAATCTCCCGCCGCCACGCTAGACGGGGAAGTGATGACTTCGCCATTGCTGTTGCACGCGGCTTTACCGCCCGCGCCTGAGCGCGAGCGGCTTAAATCACGTGCTATGTTAATGCACGTAATACCGTCCAAACAAACAAAAAAGTGACGGCCTATTAATGTGATTCTTTAGATTTAGTTTAGACCTCTCCAACCCGTCTGGCCAGCGTGGAGAGTGTAGGCCAAATGCTCTGACTGCTCTGGCAAATTAATGGCTCTGGTAGTACAGAGAGGGTCATGCTCCTGCAGTGGAGACTAAATAAGACCTGATCATCATCATCATCAATTCGTGTAGGTGACACGGTCAGTTGACCATGCACACCCTGGTGTCAGAGTTCTTCGGAACCGCCTCTCGGCCTCTGACGTGGTTCCTTTAACGACTACCAGATGGCAGCCGGGACCACTGGCTTAACGTGCCTTCCGAAGCACGGAATCATCTTTCTTATCAGACAATCAGGTGATTCATGCCTGCAATGTCCTAAGCAAACTGGAAACAACTTAACAAAGTATGCTTCCCGTGGGAATCGAACCACGACCCCCAGGTCAACAAGGCAAACGCCTTAACCACTGGACCACGGAGGCAGTTAAAGACCTGATGATGATTTAGATTTAGTAGAAGCAGGTACCGTCTTTTAATTCGGCGGATTTTAGGGTCTAGACAAGAGGTCGGAACGCGTGGCATCAGAGTCAGAAGATCATTATATGATTCCCTAAGAAAATCGTGGGATCAAAAGAAAGAAAGGAGGTTCAATAAGACTGGCGGAAAGCGCAGTCTGACTAAATAAGACTGCACGGAAGGTACAAGAACAGAGTCTGAACAACGCTCAACAAGGTTGCACTGAATGCGTGGGATTAGAGTCAAAAGAAGGGTCAATAAGATTATATTAAATGCGCAGGGTAAGTCAAAAGAACACCTAATAAAACCAGGAGGGAGACGCAGGATCAAAGTCATTACAAACATTAAACATGGACATATAGGTACAGTACTACCACTTTTAGAAGTTACACAGATGTATCTGCGCAGAAATCAAATTTTTTCATGGCGCTAAAATATCCGTTTGCTATTGGCTGATGTACGCGCCATGCGGCGTCTTGGCCACTCTCGGCAGGCGTTAAAGTATTGTGAGCGAGATAGCAATAGTCCATCTGCTTTTGGATTTAAATTCTTATGTTGTAGCAGTAAGTTCGTATTTATTATAATTGTTTTCATTCGGCCCGAGTCGGCGGTCGGTTGCGCAACTCTGCGCCATCGAACAATACAGAGGTAACTTATAAACGTGGTACTACTGTGTGTAAGTAACAAATGCTTAAATTCTACTGGTTGCCTTACCTCGTCCTGCGGCAACTGGCTCTTGTACTCGTCCATTTTGGTCTCTGTGTCGTGGAGCACGCCCTCGGCCTGGTTGGCCACTTCCACGCGCTCGCGCCGCTGCTTGTCCGTCGCTGCGAACTGTTCCGCCGCCTTCACCATGTTCTCGATCTCGTCCTTGGAGAGGCCGCCTGAAGACTGGATCACAACTGGGGGAAAATAATATAATAAGTCACATACATACATACTGTCACGTCATTTTCCCTTGCGGGTAGACAGCACAGGTCTATAAGACCTAAGGCCACGTTTAGCATGGCGGTGGGCGTGGAGCTCTGATCACCTGGGGCGAATCATCCATGTAGCAGTATAAAGCACTCACTCTGTTGCTCCTTGCCGGTGCCCTTGTCCCTAGCAGAAACGTGGACAATGCCGTTAGCGTCGATGTCGAAGGTGACCTCAATCTGAGGCACGCCGCGGGGCGCGGGCGGGATGCCCACCATAAAAGCTTGTCGGTGGCCATTTCACGTTTGCTGTGGTGCACATTGATCTTCTAGGACCGATTCGTCATTGGTAAAGTTGACCGTGTTGCTTAAAGTACTAACTTTGCTGCTTCAGAGAGAACTATCTGAGCAGCTTGTTGTCAGCAAAGTCTTCTATGTATATAAACTGAGGTAGACGAGCCCTACTCCAAGAAACAGACATTAAAAGCAATCATGTCACGTGACTTGGACGGCGTTTTCAAGGTACAGAGTTTAGGTGTGAGCTAGGCGCAATGGTGTTATTTAGCTACCCTTGAACGCTTCAGAATTTGGTACGTACGGCTGTTCACCTCAGTTTATATAGAAGCCTTTGATTTCACGTTCGCCCTGGTGTACTTTGATCTCCACCTAGAATCAAATCATCCATGTAGCTGTATAAAGTACTCACTCTGTTGCTCCTTGCCGGTGCCCTTGTCCCTGGCGGAGACGTGCACGATGCCGTTAGCGTCGATGTCGAAGGTGACCTCGATCTGCGGCACGCCGCGGGGCGCGGGCGGGATGCCCACCAGAGAGAACTGTCCTAGAAGCTTGTTGTCGGTGGCCATTTCACGCTCGCCTTGGTGTACTTTGATCTCCACCTGGGGGAGAAATCATTGTTTAGTATGTGATATTCATGTATGTATGTATTCAAAATTGTGTGGTTCCCGGCAGAATAAAATAGGACCACTTTAAATCTTCCCGTAGGTGTCGTAGAAGGCGACTTAGGAAACACGAGCTAAGCAAAGCTTATAAACATCAAAGACCTCTCTGCAGGCCGATTTGCTAACTCGGTGTACAACGATTTGATTGTCACTTTAGCATCCATTACGGTTTTCATACCTTATATAAAAATAGTCATTCATACTGAAGCCTTAATGAATATTGAAGTTACCATGAAAATGATGTACACCGTAGTTGTCAAAAGTTAGCAAATAGGCCTGCTGGCCAGCGTAGAGAGTGTAGGCCAAATCCTCCCACTGCTCTGGTTAATATATGCATCTGGTAGTAAAGA
This sequence comes from Rhodophaea formosa, assembly GCA_963082605.1. Taxonomy (NCBI): domain Eukaryota; kingdom Metazoa; phylum Arthropoda; class Insecta; order Lepidoptera; family Pyralidae; genus Rhodophaea; species Rhodophaea formosa. The sequence goes on along the minus strand of OY720229.1, from coordinate 5,565,251 downwards.
AAGGGTCGTGCTCCTGTAGTGGATAAAAAAGACCTGATGTTGAGGATGATTCAACTTCACAGTAATCCTCAACTGCCTCTTCGGTGGTTGCAGGTATGGCATCGGGTACGCGCGCCCGGCCTCCCGAGCTGCTACTTTCTCATCCCCAATCCAACCGAGCAAGTAACATTCCATGTTCCCCAGTCGAACATACTCCTACCCTTCCTTCGCTAAACAAACGGTTTCGATGGGCAGCAGCGTTGGAACCGAGATAACGCCAAACAAACTGCGATCACCAACCCGTTTGCCAAGAAAGAGTGAATATGGCACTACCCTCCCAACGATGGAAATCCTTGGGGAGACCTATGTCCAAAAAATGGACTTCTTATAGGTGAGATGATGATGATATGAAATTTCATAGCAACGAACGCATGAACCTATTCCATATAGCTTATTTCTTAATTTAATAAGAGTATATGCGAGAACAGCATTGTGAACGCATAAAAACACCTTGTTGCACGTAGCGCCACCTATTCTAAAAACTTAAGAGTCGCCTGGACGCGCATGTCTCCATACAAATGGAAAAATGGAATTGTGAAAATATTTGATAATTTTGGAGTAATATTAAGCATTTAATCAAGTAATCTCATTATAATCTACGTACGTTCCTATACAGCTTGGTTAAAATACCAACGGTTTGGAAATTACAAGCCTTTTCAAATTTGTATGGAAATCTTGAGAGGCGTTTAATTCTCAATCTATTGATAATTTAACAAAACTGTATAGGAACGTACGTAGATTATAATGAGATTTATTGATTGGATGCTTAATTTTGCCCCAATATTGACAAATATTGCCACAATTCCCTTTTTCCGTTTGTATGGAGACATGCGCGTCCAGGCGACCCTTAATAAAATTATCGAAATGGTTCTCGCGTGGTTACTACGGGCAATATCTTTCACTTAGCGTTTTCACTAAATATTTATAGATGGCGCTAGGTTTGTTTACGTCACTTTGACAAGCGCGCCACTGACGCACGAATTTTATTCTCTCTCCCACAAAATACCAACTAACTAGTAGACGCGTAGACATTTCTGGTGACCCCGACGTGATCAGAAATGTCTAACACACCTCTATCCAACCCATCTGCAATCGTGTAGAGTTTAGGCCAAATCCTCTGACTGCTCTGGCTAATATATGGCTCTGGTAGTACAAAGAGGGTTATGTAAAAACACTTTTATAAAACCTCTTATACGATCGATATGAAAAAAGAAGTAATTTATATGAATGTATGTGAGATTATAACCCGCCAGTATACGGACACCGCCGGGGAATATGACTCCAGTTTACTCTTGCACCTGTCTATAGAGACCCGCCTAGCCGATATGTACCGACGTCGGCTTGTGCTAGTGCACTGTGAACTATTTCTTATTGCGAATGGTAATTACTAACTTTTTACGCTGCTTTCTAGGGTTTATATAATATGTACCCATGGCGTGCCAAAGAGACCTCCGCAGGCTCTCCCTTTCAGTAGAGATACTGAAAGGGAGAGCCTGCGGAGGTAATGGGGGGCTCCTGTATCTGGGGTATTGAGAAATACCTCAGATACAGGAGCCTGACATCAGATGTGGTACAGGTCGACATCAGAAGTGGGATTAGTCGACATCAGAGGTGGGAGGATAATGAGGACATCAGGATTTTTGGCAACTAAACAAAAGCTCTACCTTTCAGTGTCTTTATATCCTTACAGGAACACGACATCACATATGTCAGAAGTGGGATTCATCGTCAACACAGGTGTCAGAAGTGGGATTCATCATCAGAAGTGGGATAAGTCTTACTTGTGTCTGTCCGTCGGCCGCTGTACTGAACACTTGACTCTTCTTCGTGGGAATCGTGGTGTTTCTTGTGATGAGCTTGGTGAAGACTCCTCCCAGGGTCTCGATACCCAGAGACAGTGGCGTGACGTCGAGCAGCAGGATGTCGGTGACGTCACCGGCTAGGACTCCGCCCTGCACGGCGGCGCCTACGGCCACGGCCTCGTCAGGGTTTACGGCGCGGGAGGGCGCGCGACCGAAGATCTCTTGCACTGTCGATTGCACCTGTGAACAGAAATGATTTTAATTTTTTATAGACTCATCATCATTTCGTGTAGGTGACACGGTCAGTCGAGCATGCACACCCTGGTGTCAGAGTTCTTTGGAATCGCCTCTCGGCCTCTGACGTGGTTCCTTTAACGACTACCAGATGGCAGCCGGGACCACCGGCTTAACGTGCCTTCCGAAGCACGGAATCATCTTTCTTATCAGACAATCAGGTGATTCATGCCTGCAATGTCCTAACCAAACTGGAAACAACAAAGTATGCTTCCCGTGGGAATCGAACCCACGACCCCCGGGTCAACAAGGCAAACGCCTTAACCACTGGACCACGGAGGCAGTTATAATGATAATGAACAGAAACACAGCAGTCACACCTGTAATAAAAAGTATTGACAGACTTTAGTAGTTATTAAGTATTTATGTACGATCCTTTTCATAAGTCGATATATGTATACATATACTAGTATTCGTCTCTTTTAATATTAAAAATAACAATTGACTGTGTTTCAAACTAGTTTTGGTGGTATTTTTAATTCGAACGAGGTGTCTCTGATTCCATACCGATTATTAAAATTTTGTGAGAACTACAAGTATGTGTGGGCTTCTCCCACCTGCATCACATATACTAATTTAATAATTTAAATATCACCTAAAACTACCATTATAATTTTAGCCTAAAACTACTTGTGCAACTATAACCTAAAATATTTCTATAACTATAATTTAAATATAACTTACTTACTATTTTCTATAGCTTGCATAAATCATACACAACATAATTAGTAAGAAACAAGTACATCTCCCTGACTAAAGGATCGCCGGCCAGCCGCATACCTGCATTAAGGTAAGGATCACATAATCGTAACTAGCCGCGAGCTGGCCGATCTTATCTCACGGTATTTTAACTTATAATAAGTAAATATACAATAAATACTTATGTACATAACTTCTATATTCATAAATACATAAAATAAAATATAGTGGATACTCAGATCATAGTTTATTCACAAGATAAAATGTATTAGGTAGGCATGATCATTACGTGGGTCCCTAGCTTTACGGACCTCATGCAACGTTACCTGCGCCAGCTTCGACGCGAGTTTGCCGGGGATCGTGAGTCAGTCTTGAATGTCGCTCGGGCGCGAAACCTGCGTCGCCCGTCGCCGGCGCATCTCGCAAATTTCTATTGTTTGGCTGTTATTAGAGCTTGTGGATTTCACGAATAAGTATCTGCCTTGCTATCCGCTATACCTAAGTACTTTCTAAGACTTTCGCTTAAACTGTGCACCTTCCTTATAACCTGTGTGGTAGTGTTAAGTGTTGTGTAATAAATCGGTATCTTTCACCTGCTGCCTTTACATCTGCACCCTGCTTACCCATCACCAGGCAAACCAACGCTAAGTACTTCTGGATAAATAGTCCAGGAACTACCATACTTACACAAGCTACGGAGGACAGCGGTAAGACCTTTGCTTTCTATTAACTACATCGAGGCGGGAGCACACCGCCCCAGGAGTATTAACATAAGAGCTCCATGTCTATGGAGCACCCCATAACTGGTGACCCAACAGAAAAGGACACAATGAGCGAGGATAGCAGCGATTCAGCTCCAACAGCGACATCGCGTAATGGCGGCGCTTCCAACGTAACGGCGCGCCGCAAAAAGCATCACGTTGCTGCCGGCGACACACCGCACGCCCGGAAATGTAACCTTAAGGTACCAGCCTTTTCTCCGGACGATCCAGAAATATGGTTCGCTCTTCTTGAAGGTCAGTTTGAGAATTTTGGAATTACTGAAGACAATATCAAATTTAACAACGTCATCAGCAATTTAGACATCGTGCATGCCAAGGCTGTCAAGGACCTGATTGTCAATCCCCCGGCTAAGAAGCGTTACGAGAAGATCAAGAGTGAGCTGATCAAACGTCTTTCCGCTTCGCACGAAAGAAAGGTAAAGCAATTACTTACTCATGAAGAGCTCGGAGACAGGAAGCCTTCTCAATTTCTGAGACACTTGCAGGATTTAGCCGGGCCAGACGTTCCTGAAGAATTCATCCGGACAATTTGGAGCAATCGTCTGCCGAGTAATATTCAGACAGTCCTAGCATCACAGCTTTCGCATACTCTGGACCAGTTAGCTGACCTGGCGGACAGAATACAGGAAATAACGTCACCCTGCAACGTAGCTGCGACTTCTACGCGCACAGGTAGCGATTACAACCATTCTAGCGAGATCGCTGAACTGAAGTTGATGGTCGAACGCCTTGCAATGAAGCTCGACAAACATACACGTGCGTCCCAGGACACAGGTCGACGCTCGCGAGCCCCGCAACGCCGTTCATCTTCTCGTACCAGAACTCGATCGAACTCCAGTTATCGCAAGTTCCCTGTTTGTTGGTATCACCACAAATTTGGTCCGAAAGCTGCAATCTGCATCAAGCCCTGCGACTACCACATGGCGGGAAACACCACGGGCAGTCGCTGATGGCGACTGACGATTGCCCAGCCGCAGCAAGTCGCCTTTTCGTCGCCGACCGTGGTTCTAATACGAAATTCCTGATAGATACTGGAAGTGATTTGTGCGTGTACCCTAGGTCAGTGCTCCGTGAAAGTCGTACTAAAACAAATTATCAGTTATGTGCAGCCAATGGAACGAACATAGACACTTTTGGTTTCATAGATTTAAATTTAAATTTAGGCCTAAGACGTAATTTTCCTTGGCGTTTTGTGGTCGCTAATGTTACTAAACCTATTATAGGTGTGGATTTCCTTTGTCATTATAATTTAATTGTAGACGTTCGTAACAAAAGATTAATTGACAACACTACAACTTTGACTTCAAATGTTTGTTCCGCTAAAGTTGATGTCCACTCTGTAAAAATTGCGACGGGCGACACGCGGTATCACAAAATTTTAGACAAATTTCCTGAAATCACTCGCCCTTCAGGCAAGCCATTAACCCCGAAGCACGAGACGGTACATTATATTAGGACCACCCCTGGCCCTCCCGTATCTTGCACTCCCCGGAGACTCGCACCTGATAAGCTTAAAATTGCTAGGGCAGAATTTGAACTTATGCTCAACAATGGAACAGCCCGTCCCTCCCAAAGCTCTTGGGCCTCGCCTTTACATCTGGCTCCTAAGAAGGATAACAGTTGGCGGCCCTGTGGCGATTATAGGATGCTTAATGCACGAACCATCCCAGACCGTTACCCAATTAGGCACATCCACGACTTCGCTCATTCTATCGCTGGATGCAAAGTGTTTTCAACCATCGATCTGGTTAAAGCCTATAATCAGATTCCTGTTAGCGCGGAGGATATACCGAAGACGGCTATCACCACGCCATTCGGTCTGTTTGAATTCCCAGTTATGAACTTTGGATTAAGAAACGCCGGGCAAACTTTCCAGCGTTTTGTTGATGAAATGGTAAGAGGCCTGGATTTCGTCTACGATTATTTAGATGACTTTTTAGTGTTTTCGCGCAGCGAAGTGGAGCACGAGCATCACCTACATCAACTTTTTACTAGGATGGCGGAATATGGCGTCCTTATTAACGTCCCTAAGTGTGTTTTTGGCGCAAAAGAAGTCGCGTTTCTAGGTTATAGCATTTCTGAGACTGGCACTAAGCCTTTGAAAGCCAAAGTACAAGCCATTCTCGATTTTCCACCACCTAAAACTATCAGACAACTCAGGCGTTTCTTAGGCATGGTAAACTTTTACCGGCGATTTCTGCCCAATGCTGCTGTTATTCAGGCCCCTTTAAACGCATTGTTGTCTGGTTCAGTAAAAGCATCACATCCCGTCAATCTGACTGACGACACTCTTACCGCCTTTGAAAAGTGTAAGGATCTTCTTTCTAATGCCGCATTACTCGCACACCCAGACTGCGATGCCAAACTCGCCCTGGTAACAGATGCGTCTGATTTGGCTTTGGGTGCAGTTTTGCAGCAATGGCATGACGGTGCCTGGCAACCTCTCGCGTTTTTCTCGCGAAAACTAAGCCCGTCACAACAAAAGTACTCGCCATATGACCGCGAGTTACTGGCCATATACGAAAGCATAAAATACTTTCGCCATATGTTGGAGGCGAGGCATTTTGTGGTCTATACGGACCACAAACCCCTTAGTTATGCCTTTAGTGAGCGAAAAGCTAACTGTTCGCCTCGTCAATACCGTCATTTAGATTTCATTGCGCAGTTCACGACCGATATCAGGCACATTTCAGGCAAAGACAACGTTGTCGCCGATACATTGTCCCGAGTCGACGAACTGCGAATGAGCATTGACCTGGATGTACTTGCTCAGCATCAAACTCTCGATCAAGAATTGTTGCAGTATCTTGACGGTGAATTTTCACTCCGTCTCAAGAAGGTTAAAGTCGCGAACTGTAGTACGGAGATATATTGTGATTTAAGTACTCCATCGCCTAGACCTTTTGTACCACAACCTCTGCGTAGACAAATTTTCGACAGCCTTCATAGTTTTAGCCACCCGGGCGCAGATGCAACTACTAAACTTGTAGCCGAACGCTTTGTCTGGCCCGGAATGCGCAAAGACTGTCGAGAATGGTCACGTCAATGTCTTGCATGTCAACGAGCGAAAGTAAATCGTCATGTGTCTTCTCCTTTGGGCACATATGATCTCCCTCGCGCTCGTTTTGCTTTCATACATGCTGACATCGTGGGTCCCCTTCCACCATCTCAGGGCTACAAGTACTGTCTGACAGTTGTAGACCGCTTTACACGTTGGCCCGAAGTTACACCAATGGCAGATATAACAGCCGAAACCGTTGGAAGGTCATTAATATCGTGGATATCCAGATTTGGATGTCCCACTGATATAGTCACCGATCGCGGTAGACAGTTTGAATCCACGCTCTTTCAGTACTTGGCAAGAATGATTGGATTCAAACATCGTAAAACGACCGCCTACCATCCAGCGTGTAACGGGTTGGTGGAACGCTTCCACCGTCAACTGAAGGCAGCCATCATGTGCCATGCGGACTGCAACTGGGTAGACACACTGCCCTTGATACTTCTAGGTATCAGGTCTTCCTACCGAGACAGCTTGAAAGCTTCTTCTGCTGAGCTAGTGTATGGAGAGCCCTTACGCCTTCCAGGTGAATTTTTCCATACATCAGCACCAGACTCCTTGGATGTGACTGAATTTACATGTCGCTTGCGACAGTTCGTAGGTAAACTACGACCGTCGCCAGCCACGCGACATGCAAAGGATAAAATTTTTGTTTACAAGGATTTGTCCACCTCGAGCCACGTCTTTCTCAGGACCGATGCTTTGCGTGGCGCGTTACAGCCACCTTACACTGGTCCCTACGAAGTGCTCGAAAGAGGAGACAAAACTTATACAATCCTTTTTAAGGGTAAAAGAGTCACAGTATCAATAGACCGCCTAAAGCCGGCCTATGTACTAGTTGATCCCTCCCCTGCCCCGGTCGTCACTCCTAATATTCAAAATGAACCTCCTCCCTCAAATAACCCTACAGCCGATCCCATCCCAAAATCTACGGATAGCCCGCTGCAGGATCAAGTAAAGAAGACGCGATCTGGACGTATAGTTCGTTTCCCTAATTTCTTTCGCCCGTAGTAACGGTCTCCGGGGGGGAGTGATGTGGGCTTCTCCCACCTGCATCACATATACTAATTTAATAATTTAAATATCACCTAAAACTACCATTATAATTTTAGCCTAAAACTACTTGTGCAACTATAACCTAAAATATTTCTATAACTATAATTTAAATATAACTTACTTACTATTTTCTATAGCTTGCATAAATCATACACAACATAATTAGTAAGAAACAAGTACATCTCCCTGACTAAAGGATCGCCGGCCAGCCGCATACCTGCATTAAGGTAAGGATCACATAATCGTAACTAGCCGCGAGCTGGCCGATCTTATCTCACGGTATTTTAACTTATAATAAGTAAATATACAATAAATACTTATGTACATAACTTCTATATTCATAAATACATAAAATAAAATATAGTGGATACTCAGATCATAGTTTATTCACAAGATAAAATGTATTAGGTAGGCATGATCATTACGTGGGTCCCTAGCTTTACGGACCTCATGCAACGTTACCTGCGCCAGCTTCGACGCGAGTTTGCCGGGGATCGTGAGTCAGTCTTGAATGTCGCTCGGGCGCGAAACCTGCGTCGCCCGTCGCCGGCGCATCTCGCAAATTTCTATTGTTTGGCTGTTATTAGAGCTTGTGGATTTCACGAATAAGTATCTGCCTTGCTATCCGCTATACCTAAGTACTTTCTAAGACTTTCGCTTAAACTGTGCACCTTCCTTATAACCTGTGTGGTAGTGTTAAGTGTTGTGTAATAAATCGGTATCTTTCACCTGCTGCCTTTACATCTGCACCCTGCTTACCCATCACCAGGCAAACCAATGCTAAGTACTTCTGGATAAATAGTCCAGGAACTACCATACTTACACAAGCTACGGAGGACAGCGGTAAGACCTTTGCTTTCTATTAACTACATCGAGGCGGGAGCACACCGCCCCAGGAGTATTAACATAAGAGCTCCATGTCTATGGAGCACCCCATATATGTAACAGTTTTTGCAGTCATTAAGGTCAGTTAATAATAAGACTAGATACACAATCCGCGATAGTAAAAAAAAGTTTTAACCAAAAAAGTATCCACCAGACATTTAGGTGCATACCTCTCGTGTCAATTTTAATTCTGAAAGCTGATAGCTTCCGAAATTCGACTTTATGACGGAGTTTTTGGCGGCAAGTCAAGGGGTTCAGTTGTCGTTTGCCTTATACAATTTTGCAAATTGATTTAAGTGGACTTTATAATATGAAATTGGTGTAGTTTGGTGTTATAAATGCTCGTGCTCGAGAACAATTTGTGAAATAGTTAAAGTAGACTGTTAAATAGACTCGTATAGATTTGTCGCCAAAATCTCCCACGAGGCTGCCAAAGAACATACGCCATCTTTGATGCCACATACCGTACAACACCGATACTTAGTATCTCATTATACTGGACATTGGCAGAATCACTGAAATCTCGGTGGAAGCCATAATTAAAAAGAAGAAGAAGACTTTATGACAAGCAAGGTATGATGTACGATTTATGCATTTTTGTCATTTCGCTGAGAAACTAAATACAAAACAATGTTAGGTAATTATTCATACTAATTCCATAATCCTACTCTACCCTCGAATTCCTATCATATATACAAAGCACGCATATGAGGGTAGACCACAAAAACCAGACGTCAGTTCATACTCGTACTGACTCTGCCTGTTCGAACCGCCGCCGTTCGTTCGACACACCCCCCGTACCTGTCCCGTCAACCGCCGCGATTAATCGATCAGAAACAACGGTACATCAGCTCTCCCAACGGAGACAATCAACGCAGTGATATAAGAGGCTAAAGTGAAGTGTTTCCTGGCGACCTACAACACCTAGCCGCCCACGCCTTATGAACCAGCGGTAAGCGTGCATCCCTCACTCTAATCTCCTTTCACAATCTAACAACAATGTATGTGAGAGTATAACCCGCCAGTATACGGACACCGCCGGGGAATATGTCTCCAGTTCACTCTCGCACCTGTCTATAGAGACCCGCCTAGCCGATATGCACCGACGTCGGCTTGTGCTAGTGCTTCTGGCTTTAGCATCGTTTACGGAAGCGGAGCGTTGAGCGGGGCGTTAAGCGGCGGTTGCTGTCAAAATCTCGACATACGAGTCACGTGTCCCCAAAACGAACTTAGACATAAAACACAGAAAAGGCGTACGGCGAAGGCACGTCGCAGATGCAAAAACTTCTGTATACCCTTATTTTAAATTCAATACACAAACTTTAAGAGGTGACTCAGCCCATCAACATGAACAACTGTTGTTATGGGACCAATGCTGAAAATTCAATATAATTTTTACCTTTTCCATACATTTGGTCCAATCAGCTGGACACTTTTGTAGGAGTATGTCAAGGTTTTTTGAGTTCCCAGCTGCTCCCAGGGCTGAGTCACCCCTTGAAGTTTGTGTTTTGAATTTAAAATAATGGTGTATAACCTGAAGTAGACGTTCCACTGTCTGCACTCCAAGAAACAGACATTCAAAACCAATCGTGTCACGTGACGTGGACAGCGTTTTCACGGTACAGAGATTAAGAGTGAGCTAAGCGTAACGGTGCTAATTAGCTCCCTTTGAACGTTTCAGGATTTGGCACGTACGGCTCGTCTACCTCAGTTTATATAGAAGTCTTTGCATAGATGATGCAAACAAACTCACTTTGGGCATCCTGGTCATGCCTCCAACGAGCAGCACCTCTCCGATGTCGGTCCTCTGGACCTCAGCGTCTTGCAGCGCCTTCTGGCAGGGGATTATTTCGCTTGATGAGGCCCCTAACAAGACTCTTTGGGATGCAAACTCACCTTGGGCATTCTGGTCATGCCTCCGACGAGCAGGACTTCTCCGATGTCGGTCCTCTGGACCTCAGCGTCTTGCAGCGCCCTCTGGCAAGGAGCTACCGTTCGCTTGATGAGGTCTCCCACCAGGGACTCCAACTTTGAGCGGGTCATCTGTAGGACAAATTAAATTTATTAATAATAAATAACCCAGTATTTAACCTATATTATCCCACTGCTGGGCAAAGGTCTCCCCCATTTCCTTCCAGGACTCCCTGTCTAGAGCCAATTGTTAAATAAAAAAAAATAAAAAAAACCCAGTATAAGTCCATCCATATTTCAGTCCCATAGCCCATTCTTCTTCTTTTCGTGTCGGTGGCAATCCAATTATTTTTAATTTATATTTTTTGCTCCCAAAATGCAGCCACTTGGATGGCGTTAGTGTTAGCTATCATCAGATCATCCAATGTACAGGATTATATATAGCCCATTAACTTCTCTTTTAAAATGCAATAGTTCCTCCTCTGGCCAAGGCATATCATACATTGGTATTTCCAGGAACGGGTTCTGGCTGGAGAACTACACTACATCAACTTCTCCAAAAGGCCTCTACGTGTTGGACCTATATCCCCACGTAAGCCTCCCAAAGGACCGGGGTAACACCTGTGACTCCAAAGGAGATACAAATAATAATAATTCTTCATTGCAGACACAAGATCCATAGTTACAGTAGGACCACGTTTATAAGTTACCTCGGCATTGTTCGATGGCGCAGATTAGCGCAACCGACTCGGGCCGAATGAGAACATCAGTGAAATAACAAACTTATTGCTACAACGTAAAATTTTAAATCCAAAAGCAGTAAGACTATTGCTATCTCGCTCACAATACTTGTACGCCTGCCGAGAATGGCCGAGACGCAGCACGGCGCGTACTCATAAGCCAATAGCAAACGGATATTTTAGCGCCATGCAAAAATTTGATTTCTGCGCAGGTAAATCGGTGTAACTTATAAAAGTGGTAGTACTGTACACAACTTAAATATATCCATAGTTATACAAACTGAGTTCTCAGCATCGGCCCCATGGGACAATTTATTCATACGGATGAACTGAGTCGCCCCTTCAATTTACATGCCGTCTTAGATTATATAAAACCTAGGTAGACTATGACCTAAAAACTAGTGTCCAACCCATAGTCGGTCGCGCACACACACAGCTACCAATTTGACGGATTTTGAGGTCATAAATTGACAGGACGCGTGTGATAACACAAAGCTGTCACGCACACAAGGATTGAAAAGTTGGCCTGTTTTTAAAATCGTTGAAATAACGGGTTGACGGTGTCTAGAGTGTATATAGTCGAAGGACGCCGTATAAATATTTATTTACAACATATGCAACAAGATTTCACAAGTCGAACAGGGAGTTAGTTTTTTCGTGTGTGTATGTGTAGCCGGCAATGTCGTCAGATTTTCAAGCTGCCTAAAGGCATCTTATAATACATTTACTATGACTGCCATTGAAGAAGACAGCCGGAACCAACTGCTTATCATGCGTTCCGAAGCACGGAGGAGCTCGAGATATCTTATACAGGTTGCGCCAAACTTTATTGCGAGTCGGATATTAGCTGCGAACTGCGTAGTACGCGCCCCGCCTTCTCGCGGACGCCCCCCTTAACCTAATACTGCGCATCGACTCGCGCGATGTTCCGATTCGCAATAAAGTGTGGCGCGGCCACTTGCGGTCGCCCATCCCAGGGAAGACCGCCCAAGGGGTTTACTTAACATGCGTAGGCACTAATAATGCCCTCGCCTACTAGGCTATCCTGACCTGAACGAGAATCGAACCCTGAACCCCTCGTGTCGCAAGCTAGCGTGTTCACTACTGCACCACGGAGCTCGTCAAAAATGGTAATGTACCTTGTAATGTAAAAGTATGGCAATAAATTGCTTTTTTATTTATTTAATTTATCTAAAATAACCAAGACCAATAATGTCCTAGCAACATTTGACCAGACAACGCACACAGTGCAACTGGTGGTTTCTCACTGTCATTCTATAGCACTGTAGATACTGTACAAACGATATGTTTGGACATAATAATATCTCCAGTGCCTTTATAACAACTCTACATTACCAAAATGCTTCGGAAGGTACGTTATGTCGGTCCCGGCTGTAATCATTGATTGCAGTCGTTAAGCTATGTCATACTCTAGGCAGCTAGAAAAATCTGACACTTATGTTGGCCACTTACACGCACGAAAAACGAACATTTACCAATATAATGAGTTAGATTATTATGGATGATGGCAAAACCCCTCCAATGATGGAAATCTTAGACGGAGGCCTGTGTCCAGCAGTGTACTTCATACAGCTATGATAATAAACTCACCTTCAAGTTCATGTGCTTGGGCCCCGAAGCGTCCATGGTGAGATATGGCAGGTTGATGTCAGTCTGTAGAGAGCCTGACAGCTCGATCTTGGCTTTCTCAGCCGCTTCCTTTAGCCGCTGCATGGCCATCGCGTCTTTGCGGAGGTCGATGCCTTGCTGTTGGAAAAAATACATCAGTTAGATATAATATGAGCAAAAGATACAGAGGACCTTCTGAAGAGTGGATAAAATGATGCTGTTGACAATCTGATACAGTGGACATTTTGATATGTACAGTAAAGAATTTGATAAAGTGGTCATTATGTGACTAAAGGGATACATAAATCCTGTTTAGAAGCGGTTGTGGTTCAGTGGTCTCTGCACGACCTATAAGCAAAAGGTCCCGTGTACAAACCCCGGCCGAACCGGCCTGTACCTCTTGAGTTTGCTACTAACCTGACTCAAGTAAAAATACGGTCAGCATGCGGTTATTTTCCAAAAACTACGATGTATAACGTTTTGATGGTCACTTCAACATGAAAGTATAAGTTACTTTGTTTATTAAAAATATAAACCAATATATAGATAGGCACACGTGCATCTGGTAACATCGTTATTAACGTCGACAAAGACAATATAATACTAACGTAATAGACTGTCGACCTCTTACAAAAATATTGGACCAAATTAAGGTTGCGAAAAGCAGGCGAATGTATGGCGCAGGAGAGTTGCTTGCTACTCGATACTAGATGGCGGTAATCTGCGTTAGCCATTAACTTACTAAATATACGGTGGCGTTTTAAAATATTATGCCTAAAATATTGTTTTGATTTTTTATAAGATATATTTTGTGAATAATGTTTTTATATTCTCATATTACGGTAGATACAATGTTGTGTAGTTTCGAGTGGCGCCATCTATGCGAGTCTCTGAGAACAAATCGTACGATTAAAGCGTTGAGACCACATGACGTCGAGTAACTGAAACTAATACGGTGACGTCACAGATACCTACTAAATTTGTCACAGTTCTACATCGATTAGAGCAACTCGTCTATAATGTTTACTCCATGGACTTCATTTCAAACGCCCTTCTGGATCTCAAGATAGAGACATCTAAGGTATCGCCCCTCAAGGCTCATCATCATCATCAGGTCTTTTTTAGTCTCTACTGGAGGGGTAACACTTTCTCTGTATTACCAGAGCAGTCAGAAGATTTGGTCTACTCCACGCTGGCCAGATGGGTTGGAGCGGTCTTTGATATTTATGAGCTTTGTTTAGCTTGTGCTTCCTTAGTCGCCTTCTACGACATCCACGGGAAGACTTGGAGTGGTCCTATTCTACTCTGCCGGGACTCACACGACAGTCTGTGTATCCTCTATGAGGCTGATCTGCTACTTACGTCTCTCTTGAACTCGTCAACGAGGAAGTTGACGATGACGTTGTCGAAATCTTCACCACCGAGGAGGGTGTCTCCGTTGGTGGACTTGACTTCGAACACGCCCTTCTGGATCTCCAGAACGGATATATCGAAGGTACCGCCTCCCAAGTCGTATACGGCGATGCTGTAACAAAATCATGGTTGAAGCAAAGACATGACGAAGACGAGCTCCGTGGCGCAGCGGTCAACACGCCAGCCTGTGAGACGGACGGTCCTGGGTTCGATCCCCGGTCAGGTCAAGATGAAAAATGATCTTTTTCAGATTGACTTGGGTCTTGGAGATATATATATATATATATATATATATATATGTATATACATGGCGAAATTTTGATCGTTCTGGACCCTTAAAGGGGTGATTCAGCCCGTCGATATGAACCATTTTTCCTATGGGACCAATGCTGGAAACTCAAATTTTATTTCGACATTTTCATACAAAAGTGTTCAGCCACCCGGGCAATTTGTATAGGAATGTCGAATTTTTTTTCGAGTTTACAGCATTTTTCCTATAGGAAAAGTTGTTTATATTGACAGGCTGAATCACCCCTTTAATGGTCCGGAACGATCAAAATTTCGCCATGTATATATATGTATTTGTTATAAAATATAGTATCGTTAAGTTAGTATCCCATAACACAAGTCTTATAAGAACTTACTTTTGGGCTAGCACAATCTGTGTGATTTGTCAAAAAAAACTTATAATATCAAGAAATAGTCTCACTATAATAGAAGAAGGCACGTAAGAGGTACATGGAGGTAGGTACGACTTCATTTTGAACTATCAATGCTGATGGTCGCGTAAGAGGAAAGCATCATCACTAGTATAAAATAAAGTCGCGTCCCCATGTCTCTCTTTCCCTATAATCCTAACTAATAATATAAATGCGAAAGTGAGATTGTTTATTTGTTTGTTACGCTTTCACGCCGTATCTACTGAACCGATCATCATAAAATTTTGCATACACATAGGTTAGGGTACAGAGAAGGACATAGGCTATATATTACGCGGGCGAAGCCGCGGGTAACAGCTAGAATTTTTAATTTTTTTTGTTCATTCGACCAAAATAACGTTCAGTGTGAGTGTGGTCAAAGAGACCAGACCATGTCACACCTCATGTCGTGCCCCATGTGCCCCACTACCTGCACAACGTACGACCTCAACTACGCCTCAGCAAGTGGCGTGGCTGTTGCAACAAATTGGAGGGATAAAATATAAGATTTTTTAGACATTTTGAACCATCGACACGATAAAAAGAAGACTATGTTTGTAACGCGGTATCTAGGAAAGCGTACGGTAGAGACCGCTGCTAGCTGGTTCCGCGTCACACTCTAGCGTCGCTGCAAACGTGCTACGCGCATGGGCGCGCGCACCGATCGACGACGCATGGTAAATAATATTAAATAAATAATAGATAAAATAAATATATACGGACAAATCACACAGATTGAGTTAGCCCCAAAGTAAGTTCGAGACTTGTGTTATGGGATACTAACTCAACGATACTATATGTAATAACAAATACATATATAGATAAACATTCAAGACCCAGGTCAATCTGAAAAAGATCATTTTCCATCTTGACCTGACCGGGGATCGAACCCGGGACCATCCGTGTCGCTTGCCGGCGTGTTGACCGCTGCGCCACGGAGCTCGTCGAATAAAGTATTAAAACAAATCACATCAAAAAAAAAAAAAAAAATTAATGTCCGAGTTGCTATGAACTACTTACTAGATATAAAGCATAAAATCAAATATTTCAGTAATAAACAAAATAAATGTAGCCTTACATTTTGTCATCAGTCTTGTCCATGCCGTAGGCGAGCGCGGCAGCGGTGGGCTCGTTGATCACTCGCAACACATTCAGCCCCGCGATTTGACCTGGAACAATGCATTTTGTTAGACCACCGCAAGTTAAACTGACACCAGGGATCATTGGGCCGTTATTTGATCGGAACCCACGGGACATGACGATGATCGTTCACGCTTTTGTCGCTAGCAGACCTCATACGCATCTCTTTCACTACAGAATATAACCATCATATCAGCCACGAGGACATAGGCCTCTTTCAAGCATATTTCTATCCATGGAAAAATGTTGCCATACTCACGACGCTTGCCAGGCAGATTGGCAAGTCTAGTTTTTATTATAAACAACCTTTATAACTTTTATAATATTGTATGGCTTCCTACATATTAAATAAGTTTTAACTTCATTGAAAAATGGGTTAAATCAGATATCACACTTATAAAAGTGGGGTTATGTTAGGTGACGCAAGCAATAATGCGTATAAGGAGAATGCGAGTCGTTGAAGTAAGCTGGGACCGTGATGACGGCGTTCTTGACGCTCGTGTTCAGCAGGCCGATTTGCTAACTCGGTGTACAACGATTTGATTGTCACTTTAACATCCATTACGGTTTTCATATCTTAAATAAAAATAGTCTTTCATACTGAAGCCGTAATGAATATTGAAGTTACCATGAAAATGATGTACACCGTAGTTGTCAAAAGTTAGTAAATAGGCCTGCAGGAACGCCTCGGCCGTCTCCTTCATCTGCATCAGGACGAACGCGCCGATCTGGCTGGGGGAGTACACTTTGCCGTCGCTGCTTGAGACACAGAGGCTTATTATTACCTGCATCCTTGGTGGCCTGTCTCTGCGAGTCGTTGAAGTAGGCTGGGACCGTGATGACGGCGTTCTTGACGCTCGTGTTTAGGATCGCCTCGGCCGTCTCCTTCATCTGCATCAGAACGAACGCGCCGATCTGGCTGGGGGAGTACACTTTGCCGTCGCTGCTTGAGACACAGAGGCTTATTATTACCTGCATCCTTGGTGGCCTGTCTCTGCGAGTCGTTGAAGTAGGCTGGGACCGTGATGACGGCGTTCTTGACGCTCGTGTTGAGGTACGCCTCGGCCGTCTCCTTCATCTTCATCAGGACGAACGCGCCGATCTGGCTGGGGGAGTACACTTTGCCGTCGCTACTTGTAAGACTAAGGCTTATTGTTACCTGAATCCTTTGTAGCCTGTCTCTGCGAGTCGTTGGAGTAGGCCGGCATGGTGACGACGGCGTTCTTAACGCTCGTGTTCAGGTACGCCTCCGCCATCTCCTTCATCTTCATCAGGACGAACGCGCCGATCTGGCTGGCGTACACTTTGCCGTCGCCGCCTGGAAGATAAATGGTTTACCTGCATCCTTGGTGGCCTGTCTCTGCGAGTCGTTGAAGTAAGCTGGGACAGTGATGACGGCGTTCTTGACGCTCGTGTTCAGGTACGCCTCGGCCGTCTCCTTCATCTTCATCAGGACGAACGCGCCGATCTGGCTGGGGGAGTACACTTTGCCGTCGCTGCCTGTAAGACAATGGTTTATTGTACATGACATACTCTTTATATTTAATTACCTTATACACCTATATATAGGTATATTTAGACTGCTATTTTTGAACGAGTGACTGCACGAAACGAAAACCATCTATATAAAAGGCATATCTAACTTACTGACTTATATATCAACGCACAACTGAAACGACTGTAGGTAGTTACTTTAAATTTGGTCCAGTAAGAATCAAACTTATGGCGGCTCGCGCGGGAAAGCCCGTGTAGACAACCTATGTGACACTTTCATAAATGAAAGTAGGGACATGGTAGCTTTGCCAACGGGGCAGTAGACAAAATAGGCACTATAAGTATGTTTGTAGCGCGGTATCTAGGAAAGCGCACGGTAGAGACCGCTGCTAGCTGGTTCCGCGTCACACTCTAGCGTCGCTGTAAACGTGCTGCGCGCATGGGCGCGCGCACCGATCGACGACGCATGCGTGACGTCATACTGACGTTACTTTCTACGTATAAATGTATCTACATATAATATACATGTAATATATCCTATGAGTGAGAATGAGATAGTCAGAGGAGTTTGTGGTGGGAAGTCAAGGGGTGCAGTTTGAGTTTGCCTTAGACGATTTTGCAAATTGATTTTAGTGGAGTTTATAATATGAAATTGGTGTAGTTTGGTGTTATAAATACTGCTACTCATGAACATTTGTGAAATAGACTGTTATATGGACTCGTATAGATTTGTCCCACGAGGCTATCAAACAATATACGCCATCTTTGATGCCACTTGTTAAAAACTATACCGTGCAACACCAATACTTAGTATCTCATTAAACTGGACATTGGCAGAATCACTGAAATCTCAGTAGAAGCCATAATATAAAAGATGAAGATATAGTCAGTACCACAGGTCAGTGCGCAAACTATCAAATTGACGAGCTCCGTGGCGCAGCGGTCAACACGCCAGCCTGTGACACGGATGGTCCCGGGTTCGATTCCCGGTCAGGTCAAGATGGAAAATGATCTTTTTCAGATTGACCTGGGTCTTGGATGTTTATCTATATATGTATTTGTTAAAAAATATAGTATCGTTGAGTTAGTATCCCATAATACAAGTCATTCTTAAGAACTTACTTTGGGGCTAGCTCAATCTGTGTGAATCGTATATATTATTAAAAAAAAAATTATAACTTTATTTCTTTTATCCGCGGCTTTGCTCGCGTACTCTTTTGCCGAAACGATCGAACCTTCTCCCGATCAGTTTCTTAGTGGCGTAGAAGGTGTTCCTCTATTTATCACCAATGGCACTAGACTAAATCTGGATCTTTTCATCGACATCAGAGCTAATGGATCGATATTAATGTAACCGATAATTATTATCAAAGGCATCTTACCTTGTACCCAAGCATCGCCGTTCGAAGCCTTCACAACCTTATAAGACAGGTTCTTCATGTCTTTCTGCACCTCCGGATCATTGAACCTCCTCCCAATCATTCTCTTAGTGGCGTAGGTGTTTCACTATTTATGACCGCTTGGTACTAGACTAAATCTGGATTTTTTCATCGACATGGGAGCTAACGGATCATTATTAATGTATCTGATAATTATTATCAAGGCATCTTACCTTGTACCCAAGCATCGCTATTGGTAGCCTTCACAACCTTATAAGACAGGTTCTTCATGTCTTTCTGCACCTCCGGATCATCGAACCTTCTCCGTGTTTCCACTATTTATGACCGATTGGCACTAAACTAAAACTGGCATTTTTCATCGACATTGGAGCTAACGTATCATTTTTAATGTATTTGATAATTATTATCAAAAGCATCGTACCTTGTACCCAAGCATCGCCGTTGGAAGCCTTCACAACCTTATAAGACAGGTTCTTCATATCCTTCTGCACCTCCGGATCATCAAACCTTCTCCCGATCAGTCTCTTAGTGGCGTAGAAGGTGTTCCCGCTGTTCGTGACGGCCTGCCGCTTGGCTGGCATGCCGACCAGTCTCTCGCCTTCTTTGCTGAACGCCACGTGGGAGGGCGTGGTGCGGGAGCCTTCGCTGTTTTCCACCACCTGTGGAAGATTGTGGAATTATAGGTATGCCGATAAAAAAAAGATTGATTTCAAGCGATTGACTGCCAAAACTGGTGTCAGATTTTACAAGCTGCCAAGGCACCTAACGTAGCTTAACGACTGCCATCAATGATGGATGACAGCCAAGACCAACGTCCATTCCGTCCAAAGCACGGAGGAGCTCACATATTAATGCCACGGATCGCAAGTGCCATTTCAATGGGGGCTGCACCCTGCGTTGCTTAACATGCGTAAGCGCTGATAATGATTACGCCCACTTGGCAATCGGGCTTCTGAGTGAAATGTTAAGAGTCGCCTGGACGCGCATGTCTCCATCCAAACGGAAAAAGGGAATTGTGGCAATATTTGATAATTTTGGAGTAAAATAAAGCATTTCAACAATTAATCTCATTATAATCTACGTACGTTCCTATACAGCTTAGTTAAAATACCAAGAGTTTGGGAATTACAAGCCTTTTCAAATTTGTATGGAAATTTTGAGAGGCCTTTAATTCTCAAACTATTGATAATTTAACCAAACTGTATCGGAACGTACGTAGATTATAATGAAATTAATTGATTGGATGCTTAATTTTGCCCCAATATTGACAAATATTGCCACAATTCCCTTTTTCCGTTTGTATGGAGACATGCGCGTCCAGGCGACTCTTAAGTATGCGAGGTTGTGGTAGGAACTGGTTTCACTCTAGTTTACAAAGAGTTTTCACAATATGGTGTCATACAAATAAAATGGCAACTGCACTGAAGCATCAGGTCCGGTAAGCTGTTGTTGGGCAACAATGGGTCAGTTGTTAATGCTAGTAATAACGGGTAATGGGGCCCTACAAATCAGTGCTGCAATCTGTCGGTAAGCAATTCAGAAAACCCTTATTCAGTGAAAAATTGTGTTATTGAGTAATATGTTTGTAGCGCGGTATCTAGGAAAGCGTACGGTAGAGACCGCTGCTAGCTGGTTCCGCGTCACACTCTAGCGTCGCTGCAAACGTGCTACGCGCATGGGCGCGCGCACCGATCGACGACGCATATTATAAATTGTTGTACTTCCTCTACCTCTACACAATCGCCGATAATCTGCCGTCATCGCAACACTGTACATTGCTGCTGTGGAGAAAAAACTCAAAGCTTTTGTGCGATAAAAAGCAATGTACAGTGAATAGGCTGTATCATAAATAAATTCTTTTTAATATAATTAATCCTTCTGGTGCATAGGTTATTGAAAAATATTGGGCACGTTTTTTTTTATTGTTAATCAAACTAAAATTACCATTAAATTAAAGCGTGACGTCACCGACCGATATACTTTCCACCGGCCTGTTGTGTCATGCATGAGTCATCTTTGATGCGCTTATCTTTATAAAATATGTATCTAATATTTTTTGATAATCAATTAGACTTTTTATTTTAAAAAGGAATTTATATTTAGGAAACATGCCTATTATCAAACTAAGTGCTAACCAAGCTTTCGGCCGCATCTCCGGTCGCTTTCATATAGATCACTTGAGGATGGTATTTTTCCAAGATAAAGATCAACCAGTTTTAGGTCGCTTGACAATGGAAAAATTTCAATGGTCTGAATGGTGTAAAAGAGTAACAAACAAAAACTAAATGTTGCATAATTATAATAGTTAGGATTAAGGAGCTTGATAGCCCAGAGGTACCTTGACAATAGAAAAAAATCACAATGGTCTGAAGTCAAGGTGTGCAAGCAAGAGTAACAAGCAAACGACGGCACTTTTGCATTTACATTAAGGCGCTTACACCAGCCAACTAGCGCCACCCTTGGTTTTATTTCTTTTACTACTAATTAAGATCAAGTTGACAAAATCGACGTAAGTACTTCACTAGTAAATGACTTCTAGTATTTTTTGTATTGCTTTTCATTATTTTACATTTGGTAAATCAAGAGAACTAGGCATTACCGCCAAAAGCGGCCACTTTTGGCGGTAATGAGTAGTTCTCTCAATCTGAAATGCTGATGTCGAAAAAATGTACTAAAAATACTACAAGTAATTTACTAAGGAAATACTTACGTAGCTTTTTTCAATTTGTTCTTATTTCGGAGAACGAGAATTAAATAACCGGTGTCGCTAGTTTCGGTGGTGTAAGCCTCTTAAGTAGTAAGGTTAAGGAGCTTGATGGCCCAGAGGCCGATGTGTTTTAGATAAGTTATCAATTGCGGACATTGACCTAATCTAATCGACATAATTATGTAAGTGATATGGAAATGACGGTGTCACTTTGATGGAAAGGTCTATGGCCGCATTACTCATGGTAATGCGACTCAAACCTAGTTGACACTTTAGTTGGTGTTGATGAATAGTAATTCTTTTATGATTCACAGTTGCCCCGCCGTGATGAAGAACAGGGTTTTTTTTATGATATAGGACGGCAAACAAGCAAGTGGGTCACCTGATGGTAAGTGATCACTGCTGCCCATGGACAACTGCAGCACTGGGAGTGTGACAATGGCATTATCAGCCATTAAAGAACACCATCGAGTATCAAAATTGAAGATATGTGATGAAAAAGAATTCGCCACAGGTAGGATTCGAACCCACAGCTCTTAGGTCTGCGCCCTAAGTGTGCTACCGCAACTACACCACCGTGGCTTCGAATCACCGCGTCGAATTCTGCCATCACATATTACCTATCGAGTGTCGATTCTAGTTTGGATTTCATTTCTAATAAACTGGGATATAATTCATACTATTTTTTTTTATTAGCCGTTTGCTCGTTGGTTCCACACATCTCTTTCCTTTGATATTATCTTCCAATCTTTCTCAAACTGATTAAGATCGTCTACCCATCTCTTTTTCGGTCTTCCTCTTTTCCTACGCCCTCTTGGAGTCCAATGTGTTATTATATAAGCCCATCTTTCATCTTTCTTTCTTTAATTCATACTAATCAATAATAGTGGAGAGTGTAGGCCAAATCCTCTGACTACTCAGGCTAGTATATGGCTCTGGTAGTATAGAGAGGGTCGTGCTTCTGCAGTGGAGACTACAAAGACCTGATGATGATGATGATATCAATAATCTAGGAATTTAAATGGAATTATTTTCTATTCGCCTCTGCTAGGGTGCAGGTCTCATGTACAGTGTGAAAAATGGAAGTAACCTGCCTGATGGTTATAGCTCACAGTTTCAAATGGTATGCTTAGTTAAATGCCTATATGCAGTTAGTTAAATCTGACACCAGTGTTGTTAGGGCACAATCTGATACCAGTGTTAGTATAGAGCACATGAAAAGGTAATAAAATAGGATATAGTCTGACTATACCATTCTATTAACTGCTGTGTATGTTGCAAGCTTGGTGTTGTTGATTACAGGCCGCGCCAAACTTTACTGCGAGTCCGAACTTCGCGCGAGTCGATGCGCAGTACACAATATTAGGTTAGGCGGGGCGGGCGCGGGAAGGCGGGGCGCGTACTGCGCAGCTCGCAGCTAAATAATATCCGACTCGCAATAAAGTTTGGTGCAGCCTGTACTTGTTAGTGAATGCAGGAATCAGGCCCCTAAATCACAATTCTAATTCTAAGTCTTCCCATGGATGTAGTAAAAAGATACTTAGGAAACACAGGCTGAACAAAGCCTTTAAACATCAAAGTAACCTCTCCAACACGTCTGACCAGCGTGGAGAGTGTAGGCCAAATCCTCTAACTGCTCTCGTTAATATATGACTCTGGTAGTATAGAGAGGGTTGTGCTCCTGCAGTGGAGACTAAAAAGACCTGATGATGATGACAATAAATTTACCTTTGGTGTTTTGCCCTCCATGACAGCAACACAGGAGTTTGTGGTACCCAAGTCGATACCAATGACTGCGCCGCGCACTCCATCTGACCTGAGAATCAAAAATAGATGATTAATACAAATTTTAAGCAACCCCCTATACGAAAATTCGTCTATCTCATTAAGGCGAAGTGAGTTCAGACGATACGACACACTAGCGCCACCCAGACTTAAGTAATTTACTAGGGCATTCAGATATTAGATTTTTTAAATTTGATATGATTGAGGACTTATAGAATTAATTGCTGGGTGGCGCTAGTGTGTCGTATCATCTGAACTCACAGCGCCTTAACAGCTGAATTGATAAATAAACAGCATCTAAATTGCTTCGCCCATTGTAGAGCTACAGTATCACCGACAGACAAATGACACACAGAGAGCACTCAAGCTTATACCCCTCTTTTTGCATTGAGGGTTTAAAAAGTGTGATGGATTTTTTATTCACTCACTTCTAACCTTCAGTATCATGAGTCATGTACTAATTATGTTTTCAGCAAGAATAAAAGTTATGATGCAATGTATTGTTTAGTTTCATTCACACTATCCATCAGAAGAAATAACTAGGCAAACACATCCAAACATTCACATCTTGATATTAGTAAAAATGTTAGCATAGTAGATGATGGAGTGACAAAATTTCGAATGAAATGGAAATTAATCACAACATTTCGTAGAGATCCTACAAGAATAGTATAAGATAAGCAGGAAATAAAAATGTATCTACAATTTTTAGGTTAGAAAAAGTTAATTTTTAAATACTTAATTTGAATGATAAGAAATTTTCTGGTTGAAATTTAGAATCGTGCGCCCGGGTGCTTTTCTGCCCTCAGTCGTTCCGGGTGTCATAAAAAAAATAACCTGAACCTAACTTCTTTTCTGCCCTAAGTCGTTTCGGGTGGTCATAAAAAAAAAATAACCTGAACCTAACATCTTTTCTGCCCTCAGTCGCAATCGGGGCGCACGATTCTAAATCCAAGCCAATTTTCTTTAACTGTTACTTTGTGAAGATACAATATTCATAATAAGGGGTAATAAATAAATTTATTACATTTATTGTAATTGGAAATATTAGTGTTGTTCTTTACATAGTAGGTAGGTTATAGGTAGGTCCTACCTCATATAAAATCTTTTCCATTTCTAAAATTACTTTATTTAATAAATTTGATCATAGAAATAAATGTGATTTTTAGTTACTAAACCAAATATTGATGTTTGAGAAAGATGAAGGTTCTAGTCACTCAGTTTGAGGTTATGATGAAATCATTATGTAAAATAAAAAGTACAAATATTCCAAACTTACTTGTTTCTGTATTGTGTGGCATGCCGCTGGTAAATAGGAACTGTGGGTGCTGCAGTCTGAAATAGCAAAAATTAGGCCTTAGCAGCAAAAGTACATGTGCCCAAGTCACTCAGTGATAACTAGAAATACTCCATACTCCATATAAACTCCCGGTAGGAAGTTCTAACAATACAGACAGCGATATTAGTGTTTTTATAACAAAATTACAACTTACATTTTTAAGAACTGAATAGAAATTCCTCTGTGTGTAGAACTCCGTCCCCACGCCGGAATACTCCAACACCTTTTGTCTGATGGCACGAGTAGCGCACAACATTTTTACAACAATTTACACAATAGTTATTTAATTTTTTGATAACTTCAACGCGGACAATCTGACGCAACTCCCGATAATTCGATATTCAATTTTTATTTCTGTGACAAATTATTTCACCAGCCAGCATGTGTGATTAGAACTCTTTTTGCGTAACTACTGTTCCAATTTGTGCTTTCGAGGTTATAGGTCTCCGTTGTGGAACTGTCAAAATGTCAATTCAATTTATCACGTGACTAGACTTGGCCGACAAAGCCGACATAAATCAGTTTTATAATTAATAATAACTCACTTTAGAGATCTTTTGCTTAGTAATTCGTTTTGATAAGTAGCCCGGAAATAATAATGAAATCAATATGGATTAAATAAATGTAAATTTTGTTTAAGTAGCTTTACAAGCACTAATTGGAACACTTGCGAGTGAAAGAGATAGCAATATTGAATAGCGCGCAATACTCCGCAAGTCGCAATAGATGGAGTGGAGTGGGAAAGGGATAAATAATGCGAACAGCGTAGTTCGAAAATCCGAGAACATTCGAAATGGTTCTTTTTTTTAATCTTGCTTGCCGCATGGTCCCGGGCATAAAAGCGATAATGACTATCTCTATGAGCGCAATAGGCAAGGCTTTTTGCTAGCTCAATCATGGTTGATCATGGTCCTCCCTCAATAGCAGAGTAAATCTACATGGTGCGCGTTGTCAGGTGTTAATCGCGCTTACATTATATCCCAACTAATATTATAAATGCGAAAGGGAGTTTGTTTATTTGTTACGCTTTCACGCCTATCTACTAAACCAATTATCACGAAATTTAGCATACACATAGGTTAGGGTACGGAGAAGGACATAGGCTATAATATCACGCGGGCGAAGCCGCGGGTAACAGCTGGTAAGTCATAAAAGATTTATGCCCGTTCAGTTTGAGCTCTGCATGATTTTTTAACTGATTGTTAGCGGCTAGTGCTAGCAACTCGAAACTGGTTGTACTATTTTGATATTCTAGCAACTGCAACTACGTATAATATGCTTGTACTTCATTTTTACAGTTATTTATCATCGGTACTGAAGCTACCCAAAGAAGGTCGACTTCAGGTAGGCAACCGGCTGTAAAATTTTTGCCAAATCACCGCATAAATGCCGACTTAATAGCGACCCCGGGGTCCGAAGCTTCACAGCTGAGGATGCAACCAAGAGAAACTTGCATAAGAAAGGGTGAGGTGTAATTGAATAAAGACATAACTGGTAAATAATTTATTACATTTATACATAAAATATGTACACAATATTGCTATATGTCCTCATATACAACAGTCTTTGCTCCAAGCAACCCCTTGTACTCAACTTGGAATAAATATTAGGTCCCCAGAACATCACTAAGCTAAGTTAAGATTGTCTAATCTTAAAGGAAACACCATATTTCTATAATTATTTTCATTTCAGAAAGATGGGTTGGAAACATCCACTCTTTTTTTGTTGCAGTGTTGGCTATACCAATACTATCGATGGTCTATCGATTGTATTCATTGACAGGTCTTTTTTAGTCTCCATTGTAGGAACACGACCCTCTCTGTACTACCAGAGCCACTATTAGACAGAGCAGTCAGAGGATTTTGCCTACTTTCTCCACGCTGGCCTGTGTTAATATGCTTTGTTTAGCTTGTGTTTCCTAAGCCGCCTTCTACAACATCCACGGGAGATTTCGAGTGGTCCTATTCTATTTGCCGAGAACCACACGGCAATTCGATTCTATACGCGCGTCAATACTATCGATATTATATTATGAGCAATGCTAACGACAGTATCGATAGTGTAGATAATTTTTCGTTCGATACTATCGACACGTGGTCATAGTTTAAAAAAATTCGTATGCAGGTGTTAGGCCTATCGATAGCCTGAATATATATTTTTTTGATTCTAGCGTAAATACAGTAGGAGGGCCTTTATTGTTATGTTAGACAATCTCTAACGGGTATAGTAAAAGTATACCCAGAGAGCGTTGGTGTGGGGGCATGTAAAATATTACATTTATTAACACTAATCTTCGAGCAACACGGCCTCCGTAATTTATCTATTAGTGTTTCCGTGTTGCTTGAAGACACTAATTGATAAATTAGCATGCTGTTGTTATAGCTAATTATTTATTCAACAATTCACAAGCAATAGGGAGTATGCACGTAATTTTTTTATTTGCTTAGTATAATCCCAGTAAAAAAATTTGAAAGTACTTTTAAAGTATCTTAATTAACGACGAAGAAGTGAAACTTTAAAGTTTAAATAAGAAAGAGAAGTCCGATAAGGACTAGTGACGTCATAGTCTATGTCATGCATACATTTGCCATATAAAATAGTGTTTTCGCGAGTGAGATAGACATATTTTCGTAAAATCATTTTATCTCGTTCGTTTTTCAACCAAATTTTATTCTGTTTTCACCTTCAATACTTTATTATTGAATATTTTTGGATAAACTGGTAAGATAACAGATATTTTTTCATGCATATTCCCTATTGGGCAATAATATGAGCTTGTGAAATGTGAATACGGTATACAACTCTAGATGGGTATAGTAAAAGCATACCCAGAGAGGGTTGGTGTCAGGTTGGTGTACGTAAAATATTGCATTTCACAGCAATAATAGATACTTAAATTATAATTCCGTCGTAATAGCTTCTTATTAATCCACAATTCCCAAGCTATTGGGCAATAATATGAGCTTGTGAAATGTGAATAGTATACAGCTCTTGACGGGTATAGTAAAATCGTACTCAAAGGGGGTTGGCGTCAGAATGGCGTGCGTAAAATATTGCATTTCACAGCACAAATAGATAGATCAGCATGCTGTCATCATCATCATCATCAGGTCTTTTTCTCCACTGCAGGAGCATAACCCTCTCTGTACTACTAGAGCCATATATTAGCCAGAGCAGTCAAAAGATTTGGCTTACACTCTCCACGCTGGCCAGACGGGTTGGAGAGGTATCATGCTGTATTTATTCACAATTCCCAAGCCATTGGGCAATGATAATGAGCTTGTGAATTGTGAATAGTATACAGCGTATAACTAAGAGGTAATACATACATAGTATCACATCTTTTTCCCTTGTGGGGTAGACAGAGCACAGGTCTATAAGACCCAAGGCCACGTTTAGCATGGTGGTGGGCGTGGATATGGAAAACGGAATCAAAATAGTGATGGGTTGCTAGCCGCATCGCCTTTGCCATGATTCTTTAGATTTTCGCCCATTCCCTCGATCTGTTTTTACGATCTGCGCGGGAGAAGGAGCTGGTACATTCTATGTTTTTTCTTTACTCTCAGATCAGCGTGGTAGTGAAGAGGTAATAAAAACATGATTTTTCAATAAATTATAAAACTCGACAGTTATGCACAAAAATAAATATAGCCTGCGTTACTCGGGGCATTAAGAATTCCAACGATAATACATATGTATATCCAAATCCATCAAAAAAATTTCCCTATCTTGACCTAGTTATATCCAGAATATCATAGAATCTGCATGTCTGATCTTAAGACCGTTTCACCTAAATAAATATTTAATTAATTTATACACATTAAAATTCTCTTCCACGCTGGACTGGGAGAAAAGAAAAAACATAGAATGTACCAGCTGCTTCTCTTCCCGCGCAGATCGTAAAAGCCGATCGAGGGAATGGGCATCAGGAATTATGTCAATAGGCGATGCGGCTAGCAACCCATCACTATTTTGATTCTGTTTTCAACTACAAGCCCACCATCATGCTAAAAGTGGCCTGAAGGTTTTATAGACTTGGGCTCTGTCTACCCCGCAAAGGAAAAAGACGTGATAGTATGTATATATGTACATTAAAAATTATAACAATACATTTTTGTATAACAATTATAGACATAAATAATCTCCTTCTGTATAAGATTCAACTATTAACATAAAATCATGTACATTCTTTCTAAAAATAATAATATTCGATTAAAAATCTGACTATAGTGCGTTTTGAAAGCCCATGGAGTGCTTTAGTTCGCATGTGAAGAATGTTAACATATTAAAACTTTCGGCGATGTACGATTTCAATTTGCGAATGAATCGTAAATAAATAATAAATAAATATATACGGACAAATCAAACAGATAAGCTAGCCCCAAAGTAAGTTACTTGTGTTACGAACGATACTATATACCTATTATAACAAATACAAAAGATCATTTTTCATCTTGACCTGACCGGGGATCGAACCAGGGACCACCCGTGTCACAGGCCGGCGTGTTGACCGCTGCGCCACGGAGCTCGTCGTTACTATCCGACTACAGAAAGAGGTTAATGTTTTCCACGAGTGAAAAACATTGTTTTTTTTTATGTGATCAGTTTTATACTCAAAGGACTGTATTTTTTGATTAAAACTAACGTGTTATGTTAACATTATTAATATGTAAAATAAACCGAGACGCGTCTCGGTTCACATTCGCCCTGAGGAAGACCTCCGGATGAGGTTGAAACATGTCGGCCTGTAGCTGACTTCATACGTGAGTGACCCGTATTTTACATATTAATAAAGGAGTGTATATTTTTATAGGGTCGTGCTCCTGCAGTGGAGTCTAATAAAGACCTGATGATGATGATGATGATGATGTATATTTTTATTTGTGTAATAAAAATCCAGAAATGCTGAGTGTGTTGTATCACTGCGTGACATGACAAGAAGTTTATCTAATTTGTGGATGTAACATGATCTTGAAAGAAGGAAGACAAAGAGCTATTAAAGTTATCGAAATTCGTAAAAGTCGAATATTCAATAATTGTAACACATTTTCCATGAAACAAAAAAGATACGATTAATCTTTCGGTAATGACCGGTCGCGGCACATCCCTATTTTTAAATATAAATAAAAAGCAGGCAACACTCCACACGTCATTGTACTCCGTGAGATTTTTCAAACGGACTTTAGTAAAACACTTGATTTACTGATGCAATCCCACGATGAATATATCAAATTTCCCAAGAACATAGATCCATACATATTATCACGTCATCCCTTAAGGGGGCACACTAGGCACAGCAGCGACGCCAATCATTTTATTCCTAATACTTCACAAATAGAAAGAAATTCAAGAATGTAAATCATATAAGCCTTAGTAAATAACCTGAAGTATTTTTGGAATCATGTATTAATATTATGAGAATCAGTCATTAAGAGATCAGTCATAAGTGTTTACTGCCAAAAACGGCCGTTTTTGGCGGTAATCTGATTCTCGTAATTCTCACTGATTCTGAAATCCATAGTTTCTGCCTATCCCTATGGGAAAGAGGCGTGATAATATGTATGTATGTAATATATAAATAATAATGACGCCTCCTCTAGCTGCTCGTGGCATCTTGCGGTAGCTAGGGACTAAGTTTTTCCACGATATTGGTCCTTTTGAGTATGTTAATAAGGCTCAAAATCCTATCATAGTCTCCCACGCCCATATATCTATTAGTTTTATGCCTTTGACATCAGCGTTTTTGTGAACACAGTAATTTGTATTTATCAGTTTGGTGCTTCATTGGTCTTCTTCGAGACTTGGTTTACGAGATTTTGACCTACCAGCATGTTGACCTGGAATAGAAAAGTAAAGATAATAATAATAGATAAAACTACAAAACACGCTTTTCATATTGTCATCAGAACTGAGAGCGTGTGCAAAATTTCATCCTAATCGAAGACCGGGAAGTGGGTCAAATTAAGATTTCAAGACTTTCTTACATACTTACATACCTACATAGTTAGTTACAAATGAAGCTAACAAAAGCGTGTTAAAATAACCGGCCATAAGCGAGTTAAACTCACGCTGAGAGGGTTCCGTGCAATACTAAAGTCAAATGTTTTTACAGTCCGAATCAAAAGTTATGGCGCCCCGGAATATCGCGCCAGTCTTAGCGCAGTACTCTCAATATTAGGTTAAGCGTGGCGCGCGCGGGGAGGCGGGGCGCGTACAAGCAGTGAGCTAATATCCGACACGCCATAAAGTTTGTTCGGACTGTATCAATTGACTAGCGCAATCTAGTGGTGTTTAGTGAACTATTTTCCGTAAGAGTCGCCTGGAAGCGCATGTCTCCATACAAACGGAAAAAGGGAATTGTGGCAATATTTGATAATTTTGGAGTAAAATTAAGCATCCAATCAATTAATCTCATTATAATCTACGTACGTTCCTATACAGCTTGGTTAAAATACCAATGGTTTGAGAATTACAAGCCTTTTCAAATTTGTATGGAAATCTTGAGAGGCATATAATTCTCAAATATTGCCACAATTCCCTTTTTTCGTTTCTATGGAGACATGCGCGTCCAGGCGAACCGTAAGTGAACGTATTACAGTTTACCACTATATTTTAAATTAATAGAATTCTTATAGGTTTTCCTGTACCATTGAATTATATTTTTATTAGCAGTTTCGGAGTCAGGGGGAGGAATGTTAAAGAGGGGGGAGAGGTGAATGGGGAGAAGTAGGGGAGGGTGGTGAGACGGGGAGGCCTACCTTCTGCTTGCCGGGTCGCTGCGCGGGCACGCAGATGTTGTGCTGACGCTGCAAGTGCTTCTTCCAGTAGCAGCGGCGCGTGAAGCACGAATGACACACCTCGCACTCGAACCTATGACAACACCATATTTCATCATCATCAGGTCTTTGTTAGCTTCCACTGCAGGAGCACGACCCTCTCTGTATTAATTAGTCAGAGGATTTGCATCCACGCTGGCGCGTCGGGTCGGAAAGGTCTCTTTGATGTTTACAAGCTTTGTTCAGCTTGTGTTTCCTAAGTCGCCTTCTACGACATCCACGGGAAGACTTGGAGTGGTCCTATTCTACTCTGCCGGGAACCACACAGCATTGTTCAATGCACTTTATGGACACAATGTTTATTACTTTACCTTTTCACATCATTATGCGAATCAAGATGCCTGTTGAGTTTCGTGCTGTCGTAGAACTTCCTGTCACACAGGTGACATGAGTGTGGTTTAAGTCGCTCGTGGAAGCGTCGGATGTAGCTATAGCGAGCTAAGAATGCAACCTGGATAAGAGAGAGTTTTTACCTTTTGACATGATTATCCTCTTGGGTGCTTAAGCACTGATCAGTGGTGCTTAAGCTCTATGGAAATCGCCTTATTGCCAGGCGAGCGAATTTTCAAAGATTTCTTTAAAATATTATGTCATTAAGTATAAAATTTTGAATGTCGAATTTTCCGCAAGTTCAAATTTTCGCTGTTTTTCCGCAAGTCAAGGGCTATGAGAATCAAGATGCCTGTTGAGTTTGGTGCTGTCATAGAACTTCCTGTCACACAGGTAACTGAGTGTGGCTTGAATTGCTCGTAGAATTGCCCGATGTAGCTATAACGGCCTTTAAATGCAGAACAGATGAGAGAGAGTCTTTACCTTTCCACATCATTATGAGAATCGAGATGCCTGTTAAGTTTGGTGCTGTCATAGAACTTCCTGTCACACAGGTGACATGAGTCTGGTTTGTGTCGCTCGTAGAAGCGTCAGATGTAGCTATAGCAAGCTAAGAATGCACTAGATGAGAGAGAGTTTGGTGCTGTCATAGAACTTCCTGTCACACAGGTGACAGGAGTGTGACTTGAGTCGCTCGTGGAAAAGTCGGATGTAGCTATAGCGAGCTAAGGAAGAGAGAGAGAGTCTATACCCAGCCTGGATGGGAGAAGAGAGAGAAAGTCTTTACCTTTTGACATCATTATGAGAATCAAGATGCCTGTTAAGTTTGGTGCTGTCATAGAACTTCCTGTCACACAGGTGGCAGGAGTGTGGTTTGAATCGCTCGTGGAAGCATCAGATATAGCTATAGCGAGCTAAAATGCAGCGTGAACGAGAGAGAATCTTTACCTTTTCACATCATTATGAGAATCAAGATGCCTGTTGAGTTTGGTGCTGTCATAGAACTTCCTGTCACACAGGTGGCAGGAGTGTGGTTTGAGTCGCTCGTGGAAGCGTCTGATGAGGCTATAGCGAGCTAAGAATATAGCCTGGATAGGAGAGAAGAAAGAGATTGTCTTTACCTTTTCACATCGTTATGAGAATCAAGATGCCTGTTGAGTTTGGTGCTGGGCTGTCATAGAACTTCCTGTCACACAAGTGACAGGAGTGTGGTTACAGTCGCTCGTGGAAAAGTCTGACGTAGCTATAGCGAACTAAGGAAGAGAGATAGTCTCTACCCAGCCTGGATAAGAGATCTTTACCTTTTCACATCATTATGAGAATCAAGATGCCTGTTGAGTTTGGTGCTGTCATAGAACTTCCTGTCACATAGGTGGCAGAAGTGTGGTTTGTGTCGCTCGTGGAAGCGTCAGATGTAGCTATAGCGAGCTAAGAATGCACTAGATGAGAGAGAGTTTGGTGCTGTCATAGAACTTTCTGTCACACAGGTGACAGGAGTGTGACTTGAGTCGCTCGTGGAAAAGTCGGATGTAGCTATAGCGAGCTAAGGAAGAGAGAGAGAGTCTATACCCAGCCTGTATGGGAGAAGAGAGAGAAAGTCTTTACCTTTTGACATCATTATGAGAATCAAGATGCCTGTTAAGTTTGGTGCTGTCATAGAACTTCCTGTCACACAGGTGGCAGGAGTGTGGTTTGAATCGCTCGTGGAAGCATCAGATATAGCTATAGCAAGCTAAAATGCAGCGTGAACGAGAGAGAATCTTTACCTTTTCACATCATTATGAGAATCAAGATGCCTGTTGAGTTTGGTGCTGTCATAGAACTTCCTGTCACACAGGTGACAACAGTGGGGTTTGAGACGCTCGTGGAAGCATCAGATGAGGCTATAGCGAGCTAAGAATATAGCCTGGATAGGAGAGAAGAAAGAGATTGTCTTTACCTTTTCACATCGTTATGAGAATCGAGATGCCTGTTAAGTTTGGTGCTGTCATAGAACTTCCTGTCACACAGGTGGCAGGAGTGTGGTTTGAATCGCTCGTGGAAGCATCAGATATAGCTATAGCGAGCTAAAATGCAGCGTGAACGAGAGAGAATCTTTACTATTTCACATCATTATGAGAATCAAGATGCCTGTTAAGTTTGGTGCTGTCATAGAACTTCCTGTCACACAGGTGGCAGGAGTGTGGTTTGAATCGCTCGTGGAAGCATCAGATATAGCTATAGCGAGCTAAAATGCAGCGTGAACGAGAGAGAATCTTTACTATTTCACATCATTATGAGAATCAAGATGCCTGTTAAGTTTGGTGCTGTCATAGAACTTCCTGTCACACAGGTGGCAGGAGTGTGGTTTGAATCGCTCGTGGAAGCATCAGATATAGCTATAGCGAGCTAAAATGCAGCGTGAACGAGAGAGAATCTTTACTATTTCACATCATTATGAGAATCAAGATGCCTGTTAAGTTTGGTGCTGTCATAGAACTTCCTGTCACACAGGTGACAACAGTGGGGTTTGAGACGCTCGTGGAAGCATCAGATGAGGCTATAGCGAGCTAAGAATATAGCCTGGATAGGAGAGAAGAAAGAGAGAGTATTTACCTTTTCACATCGTTATGAGAATCGAGATGCCTGTTGAGTTTGGTGCTGTCATAGAACTTCCTGTAACACAGGACACAGGAGTGTGGTTTGAGTAGTTCGTGGAAGCCTCGGATGTAGCTACAGCAAGCTAAAAATGCACTAGATGAGAGAGAGTCTTTACCTTTTGACATCATTATGAGAATCAAGATGCCTGTTGAGTTTGGTGCTGGGCTGTCATAGAACTTCCTGTCACACAAGTGACAGGAGTGTGGTTACAGTCGCTCGTGGAAAAGTCTGACGTAGCTATAGCGAACTAAGGAAGAGAGAGAGTCTCTACCCAGCCTGGATAAGAGATCTTTACCTTTTCACATCGTTATGAGAATCAAGATGCCTGTTAAGTTTGGTGCTGTCGTAGAACTTCCTGTCACATAGGTGACATGAGTGTGTTTTGAGTCGCTCGTGGAAGCGTCTGATATAGCTTTAGCAAGCTAAGGATGCAGCCTGGATGAGAGAGAATCTTTACCTTTTCACATCATTATGAGAATCAAGATGCCTGTTGAGTTTAGTGCTGTCATAGAACTTCCTGTCACACAGGTGACAAGAGTGCGGTTTGAGTCGCTCGTGGAAAAGTCGGATGTAGCTATAGCGAGCTAAGGAAGAGAGAGAGAGTCTATACCCAGCCTGGATGGGAGAAGAGAGAGAAAGTCTTAACCTTTTGACATCATTATGAGAATCGAGATGCCTGTTAAGTTTGGTGCTGTCATAGAACTTCCTGTCACACAGGTGGCAGGAGTGTGGTTTGAATCGCTCGTGGAAGCATCAGATATAGCTATAGCGAGCTAAAATGCAGCGTGAACGAGAGAGAATCTTTACCTTTTGACATCATTATGAGAATCAAGATTTCTGTTAAGTTTGGTGCTGTCATAGAACTTCCTGTCACACAGGTGACATGAGTGTGGTTTGAATCGCTCGTGGAAGCATCAGATATAGCTATAGCGAGCTAAAATGCAGCGTGAACGAGAGAGAATCTTTACCTTTTGACATCATTATGAGAATCAAGATGCCTGTTAAGTTTGGTGCTGTCATAGAACTTCCTGTCACATAGGTGGCAGGAGTGTGGTTTGAGTCGCTCGTGGAAGCGTCGGATGAGGCTATAGCGAGCTAAGAATATAGCCTGGATAGGAGAGAAGAAAGAGATTGTCTTTACCTTTTCACATCGTTATGAGAATCGAGATGCCTGTTGAGTTTGGTGCTGTCATAGAACTTCCTGTCACACAGGTGGCAGGAGTGTGGTTTGAGTCGCTCGTGGAAGCGTCTGATGAGGCTATAGCGAGCTAAGAATATAGCCTGGATAGGAGAGAAGAAAGAGATTGTCTTTACCTTTCCACATCATTATGAGAATCGAGATGCCTGTTAAGTTTGGTGCTGTCATAGAACTTCCTGTCACACAGGTGACATGAGTGTGGTTTGAATCGCTCGTGGAAGCATCAGATATAGCTATAGCGAGCTAAAATGCAGCGTGAACGAGAGAGAATCTTTACCTTTTGACATCATTATGAGAATCAAGATGCCTGTTAAGTTTGGTGCTGTCATAGAACTTCCTGTCACATAGGTGGCAGGAGTGTGGTTTGAGTCGCTCGTGGAAGCGTCGGATGAGGCTATAGCGAGCTAAGAATATAGCCTGGATAGGAGAGAAGAAAGAGATTGTCTTTACCTTTTCACATCGTTATGAGAATCGAGATGCCTGTTGAGTTTGGTGCTGTCATAGAACTTCCTGTCACACAGGTGGCAGGAGTGTGGTTTGAGTCGCTCGTGGAAGCGTCTGATGAGGCTATAGCGAGCTAAGAATATAGCCTGGATAGGAGAGAAGAAAGAGATTGTCTTTACCTTTCCACATCATTATGAGAATCGAGATGCCTGTTAAGTTTGGTGCTGTCATAGAACTTCCTGTCACATAGGTGGCAGGAGTGTGGTTTGAGTCGCTCGTGGAAGCGTCTGATATAGCTTTAGCAAGCTAAGAATGCACTAGATGAGAGAGAGTTTGGTGCTGTCATAGAACTTCCTGTCACACAGGTGACAGGAGTGTGACTTGAGTCGCTCGTGGAAAAGTCGGATGTAGCTATAGCGAGCTAAGGAAGAGAGAGAGAGTCTATACCCAGCCTGGATAGGAGAAGAGAGAGAAAGTCTTTACCTTTTGACATCATTATGAGAATCAAGATGCCTGTTAAGTTTAGTGCTGTCATAGAACTTCCTGTCACACAGGTGACATGAGTGTGGTTTGAGTCGCTCGCGGAAGCATCAGATATAGCTATAGCGAGCTAAAATGCAGCGTGAACGAGAGAGAATCTTTACCTTTTCACATCATTATGAGAATCAAGATGCCTGTTGAGTTTGGTGCTGTCATAGAACTTCCTGTCACACAGGTGACATGAGTGTGTTTTGAGTCGCTCGTGGAAGCGTCTGATACAGCTTTAGCAAGCTAAGGATACAGCCTGGATGAGAGAGAATCTTTACCTTTTCACATCGTTATGAGAATCGAGATGCCTGTTAAGTTTGGTGCTGTCATAGAACTTCCTGTCACACAGGTGACATGAGTGTGGTTTGAGCCGCTCGTGGAAGCGTCTGATGTGGCTGGACAGGTTGGAGGACGTGTAGTATGATGCTGTGCAGTATTCGCACTGGTATCTCTTGATGCCTGGGAGCAAGCAGCAAAAAATATTGCTTAAGTACGTTCACAGAATGTGTTTTTTACCGCTATATCAACAAATTAAAATACCAAGCATTATTTAAAAATATAAATTAACCGACTGGCATTTTCTGAAAGTTTACGTCCACTTTATTGATTTTTTGCTAACGTTACATACTTTGTGACACTCCGGGGACGAATACGAATCTAATGACGCTTCACACTTCAAAATCCGTACGCCGTGTGGTTCCCGGCAGAGTAGAATAGGACCACTCCAAGTCTCCCCGTGGATGTCGTAGAATTCGACTAAGGAAACAAAAGCTAAACAAAGCTATAAACATCAAAGAGACCTCTCCAACCCGTCTGGCCAGCGTGGAGAGTGTAGGCCAAATCCTCTGACTGCCCTGGCTAATACATGGCTCTGGTAGTACAGAGAGGGTTGTGCTCCTGTAGTGGAGACTAACAAGGACCTGATGATGATGATGATGATGACTTCAAAATCCGTCAAGCCAATTAGGCTACACAGAAGGCGGCAATGGAACGGACATACATACATACAAATTTGCCGTCAAAAAGTTGCTCGTTTGCCGTCAAACAAACATTTTTTGTGTTTGTTTGACGGCAAACGAGCAGACGAGCCACCTGATGAAAAGTGATCACCAGGTCATGGACATCTGGAACACCAGAGGAGGTGCTGATGCGTTGGCGACTCAAGTGATGTTAGGCGGCCTACCATTTGGCAAGAGTACCAACAGTAACCAGTCCTTCTACTAATATAAGGTCCTTGCTCTGTACTCACCGTTGTGTATAAGAACGTGTTTGGCCAAGTCGTGTTTGTGCCAAGTGGCATAGTCGCACATGGAACACGCGAACTGGGGTGGGAGGTGTGACCGCGTGTGACTGAACAGGGAAGCCCGATGGATGAACACTTTCCCGCAAATCTGTGAACATATGAGTAAAGTTAAGTTATTTGCGTAGAAAAACTAAGATCCCGGTGTACAAAACAGTCATTAGACCAATTTTGATGTACGGTTGTGAAGCTTGGTCACTAACTTTGAAAGTAGAAATGGAAGTTATTAGTTGCGGAGAGGAAAAAACCTTAAAATCCTGGGACCAACGCAATGGGAAGATGGGACATGGAGAGCCCGAAAAAACCAAGAAATTGAAGACCTAGTGTGACCTGAACCAAACATTATTGGTGAAATAAAATCATCTCGTCTTCGGTGGTTCGGAGACGTGGAGAGAATGGGAGAGGACTTTTTTTTTATACAAATAAGTTGGCAAACAGGCATACAGCCCACCTGATGGAAAGCGGTTACCGTAGCCTATGGACGTCTGCAACACCAGAGGTGTCACTTGCGCGTTGCCGACCCTGAAGAAATCTTTTCACGCCCTTTTTGAAGAATCCCATACTGTAGTCTCTCGGAAAAACCATAGCAGGGAGTTCACTCCATAACTTTTGAATGTTTATCTATATAAATATCTATTATAAAATATAGTATCGTTGAGTTAATATCCCATAATACAAGTCTCGAACTTACTTTGGGGCTAGCTCAATCTGTCTGATTTGTCCGTATATATTTATTTATTATTATTTATTAGCGTACGTGGAAGAAAGTTCCTTTCAAAGCGTACTGTACGTGACCATTTAGGATTTAAGGTATGAGGATGAACCCCCTGTCGATGGCGTGAGGTGCGATGATAGAATGTAGCCGTAGGCATCATCTCAAACAGTTCCTCAGAGCACAGCCCATTATACAAACGGTAGAACACACATAGAGAAGCGAAATCTCTCCTTAAACTCAGGGCCGAGCCGTAAGGAGAGCTTACTCGGGCGGGTAGACCGAATGGCCGTCGACCAGTTGGCCGTCCTAGGTACCGCTGGTGTGACGAGATCATGAAGGACCTGCAGAACCTCGGAGTATGCGACTGGCAAAGGCTGGCATGACCGCAAGAAATGGCGCTTTCTAGTGGCGGAGGCCAAGATCCACTTTGGGTCGCTGCGCCATTGCAGTAAGTAAGTAACTCTATAGGAATACATGTTTCATCATCAATTAGATTTGAAAGTAGATGGAACGCGGAACAGAGGGAGACTTAAGAAACGATGGATTGATTGTGTCAAGGAGAGTATGAACAGGAAGGGAGTGACAAAGGCTATGGTGGATGACATCAAGGTGGAGAGAGTGGACATACTGTGCCGACACCACATAAAAAAGT
This sequence comes from Rhodophaea formosa, assembly GCA_963082605.1. NCBI lineage: Eukaryota > Metazoa > Arthropoda > Insecta > Lepidoptera > Pyralidae > Rhodophaea > Rhodophaea formosa. The sequence continues at coordinate 5,525,734 of OY720229.1, read as the reverse complement.
GAGATAAGGTAAAGGAAGAAGAAGAAAGAATACATGTGTCACTTGAACGAGTTCTGGCAAACATTCTGGCTAGCTAAGTTTCAAAAAGTCACCGCTAGATGGCAGTAAGTCCACTGCTAGTCTACCAATCTGATATTTTTTATGAATAATTTGATTGTGTTTTACTTCTTTCTTGCCTGATGGCAAGTAACGATACCCTTGCCTTGAAAATCCCTAAATGGGCATGTTGACTAAAAAATTTTTCGTGTTGCTATGTAAAGACCTGCCAAAAATAAACACAATAGTTACAGGAATACATTTCTAAACAAAAAGCTCTTTCAGATATAAATGTTTTAAAGTCACATGTTTTTAGACTTTAATTTTTAGACGTTAAAACGCGCCGCTAAAATGCCTACATACTTGTGACGTCACAAGCTTGTATTTTGTATGGGTGGCGTGAGAACTTTGTTCGGTAGCTATACGAAATATTTCGTTTATGGTAATGGTTTCATAATAAAAGTTGCTATAATTTTAGAAGACTACAATACAGTATAATGGGCATGTTGACTAAAAATTTTTTCATGTTGCTATGTAAAGACCTGCCAAAAATAAACACAATAGTGACAGAAATACATTTCTAAACAAAAAACTCTTTCAGTTATAAAAGTTTTAAAGACACATGTTTTTAGACGTACATTTTTAGACGTGAAAACGCGCTGCTGAAATGCCTACATATTTGTGACGTCACAAGCTTGTATTTTGTATGGGTGGCGTGAGAACTTTGTTTGGTAGCTATACGAAATATTTCGTTTATGGTAATGGTTTCATAATTTTAGAAGACTACAATACAGTATAATTGTAATTAAAGATTTTCATACTTTAAAAAATGGTCCCATTCACCCAACTTTAAAGAAGCTTTAGGATCACTTAACGAAACGATATCAAATTTAAAGTGTTCTTTATAGTATTTTAAGATAGAAATAAGTATCATTGGAAACAAATTTTATATAATCTTAACATTAGGCAACTACCGTATTGAACGAGTTGGAAAACGGCGACGAGGGGAGGTAATTCCATTCAACAACCCAAAATAAGGAAGAAAATTCTTAAAATGGAGAACGAAGTCTCCATTACGCCGAGGATTTAGATGACGAAAAGTCCTCTGCTCACACACAATGGGCCCAAACAAGAGGCCTAAGTGTGGAAAACTGCCCACGGAACCAGGTGAACCAGTAGCTCTCGCACGCGGCTCCGCTCGCGTTATTGTCGATCCCTCGGGAACTGTACATTTCTCCCGGATGGAAGATAGCCTATGTCCTTCTCCATACTTGAAACAATGTATATGCAAACATGATGATCGGTTCAGTAATGGGTGTTAAAGTGTAACAAACAAACAAACTAACTTTTGCATTTATATTGGGATTGAAAATAATTTGTTGACCAACCTCACATATAAATGTCTCCACCGAGTCTTTATGGAGCTTCCGGTTGTGATCCTCCTTCTCCTTCTTGGTCTTGAAGGTCTCATCGCAGTCCTTGCAGTACAGCGGGTCAGGTTTCTTCTTTGGGGGTTGCGAGGAGTCCGCTTTCTTCCGGACTGATGCTTTTATTCGAGGTTTGCTGGAAAAACATGGAGTAAATGTTTTGAAATTTTTTTATTAACTAGCAAATTTCGCGCGACTTCGCCCGCGTAAATTATAGCCTATGTCATCTGCAGATAAATTAGCTATCCATACGTGAAAGAATTTTGAAAATCGGTCCAGAAGTTTAGGAGTCTATTCAATGCAGACAAAACAATCATATCTCTTCTATTTTCTGACTGACTTAATTAAAATTTATTGAATACTACCTGTTACCCGCGGCTTCGCCCGCGTAATATATAGCCTATGTCCTTCTCGGTACCCTAACCTACGTGTATGCAAAATTTCATGATGATCGGTTCAGTAGATACGGCGTGAAAGCGTAACAAACAAACAAACAAATAAACAAACAAACAAACTCACTTTCGCATTTATAATATTAGTTTTTTAAAGTTTTTTAATTAATAAGATTTTGAATATCGGTCCAGTAGTTTAGGAGTCTATTGAATGCAAACAAAACAATCAAATCTGTCCTCTTTATCATATTAGTATAGAGAATATAAAATTCCTTATGGTCAGAGGTGGCATCCTCAACTACCTGTCCGGTGGTTGAAGCTATGGCATCGGGTATGCGCGCCCAGCCTCTGCTAGTTCCTCATCCCCAATCCACCCAAGCAAGTGCCATCCCAAATAACCTTATCCTCTTCCCCCAGTCCAACAATCTTCTGCCATTCCTCACTTAAAAAACGGTTTCGATAAACAGTAAAGATATGAACGAGAACGACTAAGTAAAGAAGAAAGTGAATATAGTAAAAGGCACCCCTGGCATACTTTGAGTATGGGACCCTTCATCATCATCATCAGGTCTTTTTTTGTAGTTTCCACTACAGGAGCACGACCCTCTTTGTACAACCAGAGCTAGATATTAGCAAGACCAGTCAGATGGAACCCTAAAAAGGATATTATCAAAAGTTAATCTTCCACGCTAGTCTGAGAGAAATGAAAAAACATAGAATGTGCCAGCTGCTTCTCTTCCCGCGCAGATCGTAAAAGCTGATCGAGGGAATGGGCGTGAGGAATCATGTCAACGGCGATGCGGCTAGCAACCCATCACTATTTTGATTCCGTTCTGTACCTACAAGCCCACCAACATGCTAAATGTGGCCTTTAGGTTTTATAGACCTGGGCTCTGTCTACCCCGCAAGGGAAAAAGACGTGATAGTATGTATGTATTAAAAGTTACCTTTTACTTTCTTCCTTTTTAACAACAACCTCCTGCTTCACATCAACATGTATTTCCTCCTTCACATCATCATCACTTGCTAAAAAGCAGTAATTTATGGCATCATCATCATCATCAAACTCCTGCTTGACGTTATTGGCTAGTTTCTGTAACGTCTCATCTGTATTTAAGCATGTGGTCTTGAATTTATGAGCAACTGACAAATCGGAGAGGCAGGCTTCGCATATATGAGATGGGAGACCTTTTCGTTCTGATAACTGAAAAATATAGTAAATTACACCAAACTATTATTTGGTCCATTCCGAAACGCTAGTTGTCTGTAGCTTTTGAATAATTAACTAAATACTAGTAAATACAATTATCTAATAAGATAATTTTAAATATGATATGACGTGAAAAAGCCTGCAAAGGCATATTTTCTGAATAAACATTTTGATTTTGATAATATCACTTGCATAATTGTACAACATTAATCATGTTAACTCGGCGTTCGTCGCATCCCTATAAGCTACATACATACTCGCTATGGGTAAAATATACCCAGATATAAAACTAGATACTTGTCAAAAGTAATTGCTAATTGGCTTGTTTCTTTATTTTATATTTATGAAATGATACCTAAAGATTTAATTAATACCAAAAAAACTTAATTATATGGTTTATTTTGAATTGGAAAAAAAATTCTACAAGAGATCAAAAATCTCAATTCATTCTAACAACTTACACACCATATTGTGAGTATGGGTGAAAATCACCCATACTCACTTTGCATGTCCACAACTCACCAATGAGTCGCGCCAACTCAACCTCCCGATGGGAGACGACGCTCAAGGACGTGACTCGAAGGTACTCAAAAGCGCGTCACACTGTGGTTAGTCAGTTAAAAAATATAGTCAACTGTTTGTAGCTCTGGGTAAAATTTACCCAAAGCGAGCAACGCCGAGTTAAGGAGAGTATGAACAAGGAGGGAGTGACATTAGCTATGGTAGAAGACAGATCAAAATGGAGGGAACTGACATACTGTTCCGACCTGACATAAAAAAGTGGGATAAGGTAAATCATCATAATCATCAAGTCTTTTTTTAGTCCTCACTGTAGGAGCACGACCCTCTCTGAACTACCAGTGAAATATTTTAACCAAAGCAGTCAGAGGATTTGGCCTACACTCTCCACGCTGGCCATACGGGTTGGAGAGGTCTCTTTGATGTTTTAGGTTTTGTTTAGCTTGTGTTACCTAAGTCGCCTTGTACGACATCCACTGGAAGACTTGGAGTGGTCCTATTCTTCTCTGCCAGGAACCACACGGATAAGGTAAAGGAAGAAGAAAAATTTTACAACAGCTGATGGTAACTGTGACAAAGAACAATACATTTTGGCAAGATTAAAGGCACCCATGTTTTTCTCCAGGAAAGATGCATTGAAACTATTTTTTTCGAAATTTCCTCATTCTTTCATTGGTTGAAGGGCAACAACATAGTTAACATTATCATATGTATAGATGTAAAGGGATTTCGAATGTTTTATTACAGATAGTTTTGTGTTGTTCTCTCTCATATAGTTGCATCCCCAGTGTATCCTCGTCTTCTCGTAAGAATTCCTAGGAGTGGACAGAGTGTTTGAATTCTTACCGATAACTAGACAGCAGAAGTTACAGCCACAAAATCTATGCATCCCCATAAATCTGACTATTCGACATAAAATAGTAAAACATGATTCACATTCACCATAATTTAATGTGTACCCGTATGATTATTGTTATTATTCTGTTTACTCATTATTATTTTTTTCTTAAGATTTGTATTTTTATTTGTATTTTTATCTCGTCATATTATCATTTTTAAATTGTAATGTATGATGTGAACCGTAATTTTTATATATATTTTATTTTTTGGACCTATATTTGACCATATTTATAACTATTTTATTAGTAAGTTTTATTTTAGCCCTCTAGTAGCAACTGTTTAAAAAACGTGCAAATAATCAAACTGTGGATAACGCAGTTGGTTACAAAATTAATAAAATGTTTAACTTTAAGCCGATATAGTTTGTAAGAATTTATTTTGTAACTGTTTGTTATTCCTGAATAAACAAATAAAACATAGAAGTTAAAAACTTACTTTTAAACCTGTACAAAATTCTATTCTATCAATTATTTTCGATGCTACGTCGAAAATATCTCTCATATTTGTACTTTGAGCCATGCAGACCCTGCAAGAGCCTGTAATTTCGTGTTTTCCTGATAATAAATTCAGTTTTGAGCTATCTGTTGCTTTGTTGAAGTCCATGATCCAAGATGAATCTATATTTGGTCGGTAGTATTTTATATATAATTATTGATTGATATAAAGTTTTGTGACATAGAATATTATCAATTCGACAATATATATTCTTGTGGACAGGCTTACATTTTATTTATTTATGCAAAAATAAAAGAAAAGACACAAATACAAATTTTTGTCTGTGAAAATATGTCACCCCTATCTGTCAAAAACGTTTTATTTTGTGTATTACATTGCTAAAATAATCACTAGTGTTTTTAACAATAATACAATATTTTGGCCATATATTAATCCATTTTTGCAGTAACAAACGTGTTTTCTAGATAATTTGCGAATTCATAAAAAATAAATAGGCCCATCAGCAGTACCTACCTATATAATATACTTTATACTTTCAAGTCAAAGGTAATTAAAATAAAACGCAAATAGTCGTTCAGAAAGCTTGCAAGGAAAAATTGAATGGAAAGAAGGATGGAAGCGTGGAACACTCTATTCTTGGCGGATTCACAAACTATATATGGTACTGAGGGAACGGTACGGAGGCCGTGTTGCTTGAAGTGAGGGAAGGATAACTACATCCACCACACAATCATGCTAGTGTTGTTTGAGCATACTTTTTACTAATGAGCATGCTTGTGTCCTGTGCTTGTGTCGCACATTTATAAAAATAAAGATATTCATATTTTTGTTAAAAGGTATGCAGCGCCATCTATATTAGCTTTGCGCTGCCACCTATATTTAAAATACCAAATTATTTCAGGTCAGGTAATATGATGAACAGTGTATGGTGGTATTAACTTTTTAGGGTACTGTAGCCAAATGGGAAAAAACGGAACCTTTATACAACGTGTTAATGAATAAGCGCAAAACCTCAGACACCCCAACTTATTTTTAATATAAAAGAATGATATAAATTATGAAATTTAATTTTGGCCTCAACGAAAACATTAGCTGTTTTTGTTTTCTTGTCCTTGTTGCAAATTAAAAAGTCTGGTAATTACGCGCGATCGGGTGACGTTGCTGCTTCGGGTCGGTGCCGCCGACTGCCACCGCATGAGAGTTAAGTAAAGATCAAACTCGAAATCAGTTTTTGACCCCTATTTTTGGAACTGATTCTACTCTCGATTCTGAACAAACTATATCAGATTTGGCGCTTTTTTCATTAACACGTTGTAGATTCGGATGTAATGTCCTTCTTTTTTCCTGTATTCTTCTGTCTGTCCGTATTTCACAGCCATTTCATTCCGAAAATATTGAGGCTACACCGTTGAAATTTGTTAGGTAGATATATTATGTAAACCGCTCTATGATTTTTATACAAAAATAAGTAAAATAAAAGATTAAGCTGGTAGATAAGATTAGGCTGATGAATGAAACAATAAAAATATTTTTTTTTCTTCATACTTAAACTTATTTTATAACTTTAAAAATGACTTTAAGGTTTGTAAAACCATTTTTTCCACCAGACAATAGCTTGAAAGATAGGCGCTTCCAAAGTGGTGAAATGTGTCCGTCTCCCCTTCTAACTTCTAAGAAAAAAAAATGTTAAAAAAAAAAGAAAAAAAGTTTATTCAAACACTATGAAAAACAAAGTTATATTTGCTGGCGAAAAATTTTAGGTTTTTGGCTAGTCTAAGCTTGCCTCTATGTTCAGTTTTAAAGAAACTGTTTATTATTTTTTTAAAATGATATTCAGTTATTGAGAGGCATTTAAATATATTTATTACAAGAGAGATGTTAGCAAAAATAGGAAATTAAAACAATGACAGAAAACGAATAAACAAAGTATCTTAGCAACCGTTGTGATGTGAAGATAGGTACTAAGAAGGTGACATTCTTCTTAACACCCTCCTTAATTTTTAAGAATTTTATAATAAATACTTAAGTCCAATGGAGTTGCTGATATGTCTTATCTTTGGGCCAAACAGTGCCTTCGTCATCATGTCTGCCAATTGTTTTTCAGCAGGGACCCATTCCACTAATAAATCTCCATGTTCCACACATTCCCTTATAAAGAAATGTTTTAACTTTATATGTTTTGTGCGCTTATGATACTCATATCTCGGATGATGCGCTAGTTTAACTGTTGACTCATTGTCAAGGTTTAATACAGGCTTCATTGTCTGTGTTAATTCTTTAAGAAGTCGATCTATCCACAAAATTTCTTGAGTGGCTTCACTAGCTGCTGTGACTTCAGCTTCTGTAGAAGATATGGACACAGTTGCCTGTCTCTGGCTTTTCCAGCTGATAGCAGCTCCACCGAATAGACACACTATTCCAGATGTTGAGCGGCCAGTTGTCTGATCCCCTCCGAGATCTGCGTCACTAAAACAAACCAAGTGATTTGGTGACTGTTTTGTATATTCAAGTCCTTTGCTCTCTGTACCTTTTAGGTATCTAAATATTCGCTTCACCAACATAATATCAGATTTTGTAGGCGCGCTTAGATTTCTTGAAGCTACCCCGACTGCATATGAGATGTCGGGTCTTGTGCCCACTGATAAATAAGATAGAGCACCGACGGCTTGCCTGTATGGAAAGTCGTGTATCTCTTCGACATCTTCATCCATTTCATCTCCTTTGATGATTGGAGTTGGTGCAGCTTTGCAAGTGGACATTTTATACTTTTCTAGGACTTTCTTCGTATAGGCCTTTTGACAGAGAGTTATCTTATCTCTGCTTATTTTCATTTCTAAGCCTAGGAAGTATGATGCAGGTTTTGTGGTGATCTTGAATCTGTTCTTCAACTCTTTCAAGAATTCTGCTCCAGCGGTGTTCGTGTTGTATGCTACAAGTCCATCATCTACATAGAGGCCAATAAAAACTTTGGATGAACCTCGTACTCTTATGTACAAACACGGATCAGCTTCAGACTGTTTGAAGCCAGTTTTTATCAAAAATTCGCTGATACAGGTATTCCAGCATCGTGGTGCTTGTTTCAAGCCGTAGAGGCTACGTTTTAATTTACAAACACGTTTTGTGCCATCATGATAGCCTTCGGGCTGTCTCATGAATATTTTCTCCATAACTGTTCCATTGAGGAAAGCCGTGGACACGTCAAACTGACATAAGTTCAAGTTATCTCGAACAGCTGTCGCAATTAGTGCCCGCACAGAGCTGAGTCGTACAACTGGGCTGAATGTTTCATCATAATCTATCCCAGGTTGTTGAGAAAATCCTTTTATGACCATTCTGGCTTTGTATTTGTCTACAGAACCATCAGGGTTCATTTTAATCTTGTAGACCCATTTGCACGGTAGTGCTTTTCTGTCTTTGGGTAATTCTACAAGATCCCAAGTTTCGTTTTGTTCAAGTGATTGAATTTCACTATCCATTGCTGCAAGCCATCGTTCTTTATCTGGAGATTTTATCGCTTCTTTAAATGTAACTGGCTCTTTAGGTTTATTCAAATTTTCAACTTCTAAAGCTGCAGCCAAAATAAAATCATCGTACCGTTTAGGAGGTTTGATTGTTGATCTGTCTCTTAAGTTTGGACGACGTGAAGATGCGACATTTTCTTCAGTAAAGTTCTGAGTATTGACGACTGATTCTGTAGCTGACTCATAGTCACTTTCGATGGTATCTCTTTGTGCATCATCTCAGCACTATGAAGAATATCATCTGCAGCATTATGAAGTATATCTACAGCAGTAGAAGGAATGTCTTCAGCAAAAGGTAGTATATCTCCTTCAACTGTCATCGATTCAGAATTGATAGGCTTAAGATTTATGTCTACAGCGTTTTTCTTAGGTAGAACCCTTTCGTCAAAAAGGCTTTTCAGCTCGTTTTTATTTTGTTCGTTATAGAACATAGTCTTCATAACTCTTGTATCTTTAGAGATTAATATTTTGTTTTTTGAAGGTATGAAGATCCTGAAGGCTTTTGATTTGTCTGAGTAACCTACGAAAATGCCGGGTATGGCTTTTGGTGCAAACTTGTGCCCGTTTTTGCCTTTAATCAAAACGTATGTCTTTGATCCGAACACGTAAAGATGATTAATACAGGGCTTTCTGCCCACCCATAGCTCAAATGGCGTTTTATTACCGATAGCGCTATTAATACTCCTATTTGACAGGTAGTTAGCAGTGTTTACTGCTTCACCCCAAAGTCTTAGGTTGGTTTTTGCATCTATCATCATAGTTCTCGCTTTCTCAATGAGAACCCGGTTTTTTCTTTCTGCGATCCCGTTCTGGTGCGGCGTGTAGGGTGCGCTTAGTCTTCGTTGAATTCCGCATTGTCTCAGATAAGTATCAAATTCCTTGTTTATGTATTCAGTGCCATTATCGGACTGTAAATACTTGATTTTGTTTCCTGTGTGCCGTTCAGCTAACTCTTTGAACTCTTTGAATTTGGAAAAGACTTCATTTTTATTTCTCATCAAATAGACGAAACAATATCGGCTGTAATCGTCTATAAATGTGACAAAGTACTTGTTTCCATTGACGCTAGGAGTTTGTATAGGTCCACAAACATCACTATGTACGATTTCTAGGCGTGCAGTAGTTCTTTGAGTTGTTTTCACTCGAGGTGCTGGCACTGCATGAAGTTTAGCTTGTATGCAGGATTCACACTCGGTGAGTTGTTCGGAAACATCAAAATTCAAACCAATGAGGCTCTCGTTATTGAGGGCAGTTTTCATATCAGAGGCATTCATATGACCTAGTTTCCGATGCCATTCATCAATATTCGATGAAGTTTTCACTATGTCTGGCATATTCTTTTCATTGTTGTTGATCATATTGCTGCACTCATGTTTGATCGGTTCAATATAATAAAGGCCATCATTTTGCTTAAATGCCGTAAGAGTAATCCCATCTTTTTAGGGTTCCGTAGTAAACTAGGAACCCTTATAGTTTCGCCATGTCTGTCTGTCTGTCTGTCTGTCTGTCTGTCTGTCTGTCTGTCCGTCCGCGGTTTTACTCAGAGACTATAAGTACTAGAAAGCTGTAATTTGGTATGAGTGTGTATATTAATCATGGCAAAAAAGTCGTAGAAAAAAACCTTGAAAAAAATTTTTTTTTTGGGTAGCTCCCATACAAGTAAAGTGGTGGAGTAATTTTTTTTCTCTATTTACCCATCGTGTGGGGTATCGTTAAAAAGGTCTTTCAAAAATATTGTGAGGTTGAGAACACCATTTTTCGATTTAGGGATCCGTTTCCGAAATATTTGGTTTTAAAGTGCAAAATTTTGTTAGAGGTACGTGTCCCCCCCCTCTATCTGCTAAACGGTTATATATGGATACGTGAAAAAAATTACAGCAATAGTATATATACTGAAGTTGAAAGGAAAACTATCAGAGCTGGGTACTAAGTGCAAACTAAAAAGTTATAGGCAACCAACTTATAAAATGTACTGGAAAATGTAAAATTTCATACAATCTTCATTGTTAGATGTTTTTGGTCGTTAGACTGTGAGGTGTGAGTGTAAACAGTGTGAACTCAAAGTTGTCATTCGCAACTACGGAACCCTACACTGCGCGTGGCCCGACAAGCACTTGGCCGGTTTTTTAAATCTGTAATCTTTGTCGAGCTCCGTGGCGCAGCGGTCAACACGCTAGCCTGCGACACGGGGGTCCCGGGTTCGATCCCCGGTCAGGTCTCTATGGAAAAAGATCTTTTTCATATTGACCTGGGTCTTGGATGATTATCTATATAAGTATATATTATAAAATATAGTATGGTTGAGTTAGTATTCTGCGACACAAGTTCACAACTTACTGTGGGGCTAGCTCAATTTGTGTGATATGGCCCTATATATTTATTTATTTATATGCGGCAAGCATCGCATATTTTGATTCCTTTTCTATTGACACCCCATCATCACGCTAAATGTGGTTTGAGCTCATATGACCTTCAGTTTTATGTTCCGATTTTGTACTACCCAATTGGGCTGGCGTCAGGCAGGCATCATCATCATCAGGTCTTTCCAGTCTCCACTGCAGGAGCACGACCCTCTCCGTACTACCAGAGCCATATACTAGCCTGAGTAGTCAGAGGATTTATCCTACACTCTTCACGCTGGCCAGACGGGTTGGAGAGGTCTCTTTGATGTTTATAAGCTTTGTTTAGCTTGTGTTTCCTTAGTCGCCTCTTACGACATCCACGGGATGACTTGGAGTGGTCCTATTCTACTCTGCCGGGAACCACACAGGCAGGCGGCTGGACGAAAAAACTATGCAAACTAAAGCATGAATGCTTTTATAAAAGCGGATCCTGGACTTTAACGCATCAATATAAGGAAAACACTTAATAGAGAGTTAACATTATTTTGTTATCAATTACAGATCGCTACATCATCTCCTGCCATACTTCAGACTTCGAGTGCTTCAAGCGACAATACAAAGCTCTCAGAGACAACGTCCTATTGGGCAACGAGAAGCTGGCTATAGACGAGTATGAACCGCTCTATGTCCAATATGGCGACACCGGTACTTGCATCAGACTGTCCGGGATAGAAGAGAGTGAGCTGATTGGGATTGGGTAAGAATTCAGCAATGCCGTGTGGTCAGCAGAGTAGAATAGGACCACTCCAAGTCTTCCTGTGGATGTCGTAGAAGGCGACTTAGGAAACACAAGCTAAACAAAGCTTATAAACTTCAAAGGAGCTGTCCAACCCGTCTGGCTAGCGCGGAGAGTGTAAGCCAAATCATCTGACTGCTCTGGCTGTGGTAGTACAGAGAGGGTCATGCTCCTGCAGTGGCCTCAAAAAAAGACCTGATGATGATGAAGAATTCTTCTTTATTTTGAGGTTAGCTGTTTTTGATTTTGATGCTTTTGCAACAAGAAGCTGGCTATAGACGAGTATGAACCGCTCTATGTCCAGTATGGCGACACCGGTACTTGCATCAGACTAACCGGAATAGAAGAGCGTGAGCCGATTGGATTGGGTAAGAATTCTGCATCCTTGTGGTTCCCAGCAGAATCGAATAGGACCTCTCCAAATGTTTCCGTGGATGTCGTAGAAGGCGACATAGGAAACACAAGCTTAACTATAATAATAAACCTACCATACTAAATATTTGCCGTATTACCCGCAAGTTCTTAACTTAATCCAGCATCTCTTCTACATTCTCTATTTAACTTTTTCCTGCTTCTAGCGCTTGGTCATGACCCGCGTTAGTTGCTGATTTTACCCTCTAAGAAGGAGAAAAATAAAAAGCAAGATAATAATAATAATAATGGCGGCAAGCCACCACCTGCCAATTGTAGTCAGTTATCATGATTATGGCAGGTGTCCGACCCTATGCAATAACCCAGCATAAAGTCCATCTATATTTCAGCCCCATAACCCATTTATTTCCCCTTTCAAATGCAATAGTCTCACCTCTGGCCAAGACCGGTTCAAGGACATATCATACATTGGTATTTCCAAGAATGGGTTCTGGCTGAAGATCTACATTACATCGACTTCTCTAAAGGGCCTCTACGTGTTAGATCTATATCCCCACGCAAGCCTTCCAAAAGAATGGGGTAACACCCGTGAGTCTCAGAGAGATACAAATAATAATAATTATCAATTTCTTTATTTGATTATTATTACATAAAATGAGCTTATAAACAACATTTCTTTTTTAATCTTATTTTATCGTACTGTTTAATTGGTCAACCAGTTAAATTAAATGAACTAGGATAAATGGGCCTAGACTTTTGAATCCCTCTTTTTATGAAAAAAGTACCTAAGTATTAAGTAATTTAATCACCTAAAAACCCCCAAAATATTTTGATTCCATTTTGTTTTAAATCCTCTTGAACCAAATATCCAGAAAAAAAATTACCTTTCAGTTTTTCTGGAACCACCTTCTCCCAACATTCAACAAGTTGGCAACAAACTTTCAAAGTGAGCTTGTTATTCTCTGAACTTTTAATGCAAAGTGCATACAAGTTTCAATATTCACAGGATGTGATCCAATCTATTCTCATTAATTCTGGAGCTGCTACTGTGGTCGTTTTCTTCTTACGAGCTTTTACTTATTACAAGCTTTTTTACACTTTTATTTAACCGAGAGACTACAACATGGGGTTCTTTAAAAATGGCGTGAAATCATTTCTTCGACTGTGGATCCTTACAAAGAAACACGCTTGTACGATAAGACTACATACAGAAAGCACCGTTGATCGAAACCTCTATTCGTAGAGAGTAAGTTTGATAGAAACCACTTCTCGTAGATATTTCGGTTCATAGAAAGCACTTTTGACAGAAATCAATGTTCGAAGAAAGCACTTATTGCCATGAATTTTGTTGATAGAAATATAAATATATAGGGACATATCACACAAATTGAGCTAGCCCCACTGTAAGTTGTGAACTTATGTCGCAGGATACTAACTCAACGATACTATATTTTATAATATATACTTATATACCTAGATAAACATCCAAGACCCAGGTCAATATGAAAAAGATCTTTTTCCATCTTGACCTGACCGGGGATCGAACCCGAGACCCCCGTGTCGCAGGCTAGCGTGTTGACCGCTGCGCCACGGAGCTCGACATTCTGTTTCTAGATATCCTGTTTCAATTAAATCAGCCAAGTGCGAGTCGGAGTAGCGCACGGGGGCTTTCGTACCAGTCTATTAGGCAAAAGAAAAAATAAATAAATTTCACATACAAAATAACCTATGGGAAATATGTATTTATTTTGTTCTATCACGGATTCTGTACTCCTAAAAACAGCAGTTTTTGAGTTTTGTCCCACAGGAAAAAATGGACTCAGTAATATAAAAAAAATAACTTGCTCTTTTGATTAAAACCAACGAGAGATAAAGACATTATTAAAATACGTAACAACGGGTTACTCACGTAAATAGTCAGTTGACTATTTACGTGAGTAACCCGTAGTTACTGGCCGACATGTTTCAACCTCATCCGGAGGTCTTCCTCAGGGCGAATGTGAATTGAGACGCGCGCACGGTGTCGTCCCAATCCGCACTGTGCGGATTGGGACGACACCGGATGAGGTTGAAACATGTCGGCCAGTAGCTGACTATTTACGTGAGTAACCCGTTGTTACGTATTTTAATAACTGCGACTGGATTGTCCATACACTCAGCGTTGTTGTGGCAGACATGTCGCGGTGTCTGTCCCGCTGAGGAGGTATTGACATCCTAACTTCGCCTAAAATTACATTAGGTTGACTTTTATTTAACCTTATTTTTATTTATTACATTGCAATTTTTAATAATTTTCAATATCAAGTAATCTTTCAATGTGTATTTATGATAAGTATGACATTATTGTATTTTAATAATTTAAATGACATTTATTATTATTATTTATTTTTTCTTCGTAATATAAAATGTGTAGTGTAAAATGTAACGGTGAATATGGATCTTTGTTATCCGAAATAAATGAAATTTTATTTACTTATTAATAATAACTTGCTCTGTTAGTTTAGTGTCTGTCAAGGTCAAATCATCATAATCAGGTCTTTTTTTTATTCTTCACTGCAGGAGCACGACACGACCCTCTCTGTACTACCAGAGTCATATATTAGCCTGATCAGTCAGAGGATTTAGCCCACAATCTCCACGCTGGTCAGACGGGTTGGAGAGTCTTTGCTTTGTTTAGCTGTGTTTCATAAGTCGCTTTTTACGACATCTATGTTAAAAGTGGTCCTATTCTTCTCTGCCGGGAACCATACGGCGGCTATAATTATTGATAATACCAAAGACAATATAATACTAACGTAATAATACATAGGTACTATAATGCTTCTTGTTTAGGCAGTCCTGTAAAACATATGAAAAAACATTTAATATTTACAGAATGGGGTCCAATCTGTTCTCATTAACCCTGGAGCTGCCGCTGCGGGTCCAACAGGTCAACAACGGCACCAAAGTTTGTGCCAAGCCCAAGCGTGGTAAGTGAACATAGATTTCTATAATACACTATATTGAAAGTCTTATGTTGAAAAAAAAATTGCAACCGTGACAAAAAAATTAAATGATTCTAACTTTTACGCTTTTACGCTCAAATCTTTTGAGCCATTTTCTCATACATTCATTCTGGAAACGTAATATTTCTTTTTTGGCAGTAAGGTAAAAATGGAAACAAAATTATGTTTTTAATGCATAAAATTTACCAAAGAAATAATTATTAAACCAAAAGATCTCCAAACCGATAAAGTGACTTTTTAATCTATAGCCATACTCATAAGTCCCTCGTCGCGTCTGTTCGCGATAAACTCAAAAACTACTGCACGATTTTTTGGGAATAACCTCCGCCGCGACTGTATGTTCGCAATAAACTCAAAAACTATTAATAAATAAATAAATAAATAAATAAATATATACGGACAAATCACACAGATTGAGCTAGCCCCAAAGTAAGTTCTTAAGAAAGACTTGTGTTATGGGATACTAACTCAACGATACTATATTTTATAACAAATACATATATAGATAAACATCCAAGACCCAGGTCAATCTGAAAAAGATCGTTTTCCATCATGACCTGACCGGGGATTGAACCCGGGACCCCCGTGTCGCAGGCTGGCGTGGTAACCGCTGCGCCACCGAGCTCGTCATCGATTGCGCGGATTGTCATGCTATTTCACTAACAGATAGAGTGAAAAAGATCATTTTAAAAAACTAAATTTTTTGACTGTTTACGTTCGTCGTTTTTTTGTTGTATAATATTCATTCATTCATATGTGAGACATTCTGTTGCGACTAGTCTATTTTATCGAGGTCTACAGCGCCAATATCAACAAGTACGTTGTTGCCATCGCAATGACAAACTTTTGCCTCTGCTCGTGTATCTTTTGTTGGCAATCACAAAGAGCGCTCCCCGTGTCTGCAGTTCGTGGTTTGTTGTTATTTAATTACAAATGTTCACATTTCACGGTAGTTAACATAAAAACCCTACATCTGAAATTTTCAATCACCTATTCTTAATGCTGCCTATCCAGATCATCATCATCATCATCAGGTCTTTCTAGTCTCCACTGCAGGAGCACGACCCTTTCTGTACTACCAGGGCCATATACTAGCCTAAGTAGTCAGAGGATTTGGCCTACACTCTCCACGCTGGCCAGACGGGTTGGAGAGGTATCTTTGATGTTAATAAGCTTTGTTTAGCTTGTGTTTCCTTAGTCGCCTTTTACGACATCCACGGGATGACTAGGAGTGGTCCTATTCTACTCTGCCGGGAACTACACGGCTAATTGGAAATTAAATACCTATCTATGTTCACTAATCAAATGGGCATCCATGTACGTATATAAAAGTCTTCCAACACTTTCTTTTTTTTATGATATAGGACGGCAAACGAGCAAGCGGGTCACCTGATGAGAGTTAGGGGAGTCATCCTCAACTACCTGACCTGGGGTATGGCATCGGGTAGGCGCTGCCTCCCAAGCTGCTGTTTTCTTATCCCCAATCCATTCGAGCAAGTAGCAGCCCAAATGCCTTTATTCCGTTCCCCTAATTCAACAAAACAGCCTCCGTGGTCCAGTGGTTAAGGCGTTTGCCTTGTTGACCCGGGGGTCGTGGGTTCGATTCCCACGGGAAGCATACTTTGTTAAGTTGTTTCCAGTTTGGTTAGGACATTGCAGGCATGAATCACCTGATTGTCTGATAAGAAAGATGATTCCGTGCTTCGGAAGGCACGTTAAGCCGTTGGTCCCGGCTGCCATCTGGTAGTCGTTAAAGGAACCACGTCAGAGGCCGAGAGGCGGTTCCGAAAAACTCTGACACCAGGGTGTGCATGGTCGACTGACCGTGTCACCTACACGAAATGATGAACAAACTGCTACCCTTCAAAACGATTTCGATAGACAGGATCGTCGGTACCGAGATATGCCAAACAAACTGCACTTACCAAAGGTTGTGACTATGCCAAACCCCTATAAAAGAATTCCTTGGGGGAGGCCCATGGCCCGATAACTTTATTTAACCTACATTAAATAAAAAAAAATAGACATTCAATCAAAACGAGAACCTCATATTTTTGTTACAATGAGTTAAAGCTAAGTCATCTATGTCTATTTTTTTTTTTTTTTTTTTTTTTTTTATGTCATAGGACGGCAAACGAGCAAGCGGGTCACCTGATGGTAAGTGATCACCGCTGCCCATGGACTAATGTAACACCAGGGGTATGACAAAAGCGTTGCCGGCCTTTTATTTTTCCCTCCCCAGAGGGGAGGGGGGATGGGCCTCCGGCGCTCTCACTCACCGAACGAAGCATAGAAGCTGTAAAGCTACTACTCAAACGTCGATTTTCTGTGAGAGTGTGGTACTTCCCCGGACGAGCCGGCCCATTCATGCTACCAGCAAAAGTGATTTTCGCCGGTAGCGTGGCTCTACCACAACTCAAATATTTCAACATAACTCTTCTTTCAACAGTCAATAAAATAGATAAATTGCTTCAAATATAGTGCGGAGCGAGGCTGTTGGGGGAAATTTCAGGCAAGTGCTAGATAATAAAATGAGTTTCATGTCTCGTTTGACGCGTGTCATAGAGTTGACGCTTTATGAGGCGAACAGATTTTATGAAGAATTTACGGCGTGCGTGGAAAGGTTATTACTTTTTTACAAGTTGATATTGAGGGTTCGTTTGATAAGGGGGTTGTAAGGCTGACTTTGATGTTGAGCGACAGATGTCGCCACGACCGGCGCGGCGGCAGGACTCGCGCTACCCAGTCGCTAGATTGGTTTGCGACAAAATTGGTTTTATTTTCCGTCAGATAGGTACATTGTTGTTTCATTTTATCGCGTACATGACTTGTTTGTCTAGATTTTTATTTAGGTACTTAGAACAACGAGAGCGACTGCCGATCGCCGAGCTTCAAAAGTTATACTATACAAGTCCGCAGTAACTAGTAGTGTCGCTGGCCGCCATTACAGATATCGCGCGCTCGCAGGCTCTCCTTTTTGAATTGAAAACTTCTTTAGCGGCGCTGTGCACTTTTTGTGATGGGGAAAAAATTGTAAACTCGTGACAGGTCACGTGACCGACAAATTCGTCAGATTGAAAACTCGTAAGACGGCGAAAGGCGCTTGCGCGAATGTGCGTTTGTGTTTGTGTTAGAGAGTGCTACGCACATCCGCATTGATGTTGATTGCTGTTACGAAAGGTATTAAATTATAAGTGATATTAATTTCTGCCGGCACTCCTAGAGTCAATGAATGAATGAACGCTTTATTGCACCAACACTTAGCAGTAAACAATACACAAACTTAATACAAACAATGAAACTAATAAGTACAAAGGTGGGCTTATCGCATAACGCAACCTCCTTCAGCCAACCTTTGGGTAGAAGATATTGAAATAGTGGCAAGGTTGGCGCAGTATTCAATAAAACCATTATGATTGAACATTATCAGGCAGTTGAGGATGTCACCCCTCACCTTAGATAGTGTTTGAAGACTATTATACCTATACGTACACAGATGCCCATTTCTTTAGTGAAAATTACAACCAAAGATTCATTTTTATATTTTCAGTTTTCGGTGGCGTTGAAGATGAAAATGGTGAGTCGATTCATCATCATTATCATCAGGTATTTTTTAGTCTCCACAGCAGAAGTACGACGCTCTCTATACTGCAAGAGCCATATATTAGTCAGCGGATGTATTTTTATACAAAAATAAAATTAAAATTTTAGGTCAACGGGAAAGTTGAAAAACTCTATAGGGTTTATAATTCCCTTGCGATTTTGAGTAAGTTCGTAAAATTTGCGACATTTACGGCCATATATTTAGGTTCGATTTTTTCACTGATTCAAAAGACCACACATCTAAATATGTGAATTAATTTCTACTTAATACGTTGAAACATTCCTGTGAAAAATTATTACAGACAGACGAAAAAACGAGTGATTCTACATCCTACAATGGTTTCTATTTACCTGTCGAGGTACGTAAACCTAAAAATAACGCAATAAAATTGGAATAAAAATAAATGTACGTGGTTCCAATTCCATTTCATTTCTCACTCTCTGATTCCTCGCAAGCCTTAAGGGCGTATCCTAGCAGTATTTTTTGACTATGTTTTCCATACAAATGTATTCCTCTATTTTCTCGCTGAAAACTGTTTCTAGAGGCACAATTCTTTTTCATAAAATCTAGTACTAAAATAGGTATATTTTTTATTTTTTTCTAAAAATACAGTTTTTCTAACAAAAAAAACATAGGGCCATACCTATTTTAGTACTATATTTTATGAAAAAAGAATTGTGCCTCTAGAAGCAGTTTTCAGACGCCGTGTGGTTCCCGGCAGAGTAGAACAGGACCACTCCAAGTCTACCCGTGGATGTCGTAGAAGGCGACTTAGGAAACACAAGCTAAACAAAGCTTATAAACATCAAAGAACCTCTCCATCCGTCTGGCCAGCGTGGAGAGTGTAGGCCAAATCCTCTTACTTGCTTTGGCTATAGGCACTGGTAGTACAGAGAGGGTCGTGCTCCTGCAGTAGAGACTAACAATGACCTGATGATGAAGCAGTTTTCAGCGAGAAAATAGAGAAATTCATTTGGATGGAAAACATACTGCTAGGATATGCTCTTAAGTTGATTTATCAATCTTTCAGGAATAGTTCCTGGAGCTGAATTGAAGAAGTTCACAGGAAATGGTGAGTTCAAATATGTTTTTAGTAAATGTAAGAAATGCCTTCTTACTATGCTACGGCCTTAGATTATATAAAACCTAAATAGACTCTTTTAGCCTAAAAGCGTAGGAAAAACTAGTGTCCAACTCATAGTCGGTCGCGCACACACACAGCTACCAATTTGACGGATTTTGAGAGTATAAATTGACAGGACGCGCGTGATAACACAAAGCTGTCACGCACACAAGCATTAAAAATTGGCCTGTTTTTATGGTTCCGTAGTAAACAAGGAACCCTTATAGTTTCGCCATGTCTGTCTGTCTGTCTGTCTGTATGTCTGTCTGTCTGTCCGTCCGTCCGTCCGCGGTTTTACGCAGAGACTATAAGTACTAGAAAGCTGTAATTTGGTATGGGTATGTATATTAATCATGACAAAAAAGTGGTATCGTTAACCATTTAATACGATACCCCACACGATCTTTAAAAAATATTATGAGGTTGAGAACACTATTTTTCGATTTAGGGATCCGTTTTCGAAATATTTGGTTTTAAAGTGCGAATTTTTGTTAGAGGTAAGTGTCCCGTCCCGTCCCCCCCCCCCTCTATCTGCTAAACGGTTATATATAGATACGTGAAAAAAATTACAGCAGTAGTATGTACACTGAAGTTGAAAGGAAAACTATCAGAGCTGAGTACTAAGTACAAACTAAAAAGTTATAGGCTTAATACTTATAAAATGTACTCGAAAATGTAAAATTTCATACAATTTTCATTGTTAGATGTTTTTGGTCGTTGAACTGTGGGGTGCGAATGTGAACAGTGTGAACTCAAAGTTGTCATTTGCAACTACGGAACCCTACACTGCGCGTGGCCCGACACGCACTTGGCCGGTTTTTTGTTTACTATAGTCGCTTTATTTTTGAAGAAGGTAACTAAACAGCCGGCATCTGTCATCTTACTGACGGAGAGTAGATTAGTGCATAGACTAGGTACAAACAGTGTATCCTTAAGATGAGTTATGGCCATCTTGCCTTTGTCTTTCGTCAAAAACGTTACTGTTCCAGTTCCTAATATCTCAGCTGAATGTTCCTCTGTAGCAAAATTAAGTTTTCTGCTTTTCGACTCTAGTTTGACATCTTCGAATATTTCTCGTTGATATGTCATATGCGATGTACAACCGCTATCCAAAACCCAAATGTTTCTATTTGGTGCCTTGTTGCGAGTAAGTAGGCATTGTCTTGCAAAGTGATTCTTTGGTGAATCGTACGCCTTTTGCTTTGGTTTCTCTTTCTTTGTCCAGCAGTATTTGCATATCTTGTGGTGTTTGTTTTTAAAGATATTGCCTTTTTTCTTACATATTCTGCAGCAGGACATGTAGAAAGCTTCTTCATTGGAAGATGATGGTTCAGGTTCGTTGCTTTGACTGTGTCGTGCTTCACATTCTTCAATAATTTTAATTTGAAGCTCATGAGGCTTTGGAAGATTGTCGCGTGACTCTATTGCAACTCTGAAGTTATCATATTCTGGTGATAGACTGTATAACATCATAATTGTTAACAAATCTTCATTTATGTCTACGCCCATATCAGCTAACTTGTCAACTACATCCATGAATTTGTCAAGGTGTGAGCGGACATCATTGCTGTCGAGTTTTGTTAGCACAAGTTGCTTCAAAAGAGATGCCTTACGCGCAGGTCCCTTGCTTGCGTAGGTTTCTTTAAGTTTATTCCACAAATCTTTCGCTGTCTTACAATTCTTTATTTGTTTAAGCTCGGATGGAGCAATGGTGAGAATCAGCTCTGACTTTGCTTGTCTATCTCCCTCTTGTGAAATATCTCCACTATTCTGAATATCATCAGACTCAATATATTGCCATAGTTTTTGGCGAATGAGTAGTGCCTCCGCTTGAATAACCCATGTGTCATAATTTTCTCTAGTGAGAGGTTCAATTCGAACAGACATCGTTATAAACTTGAGGTACCTACTTACGTCTCTGCTACCATGTTCAGTTTTAAAGAAACTGTTTATTATTTTTTTAAAATGATATTCAGTTATTGAGAGGCATTTAAATATATTTATTACAAGAGAGATGTTAGCAAAAATAGGAAATTAAAACAATGACAGAAAACGAATAAACAAAGTATCTTAGCAACCGTTGTGATGTGAAGATAGGTACTAAGAAGGTGACATTACTTCTTAACACTCTACGGAACCCTTCATGGGCGAGCCCGATTCGCACTTGGCAATTTTTTTTAAATATATCTGGTGAATAGACACTTTTATTTCTGAACGGATAAAAGAAATGGCTGCCGCTCGCTGGCTGGCTGAGTTTTGAAATGTCAATCGATCTTGACATTGCCGTGTCGACGGACTGCCGCTCGGGATTTGGAAGTGATTATAATCCATTGATAGCCCTTATCAGTGCATTTCTGTGTTGTACGAGCTTCCCTTCGCAGCAGCGGCGGTATATCAGTAAGTTTTATTGTATGTTTTCAACGTTTCAGCTGTTTCCTAAGCAGTAACATAGATACCGATAGATTATCAATTATTGCGATTTTTCGATTGATTTGAGTCGATAAAGAGGTTGTTGAAGCTTCCACATTCGTCACTGATTGCGGTAATACGATTATGTGCATTGATATCATTTAAATACTTTGAATTTTCTACAAGTAATGATGTGCCGATTTCTTACTGATACGCCTGGTTTGTATGTACTGTTTTGAACTCTTGACACACATTTCGGTGAAAACGTACGCATAGGGATCAACCAAGCGTTTTAAATTAAGATTTTCAAATTGATTTCTAGTATTTATCATAAAACACGCGAAATGATAGGAAAAGAAAAGACCAAACGAAACTTATAGTGGTGCCTACTATTCATTTGGATAATAAAATGTAGAGGCGGGATAGGAAAAAGGAGATGCAGACCTAAGCTGTCAAAAGAGGTATGAAGCATAGCTATCTTATATTTTTAGATAATTTATAGAGCAAAAAGGTACAGTAAATTATTTGATATCTTATTGGTTTCTGATCATTAGATATATTTTTATTCTAAATCCCTTTACTTTTAAGTCTTCTCTCTTACCTCCTTCTCATAGTTATGTTTATCATTACTTTTATCTATATTAACTTGATCAATATTATAAAGAAGACAGATTTGTGCCTTGTAATTGATAAACTCAGCCAACGGCCAATTTTGGTGTGAACTGAAAGGGCATGCAGACAATGTTGTGACAAACAGCTAGAACATAGTTGTTTTTTCTCGTATTTGTAAGTAGCCACACAAAATATATGAATAATCTGTCGAGTTTGTGGTGGGAAGTCAGGGGTACAGTTGAAGTTTGCCTTAGACAATTTTGCAAATTGATTTTAGTGGACTTTATAATATGAAATAGGTGTAGTTTGGTGTTATAAATGCTCGTGCTCATGAACAATTTGTGAAATAGTTAAAGTGGACTGATAAATGGACTCGTTTAGATTTCATATTCATATTCATATTTTTTATTCACATAAAATGTATGTTACATTAAACCTTTCGGTATTTGCGAATAATTATTATTTGATTTGCCGCCCCAAGCTCCCACGAGGCGTTAAAGAACATACGTCATCTTTGATGCTACTTGGAAAAACTTTACCGAACAACACCGATACTTAGTATCTCATTATAATGGACATTGGCAGAATCACTGAAATTTCGGTGGAAGCCATAATATAAAACAGCAGAAGAAAAAGAAGAATAATCTGTCATAATTTTTGTCGATCTAACTAAGTAAACATAAGAATGAGCTGGCCACTGTTTAATATTTATCATGTAGCTAAGTAAAGGAAAAATGAAAACACAGATGTTCCTGGTAGGCACAGTATGGGCTGGATTTTGAGAAAATTCGCAAAATTTGCAACATTTAACAGCCAAATCTTTTGGTTGTGTAGACTTAGTTGTTTTTCTACGATTTCAAGAGAACGCAGATCTGAATACTGGTTAATAATTTTGACTTGATATATCCACGCATTCTAGAGCCAAATCTCCTTAAAAACGGATGAAAAATTGTTGAATTTAACTTCTTGAGGTACCAAACCCTAAAAACATTTTGGATTTTGTTGCTTTCCGTATGTGTAAGTGGCAGTGCTATATACTACGATTTGCTGTATAGTTCCCGGCAGAGTAGAATAGGACCACTCCAAGTCTTCTTATTGGATGTCGTAGAAGGCGACTTGGGAATCACACGCTAAACAAAGCTTATAAACATCAAAGAGACCTGTCCAACCCGTCTGGCCAGCATGGTGAGGCCAAATCCTCTGACTGCTCTGGCCAATATATGGCTTGAGGAGCCCGATGGCTTAGTATGTAAGCATTATAAGCGCTTCCGTATGTTAAGTATACCCGGGGGAGTCCCCACTTGGATGGGTCACCGCAAGTGGCATAAAAATATCGAGCTCCTCCGTGCTTCGGAAGGTACGTTAAGCCGTTGGTCCGTTGATGGCAGTCGTTAAGCTATGTCAGATGCCTTAAGGCAGCTTAAAAAAATCTGACACCAGTGTTGGCCACTTATACACACCAAAAACAAAAACAATATATTATGGCTCTGGGAGTACAGAGAGGGTCGTGCGCCTCCAGTTGGGTTAACAAAGACCTGCCCCCTTATTTACTAACTCGGATGACAGGTGTCGATGCCTATCACTCTAGGATTTGCTGTTACAATGCGGTTTTTGTATTTCAAGTAAAAAGTTCGAGCAAGCAAAACCCGCATTGTTATTGTAAATACTAGATTGATAGGCATCAGCACCTGTCATCTGAGTTAGTAAATAGGGGGGCAGATGATGAAGTGGCAGTGCAGATATTCAAGTTGCCAAGCGGTGAACAACATTCGTCTCATGCGTCTAAGATCATAAGGTCGCCACCTTCTCGCCCCAAGCGGTCTCTTCCTGATAGCGATCGTGACCCGCTACAGAGATATCGTGAATGTCACGCCAATGTCGCCGCGACCGTGGCGACCTGCCGCTCATCTCGCTTGCCAGCTTTTAGACCATACGTATATAACCTTATTTTAAACAAGCTGTTACCCGCAATGTATAGCCTTATATCCTTCTCAGTACCCTAACCTATGTGTATGCAAAATTTCATGATGATCGGTTCAGTAGGTACGGCGTGAAAAGTCACTTTCGCTATAAATGCGAATATTAGTTAGGATTGGGATTCAATACACAAACTTTAAGAGGTGACTCTGCCCGTCAAATTGAACAACTTTTGATATGAGACCAATGCTGAGAACCCAAAAATAAAATTGACATACTCATACAAGAATGTCCAGCTGATCAGACCAAATGTATGGAAAAGATTAAATATTGAATTTTCAGCATTGGTCCCGTAACAAAAGTTGTTCATTTCGATGGGCTGAGTCACCTCTTAAAGTTTGTGTCTTCTTCTTCACTTCACTTCATCAGGTCTTTTACAGTCTCCACTGCAGGAGCACGACCCTGTCTGTACTATCAGAGCCATACATAAGTATTAGCCTGAGCTGAGCAGTCAGAGGATTTAGCCGACACTCTCCACGCTGGCCAGACGGGTTGGAGAGGTCTCTTTGATGTTTATAAGCTTTGTATAGCTTGGGTTTCCTAAGTCGCCTTCTACGACATCCACGGGAAGACTTGGAGTGGTCCTATGCTACTCTGCCGGGAACCACACGGCTTTTAAAAAGTTTGTGTATTAAATTTAAAATAAGAGAGACTACAACAAGGGGTTATTCAAAAGGGCGTAAAAAGATTTCTTCAGGGTCGGCAACGCGCGAGTGACACCCCTGGTGTTTCAGGCATTCATAGGCTATGGTAACCGCTTTCCATCAGATGGGCCGTATACCTGTTTGCAAATTTAGTTGTATAAAAAAACTTTCAAGATAGTAAATCTCCTACTTCTGCATATATAAAAGAAAGCCGTTACTGGCTGATCTATAAACACACAGCACAACCCATTTAAAGATAAAGATATACTTTATTTCATCATCATCATCATCATCAGGTCTTTCCAGTCTCCACTGCAGGAGCACGACCCTCTCTGTACTACCAGAGCCATTTATTAGCTTGAGTAGTCAGAGGACTTGGCCTACACTCTCCACGCTGGCCAGACTGGTTGGAGAGGTCTCTTTGATGTTTATAAGCTTTGTTTAGCTTGGGTTTCCTAAGTCGCCTTCTACGACATCGACGGGAAGACTTGGAGTGGTCCTATTCTACTCTGCCAGGAACCACACGGCAAATCGTAGTGTTTTGTTTGTTTTTCGTATGTGTAAGTGGCCAACGCTGGTGTCAGATTTTTCAAGCTGCCTTAAGGCATCTGACATAGCCTAACGACTGCCATCAACGATGACAGCCGGGACCAACGGCTTAACGTGCCTTCCGAAGTACGGAGGAGCTCGAGATATTTTTATGCCACTTGCGGTCACCCATCCAAGTAGGGACTGCACCAAGGGTTGCTTAACAAACGTAAGCGCTCATAGAGCTCACACCCACTGGACCATCGGGCTCCTCGTAGTAATAACACGACATTTTTTGATGTCAATTAGGCAGGGGTTTGGTGCTATAAAATCTTCATTAATTCTATCAATTCTTAAAAAAATGTAGATTTCTAAAGGTAAAAGAAATTTTAAAATCAGTCTCTTTGAGGTTCTCCATTACTAGCAATTTTTCCTTGTTTTCGTCCGCGTAAATTATAGCCTATATCAACCGTAGATAAAGTAGCTTTTTATAGGAGTCAGGATTTTCAAAATCTGTCCATTAGTTGATATTCAATGCAAACAAACAATCAAACCTTTTCAAAGTGAAAGTCAAAGATTTTTATTCAAAATTGGATAATTGTATCTCTTTTTGAACGTCATATATTTTTACTTTCTTATTATTTTTAATTTTTAATATGCAAAATCGAAAACTACTAGCGTTTCGTAATGAACACTGGTGAGAAGAATACGCCGAAAGAAACTCAATCCAGACTTTCCCTTTATATGTTTACTGACAAGATAAAAGGTGACACGTAATAGAATTCTGTACCCTCTTTCTATCAGGTGGGCCGGACGCCTGTTAGCTAACTGGGTCCTTGGTCGTTTCGCACCACAAGCGATTCGCACCGCGGTGCGAATCGCCCAAGAGCCCTGTTTGAAAGGGATCTTTCGCACCGCGGTGCGAATCGCCCAATAGCTCTTTTTGAATGGGTTATTTCACACCGTGGCGGGCGTTTGAATAGCCCAAAAATTTATTTGAATGAGTAAATTCAATAGTGATTCAATCTGTGATTATGATTATGCCATGCTTAAATTTAATACTTTTAGTAATATAATCGTAAGATACTATCTCGCAAGATTTTTTTTCTCATTGTCCATTTTTCTTCTTATCAGTACAAATAAATAATTCGAATACTTTAATTTTTAATATGAGTCTAAATCGGACCCATGCAAAGAGTATTGGATCGTTTCGCCCCTTGGTCCGAATCGACCCATTCCAAAAGATACCTTGGGCCATTCGCACCGCGCCAACGACTGCTGTGCGAAAGAACCCATTCAAGAAGGACTCTTGGGCGATTCGCACCGCGCTCCGAATCGCTTGTGGTGCGAAACGACTAAAGACCCAGCTAACTTGTGTCGCCGAATCCGGATATCATATACCTACTTATTATGTAAGTGTTCATACGTTAACTCGTTAAGTACACAAAGACAGACGCACAGGTGTCAAGGCCGTGAGGTATTCTCTTAACCATGGCGATTTACACAACATTTTTTTTTAAATCTATGCATACATGCATACATATTATGCTACTTACAGAGAAGTGAAAAAACGTACGTTTTTCCATTAGTCCCAAACTAGCATGGAAGAATGGCAGCATGGAAGTACATTAATCTTTAATCTATATATATAAAACAAAGACGGGTTTGTTACAACACTTATAACTCGAGATCTTCTGAACCAATTTTCATGGTTATTGATTCGTTGGATTTGTCTCCGCCCTGAATAGCAGAATACATCTTAAAAACAATAAAAACTCGATATGTGTAATGAATACTTAATCATTGACTGTTAGGACTTAGGCGGTACGAAGTTCGCCGGGTTAGCTAGTTATCAATAAAAATCCATACTTGAAGTTCAAAAATCATATTTCTTGTATACAGCGAGCTATCACTACCTATTATAAATAAATATAAATATATATGGACAAATCACACAGATTGCGCTAGCCCCAAAGTAAGTTCTTAAGTAAGACTTGTGTTATGGGATACTAACTCAACGATACTATATTTTATAACAAATAATATTGATGAACATCCAAGATCCAGGTCAACCTGAAAAGATCATTTTTCATCTTGACTTGACCGGGGGTCGAACCCGGGACCATCCGTGTCACAGGCCGCACGTGTTGACCGCTGCGCCACGGAGCTTGCTTTATTCGAGGATTATTATTTCCTCCGCCGCGTCTGTCTGTTTGTTCGCGATAAACTCAAATTACTGTACGGCTTTTCATGCGGTTTAAAGCACTAGATAGAGTGATTCATGAGGGTTTATAGGTAAAAATCTTTTACTTTGGTATAATTAATGCCCGGGCGCAGGGAAGGGTTGCTAGTATACCCTAAAATTAGCAGAGCAGCAGAGGCTTATTAATAGGTAGGTTGTCTTTGGAAAGGGGGCACACTAGGCACAATAGCGACGCCAATCATTCCATCAATGTAAATCATATAAGCACTAGTAGATAACTTGAAGTATTTTTGGAATCATGTTTTAATATTATGAGAATCAGTCATTAAGAGAACTAGTGATTACCGCCAAAAACGGCTGTTTTTGGCGGTAATCAGATTCTCATAATTCTCACTGATTCTGATAATATTAAACATGATTCCAAAAATACTTAAGGGTATTTACTAGTGCTTATATGATTTCTGAAATTTCTTTCTATTTGTAAAGTATTAGGAATAAAATGATTGGCGTCGCTACTGTGCCTAGTGTGCCCCCTTAAATACAACATTAATAAAACATTTTAACACGCAGAAGGCTTCCGAAATGCGACGTCAATGTTGGATTTATAAATAAAAATATGCATACGCCTGAACGTCTTAAAACTTAAAACAATGCCAGTTAAAGGTTAAAGTGATTCTTCTTAAGTTTTCAAGGCCGACTGAAGTTGGGTAAACATCTTACGATAGTACCAACTATGTTTTTTTTTAAATACGAGTACTTACTTTTTCACTTACATACATATTATAAAACAAAGTTCTCCGCCGCGTCTGTCTGCTCTTACATACATATTATAAAACAAAGTTCTCCGCCGCGTCTGTCTGTCTGTCTGTTCGCGATAAACTCAAAAACTACTCCACGGATTTTCATACGGTTTTCACCAATAGATAGAGTGATTCACGAGGAAGGTTTTAAGGTATAATACATGCCCGGGCGCAGCCGGGTAGGGCTGCTAGTTATACCTAATACTGGCTACCGTATTGATTGTAGGCCAAATCCTCTGACTGCTCTAGCTACTATATGGCTACGGTAGTACAGAGAGGGTGGTGCTTCTGCAATGGAGACTAAAAAGACCTAATAATTATGATCATGAACGGGCTACCGCTGTGGTCCAGTGGGTAAGCAGTGCTGCCATTTTAGCGGGTTTTTTTGCACGTTATCATCATCATTGGCCTTATCCGTCTTTACAGACGTTTTAAACAATGTCACGTCGACGACACGCTTTTTCGTGGCTGTATAGCCCGATTCGAGAACGGCAAGATCTTCCGCACACCGGACATGAGAAACCGCCTTCAGCCGAATCGTTGGTTTGGTGTCTCTTTTTTCTCCGATCTTCTAAAGTCCGGAACCACACATTATCGTGCAAAACTCCTCCTTCATTTACGCGTCTCTTCCACGCTTGCCTGTCACTGGCTGTTCTTTCCCACGTACCAGGGTCAATTCCAAAATCATGCATATCCCTTTTGACGCAGTCCTTGTATCTCAGCACAGGCCTGCCAACATCTCTCCTTGCGTCTGCGACAGCACCGAGCATTATTTGACGAGGCAGGCGAGAAGATTCCATGCGCTGTACGTGGCCCAACCAACGCAGGCGTCTTTGCTTCAAAAGCGCTGCGAGACTCGGTAAACGGGCCATTTTAAGGACTCTTTCATTGGTTTTAGGTAGAGGTAATTTTCATACAAAAAGCGATAACTCTTCCACTCCCCTATAAACCTTTGCGAAATAAGGAAATTTTGGTGTCATTCGATTTTGCACACCTTAATCTAGGGCTAACTGTTTTCTTCTTTATTGATTCGGTTTATTACGAATTAAAATGCCCCGGGTATTTTTTACGTAAAAAATATGGATATTTACCTAGATGCTCGTAACTTTTGTTGTAAGCAATATGTTAAATATCAAAACGTACAGCCCTACTTATCCATTTTATCAATAATGTGTAAAAAAAAATATTGAAATTGGACTATTTTTAAGGGGTGGGAAGCGTTATCGCTTTTTGTATGAAAATTTACAGGCAGTCTATCTTCTTAAGTTGGCAAACGGGCATACTGCTTAGCTGATGGAATGTAGTTACTGTAGCCTATGCATGCACGCCTGCAACACCAGGGTGTCACTCGTCACAAAGTCATATATCTTTCCACGCCCTTTTCGAAGAACCCCATGATGCTACAGTGCCGGATTTATATTTTTTATGAGTGTAGATCACTAAACCATGAGAAAACCAGTGGACGTGTTTGACGACTTTTTTTCTCTGAAATCGAGTGATCTTCCTCTGAAATCTACCGCCGCTAGGACGCTGCCGCCCCTAGGCCGCGGCCTATACGGCCTATTTATAAATCCAGGACTGCCATGCTGTAGTCTCTCGGAAAAACCATAACAGGGAGTTCATTCCATAACTTTAGCGTACGTGGAAGAGTTACCCTAGTTCCTTTCAAAACGGACTGTACTCAACCATTTAGGATTTAAGGGACGGACGTTTCGGATGTATTCGGCGCTCATTTAAAAATTTTAGCGCCTATGAGATGAAGGACGAAGATTTGACCCGTCAGCACTGTGGGCAAGGAGTTTATCCAATGACCCGGACGGAGGTCGTGGTTCGAATTCCACTGAGAAACATATTTAGTGAAAGTTGTTTTCAGTTTTGTTTTGTTTTTCGTATGTGTAAGTGGCCAACACTGGTGTCAGATTTTTCAAGCTACCTTAAGGCATCTGACATAGCTGCGACGACTGCCATCAACAATGACAGCCGGGACCAACGGCTTAACGTGCCTTCCGAAGCACGGAGGAGCTTGAAATATTTTTATGCCACTTGCGGTCACCCAGCCAAGTAGGGACTGCACCAGGGGTTGCTTAACATACGTAAGCGCTCATAGAGCTTACACCCACTGGACCATCGGGCTCCTCATCGTTGTTTTCAGTTTGGTTAGGATATACCACGTGATTATCCGATAAGAACTATGATTCCGTGCTTTATTTATTTTTTATTTAAACTATTGCACTGGTACATTTTAATACAATTGGCGGACTTAATGCCATAAGGCATTCTCTAACAGTCAACCATGAGAACAATCTATATAATAAAGCTGAAGAGTTTTTTGTTCAGGAGTTAATGGACCGATATCCAAAATTCTTTCACCTTTGCATAGGATACCTCATATCCTATCCATCGGTTATCCAGTACTTGTCCATGGATCGAAATTTCGAAAACTAAAGAAACCACAATAATCACGGTGAATATTCCGATATGTTTCATTCTAATGCTGATAAACGTGAAAGTAAAAATAACTACATTTCGAAGAGTCTGTTGTAACTGATGAAGGCTACAGACCCTTTAAATATAACTCAAATAAGCAAAACCCCAGATCGGATTGTAAATTGACGTAATCTCACGCACTTTCAATAACTACTATACTCCGCTGGACCTACGACCCGATTGATAAGTGCAAGGTTGATCAAGGTTGATCGGAGAGTATCTATAATTTTTTTTTAAATAAATATATACGGACAAATCACACAGATTGAGCTAGCCCCATAGTAAGTTCTTATGTAAGACTTGTGTTATGGGATACTAACTCAACGATACTATATTTTATAACAAATACATACATAGATAAAATTCCAAGACCCAGGTCAATCTGTTTTTCAGATTGACCTGGGTCTTGGATGTTCATTTTCCATCTTGACCAGCCCGTATTTACTAACTCGGATGACAGGTGTCGAATTGTCGATGCCTATCAATCTAGGATTTGCTGTTACAATGCAGTTTTTGTATTTCAAATAAAAAGTTCGAGCAAGCAAAACCCGCATTTTAACAGTAAATTCTAGATTGATAGGCATCGAACCCGGGACCATCCGTGTCACAGGCCGGCGTGTTGACCGCTGCGCCACGGAGCGCGTCAAAATCGACAAAATATAAAAGGCAAACTTGTCTCACTGACTGATATATCAACGCACAGCCGAAACTGCTGTGCGTAGAAACTTGAAATTGGTTATGGGATTCCTTTATTTTTAGAAATTCAACCCCTAAGGGGGTGAAATAATTATGGGAGGTAAAGTTTTACGCGGGTGAAGTAGCGGGAAAGTTTTCTAATATTTTCGTTACAATCGTAAGTAGTGGATTTATTAAATAAAGAAATTGGATGAGGCATTTGCCTTAACAATTAGTCATTGTAAAATTTTAACTTCAAGACCGATAATATAAATTTATGACAGCAGTCATCGTATGATTACTCGTACGATGATTCTGATGACTGATATGAATATGCTGTAGTTTGGACTTTGAATGTTCTTGTTCTAAAATTTCAAAATTCAAAAGTAAGTAGATATTTAACACCGTACTTTGACATCAGAACTGTAAAAGTAAAATTAAATTATAAATAACGATGTGCTGTAGTGTAACAATTTTTTTACCTTTTTCTCTTTTAAATAAAGTTAAAGGTTTTAATTTTTATTCTTAAGTTTCTTGCATTTTTGCAATTCTTTGACCCTTTAGTATTTTAAACAAATTTTTATTTTTGTTTGTATCTTGTTTTTTTTTTAATTCAACGCAGAACATACTGTTCCCTCTGATAAGCTGATACTTTCAATTTATCAATTTTGAAATGTGAATTTCACATAGTTAGCAGAAATAAAAATCAAAAGTACTGCATAATGAATGCACTTCATTAACAAATATCACATGGAAAATCGAAGACTTAGTCAAACAGCCAAACGCAAGTTAAATATTGTTGTGTGCCACAGGGTATCACTTTAGGTCTTGTTTTTATTATTATTTTATATTTTTCAACTTCCCTTTTTATATTGTTTTGGTCAAGGCTTCTGGTGATATTGCGTTTAAAAAGACTTACAAACAATCATATATAAGCTAGACATAGTTACTTTTCTCATACAGTTGATAAGGCAAATCGCATAGTGATATCGATTATTACATTTGTTAGATAAATCATACGATTATACTGATTTGTTTTAAGGTTCTAACTCTATTTATGACTTATTTAAGTGTGTTTTATTGAATCGAAAGTATCGATTTTTTATTGAGTAAAATAAGAAAATTAACTTTCTTACATAGTATAATTTTAATGACACTTAAAATTTTTGCAATCACGAACACCTAGATTTAAGTAGACTTTTGACTTATCTTTTGAAGAAAAAAGATTTGTGTCTTTGAAATGATTTCAAAAATTGTTTTACTATTAGAAAACTACATTATTAGTTAGTAACATAGTTTATATTTGATTTAAATAAAAATAGTGCTACGTGCTAAATTGCATCGATATAATCCAAGGTATCAAATATTTGCTAATAAAACACACATAACCTTAACCTATTGGACGAGCGTTACGAAAACTGTTTCTTCCTTCTCACCTGAGATGCTTGGGACGAGCGACGACCTGGGTGCAAAAGCAACTGGATGGATTGGATACACGACTTGGTAACAGAAAGTAGGTTAGGTTATGGTTACACATATACCACCAAATAAATTAAGAGTAAAATTATGAGTTGAAAAATTTCTTAGTAATGACAGTATGAATAAAAAAAATATGACTAATGATTGTTATAAAGAAAAAAAAAGTAATGAAATAAAATATTAGGACTTGAAACTTAGTATTGACAGTATCAATAAAAGAAATATGAAAAGTGACTGTTATGAGTTCCGATATTAGTAATAAAAATTTCTGACCAAAAAAATATGAGGAAAAACATAATGAAGAGAGATTATTATGAATACAAATAGGTAGTAAAAAAAATAATAAGAGTAAGATTTTTGTGTGAGTCATGGACCCGTATGTAAGGTATAAGTTAAAAAGAAATCGGGGCACCTATCTATCTTATTTTATTATTTTAAGACCACCTGAAGCCTATTTGCTTACTTGTGACAAAAATGGTGTACAACGTTTTCATGGTCACTTCAACTTCCATTACAGCTTTCCTATGATATACTTTTTTAATTTAAGACTAGCAATTTTCCCGCGACTACGTCTGAGTAAATTATAGCCTATGTCACCCGCAGATAAATAAGCTTTCAATCAGTAAAAGAATTTAGGAAATCGGTCCAGTAGCTTAGCAGCCTATTTGAATTTAAATAATCAAATCTTTAAGCCGTGATGATCGTCATCGGTCGATGATAAAGGTCGCAGGAAGGCGCTGGATGCAGGCCGCTTCTAACCGGTCATATTGGAAATCCTTAGGGGAGGCCTATGTCCAGCAGTAGACTTCTTGCGGCTGAGATGATGATGATGATCATCATCATCATTTAAGCCGTGTGGTTCCGGTTCCCGGCTGAGTAGAATAAGAACACTCCAAGTCTTCCCGTGGATGTCGTAGAAGGCTACAGGCGCTGTAATTCACGAACTGCCGTAAAACGTCTATTTTTTCGTCGCGCAGTTAGCCTTATTTTTCATGGAATACTAGCATGAAAAAAATATGAAGAACAGTTCAAAGATCTAACTAAATGATTACATCAAAATATTTTCAAAAATATATTTAAAACCTAGGAAAATAAAATAACAAAAATCTATATCCAGAAAAGGTTTCGTCGCGAATTACTTGACATTTTCAGCGATAACTACCATTTTTTTACATCTATAAAAAGTAAAACTTACTGAGCAAAACGGATACCTAAAAATATTACAATACTTGGTTATAATGAAGAAATTATTAAATTAAAACCGACAAAAAGCGGCCGAAATGACAGATACGGGTTCGAACTGAGATCGCCTACCGGCATCGCCACTTTTAACCTTATTAAGGTTTTATTACCAGTACGTACTATTATCCCGCGCTTACCATTACGTACTATTATAATAAGGTGTTACAGCGCCAGCGCCTTAAGAAGCACAAGCTAAACAAAGCTTATTAACATCAAAGACACCTCTCCAACCTCTCTAGCGTAGATATTGTAGGCCTAATTCTCTGACTGCTCTGGCTAATATAATATGGCTCTGATTGTACTGAGAGAGCAAACAGGCCTGAAGATGATCAGACTAAACATTTTTAACTAACTCCTCAAGGTCAAGTTTAAAGATTAAATGAAGGTCAAATATTGCAAGGCGGCGTGGTAATACCAATTTTATTTGTTGCATTATCGCTAAATTGTAGGAAGGTTATATGAGAGGTTAAGAATAAAGTTGATATAAACATGTTTGTGATACACGTGTCCTACAAGCTATACAGGGTGTTGATGTGAACAGTGCTATCCTTTGAACCAACAAACCAGCCCGTCAATCCGCCATCTTGGATTCCCAAACTGACGTCATTTTCAAAATGTACACCCCGACGTCCTCCTATACTTTGGTTCCAGTAATAAGCAAACCCAAGCGATTTGCTTGTGTTTTTTGTAGTAGTATAAATGATACAAGGTTGTATCATTTGTACTACCAGTTGTACTTTTCGGTAGTACTTCTGACACTGTGGGGTCAAAATGAACAACTGTTTCTATGGGACCAACGCTGGTAACGTAAAAAAAAATTCGTCATTTCCATACAAAAGTGTTCGGCCGGCGGACAATTTGTATGAAAATGTTGAAAAAATGTTCCCAGCATTTGTTCTAAAGGAAAAGTTGGTCATTTTGACGGGCTGGTTTGTTGGTTCAAAGGATAGCACTGTTCACACCAACACCCTGTATAACTTCACTTAACAAGATAAAGTTAAAATACTAACAGAGGGCGGTGAATCATATAGAAGGTGTCTCATTGAGAAGAATTGAATTTATTGACAGACGCGTTAACCACAAAGAAAATGACGTGTAATTTTATTTTGATTAATATTTTTAGTTACAGTTGACTTATTTTTGACTGGAACCATTTGACTGGAAGTGTTTAAGGCGCTCTTATAGTAACACTAGCGCCACCCAGAAATGAAATACCTTAAATCATAAATTGTATCGAATTTTAAAAATCTAACAAGTACAAAACTACTAAATTGCTTAATATATAATTTAGGATTTAAAGAATTATTATAGAATGTATATTATACTAGCTGCTACCCGCGGCTACGCGCGCGTGATTTATAGCCTATGTCCTTCTCAGTACCGTATCCTATGTGTATGCAAAATTTCATGATTAAAGGTTCAGTAGATACGGCGTGAAAGCGTAAGAAACAAACAAACAAACTCACTTTCGCATTTATAATATTAGTTGGGATTGGGACTAGCAATTTTCCCGCGACTTGATCCGCGTAAATTACAAGTCACCTGCAGATAAATTAGCTTTATATAGTTGTGAAAGAATTACGAAAATTGGTCTAGTTGTTTCGGAGCCTATTCAATAAAAACAAAAAAACAATCAAATATTTACTCTTTATAATATGCTATAAACTTTACATTGATAGACAACTTTGGCATATTAAAGGGGCATACTAGGCACAGTAGGGACGCCAATCATTTTATTCCTAATACTTTACAAATAGAAAGAAATTCAAGAATGTAAATCATATAAGCCTTAGTAAATAATCTGAAGTATTTTTGGAATCATGTCATTTTAATAGTCATTAGTTTAATATTATGAGAATCAGTCATTAAGAGATCTGATGTGAATCTGATTCTTATAATAGTTATAATTCTCACTGATTCTGGTAATATTAAACATGATTCCAAAAATAATTCAGATTATTTACTAAGGCTTATATGATTTACATTCTTGAATTTCTTTCTATTTGTAAAGTATTAGGGATAAAATGATTGGCGTCCATACTGTGCCTAGTGTGCCCTTAAGTGTATTTAGCAGATGTTATTCTTTCAATTCTATTCCAATATCTGATGCAATGAGATAAAGTTGTATCATCACAGGTGTCGTATTTAGACTATGAATAACTATTCCGTCATATCTCTTTTCATCCGGTGAACAGATTATACTCGTGCCTCTCAATATTTTGATCATCATCATCATTTCGAGTAGGTGACACGGTCAGTCGACCATGCACACCCTGGTGTCAGAGTTCTTCGGAACCGCCTCTCAGCCTCTGACGTGGTTCCTTTAACGACTACCAAATGACAGCCGGGACCAACGGCTTAACGTGCCTTCCGAAGCACGGAATCATCTTTCTTATTATTTGATGATTCACACATTAACACCAGATTTGGTCTTTATTTTGCTAATTATGTCAAAGCTAGATTTTGTTCTTTTGAAACCTGTACCAAATTCATGTTTAAATTTAACGTGGAATCACTTAGTGAGCCACCAAATTTCGCATTCAAAGTATTAATAAAAAAGCAAATAATTGTTTAACTCTACTTTTGATGACAAAGACGGAAAACCAATCAATGGTTCATATTTATTCTTCATTATCCATAGAGTAGTCAATAGTTACTTATAGCTTTTGAAGCTAGCGGACCCCCGGGCTCTAAAGCATTCTAGCTGAGGATGTAAAGGAGAACACACACACATTTTACCACTATGGAAGAGCTTACCTTTAAAACTATTGACTTTGGGAAAAAATGGGACCCTAAATATCATTTTTAAAGGCCTATTTATAGACACTCTGCACGAATAGGTTTCAAGATTTTTTTTATAAAAGAATCGTTATGCAGTATACAGAATACATCTACCTACCAAGTTTCAACTGTGTAGGCTCTATAGGAATAAAATGACTGTGACATAAGGACAGATACACGGACATGACGAATCTATAAGGGTTCCGTTTTTGCCACTCGGCTACGGAACCCTAACAACAAATGAGAAATAAGTTCTAATATGAAGAATTTTCGAGTTCCCAGACCCATAACAGTATACTAGATAATGAAGAAAATTGAAGTAATTTCTCAAAAAGTTCTCAAAAATATTGACATCTACAGTGCACGCTACATGAAGATAACCAGTTGTTGAAGGAGATAGATAGAAATCTGTTGCATAATCCCTAACCAGTGAGAGATAAATGAAAAAACCTTATCACGACGCATGATTCTCACGGTCACCTAAATATTGAAACCTGATGATAACGGTTCATGCACCCATCAGTGTGGCACCACGAGGGAACGAAACGCAGAGGTCGTATGCGCAAGCGCACGTTCGAAATTCGAACTGTCATTTAATTCAGTTTCCCGCTGGCAGCCGTAGGAGGCGGACGCGTCGCTCGTTCAAATTAAATTCGCGAGTGTTTTAAACGCGCGTGATAAAAATCTGTTGGCGATATCTGCTCATAGTGTTGGCAGAACGCAGCGAGCAAAGCTCTAAGTGAGTGTGCTTTTCGTTTAAGTTTGGTATTTTATTCGGCGATTTGATTTGTATGTAAATAGGATCGCGTGATTGCAAAGCGAAAGTGGCCGAGTTGTGTAGCGGCTAAGTTTGTAGTGACGATGGTATTTTTTACTGTAACTTGACTTACGCGGAAGTATATCCGATATTTCATTCAATAAAACCTGTTATTCGTGATATTATAGGATTTATGAAGGAGTCAAGGAATTCGTTCGTGCTCCACTTTTGAAATAACTTAAGCAGTGACCCTTTTAATTACCGTTTTCAACATTTATTTAGGTAATAATAAAAAATTATTTTAAAAATTTATTAATACTGACTATGTCTACACAAAACTGTCGTTTTTAATTTTCACATATATAACAAGTTTAAACTTGGTTACGTATATCTGTGAAAAAAATCGTTATTTATTCGACAAAAGTACAATAGAACCTCGCTTGAAATTACAATTGATATCGGTGAATAAATTTATCTATACCTGTCAAAATTATGATATCTATTGATATTTGACAGGTATATCTAGTATTTTAACTGTCACAGAACATAATCATGTCTAAAATAAAGTAAACATATTTTTGACACATTTCGCTATTTATTTCTAACAAGTTCCTTTCGGCCACCATGGCAACTCAGTTTCGCAACCAGTTGTAAAAATTATGTCTGATGTACCAAACATCTTCCCGTCTGTTAATCAAAAGAATTACATGTTGCAATACAGGAAAATCTCACCAACGGGAACCGATACCATTTGTATTTCCTTGATAAAACCCAAGAATGAGATTAAATACTTCATAGTTGAGTACGCATAAGGAAAAAAATATTATGATTGCTTACCTATATTGATGACAATATAAGGATATTTCAAACGTGTTGAGTGTCTTTCGCAAAATACAAAGTTCATGTTTAAGTTATGTCGATTTCACATCTGTTGACGGCGGATAAACAGTCGTTTTCATAACGGTTAGTTGACTGCTGTACATGATTCAATTAAGTATCAGAAAGTTAAATTCTTCTAGTTATTAAGACTCTGTAATTCGGTTCTACAGAGCAACCTATGGTAGTTTTACGTTATTGATAGGGTAGTCAAGAAATCTTTCTGAAAATAAGATAACTAAAAGTAACCTGTATTTGGTGGTTACCAGTTCGCTCCTACGTGGTCACCAGGTGGACGGACGACCTCATCAAGGTCGCCGGGAGTCGATGGGCTCAGCATGTACAAAACCGCAATTTGTGGCGATCTATGGGGGAGGGAGGCCTATGTCCATCAGTGGACGTCCCTAGCTGAAAGATAGTCCGCTCTTTCCAAGATCAAAGAGTGCTAAACATCATCCTTATCAACGGCAGCACATATTCCAGCTACATCATTGAGATAGGCCTATATATTTAGTTATTGTTTATTTGTTTTTCGTGTGCGTAAGTGGCCAACACTGGTGTCAGATTTTTCAAGCTGCCTAAAGGCATCTGACATGTTAAATTTTAATGGCATCTAGTTAAATGCTTTCGAAATAAGAAAAAAATTTCGATAAAGATAAGAAATTAAATTCAAAAATTGGGACATATCACTCAGATTGAGATAGCCATTTTTGATATGTCATCAACAGTTTGATGTAAGAACACGGAATGATGTAAAGAGTATATTCTACGTCATTGAAACAAAAAGGAATCATTTTTTTCTGTAGCCAATTGTCCGAGTCAGGATATTGAAAATAAAATAAAAAATATAATCTAGGCGCTAAAATTTTAACAGTGGCGTTATGTGCCGAAAACTATGGGCTGACGAACTTGTTTTGGCTGTAGAGAAAGTTTTTATGAATATAGCCACAAGTTAATATTTGCCGTTCTGTTTCGTATGTTTAAGCCATTAGGTATTCTGTACTCTTCACTTTTGTTTGACTGACTAAAATGGGTTTTTATAAGGTTTAACATTGTTAAGTTTAATTCTTTGTACTACATAAGAGAAATCATACAAGATTCCTACATAAATTTTTCTTATCTTGATATTTCCGTACAGAAATAGTTTAGTCGCACATGCAGACAATTTGTATGGGAATGTCAAAAAAATTAGGTCCCAGCATTGGTCCCATAGGTAAAGTTGTTCAAATCGACGGGTTCGATCACTTTAAGGTCCAAAACGATCAATATTGCACCGGGTCTAAAAATTCCGTGAATCGTGTATAATTTTCGTTCGTTTCTCTTAATTTGGAGAAAATTTATTGATATCATCGTCTGCCTTATAAAGATTTTTCAGTTACTTCCTCATTTGGATGAGTTATTTACATAACTCAATTGCTCAGTTAATATATTAATTATTACTTTATTTCACAAGACGACACTAGTATCGACGATTTCTTCTTCCTTTACCTTATCCCACTTTTTTATGTGGGGTCGGCACAGAATGTCAGCTCTCTCCACCTTGATCTGTATCGACATTACGTAAAATCCTTAAATTCGATTTGCTGAAACTATCTTCTCTTGGGTCGTCTTGGTCATTGTCATGGCCAATGGTCGGCCGTTACGTACTGTCCTTGACATTGAAGCCGCAATGTATATTCCGTTCATATAGTTCGTCGCGTCACGGTGTCACTTTAGATTGTTAACAGTAGTTCAGAAAATGGTTTGTAGGATTATATAGGACCTCTTCGAACAAAATTTTCAAATAATATCTCTGTTTTCCTTCTGTCTAACGATTTATTTCGAAACGGGGGCAACTCTGGACCCCTTAAAATTCACGCTTCCCCTCAGGTAACACTAGAATCCGTTTTGCTAATAAATTAATTAGGTACTCCACAGGGCAGCGTTGTAGGTCCTATTTCAAATGCACATCTTTCTTCATCAACTTAATTGAGATTTTTTTGGATGTTTGTAACCCGTTTTTGTGGGGCTGGTAAAGTATAAATATTTTTCTGTACAGGCTGAATTTGAACCTATGAACTGTATTGTAATCTCGGGGTCAGAATCCTTAATAGAATACAGAATTATAAGAAGAATAAGGAATTAAACGTTAAAATGTTTAGACCTGGCAAGTCGCCGATCATCTGGGCGAATTTCTTTGGGAAGTCTGATTTTATTTTTCAATTTTTACCTTTTCTTCTTCTTTTCTCTTCTTCGTCGATTCTGTATTCCATTAGGGATTCTGTTTCCGAGACTTTGTCCGAGACTTTAATTTAGTTTATAGGTTCAAAATCAGCCTGCATATTGCAAGATTTCCTATTTTTTTTTTATTGAAAGACAGTTATCGTGTATTTCCCCGTTCTTAAAAATAAATGTGGAATACTCGCATTTTTATTAATGTGTATACAGAATATATTTACGAGCAGGTAAGTACTTGCGTAATGTGATCTTCATTAATAAATGAATGTTAAATTGTACGAGTATTATAAATTTAATGCGTCCAGAATAATTGTCATTCATGATTGCATTCCGCCAATTACTTGATGAGTCATATTAAGAGTCAATAGTACAAGATTATTGTAATTAACATTAATAGTTTCTAACTGGATATTCCTGCGAGAAGATTCTTTTACCTGTGGTTTTGCCGGTTGTTTATTCTTCCTTAGATGATTCAAATGATCAAGAAGGATTATACAAATCTAATCTGTTTTATGAGGCCGAGTGGCGGTTCCGAAGAACTCTGACACCAGAGTGTGCATGGTCGACTGACCGTGTCACCTACACGAAATGATGATGATCTGATTTATACAGCGTAGGTACGTAATAAATTGTACCACAATCTTCATGGCATAATGGATGATGGTATACAAAAACTAAGAAAAATCCATCATGACTTTCGAGAATTTTGAAATATGTTTTGAACCTTTTCTTGAACATGCTGGAAATAATATTGTAAGATCAAGGTTCAATAGCTCCTAAAATTAAACTTAGTACGTTAAATACGCAGCCTCAGTAGATATACGCGATAAGATATATAGAGTACGCGCGAAAATATTAC
This sequence comes from Rhodophaea formosa, assembly GCA_963082605.1. Taxonomy (NCBI): domain Eukaryota; kingdom Metazoa; phylum Arthropoda; class Insecta; order Lepidoptera; family Pyralidae; genus Rhodophaea; species Rhodophaea formosa. The sequence continues at coordinate 5,483,485 of OY720229.1, read as the reverse complement.
TCTGGGTGGGTCAGTCAGATAATAAATAAATATATACGGACAAATCACACAGATTGAGCTAGCCCCAAAGTAAGTTCTTATGAAAGACTTGTGTTATGGGATACCAACTCAACGATACTATATTTTATAACAAATACATATATAGATAAACATCCAAGACCCAGGTCAATCTGAAAAAGATCGTTTTCCATCTTGACCTGACCGGGGATCGAACCCGGGACCATCCGTGTCGCAGGCAGGCGTGATGACCGCTGCGCCACGGAGCTCGAAAAAAGAAAAATGGGACGTGATATTTACCGAATATCACCCAATCTGTAGCACATATAGCGAAGAACTGATGGCCGATGGGGCAGAAAGGTTATCGAATGGCGACCACGTACCGGCAAGCGCAGCGTCGGACACCCACCGGCCAGGTGGTCAGACGACCTGACCAAGGTCGCATGGAAACGCTGGATGCAGACCGCTTCCAACCGGTCATTTTGGAAATCCTTGGGAGGCCAGTCCAGCAGTGGACTTCCTGCGGTTGAAATGACGAATGACGATGATGACCCAATCTGTAATTCATTGATGCTTGAGTATCGCATACGTTATTCAAAGGTAACGTCAAACTACGCCCGATGTCACAGCACGAATATTACGTGGTATTAAACTGCTCTGTCTACCCAGAAAGGGATAAAGACGTGATAAGATGTATGTATTAAACCGATCTGTAATGGCCACGTTGACTAAAAATTTTTTCATGTTGCTATGTAAAGACCTGCCAAAAATAAACACAATAGTGACAGAAATACATTTCTAAACAAAAAACTCTTTCAGTTATAAAAGTTTTAAAGACACATGTTATTAGACGTAAATTTTTAGACGTGAAAACGCGCCGCTGAAATGCCTACATATTTGTGACGTCACAAGCTTGAATTTTGTATGGGTGGCGTGAGAACTTTGTTAGGTAGCTATACGAAATATTTCGTTTATGGTAATGGTTTCATAATAAAAGTTGCTATAAATTTTGCATCACTTAAATAATCGATATCAAATTAAAAGTGTTCTTTATAGTGTTTTTTAGATAGAAATTAGTATCACTAGAAACAAATTTTATATAATCTTAACATTAGGCAACTACCGTATTACAAGGAAATATTAATGTCACGTATAATCACATTAATAACTGCAACTGCAAGGAGATATGTCAAAAATGTATACTCCGGTAGCGCTTGATTTCTTCCGGGTTTTGTGTTCAGCTTCGAGGTCTGCGATCCTCTACTTCCTTTCGCTTCTAAGTCACGATATAATTTATCTATATATACTACCTATCAGAATCAGAATCAGAAATCATTTATTCCTTCGAAAATGGTAAAGACAAGTGGTACAACAATCATCATCAGGTCTTTCTAGTCTCCACTGCAGGAGCACGACCCTCTCTGTACTACCGGAGCCATATACTAGCCTGAGTAGTCAGAGGATTTGGCCTACACTCTCCACGCTGGCCAGACGGGTTGGAGAGGTCTCTTTGATGTTAATAAGCTTAGTTTAGCTTGTGTTGCCTTAGTCGACTTTTACGACATCCACGGGATGACTTGGAGTGGTCCTATTCTACTCTGCCGGGAACCACACGGCGACAAGAATAAAGAGTTCCAAGCATATTCTGACATAATTGGCGTAGGAATAAGTTTTGTTACATTAATTATTGATAAATGAATTATAATAAGAGCATAATAATTATTGATAAATGAATTGCAAATTTACATAGATTAGAATTGACTACCATTGTAGTATTATAAGTATTATACAATTAAATCTTGATGACATAAATACCAATAAAGCTAACATTACATTATATCTATCGTTCTATAATTTAGGAACTGTGTTCTTGTCGGTGGAGTACTCTCCATGTCTCTCGGTTCTCAGCCATTCTCTTGATCTCCTTACATTACATTACAATGCATTATTTAAGAGCTTTCATTTAGATAATCTTTTAATTTATAATAACATTTTTCTAATAACAATTTTAATAATTCTTAGTAATATAATATTCTATCTATAGTGATTGTCACAGTCGATCACTAGTACAAAATTCCCATTCACATTCCCATAGGGGTAGACAGAGACTATGGATCTCCAATTGCTACGATCCTTACCTCTTTTGCTTCATCCATATTCATGCATGCTCGCTGGTTTCTGATACTCCTTACTTCCCCTTTTGCAAGAATGTTCGCAATTTGGTCACGATAAGTTCGTCGAGGCCGCCCTGGCCGACTGTCCCTACCACATCTGCTGTATACCTTTCGTAAGTCTCCTTTCATCCATCCTCTCAATACGTCAAAACCATTTCAACATTCCTTTCTTCTGTTTTATAATATGGCTTCCACCGAAATTTCAGTGATTCTGCCAATGTCCAGTAAATTGAGATACTAAGTATCGATGTTGTGTGGTAAAGTTTTAACAAGTAGCATCAAAGATGGCTTATGTTCTTTGATGCCTCGTGGGAGCTTCTGTGACAAATCTTTACGAGTCAATAGGGAGTATGCGCGTAAATTTTTTATTTGCTTAGTATAATCCTTAATAACCACAGTAAAAAAATATGAAAGAACTTTTAAAATATCTTAATTAACGACGAAGATGTGAAACTTTAAAGTTTAAATAAGAAAGAGAAGTCCGATATGGACTAGTGACGTCATAGTCTATGTCATGCATACATTTGCCATATAAAATAGTGTTTTCGCGAGTGAGATAGACATATTTTCGTAAAATCATTTTATCTCGTTCGTTTTTCAACCAAATTTTATAATAAAATTTTTATTGTTTTCACTTTCAGTACCTTACAATTGAATATTTTAGGATAAACTGGTAAGATAACAGATATTTTTTTCATGCATATCCCCTATTTAACAGTCTACTTTAACTATTACACAAATTGTTCATGAGCACGAGCATTTATTACACAAAACTACACCAATTTCATATTATAAAGTCCACTAAAATCACTTTGCAAAATTGTCTCAGGCAAACCCCGACTGCACTTCTTGACTTCCCACCACAAACTCCCAACATTCCTTTCTCAATTTTAGTCACTATAACTAAAAATTCGCCCGATGTCACCGCACTAATCTTACGTGGCATTATTATTATCTCTTTATTTATTTTTAATCATGGGTGTAGGTTTTTACAATATTTGTATAAAAAGTCAAACATAAAAATATCATACAAAATATAAAAAACATTCTAAAAACCTAGTTTGCCGCCAGCAGCGGGGCAGGGCTCAAACTACCGGCGGTTAAGGCTGCAGAGAGAGGAACCTTCTAACAATACGTGCCGTGTCTAGAAGTACCGCCTTCTGTATCTGGCCGTCTGGCCCTTGATCCAGCCATCCAGCGAGAGTCTCTTGAGATTATTATTATTATTATTAAACCGCTCTGTCTACCCAGCAAGGGATAAAAAAGAATTATCAATGCGTCTATAAAAATAATAGTGATTTATAGTATCGTGACATTGTTAGAAGCGAAAGGGAGCCGAGCTCCGCAGGCTTCGAGGCCGGTTGGACCTGCCCGGAAGGCGAGGAATGCTAGTGCAGAACGCCTTCAACACGATCTGATATCAAAGACAATATAATACTAATATTTATTTTAAACTAGCTGTTACCCTCGGCTTCGCCCGCGTAATATATAGCCTATGTCCTTCTCAGTACCCTAACCTATGTGTATGCAAAATTTCATGATCGGTTCAGTAGATACGGCGTGAAAGCGTAACAAACAAACAAACAAACTCACTTTCGCATTTATAATATTAGTTAATAGGATTCAATACACAAACTTTAAGAGGTGACTCAGCCCATCAACATGAACGACTTTTGTTATGGGACCAATGCTGAAAATTCAATATTATTTTTACCTATTCCATACATTTGGTCCGAATCAGCTGGACACTTTTGTATGGGTATGTCAATTTTATTTGAGTTCTCATCATTGGTCCCATATCAAAAGTTGTTCATGTTGATGGGCTGAGTCACCTCTTAATGTTTGTATATTAAATTTAAAATAAGGCTGTATACTGTCTACCTCATTCAAAAATATACAAACCAAACTCTTCACTTACATTTTGACGAGCTCCGTGGCGCAGCGGTCATCACGCCTGCCTGCGACACGGATGGTCCCGGGTTCGATCCCCGGTCAGGTCAAGATGGAAAACGATCTTTTTCAGATTGACCTGGGTCTTGGATGTTTATCTATATATGTATTTGTTATAAAATATAGTATCGTTGAGTTAGTATCCCATAACACAAGTCTTTCATTAGAACTTACTTTGGGGCTAGCTCAATCTGTGTGATTTGTCCGTATATATTTATTTATTTATTTACATCACCGAAACTAGCGCCCGCCATTTTATTATTTTACTCCTAAATCAGATTTAATAAAAAAAAAACTACTTTAGTACTTCGGTAGTAAATTACTTCGGCATCACCATCAACATTATCAGTTCTTTTTAGTCTCCACTGCAGAAGCACGACCCTCCCTGTACTACCAGTAGGGTTGCCAACTTTTATTTAAGAGAAAAACAGTATATTTTGTGTGAAGAAACAAATTGAACAGTATTTAAGAAATGTAAACAGTATTTAATCGAATCAAATCCTTGTATTTTTTTTAAGTTCATAAAGCATACCTATGTATTTACAAATTAATTTCTTATATTAAAAAATAGATTTCTTTTCCATTCCAATCACTTTACATAAGGCCTGCAGTTCTAAAATACCAGTGATCATAAAAACAGTATTTCGCATACTTTTTTTTATTGAACAGTAAAAAGTATTCAGGAGCGAAAAAAAGTATAATACTGTTAAAAACAGTATGGTTGGCAACCCTAACTACCAGAGCCATATAGGTATTAGAGGATTTAGCCTAAGCCTACACAGGTGTTTATAAGCTTTGTTTAGCTTGTGTTTCCCAAGTTGCCTTCTACGACATCCACGGGGAGACTTGTAGTGGTCCTATTCTACTCTGCCGGGAACCACACGGCTACAAAACAAACCCGAATCTTGAAGCATTACCGCTGAAGATGCAACCGGGAATACGCTCGGATGATGATCGTAGTCACAATAATTTTGGACTTCAGACCAATGAATCTCCAGAATTCTCTTTAAGGGGGCACACTAGGCACAGTAGCGACGCCAATCATTTACAATATAAACAATATAAGCCTTAGTAAATAACCTGAAGTATTTTTGGAATCATGTTTTCCTGTGTTAATCAGATTTTCATAATTCTCACTGATTCCGATAATAATAAACATGATTCCAAAAATACTTCAGGTTATTTACTAAGGCTTATATTGTTTATATTCTTGAATTTCTTTCTATTTGTAAAGTATAAGGAATAAGGAATAAAATGATTGGCGTCGCTACTGTGCCTAGTGTGCCAACTTATATGTTTAGCCACCCCGAGCATGGATGATGGTTGAATTAGTGACTACAAGCGCCACAAGATACCTCCTACTCTTCCGTGTTTTGGAAGGCACGTATTCCCAAATCACATAGGCTATACATTACATTTTGAGAGTGTTGTTTTTTTTAAGACTTTTAGAATATTTATTTTTAAAGTTGTCAAAACATAGTATCTTTTGAACATGTTTAAAAACTTCAAATTTTCTTGTCGTATGACATAGTCGTGTCGAAAATCTGCATTTTTAAGTAAAAAAAATGTATGTGCTAAATATTTTAATATTTTTAGAAACATGACTTGATTTTTTTTTCAGTTTCTCTCGCGGTGTCGGTGTGTTAGGTATGTGTCGAGTGTGAGTGGACTTTTGACCTCAGAGTGACGTACGTGCTGTTTACGTAACGAGTATAAAAATACTCGGTATTTTATATCCTGTATCGCGTATTTGCGTTTTTTGGGGTCCCTAACCTCAAAAGGGTAAAAGGAACCCTTATTTGATCACTCGGTTGTTCGTCAAGACACATTTTCTCTGAAACGCGTGGACGCATCATCAAATTTTGGGTAGGTAGGCTTTGATATAATCAAATTTCTTACATTATGTAATCAAAAGATAGTGATATATATGTCGCTAAATTTTCATAAATCAAGACCCATAAGTCTATTTATAGAGTAATTTGGCACAACAAGATATGTTATCTAGCAAACCGAAAAGTAGTAAATAGATCTAAAAAAAATTATAGAGTTTTTTTTCGAAACCCTCGCGACTCCCACTTGACCGGTTTATTTTTCTTAATTGTTATTGGCCATTGTAATACTTTTTCACATAATTACAACCGTATTTATAAAAAATCCATCCAACTATAACACTTCTATAGTATGTCATCCATCATTGTCATTAAACATCATTACCTGCGCTTTTTCCCGGGTGCATTCTAAAATATAAATAAATAAATATATACGGACAAATCACATAGATTGAGCTAGTCCCAAAGTAAGTTCTAATGAAAGACTTGTGTTATGGGATACTAACTCAACGATACTATATTTTATAGCAAATGTATATATAGATAAACATCCAAAACCCAGGTCAATCTGAAAAAGATCGTTTTCCATCTTGACCTGACCAGGGATCGAACCCGGGACCATCCGTGTCGCAGGCAGGCGTGATGACCGCTGCGCCACGGAGCTCGTCAAGGTTCCTTGGAGCCAGCAGTGCATCGCTGGACTTAGGCCTCCGCTAAGGATATCTATCGTTGTGGGATTTTGCTATACTCACCACGCGTGGCTAACGGGTTGGTGAGCGCAGTTTGTTTGGCTCCCATGGTGCTGCCTATTCTAACCATTTTTAACTCTTGACTTGCTTGAAATTTCGAACTTGTGGAAAATTCGAAATTTTATACCTAATGACATACTATTCTAAAGAAAACTTAAAATTCGCTCGCCTGCCAATTAAGCGATTTCCATAAAGCACTGGTCGGTCAGTGCTTAAGCAACCAAGGGGTTAAAGCGGGGAAAGGGTAGGAGTTTATTGTACTGGGGAAAGGGATGAAGGTATTTGGAATCCTACTTGCTCGAATAGATTAAGCATGAGAAAGTAGCAGCTCGGGAAGGTGGGCGCGCGAACCCTATGTCATACCTGCAACCACCGGACTGGCAGTTAAGATGACACCCATGACCTTTTCCAAAATGTTATTTCAAAGTTAGCTGTTTTCCGCGACTTTGTCTGCGTGTGTGACACGAGCCTGCACCACGGCTGATGCTGCTGCAGTCTCAACGGATGCAGCAATATCGGCAAGGGTTGCGTGCATCAAGTATTAGTGGCGTACATGAAGCGACTAACAATAGTGGGTGGCTAGCCAGCAGTAGTTCGCATGAACTAAGGAATGGCGGTAGTACAAAATGTAATTTAAATAGAAGTGCATGTATATTTGACTGTGACTTATTTGTCATGTACAATTATTGTGACAGTAAAAGATTATGCTGGATTAAAGAAAACTGATTAAAATTCAAGCATTCAATAGATAGTAAATATACCTCTTGTTATAGCGATTGATTGGAAAGAGGTCTGTTGTGATTTTTTCAAATTCAATTATGTCATTTCTTAAATTTTGTTGGTCACCTGATCGTAAAGTTGCGAGTCTCATCGTCATCATCAGGTCTTTTTTTGTCTCCAGTACGAGAGTACGACGAAAAATATACAGATCTGTGAGCACGACCCTCTCTGAACTACCAGAGCATGTGTTCTCAACGCCTTAATCGTACGATTTGTTCTCAGAGACTCGCATAGATGGCGCCACTAGAAACTACACAACATTGTATCTACCGTATTATGAGAATATAAAAACATGATTCACAAAATATATCTTATTAAAAATCAAAACAATATTTTAGGCATAATATTTTAAAATGACACCGTATATTTAGTAAGTTAAAGGCCAACGCAGATTACCGCCATCTAGTATCGAGTAGCAAGCAACTCTCCTGCGCCATACATTCGCCTGCTTTTCGCAACCTTGATTTGATCCAATATTTTTGTATGAGGTGGGCAGTCTATTACGTTATATTATATTGTCTTTGACCAGAGCCAAATATTAGCTAGAGCAGTCAGAGGATTTGGCCTAGACTCTCCACGCTGGCTTGGGGAGGTGTTTTCGATGTTTGTAAGCTTTGTTTAGCTGGTGTGTCCTTGGTCGCCGTCTACGACATCCACGGTAACACTTGGAGTGGTCTTATTCTAATCTGCCGGACACCACACGGCATCTACGAAGTATTCCATTTATATTCTATTTTCAGCCAACACTGTCCTACTGCAGGGCAAAGGCCTCCCGTTCTTTCTTCCAACTCTCGCGATCGAGCTTTTGTAGCCCAATCTTTACAGAAAGAATCAAGGTCATCTCGCCACCTCTTTTTGGGCTTGCCAGGCCTTCTTCTGTCGTTACGCTGTATCCAAGATGTACACGCTTTGGCCCATATACATGGTGAAATTTTGATCGTTCCGGACCCTTAAAGGGGTGATTCAGCCTGTCAATATAAACAACTTTTCCTATGGGACAAATGCTGTAAACTCGAAAAAAATTTCGACATTCCTATACAAATTGCCCGGGCGGCTGAACACTTTTGTATGAAAATGTCGAAATAAAATTTGAGTTTCCAGCATTGGTCCCATAGGAAAAATGGTTCATATCGACGGGCTGAATCACCCCTTTAAGGGTCCAGAACGATCAAAATTTCGCCATGTATTGTGTTCTGGGTCTTGCTTTTTGATTCTCGAATATGACTTGCCCCTAGGCCCTGGTTCTAAATCCATGTCAAAACCACAGGTACCTATAGTGCTTCATACAAGCGGAATGCCTATTTTTAATGCCATCTACTGACGAGTGGAAAACAACTGCCTTAATTTATTCCAATACTAGCTGTTACCCGCGGCTTCGCCCGCGTGGTATTAGCCTATGTCCTTCTCAGTACCCTAACCTATGTGTATGCAAAATTTCATGTCGATTGGTTCAGTAGATTCGGCGTGAAAGCGTAACAAACAAACTCACTTTCGCATTTATAATATTAGTTGGGAAGTTGGGATAGTTACGAAGTTAGGATTTTTGTATGAGTTTGGCTGTTTACACGATACTATTATATTGTCTATTGTAGAACAAACTGGTTGATTAGGCATGAGGCGTGACTGTCTTTATCTTTCAAAATATGAGTCACCATCGTCAGCAATTGCCAATGTTGATAACGACGCGAATCAATGAAATAAAGTATTATAAATAATTCTAATCTGTCAAGATAAGTCATGGCATGTCGTTCATAAAATAGCAATTACCAGCGATTTTGGTCGCGTATTATAAAGCCTACGTCATTTTCCTAAACTAACTTATGTCCATATAAAATTCTTCTTCTTCTGTTTTATATTATGGCTTCCACCGAAATTTCAGTGATTCTGCCAATGTCCAGTATAATGAGATACCAAGTATCGGTTTTGTACGGTAAAGTTTTTCCAAGTAGCATCAAAGATGGCGTATGTTCTTTGACGCCTCGTGGCAGCTTGGGGCGGCAAATCTATACGAGTCCATTTATCAGTCCACTTTACCTATTTCACAAATTGTTCATGAGCACGAGCATTTATAACACCAAACTACACCAATTTCATATTACAAAGTCCACTAAAATCAATTTGCAAAATTGTCTAAGGCAAACTTCAACTGTACCCCTTGACTTCCCACCACAAACTCCCCATATAAAATTCACTACCACTCCAAGACTGACAGATGTCGTTGAAGGTGACTTAAGAAACGCAAGCTAATATAATGGACAAAATGAAGGTGTCAAATGTCGTCAATATCCGCCTTAAATGTCACATGTTAAAAAAAACCGTGACATACGTCACCTTTATTATAAATATATCACAATGTATTATCAGTTTTTTTTGCTTTCACGTGTCAAATGACGTCACTGTCCGCCAAAAATGACATGTTAAAAATACTACGTGAGCAACGTTACCATTATCATAAATACGTATATACATTCGTGAGAAATTTCATCACAATGGACTATCAATTCGGTACTTCCACGTGACAAATGACGTCACTATCCGCCAAGAATGTCATGTGTTAAAATTACTGTCGCCAAAATCTCCCACGAGGCTGCCAAAGAACATACGCCATCTTTGATGCCACATACCGTACAACACCGATACTTAGTATCTCATTATACTGGACATTGGCAGAATCACTGAAATCTCGGTGGAAGCCATAATTAAAAAAAGAAAGAAAGAAAAAAAATTACTGTTTAAAAATACTGCGTGACTCACGTCAACATTAGCATACATTCGTGAGAGATGACATTACAATGGACATCACTTTTTCACTTCCACGTGACAAATGACTTCACTATCCGCCAAAAATGTCCCTTGTTAAAAATCACTGTAAAAATACTGCATGATCCACGTCACTATTATCATAAACTTCTTTTTTATTTAACTTTTTATGTGAGCGGAGCCGACACTATCGTGAGAGGAGCAAACGGGCGTAGGCTAGTAAATTTATTTTTGTGAGAAATGGCATCACAATCTACCATCACTTTTTCACTTCCACGTGACAAATGACGTCATTATCCGCCAAAAAGTAATGTGTTAAATAATCTGTTAAAAATACTACGTGACCAACGTCACCATTATCATATATTCGTGAGAAATGGCATCACAATTTACTATCACTTTTTCACTTCCACGTGACAAATGACGTCACTATCCGCCAAAAATGTCACATGTTGTAAATCACTGTTAAAAAATACTGCGTGGCTCACGTCACTATCTTACATTCGTGAAAAATGGCATCACAATTCACTATCACTTTCACTTCCACGTGACAAATTACGTCCCTATCCGTCAAAAATGTCACATGTTTAAAAATCACTGTTAAAAATACTGCGTGACTCAAGTCACCATTATCATACATACGTGAGAAATGGCATCAGAATTCACTTCCACGTGACAAAAGACGTCATTATCCGCCAAAAATGTCACATGTTAAAAATCACCGTTAAAAAATACTCCGTGACCCGCGACACCACATGGTACTACAACGGAATTAATTATAAATACAACAATACTCACTATACCGACGATGTTATGCCACTGAATACTTATTACTGGTGCGGCGTGGATTGGAACAGTGTTTTTTTTTCACTGAAACATGTACAAAAATACACGGTAGATAAATTGGATAGTTGTGTTTTGTGTGTGTTGCGTTGTGCGAGGATTTGCGTCGAAGAAGGTATGAACTTTAATGTTTTGCATGCATTTGTTTAACTTGACCTTGCCGTGTTGTTCTCGGCAGAGTAGAATAGTACCACTCCATGTCTTCTCGTGGATGTCGTAACAGGCGACTTAAGGAAACAAAGCTTATAAACATCAAAAGGACCTCTTCAACCCGTTTGGCCAGCGTGGAGCAGGCCAAATCCTCTGACTGCTCTGGCAGTACAGAGAGGGTCGTGATGGTGGCTAGAACTTTACAGTAAATCGGTTGTAAACACAGAGCAAGAAATTTCAATGTAGCTCGCGCGCTACCTAAGACTCCTTGCTCTGTGCTCGTAATTAATGCTTATTTTGCCTGCATCACCTGTCTGTGACGTCACGAAATGCTTGCGTTAGTTGTGTTATGGTTAAATGGTATTCGTGTCTCTTGACGTTTCTGATGTACAACGTATTCGAAAACGTTTGTCGTAAATAGGCCAGTCAATATCGACACAAAAAGTGTCAAACATTGCAAACGCGCATGTATCAGCGATTTTTTTATATATTGTAGAGACCACTATGAATAGTCTACACCCAAGTTTGCAACTTTCATAACCCTGTGCTACTCCTGGGGGGACCGAAAGTGTGGGACCTTTTTCAGGTTAAAAAAAAAACTACCTTATGCTATGGATGCCTTTTTCGGGTATTTTTGTGGTATGCTTTTATAAAAAAAAAAAAATCTACCGTCTAAATCTGCCCAGTCAGTTGGAAGTTACAAGATTATGAGATTATAAAGAACACGTAATATACGCGCAAAAATAAACCTAGAATAGAATAACGTTTAATTGAAAAAGACACACAGTACACACAGTTACATATATTAAAAAAATAAACATTAAATAAAAGTGAATATGGGGTTCCACGCGCCAAAAATGGCACCCCACCGCAGCACTGTGTCCGTTTTCAAATAGGTCCCGGGTGTCTAAGTAGTCACGGGTGTGCGCGACTTACTAAAATAGAAAATTATATTAGTCACCCAAAGTAGTAATATTAATATATAAAATGAACAATAATTATATATATTAAAATTTTATATAATTATTATATATATATATAAAAAAGACCTACCCATTGGCAATCGGGTAAAAAGGGAATGGGATTCTAAGATGTATTATTTATTGTCTTCCGTCTATTGAACTATTTCTATTTGACACTCGCCTCAGAGCGAGTAAAAGAATTACAAATTAAAATAATTGGTTTAATTGGATTGGAATTAATTAAATACCTAAGCGATAAAAAATTAATCCATCAGGCTTATATTATTAGCATATAGCATTTGTACGACGTTCAAGTAACATAGAACATTTAAATTAAACTCTGGGTGATTAGTAAACACAAATATAAATAATAAAATAAATATAGGTATATACGGACAAATCACACAGATTGAGCTAGCCCCAAAGTAAGTTCTTAAGTAAGACTTGTGTTATGGGATACTAACTCAACGATACTATATTTTATAACAAGTAGATATATAGATAAACATTCAACCCAGGTCAATCTGAAAAAGATCATTTTTCATCTTGACCTGACCGGGGATCGAACCCGGGACTATCCTTGTCGTGCCGGCAGATTCTGATAATATTAAAACATGCTACCAAAAATACTTCAGGTTATTTACTAAGGCTTATATGATTTACATTCTTGAATATCTTTCTATTTGTAAAGTATTAGGAATAAAATGATTGGCGTCGCTACTGTGCCTAGTGTGGGCCCTTAATATACCCGATCTATTTAATCTGGACTGGGAGACACGACAACGGTTGCTTTACATGCGTAAGCGCTAACAATGTGCATGACTGGGCTATTGAGCTCAGCCTCGTCTGTCCCAAATTCTAATTTTATAAATTATAAAGCGAATGTAATTACTGACTGAACTATAATAGGTGAACGACATTGTAAGGAATTTGTCCCAAAACCATTGTTCGACCAGCGGCACCGACCTTACCCAAATCATTTACTTGAAGAATTTGATTAATTAACAGTTTTTAATGAATTTTAGTATACGTCAACCAATTTCCTTATTTTGCCCCTCTGGTAACCACTGAGCTGATTATATCATTGAAACAGACGAGCTCCGTGGCGCAGCGGTCAACACGCCAGGCTGCGACACGGATGGTCCCGGGTTCGATCTCCGGCCAGGTCAAGATGAAAAACGATCTTTTTCAGATTGACCTGGGTCTTGGATGTTTATCAATATATGTATTTGTTATAAAATTTCTATCGTTGAGTTAGTATCCCATAACACAAGTCTCGAACTTACTTTGGGGCTTGGGGCTAGCTCAATCTGTGTGATTAGTCCGTATATATTTATTTAAACTAAGGTATCCTCCACGCTGGTCTGGGTAAAAAGAAAAAACGTAGGATAAACCAGCTGCTTCTCCCTGTGCAGATCGTAAAAGCCAATCGAGGGAATGGGCGTAAGGAATCATGTCAATAGGGTTAAATGCGGCTAGCAACCCATCACTATTTAGTTTCCGTTCTCCACCTATAACCTACCACCAACATGCTAAACGTGGCGTTTAGGTTTTATAGACCTAGGCTTTGTCTACCTCGCAGGGGGAAAAGACGTGATAGTATGTATGTATTTATTAAGGATGCGCTAGTCGGGAACTCGAACTCGTCAGCGCACGTGGCTAAAATGCGTGCTATTTCGCTGAGAAAGGGATAGACTCGGTTTTGAACAGTGCGGAACTATTTACACTGATGTATAAGAACATCGGAACAACCTCAGATCATATAAGTTATATGTTCTGATGGGAACAACAGTCTAGTGTGTGCAAACACAAATATTGTTTAAAATCTAAATCTTCGTCGTCTAAAAATTCGCGAGTATGCGTTTGGGAGAAGTGTTCTTGTGATAAAACAGCTGAATGTTTTTATTAAAAGTAAAATAATTTTTATATTTTTAATAACCAAACTATGCTTGTATGAATTATGTTTTAGAGATTTTATACTGCTTCCGGTATTTAATTGTGCCCAAAGATGCGTTAAAATTACGTGTTAAAACGGAATGTTTTGAGACTCATAACTTTTAAAGTACTTATAATTTTACAATTCTGATTCCATACAAGCATAGATAACGACAAAACAAATCGATAGAATTAAAAACTTTAAACAGACGATACCGAACAACGGAGTCATCACCCTACAGAATTTGTATGGCGAAACACTTGACTAGCGCACCCTTAAGGTGAGATAAAGACATTACGTATCACAACGGGTCACTCACGTGCATCATAATATATTGTTTATTGCTTACTGATTATCTTCATAACTTTCTTAACATATACGTTTATAATTATACAATTTTATATCCCTTGCATAAAGACTTAGTTTTATCGCAAATAGCCAATCTAGATAAAAATAATAGAAAATCATAAATCAGTCTACCTAGGCATAACTACTTGTCTCGGGCATTCATACATTTGTATGAGTGTATGAATGGCGATTGTCATGTATTGGGATGAAGGTCGCGTATGAAAGAGCGTTCAATTGAGTAGACTATGAGTTTCAAAATTCGCCTACTACTTTCCAAGTGTAAATGGAAAGAAAGAAAAATATAGAGGCAATCCGGGAATGCTGATAAAAGTGAAAACTTGATCAATTTACGGCCTAACATTGGTACCTTGGAAGCATGGAAAATGTGTGGTCTGGGACGCCACTTGCGTCAACACTGTGGCTGCCAGCCACTTGAGTCGTACCATGGGCGCAGCGGCAGCAGCTGCTGAAGATGCAGCAGATAGGAAGCGGCTGAAATACGCAGCTATGGAGCCTCACTACAATTTCATTCCCATAGCTGTGGAGACCATGGGATGTTGGGGCACGGACGCTAAGCGTCTTGTTAATGAATTAGGGCATAGAATGGCTGAAAACAACGGTGACTCCCGCTCTGGCACGTTTTTGGTGCAAAGAATGGCAATAGCCATTCAGCGTGGTAATGCAGCCAGCGTTTTAGGCACCTTTGCGCCAGAAACGTTATAGGGCGGGTTTTAAAGCTATTATGTTATTATATAATAATTGACGACCTGTATTATTAAATAAGTGAATGTAATAAATTTTGGAGATTATTTACGAGTGTATTTTTTGAATTGACCGGAAATATCATATTGTGCAGGAAAATACATATACATGGGTATGGTTCCCGGCAGAGTAGAATAGGACTACTCCAAGTCTTCCCGTGGATGTCGTAGAAGGCGACTTAGCAAATACAAGTTAAATATAGCTTATAAACATCAAAGAAACCTCTCCAATCCGTCTGGCCAGCGTGGTGAGTGTAGGCCAAACCCTCTGACTGCTGTGGCTAATATATAGCTCTGCTAGTACGGAGAGGGTTGTGCTCCTGCAGTGGAGACTAACAAAGACTTGACGATGATGATGATGATAATCGGTTTTAGTTTAAGGTCTCTAACTGCCTCTATGGTCCAGTGGTTAAGGCGTTTGTATTCCCACGGGAAGCATACTTTGTTAAGTTGTTTCCAGTTTGGTTAGGACATTGCAGGCATGAAACACCTTATTGTCTGATAAGAAAGATGATTTCGTGCTTCGGAAGGCACGTTAAGCCGTTGGTCCCGGCTGCCATCTGGTAGTCGTTAAAGGAACCACGTCAGAGGCCGAGAGGCGGTTCCAAAGAACTCTGACATCAGGGTGTGCATGGTCGACTGACCGTGTCACCTACTCGAAATGATGATGAGTTAAAGGTGTCGCGAGTTCAATGGTTATTTCCCATCTGAAAAATACTTAAAAGATCTAAAGAACATTCACAATAAAAATCTACACCGTGTATCAGAAAAATAGGTAGAAAATGAAAAAAAAAATTGGACTTGTATAGCATACATGTACGGGCTGATTTAAAACCTATGAGCTATATTGAAATCTTAGAATCAAAATCCCTACTGGAATACAGAATTGCATAAAAAAATATTACACCTCCCGTACAAAGTCACCAATCAGCTGTGCGATTCTATGGGAATCAAATTTAATTTTTAAGTTTCCATAATTTTTTCTCTCATTCCATTAGGGATTCTAATTTTGAGATTTTAGTATGGCACATAGGTTCAAAATCAGCTTGTATATATATTTGGGAACCCATTTTTAGGGTTCCGTAGTAAACAAGGAACCCTTATATTTTTCGCAATGTCTGTCTGTCTGTCTATCTGTCTGTCTGACCGTCTGTCTGTCTGTCTGTCCGTCCGCGGTTTTACTCAGAGACTATAAGTACTAGAAAGCTTAAATTTGGTATCGGTATGTGTATTAATCATGTCAAAAAAATGGTAGAAGGAAATCTTGAAAAAAAAAATTTTTTTTCAGGGTATCTCCCATACAAGTAAAACGGGAGTAATATTTTTTTTTCTATACAATCCCATCGTGTAGGGTATTGTTAGATAGGTCTTAAAAAAATATTGTGAGCTTGAGAACACCATTTTTCGATTTAGGGATTGTTTTCTGAAAAATTTGGTTTTAAAATGCCAATTTTTGTTAGAGGTAAGTGTCCCCCCCTCTATCTACTAAACGGTTATATATGGAAACGTAAAAAAAGTTACAGCAGTCTGTACATATACTGAAGTTGAAAAGAAAACTATCAGAGCTGAGTACTAAGTACAAATTAAAAAGTTATAGGCAACCAACTTATAAAATGTACTCGAAAATGTAAAATTTCATACATTTTCATTGTTACATGTTTTTGGTCGTTAAACTGTGATTTGCGAATGTGAACAGTGTGAACTCAACGTTGTCATTCTCAACTACGGAACCCTACACTGCGCCTGGCCCGACACGAACTTGGCCGGATTTTTGTTTTCATATTTCAATCATGTTCCTTGGCGAAAGTTGTTCAGTATAATCAGCATATGTACGTCTGAGAATAGGGTAAGATTACGGATTTACACTGTATATTAATTTTTTTTTGCAGATTCTAATAGCCAAGCGAAGTGAAGTGATTTTTGAATCAAGGACATGTTCACTGTTCAACATAAATAGTATGAAACAAATACATATATCATTATTACGAGCTCCGTGGCGCAGCGGTTACCACGCTAGCCTGCGACACGGGGGTCCCGGGTTCGATCCCCGGTCAGGTCATGATGGAAAACGATCTTTTTCAGATTGACCTGGGTCTTGGATGTTTATCTATATATGTATTTGTTATAAAATATAGTATCGTTGAGTTAGTATCCCATAACACAAGTCTTTCTTAAGAACTTACTTTGGGGCTAGCTCAATCTGTGTGATTTGTCCGTATATATTTATTATTATTATTTATTTATTTATATTTATAAAATACCGGTCACTCATGTATAAATCAGCTACAGTTCGTTCGCCCTGAGGAAGACCTCCGGATGAGGTTGAAACATGTCGTTTTTTTTTTTTTTTTTTTTTTTTTTTAAATTACATATGTCAATTAAAATCTGTTGTTGTCAAAAATATTAAAATAAAAACCGGCCAAGTGCGTGTCGGGCCACGCGCAGTGTAGGGTTCCGTAGTTGCGAATCACAACTTTCATTTCACACCGTTCACACTCGCACCTCACAGTTTGACGACCAAAAACATCTAACAATGAAAATGTATGAAATTTTACATTTTCGAATACATTTTATAAGTTGGTTGCCTATAACTTTTTAGTTTGTACTTAGTACTCACCTCTGATAGTTTTCATTTCAACTTTAGTATATATATACTACCGCTGTTATTTTTTTCACGTATCGTTTAACCGTTTACCGTTCTAAATTTCAGCTTTCTAGTACTTATAGTCTCTGAGTAAAACCGCGGACGGACAGACAGACAGACAGACATGGCGAAACTATAAGGGTTCCTAGTTTACTACGGAACCCTAAAAAGATCTTAAGTTACTAAGAAATATATTCTTATATTGAACGTAGTGTAAAAATTGTATCGCGACTGATTGAAAACTTTTCAAAACCAATAGTATGGAAAGCTTCCTAAAGCAATCATATTTCTTTTTAGTGTTATTTTAAATAAATTCGTCACTATAGGCTATAGTCCACCAGTCTCAATAATTATTTGTTAATAAAAAGCATGTGGTTTCCGACAGAGAAGAATAGGATACTCCAAGTCTTCCCGTGGTGTCGTAGAAGGCGACTTAGTAAATACAAGTTAAACATAGCTTATAAACATCAAAGAAACTTCTCCAATTCGTCTGGCCAGCGTGGTGAGTGTAGGCCAAATCTTCTGACTGCCCTGGCTAATATAGCTTGGTAGTACAGAGAGGGTCGTGATCCTGCAGTTGAGATATAAAAGGGCCTGATGATGATGATAATATAAACCACGTACTTACAAAGAGAAATCGATATTTTATGGAAACAACTTCTTTACATTGTTCATTATTTTTATCTTCAGCTGCTGCAAGTTATTCTCATTTTACAATTTGTATGGTTTTATAGCTTGCATAAAACGTGCATTAAGCCCGTAAATAAATGTAGGTATAACAAACAAGGAAATAGTGATAACGCATTTTTTTATTTGCTAACTAAGCACGGCAAAGTAAATCTACTTGCTTACGTCAAAATAACATGGCAGTGGGTGAAAAAACCACGGACCTTGGCCTGTTTTTACATGTATGAAAAAAACTTGTTGATATGTTTTATTCGACATATCCTTTGAAATCTACAGACCGGTTATGTTCCTTAGTTCGCTCCCACATTGGACTTTTGAGAGACGAAATATTCTAAGTTTGTTTTGTATATCTGCCATAATTATGACTTTATGACTTAAAAGCATTTTGAGGTATATTTAATACTAGCTGTTACCCGCGGCTTCGGCCGCGAAATATATAGCCTATGTCCTTTTCGGTACCCTAACCTATGTGTAGGCAAAATTTCATGATGATCGGTTCAGTAGATACAGCGTGATAGCGTAACAAACAAACAAACAAACTCACTTTCGCATTTATAATGTTAGCTGGGATGGGATTTGGATGTAAAAGAAAAAATATTTTACCTAACTTTATAGGCTTCCACCACGCTTTTCTGGGACAAAAGAAAATAGGTACGTACAATGTACCAGCTGCTTCTCTTCTCGCGCAGATCGTAAAAACCTATCAAGGGAATGGGCGAATATCTGAGGAATCATAGGATGCGGCTAGCCAATGACATTTTGTTAGTATGTTTAAAATAAAAGCTTGTAAAAAAAGAAACCCTTCATGCATGAAGGGTTTCTTTTTTACAAGCTTTTATTACATAATAGAACACTCCGTATATTTATAATTGATCATGATCAATTATAAATATACAGAGTGTTCTATTATGTTTACGTAAGCCGGTGGTTCCCGGCAGAGTAGAATAGGACCACTCCAAATCTTCCCGTTGATGTCGTAAAAGGCGACTTAGGAAACTCAAGCTAAACAAAGCTTATAAACATCAAAGAGACCTCTCCAACCCGTCTGACCAGCGTGGAGAGTGTAAGCCAAATCCTCTGACTGCTCTGGCAGTACAGAGAGGGTCGTACTCCTGCAGTGGAGACTATTAATGACCTGATGATGAAGTTGTAATTAAGTACCTGAAACTAACACTATTAAGTAATAAAAATATTTTTATCTACAATTGGCAATGAGCCTCTGATGCCTTTAGCGTACCCCCATTTTCAAGAAAAGCGGTCCCATTTTTATTTAGACACTAAAGAATAGTAGTAAAATGTACAACTTTAATCAGTCTCTTATGAGGACCTAAAATGTATTTTCAAGCTGAAAGAATATTCTTTTCCAACGCAAGAAGTTCTTCACGTTTGGTTATAGTTATGCCCGGTGTGATCTCAATATAGATGACTAGCAATTTTAACGCGACTTCGTCCGCGGAAATTATAGCCTGTGTCACCCGCATAAATTAGCTTTTTATAGGTGATTGAATTTATAAAATCGGTCAAGTAGTTTCGGAGCCTATTCAATGCAAACAAAAAAACAGTCAAATCTTTCCTCTCTTTCTTCTTAAAATAATAAATAAATATATAGGGACATATCACACAAATTGAGCCCCACAGTAAGTTGTGAACTTGTGTCGTGGGATACTAACTCAACGATACTATATTTTATAATATATACTTATATAGATAAACATCCAAGACCCAGGCCAATCTGAAAAAGATCGTTTTTAGGGTTCCGTAGTAAACTAGGAACCCTTATAGTTTCGCCATGTCTGTCTGTCTGTCTGTCTGTCTGTCTGTCTGTCTGTCCGTCCGCGGTTTTACTCAGAGACCATAGGTACTAGAAAGCTGTAATTTGGTATGAGTATGTATATTAATCATGGCAAAAAAGTCGTAGAAAAAAATCTTGAAAAAAATTTTTTTTTTGGGTAGCTCCCATACATGTAAAGTGGGGGAGTCATTTTTTTTTCTCTACTTACCCATCTTGTGGGGTATCGTTAAATAGGTCTTTCAAAAATATTGTGAGGTTGAGAACACCATTTTTCGATTTAGGGATCCGTTTCCGAAATATTTGGTTTTAAAGTGCAAATTTTTGTTAGAGGTACGTGTCCCCCCCCTCTATCTCCTAAACGGTTATATATAGATACGTGAAAAAAATTACAGCAGTAGTATATATACTGAAGTTGAAAGGAAAACTATCAGAGCTAAGTACTAAGTACAAACTAAAAAGTTATAGGCAACCAACTTATAAAATGTACTGGAAAATGTAAAATTTCATACAATCTTTATTGTTAGATGTTTTTGGTCGTTAAACTGTGAGGTGCGAGTGTAAACAGTGTGTACTCAAAGTTGTCATTCGCAACTACGGAACCCTATACTGCGCGTGGCCCGACACGCACTTGGCCGGTTTTTTAATCTTGACCTGCTTGGCCGATTTACTAACTCGGTGTACAACGATTTGATTGTCACTTTAGCATCCATTACGGTTTTCATGTCTTACATAAAAATAGTCATTCATACCGAAGCCGTAATGAATATTGAAGTTACCATGAAAATGATGTACACCGTAGCTGTCAAAAGTTAGCAAATAGGCCTGCTGGCCGGGGATCGAACCCGGGACCTCCGTGTCGCACGCAGGCTGGCGTGTTGACCACTGCGCCACGGAGCTCGTCGTCTTCCTCCTTTACCTTATCCCACTTTTTTATGTGGGGTCGGCACAGTATGTCAGCTCTCTCCAGCTTGATCTATCATCTACCATAGCCTTTGTCACTCTCTTCCTGTTCATACTCTCCTTGACACCATCGATCCCGATGGAGGAGCCCGATGGTCCAGTGGGTGTGAGCTCTATGAGCGCTTACGTATGTTAAGCAATCCCTGGTGCAGTCCCTACTTGGATGGGTGACCGCAAGTGGCATAAAAATATCTCGAGCTCCTCCGTGCTTCGGAAGGCACGTTAAGCCGTTGGTCCCGGCTGTCATTGTTGATGGCAGTCGTTAAGCTATGTCAGATGCCTTAAGGCAGCTTGAAAAATCTGACACCAGTGTTGGCCACTTACACATACGAAAAACAAACAAACAAAACCATCGATCCATCGTTTCTTAGGCCTTCCTCTGTTCCACGTACCATCCACTTTTAAACCTAATGCCTTTTTTGTGATATGAGTTCAAATCTTTCCTTTCTTTAATATTAGTTTATTAATATCTTAGATTAAATAAAGCCTAGATAGACTAAATAATTGATAACAATAAAAATTGACGTAGGATAGAAACTAATTTAAAACAAGTACTTACGCAACATTGTAGAAACGCAGCATGATAATATTTTCTGTTATTTTAATATTAACAAGCTTATAAAACCCGTTTGCCGTTACAAATACAAATAATCTTTATTGTGGATCACAGGTAAAAAGCTCTTATAAAAAAGTTAGTGCAGCCGTGTCCTGTCCAAATTTGGACGTACAATAATGTGGGTCAAAAATCTATACAAGTCGAAAATTTAACGTTCCAACTTAACTTTTGCGATGCCCGACAGGGTTCATATTGTACCTATACTATAATTACAGTGCAGTGTATATAAAGAACTGATGTAATAATTACGATATGAATGCAATAAACAAATTGAAATTGACTCTATTAGCCTAAAAGCGTAGAAAAAATGTTGTTCAACCCACTATCATGCAAACACATACACGAATTTGACGAATTTTAATGGCATTCATTTGCAGGACGCGTGTGCTTACACTTACACAGAGCTGTCACGCACACAAGCATTGCATTTTTTTTAACACGCTTTTATTAGTTTCACTTGTATGTAAGAAAATCTTGTAATCTTAATTTGACCCACTTCCCGGTCTTCGATTAGGATGAAATTTAGCACACGCTCTGAGTTCTGATTGCAGTTCAATGACTAGCGTGCTAAAAGCGTGTTTTTTTTAGTTTTCTAAACTAATTAAAAATTATTTTCATTGAAATAAAGGTATGACGGCGTCTAGAGAGTATATAGGTAGTAGTCAGGGTAATATTTACTTTGGATTTTTTTTATTTTTTTTTTGATGGCTGCAGCGCACATAGGCTGTTACTATTTTTGCTGTATTATATAAATAAAATATTGTTCAAGTTGTGTAATAGTATGTGTGTTTAAGTTATCTAAATAAAGCTTTATTCTATTCTATTCTATTTACCAGACGCAATCCGCGAGTCCGTGACGTCACGTAATCCCGTCAGATCGCGCGACGCCACACCATCGTCGTCAGCCAAGCAGAGCGCGGCAAATACCACTTTTGAGTATGTTAGCAATTTACGGCGAAAAAATGCTATTACGGCGCTTATTGTTTATTTGTTTATTGTGACAAAAACGACCTTAGCCTATTACATTTATCACACATTTAAATACAATTTAGAAAAATTTCGTACCATGTCAAAAAAAAGTTGGTTAAACAGAATAATATTAATAACACAGGAGCTTAGCCCAGCCAACTAGACTAGCGCCATCTCTGGTTTTATTTCGTTTACTACTAAATAAGATCAAATTGAAAAAATCTACGTAAGTACTTCACTATTAAATGCCTTGCCGTTTTTAGGGTTCCGTAGTAAACTAGGAACCCTTATAGTTTCGCCATGTCTGTCTGTCTGTCTGTCTGTCTGTCTGTCCGTCCGCGGTTTTACTCAGAGACTATAAGTACTAGAAAGCTGTAATTTTGTATGAGTATGTATATTAATCATGGCAAAAAAGTCGTAGAATTCTAAGAAAGAAAATTTTTTTTTGGGTAGCTCCCATACAAGTAAAGTGGGGGAGTAATTTTTTTTTCTCTACTTAAACATCGTGTGGGGTATCGTTAAAAAGGTTTTTGAAAAATATTGTGAGGTTGAGAACACTATTTTTCGATTTAGGGATCCGTTTCCGAAATATTTGGTTTTAAAGTGAAAATTTTTGTTAGAGGTACGTGTCCCCCCCCTCTATCTGCTAAACGGTTATATATGGATATGTGAAAAAAATTACAGCAGTAGTATATATACTGAAGTTGAAAGGAAAACTATCAGAGCTGGGTACTAAGTGCAAACTAAAAAGTTATAGGCAACCAACTTATAAAATGTACTGGAAAATGTAAAATTTTATACAATCTTTATTGTTAGATGTTTTTGGTCGTTAAACTGTGAGGTGCGAGTGTAAACAGTGTGAACTCAAAGTTGTCATTCGCAACTACGGAACCCTATACTGCGCGTGGCCCGACACGCACTTGGCCGGTTTTTTTTGTAGTGCTTTTCATTATTTTGCATTTGGTAAACAAAGAGAACTACTCGTTACCGCCAAAAGCGGCCACTTTTGGCGGTAACGAGTAGATCTCTCAATCTGAAATGGTGATATTGATGAAAAGTTCTACTAAAAATACTACAAGTAATTTGCTAGTGAAGTACTTACGTAGATTTTTTCTATTTGTTCTTATTTCGGTGTACAAAATTAAATAACGGGTGTCGCTAGTTTCGCTGATGTAAGCCTCTTAATCGTACGGAATTTTAGAGCGTGTTTGTTCAAAAACAAACAAAAAATATGTCTGTTGCTTTAAATAAACCTTTTGAGCGACAACCAACGATACGATAATAATAATACCCTAACAAAATGGTTTCCTGTGACTGCTCTGGCTAATATATGTGGGTGTGGGAATACAGAGAGGGTCGTGCTTCTGCAGTGGAGAAAGACCTGATGATGATGAACAAAAATAGTGAATCCCACAAGATGAAGGAGCTTTCGTGTCAGGGGTTGCTTAACGTTTTAACCTTATAACATATTAATAATAATATAATATAATAATATATACGGACAAATCACACAGATTTAGCTAGCCCCAAAGTTAGTTCTTAAGTAAGACTTGTGTTATGGGATACTAACTCAACAATACTATATTTTATAACAAATACATATATAGATAAACATCCAAGATCCAGGTCAATCTGAAAAAGATCATTTTTCATCTTGACCTGACCGGGGATCGAACCCGGGACCATCCGTGTCACAGGCCGGCGTGTTGACCGCTGAGCCACGGAGCTCGTCAATATTATCACGTCTTTATCCCTAGCGGGGTAGACAGAGCCGAAGGTCATAAGAACCAAAGGCCCATCGTAGAGGGCGTGAAGGTAGAAAGCGGAATCAAAATAGTGATGGGTTGCTACCCGCATTGCCTATTGATGTGATTCCTTACTCACTCAATCCTTTGACCGGCTTTTACGGCCTGCGCGGGAAGAAAAGCAGCCGGTATCCTAACTAATATTATAAATGCGAAAGTGAGTTTGTTTGTTTATTTGTTTGTTTGTTTGTTACACTTTCACGCCGTATCTACTGAACCGATCATCATGAAATTTTGTATACACATAGGTTAAGGTACTGAGAAGGACATAGGCTATATACCACGCGGGCGAAGCCGCGGGTAACAGCTAGTATTCTATGTTTTTTTCCGTTCTCCCAAACCAGCATGGAACATTTTTAATTTTATATTATTTGTTAGAAATCTGAATTGTTGTTGTGTTAGCTTCCTCAGAGGTGGAGGGCACCTCAACTATTGGTAAGATGAGATCATACAAAGGACGTTTTTACCTGTTTAGGACCGTAACACAGGTGTCAATCTATCTTAAAAGGGCATATCTTGAGTGACTGCTTGTTGATTTATCAGTGAGAACTGATAAAAACACACTTTCAACTCGTTTTAAGGGTTCCGTAGTAAACAAGGAACCCTTATAGTTTCGCCATGTCTGCCCGTCTGTCTGCGGTTTTAAAGTACTACAAAGCTATAATTTGGTATGGGTTTAATTTGGGTAAAAAAGTGGTAGAAAAAAATCTTAAAAAAAAATTTTTTTAGGGTTCTCTCCCATACTTGTAAAGTGGGAGTAAATTTTATTTTCTGTATTAACTCGTCGTTAAATAGGTCTTAAAAAATATTGTGAGGTTGAGAACATCATTTTTCGATTTAGGGATCCGTTTCCAAAATAGTTGCAAATTTTTGCTAAATGTAAGTTTCATACCCTCTTTTTGCTAAACGGTTATTTATGGATACGTGAAATAAAATACAGCAGTAGTATATGTATATACTGAAGTTCAAAGGAAAACTACTGATAGTTAGTACTCAGGCTGAGTACTAAGTACAAGCTAAAAAGTTATAGGCAACCAACTTATAAAATGTACTCGAAAATCTAAAATTTCATACAATTTTCATTGTTTGATGTTTTTGGTCGGTAAACTGTGAGGTGCGAGTGTGAACAGTGTGAACTCAAAGTTGTCATTCGCAACTACGAAATCCTACACTGCGCGTGGCTCGACACGCACTTGACCGGTTTTTATATTTATATGGGACACTGACCGTTTGCCCCTATGGCAGCCTCAGTTAGGGTGCTTAGGACCTTAGATTATATATATAAAGCCTAGATAGACTCTATTAGCCTAAAAGAGTAGAAAATTGTGTCGTACCCATAGTCTATGATGCAAACACATAGCTACCAATTTGACAGATATTGATGGCATTTTGACAGGACGCCTGTGCTAACACAAGCTGTCACGCACACAAGCATTGAAAAATTGGCCAGTTTTATAATCATTGAAATAAAGGCATGACGGAGTCTAGAGAGTATATAGTCAACGCTTAGGACTTGAGTATACACAGTGAAATATTGATAGTTTTGGATTTTTAACGCGTGATTCCCCCCGTCGTTTTGGACAACTTTCCTGAGGGACTTGATCTGGCGGCTAAATATTTTTGTATGAAAATGTATTTTTTTTTTAGTTTTTTAGCATTATTCTCATTGGAAAAGTTGTTTATATCAACCGGCTGAATCACCTCTCTAAGTGTCCAAATCAGTCATTATTTCAACCTTGTATTACTTTCTTTTTACAGTACTTATCGGATTTTATTATTTTATGAAAAAAATATTTTGCGTCATATCCTGTCTATATTTTTTTTTAAATAGATCAATTGTAGATTTGAAAACTAATGGTAGTATGAGGTTTATAATGAAGTAATTTAATTGAATTTGTTGATTGTATATCAAGATGGAAAAATATTTTATTAAGTGTTCGAGGTCTTGCTATCGTGTGTATTCTACATGGAATGTTTTTGTCGATTCAGTTTTTCAAAACTGCAAATCCCATATGCCTTATCAAACATCTTGTAGCTTTTTAAACATGAATGTGAACATTTTTAAGGCTCGTACATGCGCTAATGACCTTCAGGATATGGGCCGAGTTTTGAACCTTAGTTCCCCGTCAGAAAGTCAGCGGTCGACTGCCGCCGGTCGCCCGCGCGCTTTCAAAATATTAAATAACAAATTTAATATTAAAAAGAAGAATAATCTGTAAAATAAAAATTCCTCGGGAGAGTTTGTAGGTTGATTGGTATCGTATTGAACATAAAAATTGCGTTACTCAAAGACAAAGAGTTACGTAGTTAATGAATATTTGCAATAAAAATCGAAATACGCGGTACTTGTTTTTTTCTAAAAAAGTACGAACTTTAGAAAAAAGTCCTCCTCAGCAAGTAAAGATTAAAAACCATACAATATATGTTTTTTTTTTGTATTGTGCTTTATGTTCGACCATTTTTATAGAGGTTGAACATAGTGCGATGCGAGGTCTTAATTATATCCAAAGACATTCGCGAGGTCTACAGCTAAAGGACCAGATCGACGACTCCAACATCAGATCGATTGCGCATACAAAGTTCTTCATGACATCGTTGCAGCAACAGTGACACACCGAGAGTAAAAACATATCTCCTTTAAAAGAATATACTGTCATTGAGAGCTGACGAACAGCAACACGGTAAACAAGAGGATGCAGACGGCGAATCGAATGAAGAAGCTAAGCAAAGCAGCCTGTTTTTCCTTTCTTTTATATATTACACACCAAGTATAGTATCTATCTTCCCCATACTGATTTGATGCTGGTATTCGGTCGGTTCTAACTTCCTTTCTTTCCCCATCCTGGCTGCACCGCCCTACACTCCCATTCCTATCTACGTGCCCAACTGGTTTCTCGAGTAAGGATTCGTGATCCAAGGCGGAGGGTGGTAGGTGCGCTAGAAGTAACCTGACAAGCTCGAGTTCGTAAGCGCAGTTACGCACACTCCGTAGTGGACCTCCTTCCTACACTCTTGCAGCTTAACCGCTGGCTGGGCGGGCACAGAACTGAACTGAACTGAAGACATTCGCGAGGTCTACAGCTCATTGAGCAACTAGTTATATTATTGGCAGTAAACAAATCAGAGAGACTAACGTCTGTCTTGGTCGTTGACAATAATGAC
The DNA here is from genome assembly GCA_963082605.1 of Rhodophaea formosa. Classification (NCBI taxonomy): domain Eukaryota; kingdom Metazoa; phylum Arthropoda; class Insecta; order Lepidoptera; family Pyralidae; genus Rhodophaea; species Rhodophaea formosa. Next base: position 5,455,611 of record OY720229.1, on the reverse strand, counting down.
GTCATAATTATTGATATGAAATCTATAGATAATTCCATTGATAGTCTTTACTATATATATCTTATCGAACAAAGGTATTAAAAAAAATGTGTAAATGTGGAGGTTTTACTCGTATTCTCTGTTAACATATTGACAGCGGCGCGCGGGACTAAATATTATGTGGTTAAACAAATATATTTTATTCTAAAATTTTGAATTAACATTCTTTGAATTAACTTTAAATTTCGTATCCAAACGGTAAAAATAGGACCGTATTACTAACCCTAAGCTGTCTGTTGTCCGCGTCCGTCAGTCACAAGGCTGTATCTATAACTAACTATTAAGAGGGTTGCAAGAGGTAGTACCCGGTACTCTTACAAGAAAAATTGGTTATGAGCGTATTTTCCCCTTCGTGCCGTAAGTTCCCTTCTTGTAAGATTCTGACTCGCACTTGGTCGATTTTATATTTTTTTCCACTTGTTCAAGATTTAAAGATTTAATTCAGAAAATAGGCCGTCGGAGGCACACAGTTCACGTCATCTTATAATATAATCAAAGACAATATAATACTAACGTATAGACTGCCAACCTCATACAAACATATTGGACCAAATTAATGCGAAAGTAGCGAAAAGTAGGCGAATGTGTAGCCAAGTATGGCGGTGCGGACTACCGCCATCTAGTATCGAGTGACTGATTTAATCTGCGTTAGCCTAAAACTTACAAAAATTGAGGTGTAATTTTAAAATAAAAAGCCAAAAATATTGTTCTAATTATTCATAAGATATATTTTGTGAATAATGCTTTTATATTCTCATAATACGGAAGATACAATGTTGTGTAGCAATGAGTAGCGCCATCTATGCGAAAATCTCTGAGAAAATCTCTGCGTTAGATGGGACCACCTGATATAATAATGTAAAACCTTGTAATAAATTAGTCTAGATACAAACCAATGTATTTTATTTTCTTTTGTTTAACACCTTTTGTTATATCAAGTGTACTTGAATAAATAGAACGAAATGTGTGCATCCTTATGTAAATGTAGCAAGGTATAAATTTGCATAGCACGCGGTGTAATGTGTGGTTGATTAGTCTGTGATTGGGTCTTAATGTCTTTGCATTATCTAGATTGATATAATTGATTTATAGTACATTGATAAGATGGTTTACATCCGGTAGTTTCCGCGTTTTCGGTGTTTTATTTTTAAACTACAGAAAAGTCGAAGGAGGTTCTCAAGACGACGCGTATTTTTTTGTCATGATGATGACATAAAAAAATACGCAGACTACGTCCGCGTTCTTAGAGATGATGATATTCAGCTCGTTGGACATATCGCCCGAACGGGACACGTCATCATCATCATCAGGTCTTTGTTAATCTCCACTGCTGACATGACCCTCTCTGTACTACGTGAGCCATATATTAGCTAGCGCAGTCAGAGGATTCGGCCTACACTCTCCACGCTGGCCAGACCGGTTGAAGAGGTCTCTTTTATGTTTATAAGCTTGTTTTAACTTGTGTTTCCCAAGTCGCCTTCTACGATATCCACGTGGAGTCCATGGAGTGGTCCTACTCTGCCGGGAACCACACGGCTAATGAAAAATGTATGACCGCGCATAACTTATAACAGAGTAGTACGATTTTGATAATTTTTTATTGGAAAGGGTATGTTCCCGAAGTTGGTCCCATATAAATTTAGAAATTAAACTCCAGCGCTAAGGGTCGGAAAACAAGGGATGATTGATTCATTGCTTTTGAGTGTATTTCGGAGGTTTAATTTTATTGTTTTTTTTTTTTATTTGTTGTTTATATTCCCGGAATATATACACGGAAGGTCCCGGGATCGATCCCCGGTCAGATCATGGGTCTTGGATGTTTATCTATGTATATAAGTATTTATTATAAAAATAGTATCGTTGAGTTAGTATCCCATAACACAAGTCTCGAACTTACTTTGGGGCTAGCTCAATCTGTGTGATTTGTCCGTATTTATTTATTTATATTGAGTGCGATCATTTCAAACAGGTTGTCCTTATATTTAACATCATTCATCATCAGTCAACTTTTTCCTTCCCCTGTTTAATTGATGAAATAATTGCAGATTATTTTATGAATAATTACAATTATGAATTATAATACAATGCATTATGTAACTTACAACACTGAATAATGATTATAGGTATATTTCAATTAACATTATTATTTTTAATTTCTATATACAGCGTGTGAATCAATCCTCGATATTCCCATGCAGGGGTGACTCAGCCCGTCAAAATGAACAACTTTTACCATGAGACTAATGCTACAAAGTACAAACTCAAAAAATATGTTGACATTTTCATACAAAAGTGTTAGGCTGCCTGGCAGTTCGTCTGAAAATGTTTAAGGTTTTTGAGTTCCCAGCACTACAACGGGACCATGAAACACAAAACAGACATACTTATAATAATGACATCTGGTGGGTCAGTCGAGTAAAAATAAGTTTTATCAATTGGTGCTACATGAAAACAAGATGTAAACTTTCAGAAATATCATTTTTATACAACAGTGACATATACTATCATCACTTCGTGTAGGTGACACGGTCAGTCAACCATGCACACCCTGGTATCAGAGTTCTTCGGAACCGCCTCTCGGCCTCTGACGTGGTTCCGTTAACGACTACCGGCTTAACGTGCCTTCCGAAGTACGGAATCATCTTTCTTATCAGACAATCAGGTGATTCATGCCTGCAATGTCCTAACCAAACTGGAAACAACTTAAAAAAGTATGCTTCCCGTTGGAATCGAACCCACGACCCCCGGGTCAACAAGGCAAACGCCATACGGAGGTTGTTACATATACTATTTAACAAGGCTCTAGCGTATCCGATAATTTTCGTTGAAAAAGATTAATAAAAATTTCTCTAGCAGCAGTGCGTACTTTTTGTGATGGGGTAAAAATGTTAAACTCGCGACCGTGACCGACAGATTCGTCACGTGGAAAATTCGTAAGACGGCACAGGGCGCTTTCGCGAATGTGCGTGTGTGTTTGTGTTACAGCGTGCAACCCGTTGACTTTTTTTTATTTTAATATCGAACAACCTGTATAACGCTATTGTTTTTTGTTCCAGATAAAATCAACAGCCCTATGACGCGGGTCCAGAGTCACTGAACGGAACTAGACACACATACACCATGTCCTCCAAAGCTATATACGAGGCGACAGGCAAAGACCTCATCACTAGGTAAGAATGTTTCTATTACTAAAATTCATCATCATTTCAGCTGTAAGAACTGGCAGATTTTCTAGAATAGAATAGGCAATAGGCAGATTTTCTAGCCACCAATAGTTCTACTTCCATGCCTGTAATGGCGGGAAGCACAAATAAATGCCGCACCGTACTGCAGGCGCTCATCTGTTCGCCCCTTCAGGCTATGCATGCAAATCACGGCCCATAAGGCATACGAGAGTTTGCTGTCTCTCTCAAGTCCTGCGCACACAGGCAAATCCGAAGTGCGTTCCTTTTGGGGGCTCCGTGAACATATAGGCCTAGCAGGTTTAGGGCTGGTGAAATATCAAAAGCTCACTTGGAGCTAGATGCGTAGTCCATTCAAATAAAAAGCCGCGGGCGCTCCTCAGTTCGGCCCTTCAGGCTATGCATGCAAACCGCAGCCAATCAGGCATATGAAAGTTTGCTGCCCCTCTAAGCCCTGCGCACACAGGCAACGCCGAAAGCCGAGGTCCATCCCTCCTGGGGCCCTTTGCCTGCTAAGCGTACATCACGTTCGCTTAGCAGGTTTAGGGCACTCTGCCTTCACTTCGAAGGTCCGGTGAAGTATCAAAAGCTCACTTGGCGTGGAGCTTCTAGCTGCGTAGTCCATTGAAATATAAACCGCGGGCGCTCCTCAGTTCGGCCCTTCAGGGCATGCATGCAAATCGTGGCCCATCAGGCATTTGAGAGCTGTCTCTCTAAGCCCTGCACACCCAGGCAACTCGACCAAGCCAGTTCGGTGGCGGGCGTTCAACGCCCCGCGCGCCTCTCGCTGCCCCCGCACACGTCCAGACACCCACACATAGCCGCAAGCGATTTTACGTGAACACGTGCTTAAGTGTCCTTTCTCTTTGCGTAGTGAATGTTCTTTGCTGGTGGCGAGCATTTCTTAAACCCTATTGCTTCGTATTTCAAAGTCAGTCGTGTTGTTCCAGGCACATAGCCGCCGGCACAGCGCTGGTGCCATGCCGCTTCGCCAGCTTCGAGCAGAGCACGGTGTGGGAGGACGAGGTCGGCAAGAACCCGTGGCTCACCAAGGACGTAAGTAATTAAAAAAATCTCAATGTATTAATGTCTTTTCCCCATGTTTTATTCCCCAAATGTCATTTTACTCAAATGTCTTTTTCCCTAAAAAAAATCGCAAAAATATAACATCTCGCCTCTTCGCGGCAACGGGAGACCCAAATATGTACAACTTAAACTACTCGTTTGTTTTAATGAATAGTTTTTCCCCATATGTCTATTCCCCAAATGTCCTTTTCTTCCTAAAGCATCTTCTCATTTTGCTAAATGAGAAGGTACATTAGGGGGAAAGTTGAATTATAAAATTGTAGAAGTGACCCGTTTCTTCTACCTAAACTTATCATTAGCCCAGAGCCAAAACTACCAAATGTACGTACAGGATTAGTTGTAAAATACCTTCGGTTCGGACGCCATGTTTAGTATTTATGCTGTGAACTGTAAAGTTCGCCAAAGTTTTTACTGCTGATCACCAGCTTTATACAGTGTATTCTTGTAGCTATGAATATGTTTTGGGGTTCTTTTAAAAATAAACACCCATTTATTTCCATATATTATTAGGTACACTTCCATTAAATATACATTCATATCCTTGCGAGGTAGACAGAGCCGAAGGTCATAAGAACCAAAAACCGTGTTTAGAAGACGAAGAAGAAGAAGACCTCGTTTAGCGTGTTAGTGGGCGTTAAGGTGGCAAACGGAATTACAATAGTGATGGGTTGCTAAACGCATTGCCTTTTGACGTGATTCTTTACATTTTCGAACGATAGATTATAGTATTATTATTTTTTTAATTAAAGCGAACAAGTATAGCCCGTGGTTTAATTAACTAGGTACTCTTTTTATAGGGTTCCGTAGTAAAGTAGGAACCCTTATAGTTTCGCCATGTCTGTCTGTCTGTCCGTCCGCGGTTTTACTCAGAGACTATAAGTACTAGAAAGCTGTAATTTGGTATGGGTATGTATATCAATCATGGCAAAAAAGTGGTAGAAAAAAATCTTGAAAAAATTTAATTTGAGGTAGCTCCCATACTAGTAAAGAGGGAGTAGTATTTTTTTTTCTTTACAAACCCATCGTGTTGTGTATTGTTAAACAGGTCTTTAAAAAATATTGTGAGGTTGAGAGCACCATTTTTCGATTTAGGGATCCGTTACCGAAATATTTGGTTATAAGTGCAAATTTTTGTAAGAGGTAAGTGTCCCCCCCTCTATCTGCTAAAAGGTTATATATAAATACGTGAAAAAAATTACAGCAGTAGTATACATACTGGAGTTAAAAGGAATACTATCAGAGCTGAGTACTAAGTACAAACTCAAAAGCTATAGGCAACCGACTTATAAAATTTACTCGAAAATGTAAAATTTCATACAATTTTCATTGTTAGATGTTTTTGGTCGATAAACTGTGAGGTGCGAGTGTGAACAGTGTGAACTCAAAGTTGTCATTTGCAACTACGGAACCCTACACTGCGCGTGGCTCGACACGCACTTAGCCGGTTTTTTACACATTGTATACCATTAATTATCATATGTTTTACAGCAACTGGTCGTAAAACCCGACCAGCTGATCAAGCGGCGAGGCAAGCTGGGCCTAGTCGGCGTAAACAAAAACGCGAATGAGGTTCGTCGCTGGCTGGCGGAGTACATGGGCAAGGAACAACAGGTCGGCGCGTGCGTTGGCAAGCTGAGGCACTTCATCGTCGAGCCGTTCGTTAGACACGAACAGGTAAGTGAAAAAAAACTAGTGGGTATTGACGACCAAACAGGGTTTCATTCTTTAAGACGCTCTCTTGTTGGTAATATTAGGCAGTGAATATAGCGATACTAATGCATAAGTTTACCCTGGTCGGCATTGATGACTAAATCATGGTTGCATCCGTTAAAAGACTCTGACTAGTGTCTAATAGCAAGCAGTGAATATAGTAATAGCGATGCACAAGTTTACACTGGTTGGCATTTCCCACTAAAAAGAGGGGTAATATTTATTTTTTGTTCTTTCAGAATGAGGAGATGTACCTGTGCATCCAGTCCGGCCGTCGCAGCGACACCATCCTCTTCCACCACCAGGGCGGCGTTGACGTCGGCGATGTCGACGCGTTGGCTGTCAGGCTTGAGGTAACTACCTTCTAAATTATATAGTAAGCGTAATATAAAAAAATTATACAGTTTATTCAGGGTACTTAGAAGAAGTCCTTCGTACCCTGATTGTAATAGTAAGACTGTGTAATTTTTTTATATACGATATTTACCCTTATTGCTCACATAATAGAAAGCATAATTCTGTGCAAAGATTTTTAACATAGAAAGTGGCGGAAATACTACAGGTTGGTGTCTTGCGTGCATTGGTGACGACTAAACATGGTTTCATTCTTTATGACGCTCTGACTTGGGTCTAAAATCAAGCAGCGAATATAGTGATAGCAATGAATATTGGTCGGCATTTCCGACTAAATCAATTTTAGTCATAAAACAGACTGATTTCATAATGGTCATGGCTGAAGGTCGAAACAAGTCGTCTCTTTCGTATTAGCATAAGAGTTTTATGTCTCTATAATTGTGTTCATATTTTCTAATTATGTATTATTCTTGTGTTTTGATGCCAAATAAACGATTTTTCTTTCTTCACAATTAATGGATTGAAATTAATTAAATACAGAGTATTTCTAAGATAGCTTTAAATAGATAAGAAACAGTCGGAATGTCTTTCCTAGGCTGTTTGCGTCTGGTATGTCGCTGTGTAGCTGTGTTAGTCCTAATAGTGTGTAAAGGTCATAGCTCACTTACACGACTCTGCTCCAACACCGCTCCCACCCAACACGGCTCTAAAATAATACGATTGATCGCGGTCCACGCACCGACAGCTAGCAGGCACCCAGCAGCTTGGTAGATAATTCGTAAATGGCTTACCCCGGTGTTCCGCGGCGACTGTTAGCAGTCAGCTTGTACCCAGCGCGTGGACAGCGAGGTGGCAACTACCGACCAGTCTGATAGCGGTGTGTCTGCTAATTTATGTTACCACTATAAAATATATCTAACGGCCACGACCTAAAGCTCATATTTGAATGTTATTACATTTGTCGGGTGGGAGCGGTGTTGTATAAGTGGGCTATGACCTTTAGACACTCATGTTTATGGAAGAGATGTACTGCGACACCATCTTCCACCACCAGAGCGGAGTTGACGTCGGCGATGTCGACGCGTTAGCTGTCAGGCTTTAGGTAACCCCTCATTATCAGGTCTTTGTTAGTCTCCACTTAAGGAGCACGACCCTTTATGTACTATCAGAGCCATATATCAGCCAGAGCAGTCAGAGGATTTGGCCTACACCCATTTACATCATCATCCTCATCGGGTCTTTTCTAGTCTCCACTGCAGGAGCACGACCCTCTCTGTACTACCAGAGCCATATATCAGCCAGAGCAGTCAGAGGATTTCGCCTACACTCTCCATGCTACAGAGACTTGTTGCAGAGGTCTCTTTGATTTTTACAAGCTTGGTTTAGCCTTTGTTTCCTAAGTAGCCTTCTATGACATCCACGGGAAGACTTGAAGTGGTACTCTGATCTGCCGGGAACCACACGGCTAGTCAATGTACAATATGTAAACAAAATCCTAAAGTCGAGAACCTCGAGAACCCGAGACTAAAAAAGACCTGCTGATGATGATGATATTGAAGATAGGTATATCTTTAATTACATGTTTTCATTTCGTTTCCAGGTGCCCGTAGACACATTCCCCTCTGGAGAGGAGATCGAGCGCGTGCTGCTCAAAAACGTCAAGTCAGCCTCCGTAAAGAGGTGAGTTGTTTCTTTTTTTAGGGTTGCGTAGTTAACAAGGAAACTGGTTTCGCCATTGGACCCTTTGGGACCGACGGGACCCTACAGTACCGATGAGATCCATTGGGCCTTATGGGATAGATGTTACCCATGGGGACCCTATGAAGTCAGGTCAACTTCGCTATTTTGTACGCGCGTATTATGTAATGTAGTCATTTCGTAAAAACTGAAAAGAAGTCACATACTTTCGGCCCCTCCCCCCCAGGAGTAGCACAAGGTGAAGATAGTTGCAAACTTGGGGGTAAAAATTCTCAGGGGTTTATACAACATACAAAAAAATTGCCGTTAAATATGGTTGCATATTTTGTGTCGATATTGACTGGCGAAAAATAAAAATATATTTTATTTTTATTACGATCGTAAACTGCGAAATCTACAATTAGCTTTACGTTGCCAACCATATTAAAAAACTATTAGTTAGGTACGTCAAATAGGATACGAGCTCCGTGGCGCAGCAGTCAAACCGCCGGCCTGTGACGCGGATGGTCCCGGGTTCGATCCCCGGTCAAGATGAAAAACTATCTTTTTGAGATTGACCTGGGTCTTGGATGTTTATCTATATATGTATTTGTTATAAAATATAGTATCGTTGAGTTAGTATCCCATAACACGTCTTATTTAAGAACTAACTTTGGCGCTAGCTCAATCTGTGTGATTTGTCCGTATAAATAAATAAATATATACGGACAAATCACACAGATTGAGCTAGCCCCAAAGTAAGCTCGAGACTTGTGCTATGGGATACCAACTCTACAATACTACCTATATATTTTGTTTTAGATACTTCTATAAATAAACATCTAAGACCCAGACCAGGGATCGAACCTGGGTCCATCCGTGTCGCAGGCAGGCGTGTTAACCGCTGCGCCACGGAGCTCGTCAAATAAAATAAAGGCATGACGGTGTCTAGTTGTCTTAAATTTATGTTAAAGCGATCGATACGTTATTAATGAATTCTTTTCATTTTCCAGAATACTGACAGTGTTCATCCACTCACTGTACAAAGTGTATGTAGACCTTCACTTCACATACATGGAGATCAACCCTATCGTGGTCACCAACGAGAGAATATACCTCCTCGACTTGGCTGCTAAGCTGGACCAGACTGCTGACTTCATTTGCGCCAAGAACTGGGGTGAAATCGAGTTCCCACCCCCGTTTGGAAGGGATGCTTACCCTGAAGAAGCGCATATAGCTGATTTGGACGCGAAGAGTGGTGCTAGCTTGAAGGTCAGTGTCATTATCATCAGGTCTTTTTGGTCTCCACTGCAGGAGCTTGACCCTCTCTGTACTACTAGAGCTATATATTAGCCAGAGCAGTCAGAGGATTTGACTTTTACTCTCCACGCTGGCCAGACGAGGTGAAGTCTCTTTGATGTTTATAAGCTTTGTTTAGCTTGTGTTTACTAAGTCGCCTAAGACTTGAAGTGGTCCTATTCTACTCTGCCGGCAACCACACGGCATGAAGGTGAGTATGTTAGTGGCCAAATCTACTCTCAAATAACCTGCTAGACCTGGCTGTACAAAGTGTACGTAGATCTCCACTTCACATACATGGAGATTAACCCCATCGTGGTCACGAACGAGCGGATATACCTCCTCGACCTGGCTGCTAAGCTGGACCAGACCGCTGACTTCATTTGCGCCAAGAACTGGGGTGAAATCGAGTTCCCACCCCCGTTTGGAAGGGATGCTTACCCTGAGGAGGCGCATATAGCTGATTTGGACGCGAAGAGTGGTGCTAGCTTGAAGGTCAGTGTCATCATCAGGTCTTTTCAGTCTCCACTGCAGGAGCATGACCCTCCCTGGGCTACCAGAGCCATATATTAGCTACAGCAGTCAGAGGATTTGGCCACACGGGTTGGAAACATCTCATTACAGCCTTGTTAAGGTAGTATTTCCTAAGTCTTATACGACATCCACGGGAAGACTTGGAGTGGTCCTATTCTACTCTGCCGGGAACCACACGGCATGTAGGTGTGTTGGTGCCAAATCTAGTCTCCAATAATCTCCTAGACCTGGCTGCTAAGCTAGACCAGACTGCTGACTTCATCTGTGCTAAGAACTGGGGGGAAATTGACTTCCGACCCCCGATTGGAAGGGATGCCTACCCTGAGGAGGCGCATATCGCTGATTTGGACGCTAAAAGTGGTGCTAGCTGGAAGGTCAGTGTCATTATCATCAGGTCTTTTTGGTCTTTACTACAGGAGCTTGACCTTCTCTGTACTACCAGAGCCATATATTAGCCGGAGCAGCCAGAGGATTTGGCCGAACGGGTTGGAGAGATTCTTTGATGCTTTGTTAAGCTAGTATTTCCTTTTACGAAATCCACGGGAAGACTTGGAGTGGTCCTATTCTACTCGGCCGGGAACCACACGGCATGTAGGTGTGTTGGTGGCTAAATCTACCTCTTCGTCTTGGCTGCTAATTTGGACCAGACTGCTGACTTCATCTGTGCTAAGAACTGAGGGGAAAGGAAAATTGACTTCCCACCCCCGTTTGGAAGGGATGCCTACCCTGAGGAGGCGCATATCGCTGATTTGGACGCTAAGAGTGGTGCTAGCTTGAAGGTCAGTGTCATTATCATCAGGTCTTTTTGGTCTTTACTGCAGGAGCATGACCTCTCTGTGATACCAGAGCAATATATTAGCCAGAGCATTCAGAGGATTTTATGTACACTCTCCACGCTGGCTTTTGTTTAGCTCGTTTTTCCTAAGTCACCTTCTAAGACATCCTCGGGAAGACTTGGAGTGGTCCTATTCTACTCTGCCGGGAACCACACGGCATGTAGGTGTGTTGGTGGCCAAATCTAGTCTCCAATAACCCCCTAGACCTGGCTGCTAAGCTGGGCCAGACTGCTGACTTCATCTGTGCTAAAAACTGGGGGGAAATTGACTTCCAACCCCCGTTTGGAAGGAAAGCCTACCCTGAGGAGGCGCATATCGCTGATTTGGACGCGAACAGTGGTGCTAGCTTGAAGGTAACTAAATCGGTTGTGCCATCGTTTCCCCGAGAGACAAAAACATGAGGTTCTTCAAAAAAGGTGACAAAGTTGCAATCCTGGTATTGCAGGAGCCCGTTTGCCTACTCAGTAAAATAAAAAAAAAAAACTTATTTTTCAGTAAGAAAATTGTTTTCTTCGTCTTTAAGAGTCGCCTGGAAGCGCATGTCTCCATACAAACGGAAAAAGGGAATTGTGGCAATATTTGATAATTTAGGAGTAAAATTAAGCATTTAATCAATTAATCTCATTATAATCTACGTACGTTCCTATACAGCTTGGTTAAAATACCAATGGTTTGAGAATTACATGCCTTTTCAAATTTGTATGGAAATCTTGAGAGGCGTATAATTCTCAAACTATTGATAATTTAACCAAACTTAATATTTAAAAAAAAAAACCCTTTTTTCGTTTGTATGGAGACATGCGCGTCCAGGCGACTCTTAAGTTGTTAAACTTTTAAATGTCTTCTGTACCATCTTTAACAAACAATTACTATAATTTTGTACAAGGGCGTAACCAGGTATGGGCAAGGCCGCTGCCAACCACTTTTTTTATTTTATTTATGTAAGCAACTGCTGAGTATTATTTCGAGCTCATCATCGTCCTACTGCTAGGCAAATACCTCCTTCAATTCAGTTCAATTCTGTTCAATTTATGTTTTTATTTTATTTAGTAAACGTAATATTTTCGTGTTCCAGTTGACAATCCTGAATAAATCCGGCCGAATCTGGACCATGGTGGCCGGTGGCGGCGCCTCTGTCGTCTACACCGACACTATCTGTGCACTGGGTAAGTTTATTTCATTGATTCACTTCATTTCTTTAGACGAGCTCCGTGGCGCAGCGGAAATAAATATAGGAAAAATAAATCCACGTGGGCAGGAATAGAACTGATCTAGCTGATTGGTAGCTATATTAAATATTTAGTTTACCGATTATATGTTCATAATAAAAATTGCTATAAAATAATGGAAAATATTATGGTAAAATTATATTAAATATTTTATTTACCGATTATATGTTCATAATAAAAATTGCTATAAAATAATGGAAAATATTATGGTAAAATCAATTTTTTAGATTTTCTTTCTTTTAATAAGGAGCATTAAGAGCAAATTACAGCGAGAGAAGCCCGAAACTTCTACTAGCAGTAATTTTGTATAGGTATTGTTTTTAAAATTGAAATCTGATTATAAACATCAATATGCCTTATCCGGTCGTATGTACGAAACTAAAACCAAACTACGTTTGTATGGGACTCTTAAGGATGCGCTAGTCGGGAACTCGAACTCGTCAGCGCACGTGGCTAAAATGCGTGCTATTTCGCTGAGAAAGGGATAGACTCGGTTTTGAACAGTGCGGAACTATTTACACTGATGTATAAGCACATCGGAACAACAGTCTAGTGTGTGCAAACACAAATATTGTTGAAAATCTAAATCTTCGTCGTCTAAAAATTCGCGAGTATGCGTTTGGGAGAAGTGTTCTTGTGATAAAACAGCTGAATGTTTTTATTAAAAGTAAAATAATTTATATTTTTTAATAACCAAACTATGCTTGTATGAATTTTGTTTTAGAGATTTTATACTCCTTCCGGTATTTAATTGTGCCCAAAGATGCGTTAAAATTACGTGTTAAAACTGAATGTTTTGAGACTCATAACTTTTAAAGTACTTATAATTTTACAATTATGATTCCATACAAGCATAGATAACGACAAAACAAATCGATAGAATTAAAAACTTTAAACAGACGATACCGAACAACGGAGTCATCACCCTACAGAATTTGTATGGCGAAACACCTGACTAGCGCACCCTTAAGATAACGTAACGAATCGATATCAAATTTAAAGTATCTATAACAGTATATTCAGATCAACATTAGTTACATTTGATACTATCCTATGCTAATCCTAACCAATATTATAAATTTGAAAGTGAGTTTGTTTGTTTGTTACGTTTTCACGTCCTTTCTACTGAACCGATCAACATGAAATTTTGCATACACCACAGGTTAGGGTACTGAAAAGGACATAGGCTATATATCACGTAAGTTATATATTTAATCTCAACACCAATCCGATCCCGTACTTTTACGGCTGGTGGTATACCATGTTACATTTTAAACGTTGCTTTTTGTTTGATAGGTGGCGCCGCTGAGCTGGCCAACTATGGAGAGTACTCCGGAGCCCCCACCGAAGGGCAGACCGCTGACTACGCCAAAACCATCTTCAGTCTCATGTGTAGAGAGAAACACCCCAACGGCAAGGTAAAATACGTGTTCATTGGGCGTATAGCAGGAAAAAAAGAATCTAAATAGGCATGGGTTGCTAGCCGCGTCGCCTATTGATATGATTTTATTTTATTAATTATGAAAACCAACAACGTAACAAAAAGTCTTATGCTATAGTTTATCTAAAAAGTAAGGACAATTATAGGTTTCCCAGTTTAACAACTTATTAATAAGTGGTATGTTGCAGAAAGTAAACAATAATCCAATTACAAGGCATAATTATGATCTTAAACATTTCTCTATTTTCTCTATTTTTTTTTATTAACTTTTTTTTCCTTATGATTCCTTAGATTTTTGCCCAAAAGCATTCTAGATCTTTCTTCATAATATTTTTAAAGCAAACTTTTAAAACTTAATTTCGTATAGCCTTAATTAGTGCTTCTCCAGTCTAAGACTTAATTTAATTAAAAAAAGTCATTATGATAGTAGAATTCCTCATAGCTAGACCCAAAAAAAAAGAATTTATTTACAAAAACACTCAATAATTTCTCAGGTGCTAATCATCGGAGGTGGTATCGCCAACTTCACCAACGTGGCTGACACCTTCCGCGGCATCATCACCGCCATGGAGACCTACAAGGATGCTCTGATTCAGTACAACATCACCATCTTCGTCAGAAGAGGGGGGCCCAACTATCAGGAGGGGCTGAGGTGTGTATTATCATCATCATCATCATAATCAGTTTCCACTGCAGGAGCAAATGCCAAAGCAGGGGCAGGGTAACTCTGTACTACCAGAGCTATGTATTAGACTAACTACCGGGTTGAGGTGTGTATCTTTAATCATCATCATCATCATCAGGTTTTCCTAGTCTCTTTACAATCTTCGTGAGGAGAAAGGGGCCCAACTACCAGGAGGGGCTGAGGTGTGTATAATCATCATCATCATCATCAGGTCTTTGTTAGTCTCCATTGCATGAGCACGACCCTCTCTGTACTAACAGAGCCATATAATAGCCAGAGCAGTCATAGGATGTTTTTAAGCTTTTAGCTTTGTTTAGCTTGTGTGTCCCTAAGTCGCCTTCTACGACATCTACGGGAAGACTTGAAGTGGACCTATCCTACTCTCCGGGAGCAACATTATTCAAACGTCGATTTTCTATGATATTAATTTATTTATGTATCTTCTCCAGACAAATGCGCGAAGTGGGCCACCGGCTGCGCATCCCGCTGTACGTGTTCGGGCCCGAGGCCAACATGACGGCCATCGTGGGCCTCGCGCTGGGCCACACGCCCATCCCCAAGGAGCATCAGCTGGACTACGCGCCCGCTCAGCTGCCCAAACCTGAAGCTGCTGTAAGTACCGTCTAGGTCCACTGCTGAACAACCCGAGGCCATCGTAGGCTTCGCGCTGGGCCACACGCCCATCCTCAAGGAACACCAACTGAAGCCGCTGTGAGTACTTGTGTCTCAGCCGCCCAAGGCCACTGCTGGACATCCCGAGGCCATCGTGGGCCTCGCGCTGGGCCACACGCCCATCCCCAAGGAGCATCAGCTGGACTACGCGCCCGCCCAGCTGCCTAAGCCTGAAGCCACTGTGAGTACTTGTATCTCAGCCGTCCAGGCCCACTGCTGGACAGCCGGAGGTTATCGTGGGTCTCGCGCTGGGCCACACGCCCAACCCCAAGGAACACCAGCTGGACTACGCGCCCGCTCAGCTGCCCAATCCTGAAGCTGCTGTGAGTACTTGTACACTTATACAACGTGTTATTAAAAAGCGCAAAACTTAAAATTAGTTTGTACAGAATCGAGAGTAGAATCGATTCCACAAATAAATTACTACGGACCCCTAAAAATAGGGGTCATATTTTAACCAAAAAAATATATCCTTAATCATTACTCAATTATGCGGCGGCACGCGAAGCGGCAACGTCGCGTCGCCCTAGATCGCGCGTAATTACCATAGACTTTTTAATTTGAAACATAAACATGAAATAAAAAAATGAAAATCCATGAAGTTAAATTTAATTATTAATATATATAATTATTTTATAATAAAAATAAATTGGGGTGTCTGAGGTTTTGCGCTTTTTCATTAACACGTTGTTTTATAACTAGAAGTCCGCCTAGGCTTCGCCCGTGGTACATACCTAGCCTATGCCACTCAGGGTTAACGTTCCTATCCAACGGTGAAAGAATTTTGAAATTTCAGGTATGTCCATATTAATATAATGATGCAGTTTATTGACCCCGAATCAATCTACCTATTCCTATCACAAGCTTTCATGAACAATTTGAAATATTTTTCAAAAGCTTGAAAAATATCCTATTTACCCGTTATGCATATAAGTAGAAAACTTCAATTTTTCTTCTTTCTTCCACAGCCAAAAGTCAACTTGGAGATACCAGAGCTGAACAACAAACTGCTCGACCTGGTCTGCTCGCAGGCGCCCACCAAGATGGACCTAGGCCAACAGCTGGCCACCATCAAGCCTTTGTTCACCGACAGGACCAAGGCCATCATTTGGGGCATGCAGAACAGAGCTATACAGGTAAATATCTATATAAAGAGTTATAAGATAAAGTGGTTTGACCTGAAATGCTCATAGGCGCTTACCAAGATGGACTTAGGCCAACAGCTGGCCACCATCAAGCCTTTGTTCACCGACAGGACCAAGGCCATCATCTGGGGCATGCAGAACAGGGCCATACAGGTTAATGTCCTTGAAAAATTTGCAGAAAGACTTAGCATACTTGTAGACGCCCACCAAGATGGACTTAGGCCAACAGCTAGCCACCATCAATTCTTTATTCTCTGACAGGACCAAGGCCATCATCTGGGGCATGCAGAACATAGCTATACAGGTAAATAAATATCCTTGAAAAATAAGTAGATTGATCTAAGGTAATGGTAAATATTCTTGAAAAGCATGCAGAAACACTAAGCATACTTGTGGACGCTCATCAAGATAGGCTAAAGCCAACAGCTGGCCACCATCAAGCCTTCACGGATAGGACCAACGCCATCATCTGGGGCTATGCAGAACAGACCTATACAGGTAAAGACTCTTGAACATCAAGTGGATAGACCTAGCATAGTCGTAAACGCTCATCATGATGGTCTTAGGCCAACTGTTCGCCACCACTTAGTTGTTATTAACCGACTGGACTTGCCGGCTGGCCGGGGATCGAAACCGCAGGGCATCAGGGTTGGATCCCTTGCCAGCTCATGATGGAAAACATCTTTGGGTCGGCCTTTTGACCTGGGTCTTGTTGGATAAAATATACAGGCTGATTGTGAACCTATGTGGTACATTCAATCGCAGTACAGAATTGCAAGAAAATAAAACGAAAAACCTTATTTAGATCATCCATACAAAGTCACCGATCAGCTGCGCGAATTTCTATGGGAATTCTAATTTTATTTTTGGTTTTTCATATTTTCTTCTTACAATTTTGTATTTCATCAGGGATTCTGGTTCCAGATTTTAGTATAGCTCATAGGTTCAAAATCAACCTATAATATCGTTGGGTTAGTATCTTACGATACAAGTTCCCTTTCTAGCTAAATCTTTGTTGTCACTAAATATTGATATGTATAAAACGCTGTTTGTAAAGCACTACATTAGTGGGTATAGTTTGCGCCAAACTTTATTGCGAGTCGGGTATTAGCTGCTCACTGCTTGTACGCGCCCCGCCTCCCCGCGCGCGCCCCGCTACACTTAATATAGTGCACTGCGATAAGACTCGCGCGATGTTCGGAGTCGCAAGTTTGGCGCGGCCTGAACAACCGGGTAGGGAACTCCCGTAGGGGAACGGTATTCTCTGGCGAAAACATAAGCCCATAACCTAAATAGAAGCAGTAAAGGTCAACCAGAATAATATGATACCACGCCATCTTGCGGTTAAAATGCGCAACTTTTACTTCAAAATATTGATTACTAGCTTCGCCCGCGGCTTCGCTTGTGTTAGTGCCGATCTCTCGGGAATAGTACTTTTCTCCGAAAAGAAATGTAGCCCATGTCCTTCTCCGTACTTCAGACAACCCGTATGCAAAATTTCATGATGATCGGTTCAGTAGATAAAGCGTGAAAGCGTAATAAACAAACTCACTTTCGCATTTATACTATTAGTTGGGATTGGGATTAGTCAATGTCCAGTGGCGCCATAGTAACAGGTAACGTATTTCCTGGTTCGCTCTTCCATGAGGGTTTTCTGAAATTCTCACCACTAGATGGCAGCACTGGCATCTATCTCGATAAGCCGCTGTCACTGGCTAATATTTGAAAAGCAGCAACAACTGACATCATCATCAGGTCTTGCTCAGTCTCCACTGCAGGAGCACGACCCTCTCTGTACTGGTACCAGTGCAGTCAGAGGATTTAGCCTACACTTTCCACGCTGGCCAGACGGTTTGGAGAGCTATCTTTGATGTTCATAAGCTTTGTTTAGCTTGTGTTTCCCAAGTCGCCTTCTACGACATCCACGGGAGGACTTGAGGTGGTCCTATTCTACTCTGCCGGGAACCACACAGCGGACAACTGACATATTGCGGCCCAATCACTTCCCGGACCTGACGCCTCTTCCTTTCCAACCCGACTAGCGTGGAGAGTGTAGGCCAAATTCTCTCTGGCTAATAAATAATAATAATTCGTGTAGGTGACACGGTCAGTCGACCATGCACACCCTGGTGTCAGAGTTCTTCGGAGCCGGCTCTCGGCCTCTGACGTGGTTCCTTTAACGACTACCAGATGGCAGTCGGGACCAACGGCTTAACGTGCCTTCTGAAGCACGGAAATATCTTTCTTATCAGACAATCAGGTGATTCAAGCCTGTAATGTCCTAACTAAACTGGAAACAACTTAACAAAGAATCGAACCCACGACCCCCGGGTCAATAAGGCAAACGCCTAAATCACTGGACCACAGAGTCTTAGTGAAGAGTGGAGACTAAGACCTGATGATGATGATGAAGATGACCCTACGCCTGAGTGCTGCCGCCTAGTTCAGACCACCCTCATTTTGCAGTGGGTGTACGGTATGTTCGGCCAGCCGGCGACCTACGAGCCCCTCTTCTCCAATACCACGAAAGCTATCATATGGGGCATGCAGAATAGAGCCATACAGGTAAAGGATGACCAAAACATGATTGGAACTATTCTTTTTTTTGTCTCTATCTGTTCTCTCTTACTTTCTCTTTCCTTTACACTTACCTTTGCAATATGTAGTAAAGAAATCGGTTTAAGAGATTATACCGAATTCTTCACTACATATTATAAAACAAAGTTATAAAACACGTCGAGCTCCGTGGCGTAGTGGTCAACACGCCAGCCTGCGACACGGAGGTCCCGGGTTCGATCCCCGGTCAGGTCAAGATGGAAAATGATCTTTTTCAGATTGACCTGGGTCTTGGATGTATATCTATATATGTATCTATTATAAAATATAGTATCGTTGAGTTAGTATCCCATAATACAAGTCTCGAACTTACTTTGGGGCTAGCTCAATCTGTGTGATTTGTCCGTATAAAAAAAAAAGTTCTGCCGCGTCTGTCTGTTCGCGATAAACTCAAAAAGTACTGCACGGATTTTCATGTGGTTTTCACCAATAGATAGAGTGATTAATGAGGAAGATTTATAGGTATACTACATGCCCGGGCGCAGTTGGGGAGGGCTGCTAGGTTGATCAATAAAGTTGCAGAAAAAGATCACCAGCTTTCTGTCTTAATAGTCCTTATCTGCTCATATAATAGTATAGAATAATAAGTATAGTCCCAGTCCTCTTAGAGGCATGTAACATCCTCGTCTTCATCATCACTTACCATCAGGTGAGATGGGAGAGAAATGCCTAATTCAATAATTAATTAAAAAAAAACCGGCCAAGTGCGTGTCGGGCCACGCGCTGTGTAGGGTTCCGTAGTTGCAAATGACAACTTTGAGTACACCTTGTTAACACTCGCACATCACAGTTTAACGACCAAAAACATGTAACAATGAAAATGTATGAAATTTTACATTTACGAGTACATTTTATAAGTTGGTTGCCTATAACTTTTTAGTTTGTACTTAGTACTCAGCTCTGATAGTTTTCCTTTCAACTTCAGTATATATACTACTGCTGTAATTTTTTTCACGTATCCATATATAACCGTTCAGTAGATAGAGCCCCCCCCCCCCCCCCCCCCCCTCTATCTACTAAACGGTTATACGGGGACGGGGACACTTACCTCTTACAAAAGTTTGCACTTTAAAACCATATATTTCGGAAACGGATCCCTAAATCGAAAAATGGTGTTCTATATCATTCTAGGTCGTTATAATAACTATTCCTACGGGACCAATAGAGGGAACTCGATTTTTTTAATTTGCCCATATTAATTGCTCGAGTGGTCGAACACTATATGAAACTGTCGATTTTTTTTTGCTTTCCCAACATTGATATTGGTGTGGTCCCATAGGAAAGTTGTTCATATTGACGGAACGAGTCACCCCTTTAAGGGTATGTCGAGTGTCAATTTACAGGTTGTATAAGTATCTATTATAAATTATTGTATCGTTAGCTAGCTATTTGTATGAGTTGTCCCTATACAGGCTGACTGGTAAATCAGATTACATATTGATAGTTACATACTGTTGAGAAGAGTTTCTTTCGGCATTTCTTCTCTGCAGTGGCCGGTTCCGAAATGCTAGTGTAGCTTTTGAACAATAATTAGTAAATGCATAATAATTAATAAGATAATTTTAAATGTGATTTGACGTGAAAAAGTGCCTGCAAGGGCCTATTTTCTGAATAAACATTTTGAATCTTGAATCTCAGAGGGCACTCAGTAACCGATTATCCAAAATATATAAAAAAATATTTGTAATTAATAGTATTTTATCGGTTTTTAACCCCCGACGCTAACGCTAACGTGTCTGTCTGTGGCAGTATAATGGCTCCCAGACGGATGAACCGATTTAAGATTAGTTTTTATGTGCCATAGATAATTTTATCCCGAGTGTTCTTAGCTATGTTTCATGAAAATCTCATTTCTAGTTGATAAGGGGATCTGACTAACTTCCCTTTGGGAGTTCTTGGTGGGAATGTTAGCGGACTACAAGGTGTCTGTTTTGGATTGTTTCGCAAATTGATTCTAGTGGATTTTGTAATGTGAAATTGGTGTTATTTGGTGTTATAAATGACCATATTTAAGAACAATGTGTAGAATAACTAAAATAGACTGTCATTGTGCGGTTGTAGTGAGTTTTACATAGCGGGCTGGTGGTTGTCCGCCTTGCTGCGTCGTCAATGATGAAACCAGTGGATTCGCGAAGAGTTGTCGCCAGGGGCTCCGTGAAAACAACGAAATGAATTACACCATCATTTCGTTGACAACAAACAAGAATAACTCGCCAACTGGCGAAATAAATGAAGACACGCTCTAAAGGACTTGTATCCAGGGCCGTAAAACAATACTAAAAAAAAAAAGAACTTGATCGATCTGAAATTGGGTACTGTGTTACTTCAAGGTTTTTAAAATTTAGAATTTTACTTTTGCCGTTATATATATTCAGCCCATATTCATTTATTTATTTGTTTCAGGGCATGTTGGACTTTGACTACATCTGCCGCCGTGCCGAGCCGTCCGTGGTAGCCATTGTATACCCCTTCACAGCGGACCACAAGCAGAAGTACTACTTTGGCAACAAGGAGGTCTTCATACCCGGTCAGTATTCATCATCATCATCAGGTCTTTTTAGTCTCCACTACATGAGCACGACCCTCTCTCTACTACCAAACCCATAAATCAGCCAGAGCAGATTTGACCTACACTCTCCACGCTGGCCGGGTTGGAGAGGTCTCTTTGATGTTTATAAGCTTTATTTAGCTTGTTTCCTAAGTCGCTTTCTACGACATCCACGGGAAGACTTGGAGTGGTCCTATTCTACTCTGCCGGGAACCACACAGCATGCGTTGAATAATGTTTAGGAAAACTCACTTGGAGCTAGCTACGTAGTCCATAAAAATAAAAGTTTTTACTATAAGTTTCTCTTGTGTATGATTTTGTGATAATGTTCACAACGGGACATACCGAGATTATTTTCGAGTTTCGCGACAACATTGCAGCTGCCATTTTCACAGACGGACTGAAGAAATATTAGACGAAACCCGAAAATGATCGCGGTAAGTCCCATAGTGAACATAATAGTGACTGTGAGCACGAAAGCTAAATATATACTTTATACGGACAAATCACACAGATTGAGCTAGCCCCAAAGGGTGTTATGGGATACTAACTCAACGATACTATATTTTATAGCAAATACATATATAGATAAACATCCAAGACCCACGTCGATATGAAAAAGATCTTTTTCCATAATGACCTGACCGGGGATCGAACCCGGGACGATCCGTGTCACAGGCGTGTTGACCGCTGCGCCACGGATCTCATGATTTCGTGTGCTAAATATTCAATTAATGATTAATCTATCTATAATTTGTTACAGTGTTTAGCGATATGGATGTCGCTATGCGAAAACACCAAGAAGCAACAGTGCTGGTCAACTTCGCGTCGCTCCGGTCTGCCTATGACAGTACCATGCAGGTATAAATACTAACATATGTATTGTTACTGGAATAGATCACTTCGATTCGCAAAATGTCACATACGCAAAATATCCCTCAGGCAAAATGCCCCTTTTTCAAAATGTCAATTTCCCAATATGTCCTTTACGCCAAATGTTCCTAGCGCAAAATGTCACTTTCGCCAAATGTCACTTTTGTAAAAAGTCCCTTACGCGCAATGTCCGTAACGCAAAATGGATGTAGCAATGCTTAAGAGTAGCCTGGACGCGCGTCGCGCATGTCTCCATACAAACGGAGAAAGGGAATTGTGGCAATATTTGATAATTTTGGAGTAAAATTAAGTATTTAATTAATTAATCTCATTATAATCTACGTACGTTCCTATACAGCTTGGTTAAAATACCAATGGTTTGAGAATTACAAGCTTTTTCAAATTTGTATGGAAATCTTGAGAGGCGTATAATTCTCAAACTATTGATAATTTAACCAAACTGTATAGGAACGTACGTAGATTATAATGAGATTAATTGATTGGATGCTTAATTTTACTCCAAAATTATCAAATTTTGCCACAATTCCCTTTTTCCATTTGTATGGAGACATGCGCGTCCAGGCGACTCTTAAGCCTCACGTAGCTCCGGTCGGCCTACGACAGTACCAAGCAGGTATACATACTACCATTATGTATTTTTTGTGGTAGAACCACGCTAGGAGAGAAATTCACTTTTGCTAGTAGCATGAATGGGCTGGCTCGTCCGGGAAAGTACCACATTCTCACAGAAAATCGACGTTAGTAGTAGCTTCACCGTTGCTATGCTTCGTTCGGTGAGTGAGAGAGCCGGAACCTATGTCTATCATAGTACCCTAACATATGTGAATGCTAAATTTCATGATGGTCGGTTCAGTAGATTGGGCGTGAAAGCGCAACAAACAAACTCACTTTTGCATTTATAATATTAGTGTAAAATTGGTGCCCAAATTAAGAGCGTATACTAGCAGTATTTTTTCAGTATGGTTTCCATACAAATGTATTTCTCTATTTTCTCGCTGAAAACTGATTCTAGAGCCACAATTCTTTTTTCATAAAATGTAGTACTAAAATAGGTATGCCCCTATTTTTTATTTTTTCCAAAAAAACTGTTTTTGTAAAATTTTTTTTTCTTTTAAACAGGTTTTTAGAAAAAAATAAAACATAGGGACATACCTATTTCAGTAATAGAATTTATGTAAAAAGAATTGTGCCTCTAGAAGCAGTTTTCAGCGAGAAAATAGAGCAATACATTTGTATGGAAAACGCACTGCTAGTATACCCTCTTAAAGAGGAGATATATGTATGATCGTTTATTTTGTACAGTTATTGTCTCAGAGAGCTTGTGAAAGTAAAGAAGAAGTTACGGATGCCTACGGACATATTTATCTACTGTGATTAAGCGCCACCTTACTAATTTATTCGGAACTAAATTAGTAATAGCAAAGTATCTATGAATAGAGTTGAAGGTTCGTGGCGCTTAACTCTCGTTTACAGCGAGCCATATAGATGGCGTTGTTAACAATTAGTTAGGATCAGGATTTATGTCAAATTGTTATTGTAACTTTGTGCGTGTGTGTCCGTAGCAAACAAATTAACTTTTTTATCTATATATTATTTATCTAATGAGTCAATTTGTACATGACAGGCCATGCAACACCCGCAAATCAACACCATCGTGATCATCGCCGAGGGGATCCCCGAGAACATGACCAGGAAGCTCATCAAACTGGCCGACACGCGAGGTGTAAGTAACTTTTAGCCTATGTCCTTCTCCGTAGCGTTATCAACGTGTATGTCAAATTTCAAGAAGATTGGTTCAGTAGATAGGGCGTGAAAGCGTTACAAACAAACAAAATAACTTTCGCATTTATAATATTAGTTATTATAGCCTTTGTCCTTCTCAGTACCCTAATTTATGTGTATGCAAAATTTCATGACGATCGGTTTAGTAGATTGAGCGTGAAAGCGTAACAAACAAACAAACTCACTTTCGCATTTATAATATTAGTTAGGATAGGACTAGCAGTTCGCCCCGGCTTCGCACGTGGTACTTATAAATTTTTCTCTCCGTAAGAACCATCCTCGTACTTCAACGAATTTTCCAAAAAAAATAATTAGCGAAATCGATTCAGCTGCTCTCGAGATTTGCGCTTAGCAACACATTCAGCGATTCATTTTTATACAATACTAGCTGTTCCCCGCGGCTTCCCTCGCGTAATATATAGCCTATGTCCTTCTCGGTACCCCACCCTATGTGTATGCAAAATTTCATGATGATCGGTTCAGTAGTTACGACGTGCAAGCGTAACAAACAAACTCACTTTCGCATTTATAATATTAGTTGGGACTAGCTGTTTCCCGCGGCTTCGCTCGCGTGATATATAGCCTATGTCCTTCTTATTACTCTAACCTATGTGTATGCATAATTTCATGATGATCGGTTCAGTAGTTACGACGTAAAAGCGTAACAAACAAACAAACAAACTCACTTTCGCATTTATAATATTAGTCAGGACTAGCCTTCACCCGCGGCTCCGCTCACGTTGGTGGCGATCCCTCGGGAACACTACTTTTCTTCCCGTACACGTTGTCTGAAGTACGGAGAATGACATACACTACTTTTCTTCTACATGAAAGGTAGTCTAAGTCATTCTCCGTACTTCAGACAACGTGTGCGGGTACAAGGTACATTGAGACGAGCTCCGTGGCGCAGCGGTCAACACGCCTGCCTGCGACACGGATGGTCCCGGTTACATCAAGATAGAAAATTATCTTTTTCAGATTGACCTGGGTCTTGGATGTTTATCTATATATGTATTTGTAATAAAATATAGTATCGTTGAGTTTGTATCCTATATAACACAAGTCTCGAACTTACTTTGGGGCTAGCTCAATCTGTGTGGTTAGTCCGTATATATTTATTTACTAGCTGTTACCCGCGGCTTCGCCCGCGTGATTAATAGCCTATGTCCTTCTCAGTACCCTAACCTATGTGTATGCAAAATTTCATGATGATCGGTTCAGTAGATACGGCGTGAAAGCGTAACAAACGAATAAACAAACAAACTCACTTGTGCATTTATAATATTAGCTGGGATTATTGTTCCAATATCTTGAAGTGCTAATAATTCGGTATTCGCCTAATGTTAAGATTATATAAAATTTGTTTCCAATGATACTCATTTCTATCTAAAAACACTATAAAAAACACTTTTAATTTGATATCGATTCGTTAAGTGTTCTTAAAGCTTCTTTAAAGTTGGGTGAATAGGACCATTTTTAAAAGTATGAAAATCTTAAATTACACTTATACTGTATTGTAGTCTGCAAAATTTGTAGCAACTTTTGTTAAGAAACCATTACCATAAACGTAATATTTCGTATAGCTACCAAACAAAGTTCTCACGCCGCCCATACAAAATACAAAGTTGTGACGTCACAAATATGTAGGCATTTAAAGAGCGCGTTTTCACGTCTAAAAATTAACGTCTAAAAATAAGTGTCTTTAAAACTTCTATATCTGAAAGAGTTTTTTGTTTAGAAATGTATTGCGGTCACTATTGTGTTTATTTTTGGCAGGTCTTTACATAGCGACACAAAAATTTTTTTAGTCAAGTAGCCAATTGTTTATTTGTCAGGTGAACATCATAGGCCCGGCGACGGTGGGGGGCATCAAACCAGGCTGCTTCAAGATCGGCAACACCGCGGGTATGATCGACAACATCGTGGACAGCAAGCTGTACCGGCCTGGCAGGTGAGCTCACCATCATCATCATCATGATAAGTTATGGGTATTACCCATATTTATACCCAACTAAATTTGTTTTCGGTACTTTGGGTTACAATTATTTAAGTACGCGACGTAATTGGCAGCTCATGCAATTTGTCAGTCGTTGCCTTCGCGGTGACTCTGACTGTATCGAACTAGTCTCCCGACTGTGTAAACTTTTTGTTCCCAATAATTATTTGCGTAGTCGGCGTCATAAGTTGCTTGCGGTACCAGAGGCACGAACCAAATCTCACAAACAGTCGCCCCTTTTACGCGGACTGGCAGAACTCAATGCTTTTGTGGCATCAGAGCGTGGCAGTGACTGTGATCTGTTTGCTGATGGGTTTGCGCGATTGAAGAATGAATTTTTATTGTTTTGTGAAAGGGAGGTATGAATTTGTTGTCCATATTTTAAGTTGTCCAGCGCATTAGTGTAAACTGTAATGCTGAACAATGTAAATAATAATAAATAAATAAATAAATAAATAAATGATCATCAGGTCTTCGTTAGTCTCCACTGCTGAGCACCACAACGTGTTCAACAATAATAACTATTTGTCTCCCTTGATGGCGTTCATACAAGTGAAGTGTCAAATAAGGCCAAAGTTAAAAATAAAGTCGCTATAGTGCGACAAGGATCATTAGGGGGTTTGTGGTGGGAAGTCAAGGGGTGCAGTTGGGATCTGCCTTGGACGATTTTGCAAATTGATTTTAGTGGACTTTACAATATGAAATTGGTGTAGTTTGGTGTTATAAATGCTCGTGCTCACGAACAATTTGTAAAATAGTTAAAGTAGACTGTTATATGGACTCGTATAGACTTGTCACCATAACCTCCCGACCACGAGACATCAAAGAACATACGCCATCTTTGATGCTACTTGTTACAACTTTACCGTACAACACCGATACTTAGTATCTCAATTTACTGGACATTGGCAGAATCACTGAAATCTCGGTGGAAGCCATATTATAAAACAGAAGAAGAAGAAGAACCTTGTCGAAAACTTAGCTTTTTTTTTAAATGTCACTTTGAAACCCCTCGTTCATTGTTAAGTTCCTAAATCATTATTTATTGTTTAATAATATTATAGTTCATTGTAAAGTTTAAATTTTTTTTTTCAGTGTCGCGTACGTGTCCCGTTCGGGCGGTATGTCGAACGAGCTGAACAACATCATCTCGAAGAACGCGGACGGAGTCTGCGAGGGAGTCGCCATTGGCGGAGACCGGTACCCCGGCACCACCTTCATCGACCATCTGCTCAGGTGAGGCTTAGGCTTAAACTCATAGAAGTGAGGCTTTGGCATAAAGTGCGGAAAGGCGTACGGCAAAGGCACCGACGAAGGCACGAAGCAGATACGGAGTCTGCGAGGGAGTTACCATCGGCGGAGACCGGTACCCCGGCACCACCTTCATCGACCATCTGCTCAGGTGAGGCTTAGGCTTAAACTCATAGAAGTGAGGCTTTGGCATAAAGTGCGGAAAAGCGTACGGCAAAGGCACCGACGAAGGCACGAAGCAGATACGGAGTCTGCGAGGGAGTCACCATCGGCGGAGACCGGTACCCCGGCACCACCTTCATCGACCATCTGCTCAGGTGAGGCTTAGGCTTAAACTCATAGAAGTGAGGCTTTGGCATAAAGTGCGGAAAAGCGTACGGCAAAGGCACCGACGAAGGCACGAAGCAGATACGGAGTCTGCGAGGGAGTCGCCATCGGCGGAGACCGGTACCCCGGCACCACCTTCATCGACCATCTGCTCAGGTGAGGCTTAGGCTTAAACTCATAGAAGTGAGGCTTTGGCATAAAGTGCAGAAAAGGCGTACGGCAAAGGCACGACGAAGGCACGAAGCAGATACGGAGTCTGCGAGGGAGTCACCATCGGCGGAGACCGGTACCCCGGCACCACCTTCATCGACCATCTGCTCAGGTGAGGCCAAAGTCTAGTTCGCACACGGCTACTTCGATAGCCTAGTGGGAGTGAGCATTATTAGCTCTTACGCATGTTGAGCAACCCCGGGCGTAGTCAACACTTGGATGGGTGAGCAAGTGGCATAAAAATATCTAAGACACGTTAAGCCGATGGTTCTGGCTGACATCGTTGATGGTAGTCGTTGAGCTATGTCAGATGCCTTGAGGCAGCGTGAAAAATCTGATACTAGTGTTGGGCACTTACACACACGTGGTCCAGTGGTTAAGGCGTTCGCTTTGTTGACCCAGGGGTCGTGGGTTCGATTCCCACGGGAAGCATACTTTGTTAAGTGGTTTCCAGTTTGGTTAGGACATTGCAGGCATGTATCACCTGATTGTCTGATAAGAAAGATGATTCCGTGCTTCGGAAGGCACGTTAAGCCGGTGGTCCCGGCTGCCATCTGGTAGTCGTTAAAGGAACCACGTCAGAGGCCGAGAGGCGATTCCTAATAACTCTGACACCAGGGTGTTTGCACCTTGCGGTCGATTGACCGTGTCACCTACACGAAAAGATACTAACTTTAAGGGGTGACTCAGCCCATCAATATGAACAAATTTTGATATGGGACTAATACTGGAAACTAAAAAAAATGTACTTACCCCTATAAAAGTGTCCAGAACAACATGGAAAAGGCGTACGGCAAAGGCACGGTGGCGATACGGTTTTTTTTTCTGCGAGGTAGGCGCCATCGGCGACCACAGATACACTGTGATACACAGGCACCACCTTCATCGACCATCTGCTCAGGTGAGGCTTAGGCTTAAAGAAATTAAAAAAAAAAACCATCATCACTTCACTCACACACGTCCACTGCAGGAGCAAGACCCTTTCTGTACTACCAGAGCCATATATTAGCCGGAGCAATCAGATAATTTGGCTTCTGTGCTCCCTAAAACCATACAAAGGATTTTAAGCCTAATTGTCATGCTGAAAATGACCAAAATCACAAAAAACAACTGTCGCCTCCACCGCCCGCACGTGGCATCTTGCGGGAACGTTTTTTTTTTCGAGTTTCTGGTCGTTTTAAGTATGACCTGTACCTAACCAAATAGACAATAGTTTGTATGAAACTTCTAGGACACATTTTTATCATCAACCAGATCTTTGTTAGTCTCCACTGCAAGAGCACGACCCTCTCTGTACTACCAGAGCCACGTATTAGCCAGAGCAGTCAGAGGATTTGGCCTACACTCTCCACGCTGACCAGACGGGTTTGAGAAGTCTCTTTGATGTTCATAAGCTTTGTTTAGCTTGAGTTTTCTAAGTCGCCGTCTACGACATTCACGGGAAGACTTGGAGTGTTCCTATTCTACTCTGCCGGGAACCACACGGCGGACCACCATTATATTAGGGTCATATTTTAAACTGTTTTTGTTTGCAGATTCGAAGCGGACCCCAACGTGAAAATGCTAGTGTTGCTCGGAGAAGTGGGTGGTGTTGAAGAGTACCACGTGTGTAGAGCCATCAGGGACGGCCTTATCAAGAAACCCATGGTCGCCTGGTGCATAGGGACCTGCTCAGGTAGATTCACCTACATCTCTGTTATTATTATATTCAATATGGCGACGTCTACAAAGGCACGAACTAAATACATACATACTGTCACGTCTTTTTCTTTGCGGGATAGACAAAGCCCAGGTCTATGAAGACCTGGTTGGCGTGGAGATGGGAAACGACTCAGCCCATCAATATGAACAACTTTTCCAATGAGGTCAATGCTTTTTGAATTCTTCAACCTGCAATTTGAAAAAAAATCGACTTTCCCATACTCACCGCCTGGGTGGCAAAACGTTTTTGTATGAAAATGTGAAATTTTTCAGTTTCCACCATTGATCCCATAGCAAAAGTTGTTCATATTAAAGGGCTGAGTCACCCCTTTAAAGATATGTCAAGGGCTTCGAGCAACACGAGCTTCCGTACCGGAAGGGAGTAGCCATACGCTGCGTTCCCCTCTGTCAAGGTACAAGCCAAATTAGGCATATGCATGTCTATGTGTTAGTTGTGTGTGACTCATCAGTACACAAATTATTGTTTCTTTTTTATGTCCTTTTTTGTGACAATGTCATAATTACTTTCTTCTTCTGTTTTATATTATGGCTTGCACCGAAATTTCAGTGATTCTGCCAATGTCCCGTATAATAGGATACTAAGTATCGGTGTTGTACGGTGAAGTCTTTCCAAGTAGCATCAAAGATGGCGTATGTTCTTTGATGCCTCGTGGGAGTTTCTGGCGGCAAATCTATACGAGTACACTTTAACTATTTCACAAATTGTTCATGAGCACGAGCATTTATAACACCAAACTACACCAGTTATATTATAAAGTTTCGTCCACTAAAATCAATATGCTAAATTGTCTACGGCAAACTTCAACTGTACCCCTTGACTTCCCACCAAAATTACTATCAAGTGACAGTTTAAGTTTTGTATGTAGGTGTGCGGAACTAACTTGTGTGCACATTTCCCCCCGCAAAAAACGCCAGAAAAATTGTAATAATAGTCGCTTTGCCCACTCCCTCCGTCCGGTACGGAGGCCGTGTTGCTCGAAGGTCAAGGGTCATATTACGCTCTGTATTTATGTATGTCTACATCACAGAACAACAAACACATTAGAAGTGTTATAACGCGTGATTTCTATAAAAACCAGCGTCGCCTCATTTCATGCATACTACTAACGCAACATAATACGCACACTATTTGCAAATTCGAATGCCGCTTCGTGATTGCGGGATAGGCGTCACGTGACATTTACTAACTTCCAATCACGTAGAAGTAATGCATCCAGCACTGGCAGACTTGTACCACTATCATTACCTACTGGGGCTCAATTTTTGAACCAGTAGAATCGATCCACCACTCGTTGTTAATGGTGAATCCTAATTGGCTCTATTTGGCGCAGCGGTCATCACGCCTGTCTGCGACACGGATGGTCCCGGGTTCGATCCCCGGTCAGGTCAAGATGGAAAATGATCTTTTTCAGATTGACCTGGGTCTTGGATGTTTATCTATATATGTATTTGTTATAAAATATAGTATCGTTGAGTTAGTATCCCATAACACAAGTCTTTCATTAGAACTTACTTTGGGGCTAGCTCAATCTGTGTGATTTGTCCGTATATATTTATTATTCGAATGGTTTTTCCGAATGGTCGCACGAGAGCACTCGGATTCAAAGACGTATACAATAAAATATAAAATTTGACTTTACTTTTTATGATCCTAGTGGGTTCTATAAGTATCATAAGGTCCAAATGGGTCCAATTAGGTCCCATCGGTCCCAAAGGGTCCCAAGGGTCCCAAAGGGTATCCAAAGGGTCCCATTAGATCTTAAGGGTCCCAAGGATTCAGGGGTCCCAAGGGTTCCATGGGTCCCATGGATCCCATTGGGCCCAAGGGTTCCATTGATCACAAGGGTTCCATGGGTCCCATTGGGTTCCATGGGTTCCATGGGTACCAAGGGTCCCATGGGTACCAAGGGTCCCATGCATCCAATGGGTCCCACAGGTACCATTGGGCCACATTAGGTACCATTGGTAGTACCATCCACCAAGCCAAGAACACCAAGAACTACCAAAGGTACTAATGTAAGAAAAAACAAAAAATATATTCGCACGGTTCAAAAATACGTAAAAACAGGACCACTCGTTGATTTTATTCATATGTGAATACGAACCGAGTGCTGACGTCACAACGAGTGGCGGATCGATTCTATTAGTTCAAAAATTGAGCTCCTGGACTTTTCGAACGTAATGTGTTACATTGAGCGTTTACTTCGTTACTATCGAAAGTCAGACGAGTAAATTATAATTTTTGCAATTTTATTTTTAATATATTTTCGTTCAGTCGCTATGTTGGATGAACAAAACCAATTAAATATCATATTAATAAGTTTTCTGATTTGCCGGTGATAAGAAACACCTAATTTGGTCAAAGTTGCACGGGAACTTGTCACTTTACACGTTACAATAGTGCACGCCGGCATATTTTTGGTTTTTTTCAAATGTCAATGCACTGGTTGTTCCTTTGACGATTGCGGGACAACTGTTTAGGTGATTCGCGGGGTCGGGGTGAAGTGCGATGATTGAGCGTAGTGTCGGCGCGCGGGCCACGTTCCCTTGCCATTTCTAATGTGTTTGTTGTTCTGTGGTCTACATCCTACATATCTGAAGTAATATTGTAAAGAGGACAGACTTGATTGTTTGTATTGAGTGTGCCCGATACTACTGGGCCGTTTTTCAAAATTATTTCACCTGTAGAATGATAATTTATCTGCGGGTGGTATGGGCTATAATTAACGCGGAGAAAGTTGAAGTAACATTGCCAGTATTTTATTTTGAATTTTTA
Organism: Rhodophaea formosa; assembly: GCA_963082605.1. Taxonomy (NCBI): domain Eukaryota; kingdom Metazoa; phylum Arthropoda; class Insecta; order Lepidoptera; family Pyralidae; genus Rhodophaea; species Rhodophaea formosa. Next base: position 5,423,600 of record OY720229.1, on the reverse strand, counting down.
TCAATTTATAATGCAATTCTTATGCTTTTATTTCTCAATAGGGTTGGCAGCGCAAAGCTAATTGTAGATGTCGCTGCGTACGTTCATCCTTAACAAAAATATAAACATCTTTAGTTTTAGTCTTTGATACAACTAATTAGTGCATAAGAAAAGTGACAAAACATTAAACCTTTCGTAAAAAAATGTATAAAACGCATATATGTTCCCTTATCAAAAGATTTTTTAAGTATTTTGTAAACATAACCTACAATAATATTTTTTGTAATAGTCACAATAAAATATATATGCCAATTTGTGGGAAACTACCTAGTATAAGCAATTTAATAGTTTATTTCACGAGATTTGGTCTAATTATGAAGAAAAATATTGATTAGTGTAAAATTCCATACATTTGACAGTTGTATCGGAACAACCCTACTAAACTGTCAACGTGAGAGTTGCCATCCCCATTTAAGAAGAGTATATATGTATATATTTTTTTCATCAGTGTGTGACTGCAAACATGTTTATTTTCCTCTCTTTCTTTTCACACTTCTACAATTTATTTATCAATAAAATGTATTATCCACAGACATGTTCACATCAGAAGTGCAGTTTGGGCACGCGGGCTCACTCGCCGGCTCGGCTCTAGAGAAAGCCGTCTCCAAGAACGCCGGCCTCAAGGCGTATGGCGTCACCGTGCCGGAGTCCTTCGACACGCTGGGAGACGCTGTCAAAGAGGTATGTCTCTATACCAAGGCCCTCATACAGTCCCCCACTAGCCCAGCGTTGGAGAAGACCGTCTTCAAGAGAACTACCCAACCCGTCTGGCCAGCGTGGAGAGCCACGTTTGTAGAGCCATCAGGAGGGCATCATCATGAAAGCCATGGTCGCCTGGTGCATAGGCACCTGCTCAGGTAACTACACCTTCATCATCATCAGGTCTTTGTTAGTCTCCACTGCAGGAGCACGATCCTCTCTGTACTACCAGAGCCATATATTAGCCAGAGCAGTCAGAGGATTTGGCCTGCACTCTCCACGCTGGCTTTGTTGTGATTCCTAAGTCGCCTTCTACAACATCCACGGGAAGACTTGGCCACTCCACTCCTTTTCTACTCTGCCGGGAGCATGAAAAACCTTTTCCTATGAGACCAATGCTCAAGAGTTTTTAAGTGTAGAGGGACTTAGGAACTCTGAGCTCTGTCTCTCTCTCTCTCTCTCTCTCTTTCTCTCTGTCTAATTAACCTAAACTCCCCGCCACGAGAAGCTATAAATTAAGAACATCAATAAACTTCTACTGAGTTGGAGTTGCCTAGCGACAATATTATGAGTTAACCAAATACAATTGACTTAAATTACTATACGGGTAATACGAAACTAAAGACCAATTTTAATTAGACGGGTTATATTTTAACGATACAAACGAGAGAGTCCGACTCCGTGAATGTAAAAATTTGGCGCATATCTGAGATATAATAAAGTTTCTGTAACAGTTTTGCTATAAGTTGTTTTTTTTATTAGCTATTGAGTCTCAATGCAGGGCAAAAGATTTTTTACGTTGCCAAGTAATTACTTCACCTGCAAACTCCTTCCATTCTTTATGGAAAAATAATTCTAACCATCTCTTCTTTGGTTTATTTTTTTACACAAAAAACAAAAATATTATTTTTTATTTCATCCAGATGTTGCGTACCCCTGAACATTTGTTTACATAATTTATAGCTTCTTATGATGGGGACTTTAGCAGTACAAAGAGCCTGAGATTTAAGATTTTCAGTTAATGATAGCTATAAAATGTGATTTGCCCCCAGGTGTACACGAAACTGGTGAAAGCCGGCAAGATCATCGTCAAAGAGGAGATCGAGCCGCCAAAGGTGCCTATGGACTACGACTGGGCAAGGGTGAGTTGATCCACATCATTACAGTTATAGTAAGGAAAGCCAACTACGGCGCCATGCTACCGGCGAAATTCACTTTTGTTTATAAATTTCTTACACCATTATTACAGGTTTTTCCCTAATACAATAGTGTAGGTACAATTTAAGAAATATCTCTACTATAACACAACACAAATAAAGTTATCCTTGTGAATTCAGTCAATGAGCAACTAAACACGTCGATGTCGTTTGCTACTTGATTAAGTATAGCGTCCGGGTCAGTGGTGCCTGCTGTAACAAGTTCGTTCGCGCACTCGGTATTGCGAACGGAGGAGGTTGTCACCGCCGCCATACGTACCGGTCCGGCACGCTTAATGCCACCCACTGTATTACGGTTGTGTTGAAAAGTCGGCCTATTATTATTTTAAAAACATATGTGGCTAGGCTTAGACTCTGCCTGACCTTCAATGTGTTGTATCCCACCAATTCGAGAACGAATAATGTTGGATACATTAACGTGTCAGCCCGCGTCCGGCTAGTAGGCTTCAATTCGTTGAAAGTGAGGCGAATAATTGATCAACTTACCATTTGCTTGAGGGTGTTGAAGGGGTCTGTAGACTGTCTAAAGCTACACAATCTATTGTGTAAGTTACTTGTTCCTAACGAACTGGAATTCCCGGTGGACAGACATGGAATAGTAAGAGTAGACAGACGTGGTCGTAGTCAACAGCCTAACCTTTTCCACGTGGATCGGGCTCACACCACAGCGCGCGCGATGTCACCTTTAGTACGCCCTCTGAGCCATCTCAATGCACTTCGGAGCACCAACACTGATTTAGATTTTTTCTTTGACAACTGGTCAACCATTATAAAGGCACTTCTAAATTACGCTGAAAATCTGACTGACCAATGGTGCAATACTCGTGACTACGATAGTGATGATAGTGAATTATAATTGTTAACCTGTTAACCTGTGTTATTTTTCATTATTATTTTATTTATAATGCATATGTGATATTTGTTATAGATGTAAGTCGTTGTTATCACATTAAACAATTAAACAATATTAAACAAAAGTCGCATACTCAGCCTGTCAGTTTATGCTAAAAAAACGTAAAAATTACCTAATGTGCTGTGATATAGTATCATGATTATAGTAAAATAGTTTATAAACAGAATTTTGATGCAAACTATTCACAAGTAGAATTTTCACATTATGTAACTGACGGACTAATTTTAGTAATATTATTGTGACCTAGGAAACTAGCCTATTGAATGAACACTCATACACACCCATAAATAATCCAACATAATCATAAAAAACCGGCTAACATTTTATTTTATTTATTAGGTACACTAACAGGTTACATGATTACATTTAAAAATAATACACATCCAACTTTGAGTCAAGCATGCAACCGAATTACAGGTGAACAAAACATTTAAAAAAAATGTATCGAAAAAATAAGAAGAGAAGAAAAAGTGTGTCAGTGATAGGATGACTGAATCTAACATATAAAACCTCTGCAGAAACTGGGCATCATCCGCAAACCAGCGGCCTTCATCAGCACCATCTGCGACGAGCGCGGGCAGGAGCTGAGCTACTGCGGCGTGCCCATCAGCCAGGTGTTAGACCGCCAGCTTGGCGTGGGAGGCACCATTAGCTTGCTGTGGTAAGTAACTTACAAGCCTGTTTTGCTGCAGGTGACTTATAGGCCTTTTTTGCAACTGATTATAGGCAATTTTGAAAGTGATAAGCACTGCAGCGTCACCATCAGCCAGCTCGGGTGAGCAGATATTGTTAATGCTAGGGCATTGTGTCTTATAGACCTTTTTAGCACCATCTGTGATAGCGCGGGCAGGAGCTGAGCTACTGCGGCGTGCCTATCAGCCAAGTTTTAGACCGCCAGCTCGGCGTCGACGGCACCATCAGTGTGCTGTGGTAAGTAACTTACAAGCCTGTTTTGCTGCAGGTGACTTATAGGCCTTTTTTGCAAGTGATTATAGGCCAATTTTGAAGGTGAGAGGTACTGCGGTGTCACCATCAGCCTACTGTGGTGAGCAAATCTTGTTTATGCTAGGGCGTTGTGTCTTATAGACCTTTTTTGCACCATCTGCGACGAGCGCGAGAAGGAACTGAGCTACTGCGGCGTGCCCATCAGCCAAGTGTTAGACCACCAACTCGGTGTGGGGGCACCATCAGCCTTCATTGGTACTTATTGGCCTTTTTTGCAGCTGATATGTACTATATTTAAGGTCAATTTTGAAAGTGAAAGTTGCTAATAGTAACTTTGAAGAAGGACTTTTGACAACCTCCGTGGCTCAGCGGTAAACTGAGACACCGCATGATTGAAACCGATCTTTTTCAGTTTGACCTGGGTCTTGAATGTTTATGTATATATCAATCGTAAAATATAGTATTTTTTATTAATAATTGAATTAGGCATAGGCCGTGTGGTTCCCGGCAGAGTAGAATAGCACCACTCCAAGTCTTCCCGTGGATGTCGTAAAAGGCGACTAAGGAAACACAAGCTAAACAAAGCTTACAAACATCAAAAAGACCTCTCCAACCCGTCTGGCTAGCGTGGAGAGTGTAGGCCAAATCCTCTGGCTACTCTGGCTAATATATTGCTATGGTAGTACAGAGAGGGTCGTGCTCCTGCAGTGGAGACTAAAAAGAAAGGATGGAGGTACCTATAGCAGCAGCTCCCATCTCACCTGATGGTAAGTGATTATGAAAACGAGGACGCTACATGCCTATCTTAGAGATACCCATTTATTCTACTTTTGAATGTCCCGGGGCTGTACTTGTCTGGGAATACAGGTAAATAGTATCATTGAGCTTGTATCCTACACAACTGTGTGGGGCTAGCCCACTTTGTGTGATTTGTCCCTTTATACAACGTGTTTATAAATAAACACAAAACCTCTTTGGTGGTGACTCTGCTTATGAATATGAACAATTTTTACTAAGGGGCCGACTCTGCAACTCGACAAAAAAATCTTCTGTTTCATACAAATTGTCAGTACCTACTCGACCAGAATATATGAAATAGCCACAGAGATATATAGAGTGGGCTCGAGGGCGTGGCAGGTGGGAACGCAATATGAGCAACATGGGCATATTTCTCGAACACGCTGTCAGTCGGAAGTTTATGTGCACTCGCGTAGTATGTCACGATTTTTACGAAAATGCCGTCTTGTGCAGTGATTGTGTGCAAAAATAGAAGTTCCGATAAAAGCCTGAAACATTTCGGAGTCACCTACCATAAGTAAGTACCAAAATATTAGTGTTTTTAATGCATTTTAGAGCAAAAACTTAAAATCAAGAAATAATATGCCATTGAGAATGTCATGCCGGTGACATTGCTATAAAAATGTAATCAAATGAATGGACGTATTACATTGCGCGTAAAGTTTTTCATTAGCAGTAATAAGACTCTTTTGACCGCGTAATGTATGTGACGTCAAGCAAACGTGCGGCGCCTTACCAATATCGAAGTAGGGGGGCTGGTTGACATTGCGACTTAAGGATGTCCCAGTATCTTTTTATCGATAATTTATCGTGATGCCTAAGAATGTCTTGGGGACATTTTATTTTATTTCAGGTGGAGATTGTTTAATTCTTTGAAACGATTGGTATTTATTATTCTAGGTTTCCGCGTGAAGCAGCTATTAAAGAAAAGTGGACAATTGGTGGCCAACAAAAAATAGCACAATATGTTCGATGCATTTTGAGGCTAAGTGTTTTCAGCCATGTAAAAAATCACGAAGACTCTTTGATTGGGCTGTGCCTACAGTGAAATTACGGCTAATTTTGCCACGGTTTGTTTTTCAATTATTACTTAAACTCAATGTTTTATTTAATGATATTTTTATGAGAAATAAAATTACTATATGTTAATAATTATTATTTTCCAGAATACAAATACAACAAGTGATCCTAAATATGAGCCTGCAAAACTATAGTAAAACAGCAATTTTGAGTTTGAGAACTAACTCGCGAAATTTTGTCAATATGGTTACCTTTTTCAAAAATCTTGTTTTGCAATCACGATATCTAGGTTTAGTAGTCTGTGCTTATTAGGCATATGATTATAGCGACATAATAATACGTCTGTGTCGCACTTTTATGGAGAATAGAGTATAGACTTATAATGGATGTTTTTATGTTTGTGTTTCTGACTATATAAATGACAGATGAAAGTACAGGTACTATTATGCCTTTTGTATCGATTTATGTCTTGTTTTAAGAGACCCAGTAATTAAGTATACTTATGCCACAGGCGTAAAAAATAGTTTTGATTGAATATCAAGACAAAATAGATACAAAAAATAAAAAAATATATAAAAAGCAGCCCTTATTGCTTTCCTGATCTAGCAATAGTTTAGAAATACATTTATGCCTGATGCTAGTGTACAAGTCAAAGACCTTTAAAGCTTTTATCTACAGTTACCTACATTTTTTTTTATTTAATGTTTGTTGAATTAAAGTGATTAGAAAATAATATTTTTTTATTTATTTTTTCTACAATGTTATGTACGCATATTATCATTATATTATTATAGATTTATCTAAATATTCGTAAAAAATAAGAAGTAAAATTAAGTGTTGTCATTATTTATCTTTATTATACAAACATACACATTATCACGTTTATTCCCCTTGCGGGGTAAACAACGCTATCAGATGCAAAGGCCACATTCAGCGAGTTAGTGGGCTTATATTGAGATATGATTCTACAGATTTTCGCCCATTACATTATTGGTAGAAAAAAAAACCAACTGCTTCTAAAACTCTCGAGAGAGCTTTCGCGGCACTTTCAGTAGATGGCGCACACCCTGTTCACCAGCAGACGCTGTACTTGTCCAGATAAATGTAATGCAACGGCAACTTTTGGTAATCATCTGGTTGTAATCATGAACAAAGTATCTTATTCAGGTGACACCTTCTCTTGGGGTTACTGCAACGTGACTAGATGTGCTCCGTACAATCAGAGTTGTTATGTGATCCAAAAGACAATTAATTCACTTTGATTGTTAGCAATCTGGTGAAGAGGGACAATTTTTACCATGTCGAAGACAGTAAAAATCAAATTCTTCATAGCTGGTCTGGGAAAAAAGAATAAATATGTGTTTCTATGATTGTTCTAGTTGTTTTTATTACCGCACAGATAATAAAAGATATTCGATAAAATAAATAAATAAAAAATAAGTAAAATAAAACATCGAATAGATGGAGACCATTGAAAATTATCTCAGACTATGTCAGGCGACGCGGCTACAGCCTTTCACTATTGAATCCCTTTTCACCTAAATGCCCACCAATCGAAGCCCAGCATAGTCTTTAAATCTTATAGCTCTAGGCTCTGTCGGCCCCGTAATAGCTTTAGATGCGATAAGTACGTATATGTATCTATCACTACATATTATAAAATAAAGTCCTCCACCGCGTTTGTCTGTCTATCTGTCTGTCTGTTCACGATAAACTCAAAAATTACTGCACGGATGTTCATGCAGTTTTCACTAATAGATAAAGTGATTCATGAGGAAGGTTTATGGGAATAGTACATGCCCGGGTGCAGCCGGGGAGGGCTGCTAGGGTATAAATAAATACACACATATAATTAAACATTTTGATATAAATTTTCACCGAACTAACACCTAAGTCACGAATAGCTACTTATAAAAATCACAAATTTCTAACCCTTATAACTCGGTCCAGTCCAGACTGATTTTGTAGGTGTATATGTTATAATACATTTTGTTTTTGTACGCTATTTCCTGCTATGAAAAAAGGTGCCACTTCCCATATAGTCGAACGGCACTGTCCATAGATATCAAAATAAACACTGTCCTTTCCCGCTTGCGCTGAATCATCCCCCGCAATAAATGAATTAATCTATTATTTTTTCAACTATTTTTATTTATTTAACGATGCTGCATATAAATAATTAAATATTAAAACAAATCACGAACCATAAACGTGTACTACGCGCAAGAAACATCGATAATAGTTTATCGATTGTCAATCACTAGCGTAGGTGTGAACTTCTTGAATGTGTGAGCTCGCATTTACGCGTCAAACACGAATGTGTGCCTGTCACTCTCGTTGGCCCGTTTGATTTGTTTGCGTAAAATATTTTATCATTGTGTGCGTGAAACTAGTGTTCATATGTTTATGTGCATGTAGGTGTAAAATTTTCTGGAGACATCGGGGCTCAAACAAATTTCGCTCGCGCACCGATCTAACCTTGTAAATATTCTGATATCTATGGAAATAGCTGTTTTTTTTGTCGAGTTGCAGAGTCGGCCCCATAGTGAAAATTGTTCATATTCATAAGCACAATCACCACCTAAGAGGTTTTGCGCTTATTCATTAACACGTTGTATATATTTATTCATTATTATTTTCAGGTTCCAACGCGAACTGCCAGAGTGGGCGTGCAAGTTCATAGAGCTGGTCTTGATCGTAACGGCCGATCACGGGCCGGCGGTGTCGGGCGCGCACAACACTATGGTCACGGCTAGGGCCGGCAAGGACCTCATCTCTTCCGTCGTCGCGGGCTTGTTGACTATTGTGAGTACTTATACATACAAACATATTGTACGGTGCTGACCATGATGTTAGCCATACATCGTTGTATAAACGGCAAGTTTAGTTATGTTTGTTACCTATTTTATTTGTCAATAGATGGCGGATGTTGTAAGTTAAAACGCGCTATCATAGTTTTTTTTACTAAAGTATAAGTATTGCAAAAATATAAAGTCATTTAGGCTAGCAAGGAAATACAAGCAGTATTCACACCTAACTGTGGACGTTTCATTTCTACGGGATTTGTACAATCGTACATGACGAGATGTTTATTCTAGGTCGTGGATGTTGGTGTGGAGACACAAGATCACGTCACGTAGAAAGTTGTTTATTTCTCTTGATGTTACATGTTGATAACTGGCTGTTACGAATCCCTTCTCGATGGCAGCTCAGCAGCACTTGACCGCCGTTTGATGGGATCTCGGCTGCTGGTCAATAGTGTCTCAATTTGATAAATCAATAAATCAATATATACTGACAAATCACACAGATTGAGCTAGCCCCAAAGTAAGTTCGAGACTTGTGTTATGGGATACTAACTCAACGATACTATATTTTATAATAGATACTTATATAGATAAACATCCAAGACCCAGGTCAATCTGAAAAAGATCATTTTCCATCTTGACCTGACCGGGGATTGAACCCTGGACCATCCGTGTCGCAGGCAGGCGTGTTGACCGCTGCGCCACGGAGATTGTAATTATAGTGTTTAAGCAGCAACGTGACCTACATGATGAAGGGCACGGGTCGGCCAAATGTGCGTGCAATGCTCGTACAAATTTACTAAAATATGAACGGTGTTCCAGGGAGACCGATTCGGCGGAGCCCTAGACCGCGCGGCGGCGGACTTCTGCGCCGCCTACGACAAGGGACAACACCCGCAGGAGTTCGTCAACGAGAAGAGGGCCAAGGGCGAGCTCATAATGGGCATCGGACACAGGTACGTTCATACATTGGCTATTAAAATTATATTTTACGAACTAGGCCCTTTTACTTTACACCTATCACAATTTTATTTATCATCATCATCATCAGCCTATACTTGTCCACTGCTGGACATTTCATTTATGGTAATCGCAAATATCAAAACGTCGTATGAAGCTCATAGTCAGTAAGCTAGATATTACAGTCATCGATTTATTATAAGCACTCGGCTTCGCCTCATGCCTATTAATAAACACCTCGACTGTAATATCTAGCTTACTTGTATCATCATGTACTATTGTGATATTGAATTTGAATTTTATCGATTTTAAGTCAAAGAGATGTTCTACACGCTATGTGCCTGGCCCATTGCCTCTTCAAAGAACTAAACCGTTTAGCTATTTTGGTTACTTTTTGTTCTTCTATGAATCTCCTTATCTCTAAAACGGTCTCGTAGAGAAACACCGAACCTTCTCCATAGCTCTTTGGGTGACTTGAGCATTCTTATGAGGGACCACATTTCTGAGTCGTAAGTTATTGAAAAAACTTTGTCTTATATTTAAAAACGGGTCACTCACGTGCTACTTTGTCGGGATTGCCGACTATAGTTTTGGACTCATCAGGAGTCCATTTTCAAGGCGAGTTCGGGATGCGCGACGCCGTAGTATCCCGGGCCCTTACTGCGTTTTCGCGTAACTTTGTCTTTATGCAATGGAGTATTTTGTACGCAAAGATAATACTGAGCTTCCCGAATGCTGCCCAGTCGAATCGGAATCATCGATATTATATGATCATGATAGAATAGAATAGAATAGAATAAAAGTTTATTTGAAACAACTAAAACACACACAAACCATTACAGAACAACGAAACAGGACAAACAATAAAAGTACAGTAGCAAATAATAACCATAACAGCTTGTGAGCGTTGCAGCATTTCAAAAAGGTTGTAGGCTCAGCATGACGCTTTCCTCACACACAATCTATGCATGAGCAAAGCACTGATATTCTGCCTCAACCTGCTGGCGACCGACAGTATACCCACAAAACTTGAAAAAATAAAAGGCACAGCACAGTACAGTGTATTATTATAAAAAGATAAATAAAATTAATACAATGTATACTAAAATTAATATTATAAATAAAATTAATATAATGAATACATTTATTATAAGAAAGAAATGATCATTCCTAAAGATAAATAGATAAATAAATAAAAATGCTAAATTAATAATTGTATACTGGTGGTAAAATAGTAGTTGAGGTTTTTGAAGTTTTACCTTTCTTTACATCCACGCATCTCAGACGGCAAAGTCCGCTACCGACCAACCATGTGGTATACCTATCTTTTGTTTTTCCAGAAGATATACTTTGAATTGTTTTTTAAAATTAAATTTTGATAACGTCTGCCTTATGGGTGGAGGGATATTGTTCCAGCATTTGGTTGATAGGTAGCGAAAACTGCCCGCAAATGCTGCTGTTCTGTGAGAGTAACCCGATAAAATGTTGCGTGTTGCTCTCGTTCCATACCTTTGGTGAAATGGAGATATTCTTAATTTAGAAAAGAGATATAAAGGCTTTTTTAGGTTGATTACATCAAACAACAGCGACGCTAGGTGTAAATGTCTACGGGAAGTCATGTTTAGGTTAGATGCTGCGTTTAAGTAAGGAGTGATTCGACTTCTAGGAGGTATAGTGTAGCAAAAACGACAACACGAATTTTGAACCCTCTGCACGAGGCGACGAGTCTTACCTAACATTCTAGGACCATAAATTAGGTCTCCGTAATTCAATAGTGAAAGAACTAAAGATTCACACAACATGATACGCACTTTTTCATTCAAGAGGTGCCGAATCCGATACAACATTTTGAGACGGTAGAAACACGATCTAACAAGATTTCCCACATGTTTTTCGAAGCGTAATTGGCTGTCGAAAAGTATGCCAAGATTTTTGGCCTCATTAACCCGTTCAATATATTCATTACCAATTTGAATTAATGGATTTGTACTCAAGATATTTGAAATTTGACGTTTCGACCCCAGGATAATATATTTAGATTTATTAGGATTAAGTACCAGTCCATTTCTATCAGCCCATTGAGCAACACCATCTAAATCGTTATTGATTTTTGAAATTGCAACATCAAACTCTCGAGGATTTGCTGAGATGTATAGTTGCACGTCGTCCGCATAAAGGTGGTATTTACAGAAACAAATTGATTTAACGAGATCTGCGCTATAAATTATGAATAATAAGGGACCAAGAATAGAACCTTGGGGAACGCCGCGGTTGATTGAATTGACCTCTGACGTTATAGTAGTACCATCCTCTTTTTCGACTTTAACACATTGAGAGCGGTCTTCGAAGTAACTCTTAAACCATTCCATAGCATCATAATCTGCACCATAGTAAGATAGTTTGGAAAGTAGTAGATTTACTAAAATACAATCGAAAGCGCGGGAAAAGTCTAATAATACTAAACAAGTACCATTACCAGAGTCCTGTTCGGATAGAATGTTATCAACGACATCCATCAAAGCGGTAACAGTACCCATGCCTTTGCGGAAACCGGATTGGTAAGGCGGTAATATGTTGTTGGCTTCAACAAATTCGCAAAGTTGCAAATATACCACCTTTTCTAAAACCTTCGACAAATAGGGCAATATACTAACTGGACGCAGGTCTTTGGCTTCAGTGGGATTATCTACTTTTGCAAGAGGTGTGACTATTGCTGATTTCCATACTTTTGGTATCTCTCCGGTGACGATAGATCTATTTATGATATGTGAAATTATTGGTAGTGTGTATGGTAAGGTTAGAATAATCATATCTCTGCTAATACCATCAGCGCCAATAGCATTAGTAGTGATAGATAGAATTATTTGAGCAATAACGTCCTCGCTTACTGATTTTAACGAGAATGAAGAATCACAAAACTTTCGCGAGTTGAAAAAATCCATTTCAGACGAAGGAACGGTGGTACGTCCTGGTACATCAAGGAAAAAATTATTAATCACGTTAGGGTCAAGCAAATTTTCAGGGAGATAATCACGTTTATCAGAGTTCTTAGTTGGAATCGTTTTCTTTAGATTTTTCCAGAGTGTTTTTGAGTCTCTTGAAACTGAATTTACGTGATAATTATAGTAAGCTTGTTGTTCACTAAGAATGCCTTTACATACTAAATTTTTAAGTTCTAAGTAATATTTTTTTGAACTATCAGTCTTCTCCTTACGATATCTGTCATGTGCTTCATCCCGCTCAGCCATCATTAGTTTAATAGTGTCAGTAATCCACGGATATGAATTTTTGTCCTTAATAGTCAGTGTCTTGAAAGGCGCGTGCCGATCAAAGAGCGATATTATGAGACGATTAAAAGTATCCACCATGTCATTTACTGACTCCAAACACAAGACAGATTTCCAGTCTAAAGCAGCTAAATCGATATTAAAAGTACTCATATTTATATTTTTTAAAGGGCGGAAAGAAACCTTTTTCGATGGGATTTTAGTTCTTTTTATCGCGAAAGTGACATTTATCATGGCATGTCCTAGGGAACCCGTAATATTTGTTACAGTTACCGTACGAACGGCAGCGTTAGTGCAAACCACATCAATTAGTGACTCCTTCGGAAGGTTATTCTTGATATAAAAGTGAGTGGGCTCGGTTACTACTTGATTTAGTTCCATATAGTTAAAGAAATCTTTTAATTTCGCCGATTTGTCGTTCGACTTCAAAAGATTGATATTAAAATCACCTAGTAGAATTATATTATCATGATTGGAAAACTGGGTAAGTGATTCTGTAAGTGCATCTAAAAATACGTCTACATTTATCCATTTCGGACGATACGCCGTACCAATTATAAAACTGCGACCATTTACATTGAGCGATAACCACATTTGTTCAATATTAGCAGCTGGGTGAGTCATAAAGCGCACTCGGATATTTTTTTTGACGTAAAACGAGATCCCTCCTCCGCGTCCATTTCGCATTCGCATCGGCCGAGGCGTATTCCTCAGTCGGTAGCCAGGCACTACGGGGGCGCGCCACTCTTGACCTTCACGCAGCCATGACTCGTTAATTGCAACGATATCGGCATTAAAACGATTCATGGCTACGATGAAATCCTCGTGGCCCGTTCCTAGGGATCCCGGATTATATAGACCTAACTTCAGGAAAGCTGTTTTATGAGTACCGGAGAATGATTATGTAATATGTTGAGATCCATGGTTGTTTGTAGATACGGCGTTCGGTGAAATTAAGCAAGTTAAATATGTGAAATAAGGTTATGTGTTTACGTGTGAAAATAAGTATGTGATTAGATATAAGTGTTAGTAAGTATAGACTGAGTAAGTACTGTACGGTGCTATGGATGTATACATATGTAGGAAACACTGCAATGCATAGCTGATTAATGATAACATGCAAAATAAATGGCAGTAGGCAAAATGCAGTTTTGTTACGAACTAATACAGAAAAGCAGTATGAATGACAGCAGAATGAATACAATTTGTTTGGCTTGAAGTTAAGTAATCAATATGCTTTAATGAAAGTATCTTGTTTATATGCTCTGCTTGTATAGCTCGCACCTTTTTATAATTAGACAGTAGCACTGATACTGTTTGAGTGATAATTATTAAGTATAAATATTGATTTGAATCTATATCAAACGATAGACGAGCAGGCAAATAGATACGGTAACAAACTAGGTTTTTAATTAAAATGATATCGTCACTTGTCTGTAATAATACAATATGATACAGATAATTACGTAATATTACAAACATTTGGTATATTAAGCAGGTATGCGTAGAGGTTAGGAGAAAGTAGGAATAGATTTTTTTGAAAAAAATATCAACACGAATATGAAGTACGGTGTGATAAGTAAGATTAACTATTTTTTGGATTACTATGTATAGATATAAGCGGGTAGATAATATTAAAAGGTTAAAAACTAAATTTATATTTAAATTAAGACAACGAACGTATATTTCAATCAAAAACACGAGTAAGATCTGCCTCTGTGCGTATGCGGTGGCGAGGTGCCTCCGGTCCAGGTTGCTGCCTCGCGAAGATCTTGCCATCGCGAGTCCATACAAAGCGCCAGTGGTGACGCTCCTTAAGCTCCCGCGCCTTCTGGAATAGCACACGGTTGGTGCGTGTCAGCCGCTCATTGACATAGAAGCGGCGGGCGGGCCCCGGGACACCAGCACCCTCCGTAGTCGCCCCACGACGTACCCGCGCTGCCTGCAGCAGCTGGTCTCGAACGCTGCGCCGCGCCAGCCGTACCACGATGAGTCGTGGACGGGCTGCCCCAGCCGGGGGTTCTGCGGAACCTGGTGCACGTCCCACTCGTACCGCACTAACTACGTCCTGCTCACTGATTGGCATGCCTAGCTTTTGACTCAAAGTGGAGACTATATGGACAACATTTTCTCCTTTTTGTTCAGCTACACCAGAGATTTCTAAATCATTGAGCAAGCTATCTTGGTCCCTGTCGTTGATTTCCGCTTGATAATCATGGTCTTTTTAGGGTTCCGTAGTAAATTAGGAACCCTTATAGTTTCGCCATGTCTGTCCGTCTGTCTGTCTGTCTGTCCGTCCGTCCGCGGTTTTACTCAGAGACTATAAGTACTAGAAAGCTGTAATTTGGTATGAGTATGTATATTAACCGTGGCAAAAAGTGGTAGAAAAAAATCTTGAAAATTTTTTTTTATTTTGGGTAGCTCCCATACAAGTAAAGTGGGGGAGTAATTCTTTTTTCTTTATTTACCCATCGTGTGGGGTATCGTTAAAGGTCTTTGAAAAATATTGTGAGGTTGAGAACACCATTTTTCGATTTTCGGATCCGTTTCCGAAATATTTGGAAACGGATGTCGGGGATGGATCCCACGGGGATGTGGTGTCCCCCCCCCCCCCCCTCTATCTGCTAAACGGTTATAAATGGATACGTGAAAAAAATTACAGCAGTAGTATATATACTGAAGTTAAAAGGTTAACTATCAGAGCTGGGTACTAAGTGCAAACTAAAATGTTATAGGCAACCAACTTATAAAATGTACTGGAAAATGTAAAATTTCATACAATCTTCATTTTTAGATGTTTTTGGTCGGTAAACTGTGAGGTGCGAGTGTAAACAGTGTGAACTCAAAGTTGTCATTCGCAACTACGGAACCCTACACTGCGCGTGGCCCGACACGCACTTGGCCGGTTTTTATTTAGTCTTCTTACTGCACTGACACAGAGAGGGTAGTGCTCCTGGCACGACCCTTCGCTATACTACCAGCCATATATTAGCCAGAGCAGTCAGAGGATTTGGCCTACACTCTCCACGCTGGCCTTTTAGCTTTGTTTAGCTTCTTTTTTAAGTCGCCTTATACGACATCCATGGGAAGACTTGGAGTGATCCTATTCTACTCTGCCGGGAACCACACGGCGTACATATCATAATAAATAATTACCAATTTGTTCGGCAGGGTGAAATCCATTAACAACCCCGACTCTCGCGTACGCGAGCTCAAAGCCTACGTGACGTCAAGATGGCCGTCGTGGCCCGTGACCCGCTACGCGCTCGACGTGGAGGCCATCACCACGCGCAAGAAGCCCAACCTCATCCTCAACGTGGACGGGATCGTGGCCGCTGCCATGGTGGACATGTTCAGACACTGCCAGTTGTTCACTGCGTGAGTATCCAAACGAATTGCAGCAATTTTAAGCCTTTTACAACGATTCTAGGCTATTTTTAACGAATTTGAGCAATCAGCAAGAATTTTGGGCTATCTTCAGCAAATTTGGGCAATCTACAGCAATTTTGGGCTATCCGTAGTAATGTGTCCATCAAACAATTTTAATGTTTTATATCTTCGAGCAACACGGAAGGGAGTAGCCATACGCTGCATTCCCCTCTGTCAAGGTACAAGCCAAAATTAGGCATATGCATGTCTATGTGTTAGTTGTGTGACTCATCTGTACACAAATTATTTTTTCTTTTTTATGTCATTTTTTGTGACAATGTCATAATTACTATCAAGTGACAGTTTAAGTTTTGTATGTAGGTGTGCGGAACTAAACTTGTGTGCACATATCCCCCCGCAAAAAACGCCAGAAAAATTGTCATAGTAAATTGTCGCTTTGCCCACTCCCTCCGTCCGGTACGGAGGCCGTGTTGCTCGAAGTTTTATATAGAGAATTTCCTGATATTGTTACAAAAATAATTGCTCTGAATTGTAATTTTGCGATAAATCTTATAACCATATATTATACCCATAATTAAAAATAAGCTATACTTACCATGTTTTCTTTCTTTCTCACAGCGAGGAAGGCAACAACTACATCAGAATGGGCTCAATCAACGCGCTATTCGTGCTCGGGCGTAGCATCGGGCTGATTGGCCACTACCTCGACCAGAAGAGGATGAAACAGCCCCTCTACAGACATCCGTGGGACGACATCACCTACATGTCGCCGCTGAACTAAGCTTAAAAAGGTATAGGTTTGAAACCGGATCGAACTGGTTACAAGCGGTTATATCCGGTTTGAACTAGTTACTGCTACTGCTACATATATTTTTAGTCCAACTGCAACATTAATAAGTCAAGAATCAGTTTAAAGTAGTTAAAACTAGTTTGGCGTTGGTTATGACTGGTTGAAACTGGTTTGAAGGTAGCAATTTTTATTTATACTACAGTTAAATCAGTTAAAACACATTAAGAATATTAAATTGCACAGATTAATAAATAAATATGTGTAGTTTCTAGTAACATCGTTCAAAGGTATAAATAAAAGTTGCAAACAGGTGTTTTAGACCACAGTGTATGTTAGTAAGTAGTAAATATTAGAGGGATTAAGATAGCTGGTTTCCGACGATCGTAGACGTCGTCTGTCGATAAGCTCAGTATAGATAGCAGCCAATTCTTTACGTGACAAATATTGTGATTCGGACCAAAACTAGAAGGTAAAATTAACCTCATAGACATAGTTTGTGTTATTTAAATGTCACATTTAAGAAAGCCAATAAACTTGTCTAATCTTTGAAATATCTAAGCCGTATGAAAAGATAGACGGGTTGGCCGCCCTTAAGAGATAACGTGATTACCACCAAAAACGGTCGTTTTTGGCGGTAATCTGATTCTCATAATTCTCACTGGATCATATTAAACATGATTCCAAAAATACTTCATGTTTGTTACTAGTGCTTATATGATTTACATTCTTGAATTTATGTCTATTTGTAAAGTATTAGGAATAAAATGATTGGCGTCGCTACTGTGCCTAGTGTGCCCCCTTAAAGGTGGTTTTAACCACTCTATGAATGTCACACAAAATTGTAAGCAAAGCAGTATCAACTACTCTTTATGACATCTTACGAGTAGATGCATCGCCAAAACGTTCTGTCACTGTTTATTACCTAACAAGTATTTACACTATACACTGTATTTACCTAACAAGATAAAGACAGTCTAAGAGAAGTTAAGATTATTTCAAATATTCGGTAAGAGTCCCAAATTAAATTCAACTTTATCGCCTTGAAATAAAGTCTAAGTTCTGATCACATATTTGTCGTGTAAGCCTTGGTCTGTCCAAAGGGTCTCTTTCACATCGGCTTACGGCCTTGTCCATTCCATTTCACTATTTATTATGAATATATGACACGCAGACGATTGTTCATCACTTGACGTAGGAATACATATTAATAACTACTTAATATAGGGACGAAGTTGGCGTATAAGTGAGGAGTTGGTCTGTTATTTAGACTGAAGGAAAATATTGTAAGAAACGAATATAGTAGATGACAATAAGTATGTGAAATTCGGTCAGTGACCTTAAATTTGACTCTAGTGTACATTTCTAAGGTCGCCATCTTTATACATACTAAGATTTTAAAATAAATGCGAGAAAACGTCTTTTACCAGTTTTACGTATTATTTGGCATCTATTATGTAACTGAATGTAACATTTGAAATTTATAAATGTGTTCTAACGTCATGTGATGTCATTCTGTTTGTAAAATAGTTGCATTGTTAAAAAGGCAAGCTTTTTAACATTTCATATGCATTTCGTATACGTAAAGATTTCAAAGGAGCTTAGGCGGTGGAACATGTTCATATTACCTTATAAGTACAACATAGATCTGTGTAAGCTAAATATGTATACTATATAATGTGTTATATATATCAATACCTGCAAAATTCATAGTTAAATGGCATTTATTTACAACAAAAACATCGAAGTAGTAAAATCAAATATGTTTTAAAAGAAAAGATGGTAAGCGTCATCATAACATGTATTCATGAATTTTGCAAGTGTTGAAAACGACACTATATATTTATCATCTGTTATTCTTGTTGTTTTTTGTAGCTGCGAGGGTGTATGTTTGAATTGTAATAATGATTATGATATTTTTAACAACGAAATGAACAACATATAGTGAAATATACAATAGTTGAATGCTTTTGACTTAATAAAATCAGATAAATACCAAGCTTATTATAGTACTTCCAGGTGCAGTGTCAATATTGGTCATTGACCTGTGTACACTTTACCGTTCGCGACTTTTTTGTATGGGCTCAATAACATTCACTTAACTTCAAAATAATATCGGTGGCAGTGTGTGGAGAGAAAATCACACCATCACAAATTTTGGCACCAAAAAGATCAAGAAAGTAATAAAAAATAGAAAGTGGTTGATTTATTTCTGATAGGAAATTAAAGATGCAAGTAATACAAACTACAAAGGGGTCGATGACCTGTATTGACATGTCGCCTTGCACCTACTATACCATCGTGACGCGTGCTTTGCATAGCTAGAAGTATATATTTTTTGACTAACACTATTATAAAATAGATGTTGTATTTTATATAAAATGGTAAAATATATCCAAAAAATGATTGCACCATTAGAAAGTCCACTGAAGAGACTATAGAGAAAGTTTTTTGTACCATTTCTAACTTCGAGCAACACGGACTCCATACGGAGTTAGTGGGCAAAGCGACAATTTACTATCACAATTTTTCTGGCGTTTTTTGCGGGGGGAAATGTGCACACAAGTTTAGTTCCGCACACCTACATACAAAACTTAAACTGTCACTTGATAGTAATTATGACATTGTCATAAAAAATGACATAAAAAAAAACAATAATTTTTGTACAGTTGAGTCACACACAACTAACACATAGAAATGCATATGCCTAATTTGGCTTGTACCTTGACAGAGGGGAACGTAGCGTATGGCTACTCCCTTCCGGTACGGAAGCCCGTGTTGCTCGAAGATTCCTAAGGACAAGTAGTAACATTTATAATCTGTCCCTAGGTACAGAAGACTTGGTCGGTCTGTACTGTAAATATTATATATAATCTGTCCATATTTTATAAATTTTTACTTCGCATTGCGACAACGCAGGGTGCCAGTAACTAATAATAAATTATTCTTAAAAGTACAGCATGTTTTTTCTTCGTGTAGGACCTTGACCACGATGTATAGACTATTAAAATTGATTACTAATTTTAATCGAAATGGTTGTTAAGGCGCTGTAGTATGAGATACTAGCGCCACCCAGCAATCAATTATTTAAGTCCTAAATCATATTAAATTTAAAAAAATCTAAATGCTGAATGCCCTCTTAAATTACTTGTAGTATTCTTGATATTACTTTTCATATATTATATAAATTAAGTTCTCTTAATTCATCAAATTCAAAATAGTGAAAACTACAAGTTCTTGGTACAAGAACACTACAAGTAATTTACTAGGGCATACAGCTATTAGATATTTTAAATTTGATATGATTGAGGCCTAAAAGTATTAATTGATGGATTGCGCTAGTGTCTCATACCACAGCGCTTCAACCTTGACTAAATTTTAATGTGAAATATAATTTGGCAGTACAACCGATGGATGTCGTGGGGGCATGAGGTTTTTAACACGCTACAAACTTAAAAGTCTCTTTTATAAATTGGATTTTTAGCATATGCACTGGATGTTGACATAGAAATAGAAAGCACTATTAAGTCACACGTTTTAGATGTAAGTCGAAATGTTATATACTTTCATTCTATATACTTTACAATCTAGCAGAAGGCATTCAAAGTACATACTTTGAACCCAACGGGGGGTTCATGAAGTGGTGGCAGCACTTAGGTCCTTTAAGCAGTGATTGGCCAATAATGTTGAGTGATTACTGATTGTCAGATATTATCCAATGAGAACGGCTTATTGTACGCTGTAATTCAGTGCTGCTATCTAGTGGTAAGGACTTCTGAAAACTTTCATTGGTTTGTTGCTGATTACATCAAAAGTTTTTTTCAGTGTAGTGGTGGTTATCATTATAATAAAAAGTGGATTTAACTTTATAAAGCATTTCAACAACTTAAACATTTAATTTAAAGGATTAAAATATCCTTTCACATATGTTTTCTTTGTTTGATAAAGTGCTCAATATAATGGTTTAATTAAAAAAATTAATGTGCCCAATGAAAATTCAGGTTAAATGGATAATAATGTAGAAAATTTTGACGATAATTTAAACTTCTAATTTTTATCCAAATACAGACTTCTTACCTGAAATTTCAGCCTGCCATCTGGTGTTAAAATCCCTACTTAAAAACTGTCCAGGAAACACTTTTTTATAATTTGACAAGCTTAATTTCTTATGTGTGATTGAAAGTGTGTGCGAAACTCATAAAACGGGGGGTATGGGTAGAAAATTCTAGAACAAAATATAGGGTGAATAAAATGTGCGTGATAAGCGTACATACAGAAAGTATATGAAGTGATATTATCTAAGGCGTGCTCTGCTTATGCTTTTCTAGATGTTCCTTTAGGAAATCAAGGAATATTTTTTTGGGTGAGGCCATTATCCACCCAAAGATTTCACTTTCCATGAAAAAATCGCGTTATAGAATGAATGAATCTAATTGTCTCTGTCTTTCATACATGCCTATCATAATAATTAAAACAATATTTCGGCGTAATTTTTATAAACTATATCTCATTTTAACCCTTTCACCGCGAACGCCGTTATATATCCGACAAACATTTTCATCCAAGTGTTTGTCGGATATATCCGACGTTCGCGCAACTTAAGGGTAACGCGGTTTAACGCCATCTAGCGACGTGTGGAAAACTCTGCAACCCCATCGTCTAACTATGACCGCCATCTTGTAGCAGGCCCCCCTTGTTTGTTTAAGCACTGATCAGTGCTGTATGAAATAGCCTAATTAAGAGGCGGGAGACTATTAAAAGTTTACTTTAAAATATTATGAAATAAGGTATAAAATTCCAAATTGCGAATTTTTCGCAAATTCGAAATTTTCTCCTTTTTTCAGCAAGCCAAAATTTGGTACAATATTTTTGTAAGTGGTTGGCATTGTCTGTGGTAATACTAATCTTCCTTATTATTTGTATGAATGCTTATCATGCATTACAAACAGCACAAAGATTGGGGTATAAATCTGAGTGTGAAGCCAAGGTGTGAACACAGCCGAAACATGCATAATCCACACAAACAGATGTTATTGTATAATTTTTGTACGTTATTATCGTTGATCGGACTGAGAGGAGTATATTTACAAAGAAAATAAAGACAACTCAGAGTAGATGATACCTACGCCACGCATAAGTTAGAGTTCGGGCACCGGTGACCTTGAACCGGGGCGTGTAAGCGCTAGGGTTGACAACGCGTAGTCACTCACTACTCATATCGTGCCTGCGGTGCGAGCCGTACGAGAGATGCAAACACAACACAGACAGCCCTCGACCAAGCCAGTTCTGTGGCGGGCCGTTCACGCCCCGCGCGCCTCTCGCTGCCCCCGCACACGTCCAGAGCACATAGCCGCAAGCGGTTACGTGCACACATGCTTAAGTGTCGTTTCTTTTCGCGTAGTGTATATATTTTTTGATGAGGTATTATCCGCTCTTGTTATTTATGACGTGTACTATAGGTAAATATACTCTACTCTGTCTGATCACAGCTTCGTCTTATTATAAAACGTGGACTAAAATTAGAGGTTTAGACCATTCGCCTAAATAAGTAACACCTATCAATATGTAATTTTCGATTTGTTATTAGATAATGGTCTAAAACAAGTACGATTTTAGCCCACGTTTGTAATGAGACTGTATTTTATGTCTAATCTCTTAATTTATTGGTATATTTGTGAAAATGGTTGGTATCTGTAAATATTTGAAATTGTCAACTTATTTGAATATATTTTTTTATTTACTGTAATTTGTTGTTTTATTTGTTTTGAAAATATCTGATTATAAAATAAATTGGAATATAAGGGGTCGAGAGTATTACATAAGCAGGATATCTTCCGGGGGGAAGAGGAGGGAGGGGTCCCTCCTAAGCTTACGTAAACATTGGTATAATTTTCACTTTTTTTTTGTGGATTTACATATGCACAGATGTCAAATTAACAGACTCTCCAAACCGTCTGGAGAGTGTAGGCCAAATCCTCTTACTGCTCTGACTAATATATATGCCTCTGATAGTCAGAGAGGGTCGTGCTCCTGCACTGGAGACTAACAAATACCTGATGACCATGTTGAAATTAACAGATGGGGGATGGAGCGGTTTATCGGGTGGTGATAACTCATCAACCCGTAAACCGCCCCCCCGTAAATCCCCCATGTCACCAAAAATAAGTCAAACCATACTCTAACAAAAAAATTGGCTGCTTTTGTCCGTAATAAATGGTTCTTTTAATTTACCAAATGCAAAACAATGAAAAGTAATACCAAAAATAAAAGTAATTTACAACTGACGTACTGACGTAGATTTTTTCATTATGATCTTATTTAGTAGTAAAAAAAATAAAATGTTGGGTGTCGCTAGCTGGCCGATCTAAGGCCCTTAAGCGGGCCCTGGACGCACATGTCCCCATACAAACGGAAAAATGGAATTGGGGCAATATTTGATAATTTTGGTGTAAAATTAAGCATTCAATCAATTAATTTAATAAAAATTGTAATAAGTACGTTCCGTACGTTTGGCTTGGTTAAAATAAAATGATTTGGGAATTAGAAGCCTCTTAAAATTTGTATGGAAGTGGTATGGAAATGTTGGGAGGTATATAATTCTTCAATCCATTGCTAATTTTACCAAGTTGTATAGGAACGTATGTATTATAATGAGATTGATTGATTAAATGCTTAATTTAATTAAATAGCTGTTACTCGCGGCTTCGCCCGCGTGATATATAGTCTGTGTCCTTCTCAGTACTAGTAATCTATGTACTATGCGAAATTTCACGATGATCGGTTCAGTAGATCAGGGGTAAAAGCGTTACGAACAAACAAACTCACTTTCGCATTTATAATATTAGTTAGGATTAGGATTTTAAGGAATAGTCGGTCAAAGACAAATATTTACCACAATAAAGTGGAGTGGACTTTGTCCGTCTGTCTGTATCAACAAGGCAGGTCAGTCGTATCTCGATTGGATGCTAATTGAAGCGACTGGAAAAGTTACAGTTTCCATTGAGACATAACTAATGCTAAGTGTCATTAGAGTGATACGATAAATGTGCACTTGGGTTCTTCAGTTAACAAGTTGAAACCTTCGAGAAACAAACGTGATTATTTTTTGCAGTTTTATTTTTTATATTTTGGTCGATAGTCTAATGTAGGTAGGTATACTACATTGTTGTTGATAATGGTACGGAACCTTTCGTGCGCGAGTCCGACTCGCACTAGGCCGATTTTTTAAACCCCTGTGGTTTGATCAAAATAAAAAAAAAATCAAAACGTTTATTCAGAAAATAGGCCTTTGCAGGCACTTTTTTCTGAATGAAAATTGTTGTTGCTTGATTGACGTTTCCACGACGCTTCATTCAAAAAAGAGTTGCGCTACAATATACACACCGGCGATATGTATGTACATGTGTGTATATTTAACCTTACCTTTATAAAATGATTTTTTTTCGTCCGCTGCACCGCAATGGATGTCATCTATAAAAAACGTTAGCGGATAAAAAGTTCGTGCTTAGTCCCGTTATTAATAATTATTTTCATCCAAGTTCGAATGGAAAATAGATGTTCAAATAGTGTTATTTAATAATCAATTGGTTCAGATAGGCAAACTTCTTCAAAAAAATATTAATAGGTACAGTCCGAAACAAACTTAATGGCGGCTCGGATATTACCCGCTCACTGCGCAGTACGCGCCCCGCCTCCCCGCGCGCGCCCCGTTGTACCTAATAGTGTACTGCGCATCGACTCGTGCGATGTTCCGAGCCGCCAAAGTTTGATTCGGACTGTACTCTCTAATGTGTGTTATTAGCTATCACCTCTAACAGTCACATCAACCAACGAACTACATAATGTATACAGTACTACTATACTTCTTTAATAAGTTACATCGGCATAGTTCAATGGCGCAGAATAGCGCAACCTACCGCCGACTCAAGCCGACTGAAAACCAGTCAAATAAAGATCTTATTGCTACAAAATAAGATTTGAAATCCAAAAACAACAGGACTTGTGCTATCTCGCTCGCAATCGCTCGAAATACTCGCACGACTGCCGTGAGTGGTCGAGACGCCGCATGGCGCGTACTCATCAGCCAATAGCGGACGGATATTTTAGCGCCATGCAAAAATTTGACTTCTGCGCAGGTGTTGCAACTAGCAACACAATTTTATAGATTTTGTTTATCTATGATACTTTTAGTTGGTAACATTGTGTGTACTGTGTCAAATCTCTCTCTCTGTATGGCTGCCACAATAAACGCATCGTCTAGAAGCCGGCATTTTATTAAACTCCACAGCGACGGACCTACAGCGTTAAACCTAGCAAACAAACAGTCCACTACCAACATTGGTCCATCTACGCCATCGGGGTTCGTCAGATCGCTGTAAGACAAGGCAAAGGACGCAAGAAAATCTTTTATGCAAGTAAGAAATTGGTAGCCATTAAGCCTGACGTCATATCCATCACGCCGCGCCACCTCGCCATTCGCCAAGCGACCACGAAGATTCGGCGTTGAACACGCCGCGTTGCCGCTCGGTGCTTCCGCGCAGAACCCGCGCAGCAATATTCGCGGGCGCAGGACGCCGCAAGTGCGAGCGAGTGAGAACACATCGGTGAGAGAACGCAAGCGAGAGCGAGATCACATTGGTTGGTTGGACTCATCGCCACACTAGTAGGTGCGAGCAGGAAAACATCGTACGTATATGCACGATAAACAACAAGGACAGCGATAGACGACATCAAGACAACTGGGACTTCCGCCGCCGCTCACGTCGCGTCGTAACATTGGCAACGCCGCATTGAATACCACGCCACTCCGGAGTCACCTTCGCTTCGTTTATTCGCTTATTATTCCAAGTTTTCTTCGTTTTCCACTGTTATAAAGTATAAAGTTTAAAACGTGTATCGTCTATACTGGCAAATAAGTCAAGCAGTAAAAGTTTTAGTGAATTTACGTACATCAAACGTGTCAAAGATGGAGGCTGAACTCAAGAAAAAATTGGCCACGCGGAGTTACATTAAAGGTACCATTACTAGAGTGTTAAATTTTACAGAAAAGGAAACTATTTCACGACATTCCCGCGACTATTTAGCTGCTAAAAGGCTACGCCTTGTAGAAGCATTTGAGAATTATGAAAAACTCACTCAAGAGATTCTTTTCCTCGATCCATCCGATAAGGAGGGCATAGAGGAAGTCGAGGAAAACTATTTGATAGCATTAGCAGCATTTGATGCTGAAATTAATAGTAGGCCTTCTTTAGATCAGACTTCATCTCCATCAGTTACTTTAACTAAAAAGTTGCCACCCGTTTCCATTGAAATATTTCGAGGTGAGCATACAGAATACATTCCATTTATAAATATATTTAAATCTATGATACATAACGACAAATCTCTAGATGTAATTCAAAAACTATACTATCTCAGATCATATCTGCAAGGGGAACCATTCGATCTCATAAAAAATCTCCCAATCTCAGTAGAAAGTTACGAAATTGCATTAAATATATTACAGAACCGGTATGAGAATAAGCACAGGATTGTTTCTGAACACATTTGTAAGTTATTGGACTTGAAACCAATTGCTAGGTCAACTGCAAGTAACCTTAGGGAATTTGTGTCGGCTGTCAAGCAACAGCTCGCAGCCATTAAAAATCAAGAACCTGATAGTGTACATTGGGATGCTATATTATTGTGTATCTTTTTACGCAAACTAGATAACTACACTGCAAAGGCATATCAGCTGGAGCGGGACATCAGCGCGAGCCCCAAGATTGAAGAATTTCTCAATTATATTGAGAAAAGGGCCACTGCGCTGGAGAGTGTTGAGCCGGGACAGCCCGCACGCCCAGGTACATCTAGCACCAGAGTTGCAGCGCACGCCATGGCCGGAAAGCAGATAAACTGTCGCTACTGTAAGTGTTCTTCTCATAAAATATTTAATTGCAAAAAATTTTTATCCTTACCTGTGGAAGAAAGAATAAGATTTGTGAATAATAACAACATGTGTAAAACCTGTCTGGGTGCACATCAAGGAAAATGCAGATACCATTTCCGCTGTAATGTATGCAAGGCAAATCACAACTCTCTCTTGCATCAGGACACACAAGTATCTGCACAACCTGTCACATTAACTTCTAGTTTAAATAACCATGTACTTCTTCCCACAGCAAGAATTAAAGTATTTGCTCGAGACGGTACAGAGTACCACATTAAGGCGATCCTCGACTCCGGTTCACAAGTTTGTTTTTTAACTTCTAAGGTTAGTCAATTGTTAGGTCTTAAACCTCAACAAAGTAATACAAATATAATTGGTATTACCAACAGTGTAAGCAAAGTAAAGGCCTGTGTACCAGTAGAAATTCATTCCCTTAAAACTCCATTTAAGACCACATTGACTTGTCATCTTGTTGATAGGATCACTTGTAACTTACCACAGTTTCAATTTGACATTTCTAAGTTCCATATACCTTCAGACATTGAGCAAACTCTTGCAGATAAACAATTCCATGTGCCAAGTGAAATACATATGCTGATTGGTGCGGACATATTTTTCCAGGCAGTGCTGCCAGGACAGCCAACGAGCCTGAGCCTGCCAAGCCAGCCTGCGAGCCTGAGCCAGCCAGCGGGCTGCGAGCGGCCACTCCAGGTGACCCAGACATCAGCCAGAGAGGACGTGCAAGTGCTGCCTAAGATTTATTTTTTAAATACCGTTTTCGGGCACATCGTTTCAGGTAACTTACCTCCAATTTTATATAATAATGTCTGCAACAAGGTAGTGTTAAAATGTGAGTTAGACACTGGTACCACAGAGATAGGTAATACTATTGAACAGTTTTGGGCGACTGAAAAGGTCCCCGAAATTTTTAATGAAAACTCATCTGAGCAAGAACTTTGTGAGCAAATATATAAGGCCACTGTGAAGTTGGAGAACAATCGATTTCAAGTTGCCTTACCTTTAAAGGTACCATTGTCTCAAGTCAATGATGCTCTTGGGGATTCATTTCGCTGTGCGTATAAAAGATTTTTAAATTTAGAGAGAAGATTGCATAGTAATCCTGAATTATTTGCAGAGTATCAAAAATTTATTCTTGAGTATTTGTCACTCAATCATGGTCATTTTGTTGATAATGAATTATACGATCTGGGCAAACAAGCTGTTAATTTTTTGCCTCACCATGCAGTGATAAATGCAAACAGCAAAACGACAAGGCTTCGTACTGTTTTTGATGGCTCTATGAAAACTGAAAAGAAAGTTTCTATAAATGACCTACAGTTAAATGGTCCAAAAACCCAAAGAGACTTATTTGATATTATATTATTATTTCGTTTAGGTAAATTCACCTTTACAACTGATATAAAGATGATGTTTCGCAATATAAGACTTGATCCCGAATACTCATCCCTTCAAAATATTCTCTGGAGAGATAGCCCCAGAGAATCAATCAAATGTATTAGGCTAGACACAGTAACATATGGTCTAAAATCCTCTAGTTATTTAGCCACACGATGTTTACAGGAGCTAGCGATAAGGTTCGAACATGTGTATCCTCTAGCTTCAGATATAATCAAAAATTGTAGTTATGTAGACGATGTAATTTATTCTGAAAATAATTTAGAATCTATTATTGAAGCAAAACACCAGTTATGTAAATTATTAGAGTTAGGTGGCTTTCAATTACATAAATGGGCGTCCAATGATGAGACTATACTGTCTGACGTTCCCTCGGAACAGCTTCACTTTAGTAACTTAAAAGAATTGCAAAAAGAGAACAGTAATATGAAAGCATTAGGTTTGCAAATAAATGTAAAGGATGATAATTTCATTATATCATCTCCAGAGCGATATGATTCGAAAGATGTTACAAAAAGGAAAATTCTTAGCTATATAGGTAAAATTTATGATCCCATGGGTTTTGTCAGTCCTATTGTAGTCACTGCTAAAAGCATAATGCAGAAATTGTGGTTAACCAAGACAAATTGGAATGAGAGTCCTTCTGCTGAACTGGTTGAGAAATGGCTGCAATTCACTGATAATTTGAATAGTATGACACCCATGTCATTAAATAGAAATATTTATATCACTGCATTGCATACGGTACAACTGATCGGATTTGCCGACGCTTCAAGTGAAACTGCATATGGATGCTGCTTATATTTACGCATTTTAGATAGTTCAGGGTCGGCACGGATGCATTTGCTCTGTTCAAAGTCGCGTATAAATCCAGCACAAAGGAAAGGTATGACTGTGCCAAGGCTGGAACTGAATGCTGCGCTTTTGCTTTCAAGTTTGGTCTCTAAGGCTTACGATACTTTAAGGCATAAAATTAATATTCAAAATGTATATTTATTTAGTGATTCACAGATTGTTCTTGCCTGGCTCAGGAAAGAAATAACGTCATTGCAGCCTTATGTCGCGAACAGAGTAAATGTCATTCGTCAAAATACCGATAGATGGCAGTGGCTGTACGTCAACACCGCCGACAACCCTGCTGACCTGATAAGTAGGGGTGTACAACCGGGTGAGCTGAATGATAAGGCTCTGTGGTGGTTAGGTCCACAGTTTTTGCAGGATGGTAAATATGATTTTGCGTGTGGCGAAATAAACTTACCACACGAACTACCCGAGTTGAAGGCCTGCTTTACACTCTCCAGCAGCATGGTGTGCCAAATTTCAGAACCACTAGAATATGTTTTTAACCGCTTGCTTAATTTTTCAAATATTAATAAAATGGTTAGAATTTTTGCATACATATTAAGGTATTTAAATAATCTAAACAAAAATAAAGTTAAGCGCTCAGGTTTTCTACAAAGCTCAGAATTAAATGATGCTTTGTTATTAATCATAAGATATGAACAAAGAAAATATTTTCAGCATGAGATTAAGTCTGTCACCAAAGGTAATCATTTAGAAGGGACAATAGCTAATTTACACCCCTTCCTTGATGACTTAGGGCTTCTGCGCGTGGGCGGAAGGCTCCATCACGCTGATATCGCTTATGCACAAAAACATCCCATACTATTACCAAAAGGTTCTCATATCACGACTTTACTCATAAGGAGTGAGCACGAAAGGTTACTACACGCAGGGCCTAGGCTTATTCTCGCTAATTTAAATCAAAAATATTGGGTTGTAAATGGAATTCAAGAAGTTAAGAAAATAACTCACAAATGTGTTACTTGTTTCAGACATAAGGCCACCGTGGCTAAACAGCTGATGGGCTCCTTGCCGACTGGCCGTGTAACAGCTACTAGTCGAGCATACGAAAAAATTGCAATCGATTTCTGCGGGCCGGTCCAAGTGAAACATTCACGTATCAGACGTTCTGTAATAGGGAAAGGCTATATTTTGGTTTGTGTGTGCTTTACAACAAAGGCAGTTCACTTAGAACTGGCTTCCGATCTCACCACAGACACCTTTCTGGCATGTCTTAGACGCTTAATTGCTAGAAGAGGGCTGCCCACAGAAATCCACTGCGATAACGCCAGCACATTCAAAGGCGCAAGGAGCCAGTTAGCTGAGCTTTATGAACTGCACGCCTCACAGAGCCACCAGACAAGGGTTTATGAATTTGCTGCACAGAAAATGATGAAATTTTGCTTTATACCAAAATATTCCCCTACGTTCGGGGGACTTTGGGAGGCTGCAGTCAAAAGCACTAAATATCACTTAAAAAGAATTGTGCAAAATAATGTCCTAACATATGAACAACTTTCTACTGTGCTTACAGAAATAGAAGCAGTACTCAATTCGAGACCACTGCTCCCATTAAGCTCTGATCCTGATGATTATTGTTATCTAACTCCAGGTCACTTTATTATAGGTAGTGCACTTACTATGTATCCAGAACAGAATGTATCTGAAATTCCTGAAAATAGACT
The DNA here is from genome assembly GCA_963082605.1 of Rhodophaea formosa. NCBI lineage: Eukaryota > Metazoa > Arthropoda > Insecta > Lepidoptera > Pyralidae > Rhodophaea > Rhodophaea formosa. The sequence goes on along the minus strand of OY720229.1, from coordinate 5,392,866 downwards.
TAAGTTTTGGCAATTGTGTACTCGTTTGAAACAAAACTTTTGGAAAGTTTGGCACAAATATTACTTAAATGTTTTACAAAATAGACCTAAGTGGAAGAATGATCAGTGTAATGTTAAGTTAGGTAGTTTGGTTATCTTGAAGGAAGACAATGTCCCTTCCATGTCATGGCCAATGGCCAGAATTGTCAAATTGTTTCCAGGCCATGATGGCAAAGTTAGAGCTGTAGAAGTTAAGACTCCTAACAACAAAACTCATGTGCGCGCTATCCACAAGATATGTGTCCTGCCCCTAGAATAAGTTGCATAGGTACATACATTTAGTGTTATACTTATTACTAATTTAGTATTATGTACTCTCATTTGTTTACTTAAGGCTTGTGACTTATTTTTATAGCATGTGTTACGTATTAAGCTTTGTTTCTTAGGGTCTTCAGTACCATCCCAAGATTATATCGTAGGGCTAAGAACAAATATTTGCCTTGTAGGCTTGTTATAAATTGTTATTTTCAAAGCTGGCCTCAACTTGTAATTGTATAGAGTCTAGTGTCTATCTTATGGTACTATAAAGGTATTAAAAATAAATTTCTCGTTATAGCTTATTATAAACATGTGTCAATATTAGCTTCGCTGTTTGCTGAGGCCGCAGCATGTTGCAACTAGCAACACAATTTTATAGATTTTGTTTATCTATGATACTTTTAGTTGGTAACATTGTGTGTACTGTGTCAAATCTCTCTCTCTGTATGGCTGCCACAATAAACGCATCGTCTAGAAGCCGGCATTTTATTAAACTCCACAGCGACGGACCTACAGCGTTAAACCTAGCAAACAAACAGTCCACTACCAACAGCAGGTACATCGGTGTAACTTATAAAAGTGGTATAGTACTGTACCTAATTGTTAGTTAGAGCTTAGAACTAAACAGTAAAGCTATTTGTTGATTGTTTTTCGTGTGTATAAGTGGCCAACACTAGTGCAAGATTTTTTAAGCTACCCAAAGGCGTCTGACATAGCTTTAATTATTGCCAACAATAATAACAGCAGAGACTAACGGCTTAACGTACCTTCTGAAGCAAGGAGGAGCTCGAAATAATTTTATGCGCCGTGCGGTCACTCATCCAAGTGTAGACTGTGCCCGGGATTGCTTAACATGGGGAACCGTTGATAATGCCCACTGAGCCACCGGGCTCCTCAAAAGACTAAAGTAAGTACTTACCTACACGTATTATATACAGCGAAACGAAAAACTCATAAACAGTACATAATTAGGTACTTACATTTTCAAATCAAAAAACAATGCCATGTGATTAAAGTTTTGATAACTACCTACTTACATAGTAAGTACTAAAGTTTCAATTTGTAATGACTTTATGCAGAAAGAGCAAAGAGATTCGAGTAAGAGGAAAGGCGTTTTAAAAGGTTTTAATTTTTTACATATTAAGTAGCCCAACTTAGACAGTAATATTATTTTATGAATCTTCGGAGTATTGTTTTCTTGTGATTATATGTTCTTGAGAAAAACCTCATACATTTCTAGACAGAAAAAAAATATATACGGACAAATTACATAGATTGAGCTAGCCCCAAAGTAAGTTCGAGACTTGTGTTATGGGATACTAACTCAACGATACTATATTTTATAATAAATACATATATAGAAAAACATCTAAGACCCAGGTCAATCTGAAAAAGATCATTTTCCATCTTGACCTGACCGGGGATCGAACCCGGGACCATCATGCTGCGCCACGGAGCTCGTACGCAGCTAAATCCTACGCTTACTTTCTCTTTGCCTGCTTGAACCATCAAGTTTCTAACATGGTTTTCAAGATTTCACCCACACAACCTACGAACAATTTATTTATTATTTATTAAATAAAACCTACGTACAGAAAATTAAAGCAAGTACAGTCTGAGTCAAACTTTATAGCGGCTCGGACATTAGCTGCGAGCTGCGCAGTACGCGCCCCGCCTCCCCGCGCGCGCCCCGCTAAACATAATATTGTGTACTACGCATCGACTCGCGCGATGTTCAGACATATAGTTTGATTTGGACTGTAATACGGTAGTTGCCTAATGTTGAGATTATATAAAATTTGTTTCTAATGAGACTAATTTCTATCTAAAAACACTATAAAGAACACTTTTAATTTGATATCGATTCGTTACGTGATCTTAAAGCTTCTTTAAAGTTGGGTGAATAGGACCATTTTTTAAAGTATGAAAATCTTTAATTATAATTATACTGTATTTTAGTCTGCTAAATTAATAGCAACTTTTATTATGAAACCTTTACCATATTTCGTATAGCTACCAAACAAAGTTCTCACGCCACCCATACAAAATACAATCTTGTGACGTCACAAATATGTAGGCGTTTCAGCGGCGCGTTTTCACGTCTAAAAACATGTGTCTTTAAAACTTTTATAGCTGAAAGAGTTTTTTGTTTAGAGATGTATTTCTGCCACTATTGTGTTTATTTTTGGCAGGTCTTTATATAGCAACATGAAAAAAATTTTAGTCAACATGCCCATTACAGAAAACTTATAAAGATAAAAAAAATATACGTAACCTTCGTTGAAACCGGTTTGTGACCAGAGTGCAATTCATGCATAATGCCTTTTTAGGGATCCTTTACAGAAATAGGGTTCTTAAAGGCATAGAAATATGTGCTCAAACAGGAATAGAAATAGGCCTCGGTGGCCTAGTAATACGTAAGTCTGCTCATGAGAGGTTCTATTACCGTGACGTGTGCAATATTATTTTAGCTATTCCTATGGTTCTGGAGCTACCCAAGGATAAGCGTCAAGCAGGCAGCCGGCCGTAGAAGATTTGCTTAACCATATCACGACATCAAATACAAAAATGTTTTCATAATAATGGCAAAGGCACCAGCCGATTCACCACAGATAAGAATGCAAAACTCTTTAAGCCCGATGGCCCAGAGGGCGTGGGCATTATTATCGCTAACGCATGGTAAGCAACCCCGGACGCACTCTCACTTGGATGGGTGACCGCTAGTGGCATAAAAATAACTCAAGCTCCTCTGTGCTTTGGAAGGTTAGGCTGTTACTCCCGGCTGGCAGTATGGAAAATCAGATACCAGGGTTAGCCACTAACACACACGAAAAACAAAACAAACTACTTACTATCAAACTTATACTTTTATATAAGAAATTTCAATGTCAGATTCAATAACACAATCTCTAATCTAGAGATTGTGTTATTGAATAATGTTACGTACTTCTGCTACCACTAAACACTAAAGAAAAGGCGTGTACGCGGAGGAAGTTGCGGGGAAAAAACAAGTCTTTAGCCTTTTGCGTAGTAACCTTCAGAAGCCCTTCCAACCGGAAGTGCCACACCATTATATGCGATGCGATTGTCTCGTACGTACGTAGTTAATATAATTCTGTTCTGTTCTGTTCTGTGTCCGCCCAGCCAGTGTTTAAGCTGCAAGAGCGTAGGATAGGCGTCCACCAAGGAAAGTTCGTAACTGCGCTTGTGGACATGAGCAGATGCGGTTCCTCCTAGCACAGCTACCACCCTCCCCGTTGGATCACGGATCCCGGCTCGAGAAACCAGTTGGACACGTAGATAGGATTGGGTGTGTAGGGCGGTGCAGTCAGGATGAGGACAGAAAGGAAGTTAGAACCAACCGAATACTTGCATCAAATCAGTATGGGGAAGATAGATACTATACTTGGTGTGTAATATATAAAAGAGAGGGGAAGATGACTGCATTCGTGAAGTTTTCTCTGGCTTCTTTTTTGTTTCACGACGATGTTGTTCTAGAAGTTCATTTTTAGCCCTGTCTCATTAATCCTGGAGTCCTTGTACTAGGGCGCTTGCGGTTACTGTATTTGCTTCTTTTTTTCCCGCCAGCTATTGACGAATAAAATTGTTTCGAGATTGATGTAGATTCTTCTGCGTCTGTTTCTGCGTCTTCATAGATCTTTTGACTTCCCTTTTTATGACTGTTATGATGTCGACTAAGTTGGTCCATTCTGATTTTGTTGTATTAAGTAGTATGGAGAATATCTTAATCAAGGGATTCCTCCCATGTGTAGATAGGGCACCCTACTTTGCGTTTGGTTTCCCTGTATTGTAATGCTATTTGGAAGAGGTAGGGAGTCGGGTGTCTTAAGTCACTATGACTATTTAATCCTATTTGTCTTATTTTTATTATTTTTGATGGTCTTCATTGCTTATCGTTTCTTTCGTCCTTTCTTTTCGTTTTGGCGTGTTAATGGCGCCATCTAGCATGTCTTGTAATATTTGACGCTCATATTTCTGAGTCTTGACCAGTTTGCTTTGGTTAGTGTTGATAAGTTCAGACCATAGACAACTGGTCTAATCACTATCTTGTACATTATTACCGCAATTTTGTTATCTATTTTATTATCCTAATCCTAACTAATATTACAAACGCGAAAGTGAGTCCATTTGCTTGCCACGCTTTCACGCCCCATCCACCGAACCAACTATCACGAACTTCTGCACACACGTAGGTCAGGGCACTGAGAAAGACATCGGCCACACATCACGCGGGCGAAGCCGCAGGTAACAGCTAGTTCTATATAAATGTCAGTCAAGGTCTTCAAGTTCTGGATTGCTTTTACGTAGCGTGTCATGATAGTCGCTTTTCGTGTATGGTTAACTCATATTTATCTACGTGCTTTAATATCCTTAATTCCAAGTACCTGGCATGCCATGCGGGGCGGCTACTGTTGCGGTGGTTGCACTTATTTAAAGCATTCTATTTCAATGGTTTTCCATTTTTAATTAAGTTGCTTTATTTTGGCCACTTGATTTTTTTTTTCTCTTATGGTATCCTAATATTCCATCACAGTGTGCATTTTAGTAAGGCCGCGTGATTATAGCTTTTATGAATTATTCGTGTATTTTTGTATCGACGACTTTTTATGAATTTTCCTATGTTTTTAATTCGGTCTAAGATGACATGTTACTCAATACCAATTTGTGGTCTGTGTTTACGATCAAACCTTTTTCTCATATATAATGTTGCCAAAGATATTAATTTTTGTACCAGTTACACTGTAGTCTACTTGGAATACTTTTCCATCCGCAAACACACATTCCACAGTTGTAATGGAAATAGTTTGGGGTAGAACTACTTCGACCTGTTTCTTGTTGTTCCTTCCTTAAACAACTACTAAAGTAAACACTTTTGTTGTTGAATTAGATTTGATAAAAGACTCCCGTTAAATTAGTGATTGAGCAATTATGGGGTAGGTTTTTGTCGTATAGTATTTTCTTGTTTTGAACTCCTGTATGTACGTATGCACATTCTGCCGGTGGGATCTTTCCTATTAGTGAAAAGTAAGATGTTGATTCTTATGGGGCGTGGGTAATGAAAAGTTTGCCAATATTGTCTGTCTGTTGTATAAGTTGGATAGTCGATATAATTAATGTTAAGTTCTAGTTGTAATGCAATTATATCGCAACTTTCGCAGTGTATTTGAATAAGTTCATAGTCTATTTTGTTACTGATTAGAATGGCTATACCCCGATGTACCTTGGCACTTTTGTCACCTCCTGAGATCCAGTTATAATGTTTTATTTTAAGTTCTCCAGATGCGAGAAGTGTTTCTTGAAGACCTGCTTGTTAGAAGAAGTTATTTTGCGTGCTATCTTTGCTATGCAGCGTTTGCAACTGTAGTTTTGTCATTTTGACTATGCTTTCGTATTGGCTGTTTTCAAAATATTGATAGATATTTGTCACAGGGCTATCTAACGGGATTTGATTCCTGGACTGTCCATATACTCGTACGTTTATGTTTACTAAGTAGTATTCTGCGGCTACTATGATTGAGTCTACTCCTCCCCAGAAGCCATCTTCAAATTGTTTTTCTATATACCTGTCGATTCTGTCGTTAAGTGACCGTTGAAAAAGTCCGAAATATGTGTCACATCATTGATATTATTTTGTAAGGTCAGGTTTATACGTTGAGTGGATTTGTTGTTACGTACGATGCTAAGTCCTGGCGTGCCTGATTAAATGTTAGCCCTTATACGTTATTTATTTGGTCTGCAACAGCCCTAAATAGACCATTACCGTCTCCGACCATTTGCCTGATAGTGAAGTAGTGTTCATATTGCGCAGATGTTTTACCACCCGAGTCAAGCTATTTTTGTGTGAAAGCCCAGAAGACAATAGGTGTTTTGGGGATACGGTCGGGTTTCCAATTATATTACTTTTTTATTGTTTTCTTTGGATGCACGTGCATAGATTTGTTAAGCGTGGTGCAGTAACTGGGACTTTGTTAATTGCCTTTCAAATTGTTAGAATTTTTTGCTCGGGTTTTGTTCTGTTTTGGGTTATTGCCTGCAATCTGTGCGTGTTATTTTTATCTTGGAGTTCTACGAATACTTTTTTTCTAAACGGTCACTGCATGACGATGTACACCTAATTAGTATTTTGCTATCTACTGATGTGATCTGTGATCAATAAAGCTGTAGATAAATTTTAATAGGTTTGGATCTTAGGTTCTTAGTTATTGCTTTAAAATGATAACAAAATATGTATCTACCAAGTTGAAAACTATGGAAAATTGTTTCAGACCAATTGTAACAACGATCAATTACTTAATGTATAATTTTTACAAACTTCTACCGCAAACAGATATCTGACTAGTCGAGTTTCTATTATTTGGAAAAAGCAAGTCAGTCCTATAAAATCATTAGACAAACTAATTTGAGGCTTAGCCATTAGAAGACGTATTAAGTTAGGATCTTTTGATAGCTATATTATGAAGATCCTTAAAACACTATTGTACGGTGAGATGGTAGTCAGATGTCTCTAGTGAAAAAATCAACAATTTTCTGAAGTTTACACTTATGTGTATATGACATACGTTCTTGATGAAATGTGTTTTTCTAATGAGTACTAGAATATTCCGTATTTACGCTATTTATTAAGTTACTAATATTGATGAATAAATTTGGAAACATTTTAATGTATATGCAAGTGCAAGTCGCATTTCATTGTGTAAATTAAATGGGTGATAGTAAATGTAAGTAGGTCCTTTTTCTTTATAATTAGCTTTGATTTATTGTTTGCAATGAAATATCGTTGCAAACCGACATTTTGAAGAGGAGGCAAATGAAACAGAAGGAATTTAGGAAATGGATATAGTGAAAGATATAAAAAAAAATGTCGTGAATTTTAGAATGTAATAAAAGCTAAGCAAAAGTGAAAGTGTTTTTGAATAAAAGATAAAATGATAAGTTTTATAAACAATATTTTTGTTGATTCTGTTTATTTTAATAATAATCTTTGCGATAGAAGGGAAATATAAATTTGAACTAAGAAATTCTGGTGCTTCATTTTATTCTTAAGCCCTAAAATCGGTGTACCCGAAAAATTGGTTTATACTATGACCATAATAAACATTAATTGCCATCCTTTTTGCCGGAGTCTAAGCTTATTTAAGCATTTTCACGTGTGCAGTGGGCATGGACGAGACTGAGTCGCGGTCTGATTTTAATTGATTTCCACAGGAATTTTAGCGTTAATTGGAACATTAAGTAAACTTCAACCGATACACAATGTACGCGGGATATCACAAGACTTTGTAGAGCATAATGTGAATAAAATACAAATTTCGCGACCAAAAGCAACAAGATTATAAGTAAAGGGTAATGGGAAATGCAGTCAAATTGGTGTACTAGGAAAATAGTTAAAAGACTTTATCTGCATGCATGTAATTTGGATGGATCTCACCAGGTTTATCAGCATTTATTTCTGGGAGTCGTAGGCCCGAGCTGAGCAGTGACACACAGGTTTAATTAATTCACGGCGCGATTTGAATTTGTTTCACAGAGATTTAAAGCGTTACTAGTTTCTTATACACCACTATGTATTATCAGGACGACACTGAACTTAAACTCAAAAGCAATCTGCCCGATCACCAGACCAGAGATCTAAATAGTTTAATGGTTTAAACAAAAGAAATTTCGAAGGACGGAACAATGGCCCCGCGCGTCCTTCCGGGCCGACGGTCCAAACGCTTCTCCTACGTACGTAGTTAATATAATTTAAGATATTTTTACAAAAAACAAAAACCGACTTCAACCCTATCAATTTATTTAAATAAGCGTAAGAATAAAATTTAAAAAAGTGTAAACCGAACGGCATACTTGTAAAAATTTTTTTGGTTGTTGTGTATTTTTTCAAAAAGCGCTCGTCATATTTCTTTAAAATTTAATGAGTCATCTGTAAAGTATTACCTATCGAACAAAAAAAGAATTCCTTCAATCGGTCCAGGCGTCTTCGAGAAATCGGGGAACATACATAAAAAAAAAAGATTATGACGAATTGAGAACCTCCTCCTTTTTTTGCAGTCGGTTATTAAAAAATTAAATACGAAGTAATGAAGCGCAACTAAATTATTCTTCGGAGCGCACCTTTTAGATGCGCTCACGATAGCAATTTAAAATATTAAAATTTTATTCCGCAAAACGCACCTACCTTTATTTGAATAGAGCTAGGAACTAACTGAAACTATCGATTACAAGTAGTGCACGTTCCTTTTTAGGGTTCCGTAGTAAACAAGGAACCCTTATAGTTTCGCCATGTCTGTCTGTCTGTCTGTCCATCCGCGGTTTTACTCAGAGATTATAAGTACTAGAAAGCTGTAATTTGGCATGGATATGTATATTAATCATGCAAAAAAAATTAAAAAAAACTTTTTTTTCGGTACCTACCCATCATGTGGGGTATTGTTAAATAGGTCTTTAAAAATATTGTGAGGTTGAGAACACCATTTTTCGATTTAGGGATCCGTTTCCGAAATATTTGGTAATGCAAATTTTTGTTAGAGGTAAGTGTCCCCTCCCCCCCCCTCTATCTGCTAAACGGTTATATATGGATACGTGAAAAAAAAAAATACAGCAGTAGTATATATACTGAAGTTGAAAGGAAAACTATCAGAGCTGAGTACTAAGTGCAAACTAAAAAGGTATAGGCAACCAACTTATAAAATGTACTGGAAAATGTAAAATTTCATACAATTTTCATTGTTAGATGTTTTTGGTCGTTAAACTGTGAGGTGCGAGTGAGAACAGTGTGAACTCAAAGTTGTCATTCGTAACTACGGAACCCTACACTGCGCGTGGCCCGACACGCACTTGGCCGGTTTTTTGAAGAAGGTGCTCTTCGCGAAATAAAATTTTAATATTAAAATACTTCTTAAATACAAGTAGCTACAATATAGTTTCGTCCTACATGACCTAGCATTAATGTTAGTCGGAAGACTTAAATGATAGTGTCTTATCATGGTAATCCTAATCGTAACTAATATTATAAATGCGAAAGTGAATTTGTTTATTTGCTTTCACGCCCTATCTACTGAACCATCCTCATGAAATTTTTCATACATATAGGTAAGGGTAATGAGAAGGCCATAGGCTATATATACGCGGGCGAAGCAGCGGGTAACAGATAGTAAGTAATATACAAAAAAAAATATGTGATCATAAAATATAAGAACGTAGGTACCTAAGTAGTTAATAAATAAGGCAATTCTATATGTATGAACAATACATTTTAAGAATGCTTACGTTTATACACACAATAAAAACAATTGGTTAACATTTATGATTTATGGGACATGGAATATATCACAGTACTATTTAGGGTTCCGTACCCAAAGGGTAAAAACGAGACCTCTATTAAGTACTACTTCGATGTCCGACTACTTTACAACAAACGTGATTTTTTACAGCTCGATAGTCTGATGTTCTCTCCTCTCCAACCTATCTGGCCAGCGTGGAGAGTGTAGGCCAAATCCTCTGACTGCTCTGGCTAATACATGGGTCTGGTGGGACAGAGAGGGTCGTGCTCCTGCAGTGGAGACTAAATAAGACCTGATGGCTGGATGGAGTCTTATGTTGTATAGATAATAGTAAGAAAGTTATCGTGTGCGAGCCCGACTCGCACTTTTGGCCGATTTTTCTGGATTTTTACCCTATTTTTCTTTTCAGTAAGTTGGTACCTACTCGTAAGTGACCAATTGAAATTAAAAAAACTATTCAAAATATAATGATCGGTCTAGTTATTACTTTATGTCAGTGTATTAAACGATATATGAGTACCTACGCACTGGATTCGGTCCCCGGTCAAGTCATAATGGAAAACTATATTTTTCAAATTGTCCTGAGTTTTGGATGTATACCCATTAAGTATATATTATAAAATATAGTATCGTTGAGTTTAAATCCTACAGTAAAAGTTCGCAACTTATAGTGGGTCTAGCTCAGTTTGTGTGATTTGTCCCTTTATTTATTGTATTTAATTATACAAATTCTCTTTCGCAGATATATTACAGAGGATTAGCAAATTGCATTACGTTGCACCTGCGATAAACTAAATAAATACCTCATGGTACCATACGCCGTATGACTCAAATGGAAACCTGTTCAAGGTTTTAAATCGAAAACAAATCCATACGTAATACTATACAGAACCACTGAACAAGGCTGGTGCTTGACCCCGCCATATCAGCCTTGTGAGCGCCGCGCGCGCAGTTTACAAACAACACTAAGCGGGTTGACACATAAAAGGACCTTCTAAAGAAAAAAAAATCAAAAAATCATAGATTAAAAAATTCGTCAAGAAGTTTGCGTTCTAAATTTCAAATTTTAAAAAGTTTGCGTCAAATACAAAATTCGTCAAACATCCGTGGAAAATAGTTTCATTTTGAGTATTCTATTGTATTTTGCAAAAATGCTGCCTTCGACTGCAAGGTTGAGTCAGTGCGTGACGATGGCAAGGATCCGAGGAATCGTAAACACTGGATACATCGCTGATCAACAGATGGTTGCAAATTCACAGAACATGCTACATGGTAAGTTGTACCTTTTGTACATATGATACAGTACAGATACTTACACAAATAAGTAGGTACCAGTAGTGGTGATGGAAAACACACCCAGTAGTTGTTGTTTGTAGAACTAATTACTGACCAATTACTACTGCGTATTGATATAGAACATACATAATTATGTTCTGTATTCTGAGGTTAGTGAGGTAATTAAATAATAAAATATCGTTCATTACCCTTTTACATATACGCTTTGTAAAATTGTAACATTATAGGTATTCCTTATATTATTTATAAATTAGCAATTTTACCGCGACTTCGTCCGGATTAGTTATAGCCTATGCCACCTTCAGATAAATAAGCTTACTATGGGAGAAAGAATTTCGAAAATCGGTGCAGTAGTTTCGAAGCCCATTCGATGCAAACAAACAAAGCAACGAATCTTAGATATATCTTAGAATCGGAAGATAAATAAATAGGTTATATTGCTAGTCGAAATAGAAAAATAGAAAAAGAAATATTAATAATGAGTAGTTTTTAGCAGCAAGTATTTAATTAAAAATATTAAATTAAAATAATAATAATCACTTGGTTGGCAATGTAGTATGGTTGTTTACTATGTAGTTGTTGTTACAGGACTCAAATAAGTGATAGTATTTTTAGACCTACATTTTTAAAACTATCTATAAAGAGAGGGCTGATGACGACAAAACAACATAACAGTTGTAAAGTAAAATGGACTTTAGTCCAACGTAATAAGTGCGCTAATAAGTCTGAAGTGCCGCCGAAGGTACAAGCACTCGAATCATGCATCAAGGAGTTGTTTTTTGACCTTTGGACTCAGCTATACTAAACTTTTATGATGGCATTCTCTAAGATAAAATAATCCTTGTCATGGATATGATATCAATATAAGTATGTCACCCACTTGGGTGTGCTGTGCATCGAAATTTACCTACCTGAGCATCATCATCATCATCATTAGCCTATACTCGTCCACTGCTGGACATTAGCCTCCCCGATTGCACGCCATCGAGATCTATCTAATCGTCTAGGTTAGGCAATAGGCTAGGTTCCTAAAAAAATATAATTACTAGATATTACCCGCGGCTTCGTCCGCATTTTATATAGCCTGTGTCCTTCTCAATACCCTTATCTATGTGTAACGCAAAATTTCATGATGATCGGTTCCGTAGTTAGGGCGTGAAAGCGTAACAAACAAATAAAACAAACAAACTCACTTTCGCATTTATAATATTAGTCAGGATTAGGAAGTTAGGATTAGGATTAGACCGCCGGTTAGGTAATCTTTTATACTAATATTATTATGCTGAAGAGTTCGTTTGTTTGTTTAAACGCTATAATGTCAGGAATTACAGTACCGATTTCAAAAATTAATTCACCGTTGGACGTTATCCCTGAATGCCATAGGCGAGGTAAGTACCACGGGCGGAGCCGGGGTGGATTGCTAGTAAAAATATATCGGGTACGTATTTTTCGTTTTGTTAACTAAACAAATAATTATAAAGATATAGCCCCTTAAAACTCAGTGTGACGTCACGATTTCGTACGATTTTCAAAACTATGATGTCACGATGATGGGACTAATTCGAAAGTATGTTCCAAATAAAACAAGATTTTTTTAAATCTGTTCATAAATGACGGAATTATGTATGCTTTTTTACCCCGTAAGATGGAAAGACGTGATGATGTGTATATATGTATAAAATTGAACTTAAGTAAATACAACGGTTTGCCATCGTCTTATTAGAATCCGCTAGCTCTGAGATGTTTAAGAATATTAAGTGGGTCACATATTGGTCACATACTTCGTGTCACTACACTATGTGCTCCACTTAATGGAATTTTTGTTCCGTTAGGAGCTAGAAATGATATTAATACCAGGTGTAAATTCAGGTTTGGGTAATTTTGAATTGAATGCATATTTTTTATTGCCATATAAAGATTGAAACGCATATTTAATTATAATTTGTAGGTATGGAAAATTATGCCTAACTAGCAATCTATGTATTAATATGTTTGTTTATGCCAAAGATAGCCTTAACGCATTGCTGGACACTAAACGATAAGGAACAATAGAAGTTTTATTGTTATAACTGCTGTAGACGTCCATTATGTCCATTGCCAAGATGGAAAATGATCTTTTTCAGATTCCCCTGGGTTTTGGATGTTTATGTATTTGTAATAAAATATAGTATCGTTGAGTTAGTGTCCCATAACACAAGTCTCGAACTTACTTTGTGTGACTAACTCAATCTGTGTGATTTGTCCGTAGTTGTCCGTTGTAAGTTAACTCACTTAACTTATTATTCTTTAATATGCATTTACACCCCTAAATTTACTCTAGACATTTCCTCAAAAGGGCGACTCGGTCTGTCAATATGGGGACTTTTCGTAAGACACCAATTCTGGGAACTCGATAAAAATTTGTTCGTGTTTCCAGCAAGTCCTATCGTAAAAGTTGTTCATATTGATGGGCTGTCTCGCCTCTTCAAGGGAATGTCGAGGGTGAATTTACAATATGATCAATAATAAGTAGATTCTTATGTGTAATATACCTAATAGCAAATACCAAAGATACTCGTAACATAGTTATCGATACCAATATTAGAGATTTGATTGTTTGTTTGCAATGAATAGGCTCCGTAACAACTTGACCGGTTTTTTTAAATTGAAAATGAGAATGAATTAGCTTTCTATAGAAAGTATTTGAAACTTGCGCGGACGAAGTCGCGTGAAATTGATGAGATAAATTTTAGACATATTGAGAAATGTGATACCATGGCCATCTTACATTGGACACCCTGGTGCGAAATTTTCAAAATAGTAAAAATTATTTTCGAAATTTTTAAAATATTTTGCCCCTACACCAATTGGTGATGCTCTGTTTACTAATTTGTTGCTCCAGCCGGACTTGTCGGCGGTCCTACCATCGCCATTGTGTTCCGTACACGCGACTTGACTATTAGCAATTTTCCCACGATTTCTTCCGTGTAAATTATAGCCTATGTCATCTGCACTTAAATTAGCTTTCTATAGGTGAAAGAATTTAGAAAATTAACTAGTGAGTAGTTTCGGAGCCTATTGCAAACAAAAAAATCTGACCTCTTTATAATATACTAGCTGTTACCCGCGGCTTCGCCCGCGTATATGTCCGCGCCTATGTCCTTCTCGGTACCCTAACCTATGTGTATGCAAAATTTCATGATGATCGGTTCAGTAGCTACGGCGTGAAAGCGTAACAAACAAAGAAAAAGAAACAAACAAACTCACTTTCGCATTTATAATATTAGTTGGGACAGTTGGGTAAATATTCTGATATCTATGGTTGGGATTTATAATCATCAATATTATCATACATCAGCTATCGGGCTGTTCTTTTTAAAATTAGATTTTATTTGTTCCCCGTGGTAGGTACTGATCTATCTACCATAGACAATATAAATCTAACATATTACTCACTGTCCTACAAAGTTCCAAGTTTGCACATTTCTTGTTTGTAACGAAATATGCAATGCAAATGCAGTTTCTGCAACCAAAACCAGTTTTGGGACATTAAAATGCAGGTTTTGAGAGTCCAAAGTCCTCCCCGCGCTCATATTATGTTGTCACCTAAGGAGTACGTAACGCTTCATTTACGCTGTTTTTGAATCTCCAATATTTATTGGAGATTCAAAAACACATTTCATCTGCTAGTTTTAATGTGTATGTGTATGTATGTTTGTGTCAGTGTCTGGCCAGCGTGGAGAGTGTAGGCCATATCCTCTGTCTGCTCAGCTTATTATGGCTCTGGTAGTTCAGAGAGGGACATGCGCAGTGGAGACTAAAAAAAGGCTTGATGATGATGTGTCCGTGTCATTGTACCCACCAGATTCCTTCTTTTTCTTCATCGTCATCATCAGGTCTTCTTTAGTCTCCACTGCAGGAGCACGACCTTTACTGTACTACAGTCCTGAATTTATAAATAGGCCGTATAGGCCGCGGCCTAGAAATTGAGAATGAATTAGCTTTCTATAGAGTGTTTGAAATTTGCGCGGACGAAGTCGCGTGAAATTGATGAGATAAATTTTAGACATGTTGAGAAATGTGACACCATGGCCATCTTACATTGGACACCCGGGTGCGAAATTTTCAATATAGTAAAAATTATTTTCGAAATTTTCAAAATATTTTGCCCCTACACCAATTGGTGATGCTCCAGCCAGATATTGGCGGCGGTCCTACCATTGCCATTGTGTTCGCGACTTCCTGCCGCCCCTAGGCCGCGGCCTAGGGGCGGCAGCGTCCTAGCGGCGGTAGATTTCAGAGGAAGGTTATTCGATTTCAGAGGATAAAAGTCAAACACGTCCACTGGTTTCCTCATGGTTTAGTGGCCTACACTAATAAAAAATATAAATCCGGCACTGCTGTACTACCATAGCCATATTAGCCAGAGCAATCTAAGGATATTCTTTTTCTTAATATGATGTATGTACGAGCTCCGTGGCGCAGCGGTCATCACGCCTGCCTGCTTCACGGATGGTCCCGGGTTCGATCCCCGGTCAGGTCAAGATGGAAAACGATCTTTTTCACATTGACCTGGGTCTTGGATGTTTATCTATATATGTATTTGTTATAAAATATAGTATCGTTGAGTTAGTATCCCATAACACAAGTCTTTCTTAAGAACTTACTTGGGGCTAGCTCAATCTGTGTGATTTGTCCGTATATATTTATATTTATTTATTTATTTATAATACCTACCTTAAGCTTGATATCACTATCAACATGGTAGTATCACAAAGGTAGTAAAACAAAATAGCTTCCCGCTGTCTGTCTGTCGTTATGGTATCTTTAAACTACGCACCGGATTTTGATGCGGTTTTTAGGGTTCCGTAGTAAACAAGGAACCCTTATAGTTTCGCCATGTCTGTCTGTCTGTCCGTCCGCGGTTTTACTGAGACTATAAGTACTAGAAAGCTGTAATTTGGTATGGGTATGTATATTAAGCATGGCTAAAAAGTGGTAGAAAAAAATATTGGAACAAATTTTTTTTTAGGGTAGCTCCCATACAAGTAAAGTGGGGGAGTAATTTTTTTTCTCTATTTACCCATCGTGTGGGGTATTGTTAAATAGGTCTTTAAAAAAGTATTGTGAGGTTGAGAACACCATTTTTCGATTTAGGGATCCGTTTCCGAAATATTTGGTTTTAAAGTGCAAATTTTTGTTAGAGGGAAGTGTTCCCCCCTCTATATGCGAAACGGTTATGTATGGATACGTGTAAAAAATTACAGCAGTAGTATATATACTGAAGTTGAAAGGAAAACTATCAAAGCTGAGTACTAAGTGCAAACTTAAAAGTTATAGGCAACTTATAAAATGTACTAGAAAATGTAAAATTTCATACAATTTTCATTGTTAGATGTTTTTGGTCGTTAAACTGTGAGGTACGAGTGTGAACAGTGTGAACTAAAAGTTGTCATTCGCAACTACGGAACCCTACACTGCGCGTGGTACACACTTTTAAAATAAATAGAGTGGTTTAAGAGGAAAGTTTATATGTATACTGGCCTGGTATACTACCGGCTGCGCTCGGGCATGTATTATGCCCGAGCGCAGCCGGGGAGGGTTGCTTGTTAGTATTAAATAAAATATTCAACTACCAAAAATAGATAAAGTTCTATGTAAAACTAATAGTCTGATCACTCTAAAGTTGCATTGATTACCGGATCTTAAAACTTTATGTACATTGTAATGTGTATAATAATTAGATTTCTCTTTTTCAGGTAACAAAACTGAGGAGCCTCCAGCAGAGCCAAAGCAGCAGGAAGTAAAGCCAGACGACCAGCACGCCGACGCCGACAGCGCCGTCTGGCGGGACCGCATCTCGGGGAAAATCAAAATGGCCGCCACGCCGGAAGCCAGGAGCTTGAACAGCCTATAAATTTTGTTTTTTTATCAACGCGTATTTTCATATACTGAATGACGTCCTTTATTTAACATGTAACGAAGTCTGGAGAAACTGGAACGCTGGAAGCCAGGAGCTTGTACATACAGCCTCTAAATTATATTTTTTTCACCAACGCGTATTTTCACACACTGGATGACGTCTTGTATCTAACGAAGTCGGGAGAGCCTGCATCACTGCTCTAAATTCAAAATGGTCGCCACGCCTGAAGCCAGAAGCTTGAACAGCCTCTAATTTATTGTTTATTTTTTTACCAACGCGTATTTTCACACAAATAATGACGTCTTTTATCTTACGAAGACCGTAAAGCTGCATCTCCGCTCTAAAATCAAAATGGCCGTCACGCCTGAAGCCAGAAGCTTGAACAGCCTGTAATTTATTGTTTTTTTTTTTACCAACGCGTATTTTCACACACTGAATGAAGTCGTATCTAACGAAGTCCGGAGAAGAAGCATAGTCTGCGCTCTAAAATCAAAATGGCCGCCACGCTGGAAGCCAGAAGCTGGAACAACCTATAAATTATTGGTTTTTTTTTACCAACTCGTATTTTCACACACTAAATGATGTATTTTAAGTAACGAAGTCGAGAGCCTGCATCTCCGCTTTAAAATCAAAATGGCCGCCATGCTTGAAGCCAGGAGCTTGAACAGCCGGACTCCGGACTTAGTTAGCGTCATTCAGTATGTGAAAATACGAGTTGGTAAAAAAAACAATAATTTATATGTTTTTTTTACCAACTCGTATTTTCACATACTGAATGACGCTAACTAAGTCCGGAGAGACTGCATCTCCGCTAAAATCAACATGGCTGTGTCATGCTGGAGCAGTTTGTTTGATCAGTATAATTTACGTATTTTCAAAGTATTCCTAATGTATCAAAACTACCTTATGTTTAGTAAACCGAGCTAAGGGTTCGGGGTAATCGTTAATAATGAATCGGTTAAGATATTAAATTGCGATTGCGATAATACTTGCGACATTGAACATTGTTGGAAAGTAAGTCGAAATACGTGTTTAAACTTCTATTAGCCTAAGTTTTATAAAAATTAGGCAACTAGTTGATGTCGTCTTTAGAAGATAACAAATTGTTTATTTTTTTCAGATGATAATGTCATTGTTTAACTTTATTTTATAATTAAAATGTTTTTATATAAATCTAATGGTACTTCATTGGTTTTTTTGTTGTTGATAAAACCGCGGTTATAACCGTCATAAAAACATTGCAAGTTTTCAATTCTGTGGTATTTTTGGTCTGCCTTTATCCAATGTGGATCTGAAATAGGAGGCTATAATTTGTAATCTATCATTTAGGTATTGTAGTACCTATGAAGGTATATCTAAGAGTGTTATTAACCGGTGCTTAAATTATTTACTTAGTGCGTACTTACTATTGTTTGATTAATGTTCAAGTACCTAACTCTCGAATGTGCTTATCTTATTTTTGTATAAACAAGTTTAAAAAAAATGTTTTTTTTTTATTTATTTCCTTGCAAGTTAGTGGGGACTGAGTCTCTGAGGGGTCAGAGACTCAGATGCGGAAGCACTGATCAGTGTGCTCTACGAAATCACTGAAGGAAACAGGGATTTTATAACCCATTAAAATAATATTATAAAAGGGCACTAAAATAGTTCAGATGAGCTCTTTGAAGTTGCACGTAGTGTGGTGAAGGTCGCAAGGTCAGCACTGCCATGCTGTAGTTCGTTCACTGCATTATACAGTAGTACAGTACTACCACTTTTATAAGTTACACCGATGTACCTGCGCAGAAGTCAAATTTTTGCATGGCGCGAAAAATACTCGTCTGCTAATTGGCTGATGTGTACGCGCCATGCGGCGACTCGGCCACTCTCGATAGTTGTACGAGTATTGCGAGCGAGATAGCACGAGTCCTGTTGTTGGATTTTAAGAGTTGCAATAAGTTCGTCATTTTATCGCTCCGTGTCAGAAGTACTACCGAAAAGTACAACTGGTAGTACAAATGATACAACCTTGTATCATTTGTACTACTAGTTGAAAAAATGACACTCATAATAGGAAGTAGTACTAATTGATGTTTTCATTCGGTATGAGTCGGCAGTAGGTTGCGCTATTCTGCGCCATCGAATAAAGCCGATGCGACTTATTAATGTGGTACTACTGTAGTTGAAAAGAAACACAGATATTGATTAAACGTTTTATTTTTAAATTTCCTAACAGGTAATTATGTTGCCGACTAACCCAAACAACGGACGGAAACACCAACAAAAACTGAATTTTACGTATAAAAAAATAAACATTCTTTGGCATAACTAATTTACAAATTGATCCTCCATCTTTTCGATTCGTAACAAATTAAACAAAAAAATAAATATGCAAAGATAAAAAAAAACTATTTGCTTATACATATATTATATATATATTTATAAGTGCGTTGTTGCTCTACCGACAACGAATGATAGCCCAAAGGGCTCCCAAAAATTAACGAACCTTTATTATTAGGTGTCACTCGTTTTGAAAATATCGTAAGTCAGGCTAACCTACTTTGGCACGTGGCCATAATCGTGAAGTGACAGCGCAAAACTCCAAAGTTCACCTTTAACCCCACAGAACTATAATTTAACCCTTCCAATTCTGTATCAAAATATACAAATCTTTGTGTCGAGTAAAGTAAAATATACGTGATTTTTTGATTTTCATCCCTGTCAAAGATGAATACTTAGTTTTATTCCCATTCACAGTTTCCGTCCGTCGTCTTCACACAAATCATGACAATCTAACCTAACTGGTCCAACACAAAAGTGCTAGCCCGGCACTCGGTTCATAAATAAACAATTACGCTCCCTAAAACTAACGTGGATTATTGCCTGAATATTATTTCAAAAAATGTCTTATGGACAAGCCTTTTGGTCTTAATACAAATTTCATTGGTACCAGAATTAAAAAGCACAAATAAAGTGAGAGAAAGAAAATTGAAATAAGAATATTGAACAAGTTTGAAAACTATATCGAAATAGAATAATAATCGAATAGGTAAGGTTTTCGAGAAATTTTGTATGAAAACTTGAACAGCGCCACGGTGTGCGTAAATGGAACTAAAAAATGCGAGCATTATTCTATTTCCATAGTGATTCGTGCTAGAGGTACTGGAGGGCTGACTTTGTTGTGATTTCTGACAATTATTGCACCCCTTCAACTTTTCCGCCCTAGGAATTGACAGATGATTTCACACAAATTTGGAGTAAAAATTCAGGTAATATTCCACATTTGCCATAGAGAATTTAGTCTATGAGTCGAATAACATATAATTGCTTTTCGTTGGCGTGACATACTTTATTTTGATGGCATTCATTTCACACAAACAGTTTAACCACAAAGATTTTAAGACGTGAATATTTTAATGAAGGAAAAACTAATTTAAGCTTCACCAACATATGTTGCCAATATGCTAAGGCGTAAAACACACATAAAAGGCGTACGGCAAAGGCACTGAGCAGATACGGCGTAGGTGTGGGATACTATGATAGAATTTTAAGCCTTATTGTCATACACAAAACGACCAGCATCGCGAGAAAAAACTTAGTCGCTAGCTGCCGCAAGATACTACGTGGGGCAACAAGGGTAATCGATTCGTTCTTGCGATATTGGTCATTTTGAGTATGACAATAAGGGTTAGAATGGGCATGTTGACTAAAATTTTTTTCATGTTGCTATGTCAAGACCTGCCAAAAATAAACACAATAGTGACAGAAATACATTTCTAAACAAAAACTCTTACAGTTATAAAAGTTTTAAATACATATGTTTTTAGACGTAAATTTTTAGACGTGAAAACGCGCCGCTGAAATGCCTACATATTTGTGACGTCACAAGCTTGTATTTTGTATGGGTGGCGTGAGAACGTTGTTTGGTAGCTATACGAAATATTTCGTTTGTGGTAATGGTTTCATAATAAAAGTTGCTATAAATTTTGCAGACTAAAATACAGTATAATTGTAATTAAAGATTTTCATACTTAAAAAATGGTCCTATTCACCCAACTTTAACGAAGCTTTAAGATTACTTAACGAATCGATATCAAATTAAAAGTGTTCTTTATAGTATTTTTAGATAGATATTAGTCTCATTAAAAACAAATTTTATATAATCTTAACATTAGGCAACTACCGTATTCTATCATAGTGTCCCACGTTTGTGCCGTATTGTATCTTCGCCGTACGCCTTTTCTGTGAGTTTTTTACCAAAGGCTATATCTAAAAGACGCATTAAGGTTATCATTCCTATTTTGTGACAAAATCGTTTCTTAAGAGGGCCCTGCAGGCCGATTTGCTAACTCGGTGTACAACGATTTGATTGTCACTTTAGCATCCATTACGGTTTTCATATCTTAAATAAAAATAGTCATTCATACCGAAGCCGTAATAAATATTGAAGTTACCATGAAAATGATGTACACCGTAGCTGTCAAAAGTTAGCAAATAGGCCTGCTGAACGCTCATGTCTCCATACAAACGCGAAAGGGAATTGTGGCAATAGGAGATAATTTTGGTGTTAAATTGTAATCCACGTGCGTTCCTACACAGCTTAGTAAAATTATCAATATTTTGAAAATTATAAACGTACATTTCTATACAAATTTTGAAAGGCTCAAAATTCTCAATATTTCAACAAAATTATCTCCTATTGCCACAATTCCCTTTCGCGTTTGTATGATGATATGGGCGTTCAGGGCACTCTTAAGATATATAGATCATTTATTGTTTAGAATATGGTGAAAACCATCAAAACAAAGCACGGCAGGCCAATACTAAATAACATTAACTTATATTAACTTAGCTACATACAATTTGGTACGAGACATCCAATTGAAGTTGGACAGTATAATACAAGAGGGTGGGTTTATGCGGCGTTGCCCCGCTTTGTAAGGTCTCTTAAATTTTGAAATTCTTATATTGACTTAATGGCTGAAAATTCACAAACTTTATGAATTACTTTAAGGCCATACCTGAATTTTTAGAAGTCCAGTTCGCCCCGTTTTGGAACTATTTAAAGAAAAATGAAGATGTAATTTAAAATATTGTTATGTAAAGTCCTATATAATTTGTAAATTAGTTTACAATTGAAAGTGAAATAAGAAGTTTTTTTTTAAGGTGTCAGTAATTGCAAAAAAATCTTAAGAAAGGTAGGCGGCTACCCATTAAAGTTTGAATCAAGTATCTTTATAAAATAATTGATTCATCTTCACATAACAAAATTTTAAATAACATTTAGTTTATCTTCAAATAATTTAATTCAGATGGCGACTGTACTGGTTCTCAAAAAATCAGGTATGGCCTTAATACGCACATATTTAGGAAACTATGACAATGTAGTGCAAAATTTATTCAAAATAATGATAGTAATCTACTTCCGCGTGATTTTTTTAGCTACAAATACAATAAATATTAACTTTCTGTGTAAAAAATCAAGCAAAAGCAAAAATATTTTTATTTTTGAGACTCAAGACCAAAATCAAAATTAAGTGCGATATTCAGCCAACCACAAATTGACTTCAGTTTAAATAAACTGAAATTAATTCGATTCCGTCAATAATTTTGATCGATAGATGGCGCCACAAGTTTTTACATATTTATATTTCGAATCATGAAATTCGGGACGTATTTTCAGTACCATCCATCGACTCTGTGTCAAAATTTGCGAGACATTGTGACGATAAAATTTCACTATACTTTTGTGTAAATTATACAATAAGACATCCGTTCCGCAAAGTTCCGCAAGTTCCGCACAGTGACGTCAGCACAGAACTGGGGATAAATATAATATAATTTATATTACATAAATAAATATATATATTTTCTTTTAGTTTTATTGTTAGAATAGTTAGTTTTAATTTTATTTTTCTGATCTATGTAAAAAAGTCAATAAATATATTTTTATAATAAAATAAATTATATAATATAAATAAATATATACGGACAAATAACACAGATTGAGCTAGCCCCAAAGTAAGTTCTTCAGTAAGACTTGTGTTATGGGATACTAACTCAACGATACTATGTTTTATATCAAATACATATATAGACACTAAGGAAACACTTAAGCTAAACAAAGCTATAAACATCAGAGACCTCTCCAACCCGTCTGGCCAGCGTGGAGACTGTAGGCCAAATCCTCTGACAGCCCTGGCTAATATATGGCTCTGGTAGTACAGAGAGGGTCGTGCTGCTGCAGTGGAGACTAACAAGGACCTGTTGATTATGATGATGATGATGACATATATAAATAAACATCCAAGACCCAGGTCAATCTGAAAATGATCTGTTTTCATCTTGACCTGACCGGGGATCGAACCCGGGACCATCCGTGTCTCAGGCCGGCGTGTTGAGCTCGGATATATGGCTCTGGTAGTACAGAGAGGGTCATGCTCCTGCAGTAGAGACAAAAAAAGTCTGATGATTATAATGGTGATGTATCCTGGTTAAGTCAAGTTAATTAATGTTCGAAAAAATTTTTAATTTTAAACTTTATATAATTTTATTTAGTTTTAAAGTTAAGCCGAGTGGCGCCACTGTGCGAACTGCCTTAAATCCTACAGAAACGACAGAGGAACAAGTAGATGTATAAATGTACTTTTTTATACACTATGCTATGCTTACTACGACGGCTTTATAAGTGTTATATGTATTATACAAATATATTTATCATTTATATACGTAACTTTAGTGTACGGTGACATTTTGTGTTTTTTATATCTGTTTTTACGGCAACTTAAAGAAATCTAATTCATTATATAATTTCTATGTAAGGATCTATGTTTTTTACAAAGGTACATTCAGGTGAATATTCTAAAGAACTTCACTATAGCAAAATATAAACAAAAAATATTTTAATTTTCCCATAAGTTAAGGGATGGTTTCATACCATATAACGGACAGAAAATTCCCTTAAAGTAGCTTTAGTTTTTTTCATCGAATGTGATACCGTATATGTATCTTTACAGTATATACACGTAGTAGGTATATTTCTTGTTAAGTCAAGCAAAATGTCACATATATATATATATATATATATATATATATATATATATATATATATATATATATATATATATATGTAAATCCATTAGATTAAACTATGCATTATAGATAAATATACATGTTTATATTATATATTATGTGTATAATTCGATATCTTATGTAAAATACTTTAAGTGTCTATGGAAATGTGTTCTTTATAACTATTTAAATAACTAAAATATAACTTCAAACTTTAGTTTCTTACCGTATAATCATCATGTCAGTCAAATATGACATTTATAGTTATATAATAATATATAAAACTATCTCTAACACATACGTACAAACGATTTATATTAGTAGGGTATAATTTGGTCTTCTAAGGACTTATGTTATACAATAATTATATAATATATTTACATTAAATGAGAGCAGTTATAATTCTCTAATGAAAAACCTATTTAAGCGTTAATAACATATCATTTATATGATATTTTAACATATATATTATAATCTATACAAGTATTTGCTGCATACAAAGCCCCAGCCTCATATATTAAAAAATTCTAAACTAGTAATTTTCGCTTCAAAAACAAGTGCAAAACAGTGCAATATACAACAATGATTTTGCCTGATTTAGTAACAAAACGATTAAAAATACCAACTAAACTAGACTTATTATAAATAGTTTTGGGAAATGAATACTTTGAAATGTTGTTGAAAACCTTTGTTCTACTTCGTCAACTATACTTGGTGCCAGGTAGAGTGTGAATAGAGGTCATTCATCACAAAATAAATGAAAGAGCTGTAACTAAATTATC
Source organism: Rhodophaea formosa (assembly GCA_963082605.1). Lineage (NCBI taxonomy): Eukaryota > Metazoa > Arthropoda > Insecta > Lepidoptera > Pyralidae > Rhodophaea > Rhodophaea formosa. The sequence goes on along the minus strand of OY720229.1, from coordinate 5,368,237 downwards.
ACATTATAAATTCCGTAAACTATTATTGAAACTAACGTGAGATAAAAACATTATGTATCAAAAGGTCACTTACGTGCTATTTTGTCGGGAATGCCTTTCAACTGAATTCAGATTCTGTTGAAAAGGCATTCCCGACAAAATAGCTATATGATTATAGTCAGAAAACCTAACAAAATAGCACGTGAATGATCCGTTGTTATGCATAATGTACTAAACGATGTTCGTATAAATAATTTTCTGATATCTTGTGTTTTCAAATGTAAAGGATCGACAGACAATTATAGATAGGGGTCAACAACTTCTATGGACACCATCTGGCACGTAGCATACAATGATTTCTATGAATTCATTATAACAATGAAATCAAACGCTCAAATTCAATAATAAACATTACAAAACCAACACTTACTATTAACGAATAATATAATCTCATGCTGTCTTGGTGATGGACCCCGGGTCCCGAAGCGTTAAGCTGCCGTTGTATCCGGGGACGCTCAGGTGAGAGAGAATCTCTATTTAACTAATGTATTACTATAATTCGAACTAAATATGAACACAGACACATTGAAACTCCGTTTCGATTCGAAGGCATTTTTGTTTGTTTTTGTATGTGTAAGTGGCCAACACTGGTGTCAGATTTTTCTCTGCCCAAAGGGATCTGACATAGCTTAACAACTACCACCAATGATGACAGAAAGGAATAAAAAATTGGCTTTACACAGGGACAAGTAAAACCTCGGAGGACGATATAAACAACAACGTTTTTTTTTAACCGTTCAGGCATAAATCAATACATTAAATAAAAATGATTTCCAAATATTATATTCTTACCTCTATGTTTTATTCGTAAGAAAAAAGACGCGACGCTGGCGCGCAAATGCGCTAACATTCGACCGAAACATTAAGAGTCGCCTGGAAACGCATGTCTCCATACAAACGGAAAAAGGGAATTGTGGTAATATTTGATGATTTTGGAGTAAAATTAAGCATAAAATCAATTAGTCTCATTATAATCTACGTACGTTCCTATACAGCTTGGTTAAAATACCAATCGTTTGAGAATTACAAGCCTTTTCAAATTTGTATGGAAATCTTGGAAGGCGTATAATTCTCAAACATTTGATAATTTAACCAAACTGTATAGGAACGTACGTAGATTATAATGAAATTAATTGATTGGATGCTTAATTTTGCCCTAAAATTATCAAATATTGCCACAATTCCCTTTTTCCGTTTGTATGGAGACATGCGCTTCCAGGCGACTCTTAAATACTTATTTTTGCATAAAGAAAAAACAAACTTTGTTCTTAATGATGTTATTAACTGCTGCGAGGTTAGGTAGCAGGTAACCCACTTAAGAAGATCGACTACCTGTAAATTTTGATACAAAAAGCGCTAATGTTTTCCACCCTTTAAACATAGTCCAATTTAGATATTTTTTTCACACATCACTATCACTACAAGGTATAAAACAAAGTTTTTCTTTCCCCATGTCCCTTTGTATGCTTAAATCTTTAAAACTACGCAACAGAATTTGATACGGTTTTTTTAATTTATATATTTATATATATTAATTATGGAGTGATTCAAGAGGAAGGTTTATATGTATAATAACATCCATTAAATAGTGGAGAAATACTGTTATTTTTGAGGTTTCTAATAATTTTAACTAAGATTTAATCATTTTTTCAGTGACATATTGAAGCCGAAACGGGCCATTATGTTTTTATAAACAACGTTCACAATTTTTTTGTAGTGTATTTAGTATCGGCATTGCACCCGTGCGAAGCCGGGGCGGGTCGCTAGTTATTGATATATTGGAGAAGTACAGCTGTACGTTTTGATATTTGAGATATATTGCTTACAACAAAAGTTATGAGCATCTAAGTAAATATCCATATTTTTTACTTAAGAAATACTCGGGGCATTTTAATTTATTTATATTAATCTAAACTAAAATAATAAAAAAGAAACGATTAGCCCTAGATTAAGGTGTGCTCAATCGAATGACACCAAAATTTCCTCATTTCGTAAAGGTTTAGGGGGCAAAGAGTTATCGCTTTTTGTATGAAAATTTACAGGTAGTCGATCCTGTTAAGAAAAACACAAGGTTAAAGATATTGGGATGGACAGCCATATTACTAGAAATATACTGAATATGAAAGTTACTGGAAACCAGAATAGAGGCAGGCCAAAGAAAAGGTGGATGGAGTATGTGATATGGGGAACACAAAGGTAACGAAGGAGAAGGCTCGAGATAGAGCAAAATGAAAGAAGCCTACATGCTGTCTCAACCCCACATAAAGTGGGATAAGGTGAGGAAGAAGAAGTTAATTATATTTCGTCCCTGATCAAGGTCAAGGGTATATGCCTCCGAATCGATAGCGAAACGATGTGTTTTATAAAGATCTTATTATTAACTGAACTTACTGATTATATTATTCGAAACAGTACTTAAAAAGTGACAGGACTAATATATTGCTATTTGCTTGAGTCTTTATGACACTTAGCACGAACCAGTTATATGTATGACCTCTCTAAAAGTTCGTGCTAAGTCCCGTAAACGAATAAACTAAACGCACACTTGCATATTCGATTGAGTTTAAATAATTCAACAACTATTAAACTATCAACAATTAAAGTGAAAACTATTTACAAATATCTAATGAACTGTTTTTAGGAATATAAGTCGTAAACTAATAATTTACTTAATATTAATAACTAACAGAAATATTATTCAAAAAGTATGACTTCAGAATATAATTTATAAAATTGATTAGAGAATTTGTTAAAACGAAACGTCAATAATCAGTGGCCATCTTTAATTTTAGTTCAAACGTTAGCGCCAAAAACTATTAAATATCTAACAAAGAGTAGAAAATACATATAAAAAAGTATGACTTCAGAATATAATTTATGAAATTGATGAGAAAAATTGTTTAAACGAAACGTCAATAATCAGTGGCCATCTTTAATTTTAGTTCAATTTAATTCCGCTGCGACTTTAGCGCCAAAAACTATTAAATATCTAACAAAAAGTAGTAGTGTTACCTATTGGTGTCTCAAAGTCATTTACATATATCAATAAATTCACCACAACTCAATAATTTACTTAAATTCTAAGTTTTCGTCTAAACTATATTTGTTTATTCCATTTTATTATATCTAACGTGAGATAAAAAATACGAAATTCACTCATATGCAACCGTTCGGTCGCCTAGTTTCAATCTTAACACGAAACTCGCCACACAAATAGGAAATCACTGACGTGCTTTGTCGATCCGACCAGTTTCAATCTAAAAAGACTTGAATAGGAAATCACTTACGAGCGACGTCGCTCCGACCAGTTTCAATCTCACTAGACTTTAGTTCTTCACTTTATTCACTATCTTCCTCAGATCACGTGTCTTCCTCTTCTTCCCGCTTGGGGTCTGTCTTCTTGGCGACGATGGTGAGGTCAGGACGCGTGCGCATGAGCGCGGTTGCGGACGCGGAGGGGGGGTCCACGGCGCGGAGGGAGTCGAGGCTGGCGACTCGTATTGTGGGCCATTTTCCACCTGAGGAGTGAATAATATTTTTTTATCTAGCCAGCAGCCAGCAATCCAAGTCTTCCCGTGGATGTCGTAGAAGGCGACTTAGGAATCACAAGCCAAACAAAGCTTATAAACATCAAAGAGACCTCCAACCTGGCCAGCGTGAAGAGTGTAGGCCACAGAGGATTTGGCCTCCTGCTCTAGTAAATATATGGCTCTGGTAGTACAGAGAGGGTCATGCTTCTGCAGTGGAGACAAAAAAACCCCTGATGATGATGAATAATAAATAATAATAAATAAATATATACGGACAAATCACACAGATTGAGCTAGCCCCAAAGTAAGTTCTTAAGAAAGACTTGTGCTATGGGATACTAACTCAACGATACTATATTTTATAACAAATACATATATAGATAAACATCCAAGACCCAGGTCAATCTGAAAAAGATCGTTTTCCATCATGACCTGACCGGGGATCGAACCCGGGACCCCCGTGTCGCAGGCTGGCGTGGTAACCGCTGCGCCACGGAGCTCGTCCAATGAATAGCAAGTAAGTTGGTGTTATCGTCAACTGCCCGTTCGGTGATGACAGTTATGGCATCGAGTACGCCCACCCAGCCTCCCAAGCTGCTATTTCTCATCCCTAATCCATCCGAGCAAGTAGCAACCAAAATACCTTTACCGCTACCTACAGTCCAACGAACTACCTAACCTTCCCTCACTTAAAAAACAGTTTCGATGGGCAGCAACGTCGAAACCGATATAAGCCACACTACGCTCACCAACTTGTTTGCCAAGCGTGGTGAGTATGGTAAAACCCCCATCTTCAAGGAGGCCTATCTTACAGCTGAGGTGATGATAAATAATAAATAAATAAATATATACGGACAAATCACACAGATTGAGCTAGCCCCAAAGTAAGTTCGAGTCTTGTGTTATGGGATACTAACTCGACGATACTATATTTTATAATAGATACTTATATAGATAAACATCCAAGACCCAGGTCAATCTGAAAAAGATCATTTTCCATCTTGACCTGACCGGGGATCGAACCCGGGACCATCCGTGTCGCAGGCAGGTGTGTTGACCGCTGCGCCACGGAGCTGTTTTTTCGCGCAAAGGATAAGCGTCGCCATCCAGCGTGGAAATGCAGCCAGCGTCCTTGTCAACATGCCACATGGACATGAATTTTTAGATTTAAAAGTTTATTTTATTATGTTAAAAGTAGTTTAGTGTATTAGTTTTATTTATTGATAGTTAAGATTTTATTTATTTATCACATGTATATACCATTATTATTTTTTAATAAATCCCAACTTCAGAAACAGAATATTTAGTTGTATATTTATTTTAAATATAACTAATATTATTAATGGAAGTGTTTTTTTTTGTTTGTTTGTTTTTTACGCTTTCACATCGTATCTACTGAACCGATCATCATGAAATTTTGCATGCACATAGGTTAGGGTACTGAAAAGGACATAGGCTATATATCACGCGGGCAGAGCCGCGGGAAACAGCTAGTTGCAAATAAAAATAACTGATTTGGCAATCGGAAACGTCACACAATGAGATTGGCCTTAATGAAAACTTCTTGTCGATGTCGTAGAAGGCGACTTAGGAAACAAAAGCTAAACAAAGCTTATAAACATCAACAAGACCTTTCCAACCACTTTGGCACGCGTGGAGAGAGTAGGCCGAAGCCTCTAACTGCTGTGGCTTATATATGGCTCTGGTAATACAGAGAGGGTCGTGCTCCTGCAGTGGAGACTAAAAAAGACCTGATGATGATGATGATGTTGACTTACTAGGCGCCGTGGTGGTGGCAAACGTCTTATCGTGCGTGGTGATCACCGTAGCGGGGATTGGGTCTTCATCGTTGAGACTGCCGATCATCACCTTTTTGGCCGGCGGCTGTGGGAAAAAGTAAATTTTATTTATCTGTTATGTTACGATGCAAGTTTACGCAGTTTTTTTATGTTCTTACAAAGTTAGCTTAAGTACTTAAGTATTAGCCGAAGTACTTAAGCTTAATTAGCTTAAGTACGGACGCTTACAGCTTCGTCTTGTCTGACTGTTTGTCCGTATGTCTCAGCCATTTTATTCCGAAACTACTCAGTTCCAACTTAGTAGGCAGATTTCATCAGTGACTCGCTATTACAATGTTTATAAAAAAAAGGTTAAGAGAGGGGGATTACTATACATGCAAGTGAAAGTAAGAAAAAAATTTTTTTGTTCAAACCTATTCGTGCGGGGTGTCTACAGATAGGTTTTTCTTTAAAACCTAATAGTTTCGAGACCCATTTCTTCTGAAATTCAATAGTTTGAAAGATAGGCTAGCAAGCGCTAGGGTTGACAACGCGTAGGTAGTCATTCACTACACACTTATTGCCTGCGGTGCGAGCCCTGCGAGACGCAAACACAACACACACAGCCCAACAACGGTGCCAGTTGCGTGGCGGGCCGTTTACGTCCCGCACGCCTCTCGCTGCCCCCGCACACATACAGACACTTACACATAGCCGCAAGCGGTTTTGCGAGCACTCATGCCTAAGTGTCGTTTCTTTTCGCGTAGTGATTATATTCTGTACACTTGCCCTCTTAGGACATCGGGGAGCGTTTTAAGCACTATACAGACCTTGTCCGGCCTCTTGGCGAGCAGTTTGCTGGTGGCGGTGACGGGGGGCGCAAGGCCCGAGCCGCCGCTGAGGGCCCGCGGACGCATCTTACTTTTATCACACAGTGGAACCGAATTCTCACGTACAAGGAGCGTATCGTATATATTCTTTACACTTGCTCTCTGAGGATATAGAGGGGAAGGGCTTTAAGCACTATACAGACCTTGTCAGGCCTCTTGGCGAGCAGTTTGCTGGTGGCTGTGACGGGAGGTGCGGGGCCCGAGCCGCCGCTGTGTGCCCGCGGACGCATCTTGAGAGACGGGTCGATCTCGATAGGGATGGGTTCGAAGTCTGAAAGTCAATCATACGGAAGCTGTAATAGATGTTAAAGTGACTATCAAAATGTTACACACACACTACCCTGTAACGATGCGCATGATAACCTTCATGCTGCATCTTGCTTTTCACCTCATTTCCCAATCATCATCATCCTGTCCAGTTTTATTTCGAAATTCATTTTAAATTCCAAATTAAATTCCAAATTCCATTTTCAAATCTTCTTCGCAGTCCTTTCTCATCAGTCAGTCATTCCATTCAATTCCTTTCCTAAGTTTGGTCGTGCTCTCTCGACTCTTGCTTACGGAGCCCGATGGTCCAGTGGGCAACCCCTGGCGCAGTCCCTACTTGGATGGGTGACCGCAAGTGGCATGAAATATCTCGAGCTCCTCCGTGCTTCGGAAGGCACGTTAAGCCGTTGGTCCCGGCTGTCATCGTTGATGGCAGTCGTTAAGCTATGTCAGATGCCTTTAGGCAGCTTGAAAAATCTGACACCAGTGTTGGCCCCTTACACATTCGAAAAACAAACATACAGGCACTTGCCTACAATATTATTTTATTAATTGTATTTTTACCAAGTAAAAGTGTTAAAATATACCTATGTGAAGCATATTATAATATCCTAAAACTGTGTTGTGTTTGTGATCTTTCGCCTCTCTCTCCGCTGAGCATTTAATGCACAACATACCTTCCTTCATATTCATGTTGGGCCTACTCTTACTAGCTGGGTGAGTAGGACCCGACAACCCACCGTGTTAAAAGCTATCTAATAGTTTATATACAAACCTTTCTCCTGAGGATATTCAGCGACGTAAGCCGACAGGTTCGTGACCAGTGGCGGCCGCTCCTTCAGTGCACTCGTGCACTGCACTACCAGATTTTTATGTATTTCCCAATTTTTTTTTTCGACACATTTATTTTTTATCCAAAAGTATGTAACTTTAATTACACACTGAAGAAGAAAATATTTTCAAACAAGCTTGATCTTTATAACCTAAAATTTAAGACTCATTTTAGCTAAACCAAAAATTGGGCGAGCGCTTTCAAAGTGCGCACGAAGCGTCTCCATAGAAACTATATGGAACGAGACAGAAATGCTCCGGCAGGTGAAACGGAAGATGATCCGTACTCAATGTATGAGAAAAATTGAAAAATCGGGTCGGCGCACGAGTCCCGAATACTCCCGAACGGACTCGCTCGGGCGGCATCGGCCGGGGTGTCTCGCTCGCTCGTTGAAGATTTTTGTTGCGAAGGCGTGTCCTTGACCTTACTCAAATCAGTTTGTTTGTTTTATTTCGCACCTGTCACACCGGTGTGATAGATAACGCGCGCGAAATTACCCAATAATTATTCATAGTTATGGTTTTCTACTTTGTGTGTGCTACAAAGTGTAGTGGTTGAAAGTGGCTTCAAAGTGTGTTGTTAATGGGATTATTTGAACAAGAACTAAAAAAGAAAATAGGCTATGGCTTATTTAGGCGGTATGCCACCTAATCTGTTTTTTGAAACCATCTTCTCGTGCTTTTCAACCTGAATTAGTAAGTACCTATTAGAATATTCATTAGCGCGCAGCTCCTCTCACTAAACCAATGGTAGTTAAGTCAAGATGATGAGATATTTCACTGCATGTACATAAGTACCTGATACTTTTTATACAGAAATGGTTTTACAACATGCATTAATATTAACAAAAAATGTACCTAGAGTAACTGATTATGTACAAATATTATTAAGTAGGTGCATAGGGGCAGTCGACTACAAATAATTGACGACCGTACGGCATTTCAATAGGTCGTTTTGCTTTTGAGAGACAGTAGGTAAGCAGGTGAACCACCACTCCTTGAAGTCACGAGCCGCCACTGATCGTGACACTGACGCCGAGCGCTAATGCCGCGGCGTCAATGGAAATGTCGCCGCGTTTTAAGCTATCTATTCCTATTTACTTAGTTTTTTTTATTAGCCTATACTGTCCCACTGCTGGGCAAAGGCCTCCCCTCTCTTCCGCCACTCATCTCGATCTCCTGCGATTGATGACCAATTTGGATCAGAAGCCGATAGATCGTCAGACCATCTTGTCCTTGGGCGGCCTCTTTTACGACGCCAGCCAGCAGGTATCCCGTCTGAAACAATCCTAGCCCACCTATCTGGGTGCATCCTATACACATGTCCTGCCCAATCCCATTTGAGTTTAGCTGCCTTTCTCCCTACATCCATAATCCCGGTCTTGGAACGAATAGTAATATTACGTACGCGGTCTGTTAACTTCACTCCAAGGATGCTTCTCTCTATGCCCCGTTGACAGACTCCGAGTTTGGACTTTTGTGCCAACGTCAAAGACCATGTCTGTGCGCCATAAGTAAGTACGGGCAGGATACTTAGTATATTAATACTTAATTCATGTAATAGATTATTGACTCACCTTTTTCCTGAGGATATTCAGCGACGTAAGCCGACAGGTTCGCGACACTAACGCCTAACGCCAACGCCGCCGCGTCAATGGAAATGTCGCCGCGTTGCAGGCGCTCGAGCACCTCCGATGGGCCTTTGGCCTGCCAGAAGTCGCGCGCGGTCCTGTCGAAACAGAACGGATTCTCACGTCTGAAATCATAGCAATAGTAGACAGAGTCACAAGGGGGAGACGCTAACCACGCATGCAAAATAAAGACATCATCATGCCTTTGTTAGTCTCCACTGCAGGAGCACGACCCTATCAGTACTACCAGAGCCATATACTAGCCTGAGCAGTCAGAGAATTTGGCCTATACTCTCCACACACTCTCTCCTGTTATTGTATTTGTTGGCATAGTTCACGCTTGAAACTATTGATTTCAGCGTATCATTGTCCAGTGGATTTGAGGAGCCCGATGGTCCAGTGGGTGTGAGCTCTATGAACGCTTACGTATGTTAAGCGACCTCTGGTGCAGTCCCTACTTGGATGGGTGACCGCAAGTGGCATAAAAATAACTCGAGCTCCTCAGTGCTTCGGAAGGCACGTTAAGCCGTTGGTCCCGGCTGTCATCGTTGATGGCAGTCGTTAAGCTATGTCAGATGCCTTAAGGCAGCTTGAAAAATCTGACACCAGTGTTGGCCACTTATCCATACGAAAAACAAAAACAAACAAGCATATGATTTGCTAAGCAGACATTGCCGGTGTTATAGATTGACAAACAACCTAAAATCTTAATTTGAATCCTAAAACAAGATCAGTTATAAAAACTCACCGATACGGCCTGTTGATACATCCGTACACGTCTCTATACCGGCCGTAGAGGGTTCCGTAGCTGACGCCCAGTATCTCCGCAGCCTGCTTCATCTCCAGCTCTTTGACGCGGACTGCTTCCATTACCTGCAACGAAAGATATCAATCAATCAATCAATCATCTTTATTATGGATCATAGGTTTGGTCATCGTCATTTCGTGTGGGTGACATGGTCGACTGACCATGGACACCCTGGAGTTCCTCGGAACCGCCTCTCGGCCTCTGACGTGGTTCCTTTAACGACTACCGATGGCAGCCGGGACCACCGGCTTAACGTGCCTTCCGAAGCACGGAATCATCTTTCTCATCAGACAATCAGGTGATTCATGCCTGCAATGTCCTAACCAAACTGGAAACAACTTAACAAAGCATGCTTCCCGTGGGAATCGAACCCACGACCCCCGGGTCAACAAGGCAAACGCCTTAACCACTGGACCACGGAGGCAGTTATAGGTTTATATGTTTGGTAACATTAGCTGGAGTTGCATGTTTTAAATATAAGTTGCATCAATATAAGTTTCATCAAGGAGTACTTGATTGAAGTGGCAGTGGGTGGGACACATCGCACATATACGCTGTCTGATAACTGATAAGAAGTCCTTAGTTAAGACTTCTATCACGGAACGCACTAGATGAGCCTTAAATAACGATGGATTTTTATGATGATGCTCACCCGTTAATATGGCAGTGGGTGGGCCATATCACACTTAGGTCTGACAGCTAAGTAGAAGTTAGGTAAGACCTGTATCCTGCAACGGACTTTTTGAGCCTGAAATAATGATGGAAGGAGTTGATGATGATGATGATGATGATGATGATGATGATACTCGCCCGTTTGACATAGTGCTCCTCCCAGAACTGCGGCCGTCGTCCGTGCTGCAGGTAATCGCTCAGCTTCACCACGTCCGTGAACCGTGGGTCTGTGGGGCCTGACTTGGGGCCGAGCGTCTCTGCAACAAACAATCAAAGAATGAAACGTTTATTCAGAAAATAGGCCTCTGCAGGCAATTTTTCACGTCAAATCACAATTAGTACTTTGTGTAACTTTTAAGTAATAAGGGTCCTTAAGGGTACGCTAGTCAGGTGTTTCGCCATACAAATTCTGTAAGGTGATGACTCCGTTGTTCGGTATCGTCTGATTAAAGTTTTTAATTCTATCGATTTGTCTTGTCGTTATCTATGCTTGTATAGAATCATAATTGTAAAATTATAAGTACTTTAAAAGTTATGAGTCTCGAAACATTCCGTTTCAACACGTAATTTTAACGCAACTTTGGGCACAATTAAATACCGGAAGGAGTATAAAATCTCTAAAACAAAATTCATACAAGCATAGTTTGGTTATTAAAAAAATTAAATAACTTTACTTTTAATTAGAACATTCAGCTGTTTTATTACAAGAACACTTCTCCCAAACGTATACTCGCGAATTTTTAGACGACGAAGATTTAGATTTTCAACAATATTTGTGTTTGCACACACTAGACTGTAGTTCCGATGTGCTTATACATCGGTGTAAATAGTTCCGCAATGTTCATAACCGAGTCTATCCCTTTCTCAGCGAAACTCTTCACACTCCACGCTGGTCAAACGGGTTGGAGAAGTCTTTGATAATATAAGCTTTGTTTAGCTTGTGTTCCCTAAGTCGCCTTCTACGACATCCACGGGAAGACTTGGAGTGGTTCTATTCTACTCTGTCGGGAACCACACATAATGGGATACTCACGTTTGATGGTATTCGTGTTGCTGCAAGTGATGATGTTGGGGAGGGAGCAAGGAGGCGGGATGTCCAGCTTCATCTCCGTCATCGATGATGATGATGACGCCGGCGCGGACAGGATAGCCGCGTTGGTGCTGTCGTTTGATTCTTCATCTGAAAGACGTGAATGATTTTTTTGAAAAGTCATTTTTTAGTACGTGCGAATAAATTGTTTTTCAAAATGTTTTGAGCTAGTCACACATTCTATTTAATATTATTATAAAAGTTAAATAAAGCTACGAAATCCTAACTAATATTATAAATGCGAAAGTGAGTTTGTTTGTTTGTTTCTTTGTTTGTTTGTTTGTTACGCTTTCACGCCGTATCTACTGAACCGATCGTCATGAAATTTTGCATACACATAGGTTAGGGTACCGAGATGGACATAGGCTATATATAACGCGGGCGAAGCCGCGGGTATCAGCTAGTAGAATATAAAGCATACCCGCACTTTTATCGCCATCTACCCTCAGTCGCGTGTACAGAAAAGACCCTATATTGGCGGGGGCGTCTGCCCCCTTTTCATCAGACGCCGACCGTAACCATTAACTGTTATCAAAATTAAATCCCAACTAATATTATAAATGCGAAAGTTAGTTTGTATGTTTGTTACTTCTTCCCACTTTATATGCTGAGCCAATGTTCTTTAAATTTGGCATATACATAGAGTAGGATACTGAAAAGGACATAGGGTACCATTCATCTCGGAAAAATGTACCGTTTCCGTGGGATTAGCGATGAACGACTCGGCAAATTTATACGGCAAAATTTAACGCGAGCGAAGACGCGGGTGAAGACTAGTAAAGCTAGAAAACTTACCCGCACTATTGTCGCCATCTACCCTCAGTCGCGTGTACAGAAAGGACCCTAAATCAGCGGGGGCGTCAGCCCCCTCATCATCAGAAGCCGCCCATGCCCATTAAATGCTGTCAAAATGAATCGTGACTGCAAAATATTATAAACTAGCAGCCCTACCCGGCTGCGCCCGGGCATGTATTATACCTTAAAACCTTCCTCGTGACTCACTCTATCTATTGAAGAAAACCGTATGAAAATCCGTGGAGTAGTTTTTGAGTTTATCGCGAACAGACAGACAGACAGACGCGGCGGAGGACTTTGTTTTATAATATGTAGTGATTAATAAAAACTAGAAAGCTAACCTGCACTATTATCGCCATCTACTCTCAATCTCGTGTGCAAAAAAGACCCTATATCAGCGGGGGCGTCTGCCCACTCGTCATCAGACGCCGACCGTGACCACTGGCTCGTGCTCTCCGCCTCGCCCATGCCCCAGCCGACAACCCTTTCTGCTGTTATGTCCTGCAAAACAAGTAGTATTTACAAAAAAGTTCAATTTTATAACATGTAAAATCATCGGTCCGTGACCAGAAATCTTAATTCATTATATATTTCAAACAACAATCAGCCGGCAATGTATGGCAGGGTCGCCCCGTCATGTACCTACGAGTATATCTTCATCATCAGGTGTTTTTGGTCTCCACTGCAGGAGCATGTACTACCAGAGCCGTATTTAAGCCAGAGTAGTCAGAGGATTTGGCCTACACTCTCCACGCTGGCCGGACGGGTTGAAGTCTTTTTGATGTTTATAAGAATTTTAAGCTTTATGTAGCTTGTGTTATCTGAGTCGCCTTCTACGACATCCACGGGATGACTTGTACTGTAGGACCACTCCTACTCTGACGGGAACCGTACGGCGAATATTATACAAACCAAGTTCAATTTTACAATATTTAGCATGTAAAATCATCGCTTCAACCAGAAATCTCAATTTATTAATGCATTTGAAGAGGAACATGAATTTTTGGGGGACCAGTGCCCCCAAGAGTGTAAAATCATTTGAAAGAAAACGAAGATCTCATAAAAAAAAATATTACATACAATATAGTTGAAGTTTTGTATCGAAAACTTGTACTCGCTGTAATTTTGTATTGGTATTGTTTTTAAAATTGAAATCTGATTATAAACATCAATACGTCTTATCCGGTCGTATGATTTTGATTGAGATTGGCTTAACTGTTGTAAAATTAAAACGAAACTACGTTTGTGTGGGATTGCGGTTTTACGTGGGACTCTTAAAAGATTTTTTTTTGCGTTTTTATCAAAAACAGTGACTTTTGACGAAAACACTGAGAATAGTTTTCCCGTTCACACACAGTGTGAATAGTAGATCATAAAATACTTTGAAGGGCTATCTAGGGTCCTTCAGTACAAATAGTTAATATCTCCGTTTTCTTTTAAGTGATTTATTATAAATGGGGGCAGCATTGAATCCCGTAACATGTTTCTCTAAAGCGACAATCACCGGCAACGAGTGGCAGGGTCGCCATGTTGAGTTAAAACTTCCTAGTGTGCAAATGTTTAGTTATATTTTCAAACCAACGCTTTGCCTACGTGAATGTAGGTTTCGCGTGAAATAAACGAAGGCTATTTCGCATTAATATTAGGATTCCACTCACCAAATTCCCATGCTGCCATTCTTGATCTCTATCCCTAGAACGAAATAAAAATAAATTTATATTATACTCATTCACGCATAAATAATTACATAGTATAGTTATCAACAAAGTTTAACGTCAAGAATCACCACTCTATCCAAAATGTAGAGTCGCGTCGACATATAAAAACAAGTTTATCTTGTCGACGCACCACATAGACATCAAGACATGCACACAGACATACATCGGACATAGGCTCTGCGGCGACGGGCCCCCACGGACGGCACTCAACCTCGGACGTTCGTTGTGCATACATATTGGTTGTATACCTATGTACCCATTTTATGTACCATTTTCTCATTCATTAAACCGAGTTCAATTGAGTCATCTTCATCATTTCATCACCAATCATCAAGCACTTCCTTAGGACAACTGCTAGCCCGAACATATCTTGTTACATAAAACCCACACTGATACTTTTAAGGACTTTTTACCTTACCTTTTAAGGAGAAGGAGTCAGTACTAATCTCAATAGACCACAAAGGCATTCATTTTACCCTTTGTACACATAAAGTATTATCCACGGTAGGACTTTGTTGAACTCTGGATAAAGGTATTTTTTTTTTTCATTTATTACCATTTAAAGGATCTTACAAAACATTTTGTTGGAACTTAGCATAGCGAAACCACTAAGGTTTAAAATTATACTAAGATTAAGTTAACGTCAATCATTCACAAGTTTTAAACAAATCATACAATAAAACGACCTGTAAGTAATTACTCACACTTATATAAAAGAAAAGTAAGAAGAAATAAGAAAGAATTGGACAAATACATACGGTTCGGTTATTAACTTATTTAAAGGGAACTAAGGAAATAGTCTTTATTTAGGATGCTATTTGCTCGGGTGGATAGGGGAAGAGAAAGTAGCAGCTTGGTGCCATACCTGCACGAGCTCCGTGGCCTAGCGGTCAACACCTGGACTCGGATGGTCCCAGGGGTTCGATCCCCGCTCAGGTCAAGATGAAAAACGATCTTTTTCAGATTGATCTAGGTCTTGATGTTAATCTATATATGTATTTGTTATAAAATTTAGTATCGTTGAGTTAGTATCCCATAACACAAGTCTCGAACTTACTTTGGGGCTAACTCAATCAGTGTCTTTGTCCGTATACATTTATTTATTATTTACTAGCTGACCCGGCGAACTTCGTACCGCCTAACAGTCAATGATGAAGTATTCATTACACATATCGAGTTTTCATTTGTTTTTAAAATGTATTCTGCCATTCGAGGCGGATACAAATCCAACGAATCAATAACCATGAAAATTGGTTCAGCAGATCTCGAGTTATTAGTGTTGTAACAAACCTGTCTTTGTTTTATATAAATAGATAGATTTGCCAGAGCGCATGCCTTTCGGATGCGACATCTATTCCTGTAGAATTATAATATCTATGTTATTACTATATAACAATTTACCTAAAGATATTATTAGTGAGAAAAAACTTCCTAACCAATATGTGCTTTTACTCAATAGATGAATATATGAAAAATAATACAAAATAAATAAACAAATACATAAACTTGCATTTAACAAGTAAATATATATTAATATGACGATTAAATATTAAAAATATATATAATTATTTTAATATAAATTAAGTATATCAGGGCGCCGCCAATTTGCAATACCTGTAGAAGGTACTAAGTTGTTAAGTGCAATACTAGATATAAGACCTTTTTGTATACACTTAGTTGGCAAATAAATGATTATGATTATGATTACTTACGATTTATGTGAGATAGACTCGTCGTCCGTGTGCTCTGTGCCGCTCGCAAGCCTCTGTCGTTTCGGACTTGGCGATTCACTGCACAAAGAAATTAATTCACTTAATATTTAAATGGAAAGGAAACAGAAAGGGGAAGTTTTTGCCCAGCAGTGGGGCCTGAATAACAAGAAAAAAATTGGCCAAAGCAAAACTTATAAAAATCGAACGATCTTTCCAACCCGTGGAGAGTGTAGAGTAGAAAGTAGTACAGAACGGGTCGTGCTGCTGCAGTGGAGACTTAAAAAGACCTGATGATGATGATGATGATGATGAAATAAATGGAGTCGATATTTTATACAATGTGTTGGTATTATTGACAATGAATGAAATTCATGTTCTCAACATGGAATCGAACAGGTTTTGTTCTGTGACCAAGTTTCTTCAGCTGCAAAATTGTTTTTTTTTTTGTTTGTTCAGCTGCAAAATGTCTGGAGCAGATATTTGATGAGTTTTTTTCAGATTGTAAAATAAAATATAGAGAAATACTCACGAATCTGAGTGGTCTCGTTTCGGTGGTGTGTGTTTCTCCTTGGTGGGTAGTTTTATGAGCGGCGGTGGGCCTCCTGCAACCAAAATAAATTAAATATATATATATATATATTTATTTTATTAATTTTTTAATGATTATAAAATACTTTTATGTATATATATATATATACGGACAAATTACAAAGATTGAGCTAGCCCCTAAGTAAGTTCTTAAGACTTGTATTATGGGATACTAAATCAACGATACTATATTTTATAACAAAAACATATTATAGATAAACATCCAAGACCCAGGACAATCTGAAAAAGATCATTTTTCGTCTTGACCTGACCGGGGATCGAACCCGGGACCTTCCGTGTCACAGGCGTGTTGACCGCTGCGCCACGGAGCTCGTTAATTAACCCTGAGCATTTGGTTGGTCCCTTTAGCCGTGTGGAGTGGTTCCCAGCATAGTAGAATTGGACTACTCCAAGTGTTCCCATGGATGTCGTAGAAGGCGACTAAGAAAACACAAAGCTTATAAATTCAAAAGCAATTATTAAAGAGACCTTCTTAAACCGGTCTGGCCAGTGTGGAGAGTGTAGGTTAAATCCTCTGACTGATCTGGCTAATATTTGGGTCTGGTAGTACAGAGAGGGTCGTGCTCCTGCAGTGAAGACTAAAAAAGAACTGATGATGATGATGATCGTTTTCATTATAACAATAAGCCTTAAAACCCTATCAAAGTATCCCACACGCCTGCATCATATGCCTCTTCTAAAATACCCTGTGCTACAAGTACAACCGAGGATGCAACCAGTACAAGCGTTATATCTACATATATATAATATAAGTATTTTATTTATTATTATTAATACAGGCAATTAAAATGATCACTATTTAACTATTTACATATTTACATAAAAGTATTTTATAATCATTTTAATATATCTATTATTCCTTCCTTAAATTTATTTTTTATCCATTTACTATTCTCAAGGTTGACTGGGAGAGAATGCTCTTAGGCCAGCGAAATAATAACTATAGAACTCGAACGCTGCTCAAAGAATGGCACCACCGAAACGACAATCAAGGGGGCGGGGCTAAATAACGACAATCCACACGCTTGCAGTTGTCCACCTCGTTTAATGACGAAAGGCCGCGTTTCCCGCGCAGCTCCCGCCGAATTATATAGTGACGAAACGAGCGAAATATATAAAAAAATGACTTCCTGCGTGGTCAAGTGGTGTAGGAGACGAAAAGACGCAAATAAAAGTAAAACGGGGATAACTTATCACAGGTAAGTACAATTATTTTGGAATTACAAAACCAGCGAAGATTTGGTACTCGAGCAAGTGATGGACTGCATTATGCAAACAATGCCACATCGGTTTTACGACCTTTTCTTGTTGGGTTATCTGTACTAGTATAGATGTGAAAGTTAGTTTATTTGTTTTGTTTGTTTTAGAAAGAGTTTGAATGATATTATGCGTCATGATCACGAGGTTTATTTATCATGTTGGATGATGTCAATGCGGCGTCAATTATATTATAAATTTACTTGCAGATTTCCTACACAAGAGCTTCGACGGTTAGAGTGGGTAAAAGCAGTTCGTATAGAAAGAAGAGAAGATGACTGGTTGCCCACTACTGCTAGTAGGGTGTGCTCTATACATTTTGGAAACGAAGACATGTATTTGTCGAGAGCAGGCAATTGCATGTTAAAAAAATCTGCTATACCTATTTGTACAGTTAGTATACTTCTTTTTACTTTTTAAGGCTAATTTTAATTTTTATAAACGTAATTAATGTGTATAAAAGACCTAGCTTTTTCATATTTCATGGCTATTTGCATATTATCATATGACTTTTTATTTTAGATGGTTCGTAAAAATTGTTTGGATGTGGCAAATTCATATAAAAATCAAATTGAATCTACCAACAAAGATAACAATATAAATATCATTAGCACAGATCTTCAGGTAAGCTGATGAATATATGACTTATAAAAAAATTATCTTGATCACAAATTTTCAACTTCTTGGATTTATTTCAGATTCAGCCGCAGAAACAACCAGCAATTGCGTCGGGTTCTAAGTGTGAAATGGAGTGTGTGAAAATGAATAGTTTCCAGAGTAGAGCGCATAAACATAAAAGAACGGTAAGAACTTTATTAGTAATGGGTGGTGGTAGTGAGCAGTGATAATTTCTACTTATGATAGCTAAAGAAATCTGATTGATACTGTAGTCATATGTGTAAGTGACAAAATATTTTAACATAGTTACAGATGTTCTCATTCGTAGTGAAAACTTAGTGTTTATTAAAACTTAGTATTTGTTTGATTTTTGTTTACATTTGGTCGCACAAAAATATAAAAAAATAACTGTTGGCAGCGACTTCGCCCGCGTGATATATAGCCTATATGTTATTCTTATGTATAAGCTATATTATTGCAAGCATAAGTTTTATTAAATCCATTTAGTAGTTTTTGCGTGAAAGAGTAACAAACATACATACATACATCCATACTAACAATATTTTACATTTATAATATCAGTAAAGATAATCATCATGAAATACTTGCATTTAAAACTTTTTAATGACATAAGTATTAATTAAGTTAAATGAATGTTTAACCCTTACCATTAATAAAATATTTATATATTATTAATTAGCTTTCAACCCAGTTTAAAAAGGCGATTTAAGATTGTGTAGCAAAAATACTTATAGATTAAAAACTTTATGTACCTACTGCTGGAAAAGGCAGTAGCGTTTATGATCTTGATAATTATTTTAATTTTGTTTTGTGATTGCAGGTCAAGTGCCCCAAATGCACATATGAATTTACTGCAGAGATCGATGAAGTGAACGAAGATTATTTACCAGATAAAAGAAAGAAGCTTTATCAACCCAATGATGATATCAATGTACAGACTTGTAGCACACCAATCAATATTCCATCTTCTGATATTGAATCTATTTTTGATACTCCTAAAACGCATCACTTAAAAAATGAATTGAAACGTAATTCTTTATTATCCCAAAAACGGTTGACAAAAATAAAGAACTTGCAGCGCAAAAACAAACGTCTTGAAACAAAGCAAACTAGTCTAAAAAATATCATCACAGAGTTAAAAAAGAAAGGTTATGACAAATCTAATATGCAAGTAGCTCTCGGAGATTTCCCTGATGATTTATTTTCCAGTCTAAAAACGAAACAAACAAAAAAAGGCCGTACTATTCTAAAATATACTTCAACTGTAAAAAAATTTGCTTTAACTTTAAATTATTACTCACCGGCCGCATACAAATATGTTAGGAGTAAGTTTATGTCCTGCCTTCCTCACCCGTCTACTCTCAGTAAATGGTATCAGGTAATTGACTGCAAGCCAGGATTTACAGAAGAAGCCTTCAGAGCACTTAAAACTAAATTTGAGCAAGCAGATACAAATAAAAATCTAGCTTGTCTTATGGCTGATGAAATGGCCATAAGACAGCAGAAAATATTTAACGGGAAGGATATTGATGGATTAGTGACATTTGGCCCTGCTGACGAAACAGCTACTCAAGTGTACGTCTTAATGTTAGTGGCTTTAAACGACTCTTTTAAGCTACCACTGGGTTATTTCTTCATAAATGGTCTTACAGCAGAACAAAGGTGCAACCTGATTAACATATGCTTGAAAAAATGTCATGAAGTTGGTGCAGAAGTTGTAAGCTTAACTTTTGATGGTTGTGCATCAAATTTTGCAATGGCGAAACTATTGGGCTGCGACTTTGAGGATACCGAAAACTTAATTACTCATTTTGCTCATCCTTCAACTGGAAAGCCTGTGGTTATAATTTTGGACCCCTGCCACATGCTTAAACTTGTGAGAAATAACTTTGAAGCAAAAAAAGAAATTATTGATTTAAACGGTGACGAAGTTCATTGGAAATATTTAACCCACCTCAAGAGGCTTCAGGATGACATTGGACTACATTTTGGTAATAAGCTTACGGAACGTCATTTGAGTTTTAGAAACAACATAATGAACGTTAAGTTGGCTACACAGACGCTCAGTCATAGCGTGGCTGCAGCATTAAAATTATGCTGCGATGAATTAAAGATCCCTAATTTCCAAAATGCAACCCCAACGATTAATTTCATAGAGATAATAAACAACCTTTTTGATATTTTGAACTGCAGATCCCTTCAGGGGAAAGGATACAAACATCCCGTTTTCATTGATAAAAAAGATGACATAATGACTTTTTTGGATGATACTAAAAAATATTTGCTGGGATTAAAAATTAACGTGGCTACAAAGGCTTCTACCGCGGTGGTTCTGAAGCAATTAATTAAAACACAATCGAAAACGGGATTTTTGGGATTACTTATTTGCATTACAAGTTTTAAGATGCTTTTTGAAAACCTGGTTGTGCAGCAAAATCGTCTTGAATATATACTACCATATAAATTCTCACAGGACCATCTGGAACTCTTTTTTGGAGTTATCCGCAACCACGGTCGTTGCAACAATAATCCTAACGCAAGACAATTTATGGGAATTTACAAAAAAACTTTATTAAACTTGGAGTTACGGTCCAAATTTACTGGAAATTGTATCCCATTGGAAGAATTTCCTATCTTGAACTGCAGTTCTTTAATAAATAAAACTACACTTGGATATCGACAGGAGTTCGAAGGTCAAACTGTTGATAGCGGCCAAACCATAGAACAAAACAACTGCCAAATAATGTCACAAATGTTAGATAGCCGACAATTACCTAATACGGTAGAACAAATTGTTGGTTACATCGCCGGTTTTGTGGCAAGAAAACTAATAGCGAAAATTCAGTGCCCTGATTGCACTCAACTATTACTAGCTGCTGAAAAGTTGTACTTCCATAAACTCATTTGTCTTAAAGACTTTGGAGGTCTTTCTTATCCTTCGATTATTTTATTTAAAATTTGTCAGGAATCTGAAACAATTTTGAGGCAAATTATCAAAATAAATACAAATGGTAAAAGTTTGTCCCGAGATTGTAATCTTGCAGTGATTCTCAACCGATGCTTCACTAAAATTGTAGAAAGATTTGATATATTAACAGCTATCAAAACTAATCATTCCGGAGAAACAGATCATGATACTTTGTTGATAAAAAGTGTAATAGAAGAGTATTTGAGAACTCGTCTGCATTATTTGGCAAAACAAGATTCTTTGTTAAATTCTACAAGACACAAACTAAATAAATTAATTATATTCAGAGGTACATAACACATTAAATAATGCAGATTAGTTTAAAAATAATGTAGACAAACTCAACGATTTTTTTTTTGTTAAGATCAATATTAAAATAAATATTATAAAATATAATCGTCTTTCACTGATTTCTTACCTATCTTATTATCTACTTAACCACAGAAAAACATAAATAGTTATGTTTTATGATGGGCGTGTAATTGAAACAAGATACCAAAATAGTGATGGGTTGCTAGCCGCACCACCTATGTCATAGTTCCGTTTCTCCGATTCCCTCGACCAGCTTTTACGAATTGAAGACGCAGCTGGCATTCTATGTTTTTCTTTTACTTTCAAATCAGCAGTAGGTATCACACTATCACACTAATATTATAAAGGCGAAAGTTTGTGAGTGTGATAGTGTGTGCGTGTGTGTGTGTATGTTTGTTACTTCTTCACACACTAACGACTGGACCAGTTTTGATAAAATTTGGTATGCAGGTAGCTGACACCCTGGATTAACACATAGGCTACTTTCTGCCGCTGGGGAACACCGCGGGGCGCAGCTAGTAGTATATAATGGTTTAGTCAGCGAACTCCAAGAAAAATAATTGTTTGATTGTGATTTGATGCCTTGGTTCAACCAAAATATCTTACGGATCCCTAATTTGTTTTCATAATAAAATATTGCCTTTGTTACTCGCTGGAAATGTAGCTTAATTGACGAAAGATTTTTTTATGGGTCCACTTGTTTTTGAGTTTATTTATTACAAACAAATCTTTTCTTTTTATTTATAATATTAGTGTAGAAGTGTAGATAATATCTATGTAGATCAAACATCAATTTCCGGGACAATCTGAAATTCCATCTTGACCGGGCTGGAGATCGAACACGGAACACTGTAGTTCAAAGGCAAGAACATTGCTTTTGAGCCGCAGAGGTCGTCTAAAACGTATTAAAATATTAATAATTTTAGATAGGACATAATAAAATATAAAAATGCAAACCTCAAAATTTTAATTAATAATTTACAAATAATTAATCCAACAATTTTAAGCAAATACGATAATTTTTATGATGACTTCACACATACTGCATAACATCGTTCATGCTTCGCACAATCTTTTGACATTGCAACAAGCCCGCGAACGAATGACTGTTATCGCGCATGCCGCGAACCAATCACCGCCCTTGCTGGAATACAGTGCGTCACGCTGGCGTCACGTGACCGCAACTAATTGGCCTGTTTGCATGTGTTGTTCATTCGTACAAACATTTGAGACAATTTATCAATGTAGTGAAAGTAGGACCATATTTGTAGTGGATTTTGTTCTGAATTAGACTTCTATAGTTATTATTTCGCTGTCTTAGGCCCACCTACTCTAGCTTTTTAGGCTCAATAAGGTGTTGCGAACTATTTTATACTTTTTGGAATCTTTATTTTAAATTATTTTTTATGAACCTTTTGTTTTCTTAAATTATCTGTCATCATGAGTCTTTAAGAGGCTTACACCACCGAAACTAGCGGCACCCGTTATTTAATTCTTGTTCTCTGAAATAAGAACAAATTGAAAAAATCTACGTAAGTACTTCCTTAGTAAATTACTTGTAGTATTTTAGTAGAACTTTTCATCGACATCAGCATTTCAGATTAAGAGAACTATTTATTACCGCCAAAAGTGGCCGCTTTTGGCGGTAATGCGTAGTTCTCTTGAATTACCAAATGATAATGATGATATGAAAAGCAAATGACATGATAATGAAAAGCAACACAAAAATACTACAAGTCATTTACTAGTGAAGTACTTACGTCGATTTTGTCAATTTGATCTTAAATGGTTTTTAAATAGCATTACAATGCTCGGTATATTATTAAAATTGAAAATATGTGATGAAAAAGAATTCGCCACAGGTAGGATTCGAACCCACGAGTCTTAGTTCTTAGTCTTACTTCGAATCACCGCGTCGAATTCTCTCATCACATATTACCCCGTAGGGTATAACGCATTCAAAGCATGCGTATTTCTTCAATACTACCCACTATTTAGTAGTGTGGTATTCTACTTCATTCATATCAGATGAATAGAAAGTTGATTAAATTGAAGAAAGCTCTTACTCACTTAAATGGTTTTTATATAGCATTACAATGCTCGGTATATTATTAAAATTGAAATATATTATATACTCGGTATATTAATAAAAAAAAGAAATACGCATGCTTTGAATGCGTTATACCCTACGGGGTAATATGTGATGAGAGAATTCGACGCGGTCCTAAGACTCGTGGGTTCGAATCCTACCTGTGGCGAATTCTTTTTCATCACATATTTTCAATTTTAACAATTTGATCTTATTTAGTAATAAAAGAAATAAAACCAAGGGTGGCGCTAGTTGGCTGATGTAAGCGCCTTAATAAATATTCGTCAACGCAAAGCGTCTTTTCATTTACATTTCTTTCTACTATTACTAAAAGAACCCATAAGCGAATATTAAAATCGATTGGTAATAATAAGTTTTTTAACAAATAAGAAATAAATACAACTCTGAAATGATGGAGAAAGAGTACAAAATGTCAAGTACTCACCATTAACACTAAACCTCTCCCCAGCCTTCGCTTCTGCCTCACTATCCTCCCTCTTAACATACGCCTTCAACTCCGACACGGACTCTTTCGCATCTAGTTTCGGCGAAACGTGCTTCGGCGATGGTATCTTCGGTGAAACGGTTTTCGGTGAAACGTGTTTCGGGGAGGCGAGCTTTGGTGAAGGCTTCGGTGAAGCCTGCTTTTCAGGTTTGTCGATGGGTTTTTCGTGGATGGGTTTCTCTGCCTTTTTGTCGTCTGTCGCTACTGCTGTCACGACGCCTGAGAATGAAAAAAGTAAAAGTTTAACGCATTATTTATTAACATTTCTTACATGTACCATTACAGGTTAAATACCCTAATGCGATTGAAAAATCTATTGTAGTCTATAGGAAATTACAAGGAGTGCCTTAATAAATTCATTAAATGAGAAACAGAAACGTTAAGGCCCCACAATAGGCACTCTAGCGACGCCAATAATTTTATTTCTAATACTTTACAAATATAAAGAAATTCATGAATGTAAATCATATAAGGCTTAGTAAATAACCTGAAGTATTTTTGGAATCATGTTTTAATATAATCAGAATTAGTGAGAATGATGAGAATCAGATTACCGCCAAAAACGGCCGTTTTTGGCGGTAATCACTAGTTCTCTTAATGACTGATTCTCATAATATTAAAACATGATTCCAAAAATACTTTAGGTTATTTACTAAGCCTTATATGATTTACATTCATGAATTTCTTTATATTTGTAAAGTATTAGAAATAAAAATATTGGCGTCGCTAGTGTGCCTAGTGTGGGCCCCTAACTATACATTCACTTATTACTAATAAGGCACATTAAGTCACCCCCGAGCGTAGTTTAAACTTAGATTAGATTGACTACAAGCGGCATATAAATATCTTGAACACTACCCCATAGACGCCTTTAGTGAATACAGGGTTATTTGAAAAACAACAGTACCCGTAGGAGTAGATAGCAGATAGTAATGGCATAATAAACAACAACGTTTGTTCTAAGAGTTTTGACATAAGTCAATACATTTGTATTGATCATAATGTAAGATATAGATAATGAAGAGCGGAGCCTCCTGGCACAGGCATCTTAGATAGCCTAAAAGGAGACTCCAACACCTGTAGCTATAAGATCACTTTTGTTACAGAAAATAAAGCATTTTTTTTTTAATTTTTATTAAACTAACATGATTTTTCAAGTTTTTATTGTCCTGTCGTGACATTTGTAGTATGTCACTCTTCAGTCAGTTGTCAGTCAATACTTGCAGACGCTGGCGCACGCTTTCGCTGCGCGTAGAGTTTTTAAAATTCAACGGGAAAATTAAATTAATATTTTTTGTATGTACGTGAAATCTAACAAATCATCGAAAGTTGTAGAACAAGCGTCGATGTTTATGATGATTGCTGCTCCTGCGAGGTTACTGGTTTTTCAACACTCTGAATGACAGATATGCAGACAATAGTTTTATTTTATATGTGGGGACCTCTTCATTCACCACAAGAAATTAACACGTAGGCTTAAATATCAAGATTGCGACGTAACAAATCGTTCAGCGCCATCTTGTGAGAAGTCTTGTAGTTAACAAGACATCTCACAAGATGGCGTTGAACGATTCTGAAACGCGCAAACACAGTTTCCCAAAGATACATTTACACGTCAAATATTATATATAGTACAAGAAAAAATTAAATAAATGGGTCTTGTCAGGATGTCGGTACTGACTGACATTACAATTGTGGAAATGATTCCAAATGTTTAGTGCAATTTTTATATTAATAACGCTTACCGCTGGCACAGTCAGGAGGCTCGTCCTTGTTATTCCACCGGATATCCGTAAGGCCTTTTATCCGGAGCTCCTCGGCTGTCTTCAGCAGGCTCGCTAGCTGCGACTGAAACAAGATAGTAACATCAATTTTTAGAGCCCTGATGATGATGATGCCTAAACTTACTAAAACTAATCACTTTTGCCGCGTGACTTCCGGCAGAGTAGAATAGACCACTCCAAGTCTTCCCGTGGATGTCGTAGAAGGCGACTTAGGAAATGCAAGCTACATAAAGAAGCTTATAAATATCAAAGAGACCTCCGATGATGATGATACTTACATGATGGACGGTCAATTCCCCCGTATACATGTAGTCGAGCAGCGCCTTGAGGTGCCTGGGTTCCGCGCCGTTTATCACGAGGACCTTTGTTCAGCTTGTGTTTCCTAAGTCGCCCTCTACTCTGCTTGAGACCATACGCAGTTATATACATATGTGAGACTTCTCCAGCCCGTCTGACCAGCTCTGGCTGGCTCTAGCAGGCATGGAGACCAAAACCTCGGACTGCTCTTGCTGATGTATGACTCTGGTAGTACAGAGGGTCATGCTCCTTTAATGAAGAATACAAAGGACTTGAGAATGACGATGATGGGGATGATAATGATGATACTTACGTGATGGACGTTCATCTCCCCCGTATACATGTAGTCGAGCAACGCTTTGAGGTGCCTGGGCTCCGCACCGTCTATCACAAGGACGGGTTCACCCTGGGTCTCGTGCGCGCTCAGCAACGCGCCCAGGAGTTCCGAACATGCTGCCAGCACTACCCTGGAAGGTCAAGTAAATAAATAAATATAAATAAATAAATATATAGTGACATATCTATCACACAAATTGAGCTAGCCCCACAGTAAGTTGTGAACTTGTGTCGCAGCATAGTAACTCAACGATAACCACTATATTTTATAGTATATACTTATATAGATAAACATCCAAGACCCAGGTCCATCTGAAATAGATCGTTTTCCATCATGACCTGACCGGGGATCGAACCCGGGACCCCACTGTCGCAGTCTGGCGTGGTAACCACTGCGCCAATAATTTACATTCTAATATCAGACACAAATGGAAGCGGGAGAAAGAGGCATTTGATCAACATTGGGACATTCTTTTATGGGTCGTAATAATATTATCATTTTTACCAGGTCTTTGTTAGTCTCCACTATAGGAGCATGACCCTCTCTGTGCTACCAGAGACATATATTAGCCAGAGCGGTCAGAGGATTTGGACTACATTCTACACGCTGGTCAGGCCTAAATCGCTTTCTACGATATCCACGGTAAGACTTGGAGAGGCCCTTTTCACTCCTAGAGAAGTGAGCAGGAAAGTAGGCAGCGCGTGTATGTGAATAGGTTACGCGCACTGTCACTGCTCATGCCGCTGTCATGGCTTGGCGCTGCCTCGATTGTCGGTTTTTCGCGCAGTTGTCAAAGGACATGCAGCGCATGTGTTCACACGCAGCCACTGCTACTTTTCCTTTCACTGCCGGAACTATTTCCCTAAATAGCAGCAATAACGATGCGAGTGAGTATTCACACTCAGCCTTCATCTTTCTTTGGTTATCAACTCGCAATAATGACTATAAACACTCGCGCTGTTTCACCCGTCCTTTAACTTCCGCGCGAAAAAACCGATAGGCCGAGTATGTGACTTGCGTATACTAGCCGCGCGCGGGCGACATTGGTAACAGTATAGTGCTCTGTGGGAAACACTAACACATTGTAAAGAAACATCACAGAAACAACTTGAAAAATCTGACACAAATGTTGGCGATTTATACTCACGGGAAAGCAACCGATTAGTAACTATGTAAACGGAAAACAACCGGAAACACAGTGTGTTCCCGGTTATTTCCTGGTAAGATGAGATGGTTGAGATGATGGTTGTTTCCCAGAAAGATGGCTAAGATGAGAAAAAGCTGTGTGTAGGGTGTTCATGTTCAACACACTACACACAGCTCTCTCTCATCTGACCATTTTCCCGGTTGCAAAATAAAAGGTATTGGTCCTACCTGTGCGCCCTGAGGGACACCCCTCGTATGTGCTGTGGATCCACTGTGTCCTTATTAGGTACTTGTGTGGCGAAGTTCGGCGAGCAGTACAAAGTAACGTCGCAGAACCTCTCTGGAATAGACAGAGAAAGAACATTAAATATCGTAAAAATCATGGAATGTACGCGAGTGACTGTGTCAAAGGCTTAGTCCAACCAGCGACAAAGTATGATCCGCGGAGACAATTCTTTTTAACCCTTATTGTCGTTCTATAGGTCAAAGGTGTAGTGAAAACTACTAAGGTTGCAAAAGAAACTATTTTTTTATACAACAGTCCTTTTATATCCAACTATGTAACGAATTTATGTCATACTTTGTAGAAAGTTCTTGCGGAAAGAAAAATTAAGAATAATACGCAGAATATTAGATATTTATGAAAACTGACGGCGGGTGCGACTGGGTCCTCTAGTGGGATTCCTCTAGCTACTTAGAGCCGGAGAGGCATCAGACTGGGTAATCTATATGTGACGTAAGCATAAAATCAATACCGCGGACGTAAAGTGCCAAAAAGGGAAGTCGATTCTTTTATACAGACTCTGTATATACACAAGAAGTATCATATTAATTATGCTATTTTGATTTAAACAGCTTTAATTGTACGATTTTTTAATTTTTATTAAGTGTAGCAATGACTGTCGAATTAGTGCTGCAAATAAGATGACATAGGTTATAATTTTTAAAAATTCAAGTTCATTGGTCATCTGAAGCTGTTCGTCTTTTATGAGACACTGGCAATTTTCCCGCAACTACGTCCGCGTAAATTATAGCCTATGTCGAAGATGTATGTGAAAGAATTTCGAAAATCGGTCCATTAGTTTTGGAGCCTAGTTATTTCATGCAAACAAATAATCAAATCTTTCCATAGATTACCAAAAGACCAAGTTTGCGGCATACTACTAAAACCATCAACAAAAAAATCATATATTATAATAGCTATTACACACAAAACCTATTATAATATATTGAATACAATGGCCTTTGGTTACAACTACAAGCATTTCCGTCGATACTATTATTAGTCAACATTGAATCTAAAAATAGACTATTTAAAAAATAAAATGACCTTTTGACCTCTGCGGCTTTGAACTCATCATCATTAGGTCTTTGTAAGTCTAAACTGCCTCCGTGGTCCAGTGGTTAAGGCGTTTGCCTTGTTGACCCGGGGGTCGTGGGTTCGATTTCCACGGGAAGCATACTTTGTTTAGTTGTTTCTAGTTTGATTAGGACATTGCAGGCATGAATCACCTGATTGTCTGATAAGAAAGATGATTCCGTGCTTCGGAAGGCACGTTAAGCCGGTGGTCCCGGCTGCTATCTGGTAGTCGTTAAAGGAACCACGTCAGAGGCCGAGAGGCGGTTTCGAAGAACTCCGACACCAGGGTGTGCATGGTCGACTGACCGTATCACCTACACGAAATGATGATGATGACTGCTGGAGCACGACCCTCTCTGTGCTACCAGAGCCATATACTAGCCAGAGCAGTCGGAATATTTGGCCTACATGCTGGCCAGATTGGTTGGAGAGGTCTTCTTGATGTTTATAAGCTTTGTTTAGCTTGTGTTTTCTCACCTCCTTAGGTCGAGCTCCGTGGCGCAGTGGTCAACACGCCTGCCTACGACACGGAGGTCCCGGGTTCGATCCCCGATCAGGTCAAGATGGAAAATGATCTTTTTCAGATTGACCTGGGTCTTGGATGTTTATCTATATAAGTATCTATTATAAAATATAGTATCGTTGAGTTAGTATCCCATAACACAAGGTCTCGAACTTACTTTGAGGCTAGCTCAATCTGTGTGATTTGTCCGTATATATTTATTTATTTACCTTATACTATTGAATCTAAAAATAGACTATTTCAAAAATGAAATGACCTTTCAACCTCTGCGGCTTGGAACTCATAGTCATCATCATCGGGTCTTTGTTAGTCTCCACTGCAGGAGCACGACCCTCTCTGTACTACCTGAGCCATATAGAGTCAGAGCAGTCAGAGGATTTGGCCTACACTCTCCACGCTGGCCATACGGGTGGGAGGTCTCTCTGATGTTTTAGCTTTGTTTAGCTAGTTCCTAAGTCGCCTTCTACGCCATCCACGAGAAGACTTGGAGTGGTCCTATTTTACTCTGCCGAGAACCACACGGCAACTCTTAGTCAATTGGGGGATTTTTGATTATTATTCGCAAATATATCTTAACAACAAACGAAACAATAATTAAAAATGAAAGCAACGCCACCTAGTGACGAGTAGAAAACAACTCTGCAGCGCCGTCGTCTAACTATGACCACCTACCTTGTAGCAGGCCATAACTTGGTCCAGTATTTTTGTATGAGGTTGGCAGTCTATACGTTCTTATTATATTGTCTTTGGTCATTTACACTATGTACGATAAGAGCGTAACCGGCATAATTTAAGATTTAATAAGAGTTGTTAACAATTTTTTCTTTTATTGAGGTGTTCATAATATACACTTGGATGCTTTATAGTTAATAAGGCGTCCAATCTCAGCCATTGTCCATTATCGCCTGGCATCGTCGTGGCATACTTTTGTCCAGATTTTCACCGTAATTGCGCGGCAAAGACCTCCAAAGGGACCTTAATTCACGACTTAGGTCAGTAACAGTCACTGCATTTTTTCTCCGTAGTTTGAGCTTCAT
Organism: Rhodophaea formosa; assembly: GCA_963082605.1. Classification (NCBI taxonomy): domain Eukaryota; kingdom Metazoa; phylum Arthropoda; class Insecta; order Lepidoptera; family Pyralidae; genus Rhodophaea; species Rhodophaea formosa. Next base: position 5,337,613 of record OY720229.1, on the reverse strand, counting down.
CCGCGACCAAACATTTTCAATCGGATTCCCATCGGGTGACTGTGAGGGCCAATCTAAAACATTGATGCCATGTTCTTCTTTCCAGAAAGAAACCGCTCCTTTCCAGTTTTTTCGTTCTTCATTGTGCTTCGGTATTTATTGCTACTTTCTAATAAACGTCTTTTGATGGTGTCTAAAGATAAATAAGACCCCTTCTCTTCAATTGTTCTTAGCCAGATCCTAATGATAATCGTGGATTTTTGGCAAACAGTTGAACAATGCGTTTATCCTCCGCGGTCGACGTCTTTTTTGTTTTGCCACGTTCTGGTAGGTCGTCAAAACTTTTAGTTTCTAAATATCTCTTTACCCACTTCGTCACGAACGTCTTAGACTTTTTCATGTATTTGGCGCCCTGATTGCGTGACATTTTAGGTCCTTTGGGATGCGTACAAAGAAAGACCGCCTCATAGCGGGACGCGTATCCGGCACTCATTGCGAGAAGCGTGCTCTCCACGTGCTCTCAGTGCAAAGCTGATTGACAAACTGACGTTTATTTGATGGAGCATTCTAGGTAAAGGAGTGCTCTCACTGGCCAAGTGATATTGTTTACTTTGCACTCTTAAAACTTAATATTATGCCGGTCACGTTCTTGTTAAACGGACTGTACCTATAAAATCCCAACTAATATTATAAATGCGAAAGTGAGTTTGTTTGTTTGTTTGTTACGCTTTCACGCCGTATCTACTGAACCGATCATCATGAAATTTTGCATACACATAGGTTTGGGTACCGAGAAGGGCATAGGCTATATATTACGCGGGCGAAGCCGCGGGTAACAGCTAGTAAATAATTAATCTCGAAAATACTAACTCCGAAAAAAATTGCAAAATACATGGATCTTTCAAAAGAAATAAAAACTCAGTGGCGAGTCAATACAGTAAAAACAATTCCCATAGTCATCTCTACATCAGGCGTCATACCTCAAACACTTCACACACACCTTAACACACTTGACATCCATCCACTTTCATACTTATTCAAAAAGCTGTTTGGGGTTTGTGGTGGGAAGTCAAGGGGTGCAGTTGGGGTCTACCTTGGACGATTTTGCAAATTGATTTTATTGGACTTTATAATATGAAATTGGTGTAGTTTGGTGTTATAAATGCTCGTGCTCATGAACAATTTGTGAAATAGTTAAAGTGGACTTGTCACCATAACCTTCCGACCACGAGGCATCAAAAAACATACGCCATCTTTGATGCTACTTGTTACAACTACCGTACAACACCGATACTTAGTATCTCAATTTACTGGACATTGGCAGAATCACTGAAATCTCGGTGGAAGCCATTTTATAAAACAGAAGAAGAAGAAAAAAGCTGTTACACTAAATACATGTAGAATTGTTAGGAAATTTCTATCAAACTCTTAATAAATGCTGATAGATAAAAGAGGGTATCTCTTTGTGTTGGCCTAGGCCCCACAAATGCTCAAACACCAAGTCTTTAAAAGACTTGAGAAAAATAAATCCCAATATAATAAATAATACGTGGTGGATCTATATCCCCACGCAAGCCTTCCAAAGGACCGGGGTAAGACCCGTAAGTCTCAGAGAGATACAAATAATATATAAATACATACAGACAAATCACACAGATTGAGCTAGCCCCAAAGTAAGTTCGAGACTTGTGTTATGGGATACTAACTCAACGATACTATATTTATAATAAATACTTATATAGATAACATCCAAGACCCAGGTCAATCTGAAAAACATCATTTTCCATCTTGAATTGACCGAGGATCCAACCCGGGACCATCCGTGTCGCAGGCAGGCGTGTTGACCGCAGCGCCACGGGGCTCGTTATGTTATGTTCGGAGCTATGCCGTGACGACAAACCGCATGACGCTATGTTTATGCTATGTATAGCCGTAACGTTATAACTTTGATGTGTCACATTCAAATCAACTGTGTCGCCTGAGGCACATATTTCCTTTTATGACAATTGGTCTCTAAGATATCTTCTATAGTTACAGCGGCAATAAAAAATAGACTACATCTTCTTTTGAGAAAATTGGGAGAAGATATCTTTTATTATTATAGCGGCAATAAAAAAATATATTTTGTGAAAATTTCATAGTTAGATATTATAGTTCAAAAGATAGACTAGGGATGTTGCGGATGCAGATCTTTTTACATCAAATTTCTTATCGAAGGTTCTCTTCATTTCATTACTTCGTCGAGCTCCGTGGCGCAGCGGTCAACACGCTAGTCTGCGACACGGGGGTCCCGGGTTCGATCCCCGGTCAGGTCAAGATGGAAAAAGATCTTTTTCATATTGACCTGGGTCATGGATGTTTATCTATATAAGTATATATTATAAAATATAGTATCGTTGAGTTAGTATCCTGCGACACAAGTTCACAACTTACTGTGGGGCTAGCTCAATTTGTGTGATATGTCCCTATATATTTATATTTACATTACGGTTAGTGGCAGGGAATATGCAGACATATCGGCGGATGTGGAGCTCGACATTACTTATAAAAAGCTATCTTCAATAATAATATAATGTAATCTTATTTAATAATAATGTAATGTAATCTAATATAATAATTGTAATCTCATATTCTGTAATTTAATGTGTGCTATGGGTCTTATGTAACCTGAAATAAATGAATTTTATTTTATTTATTTATTTAAAAAGCCGAGGTGCCCGTTGGTGCAGTGGGTGTGAGCTCTATGAGTGCTTCGTGCTTCGGAAGGCACGTTATGCCGTTGGTCCCGGCTGCCATCGTTGATGGCGGTCGTTAAGCTATGTCAGATGCCTTAAGGCAGCTTGAAAAATCTGACACCAGTGTTGGCCACTTACACATACGAAAAACAAACATCTTTAAAAAAATGGCTTTTTTGCTAAAACCCAACCCTAAACCTAGGCCTTTCATCCATCTTTTCAGGTATGCCTCATTATCAGGTCTTTTAGTCTCCACTGCAGGAACACGACCGAAACATACCTCTCCAACCCGTCTGGCCAGCGTGGGGAGTGTAGGCCAAATCCTCTGACTGCTCTGACTAATATATCGCTCTGGTAGTAGTACAGCTCTCTTCTTCTACGACACCCACGGGAAGACTTGGAGTGGTTCTATTCTATACTCTGTCGGGCACCACACGGCCTATTCCATGTCAATTGCCGTAATGAAATGGAGACCACACGCCACCACGTGCAATAAAACTTCCGATAAGAAACTATATGGTTAAAGAAATTAGATAATAATTTACGTGAAACGACTGATATGTAATCCAAACCTGCCGGATCATTTTACTGATTTTAATCTTTGTTGCTATTGGAGGATACGGCAGGCGCCACTTGCCGGTCCGGCTCGGCACCGGCATTTTTCGTATACACTCGCATTTCTACCGTGTGGTTCCCGGCAGAGTAGAATAGGACCACGCTAAGTCTTCCCGTGGATGTCGTAGAAGGCGACTTAGGAGACACAAGCGAAACAATGTTTATAAACATCAAAGGGATCTCTCCAACCTGTTGGCCAGCGTGGAGAGTGTAGGCCAAATCCTCTGACTGCTCTGGCTAAATATTATGGTTCTGGTAGTACAGCTGGCATTTTTCGCATACATTCGCATCATACCGAGAGGTTCCCGGCAAAGTACAATAGATCCACTCCAAGTCTTCCCGTGGATGTCGTAGAAGGCGACTTGGGAAACACAAGCGAAGCAAAGCTTATAAAGAGATCTCTCCAACCTGTTGGCCGGCGTGGAGAGTGTAGGTCAAATCCTTTGGCTGCTCTGGTTAATATATGGCTTTGGTAGTACAGAGAGGGTCATACTCCTGAAGTGGACACCAAATAGCCCTGATGATGATGACCCGCATTGCTTATTGCAGATACAGATGTCTTTATCAACGCGGAACTACGCAATTGAGCGGCATTTCGCCAAAATGGAATTTGAAAATTTTGATAAAAGTATCTGAATATTATGAAATGTCAAATCCCGATTCGTAAATTCAAAATAAAGAGCAACACGGAGTTTGTGGTGGGAAGTCAAGGGGTACAGTTAAAGTTTGCCGTAGACAATTTTGCAAATTGATTTTAGTGGACTTTATAATATGAAATTGGTGTAGTTTGGTGTTATAAATGCTCGTGCTCATGAACAATTTGTGAAATAGTTAAAGTGGACTGATAAATGGACTCGTATAGATTTGCCGCCAGAAACTCCAACGAGGCATCAAAGAACATACGCCATCTTTGATGCTACTTGGGCACAACACCGATCCTTAGTATCTCATTATACTGGACATTGGCAGAATCACTGAAATTTCGGTGGAAGCCATTATATAAAACAGAAGAAGAAGAAGAAAGAACAACACATTTTTCTGCAATTCAAGGTTTTGTAAGTATTGGTAGGTATATTACTTAAAAAAATCAACACTATCAGTGAAATATTTCTTTTTACCGAATGTGAATCACTGCAAATTGCAGCAATAACAAACGATGACATATTCCATGTTTCAGTTTCCATGAAAATAAAAGCAAAAACATTTTCTTTTTCGATGTCTTTGGTCCAAAATCTTTTCATTGATAACTAGCTGTTACCCGCGGCTTCGCCCGTGTGATTAATAGCTTATGTCCTTCTCGGTACCCTAATCTATGTGTATGCAAATTTTCATGATGATCGGTTCAGTAACGTAGCGTAACAAACAAACAAACTCACTTTCGCATTTATAATATTAGTTGGGATGGGACTAGCAGCGCGCCCCGGCTGCGCCCGGGCATGTATTATACCTACAAACCCTCCTCATGAAACACTATCTATTGGTGAAAACCACATGAAAATCCGTGCAGTAGCTTTTAGTCGCGGATAGACAGACAGACGCGACGATGTGGTGATAGTGATTGCCAAGCCTTACTCTATCTAATACAATAAAAATTTCAATAGTTTTTACCTAAATCCTTTGTTCTATATTGATTTTAAGGAAAGTTTTAGTTAAAAAAAACCCTTTAATATATAATATTTAATATATACGGACAAATCACACAGATTGAGCTAGCCCCAAAGTAAGTTCTAATGAAAGACTTGTGTTATGGGATACTAACTCAACGATACTATATTTTATAACAAATACATATATGTATAGATAAACATCCAAGACCCAGGTCAATCTGAAAAAGATCGTTTTCCATCTTGACCTGACCGGGGATCGAACCCGGGACCATCCGTGTCGCAGGCAGGCGTGATGACCGTTGCGCCACGGAGCTCGTCAACCGAATTAAGAGTCCCACGTAAAGCCGCAATCCCATACAAACGTAGTTTCGTTTTAGTTTTACAACAGCTAAGCCAATCTCAACCAAATTTCGTACATACGACCGGATAAAGCATATTGATGTTTATAATCAGATTTCAATTTTAAAAACGATACCTATACAACATTACAGCGATTTGAAGTATCGTATCGAAAACTTGTACTCGCTGTTATTTTGTATAGGTATTGTTTTTAAAATTGAAATCTGATTATAAATATCAATATGCCTTATCCGGTCGTATGTACGAAATTTGGTTGAGATTGGCTTAACTGTTGTAAAACTAAAACGAAACTACGTTTGTATGGGATTGCGGCTTTACGTGGGACTCTTAAGAACTTCTCTCTTCTTGAAGCTGGTTAAAAACCGAGTACACGTGTATCTAATATTAGACTTAGAGTCTTCCTGTTTTGAGCCAAACACATACACCACGTCTACATCACCACATTGTGTATTAAAATAGGCGACAGGCCGGTCGATAATTTGAAAAACACATTTTTGTAGCGCCCTCTCTCTCTCTAGCACGCTGTCTGGAGTATCGCCGTCTCTATCGGTACATTTTTCATGGCCTCGTAAACGTAAAATATTTTTACCGTCTAAAGAGGTTTTATGATATGACTAAGAATATTTGAAACCCGTAAAAGGAACGAGGAGTATAGATAAATACATACATAATTATTACGAGACCAAGGCCTAAAGACCCAAAGGCCACTTTTAGCGTGGAAAAGGAAATAAAAAACGAAATTCTGATGGGTTACTAGCCGCATCGCCTGTCGTCAACTCGCTTACTTTCACCCATTCCTTCCATCGGCCGGCCCGTCTGCGCAGGAAGAGACCTACATACATAGTATCACGTCTTTTTTCCTTGCGGGGTAGACAGAGTCCAGGTCTATAAGACCTAAAGCCACGTTTAGCATGTTGGAGGGCGTTAGGGGAAAAATGGAATCAAAATAGTGATGGGTTGCTAGCCGTATCGCCTATTATCATGATTCCTAACATTTTTGCCCATTCCCTCGATCGGCTCTTACGATCTGCACGGGAAGAGACCTAGCTGGTAGATTCTGCGATTTTTTTTCTTTTCTCCCAGAACAGCATGGATGATTGATAAACCAATATTCGTAGGTTTTAAAAAAAAAATTATTCGGTTAACCGCCTGCGTTAAAGAAAAAAAAAATGTTCAACTGGCTAGTAAATAAATGTTTTTATACTGTCTAGGATTACCTAACAAAGCGACATAATTAATTAACTATTGACATTGAGTTTTTGGTGGGAAGAGTACAAAATTACAGCGAGTAGAAGTTTTCGATACGAAACTTCTACTCGGTGTAATTTTGTGTATTGTTTTTAAAATTGAAATCTGATTATAAACATCAATATGCCTTATCCGGTCGTATGTACGAAATTTGGTTGAGATAAAACTAAAACCAAACTACGTTTGTATGGAATTTCGGCTTTAAGTGGACTTTATAATATGAAATTGGTGTAATTTGGTGTTATAAATGCTCGTGCTCGAGAACAATTTGTGAAATATAAAGTAGACTGTTAAATGGACTCGTATAGATTTGTCACCAGAAGCTCCGACGAGGCTGCCAAAGAACTTACGCCATCTTTGATGCCACGTACCGTACAACACCGATACTTAGTATCTCATTATACTGGACATTGGCAGAATCACTGAAATCTCGGTGAAGCCATAATTTAAAAGAAGAAAGAAAGACTAATGTGTGAGACTTTGTATATTATTTATTCCATCACCATATATTGTACCACATTTAACGCAATAATAAAGTTCATTTCATTTCATTCCCCCAAAGGAGAATCACTTCGAGTGAAACGCGCGTGAAACATTTGTAGGCCAGTCAATATCGACCCGAAAAGTGTCAAACATTGCAAAAGCGCATGTATCGGCGATTTTTTTATATATTGTAGAGACCACTAAGAATAGCCTACACCCAAGTTTGCAATGAACTTTATTGCGTTTGCAATGTTTATGTCGATATTGACTGGGCTATTGAGTGACGACACAGAATTATACATATAGGGTGTATTTGTAGAACAATATTTTTTTATATATATATATATATATATGCTGGTCGTAGAAATAGGGGAAGACCAAAGAAAAGGTGGATGGAATGCGTAAGAGAGGACATGTGTAAGAAGTGTGTAACAGAGAGTATGACCAGCGATAGAGTGAAGTGGAAGAAACTGACATGTTGTGCCGACCCCACATAAAGTGGGAAAAGGTGAAGACGAAGAAGAAGAAGAAGGTATGCTGGTTTGGGAGAAAAGAAAAAACATTGAATATACCAGCTGCTTTTCTTCCCGCGCAGACCGTAAAAGCCGGTCAAGGGATTGGGCGAAAATCTAAGGAACAACATTAATAGGCGATGCGGCTAGCAACCCATCACTATATTTTGATTCCGCCTTCCACCTTTACGCCCACTACGATGCTAAAAGTGGCCTGTAGGTTTTATGACCTTGGGCTCTGTCTACCCCGCAAGGGATAAAGACGTGATAGTATGTATGTATGTATGTACGAATTAAACTTTATGGCAGCTCAGATATTAGCTGCGACAGCGCAGTACGCACCCCGCCTCGCCGCGCGCGTCCCGCAGGACCTAATTTGTGTACTGCGCATCGACCCGCGCAATGTTCCGAGCCGGCATAAAGTTTAATTCGATACAAAAATAACTGAAGAGGGCTTCAGGAGATTTCTTTTTGTCTGAGGAAAACGAAAACGCATAACTACTTTGACTACTTCTGGCAGAAATTATGTAATAGAATAGACATATACCTAAATATTAATGAGACGCATGTTCTTATCTGAAAGACCGCCCATTTTGCAACCAAAATTGAAATATATAAAAACTCAAAAACACATTCCCCTCAATAACAGTCCAATAGAAAAATTGGTAAAGCGAAAGTGGACAGCGGAATAAAAACATTTAAAATGCTATTGGTCTGAACAGGTTTTTGGCCACTTATGATTGGTGGAGACCAGGCAGCTTTTCTAAGGAGGAGCATAACTTTTGCATTCTTTCATTTGCAATGTTAATTTGCCTTTTCTCTTAAAGCTATTTAAGCATACTTAATTAACTGAGTCTTAATTAAAATAAATAAATATACATATACGGACAAATCACTCAGATTGAGCTAGCCCCAAAGTAAGTTCGAGACTTGTGTTATGGGATACTAACTCAACTATTTTATAACAAACTAGCAGCCCCACCCGGCTGCGCCCGGGCATGTATTATACCTTAAAACCTTCCTCGTGAATCACTCTATCTATTGGTGAAAACCGTATGAAAATCCGTGGAGTAGTTTTTGAGTTTATCGCGAACAGACAGACAGACGCGGCAGAGCACTTTATTTTATAATATGTAGTGATACATATAGAGATAAACATCCAAGACCCAGGTCAATCTGAAAAAGATCATTTTTCATCTTGACCGGCTTTTACAATCTGCGCGGGAAGAAATGCAGCTGGTATAGTCTCTCTCTCTCTCATCTGAGCGTTGTCCCAGTTGCATCCTCGGCTGGGGTGCTTCGGGGCCCGGGGTCCGCTTTATAGTCAGCGGTATAGCAGCTGGTATAGTCTCTCTCTCTCATCTGAGCGTTGTCCCAGTTGCATCCTCGGCTGGGGCGCTTCGGAGCCCGGGGTCCGCTTTATAGTCAGCGGTATAGCAGCTGGTATAGTCTCTCCTCTCTCTCTCTCATCTGAGCGTTGTCCCAGTTGCATCCTCGGCTGGGGTGCTTCGGAGCCCGGGGTCCGCTTTATAGTCAGCAGTATAGCAGCTGGTATAGTCTCTCTCTCTCTCATCTGAGCGTTGTCCCAGTTGCATCCTCGGCTGGGGTGCTTCGGAGCCCGGGGTCCGCAGTATAGTCAGCGGTATAGCAGCTGGTATAGTCTCTCTCTCTCTCATCTGAGCGTTGTCCCAGTTGCATCCTCGGCTGGGGTGCTTCGGAGCCCGGGGTCCGCTTTATAGTCAGCGGTATAGCAGCTGGTATAGTCTCTCCTCTCTCTCTCTCATCTGAGCGTTGTCCCAGTTGCATCCTCGGCTGGGGTGCTTCGGGGCCCGGGGTCCGCTTTATAGTCAGCGGTATAGCAGCTGGTATAGTCTCTCTCTCTCTCTCTCTCATCTGAGCGTTGTCCCAGTTGCATCCTCGGCTGGGGTGCTTCGGAGCCCGGGGTCCGCTTTATAGTCAGCGGTATAGCAGCTGGTATAGTCTCTCTCTCTCTCATCTGAGCGTTGTCCCAGTTGCATCCTCGGCTGGGGCGCTTCGGAGCCCGGGGTCCGCTTTATAGTTAGCGGTATAGCAGCTGGTATAGTCTCTCCTCTCTCTCTCTCATCTGAGCGTTGTCCCAGTTGCATCCTCGGCTGAGGTGCTTCGCCCAACGAACACAGTAGCAGTATATCAGAATAATGTTAATCGAATTACAGCCTAGAGTCACATTAGGGTTATATAATGGATTTTACGACGTGTTCTTGCTGTTTTATGGAATTTATCAAACTTATATAAGCGTTTGGCTGGATTACTGACTTTACGTCAATAATATCAAGCCATAAGCTTTACAAAAGTTTAAAAAAATTCAAATACACAGATTAAAGCTGTATTGTTTACAGCCAAAACTCTTATTGTAGAATTATAGCTGCATAGTCTATAAAAACAAGGCTTAAGATGTAAAAGAGAATAAATATAATGCTTTTAAAAACTCTTAGATTGAGAATTGACTTTCAATAAACAATAAGCTGTTTAGTGGAATATTTCAAAACCGTAATAAGTACAGTTTTATAAGACCCTAGAGTAAAACTATATAACAGCTTTTTACTGTATTAGTGAGACAATGAAGATCGTTATTAAAATCTAGACTGTAGATAAAGTTAATTGTAAATTCTTATACAGAATACGTTTACAAATTTACAAGATCGTAAATCATGGAAATGCAGAAAAAAGTGATGCATTTAAGATAAAAGTGTTAAAAGAGTATCTAGATATCACAAAACAGACAATTGAAGAAGAAAATTCGGATAAAGTGAATAAACAAACCACTGTGAACCAACCGGAATCCGGTCAAGCGTTGGCGTTAAATAACGCGGGTTCCGTATATTTAAAATCTCTCAATTCTGAAAGCTCAAGTAAATCTGAGTCTGAGTGCGTTCTTTCTAGCAAATTCATGAAAAATGTTACTTTCCGTAAAGAAATTAAAGGGTGGGTTATAGAAAAAAATATTTTACAGGCTGTGCTGAAAAATTTAGAAGCAATTTTAAACAAACTATTTCCGTATATTTTACCTTATGATCCTAGAAAAATTTATGCGTCCACCTCGACAAACAAATTTAAACTTTTTGAAAAAGGTGAATATTGGCATAATGGTCTCATACACCAATTAAAAATAATACTCGAGAATTGTATCGATGTGCCAAATTGAATATCTTTAAATATAAATTTTGATGTTCTACCAATATAATTATATAAAAGCTCTAAAAAAGAGTTCTTGTCAATTTTATGTCAAGTTTATGAACTTTCTGCTCCACCAATTACAGTTGGTATTTATTATGGTGTGGGAAAACCAGATCTAAGTAAATAGCTTTCTGGAAGAATTTATTAAGAAAATGAGAAAAGCACTAGAAGAAGGTATCAAAGATGTTGAAGTAAAAATCAGAACTATTATTTGTGATTCTCCCGCTCGGACTTATATAAATGATATGTTTAATTAGGTGTAAAAAAAAAAACTAAAAGGCATAGGTGTTCATGTAAATAAGTAAAAAACCATTTTGAGTTTTAAGGATCAATTTATTAATACTATTATTCCTTAAGTTAAGTATTCTTCTTCTTATTTAAGAGCTTTATAGCTCTTGTCGATGGAGTATGCGCCAAACTTCTCTATCTTCTGCTTTAGACTTTAGTTCTTGATACGACATGACACCAGCCTTCTTCTTTAGTTGGTCAACAAAACTTTTCCTTGGTCTCCCTGGACCTTTCTTTCCTTTTACCTTACCCTCCAGTATGTTTTTAAAGAAGGCATCATGTCGTATCAAGTGACCAATCATCCTACCCCTCCTATTCTCTATTTCGTTAATCAGTCTTCTTTTCTCTCCTACAATTTCTAGCACCTCTTCATTACTTTTTCGTTCTGTCCAACTGATTTTTTCCATCCTCCTCCAGCACCACATTTCAAAGGCAGCAAGCCTTTCACTGTCCTTCTGTGTGAGCGTCCACGTTTCACATCCGTATAAAGCTATGCTCCAGATATAGGTTTTTATTAGACGTTTTCTTAATTTTCTGGATATTTTTGATGTAAATAGTTGCTTTTTATTATTGTAAGCCTTTTTTGCAATTGCAATTCTAGTTTTAATCTCAGTTGAATTTCTGGAGTCTGCTGTAAGTGTACTTCCTAAATATTTAAACTTATCTACCTGCTCAATAGGTGTTCCATTAAGGTATACGGGATCTCTGATTTCTAATGTTTTGAATGTAATCATAGTTTTTGTTTTAGATTTATTGATTTTTAGGCCAAATTCTTGAAATGTTTTGTCCATAAGTTGCAGTAATTGTTCTATATCTTGCTTTGTATTACCCAGAGCTGCAATATCATCTGCAAAACGAATAAAAAATATTTTTTCTCCGTTGACTTTAATTCCTCCTATATCGGACTCCTGTATTTTCCTTATTACTTTTTCTATGTATATATTAAATATTAATGGTGACAGCGGGCATCCTTGTCTTACGCCTTGTTTAATTATTGCATGCTGTGTTTCATCTCCTACCTCTATCACGGTTTCTTGTTCCTTGTAGAGTTCGTAAATAATTCTCCTATCTTTAAAATCTAATCCAGCTTCCTTTAGTACATCCATCATGATCTTCCAATTCACCTTATCAAAAGCTTTTTCTAAATCTATATATCCTATGTGTGTATTAATACCTAAGTCTAAGCGTCTATCAATAATTAGTTTCAGTGCCAAAATTGCTTCTCTAGTTCCTCTATTTTGTCTGAACCCGTACTGATCCTGACCAATGTATTTTTCTGATAGCGGTCTGATACGATTTTGCATTATTTTTATTAGTATTTTTGATGCGTGGGATATAAGACTCAGAGTCCTGTACTCCTCACACTTTAGTGTTTTTACTTTTTTTGGGATTGTAACAGTCTTGCTTATTTTAAAATCTTTGGGTAGCTTTCCTGTGTTGTACATAATTCTTACCAACTGATATATTTCTTCAATTAAAGGGTCGCAAACTGCATATTTTAATAATTCTATATTTATACGATCATGTCCAACTGATTTACCATTTTGTATACTATTAAGAGCCTTATCAAATTCTTCTCTAATTATATCTGGCCCAATCTCATCTTTTTCAACGTCATCAAAGCTTTCTAAATCTTGTTCTGTCATACCCTGTCCTCCATATAATTTTTCTATATATTGTTTCCATCTAATAACTACGTCTTTATTATTTATTAGTATTTTTCCATGTTCATCTAATATGCTCGTGCTTTTAGTTGTATGCTTTTTATCTAACTGTTTTATTGTGTGGTAAGCTTTATCTATTTTTCCTTTTTTAAGTTGATTTTCAATTGTATCACAGGTCTCGATAATTTCTGTTTTCTTACATTTTTTACATTTTGATGTTATTTTATTTGTTAATTGTTTGTATCTTTTAATATTGTATTGGTCAGTTTTGTTTTTAATTTTTCTTCTTTCTATCATTAAATCCATTATTTCTTTTGTCAGCCATTTCTTCCGCGGCACAATTCTTTCCCTTTTCAACGTTTCTTCGGCGCTTTTTATTATTATTTCTTTAACACTGTTCCATCTATTATTTATGTCTATACTATCAATATTAGTTATACTATCTTTATATTTTTTTAACCTATCTCCTAATTTATTACTATATTGCACTCTGAATGTGTGATCTCTTATTCTAGTTACATCTATGTTCTTTGGTTTAATTTTTCTTTTATCTTTCTTAACTTCAAAATTCTGGGTACTGACAAGTAAGTTATGATCAGAATTTACATCTGCTCCTGGTAAAGTTTTGCAAGCTTTTATATTTTCTTTATATTTATTTCTAATAAGTATGTAGTCTAAGTTAAGTATATAAATACTAAATTAAGCTAATTTATACATAAAATAGACAAGTATTGTCATACTGTAATAGTACCTAGTTTATGCAACTGATACATAATTAGAGGCATTAAAACATGAGTGTGGTTTTTGAAACGAGCCGGAGGCGAATTCTTAAAATTGAAATTATGTGATGAAAAAGAATTCGCCACAGGTAGGATTCGAACCCACGAGTCTTAGGTCTGCGCCCTAAGTGTGTTACCAACTACACCACCGTGTCTTCGAATCACCGCGCCAAATTCTCTCAACCAATCGAACTTGTTAGAGCTCGTTTAGCGTCTCGGCGATTTTGTAATTGTTGACTATTTGAAATATGAAGTAAAGTCTGCTCAATGTTATTCTGTATATTATTTGGATCTTGTACGCCAGAATCAATGCATTCAACATTTGCATATTCTTCTTGTACTGCATCGTTTGGGTCATGTTGTTGATTTATTACCTAAAATAAAGCAAAGAAAATGTAATTAAATTACTTACAAAAATCATAATGTGTACTGCGTACTCAGACCTAGTACTTAGCGTTTTTTTATTTTGTATATTATACCCTAAACCGATGCACCATCAAGCAATAATAGAGATTCTTGGAAGATTATCATACAGCCAAAACCTTACTAAAATCTCTCTTCCAGCCCTACACCAAACATAACCCTTCTTAGAGATTTTAGTAAAGGATTTAACATGCTTGATGCTTTTAAAGAACTGTTTTCAAATATTAATGCTGTATAATATTTTGACGCCATTAATTTCGTAATTATTGATTCAAAAATACTATTTTAACAAAAGTTCAGTATAATAATTGCTTTCAAAATGACTTATTAATATTCCACCAGATATTGTATGTTATGAATACCTATAAATAACCCAAACATTGGGTAAATAGTAACAATCATAATATAACCTATAATTATTTTATTAAATTTTTGCCCTTAAATGATCTATAATCGTGGGCGCTTGAAAATTTTAACTAAAATACATATATACTTACACAGTAAACTGATCCTCGCATCCGTGTTACTTTTAAATTAACCAAAAACACTCATGAATGTGAAATAAATAATTAACATTGCACTTTTACTTTTTTTGTTGGACATTATTTATATGTCGATGTCTTTTAATCCTTTCTTCTTTCAAATAAACTAATATAAGTTGAATTTAAAACTAAAACTAGTATAAGAGATGTAATATGGCACAATTTTAGAATAAAATCTTTGTAAAAAGCCATTAACCAGCCTTACTCCAGCTAATAAATAGTTGTCATAAAGCCTTTAACCAGCCTTTTGAAGGGTTTAAGCTGTTTAAAATGGTCCTTTTTCACACTTATAATAGGTGCAGAAGCGCTTAGCCATACTTTAACCAGCAATTCAAACCAGCCTTAAGGATATGAAAATCTATTAACCAGCTCTTTTACAGCATTTTTTTGCTAGTTGGGCGGAGCCCGGGGTCCGCTTTATAGTTAGCGGTATAGCAGCTGGTATAGTCTCTCCTCTCTCTCTCTCATCTGAGCGTTGTCCCAGTTGCATCCTCGGCTGGGGTGCTTCGGAGCCCGGGGTCCGCTTTATAGTTAGCGGTATAGCAGCTGGTATAGTCTCTCTCTCTCTCTCTCATCTGAGCGTTGTCCCAGTTGCATCCTCGGCTGGGGTGCTTCGGAGCCCGGGGTCCGCTTTATAGTCAGCGGTATAGCAGCTGGTATAGTCTCTCCTCTCTCTCTCTCATCTGAGCGTTGTCCCAGTTGCATCCTCGGCTGGGGTGCTTCGGGGCCCGGGGTCCGCTTTATAGTCAGCGGTATAGCAGCTGGTATAGTCTCTCTCTCTCTCTCTCTCTCATCTGAGCGTTGTCCCAGTTGCATCCTCGGCTGGGGTGCTTCGGAGCCCGGGGTCCGCTTTATAGTCAGCGGTATAGCAGCTGGTATAGTCTCTCCTCTCTCTCTCTCATCTGAGCGTTGTCCCAGTTGCATCCTCGGCTGGGGTGCTTCGGGGCCCGGGGTCCGCTGTATAGTCAGCGGTATAGCAGCTGGTATAGTCTCTCTCTCTCTCATCTGAGCGTTGTCCCAGTTGCATCCTCGGCTGGGGTGCTTCGGAGCCCGGGGTCCGCTTTATAGTCAGCGGTATAGCAGCTGGTATAGTCTCTCTCTCTCTCTCTCTCATCTGAGCGTTGTCCCAGTTGCATCCTCGGCTGGGGTGCTTCGGAGCCCGGGGTCCGCTTTATAGTCAGCAGTATAGCAGCTGGTATAGTCTCTCTCTCTCTCATCTGAGCGTTGTCCCAGTTGCATCCTCGGCTGGGGTGCTTCGGAGCCCGGGGTCCGCTTTATAGTCAGCGGTATAGCAGCTGGTATAGTCTCTCTCTCTCTCTCTCTCATCTGAGCGTTGTCCCAGTTGCATCCTCGGCTGGGGTGCTTCGGAGCCCGGGGTCCGCTTTATAGTCAGCGGTATAGCAGCTGGTATAGTCTCTCCTCTCTCTCTCTCATCTGAGCGTTGTCCCAGTTGCATCCTCGGCTGGGGTGCTTCGGGGCCCGGGGTCCGCTTTATAGTCAGCGGTATAGCAGCTGGTATAGTCTCTCTCTCTCTCTCTCTCATCTGAGCGTTGTCCCAGTTGCATCCTCGGCTGGGGTGCTTCGGAGCCCGGGGTCCGCTTTATAGTCAGCGGTATAGCAGCTGGTATAGTCTCTCTCTCTCTCATCTGAGCGTTGTCCCAGTTGCATCCTCGGCTGGGGCGCTTCGGAGCCCGGGGTCCGCTTTATAGTCAGCGGTATAGCAGCTGGTATAGTCTCTCCTCTCTCTCTCTCATCTGAGCGTTGTCCCAGTTGCATCCTCGGCTGGGGTGCTTCGGAGCCCGGGGTCCGCTTTATAGTCAGCGGTATAGCAGCTGGTATAGTCTCTCTCTCTCTCTCTCATCTGAGCGTTGTCCCAGTTGCATCCTCGGCTGGGGTGCTTCGGGGCCCGGGGTCCGCTGTATAGTCTGCAGTATAGCAGCTGGTATAGTCTATGTTTTTATTAATTTTAGTATGAACATCTGTTAAATGTAGCGTAACTCCAGTTTATATGAAGTGTTGCGTACTATTATGTATTCTGTGGTGTTGTGAAAGATGACACCACCGTGGTAGTTATAACAGAAATGTATTCTTATAAATATATGTATATCTTTCACAACATTTCATATAATAATCTTATGTCAAAGTCAAAGTCAAAGATTTTTATTCAAAATTGGATAATTGTATCTCTTTTTGTATATTGTATGTTTTTGTATATTGTACTAAACATCTGATAAATGTAGCAAGTAGTTAGCGCCCTCTGTGTATAGTTATATCGTAACTCCAGTTTATATGAAGTGTTGCGTACTATTATGTATTCTGTGGTGTTGTGAAAGATGACACCACCGTGAAACTACTGGGCATGAAACCTGTTTCGACAGGTGTCGTGCTATGAAAACACCTGAGCATGTGAAGTCTGGTCTGGTTTTTTAAACAACATCAAACCAGATTCATCTAGGATATACGAAATAAAAATTATGCAAGATGAAAGTTGTAGCACAAATTTATTATATCACTAGGAATGTAATGTGATGGTTACTTAATAAATAGGTTATTGAGTAATCAGTGGTATCAGTTTCGTCTTGGCTATATATTTTCCTTGTTGCTAAAATCGAATTACCTACATGAAAAGGTCGCAATCTCGTGTGTGGACCAATGGTAAGATTATTAATAGACTTAAAAAAAAAGAGATTCCAATATATTGTAGTTTTTTTATTGTACACTGTTTGTTTTTTGTACGCTTATTACTCATAAATCTGTGAATTGTAATCCGATTAAGAAAAACATCATATATTCAAATGATTAAGACTTCAGTTGGTACCATTAAAATATCATTAAAATCGGTTCAGTATTTTTTTTATGTGAAAGGATTATCAGTTATGTATTGAGTTTAATAGGCGTCAGGCTAGATGCAGTCTTTGACCAGATAAAGAGATTTTAAAAGCGCAGTTTATAAAAAGATTAAAGTTCGTTATACACATGCATGTTTTGGATGTTACATACATCGTAAGCAAGGTTTTTGCGAACATTCGCATCTGCATCTGCAATCGCGGAACTTCCGCATCGATTAGGCATCGGCATCCGCATCCGCACGAACATCCCCTTAATCAATGCGGATATTCGTATGGATGTAGATGTTGTATTTACGCGTGCTTTATTGCTTCGACCAATAGGAGCGAAGATCAATCATCATCATCATTTCGTGTAGGTGACACGGTCAGTCTACCATGCACACCTTGGTGTCAGACTTCTGCGGAACCGCCTCTCGGCCTCTGACGTGGTTCCTTTAACGACTACCAGATAGCAGCCGGTACCACAGGCTTAACGTGCCTTCCGAAGCACGGAATCATCTTTCTTATCAGACAATCAGGTGATTCATGCCTGCAATGTCCTAAACCAAACTGGAAACAACAAAGTATGCTTCCCGTGGGAATCAAACCCACGACCACCGGGTCAACAAGGCGAACGCCTTAACCACTGGACCACGGAGACAAAATGATCGGACCCGTTTGACATTATGTATCAGTCTTCATCTTCTTCATCAGGTCTTTTTAGTCTCAACTGCAGGAGCACGACCCTCTCTGACAACCAAAGCCATATATTAGCCAGAGCAGTCAGAGGATTTGGCCTACACTCTCCACGCTGGCCAGACGATGATTGATGTTTAGCTTGTGTTCCATAAGTCGCCTTTTACGACATCCACGGGAAGATTTGGAGTGGTTCTATATTCTACTCTGCCGGAAACCGCACGGCATGTATCAGTCGTTTCTTTTAAATTATTTTATCTACACAAACACCATAAAGTGTCTATTTAGCTTTCAAAAACTGTCCATAATAACCATCATAACGTCAAACAGATTCATAATAACTATAATATCGAATCTCGTCGTGGGTAATATTGTACGTTTTATCATTACGATATCGTCTTTCGATTAAGTATTCAAGTTTCAAATTTCGAATGCCTTCATTAGACGAGGAATCTTGATAGTAGAGCTGCACTGTACAAATATATGCATCCGTGACATGGGTGTAAATTAATTAATTTTTAGTTGTTTTAAAATAATTTCCTTTTTTAGGGTTCCGTACAAAAATTGAAAAACAGAACCCTTATAGGATCACTCGTGCGTCTGTCTGTCCGTCCGTCCGTCTGTCACAGCCGATTTTCTCCGAATCTACTGAATCAAATTATTTTTAAATAATGGTGCAATCACGGCGCAATAAAGAGTATTTTATTTTAGTTTATTTTTTTCTTTTTTTCTTTAATTAGCCGCCATTGCCAAGTAGGTAAATTCATCTATAATACTATCTATACCTCTTTACTAATATTATAAACTGTATCTACATATATTAATAGTATAAAGGTTTATTTGATTGTTTTTTTATTTGTTTGCAACGAATTGGCTCAGAAACTACAGGACCGATTTTCAAAATTCTTTCACTTAACCATACATACATACTATCACGTCTTTTTCCCTTGCGGGGTAGACAGAGCCCAGGTCTGTAAAACCTCAAGGCCACGCTCAGCATGTTGGTGGGCTTGTAGGTGAGAACGGAATCGAAATAGTGATGGGTTGCTAGCTGCATCGCCTAATGACATGATTCCTGACGCACATTCACTCGATCGGCTTTTACAATCTGCACGGGAAGAACAGCAGCTGGTACATATAGGTTGCTTTCACCTATAGGTAGCTAATTTATCTGCGGGTGACATAGGCTATAATTTACGCGGACGAAGTCGCGGGAAAGTTGCTAGTTTGTAACAAAAAGTGAATGATAGCTAATCAAAAATTGATAACGTAGTAGGTATGTACACAACCCGAAATATTTTACAGGTTGGTTGGTTTTCGCGTGTGTAAGTGGCCAACACTGGTGTCAGATTTTTCAAGCTGCCTATAGGCATCTGACATAGCTTAACGACTACAATATTTTTCTCATGCGATGGGAGACCAAATAAATCCTAATCCTAACTAACATTATAAATGCGAAAGTGAGTTTGTTTGTTTGTTACGCTTTCACGCCGTATCTACTGAACCGATCATCATGAAATTTTGCATACACATAGGTTAGGGTACTGAGAAGGACATAGGCTATAAATCACGCGGGCGAAGCCGCAAAAAGGGCAGCGTAAGGTAATCAGATCGCAATAAGAAAATATAAATGCAGTTTTCATTTCGACAATGTTATCGCTCGTCTCTCACTCCAATGTCATTGCAAAATTTAAAACTGATTGAAAAATGACTTATCGAGTCAAAAGTGAACTTGATAACGGAGTCATCGATTCCAAAAGGTCATCGATTTGTGCAACAGTGCACAGTGAGATCGTGAGAAGTGAATTTTGAGAGTGTGTGCGTGAGACCCAGTGACAATGTTGTAGTTGTTCTTAGAGCATGCTCTAAGAAGTAGTTTCACATAGTTAAATACTGTCTAGAATGTTAAAAATAGAAGCATCAAATCCCAACTCATCATTTCGTGTAGGTGACACGGTCAGTCGACCATGCACACCCTGGTGTCAGAGTTCTTCGGAACCGCCTCTCGGCCTCTGACGTGGTTCCTTTAACGACTACCAGATGGCAGTCGGGACCACCCAAATCCCAACTAATATTATAAGTACGCTTTATCTATATGTGGGTTTGAGGTAACTTAGAGCTAACGAGTAAATTTTAATCGCATGCAAATCAGCACTGCAATATTTTCCCAGGTATGAATATTTGAAATTCTGGCTGTTTCTAACCCTGACCCGAAAATGTTCGAGACGCACAATGTATCTTACACTATTTACCCAGCAATTCTTCTTGTACATGCCTTGTGTTTCTTTATTAAGGGGGAACACTAGGCACAGTAGCGACGCCAATCATTTTATTCCTAATACTTTACAAATAGAAAGAAATTCAAGAATATAAACAATACAAGCCTTAGTAAATAACCTGAAGTATTTTTGGAATCATGTTTTGATATTATGAGAATCAGTCATTGAGAGAAAAATTCTCACTGATTCCGATAGTAATAAACATGATTCAAAAAATACTTCAGGTTGTTTACTAAGGCTTGTATTGTTTATATTCTTGAATTCCTTTCTATTTGTAAAGTATTAGGAATAAAATTATTGGCGTCGCTACTGTGCCTAGTGTTCCCCCTTAATGAGGATCTCAGAAACTGCTCTAAAAATATCGATCAAAATTTGGAATGTACGTACAGAAGCTTGATCGATTGTTCGGAGCCGAAATATCGATGGTGAAGCAACATCGATATTTCGTGACACCCTTGAAAGATTTTCCGAGCGTACCTGGGTTATTCAGGTACTATTAAAGTAAATAGTAAAATAACAATAACTGCACTGTCAATTTTATTAAATGATAATGTACTTAATGACTTATAAGCTAAAGAACTGCTGAACAACTTTCTTTTCACGTGTATTGTAAAAATACCAATCTTATTGAAATTTGAATACACATAGGTTAGGTTAGTAGCAACGATCAGCAAAACAAGCATCATCCGTCATTTTATTAATTTATATTTATTAAATATAATATCAAAATGGTGATGTTATGGTACTATAACTATAATATTTTGCATTTGGTAAATTAAAACTACCTGAAAATATGATATTGAGGAAAATTTATACCAAAAATACCTACTGTATGTAATTTATTGCCGAAGTACTGAAGTAGATTTTTATGTATATAGAACCGAAGAACCGATGGCCGATGGGACAGAAAGGTTCTCAAATGGCGACCACGTAGGTACCTGCATGCGCATCGGACACCCATCGACCAGGTGGTCGGACGACCTGATAAGGGTCGCAGGAAGGCGCTGGATGCAGGCCGCTTGCAACCGTTCGTATTGGAAATCCTTGGGGGAGGCAGCCACAGGAAGGCATGCTGGACATACTCCAGCATGCCTTCCTGTGGCTGCGATGATGATGATGATTACTAACCTTTTTCTAATAGCTGTGCGAACATATTCTGCACGTTGGTGTGGTGGTGTTTCCACCGCAGGCAGTACTGTTGCGGCACCATTTTCATGCTTTGGTATCACGTTTGGTATTACTGGAATGTGTCTCGGTGGTGTCTCGTTACCTGGAAAGAAAAAAGGCTTCGTTAGTAAAGTTTTTACACAATTAAAAATTTATAAAAATAAAAATTGTCGCCGAAATAAACTGAAAAACAAAAAAAGCAATCATCCCCTGTTTTCTATTCTTTACGCCTGTAGCACACAGCCGCGAATGCGAAACAGAAGCATTCCGGAACGAAACCGCGCAACGGAACATCAGCGAAACCGCGAAACGCTGTCTAGTATTAATTTGTTTGGTGCGTCTCACACCGCAAGCGAAACGAAACCGATACGAAATAGTCAAATTGATACTAGACAGCGTTTCGAGGCTTCGCCAATGTTTCGTTCCGGAACGCTTCCGTTTCGCATTCACGGCTGTGTGCAACACTTGCATTATAGTTAGGGTTGGAATTTTTGTATGATGCGTAAGAGCGGACATGTGTAAGAAGTGTGTAACAGAGAATATGACCAGCGACGGAGTGGGGTGGAATAAACTGACATGCTGTACCGACCACTCATAAAGTGGGCAAAGGTGAGGAAGAAGAAGAGGGTTGGTTTTATTGCAAGTTTAAATGGAACCAACTTAGGAATCGACCGTTTACAATAAAAAAAAAGATTTTATAAAAATCGGACTACTTTGTAAAAAATTATGCGTGGTCATACTTAAAAAAAAATATACGCGTCGACTTGAGAACCTCCTCTTTTTTTTTCGTCGATTGACAATGTTAGACATACAATGTTTATATTAAACACAGTACTAAAACAACACGCCGCACTGCCATACAGCACTGAAACTACTAATAAAAGACGGAAAGATATTGTTTGCTATAATAAATATAAATATAAAACATACTTTCTCTTCTAGATTTTTCTTATTCCTTGGTCGTTCTTTACAATAGGCTTAATAAAAAACTTGTTTCTATCCTTATCCTTACGGTATGACGAAAAGAATATTACAAGAAGCCCTTCTCAATATGTCGTATGAAGAAACAGGATTTATTAACAGTTTTATCATAAGTATTATTAAAAAATTTCTTTTGTTATTTTTCATTTGTACACAATTTTATTTTTCTTTTTGTAATTGTTTATTTTTGTATGTTTATGTCTAGCAATTTAAGTCTGAAACACAGGGTGCTTCTCACCTTAGCTCAGACAAAACTATGTTTGTACCTTTTTAATGTATGTCTATATTGTAATATTTTATATTATATACCACCTAAAAATATTAAATAAAGATTTATTTATTATATTATTTATTTACGTATTAGCAAAAGTACAGCACACAAATATAGCGTGATTTTGAACGTCGGAGCTATATTAAAATCTCGGTATCACAATCTCTAATGGAATACAGAATTGCAAGGAAAAATAAGCTGATCGGTGACTTTATGTGACGTCATTTTTTTTCTTTTATTTATCCTTTTTTTCTTGAAAGTACAGATAATAGAATTCTGATTCCGAGATTTCAATATAGCTCAAAGGTTCAAAACCAGGCAGTAGAGCTCAAACTTCACCCATTTGTTGCCTTGATGACAGGTAATCATTCAATACAAAACGTTAAATACATGAGTGGGTTGTATCTATAGAACACAATCTGTTTACATTTGAACAAAATCCTTCTAGTATCATTAGTTCGATGATTTAGTCCAACGTTCGAACTTATGAGACTTTTTAGGGTTCCGTACAAAAATGAAAAACGGAACCCTTATAGGATCACTCGAGCGTCTGTCTGTCCGTCCGTCCGTCTGTCACAGTCGATTTTCTCCGAATCTACTGAACCAAATGAAATGAAATTTGGTAAGATAGTGTAAACCTATGACCCAAACACGGATGTGCAAAGTAAATATATATTTTTTTTAAATAAGGGTCAATTTAGGGGGTCCAAATAGAAAATGTAAAAAAAACGTTTTGCAAACCTTACCGTGTTATATATCAAATGAAAGGGCTTGTTATGAGGATCTCAAAAATATTTTTTTTTGTTCGGGAAAAATCAATACTTTTGATTTTATTCACGAAAGAAGGCAAAATTTGACCATTCCCCCCCCCTGATCTCCGAAACTACTGGGCCTAAAATTTCGAAAAAATTACAATATATAGTTTATTGCTTGAAGATTACAGGAAAAATAATAAGAATTCTATCAGTTGAAAATAAAGTGGTAAACTCACTATAAATTAAGTTCACCTATGGAAATAGTTCACTAAAACACCACTAGATAGCGCTAGTCAATTGAATAAAAATTTTTGCACATTGTGTGTGTGTTCACGAAGCATATTGTACGGAACCCTCATTGCGCGAGTTTGACTCACACTTGGCCGGTTTTTAGTCTTACGTTTAGATCATGACAAGAGTTTGGAGTTTGTGGTGGGAAGTCAAGGGGTGCAGGTGGGGTCTACCTTGGACGATTTTGCAAATTGATTTTGGTGGACTTTATAATATGAAATTGGTGTAGTTTGGTGTTATAAATGCTCGTGCTCATGGAACAATTTGTGAAATAGTTAAAGTGGACTGTTATATGGAGTCGTATAGACTTGTCACATAACCTCCAGACCACGAGGCATCAAAGAATATACGCCATCTTTGATGCTAACTGTAACAACTTAAACGTACAACACCGATACTTAGTATCTCAATTTACTGGACATTGGCAGAATCACTGAAATCTCGGTGGAAGCCATATTATAAAACAGAACAAGAAGAAGAAGATGATGACAATGCAGATCATCGTACTTCTTCTTCGTACTACTGAGCCATTTAGTTAAATTTTTTATACAAAAATATTCACCTGACACTATATACGAGTAATTTTAATTAATAACACTAAAACTGTCCCCAAACTCTTCAATAACTGGTTCACTATTTTTTTTTATATGAAAAACAAAAAATAAAAATTAATCAACATACCGTTCAAAAATCTCGACAACGGGCACAGTTATGTTGTTATCTGTCATTTTTTACAACGAACAAACAATGTACTACGACAAACAAAAAATCTCTCGCTACGAATAGTTATGTTGCGGTGCGTGTGCGCAGTCGGGATTTAAAAAAATGTCTAGTTTTGAATCTGGAAATAATGTTGTCAAATTTTAGGATGTAATTTGTGTCGTTACTAGAATATTCATTGCAAAAATGTAAACTAAGTATAAATATTGTGTAAATTTGAGAGTGATATGTAATGAAATTATGATTTTGAGAAAAAAATTCTTTACATAAAACTGAATTTATCAGTTTTACATACATCTTATCTATGCTTATACATAAAAATATTAAGATAATCCAAAACGGAATAAATCTATCGAATTTATAAGAAATCGTGTAAAAAACGAAAATAGCCGTCGAAAATAGTGTAATATTTCATATTTTCAAGATACAGATACCTAAATAAAAAAGTGTTTTAGTACATTGTAGAAGTATTATTAGTGTTTTATAAAAAGGGTAAGAAAAGCTTCACGTTATCACTTTAAATTGTAATTACGGTTTTTCATTAAATAGTTTGAAGGGTTATCAAGAGCCTCGCAGCACTAAAAATTAAATGATCTGTCAGTTTTCTTTCAAATGAGATAATTCGTATGGGGACAACAATGGAACCCCAAAAATTCACGTACCTATATGTTCCTTATAGCATGTGGTCTACGATTTGTTCTCAGAGAGTATCGAGTAGCAAGCAACTCTCCTGCGCCATACATTCGCCTGCTTTTCGCAACCTTAATTTGGTCCAATATTTTTGTATGAGGTGGGCAGTCTATACGTTAGTATTATATTGTCTTTGCTTATAAGTAACTAATAATAGTTCAAATGAAATGAAAGCTGATGTTAATTATATAATAACAGTGCTATAAATACTTAAATATTGTTAATTAGTGATGGTGTGATTTTCCAATGAAAAAATAGATTTTATATTTAAATTTATAGTTGTAGTTTGTCTTTCTAATATTATAGACAGGAAAGTTTTGTTTTTTTTTTGCATTGAAAATGCTCCGAAATTACTGTACCGATTTCTAAAACTCTTATAGGTACTTCTTGAAAAACAGACATCGTTCCATTCGTGAGATCGTGGTTTCACGAGTAGGTAGGCTGCATGCGCTCAGGCCCCAGACTTGGTCGCTTACCTAACAAAACTAAATATAAAACTGGTTTAACTCGTCCAAAGGCTATAGTTATTGCTATTTGTCTAAGAACGAGATTGTACAACGTAAGAACAGTGCAGTTATGAATTTAGCTTGGAATGTCCGAATATTTATGAATATTGGCTTAAACTGCATAAAATATTTGATACTCCTTCTGAAATTCTGACTTTATCTTTCATCTCTCTAGGGATCTTTGATGTTATTTATAAACTTTGTTAAGGGAGCACCCTAGGCACAGTAGCGACCCCAATAATTTTATACTTTACAAATAGAAAGAAATTCAAGAATGTAAATCATATAAGCACTAGTAAATAACTTGAAGTATTTTTGGAATCATGTTTTAATATTATGAGAACGGCCGTTTTTGGCGGTAATCTGATTATCATAATTCTCACTGATTTCGATAATATAAAAATACTTGAAGTTATAAATTTACTAGTGCTTATATGATTTACATTCTTGAATTTCTTTCTTTTTGTAAAGTATTAGGAATAAAATTATTGGCGTCGCTACTGTGCCTAGTGTGGGGCCTTAAGCTTGTGTTTCCTAAGTCGCTTTCGACATCCACGGTTAGACTAGGAGTGGTTATATCCTACTCTGCTAGGAACCACACGGCAAGACCGGATGTATGGGGATATACCTTACTTGTTCTCTTGACAATTTGATATTGCCATCGCCATTAATGACCATGTTAAAGCAATAAATTAATTTATAAAAGCATATCTTTTAGGGGTAAAGGCAAGCATAGAAATGAATATTGTAGTTCTTTTTTAATTATTAATAATCAATTTGTTTATTTTTCTTCATAATAAAAAAATATATCCTTGGCTGTACAGTTATAAAGTCAAAGCCCACACGGCACTGAAATTGTATCATAGCATAACGCTGTGAATTCGCCGTTAACAATGACGACATTAATTAGTCCATCAATAATACTATTAGAAACTAGGCCGCCATTTTGATTCCAACGAGCGCCGTCGCAGTGCGGGCACTGGACTATTTTTAACTTTTTATACTTGGCCACTAATACTTCATACAATACAATTTATTAATTTGCTGAACGTGCATCAATTTGTTTAATGCCAACTCCAGAAGAGCTGATTAAGATCAATATGTTTGACATTTCCATTAAAAAATATTCAATCGCGGATTTTTTTGTATTTTCCAGCTTTGGTCCCAAAGGGAAAGTTATTCAAATTGACGACCTAAATCACCCTTTAAAGGGACCAAAACGATCACCATTTTTCTTGTATATATGTATGACCAAATATGAAGTTTCTTCAAAATCAGCTCAATTTTTTTAAATAAAACTTTCAACACAACTATAATAAACATGAACTTTTTAAAATTAGAATGAAGGATTTGCGATTCAGTATAGGCATTTAAGAAACATGGTAGAGTGACGAAACTTACATACATACATGTAATTGTAAAACATTATATAATAAGATGCTCATCATCAGGCCTTTCTTAGTCTCCTTCATCTCTGTACTACCAGAGCCAGATACAGCCAGAGCAGAGATATTAGCCAGAGCAATCAGAGGATTTGTCCTATATTCTCCACGCTGGCTAGAAGCTGGAGAGGTTATTTTGATGTTTATGAGCTTTGTTTAGCTTGTTTTCCGAAGTCGCCTTCTACGACATCCAAGAGAAGACTTGGAGTGGTTCTATTCTATTCTGCCGGGAACCACCGGCTTATTAAAAGACAATACACTCCATTTTGTGGGGAAACAAGTAAAAAGTTCCTAATAGATTACGACGGCGCCGCGGTGAAAGCTCACCAAGTTCGGTGCTACTTTTCATTAAGATGTTATGTTTATTATATTTGCTTTCCAATGCCTACTTTATGCTAAATCTAGAAAGCCTTTCAATATTACTTGTTTTAAATGTATATTAGGCTTTTATTCTATAGATATTCTATATAAATTCGACCAACGGCTTAACATGCTTGCCGAAGCAAGAAGGAGCTCGGAATATTGCCAATTTTGGATATATCTAAGTGAGGACCGCGCCTGGGAGTTTGCTTTACATGTGTAACCGCTATACACTGCTTACGCCCACTGGGCCATTAAGCTGCTCGATTGAGTTAGTATCCTAGGGCACAAGTTAAATATTACTGCAGTGACAAGCTCAACCTGTGAGTTTTGTCGCTATATCTATAGCATACTAGCTTTTGTCCGAGGCTCCGCTCGCGTCAATGGCAATATGGCAATCCCACGAGAACAGTACGTTTTTACGGGATGAGCAGTAGCCTTTGTCCTGGTCCGTAGTGCAGAAAACGTGTGTTTCATAATGATCGATTCAATAGTAACGCCGTAAAAGCGTAACAAACAAACAAACTCACTTTCGCATTTATAATATAGTTCGGATTGGGATTTTTCGCATAGGTAATGTATTTTTCTCTAAACGGTATTTGATGAGGATTAAATCGAATGAGTACATCAGGCGTGACTTCCAAAGCACGGAGGAGCTTAAGATATCTGGTTACCACTTGTAGTCCCCAAACTAAGGGCAAACCACGCCTATGATTGCATGAGGCCATTAATGAATTTTTTGGGGGCCAGTACTGCCCCCATTTGAGCTGAATTATTTGAAAGAAAACGGAGATATTATTCTAAAACTTTGGTTTGTAAAACCCTAGATAACCCTTCAAAATATTTTATGAACTACTGCTTAGAGTTACGTGTGAACTTGAAGCTTTTCTTAACATTTTTGAAAAAGAGGTCGTTTTATGGCACATGCAAGAAAAGCTATATGCATAAAGTTTTAGGTGGGAAGTCAATGGATTCTGTTGGGGTTTGTCTTAGGTGATTTTGCAAAACACAAACAGTTGAAGTAGACTGTGATGTGGACTCGTATAGATTAGACACGAGCAGCTTCTATAAAGCCATCAAAACACCTACGCGATCTTTGATTGCTACTTCATAACTGTATACCTACCGTACAACACCAATACTTTGAATTTCTTTAAACTGGCAGAATCAACAAAGCCCCGGTGGAAGCCATAAAATACAAAATATAATAAAATAACGAGAACTGTAAAATGTTAAACATAGATGGCATTACTGGACTTCTAAAATCACGTATCCACAACCAGCAATTAATTCTATAAGTCCTAAATCATAACAAATTTAAAAAATCTAGTAGCTGAATGCCCTAGTAAATTACTTGTAGTATTATTGGTACAAGTTTTCACTATTTTTAATTTGATGAATTAAGAGAATCTCTTTAACTTTGTAACTTATAATATCTATGAAAAGTAATAAAAAGAATACTACAAGTAATTTACTAGGGCAATCAGATATTAGATTTTTTTAATCTGATATGATTTAAGACCTTTAGAATTAATTGCTGGGTGGCGCTAGTGTGTGAGTGAACTCACTTCGCCTTAACATGAATACATGCACTGAACCATCGACTAGAATCACAGTAATTTCTGATTTGCAACATTTTAATTATACTGAAATACTACATGACTTCATCGTATAATTGAATGATTGTATTGTTCAACTGAAATGCACGTACTCATTATTAACCTTTAACTATGTACATACACATATGACGTCCTCTTTGGCTCAGTGGTAGCGAAAGTACCGTTGAATTGCAGGGTCCCGGGTTCAATTCCTGGACAGGCCATTATGAAAAGCGGTGTTTTTTAAATTCGCCTGGGTTGTGGAGTTTTATCCAGTTTATAGTACCTAATAAGTTCCTATTTATCATTATTTATATATACATACATATAATCACGTCTTTATCCTTTGCGGGGTAGACAGAGCTCAGGTTTATAACACCTAAAGCCACGTTTAGCAAGGCTATGAGCGTTGAGATGGAAAATCAAAATAGTGATGGGTGGCTAGCCGCATCGCCTATTACCATAATTCCTTAGATTTTTGCCAATTCCTTCGATCGGCTTTTACGATCTGCGCGGGAAGAAAAGCAGCTGGTAAATTCTATATTTTTAATTTACTCCCAGACCGCCGTGGAAGGTTTAAATTTAATCACAAATAACATTCGTCTGACTCTGGATACTTTTAAAAGTCCGAACCAGTAGTTTTATGACTTAAACATTACAAATTGATCATCACACGGTTATTATCCTATCTTTATCTCAGCCATAAATTAGTCATTAAAGTTATAAAAAATATGTAAATATTACGTCCACTAACTCAAAATTAATTGAATTCGTTTCTCTTTAAACATATATCCATAATAAAACACGTAACATTCAATTAGGAAATTTGGATACTGAAATACTGGATTTTACCAGTTCGAACAAAATTTATATTCAAATTTCGAAGAAAACTGGTAATATCCGGTTCTGACTAAAAACCTATTTTGATAAGTAGTTGCGAATAGTTTGAAAAACAGCTTTGTGTCAAATTTCGGACTGCTTATCTACGGTCGTATTATACAGTACAGTATATTATTGTATACTCTCATACTCATGAGGTATTTATTTTGAAACGTGCTTAAGAAACCACAGCGACAAAGAGAACAAAAATAAAAAAAAATGTGGAAATAGTTATATTTCTTTAGTAAATTTAGTATTCACCTCTATATCATTGTCAAAGCTAAGATAAAGTACTTCAATATTATTTTAATCACATTTCTTCCAAAATCTGACATTAAACATTATTGGAAAATATCTTTTTTTATCCTGTTTTGCACTGTTGAATCAAAAATAAATTTAGAGTTGAAACAATTTCAAATACCAAACATTTGTAGGTATCTAATACCATGGAGCGACAGTTTTTTGGGCCCGTCCAATACCGGACGTCCAAATCCATAAAGCGACGGCAAGCTTTATTTTACACCTTCCGTTGATAATTATTAATATATCTTTTAATATTTATTATGACACGTCACAACTGTCAAAAAACAGAAATTTTACCAATTAGCCTATTTCGCCGAGCGACTACGACAATATATTTTGAATGTCCGCTGATATCTAAATCTTCTAAAATTTATGACGACACGTCATAACTGTCAAAAACCAGTAATTTTACCAAATGTCCTATTTCGCCGGACGACTACGACGCTCTATTTTGAATGACCGCTGATATCAGAACTGTACCTTTGACACACACTATCTCAGTTTCGAAAATTACGTAAGTGCGATAGCTTATCATGCTTTTCGAACTAGAAAACAGTGTAAATGTTTGTTACATTCGTTAGATAAATTAAAATCAAATGCGCACATTGTTGTTTACTTTTCTAATGAATGAAGTCCACTATTTTAAAGGTCGTTTAAAGTAAAAATGACAATATAATATTTTAAAACCGAAACCAGACTTCAAAATTTTAGATAATATTTTTTATAATATCTATATCAACTGCCTCCGTTGTCCAGTGGTTAAGGCGTTTGCCTTGTTGACCCGGTTGTCGTGGGTTCGATTCTCACGGGAAGCATACTTTGTTCAGTTGTTTCCAGTTTTGTTAGGACATTGCAGGCATGAATCACCTGATTGTCCGATAATAAAGATGATTCCGTGCTTCGGAAGGCACGTGAATCCATTGGTCCCATCTGGTAGTCGTTAAAGGAACCACGCCAGAGGCCGAGAGGCGGTTCCGAAGAACTCTCACCAGGGTGTGCATGGTCGACTGATCGTGTCACCTACACGAAATGATGATGATGAGGCGGCACAGTAATTTGTATGAAAAATTTCGTTTTTTTTTTGTGTTCCCAGCGTTGCTCACATAGGAAAAGTTGTTCATTTTGACGGGCTGATTTGGTAGTGAGAAAGACAACGGTGTTTACCCTAACACCTTGTATAAAATAAAGAGATTTGATTGTTTCTTTGTTTGTTTGCATTGAATAAGCTTTAACTACTAGACCAATTTTAAAAACTCTTTCATTAATCTATAGAAAACTAATTAACAGCAGAGATAGGTGTTGAAAATTTGAATTAATATCTATGAGTTACAGAAATAAGTATTTGATTTACAAAATTTGATTAACTGTTTTGCCGCCAGTACTGAAAATTTTGAATGGGATGAAAGCGGAATTTAATATCAAGGTGGGTAGAACACGGAATAATTATTATTTTAAAGAGGTGGGGTGAAAAAGTGGGTTGGAAATGGAAAGACCCAACCACACACAACATAACCAATAATGTACGTGCCAACAACGTGACAAAACAACCAGTTTGCATTTAACATACAACATAACTATATCAACGAAGTATATGTAGTATGAAAAGCTTGCCGAATATGATTCGTTTCTATGCAAAAATAAAAGCATTATTGTGCGAAAAAAGTGTGAATTGGGGTCCAAAACAGAGGTTCAGTATAGTTCTTGTAGGGCAATCAATATCGACATGAAACATTGCAAACGCGCATGTAACGACGTTTTCAGGGTGTGCATGGTCGACTGACCGTGTCACCTACACGAAATGACGATGATGATGATGGCGTTTCAGTTGTGGTAGAGCCACGCTACCGGTGAAATTCACCTTTGCTAGTAGCATGAATGGGCCGGCTCATCCAGGGAAGTACGAAGCTCTCACAAAAAAGTGACGTTGAGTAGTAGCTTTACCGCTGCTATGCTTCTTTCGGTGAGAGAGGCGAAGGCCCCTCTCCCCTCTGGGAGGGAAAAATAAAAGGCCGGCAACGCTCTTGTCACAACCCTGGTGTTGCAGTTGTCCAGTGGTCACGGCTCACCTGATGGTAACATCAGGTGAGCCGCTTGCTCGTTTGCCGTCCTATGCAAAAAAAAACGGAGATTTTGTCCGGCCCAGCCGAAGGGCTATATTCTGTATTTTTAGGGTTCCGTAGTAAACTAGGAACCCTTATAGTTTCGCTATGTCTGTCTGTCTGTCCGTCCGCGGTTTTACTCAGAGACTATAAGTACTAGAATGCTGTAATTTGGTATGGGTATGTATAATAATCATGGCAAAAAAGTGGTAGAAAAAAATCTTGAATAAATATTTTTTTTAGGGTAGCTCCCATACAAGTAAAGTGGGGGAGTAATTTTTTTTCTTTACTTACCCATCGTGTGGGGTATCGTTAAATAGGTCTTTGAAAAATATTGTGAGGTTGAGAACACCATTTTTCGATTTAGGGATCCGTTTACGAAATATTTGGTTTCAAAGTTCATTTGTTAGAGGTAAGTGTCCCCCCCCCCCTCTATCTGCTAAACGGTTATAATATAGATACGTGAAATAAATTACAGCAGTAGTATATATACTGAAGTTGAAAGGGAAACTATCGCTGAGTACTAAGTACAAACTAAAAAGTTATGGGCAACCAACTTATAAAATGTACTCAAAAATGTAAAATTTCATACATTTTCATTGTTACATGTTTTTGGTCGTTAAACTGTGATGTGCGAGTGTGAACAGTGTGAACTCAAAGTTGTCATTCGCAACTACGGATACCCTACACTGTGCGTGGCCCGACACGCACTTGGCCGGTTTTTTTAGTCTTTTGAATTATAAACTCTTCAGTGCGGAACTCTAAAATGACGCTGTCCATGTGAACGTTATTCGGTAGGTATAGGTAGGTACCTATTCCGATTCAGTGAAGAACATCATGAATATATAAATAAAACAAAGGAGTCCATATTATTATCCCAAATATTATACTGACCCTGAACTACTCGTTTTTCATGTTTTTTTCCTGCACAACAGCGAATTGATGTTTCAAATTTTGTATTGAAAATTGACGATTTTGCGATATATTGCACGTAGTTTTAAAAATTGTTACAGTTATTGCTTGATGTGTCCTAATAATCATAAAAAAATGCGAGGATAGGGGTTTCAGGTCCCACCTCTGCATCTCTCATATGAGCAATTAATGGAACGAAAAAAAATTACATTTTTTTTAAGGACTGTGTTCAGCTGGCTCCAAGTGAGCTTTTGCTACTTTACCGGGCTTTGTATGAATGAAAAAAGGACCTTGGGTTGTAACCACGTTGTAACGATGCACATGATAACCTTCATGCTGCATCTTGCTTTTCACCTCATCTCCCAATCATCATCATCCTGTCCACTTTTATTTCGAAATTCATTTTAAATTCCAAATTAAATTCCAAATTCCATTTTCAAATCTTCTTCGTAGTCCTTCCTCATCACTCAATCATTCCATTCAATTCCTTTCCTAAGTTTGGTCGTGATCTCTCGACCCTAGCTTACAGGCACTCGCCTACAATATTATTTTACTAATTGTATTCACTACTACTAACTGTGTAACGCATGTGTGAAACTTATTAAAATCTGTTATCTGTGTTGTGTTGTGTTCTTGAACTCTCTCTCTCTCCGCTGAGCATTTAATACCTTCTTTCATATCCGTGTGGTTCCCGGCAGAGTAGAATAGGACCACTCCAAGCATCCCGTGGATGTCGTAAAAGGCGACTAAGGAAACACAAGCTAAACAAAGCTTATTAACATCAAAGTGACCTCTCCAACCCGTCTGGCCAGCGTGGAGAGTGTAGGCCAAATCCTCTGACTACTCAGGCTAGTATATGGCTCTGGTGGTACAGAGAGGGTCGTGCTCCTGCAGTGGAGACTAGAAAGACCTGATGATGATGATGATGATATTCATGTTGGGCCTACTCTAACTAGCTGGGTGAGTAGGACCCGACAGGGTTACTTAGCTTTCATCTTGTAACCTGCCTGTCAGATAATGGGATGTAAGCATTACGTAGATGCAGTTGGTTAGGTTAAAGGTACGTTTTTGTAGTTTTTCGTGCGTGTAAGTGGCCAACACTGGTGTCAGATTTTTTAAGCTGCCTAAAGGCATATGACATAGTTAGCTTAACGACTGCCATCAACGATGACAGCCGGGACCAACGGCTAAACGTGCCTATTCATTTCATTTCATTTCGAAGCACGGAGTAGCTCGAGATATTTTTATCCACTTGCGGTCACCATCCAAGTGGGGACTGCGCCCGGGGTTGCTTAACATGCGGAAGCGCTTATAATACTTAAAGGTAGGTAAAGGTCCTTCGTTCACTTTCTTTGGTGACATCTCAATCCTTTGAAAGTATAACCACGGTTACTTTTACAAAAATTTACTGCGACAAATTCTTAACATACCTACTATTATATGATTGGCAAGTTTTCGAGGTAAGTATAAGGAAAGCGCGCGCACGAGCAAAAGCTTAGATTCTTCTTCAATCTGGCGAGTGAAAGTTGAACTGATTTAGTTGAGACATAATCTTTTGACAGAAATAGAGGGGAGTGGCAACTCCGCCTCTACATGGATGACATTTTGCATAACTAGAATATATTAACTAATAAATATACACAAGCAATTTATTATTTAAATTTAGCAATTTAGGTATGATAGCAATGGAACGTAACAGTTGGGTATTAAACGGACAGATCGAGTCAAAAATACACAGTCACGTCTGCCGTCATCATCATCATGGGGTCTTTTTAAGTCTCCACTGCCGGTGCACTGCACGACCCTCTCTGTACTACCAGACCCAAATATTAGCCAAACCAGTCAGAGGATTTGGCCTACATTCTCCACGCTGCGCTGGCGAGGTGGGTTAGAGACTTCTCTTTGATGTTACTAAGCTTTGTTTAGCTTGTGTTTCCTAAGTCGCCTTCTACGACATCCACGGGAAGACTTAGAGTGGTTCTATTCTGTTCCGGGTACCACACATTTGGGAAAAATGGTCCCATACCGCTACCTTTTAGAATAAGACAGACGGAAATGGAAAGAGAGGAAGACCCAGGACAAGGTGGGCGGATCAATTATACCAATATGATAGAAACTGGAAGAAGAAAGCTAGGGATTGGAACTCTTAGAGGAATAAAGCGGAGGCTTCACCCAGCAGTGGGTCATGAACAGCTAAAAAAAAGGATACAAGCAAAAACCAGCAAATTCAGTACGGAACTTGGCTATGCCCTGGCAGAAGGGACAGGCCTTTAGGAATACCCAAGAAGTGCTCTTGATGTTGTTCAGGATGATACGCGTGAGCATTATTGGTCAAGGATGCTCAAGACCAAGGGAATTAGAGAAGAAGCTGCAAAGCGGACTTCGGGGTAACTACAAAGCATTTCAGCTGAATGAACTGCGACTATTCTACAATACATCGCATATATATATACATAGGTCGAATCATTGAAGACGAGATGTCCTCGCAACTTAATGCTTGCAACCAATGCCATCGACCAATCAGAGACCAGTGTATTATGTTACGGGTGATAGCACCGTTAAAATGTACACTGAGCAAAGATTGGCCTTTTCGTGTACATTTGACTTGTAGCAAAATCGTTAATTATAAAATTACTGCCGTTTATGACTTTCCGAAAGTTCATCAACTAACTGGAAAATTGATCACATTACGATTTTTATTATTTTCCGGTGACATATTACATTTTTTGCATGAGGCAAGCGTAGTAGCCACGGTAGCCGTCAATAACTTTGCCCAGACCAGTTCAACATTATCTAGATGAAGCAGATATCTTACGTCATCGAGGTATCTAATAACAAATGATATACATATGTTATAAAAACTTTTATCACGTCTACCTGCCCAGACAGAGTGTGCTCCTAATAGGTATTGAAACTAGTTCTTTGAATAACATTAAGTTTGCTGTTAGTATTTTATTATTGTAAATTTATACTAGTATTCAAATTGTCTGTCGTAGACAGATCAACTGAAGGTTTACAAAAAAATTGACAGCCTTCTTACAGACAAGGCTAAGGCGTGAAACGATTTCGTTGTTCGTTTGTTGTTTCGTGCGTTTTGTGGGCAGGTACTGCGAAGCTCGCAGCAAATATCCGAGACCCCATAAAGTTTGATTCGGACTGTACCCGATGCAATATCTGCTACCATCGGACGGACACGGACGGCCAGTGGGGACTGGTCTACCGGCCTATTCACTAACTCGGATGACAGGTGTCGATGCCTATCACTCTAGGATTTGCTGTTACAATGCGGTTTTTGTATTTCAAGTAAAAAGTTCGAGCAAGCAAAACCCGCATTGTAACACTAAATTCTTGATTGATAGGCATCGACACCTGTCATCCGAGTTAGTAAATAGGGGGCCAGCCCCCCTAATTACTAACTCGGATGACAGGTGTCGATGCCTATCAATCTAAAACTTTCTGTTACAATGCGGGTTTTGTTTGCTCCAATTTTTTATTTGGAAAACAAAACCGCATTGTAACAGCAAATCCTAGATTGATAGGCATCGACACCTGTCATCTGAGTTAGTAAATAGCGGCTGGTCGGACTCTTTGAGACTACTTCATGTTTTGTTGTTTTTGTGATTTGCTCACTCGATCGTAAACAAACATGTTCCAAAAATAATGAATGTATATTGTAAAATGAAAACAGATGGTAAAAAAAAGAAAAGTAAAAAAGAAAGAAATATAATATAATCATTAATCAATCATACAAAGCCCTTCAGGCGAGTAGGCGACCTATACTATTGAAAAGAGTTTCTTTCAGCATTTCGTCTCTGCAGTGGTCGGTTCCGAAATGCTAGTAGTCTGTAGCTTTTGAACAATAATGAGTAAATGCATAATATTTAATAAAATAATTTTAAATGTGATTTGATGTGAAAAAAGTGCCTGCAAGGGCCTATTTTCTGAATAAACGTTTTGAATCTTTGAATCTTTGACAATCAGTTCGGCATGACACCCCTGATCATAAGTTCGTTTTATTATTTCCCATTTGTTTATTATTTTGTACAATACAGTAACTATTCTACGTACTGCAATTTCGCAGAACTTTGTCTATGCAAAAATGCTTACATACATACACACTATCTCGTCCTCCTCCATTGCCGGGTAGACAAAGCCCAGCCCCCCTATTTACTAACTCGGATGACAGGTGTCGATGCCTATCAATCTAGAATTTACTGTTACAATGCGGGTTTTGCTTGCTCGAACTTTTTATTTGAAATACAAAAACCGCATTGTAACACTAAATTCTTGATTGATAGGCATCGACACCTGTCATCCGAGTTAGTAAATAGGCCGGCAGGTCCGTAAAACCGCATAAACGTAAAACTGCTTACTTCTATGTTAATAAACATAACGGCGAACAGAAACGCGTAAAAAAGCGATTGCACAAGCGAGCAGGCAAATCTCGGTAAATCGGTTTTTGTTTAAATTACCGCCATCTTTGAGAGAAAGCCGGGCAAAAACACTAGTTTTGCAGTCACGCACGGAGAGCGGACATTTCGAAATTTATATTTGTACAAGAGCGCAATCAGAGATTCAAAGATTTTATTCAGAAAAAAGGGCCTCTTTCAGGCACTTCTTCTCATCATTTCATACATACATGTTATCACGTGTTTATCCCTTGCGGGGTAGACTGAGCCCAAGGTCGAAAACCCGAAGACCACGTTTAGCGCGTTTATGGGCGTTAAGGTGGAAAGCGGGTTGCTAGCCGCATCGACTATAACGTGTTTCCGTAGATTTTCGCCCAATGCTTTGTCATTTCATAATTTAAATAATTCTAGTTCATATTAATAATTAGTGTTCAAAAGCTACAGACTACTAGCGTTTCGGAACCGACCACTGCAGAGTAGAAACGAAAGAAAAGAGAGAGAGATTTAGCCATGTGGTTCCCGGCTCCAGCCGTGTTGTTCTGGGCAGAGTAGAATAGGACCACTCCAAGTCTTCCCGTGGATGTCGTAGAAGACGACTTAGGAAACGCAAGCTAAACAAAACTTATAAACATCAAAGAAATCTCTCCAACCCGTCTGGCCAGCGTGGAGAGTGTAGGCCAACTGACTAATATATGGCTCTGGTAGTACAGAGGGTCGTGCTCCTGCAGTGAAGACTAAAAAAGACCTGATTATTAACTATAATTGGATATATATTACACCGAAAAACTTCTAGGCCAAGCCAAAAGGCGATTGCCCCCCACACAAAGCGGACCCCGGGTTCAAAGGAATTCGAGCTGAGGATGCAACAGGAAACACGCTCAGATGAGAGAGAGAGGATAATGTATTTATTTATATGTGAAATCAGTAGCCAAGTATCAAGCGGGGGGCGCCAGGAATAAGCGGAGTGTAACCAGTTTAACTCTAGGGGGTACTCCCTTGACAAGAGTCGAAAGACTCAAATATCTGGGTCACTGGGTCACTGAGAGTTTGTCAGACACGGTGGATATTGAGAGAGAGCGTAGGGCGTTGTCTGTTCGCTGTAACAT
Source organism: Rhodophaea formosa (assembly GCA_963082605.1). Lineage (NCBI taxonomy): Eukaryota > Metazoa > Arthropoda > Insecta > Lepidoptera > Pyralidae > Rhodophaea > Rhodophaea formosa. The sequence goes on along the minus strand of OY720229.1, from coordinate 5,298,870 downwards.
GTTGACTCACAGATTTGCACGCTGTAGCAAACAAGCCAAACTGACGCTTTTCAAGGCCTACTGTCAATCGTTTTACACGTGCAGTCTGTGGGTCAACTTCACACGGCAGGCATACAGCGCACTACGCGTTCAATACAACAACGCGTTCAGGATCTTGTTCCGTCTGCCGCGTTTCTGCAGCGCGTCAACTATGTTTGCCGAGGCGCATACCGACTGCTTCTATACCATCGTCAGAAAGCGGTGCGCCTCGCTGTGGGCGCGAGTGCGTGGCACATCGAACACCATCCTGAGCGCGTTGGCCGACCAATGGGACTCCCCATTGTTATGTCGCTGGATACAGCTTCATGCTCCTGCTGCTGGCTACCAATATCTGTAGCATAGGAGTTCCATGGGAAGCCAATTTTAATAATATCTATTTTAATTATTATAGTTACTAACCCTAGAATAAGTTTAATGTTACTAACATAATATGGATGTTTATATCTGAAATAAATATTTTATTATTATTATTATTATTAATTAACGCTGCATATAAAGTTTCACGATTTGAGCCAATGACATTTTAGTCTCTATAGACACATCACGTCATCATACTATACTAATATTATAAAGATGAAAAATTGTCATAATTTTTTAACCCATCAGTTCATTCATCTACGGGTGAAGTAGGATATGTAATTTACGTAGACGAAATCGCGAAAAAATTGTTAGAATAGAACAAAAGGGCTGAAACATGACAGGTTCTATTGTCTCTGTCTTTCATACATTACTGCTGTCTTCAACTTCTTATGCGCATTTGGTTATTAAAGGGCAATAAAAACCATTATCGATTTACCTTCAACACACGACTATTGAAAAAAGCAAGCTCATCGCTTTTGAACACATTATAAGCGTCATGCGATGTTTATAGAAAGTAGACAGAACGCAATTTAAAAGATGCATGATTTGTAGATTTTTTACAGCATTTCTGATTACGTAAGTGACTTTTAATTTTATATTGGCACGTTAAGGTTGTTTAGAAGTTGGTTTGGCAAGTCCGTTTCAAAAGTAACAATAAAATAAAGAAAATATACAACCATAAGATATCCTTTGAAATTTATAGCAACTTTTATTATGATGCCATTGTCATAAGCGCAATATTATTGTCCGCATAAAAGCGACATGTATGACGTCACAGGCATCTGTCAAGTCTTATCAAGGCCGACCAAAAACTATGATTGCAGAGTTATTGGACTATAAATGCACTTATCTCGCTCTCTTTTCGACCTTCCATAGCACAACGGAAAAAAATATATATTCTCTATTTTATAAGTTGTCAGTTTCTGTTAAATTTAAATTGAGTCTGATTAGGCGCGCGGGACGCTCACAAGATCTCTGATTTTATCACGAGAATTATACTCCGCGACCGCGACCCATCACTATTACGAAGAGATCACAGAGCAGGAAATGTAGTCGCTCGCGCGCTACTAGAGACTTCTCAACGAATTTCTTACGAAACAAGCGTGTCAGGGGGCGGTATATACCGTTTAATCTTTAGGTTTTGTGTTAAGAGGGTATACTTGCAGTGCGTTTTCCATACAAATGTATTTCTCTATTTTCTCGCTGAAAACTGCTTCTAGAGGCACAATTCTTTTTACATACAATCTATTACTAAAATAGGTATGTCCCTATGTTTTGTTTTTTTTTTCAAAAAACCTGTTAATAAGGAAAAAAATTGTACAAAAACAGTTTTTCTGGAAAAAATGAAAAAATAGGGGCAATCCTATTTTAGTACTAGATTTTATGAAAAAAATAATTGTGGCTCTAGAATCAGTTTTCAGCGAGAAAATAGAGAAATACATTTGTATGGAAACCATATTGAAAAAATACTGCTAGTCTACGCTCTTAAGTAATGTCAGAAATGCAAAAATATGCTATTTTCTACTTTTTGTGATATAGGTTACATGAAAATTAGTTCCTTTTTTATTGTTAATTGATATACCATATCACAACACATTGAGGCACTTTTACATTTTATAAAGCATGAACTGGCCAAATCCTCTGACTGCTATGGCTAATATACCTATGGCTCTGAAAGTACAGAGAGGGTTGTGCTCCTGCAGTGCAGTGGAGACTAACTAAGACCTGATGATGACGATGATGATGAAGCACGAACTGAAGGCCCAGTATGCTACTTTTGCCAACAAGCCGGGCGCGGGCTGACACCCCAACCCTTCCAGGGATTGGTCTGATATATAAATATAAATATATACGGACAAATCACACAAATTGAGCTAGCCCCAAAGTAAGTTCTTAAGTAAGACTTGTGTTATGGGACACTAACTCAACGATACTATATTTTATAACAAATACATATATAGATAAACATCCAAGACCCAGGTCAATCTGAAAAAGATCATTTTTCATCTTGACCTGACCGGGGATCGAACCCGGGACCCTCCGTGTGTTGACCGGTGACTCCAGTGAGGACATTATTTTGAATCCAGAGTGAAAACGGAACAAAAAATCAGGTTTACTTATTTTGTTACCAAATACTGAGCAACAAAAAAAAGCAAGATCTGTCACGTGCTATTTGTGAAAACGGCTGTTTTGAAACTGCTAGACAAAAACGCGAGTACAAAATACTTGCGTAGTAAGGCGTAACGCCCGGCGATCACAACGAACAATTATTAATACCACTGAGTCTATACTTACTAACAATCAATGACAAGTACTAACTTTTTAATAAAAAAAATACTTCAGTCACTTTACTAACTACTACTAACCTACTTACGTTTAAACTATGTATTTTGTTCTGTGTTTTCTTTTAGTACAACAAAGACATTACAAACAAACAAATCTCAATATTTCCTAGTTTTAGTTGTTTGTTTATTAATTTTAGTAGAGCCACGCTACCAGCGAAAATCACTTTTGCTAGTAGCATGAATGGAACGCGGGACACTCGTCTTCGAACGATTTTTGCATGGGAAAATCGTTCGACGGCGAGTCTCCCGCGTTCAAAAATAGTACCCCGGGTCGTCCGGGGAAGTCCACACTCACAGAAAATCAACGTTTGAGTAGTAGCTTTACAGCTTCTATGCTTCGATCGGTGAATGAGACAGCCGGAAGTCCATCTCCCCTTCCCGGCAACGTTCTTGTCACACCCTTGGTGTTGCATTAGTCCATGGCCATCTGGTAGTCCTTAAAGGAACCAGCCCCCCTATTTACTAACTCGGATGACAGGTGTCGATGCCTATCAATCTAGAATTTACAGTTACAATGCGGGTTTTGCTTGCTCGAAATTTTTATTTGAAATACAAAAACCGCATTGTAACAGCAAATCCTAGATTGATAGACACCTGTCATCCGAGTTAGTAAGCCATGAATGCAACGCGGGACACTCGTCTTCGAACGATTTTTGCATGGGAAAATCGCTCGACGGCGAGTCTCCCGCGTTCAAAAATAGTACCCCGGGTCGTCCGGGGAAGTCCACACTCACAGAAAATCAACGTTTGAGTAGTAGCTTTACAGCTTCTATGCTTCGATCGGTGAATGAGACAGCCGGAAGTCCATCTCCCCTTCCCGGCAACGTTCTTGTCACACCCTTGGTGTTGTATTAGTCCATGGCCATCTTGGTAATCCTTAAAGGAACCAGCCCCCCTATTTACTAACTCGGATGACAGGTGTCGATGCCTATGAATATAGAATTTACAATTACAATGCGGGTTTTGCTTGCTCGAAATTTTTATTTGGAATACAAAAACCGCAGTGTAACAGCAAATCCTAGATTGATAGACACCTGTCATCCGAGTTAGTAAATTGGCCGGCAGGTCAGAGGCCGAGAGGCGGTTTCGAATAACTCTGACACCAGGGTGTGCATGGTCGACAGACCGTGTCACCTACACGAAATGAGATGATAATGATGGGCAGCGGTGATAACTTACCATCAGGTGACACGCTTGCTCGTTTGCCATCCTTAATCATAAAAAAATCCTAAAAACTCAAACACACTTAACTCTCAATCTCAAAAGTACTGAACCGATTACGATGAAACTTGCAGTTGGACTAGACCAAGTTCAACTATAAAATAATTATCATCATCAGTCATCAAACTTATAGTTTTGTACATTTAAAACTGAACCAATCTTTTTGAAATGTGGCATTCACATAGGTTAGTGTACTGAGAAGGACATAGGGTACAGCTCGAAGAAGTATTTTTCAAAAGGTAATATAGTTTCCTTATATTATATTATATATTATAAGTTAAAGTGACACTATTTAAAGCGTATTGTCAGACATTTTACACTGGAAATCTGTGGTTTGCATATGCCACTAGACAGCTTGACGTTCTGCGTGTTCAGTACAACAACGTTTTCAGAATGCTGTTGGGGCTGCCTCGCTTTTGTAGTGCATCGGGGATGTTTGCGTACTACCACACTGATGGCTTTCACGCGATAGTACGCAAGAAAACCGCATCCCTGATCAATAGAGTGAGAGGTAGTCGGAACAGCATTCTGAGAACAGTGGCTGAAAATTGGACCTCTCCACTATGGAAGTGCCTAGTGAGAAGAGCAATTTAATGAATTATATATTTTCATTCTCTTACTATTTCTTTCTTTTATTATTAATGTGATCAAAATGTATGGATTTAAATTATCTGAAATAAAAATTATTTTATTTTATTTATTTATTTATTTAGGGTAAGACCGGTCAATCTTAGACGTAGTAGAGGCAAGAACACGAGGCAGGGCGATGCCCTAGTTTCATCAAGTTTCGAGTTAGGTACTGGTTAGAAAATAGCGGGCGCGGCGGGGTTTTTGTTGTCATGCACTAGGACTAGAACGGCAATCAGAAAGCTACGATATACCTACCAAGATTCAAGTGTTCAAGATTCAAGATTCAATCGTTTATTTAATATAGGTTTCTTTGAACACTTAATAATTGTCATATTTGTGTTTACAATTTTTACAACAAAAAAAATTTTGTTGACGTCAATAATTACTTATGGCTAAGTTTAGGCCGCTTCCAAAGCGGAGTGCAGAAGAAGCGGCAACAAACTGTTCAATTTAATATAGGTTTCTTTGAACACTTATTCATTACTAGCTGTTACCCGCGGCCTCGCCCGCGTTATATTATAGCCTATGTACTTCTAAGTACCCTAAACTAAGTGTTTGTAAAATTTCAAGATGATTGATTCACTAGATAGGGCGTGAAAGCGTAGCAAACAAACAAACTCACTTTCGCATTTATAATATTAGTTAGGAAGTTAGGATAGGACACATAGAAGTATGAATACTCAAAATTTTTTTTTTAAATCTATGATAGGACAGGATTTGATTTCACAACTGTAAATTGTTGACGTCATTCATTTATTTAAGGCTAAGTTTAGTGCCGCTTCTAGAAGTAGTTAGCGGCAACAAACTGCACAGAGCATTTTCTCCTGCAATTTTCAAGAAACATGACCTTGCCATATATAATGTATAACCTATGTTATTTGGGAGGGTCTAAGGATTCCAACGATTCTTCACATTTCCTATACGGTGAGGTCTGGTATAGTTATTTTTCGAAAGATAGAATAGTTTCCTTTAGGGTGAGACCGGTCAAGCTTAGACGTAGTAGAGGCAAGTACACAAGGCAGGGCGATGCCCTAGTTTTATCAAGTTTCGAGTTAGGTACTGTTTAGAAAATAGCAGTCGCGGCGGGGTTTTTGTTGTCATGCACTAGAACTAGAACAGCAATCAGAAAGCTACGATTATAAGTTTTCTTAAAAAGAAACGTTGTAACTCGACTCTATATGTATCTTCTTCATCAGGTCTTCTTTAGTCTCCACTGCAGGAGCACGACCCTCTCTGTACTACCATAAAGACTAGAATTAGCCAGATCAGTCAGAGGATTTGGCCTACACTCTCCACGATGGCCAGTCGGGTTGAAGAGGAAGGTCTATATGTATAGCCTTTCTTATTTAAGAGGGTCTAAGGATTATAACGATTCCTTACACGTCCTAATACGTTGAGGCTTTAGGTCTGCATCATCTTAATCTAAAACGGACATAAAGAACCTTTTTATTATGAAGTCGGTTAAGCCACCAGATAAATTAAAACTCTAAAACACAGTATTTTATGAGATTCTTTTAACTTTGAGTTATATTTATCTCACGTCAGTTTCAATGATTACCTCCTTATTGCGAAGTATGCAAAGTAAAAACTGTAACTACCTATAAATGCAAGTACGGAGTGTAGGTACAAAGGAGTGCCATATACATATATATATATAGACCTAAGTAACTATAGTCGCATATAATGTTACTGATCGCTCGATCTCAATTTCACCCACCACTGTGTGTGTAACTAGACTGTCTTAGTTAGGGATCTAGAGACACTATTTCTTATAGCAAGAAATAATTTTAAAAAGTGGCCAAGTACGAAACAGACTCGCCAATGATGGGTTCAGTAGTAACATTAATTTATATCAAAACACAAAGGTAACAAGTAATAAAAGAAGAACATGGTATATGAACACCGACCAGGTTCCCCGGAAGTCAACATCTGAACTAGACGCAAAAGTATGTATCTCGGTAGATGGATATTAAGAAACTTTTTTATGTGAAGTCAGCGAAGAAAGAATCGTAGCGAACCTATAAACACAAGTACAGAATATAGGTACAAGGGAGTGGCAATATATATACCTAAGTAACTAGTGGCATATATTGTTACTGATCGCTCGATCTCAATTTCACCCACAGTTGTGTGTGTAACTAGACTGACTTAGTTCGGGATCTAAGACACTAATTCTTATACATCCATCCATATATTGCTACTTCTTTTCCCTTGCGGGGTAGACAGGGCCAAAACAGACAGGTCTTGAAGACCTAAAGGCCACGTTTAGTTTGGGGCGTGTTGATGGAAAACGGAATCAAAATAGTGATGGTTTGCCAACCGCATCGTATTGACATGATTCATAAAAATTTCCGCCTATCTCCTCGATCAGCTTTTACGATCTGCGCGGGAAGAAGAGAAGCAGCTGGTAAATGATACGTTATTTCATTACTCCCAGACAGACTTTAAGAAACTCCTTATTGCGAAGTCGACTAAGTAAAAACTCCATACAAACGCAAGTAGAAACTAAGGGAGTGGTGTATAATGTTACAGATCACTCTCGAATCTCAATTTCACTCAGCTCTGTGTGTGTTACTAGACCGACTTAGTACGGGAGCTACCAACCCAGCTGTTTCATGAAAAATTAAAAACATCGACTGTCTTGCCAATAAAATTACAGCCAACTAAAAATTATCTAACAAATTGGCCCGCGTAATTTTTTTTTATGTCATAGGAAGGCAAACGAGCAAGCGGGTCACCTGATGGTAAGTGATCACCGCTGCCCATGGACAACTGCAACACCAGGGGGGTCACAGGAGCGTTGCCAGCCTTTTATTTTCCCTCCCCAGAGGGGAGAGGGAGATGGGCCCTCTCTTTCACTCACTAAGAGCTCTCTCACTCACCGAACGAAGCATAGCAGCGGCAAAGCTACTACTCAAACGTCGATTTTCTGTGAGACTGTGTCTTAACGGATAAGTTCAAAATTAAAGAGTAACATAAACCTGAAAACTGCTTTTCAGCCGTGCAAAAGTATCGGTATTTAGATAATATGCAAAGACAGAGTAGGAAAATCCTAAGATTTGCTTGTAAAATTAAAAGGTCCACGTTTATTGAGGTGTATGATATGTTCAAAATTTAATTAAGATACTACTCGTAACTAAACCTGCTTTACTGTACAGTAACTGAATTGTATTTATTGTTAAAGCGGCAATATTTATGCGTATTCAGTAAAAAGATCAAGTCTCTACTATAAAGGTTCAAAAAATTGTAGGTACAGCCCTGTGAGTTATAGACGAATGGACAACAGAGACTCAATAATAGAATCCCGTTTTTACCGTTTGGATACGGAACTCTAAAAACAAGCCGACAACTTTTATTTTTTAACATAACTAGTCAGTCACTATTTCATTTTCTATACAAAAATGCTTGTACAAATAACATAGATAACTTGTTTCGTATCAATATTTGATTAGCACTAGGGTGTGAAAACCTCGGATTTTGGAAAAGACACGCCCTGCTAGTAGTGCGGTGCCTATTTCATGTTTTTGTTTGCCCAAGTATTTAACGACGGTGTTCAATCGGAACATTAGAATTTCTTATTTTTAAAACTAGTTAGAGAATGATACGTCTTGGCGTTTCACGATCCTAACCCTTTCGATGGCAAAAATATAAAATTGTCACGGCCCAGTAATTAGCCACCCTAATCGCGTAATGGTTGTTTGTAATTCGTGTGTGTAAGTGGCCAACACTGGTCTCAGATTTTTCAAGCTGTCAATCGGTGGTAGCCATTTGTTCCTGCTGGATGCAGTTGTTCGGATACGCTGGACATGAAGACAGAGCAATTGTTTGCAACGCATCACACAAGCAGCTCAACTCTGTGCCACTTAAACCAACATCTGGCCATACTCGTATTTTTTTGCTACGACCAACCTGTTTCCGAAATCTTTAAAGACTTTCATGGTAGTTTATGCCCCGGCGGAAGGTTCTTTGCTGGAACAAATGAGTTTAGCTCCAGGCTGAATCCTTCATTCCAAAGTTTGCACCTCGCATTTGATGGCACCATGGAAAAAGGCTCGAGCCTCCGCCGTGTGGTTCCCGACACCGTCGTGTGGTTCCTGGCAGAGCAGAATAGGACCACTCCAAGTCTTCCCGTAAATGTCGAAGAAGGCGAATCAGGAAACACAATCTAAACAAAGCTTGTAAACATCAAAGGAACCTCTCCAACCCATTTGCCCAGCGTGGATTCAAGATGAGTCTTCCATGAGGGGTATAGGCTAGTCTGGCTTAATTTTCATGAAATGGGGGACAAGAATTTGCATGCTGATGACGTGAGCATCATTAACAAAAATAAATAACATTATAATTGTAAAATTGATACCAATTTTTACGTAACCTTGGGAAGGGGTTAGGCTTTTCTTATTTTTGCTATGCTGCTATATTTTGGTTTCCAATTGCTGATATCTTGCTTACGTAATGCTTGAACGGCCCCAAGCTGTTCTAGTAGAAAGAAAAAGCTTAGAATGTACCAGCAGCTTCTCTTCCCGTGCAGTAAGACCCGGTCAAGGGAAAGGACTAAGGACGAAAATTAGGAAAAAATACGTCCTTTATAATGCTTAACTAGGCATTTCGATACAACCACCCTAGGATCTTTTTTTTAATTGTTCTTATTTAATTAAGAAATAAGATAGTATAGGAAAATATCCTACTAGTACTTCAAGTATTTTTTTAGTTATTCCAATAGCAAAGTTTTTAATTGACAATTTAATTAATTTAGTTAACAAACAAAAAGATTGTATCTAAATGACCTTGAGATAGAGATATTTTGCGAATTATATTAGAACACTATCTCCCGGACTATGCCGCGCACGTTTTTACAACAACTCACCCACACGAGCGCGGCGCACGCGTACATGCAAAGGCAGACAATTGCATTTCTTAGAAGTACGTTTTCTTTATGCACATGCACTCGCAGTGGCGTTGCACAAACGCATAGATTTGTGATTGTAACGGTGTACTTTGGGTTGGAGTACGTAATATTTTTGCCGTGTACTTCCCGGCAGAGTAGAATAGGACCACTCCAAGTCTTCCCGTGGACGTGGTAGAAGGCGACTTAGGAAGGTCTTATATATGTTTACTTTTTTTAAAAGTTAAACATTTATGAGACCTCTCTAACCCGTCTGGCCAGCGTGGAGCTGTGAGCCAATCTTTTGACTACCCTGGCTAATAGTTATAGGGCTCTGGCAGTACAGAGAGGGTCATGCTCCTGCAGTGGAGACTAACAACGACCTGATAATGATGAAACATATTATGTACGTATTATTTAATAAATTTCATCCATTATGGGACATCCATTCATAAATTACGTGTTAAAGGGGGAGGAGGGGGAGCTTAATCTTATTATATAGCCGCCAAAATCACCTCACGTAATTTATGTACGCCCCCCTCATACAAATTCATGTATTTGCATTCGACTTTTCGACATTTCCAAAATTTACACACAAATTTTTTTGATTTCTGATTTTGGTTCATCTTTATTTGTTCATACGTACATAGTTATATTACGTCTATATCATTTACGACAGCGCATCATACATACATATGTCACGTCTTTCTTTCGGGGTAGACAGAGCCCAAGGTCATTAACCTCAAAGACAACGTTTACCGTGTTAATGGGCGTTAAGAGTCGCCTGGAAGCGCATGTCTCCATACAAACGGAAAAAGGGAATTGTGGCAATATTTGATCAATTAATCTCATTATAATCAACGTACGTTCCTATACAGCTTGGTTAAAATACCAATGGAGAATTACAAGCCTTTTCAAATTTGTATGGAAATCTTGAGAGGCGTAAAATTCTCAAACATTTGATACATTTGATACAAGTGGCCAACATTGGTGTCAGATTGTTCAAGCCGCCTAAAGGCATCTGACATAGCTTAACGACTGCCATCAATGATGACAGCCGAGACCAACAGCTTAACATGCCTTCCGAAGCACCGAAGAGCTCGAGATATTTTAATATGCCACTTGCGGTCACCCATCCAAGTAGGGACCATACCCAAGATTGCTTAACATGCGCGATTGCTTGAATCTACTGTACCATCGAGTTTTCGACTCTGTCTGCTCCTAAAATATGATATCTGACACTCATTACCGATTTCAAAATTGAGTCAAGATAGTTCCCGAGTAACCAACGCACATAAAATTTTCCAGCCGTCTGATGATAACCATATCTACGAATTTGAGAATAACACACATTAGATTATATATTTTTGGCTGATAAGGGTCGTAAAATGTTTGGGACGGTGATTAAATTGTAATTTGTTCAAATATTACTAGTACCATGTGGTCTCAACGCCTTAACGTACGATTTGTTCTCAGAGACTCGCATAGATGGCGCCACTCGAAACTACACAACATTGTATCTACTGTATTATGAGAATATAAAAACATGATTCACAAAATATGTTATTAAAAATCAAAACAATATTTAAGGCATAATATTTTAAAATGACAATGTATATTTAGTAAGTTAAAGGCTAACGCAGATTACCGCCATCTAGTAATAGTATCGAGTACCAAGCAACTTTCCTGCGCCATACATTCGCCTGCTTTTCGCAACCTTTATTTGGTCCAATATTTTTGTATGAGGTGTGCACAGTCTATTACGTTAGTATTATATTGTCTTTGCTAGTACTAAGTAGTATTGACCTATTTTTACGTCTAGAATTTATACCTAATTTGTTAGAGGAGTCCGATGGCCTAGTGGATGTAAGCACTATAAGCGCTTCCGCATGTTAAGCAACCCCGGGCGCAGTTCCAGTTGGATGGGTTACCGCAAGTGGCATAAAAATATCTCGAGCTCCTCCGTGCTTCGGAAGGCATGCCCGGCTGGCCATCTGGTAGTCGTTAAACGAACCACGTCAGAGGCCGTGAGGCGGTTCCGCAGTTCCAGGATCCAGGTTCGGCATGGTCGACTCATAATCATTTCGTGTAAGTGACACGGTCAGTCTACCATGCACACCCTGGTGTCAGAGTTCTTCGGAACCGCCTCTCGGCCTCTGACGTGGTTCCTTTAACGACTACCAGATGGCAGCCGGGACCACCGGCTTAACGTGCCTTCGGAAGCACGGAATCATCTTTCTTATCAGACAATCAGGTGATTCATGCCTGCAATGTCCTAACCAAACTGGAAACAACTTAACAAAGTATGCTTCCCGTGGGAATCGAACCACGACCCCTGGGTCAACAAGGCAAACGCCTTAACCACGGAGGCAGTTGGTCGACTGATCGTGTCACTTACACGAAATGATGATGATGAAGCTAGATAATATGATTCCAAGGTGAACAACGTATAATAAAAAGTCGCATTTGATATCACCTAGGAGCTTAAATTCCGAGGTGAACAAAGTGAACTAAAAGAGTGTACTTTGTTCACCCATGTGATATCACCAAGGTGATCAGATCAAACTGGAATAAACCAAAAATCCATGTATCCCCATAAAGGATAAGGTTTGTCGGGTCGTGTGTATACTCTAAGAATAGTCGTGTTTACTACAAGACCACGAATTACCGAAGCAACGAGCTATTTCCGTATGTTTGTGTACACACGACGTACGGAACCATCTGGTTGTATAATATAAGACATAATATGTATATCTAGTTAAGGCTATCTAGATTTATCTATACTAATATTATAAAGAGGAAAGATATGTTTGTTTGAATTTATTGAAAGCAAAATCTGCGGGTGACTTAGGCTATAACTTACGCGGACGAAGTCGCGGGAAAATTGCTTGTAGACTATTATAGAGGAAAGATTTGTGAGTTTGTGTGTAGCGACGCCAATCATTTTATTCCTAATACTTTACAAATAGAAAGAAATTCAAGAATGTAAATCATATAAGCACTAGTAAATAACTTGAAGTATTTTTGGAATGATGTTATAATATTATGAGAATCAGTGATTACCGCCAAAAACGGCCGTTTTTTGCGGTAATCTGATTCTCATAATTCTTACTGATTCTGATAATATTAAACATGATTCCAAAAATACTTCAGGTTATTTACTAGTGCTTATATGATTTAGGAATAAAATGACTGGCGTCGCTACTGTGCCTAGTGTGCGGCCTTAACATTTGCTATATAAGCATAGAAGTATGAATACTCTCTAGAATGTGAATATTGCTTGATCTGTCCTACGACTTATACTCGTAAAACATACACGCGGCTTTCTCGCGACCCCAGTCATCTGACGTCTGTCGAAGTGCAAATATCAGAACGAAATTAATTGTTTATAGCCGTAAACATGCTTAGTTGTGCAGTGAAATCCTGCAAAAATACTGACAGAAATATTAAAATGTTATCCCGACCTGTTACTTTTCACATGTAAGTAAGGCAATGTATGTTTTAATTAAAAAATTAAATGTATTTATACGCCATTTTAAATGTCAAAATCCTTAGTAAGTAAGAGAAGATAGTACGAATAGTGATGCCCCTACTTACTCTTACAATATATCGATAAACAATGTACATGAATACGACATGAGTAGGTACAAAGGAGCGTACCAGAAGTATAATTGTGACCCGATTCTACTAACTCATATAACAGACCATGTCTTACCTCTATATCCTATCAATCCTTGATTTCAAAATATTTCTAATGCAATGCCTTTAATTTTTGCTAGTTTTCATTATTCTTTTTTCTTAGAAACATATATTTAATTTTCCACATCGTCTAGTTTATCTTTAATGGAAATTGTCCTTTTTAACGGTAATCTAGAGGATAAAACTTCCAACTAATCTTTCTCAGCCTCACCTTTAATAATAAGCACAGATACTGAAAGAGTTTAGACAAAAATGAACATCGTTTCACAGTGTGAATTCTCATTTACTTTCAGTTAAAATAATGACCTCAAACTACTCAGCCTAGTGAAGTTTTGTCGTGTAGCAGACAAGCAAGAGAGGGTAACAGATTCGATGTCTGGCACGGCTAAATATTTTAACTTAAATTTCACATGTGTATGTCCGGCGTTCTGAAGCTACCCACGGACATACAACCCACAACGTACATTCATATAATCACGTTTGTTTCCCTTACAAGCAGCCAGAGCTCAAGGTCGGACCCAAATGCTACGTTTAGCATGTTTGTATATAGGTGGAAAACGGAATTAAAATAGTGATAAGTTGCTAGCCGCATCATCTTTTGATATTGTTTAATATATTTTCGCCCTTTCCCTTTGCCGGCTTTTACTTTCACTTACATTCTACATCTTTTTCATTTGTCCCATAACAGCCGTGCCGCAAAACTTTGCCAATTCTCATTACCGCATAAATACGGTCATAATAGCGGAACAACAAAGCTTATGATGCTATTAGGAAATAGCTCAGACAATGATGACTAATAAACTAATTTTGATGGTATTTGCACTCTTAGGTAGCTACGCAATGACAATAGAAAACATAATTTCACATTCAAAAACCTTTGTTTTCTAAATTGCAACCGCAGATCTGTATACCTACATTAAATCTGTGATTGCAACAAAATGGTTTGTTTTGTGTTTTCGATATCGATATTACGCGGTGTTGATACATCACTTGTGACAGCAGTGTCAAAAGTCATGAGTGCTATTTTCAAACTGGCGACTAAGTACGCTGGTTTGAATTTCGGTTGTTTGAAAAATCAAACGAACGATTTCTATGTAAATTTTTGTACGTCTTCATGATATCACCCGTTCAAAAATAGCAGCCCTATAAACCCGTCCCCCTTTCCTCTTTTTCACACCCCCCCGGCTTGACATACTAGGTTTTCATACAAAAATGGCTTTATGCGACATCTATTCAGAGAGACGAAATTTTTTTTTTTAAATCTATGTATATAAGATTCTCTAGAACGTGTTCCAAATTGGATCGTGAGGGTTTTCTGACATTTCGATACAGCCAGTAGCGGTTATTTTCCATCTTTATGTTGAGTTTTAAATTAAACTTAACTAATTTAAATAGGGCATGAACAGATTTCTTCAGGGTCGGCAACGCGCGAGTGACACCTCTGATATTGCAACCTCTTTCCACCAGGTGGGCCGTATGCCTGTTTGCCTAATTAGTTGTAGGTACAAAAAAACTCGGAAAACTAGTTTAAAACCTTTTATTTATTAACTTATTCATTTAATATGTTAATTAGTTGAACCCGATGCGATCACAAATGGGTCGAGAAACAAATTTTAGAGCTGACACGAAAATTTAATTAATTTAACAACATGCCGCCGGTGTGCGGTCATCAAGACAATGGTTCCCAACACTATTTTTTAAACTACCTACTGTTCACAATTTAAAGTAAGAATATGAAGCATTTTTTCGAAAAAGGCCACTGTTTTCTGATGCGCCGTACGCCACGAGCTCCGTGGCGCAGCGGTCAACACGCCGGCCTGCGACACGGATGGTCCCGATTTCGACCCCGTCAGGTCAAGATGAAAAATGATCTTTTTCAGATTGACCTGAGTCTTGGATGTTTATCTATATAAGTATCTATTATAAAATATAGTATCGTTGAGTTAGCATCCCATAACACAAGTCTCGAACTTACTTTGGGGCTAGCTCAATCTGTGTGATTTGTCCGTATATATTTATTTTAATGTTTTCGCGATTGTTACACGTTTAAATGACAGTAATTTAATACGGTTAACCGTATAAGATTAATTTAATTTAAAAAAGGTCACTTAAGGCGGAATCGGTAAGTAAAACTTCACGTTCACACTTTAATAAAAAAATTAAATGATAATCAGTTTTCTTTCAAATGGTTTTTTTCATATGGGGGCAGCACTCGACCCTAGAAGATTTAGGTATGTATCCCCTTAAATGCTCACTCCAAGATAAATATATTTTTATAACAGTTAACTTCTTTAGTACATTACTGCAGCGGCCGGCAATAGAGGCATTGATGGACAAACGTGTGAATGTGGGCCGAGGCGGAGCCGAGGCACACATACGTAAGTCCATCAATGCCTGATTGCGGCCAAGGCGCAAAAACAATGCGCGGAAATTAAAAACAAATTATATAGACAAACAAACATACATATTACTTCATGTTTACCCTTACAGGTGAGACGGACCCCAAAAGCCACGTTTAGCGTATTAGTGGACTTTTATGTAGAAAATGCAATTAAAATAATGATGGGTTGCTTGCCGCATCACCTATTAACTTTTTGCCCCCTCCCTCGGCCTGCTTTTTTATCCTAGACCAGCATGAAATATTGATGTAAATATATGTCAATTAATATTCATAAAATGTTCATAAACAACAATATGTGGAAATATCGCGCCAAAATCTTCTACTTTTAATTTCTTTTTTCTTACTAGCCAGGTCAAATTTAAAATTCGAATTTGTAACCTCCTTATTTGAATTATTTCGCAACAACCGCGTCGTTCCATTTTTAAATAAATAGTTTTCATAGTTACTTTGCCGGCCGCTAAAACACGACAGATATGGATTTTCATACATACTTTGCTGGCGTGTATTGGCCAGTACAGCAAAATCGATTTATCCCAAACGAGGTTGTCAAAATAATGTGAACATTTCCAAGCATGTTTGAGAAAAATTTATTTAAGTATGTACATCTCAAGTAATACAAAAGTATAGCACAATTGAAGGGCTCCTGTAAACATTTCCTAGTACAGTCTAAATCAAACTGTATGGCGGCTCGCATCAGCTTCGAGCTGCGCAGTTACGCATCCCGCCTCCCCGCGCACGCCCCGCTGAACTACTATTGTGTACTGCGCATCGACTCGCGCGATGTTCCGAGCCGCCATAAAGTTTGATTCAGACTATACTTACTTTAACTCATTTTAAACCCACACGAACGAAGGCCTTGAAAAGTTGAATACCACTGGTTTATTACTAATACTTTTTATAGTACCTATATATTTTTTTAACAAGTTTAACATTCAAAATATTCGGAGCATCTATTTTGATAGAACTGCGGAGATCGTATCATCAGGTGTGAAATATCTGCTAAAATATTTCTTTATTTCATTTTCTGTTTAAATATTTAATAGCAGCTGTCTATATACAATGACTTCGTCCATCTTAGGATTTGTTGTTTAAGGCCTTTTTTGTACCCTGACTACGTAAGTATACGTACATACGAAATTGCATGATGATAGTTAGGTGTTTCCGACTCCAACACGCCTTTTAAAAACTGGTCAAATTTTAATGCTTGTGCGCGTGGCAGCTTTGTGTAAGCACATACCTAAGTCATGTCAACTTATGTCATCAAATCGGTATTTGTGTTTGCATCATAGGCTAAAAAGCACAGAAAAAAATGTGCGCATTTTTTTCTGTGCTTTTATGCTAATATAGTCTATCTAGACTTTATACATATAATCTAAGAATATCACATGCAAAATAAAGTGGGTTACTGGTGTGATATTTTACAAGCTGCCACGTATGAATGAATGGAATACTCTTTAACAAAGAACAACATACAACTATAGATTACAAAAAAATAGGTACATTGCAGATTTCTTGCAGTCAACTTTCATCTTAGGATTGGATTACAGATCTGTACCTAATGTAAAAGCTGTGGACTGGATTAAATTAAAAAATATCGAAACAGGGCGACGCAGTAAACAATAAATTTAATCCGTATTCATAACTTAATTAACGCATGACATAGCTAACGACTGGCCATGCTGTGATGATGACAGCCGACACCAAATGCCTTTTTAATATTAATCCTATATACTTATTTCAAATTCTTAAGCCAGTCTTCAGCCGCTGGAGAAAGAGAGTGGAGTTCTTTATGGCACTTTTGCTACTTTACCGGACTTTTGAGGCAAGGGCAGGAGAGGCAGTGCTCTCAACCTGTAAGGTGAACATTACCAAAGGGCCCCAGGAGAAGCGGACCTCGGCTTTGGGCATTGCCTGTGTGCGCAAGGCTGGAGACAGCAAACACTCATATGCCTGATGGGCCGCAATTTACATGTAAAGCCTAAAGGGCCGATCTGATTAACAATGGCAAAGCCTTTGGAGAGCAGCAGCTCTTGATGTTTCGCCGAATGGGGCGAAAGCTACGCTGCCAGAAGGGCCTATCCTGGCTACAAGTCACCTGAAACCGCCGGGCGGTTACCAGAAGTCGGTGCTAATCTACTCTATTTCAGTGGCGAGTGCGACGAAGTCGGAGGGTGGGATTCCTCTGGCTACTCGGAGCCTGAGAGGGATCGGATTGGGCCTGAGCGATGTCGATATCATATATGTCAGTAAGTAGTCCCGTGGACGTCTGCGACGGTAATTGGTAGTCATGTAGGGTGGAGGAGTAGTTAGCGGCTTACACCAATAAGGGATTGAGATGTCGCGCGGATTTTTCAAACTAACGCTTGGAGGCGTTTTTGTGATAGCTGTGAAAGTGGAGAGTGATAAAGTACTCACACTCTTGGACTCTTCGACAATAACATGCCACTTCGTTCTCTGGCTCTTTGCTGACCCTAAAGTCACTTAGGGAGGCTTTATAACCCCAATTATGGAGGTTAGTGTTTACACTCTGTCTATTATAGGATGATAATTTTGACAGGTCTCACTAGGTATGGGGGTAGTGTATAATCGTGTAGAAGAGTAATCGATAATCATTCCTTTCGTGAATTTGTACTCATTGGGTTATAGATAATTAAACATAACTAAATGTTTATAAAAGTACCTATGGAGTTGCCTTGATTATAATTTTCAATGATCGATTCATTTAATTGCGAAACGATTTTTTATAGTCTGTGGTAGTTTTTTATGCGCGTACGTCACTAAGTGGGCGTTACTCGTCAATGAAGTACGATATATCAGGCCATATATTTAAAAAAAAAAACTGAACTTCAGAGGCGTAAACTGTCAAAATTATCATCCTACGTTAGACAGACTATAGACCGTGCCTACGTGAAACACGGATAAACATGCCCCTCTTAACTCATTGAACATTTATTTGTTTGTATTTAGAAATAAAATTAAAACTTAACAATCTGTTCAAACTCCACCACTCACCAACTAAATTACCAAAAAGTGGGGATGGGGCGTGAACTGATAACTTTCATTGTGCATTTTTGATTCTACAAATTACTTATTCTGTATGCAATCCGAAGTTTACACCTCAAAATCTAAAATTTACATTCTTAATGACTTGATAGTTTCAATTGATTTATTATTTCGCCGTTATTTTAACTATGGAGCGAATATGCTAATAATATAATGATTATTAAAACATCATCAATCTTAGTCTTTAAAAGATACAGACTACAATTTCCGTTACCTACGTCATGTAGTCTCAACCACTTACTACGATTTGTTCTCACAGACTCACACAGATGGCGCCACTGGCTGCTACACAACATTGTATCTACCATATTATCTATATCTATATACCCTGTGTATGTATATACCGCTAAGCCTAGAAGCATGAAATTTTGCACAAACATTCCTTGAGTGCTGTGTAAGAGGTCACTGAGAAAGAATTTTTGAATATTCGACCTCTAGAAGGGTAAAAAGGGGGTTAAAAGTTTGTATGAGAATACGGCATTTTTGAAATTTTAGATTTACTTTTTAGGGTTCCGTACAAAAGTTGAAAAACGGAACCCTTATAGGATCACTCGAGCGTCTGTCTGTCCGTCCGTCCGTCTGTCACAGCCGATTTTCTCCGAATCTACTGAACCAAATTAGATGAAATTTGGTAAGATAGTGTAATCTTATGACCCAAACACGGATGTGCAAAGTAAATAAAGATTTTTTTGAAATAAGGGTCATTTTGAGGGGCCCAATTACAAAACTAAAAAAAAAAGTTTTGCAAACCTTACTGTGTCATATATCAAATGAAAGGGCTCATTATGAGGATCTATAAATATTTTTTTTTTGTTCGGGTAAAATCAATACTTTTGATTTTATTCACGAAAGAAGGCAAAAATTGACCATTCCCCCCCCCCTGATCTCCGAAACTACTGAGCCGAAAATTTTGAAAAAATTACAAAATATAGTTCATTCCTTGAAGATTACAGGAAAAATAATAAGAATTCTATCACTTGAAAATTAAGTGGTAAACTCACAATAATAAGTTCATCTAGGGAAATAGTTCACTAAAACACCACTAGATGGCGCTAGTCAATTGAATAAAACATTTTTTGCACATTGTGTGTGTGTTCACGAAGCATATTGTACGGAACCCTCATTGCGTGAGTTTGACTCACACTTGGCCGGTTTTTTTGAATAATAAGTATATTAATGCCATTATTGAATTTAAAAAATTGCCCCTTTAAAACGGTAAAAAAGGGTTTGAAAGTTTGAATGAAAACTTTTTATATTTAGAGACATGAAATTTTATATTTAAGCCCTTGTCACATATTAAAATAAACATACGATATTTGAATTTCAACATTTTCATCCCTTAGGCCGAGGGGTGGAATTGTATTTGAAATTTCGTCGGTTTAATCCTAGATTAGTAAGTAATGCATTCATTGAATTGAATGTTCAGTTTTTAGGGTTCCGTAGCCGAATGGCAAAAAACGGACCTCTTATAGATTCGTCATGTCCGCCTGTCTGTCCATATGTCACAGTCATTTTATTCCGAAACTATTGTGACTATTTGTGACTAAACAGTTGTAACGCAACGAACGAATTGCAACACGGCGTGACGTCATAGCTCGCCCCACTGCCCGCCATATCGCCGTTGTATTCACCGCTGCGCGCTGCGCTCCGCCGAGCGAACGCGTCACTTTTTGCCGAGCAGCCGACCGCACAACATAAGCCTAGCCACTATATTGTTATGCTGAGTGTTGATACTGTTCATAATGGATTAAAATGCTCGTTGTTACGCGCCAGTTCTGTGTTTAATTACAAAAGCCACATCATCAGCGACCCTGCCTCGTCCCTTCTGTTTCACAGTTGAAAACTTGGTAAGTAGATGTACATATTCTGTGAACGGCTTTTCGATTTTTAGGGTTCCGTACAAAAATTGAAAAACGGAACCCTTATAGGATCACTCGTGCGTCTGTCTGTCCGTCCGTCCGTCTGTCACAGCCGATTTTCTCCGAATCTACTAAACCAAATTAGGCGAAATTCGGTAAGATGGTGTAATTCTATGACCCAAACACGGATAAATAAATAAATAAATAAATATATACGGACAAATCACACAGATTGAGCTAGCCCCAAAGTAAGTTCTTATGAAAGACTTGTGTTATGGGATACTAACTCAACGATACTATATTTTATAACAAATACATATATAGATAAACATCCAAGACCCGGGTCAATCTGAAAAAGATCGTTTTCCATCTTGACCTGACCGGGGATCGAACCCGGGACCATCCGTGTCGCAGGCAGGCGTGATGACCGCTGCGCCACGGAGCTCGTGTCGATGTGCAAAGTAAATAAAGATTTTTTTGAAATAAGGGACATTGTCAGGGGTCCAATTACAAAATTAAAAAAAAAAGTTTTGCACACCTTACTGTGACATATGTCAAATGAAAGGGCTCATTATGAGGATTTCAAAAATATTTTTTTTTTGTTCGGGTAAAATCAATACTTTTGATTTTAAAGAAGGCAAAAATTGACCAATTGACCACCACCACCAAGACCCCCTGATCTCCGAAACTACTGGGCCAAAGATTTTGAAAAAATTACAAAATGTAGTTCATTCCTTGAAGATTACAGGAAAAATAATAAGAATTCTATCACTTGAAAATAAAGTGGTAAACTCACTATAATAAGTTAATCCAGGGAAATAGTTCAATAAAACACCACTAGATAGCGCTAGTCAATTAAATAAAACATTTTGCACATTGTGTGTGTGTACACGAAGCATATTGTACGGAACCCTCATTGCGCGAGTTTGACTCACACTTGGCCGGTTTTTTATACACCGCCACGCTTGTTTCGTATGAAATGTGATGAAAAGGCGTCAACTCGTGCGCGAGCGACAGTCACTTTTCCTGTTCTGTGGTTCGCGCTTTGCACTGGCTCATTCAATGACATTAATCTTCACTCAAATCTTAAGTAGTCACGAAATTATAAAATGATTAATATTTCCTTGAACTATTTACCTCAAAACAAATTGATGATTTGTTTCGGCCGGGAGAAAGTGGACTTCAATGTTACCCGATTTGAATTATCTACTCATTTAAGCACCAATTGATGAAGTTTATAAAAAACTAGCTGTTATCCGCTACTTTGCCCGATATATAGCCTATGTACCCTAACCTACGTGTATGCAAAATTTCATGATGATCGGTCCAGTAGATAGGACGTGAAAGCGTAACAAACAAACTCACTTTCGCAGTTTTAATTTTACTTAGGATAGGCATATCGAAACGAAAAACAAAAAATAGAATTAAGGTAATTTATCTGCGGGTGACATAGGCTATAGTTTACGCAGACGAAGTCGCGGGAAAATTGCTAGTTAGGATACAGATAATGGTACGGAACCCTTGGAGCGCGAGTCCGACTCGCACTTGGCCGGTTTTTACTTATTACAACAAATTGTAACTATGATGCCTATTTATTGTTTGGGACAAAGCCTATGATGATTGATGACGAACACCATTCAATGTCATATCTGAGACAAAGAAAAAAATGTACTACAAAACATTTGCAATTTTAATAGGATGACATTGACATAAAACTATTCTAAGAGATTATATTTATAAATGGAACAGGAAGTAGGTAGTTGCAACATTATGCAAAAATAAACGGTAGAGACTTTATCAGATTCTATTTTTGGTAAAGAAATTACTTCCTTAAAAAAATACAAAAACAATTCGATGAGATGAATTAGTAGTATCATTGATAACCTTATAATTTGCATTTAATTCTTACCTTTCAGACTTTTTAAAAACTAAACTTATCACTAGAGATGACTTAAAGTGTGCTTAACAGTCTTTGGGATTTCTTACCCAAAGGGTAAAAACCGGCCAAGTGCGTGTCGGGCCACGCGCAGTATAGGGTTCCGTAGTTGCGAATGACAACTTTGAGTACACACTGTTTACACTCGCACCTCACAGTTTAACGACCAAAAACATCTAACAATAAAGATTGTATGAAATTTTACATTTTCCAGTACATTTTATAAGTTGGTTGCCTATAACTTTTTAGTTTGTACTTAGTACTTAGCTCTGATAGTTTTCCTTTCAACTTCAGTATATATACTACTGCTGTAATTTTTTTCACGTATCTATATATAACCGTTTAGGAGATAGAGGGGGGGGACACGTACCTCTAACAAAAATTTGCACTTTAAAACCAAATATTTCGGAAACGGATCCCTAAATCGAAAAATGGTGTTCTCAACCTCACAATATTTTTCAAAGACCTTTTTAACGATACCCCACAAGATGGGTAAGTAGAGAAAAAAAAATGACTTCCCCACTTTACTTGTATGGGAGCTACCCAAAAAAAATTTTTTTTCAAGATGTTTTTCTACGACTTTTTTGCCATGATTAATATACATACTCATACCAAATTACAGCTTTCTAGTACTTATGGTCTCTGAGTAAAACCGCGGACGGACAGACAGACAGACAGACAGACATGGCGAAACTATAAGGGTTCCTAGTTTACTACGGAACCCTAAAAATGGGTGGGACCTTAATCACGAGACTTCGATGTCCGTCTGTCTGTCACAAAATTTTCACAGATCATGGTATTTCGGTTGCCGCTATAACAACGTCCAGCAGTGGACGTCCCTGGCTGATAAATAGATAGAACAGCAAAATTAAAAATAGAATAAATATTTGCCGTATTTGAACGTCTAATGTTGTATATGTAGATATGGTACGGAACCCTTCATCCACGAGTCCGACTCGCACTTGGCCGATTTTTTTAAGGTAGTCGCTGCTTACGTAAGCAGAAATGTTTTTAAACTCAACATATCATGCATCTTCCGTATTGGAACGAAAAGCTCGATGCTCTGTAACATATTAGGTAATATGAGTTAGTTTTTTGAGTCAGGTAAAACATGTTCGCAAAGTAGGGTTGCCAACCGTACTAAATATATTATTGTACTGTATTTTTGGGACTCCGCACTATATACTTTTGAAGAAATATAAAGTACTAGCTGCTACCCGCGGCTCCGCCCGCGTTATACCTATATAGTCTATGTCCTTCTCAGTACCCTAACTTATGTGTATGCAAAATTTCACGCTTATCGGTTCAGTAGATACGGCGTGAAAGCGTAACAAACAAATAAATAAAGAAACAAACAAACTCACTTTTGCATTTATATTATTAGTTAGGATTAGGATAGGATAGGATTAGGACAGTCCGAATCAAAGTTTGTGGCGGCTCGGTACATCGCGCGAGTCGGTGCGCAGTACAGTATTCAGAAGGGCGCGCGCGGGGAGTGGGCGCGCACTGCACAGCTCGCAGCTAATATTCGAGCCGCTATAAAGTTTGATTAGGACTATACGCGATAATACTATATTTCAGTACAACAGAACAATGTTTATATTTTGCACCACTAAAACTAAAGGAGTAAAATAAAAACAGATCCCGCAATTTTAAGAGCGTATACTAGCAGTATTTTTTCAATATGGTTTCTATACAAATGTATTTCTCTATTTTCTCGCTGAAAACTGATTCTAGAGGCACAATTCTTTTTTCTTAAAATCTAGTACTAAAATGCCCCTATTTTTTATTTTTTCCATAAAAACTGTTTTGTACAATTTTTTTTTTCTTTTAAACAGGTTTTTAGAAAAAAATAAAACATAGGGACATACCTATTTTAGAGATAGATTGTATGTAAAAAGAATTGTGCCTCTAGAAGCAGTTTTCAGCGAGAAAATAGAGAAATACATTTGTATGTAAAACGCACTGCTAGTATACCCTCGTTCAATAAACGTCATGTGCGTGTACGTGTAAACAATAAGAAATGAGTGAAAAAATTTCCTTAGTATTTTTTTTTCTTCCCTACGAGAATTACTTATTTTTTGAAGCGTACTTTATCCTCATCCTAACTAATATTATAAATGCGAAAGGGAGTTTGTTTGTTTGTAGCGCATTTACGCCCTATCTACTAAACCGATCATCATGAAATTTTGCATACACATAGATTAAGGTACTGAGAAGGACATAGGCTATATATCACGCGGGCGAAGCCGCGGGTAACAGCTAGTTTTTTTATAGTTAAAAAAACCTATATTCAGACAAAAAAAATTGGCAACCCTAATACCTCTAGTAGTTCGCGGCGAACTATACTGAGATAGTATTATAAACTAATGGAACATTGACAGCAATGACATAAACTCCCCATAGACAAATTACATCATAAAATTAAAGAGCTGACACATGACACGGTCTCTGTCTCTCATACATTGCCGCTTCTTAAGTGCATTTGGTCATTAAACAGCGATGAAAAGCTTTTGTATTAATTAGCTGTCAATACCCACTATTGGAAGATAAGCTTCAAGAAAGCTTACTATTTTACTAATATATAATTAAGAGGCAAGATTTCATTGTTTGTTTGTTTAAATTGAATAGGCTCCAAAACAACTGGACCGATTTTTAAAATTCTTTCACCTATAGAAAGCTTATTTATCTGCGGGTAACATAGGCTATAATTTACGAGGTCGATATTGCGGGAAAATAGCTAGTCGCTTATAAGCACACTAATAGCGTCCGGCGTTGAGCTGATGTTATGTCCATAGAGATTGATATCATTGACAACAAGACAAGTAGGGTTGTCAACATTTTAAGTTTGACAATAGATTTCTTTTAAAAGCTATAAAAATATAGTATACTTCAAAAAATATAGTACTTATTTAAGTGGAAAAAACAGATTAAGTTTTTCCTAATTCATTTTCGGCTAAACGTACACACACATTACGACTGTCGAACGACAGGCGCGTTCAAAAACTGCGGATCTTTTTTGTTTATTTATTAGTTTAAGTGCTGCAAAATAGGTATAAACATTGATCTATTGCATTGAACATACATACATACTATCACATCTTTATCCCTTGCAGGGTAGACAGAGCCCAAGGTCATAAAACTTACAGGCCACGTTTAGCAACGTAGTGGGCGTAAAGGAGGAAAGCAGAATCAAAATAGAGATGGGTTGCTAGCCGCATCCCTTACGGTCGGGGCGGGAAGAAAAGCAGCTGGTATAATTCTATGTTTTTTCTTTTCTCCCACACCAGCATGGAAGAGAAACATGGCAGCATTGAAATATACTATTTTCGCCGTACTACTTATATATTTCTACAACAGTATATATAGTACGGAGTCCCAAAATATAGTACAATATTGTAGAGAGGAGGTTGGTTTAGAATAACTATTTGAAACGCTTTGCTGCGTTCCAAAAGAATATTTGTGGTAGATTATGAAGAAACCGTTGCTTGACGCAGTCGTCTTCGTGAACTTGGCCGAAGGCTCACATGTATCCTAATCCTTACTAGTTAATATTATAAATGCGAAAGTGAGTTTGTTTGTTACGCTTTCCCGCCCAATCTACTGAACCGATCATCATGAAATCATGCATACACATAGGTTAGGGTACTGAGAAGGACATAGGCTAATATCACGCGAGTAAAGCCGCGGGTGACAGTAGTACGATATATTATTGTACGGTTGGCAACCCTAGCTATAAGTTACACAGATCGATACATCGAGGTGTCGTTTGCAGCACATTAGATATTTATGTTCCTTGTTCTGTAATTTAACCAGTTTTCCTTGAGTTGCCGTGCCGGCCATCAACATGCATTCTTCATTAGGAAAAGAAATAAAAAAAATATTTTAGACCATCTCGACCATTAATACAACGGTTACACCAGCTTAAACTTTTTAACAAAACAATTAAACTGTCGAAATAAACTGTAAAGCAAAAAATTAAGGGTTTTAAATTACATACTATTTTTTTACCATTAGTATTAGAATTTATTTAAAAAAAAAGAAAATCGGAATACATTGCTTGGAGATGGTCATACATAAAAAAATGCTCGACGAGTTGGGAACCTCCTCCGGTTTTGACGAGCTCCGTGGCGCAGCGGTCAACACTGCGACACGGATGGTCCCGGGTTCGATCCGCGGTCAGGTCAAGATGAGAAATGATCTTTTGCAGATTGACTTGGGTCTTGGATGTTTATCTATTATATGTATTTGTAATCAATATAGTATCGTTGAGTTGGTATCCCATAACACAAGTCTCGAACTTACTTTGGGACTAGCATATATTTATTTATTTTTCATTGGTTGAAAATGGGTCTGAAAATATGTTTTGATATAGATAAATTTACTCTCACTCCATCTTTAGTCCCTATCTGTGGTCCCTATGATCTTTATTGCCTCGAGAAAACATATTGCAGTGGGTCGTCTGATACTAATAACAGTATTTTCTTCGTAGTTTTTGTTCCGAAAGCTGAAGAATGGCTGAAGAATTTAAAATTATACAGGATTCTTGCAGTAGGTAACCTGCCATACGAAATGACGATGATGCAGCACAATATGTTGTTTTGTTATGTCATTAAATTACCTAATTTTCCTTGTACTGTCGGTCAACGACTTTAAAAGTAAATAAACTGAAGGGAAAATAAACACATTTTATTTTTCATGCTGATCCTGGAGGAAAGACAAAAACGTAGTATGTTACAACTCTGCTTCTCCTCCAGCAAAGATCGGTAAAGCTGATCGAGGGAATGGGTCTTAATTCCAGGGATCATATTAATCATCATCAGGTCTCTTTTAACTTATTAGTTTCTACTGCAGGAGCACAACCTTCTCTCGGCTCGGCTCGAGCCATATATTAGCCAGAGCAGTCAGAGGATTTGGCTTACTCTCCACGCTGGCCAGACGGGTTGAAGAGGTCTCTTTGATGTTTATAAGCTTTGTTTAGCTTGTGTTTCCTAAGTCGCCGTCTACGACATCCACGGAAAGACTGGGAGTGATCCTGTTCTACTCTGCCGGGAACCACACGGCTAATCATCATATAAATAGACGGTTCCTATCAATCAGAAAGGTTCTCGAATGGCGTCCACGTACCGGCAAGTGCAGCGTCGGACACCCACCGACCAGCAGGCCGATTTGCTAACTCGGTGTACAACAATTTGATTGTCACTTTAGCATACATTACGGTTTTCATATCTTAGATAAAAAAAGTCATTCATACCGAAGCCGTAATGAATATTGAAGTTACCATGAAAATGATGTACACCATAGCTGTCAAAAGTTAGCAACCACGTACCGGCAAGTGCAGCGTCGGACACCCACCGACCAGCAGGCCGATTTGCTAACTCGGTGTACAACAATTTGATTGTCACTTTAGCATACATTACGGTTTTCATATCTTAGATAAAAAAAGTCATTCATACCGAAGCCGTAATGAATATTGAAGTTACCATGAAAATGATGTACACCATAGCTGTCAAAAGTTAGCAAATAGGCCTGCAGGTGGTCGGACGATCTGACCACGGTCGCAGGGAAACGCTGGATGCAGCCCGGTTCCAACCGGTCATTTTGGATATCATTGGGAGAGGGATAACTTTTAATTAAAGTACTTACAGTCCGAATCTAACTTTATGGCGGCTGGGATATTACCTGCTTAATGCGCAGTACGCGCCCCGCCTCCCCGCGCGCGCCCCGCTTAATTCACTACATATTATAAAACAAAGTCCCCCGCCGCGTCTGTCTGTCTGTCTGTTCGCGATAAACTCCAAAACTACCGAACCGATTTTAATACGGTTTTCTCCAATGGATAGCGTGGTTCTCGAGGAAGGTTTTAGTATATAGTTTGTTAAGTTTTTGTATACATTTTTGTATATACCTACCAACGATATTTGTTGGAGGTGTCGTAAAAAAATGAGCCGTTTGGGAGCTTTCAACGAAAACGCTGTCTAAACCCTTTGAGATATAACAAAACAATGTATGGTGGAATTGTGTATCTTATTAAGGTCTACAGAAAAGTCCGCGATGGCATATGTCTATATATTAATGATAACATACTATATTTATTTTAATACTTTAAAAAATGGGCAATTATCAAAGATCACGCGCAGGCCAACCCCTTAGAGTTAGAAATTTGAAATTTTGCTCACGTATTACTCTTATGACGTAAGCATCCACTAAGGAAGGATTTTTCAAAAGTCATCCCCTAAGGGGGTGAAATAGAGGATTAAAGTTTATATGAAATTTTTTATTCCTTGGACATATTTGTATGAAATTCCTGTGAATTTAGAACGGCAAAAATAATGAATAACATTTTTAATAGTTTCCGGAAATTAAACCTCTAAGGGGGTAAATCGGGGAATATGTTTAGTTTACCGCTTTGTAGCGTCATATTATACAATCCCCGCATTCCAAACCTAAAGTCACCGCGGACGAAGTCGCGGGTAACTGCTAGTTTAAATATAAAACCTAATATTGAGCACTGAGAATCGACTCGCGCGATGTTTCGAGCCGCCGTAGAGTTTGAATCGAACTGTACCTTATTATCTTCTCTTTTCAAATTCTGGGTCAAAATGTTAGGTATTTAGACATATTGCTTACGTGACTCCTCAAGTTAATGACACGCTTATCAATGAGTACATGAACCGTTTAGCTTATGAATGTACTTGTTGAGTATTGACATAACTTACCAACAGAATAGTCTTTAGTTTCCTGTGTTAAAATGATAAATCCCAAGCTGCTACTTTCTCATCAAGAGTCCGAAGGCCGAGCAGGTGTAAGTATTATAAGCGCTTCCGCATGTTAAGCAACTCCGAGCGCAGTCCCCATTTGAATGGGTGACTGCAAGTGGCATAAAAATATCTCGAGCTCCTCCGTGCTTCGGAAGGCACGTTAAGCCGTTAGTCCGGCTGTCATTGTTGATGGCAGTCGTTAAGCTATGTCAGATGCCTTTAGGCAGCTTGAAAAATCTGACACCAATGTTGGCCACTTACACACACGAAAATCAAACAAACAACAGAATAGACAACAGAGTTTCCTGGGTCAAAATAATAATCTGGATAATCTCTCGATGAGACGTCTATTCCTGTAGAATTAAAATATCTATGGTGTTCCATACGACGCTGGTCTGGGAGAAAAGTAAAAACGTAGAATGTATCAACTGCTTCTCTTCCCTCGCAGATCGTAAGAGCCGATCGAGGGAATAGGCGTGAGGAATCTTGTCAATAGGCGATGCGGCTAGCAACCCACACCCGGCTACAAGCCCATCAACATACTACCCCGCAAGGGAAGACTTTATAGTACATATGTAAAATGTATGTTCCATACACCAAGGTTCAATGACTCCTCAAATCAGTTGATTTGAGGAGTCATTGAACCATAATATTTTAGGTACTATTTACTAACTTAGTTTAGTTGGTACCTAAAACACAGATTACTAAATAGTTACTCCTAAAATATGCAGTTTTGCAGTAGATACAGGGTACTTAGTAACAATTATTGTATGAAAGTTACATTTGAGTAGGTCAATTTTGGTTTTTTGACTGTTATTATCCAAATGTAGGCAAGATCTAATAAGTTTTCTTTTAATTAATATAATAGGTCATCTTCCTAGATACTAATAGTCCCAAATTGGTTCATTTATAAGATCAAGTGATTACTGATAACAAATGTCATTTTTAAAATCATGCTTTAGTAATAGTTTAGGAGTAACAAAATTGTTTAACTAATCTCGAGTATTATCTTTTAAAATACATTAATGAGTGCTAATTTTAAACAATATTTACACTAATTTATAGACATCTAGTCTCATTATCTTATCAGTTTAATTAAGCTTTTAAATTACAACTAACATTTTCTACCACTCTAGTTTGGGATAAAAGATAAAACAAAAACATAGGGTGAAGAGCTGCTTGAGGGAATGGGCTGGGAATATTTAAGAATCATGTCGGCTAGCAACTTGTCACTTTTTTAAATTCACTACGCTAAATGAGAATCACATGGTTCCCGGCAGAGTAGAATAGGACCACTCCAAGTATTCCCGTGGATGTCGTAGAAGGCGACTTAGGAAACACAAGCTAAACAAAACTTATTTAAACATGAGAGAGAGCTTTCCAACCAGTGTCTGGCCAGAGTGGAGAGTGTAGGCCAAATCCTCTAACTGCTCTAGCTTATTATGGTTCTGGTAGTACAGAAAAGGTCGTGCTCCTGCAGTGTAGACTAAAAAAGACCTGATGTTGATGATGAAATGAGGCTCTTAAACCTTGGTCTCCTCCACTGCGTGCCCACACTTGACAGGATTTATTTTATTTATTTATTTCACGTGAAACAGGACAGATCTGTATTACATAGAATGAATGAAAGAAACCCTTACGACTTTCTCTTAAATCAACTGCTCTTAAACTGCAATGTAGTAAACCAACGCGTTATGTGTTATAGCTCTAAGATCTGTCTACTCAGTAAATGATATAGATGTGATTATAATGAATTATTATTTATTATTATTTTTTTAATTGTTATAATAATTAATTTTTTTAATCCTCTGACTGCTCTGGCAGTGGCAGAGACGGTCGTGCTCCTGCAGTGGAGACTAATAAAGACCTGATGATGATGAAATTGTTATAGCTCTAAGATCTGTCTACTCTGTAAATGATATAGATGTGATTATAATAAATTATTATTTAGTCAGTCGTAGGTCACCCCTGGATAAGATCTGCACTGGATGACTGAAAAGAAGAGAACCCTATGCTCAGCAGTGGGCGGATGATGGGCTGAGATGATAATCATGATGATCATCATCAACAATAATCTAATAATAGTTATTATAATTTAGGGTCGAATCATGAGTACTCAAAAGCATTTAAACTAATGATGGTTTAGGGCAGGTATTTGGCTATGCCAGGAATCAAACCAGGTCTCTCTCAGGTTGTACTCTTTTCAGACAAACAATATTTTTATGTCAAAAATCAATTTAACAATTATGTCAGCAGTGACAACTGGTTCTTTCTTCTTCACTTCATCACTTGTTAGTCGCTATTATTGTTTACATAATTATCTTTTGTAATAACTTGTATGTACTTAATAATCTTTTTGACTTAAAAAGACTACTTCCAAAAACGCCTACTTTCCAAAATGCCTACTTCCCAAAACGTCCAATTCCTGAAATTCCTCCTTCCCAATATGCCCAATTCCCAAAATGCCCACTTGTCATAACACCCACTTTCCAAAACATCCACTTCCCAAAACTTTTGAAGTCAAGTCATCACTTCTGAACAACTATCTATAATTCCAAATATGAACAAAAGGACAAGCCAAAATACGCTGGTGAAGGCATTCTATTTATAAAAGGTCATTAAACAACAGATTTATTAAAAAAATAAAATTTCAGTGCTTTGACCTTGAAGGTCATCTGATCAGCTGTTTTTGTTTTCACCTATTCACGGCAGATGTAGGTATAAAATGTTAATTTAGAATAAGCATTGCTATTCAGCGTGGCAATACTGCCAGTCTTCTGGGCACATTACAGGCAATGACCTGCGGGACATTTTTTATTTATAAGTAGGTTTTTGTTTTTATAGGTAAGTTTTGTTTTAGATAGGAATAAGTTTCTTTTTTAGTATTTAGAAATATTTTTTCTAACTGCAAATGTCAAAGTAAATGAAGTAAGTAAGTGAACAAGTGAAATTAATAATTGTTTGTAAGGAAAATAATACTAAGTACTCAAGAGAGATTAAGTACCTACCTACCTACTCAATTATGAAAATTTTCCACTTTAGACAGTTATTTTAAATATAGGAGTTCTTGTTAGGGTCATATCCATAAGGTGGAAGACATTTGTTAATTTTTTTATGGCAAAGGATAGCAAACGAGCAAGCCGGTCACCTGATGGTAAGTGATTGCCGCTGCCCATGGACTAATGCAGCACCAGGGGTGTGTATTAGTCTTGCATTAATTAGCTTTCAATTTCCATCCAGCTGTTTGTGACAGGGCTGGAGCTTTTGGACCATAGTACCTATACACTTGAATTTTTCAAAGAATGTGTGTGTAAAATTATTGCTACTACAGAATCAAAATATATAACAAAATAAAATTAAAAATCAAAGGGAATATAAATACAAGAAACCTGTTTTTTGTTTGTAATTTCTCTAAAACCCAAATAGAAAGTGGTGATTACTATACACTGTAATTCAGATATATTCTAATAACAGGGTATTTTTATTAGCTTTATGAAGCATGAAAATTTACTTTGTGGGTAAAAAGGTAGTTTTCTATATTTCCTCAATTACAAATGCCTGAAGGAAACATATGTTGTTAATTTAACTGTATACATAACTAAAATCTTGATACTTGAGTATTGTTTGAGTACTTATTACCTAACAATTTAATTTCTTTGTAACATTGATGTAAAATTATGGTCTACACTAATGCTGATTTGAAGCTAGTAACTGAATAGTTAGCTATAGATCTTTCTGATCTTTAGTTCATACATATAGGTAGATATATCATACATACCTCTTTGCTAACTACATATTAAAAAAGAAAAAAGAATACTGGCTTGTCCAATTAACTCCAATAAAAGCTAGCTCATAAAAAAGTGAGATGGGCATTCAAAACTGAGTTCACTAATTTAGAACAGTAAATAATTTTGAAAATAACACTATCCTACACAGTGCTTGTTCCATCTTTGGTAATATTCATTTGTATAAGTACTTGTTAGGCAAGATTATATTTTTTCTAACACTAGTAATGTCAAAATTATAATTATAGTGATAAGAAAACAATAATGCCTTAGCTATGAAAATGAAAACAATATAACAACTTGTGACTGTTTCTTTCTATTCTACTGGGTATTACTCTAAGTAGATTTGAGCAATGTGACGGTGCCTCAAGGTCTTTTAAATCAAAGATTTGTGTCACAGACTAGAGTGTAGTTGGCACTTTATTTAATTTAATATAGCTAGCTGTAGTTGTGGCCTTTGACAGGTCGTCCTACTGTTGAGGAGTTTAGAGCTGCCAGTACTTACAGGATTGAGCACTCAGCAGTCCCAACCGGCTGCCGCCAGGCGAACGCCCAACTCCCACTCCTCTTCAAGCATTTCCTTGGTATCCGTTTCACAAAAAACACTATTCTTTCACACACTTTCTCGGGCGGAATGCACACCACAATAATAAACACGCACAAACAAACAATTTAAATATCACAGAAGTCAATGGTCGCTAGATCTTCGAATTTCGAATTCCTTGCCGCTAACCCATATTCGGGCACTGTATTACTGTGCAATCAACGGAATTATTAGCAATTTACAGCACCGCGCTCCACGTACGTTCGCCCGCTGTGAAAATTTTTATGTTTTTCGAAAGCGCCTAGACTCCCCGCCGCGGACCTTTCGAAAAAGTACAAAATACAATCACGCGCTAAATAGGAAAATCGATAAGGCCTTCGGATCGTCGCCGAATCGAAACTACAATAATAATTTATCAAAAAATGTAATAAAAACGACATTATTTCTAGTGACGGTTCCGAGCTGTCAGAATTTTCTATGCGCAACCCGGCGTGATTGAAAACTCCCTGTTCACAATACACAATAGATGCTAAACGGGTCACCCTTTTACTTTGCCGGTTAATCTCTACAGCTGAGCGAAAATACACTCTACAGACACGGCCACTTACGTCTTTCCTATTTGGCGCTAATCGCGAAAAATACGAAACGGATACGAATTTGTTTGTAAAACTTACTACGAGCGGTAATCAGTCGATTGGAAAATTCCAAATAATAAGTAGCGGGCGAGCGCGCGGTGTCTGTAGAAAGAAACGCGAGACACTGTTTTCGAAACAACATTGGCTCGACTCGACGTCATTTTTGGCGTATTTTGAGTTGGATCGTGAACGGGAAAACTCGAAAGCGTTCGGTTGTGCGAACGAGACAGGCGTCTATCCGCGCGGACGATATTAGACTTTATAGAGTTAACTACTTCATACATTTCCGTCGTATAATCGTTTACTGTCCCGACATTGTGTGTGAAGCCGTACTATTTTGAAGTTTTTTTTCTATAATACATATAGATAGGCTAGAGAGGAGAACGGCTGTTTTTCTATGTAAAAATGTGTATGTATGCGAGACTTCCCGTATGTGTAGTTATCGTACGTATAATGCGCTTTAGTGTGCGTTTTGTACTACGCCGGCGATTTATATAAAATTGTATAGGTAGATTAGTTGAGCGCGCCTTTATGGAATCAATAATCTAAAATTTCATTTTTATATTTCGAATGAGTCATGTTCATGCCGCGGCTATCGTTAGGGAATTCTTGCGTCTTTCATACTAAATTATTCATTTATGAAGCTGTCGATAGACGTGTTGTCCTAGATAGGTCAAATGGGTCCAATTGAAAAGTTCCGGGTTCAAACCCGAGCGGTCTGACTTGAGTGAGATGATTTTTGATACTAAATTCACTAAAACGTTTAACGATTGTAATTGTAATTTATTGTAATTGTATTGTATAGAGTTAATTATTTAAAGAGGCGAGTCATGCTCTAAGGGCGAGTCACTAGCTTTCCTGAACGTTTTGAGTTTGTTTTTCAATTTGTTGCATGAGCAGTCATTTCCGTCGAATATATAAGATATAGAAATTTTCATAGAACACATTGCATCTCATATTTTCGCCCACTTCTTTGATAGCCGTTACGAATAAGTTTTACATACAATCGTGCTTATAGCGATGCGAGAATAGGACTCCTAATCCT
This sequence comes from Rhodophaea formosa, assembly GCA_963082605.1. Taxonomy (NCBI): domain Eukaryota; kingdom Metazoa; phylum Arthropoda; class Insecta; order Lepidoptera; family Pyralidae; genus Rhodophaea; species Rhodophaea formosa. The sequence continues at coordinate 5,263,665 of OY720229.1, read as the reverse complement.
CATATCGAATGGTTTTGCTTTTGTTGCTTGCAATTGTCCGAATGCGATGCAACAGGTTGGTGAATATAACTGGATTTTCTCATTGTGACCATTACTAGTACCAGCTGAAAAAAAAGCGCTGTGGCTTATGCTATTAGCATATAGCTGAGCTGGCTCCCTTTTCGGCAATAATTTTATAATAGGATATTATTATATATTGAGGGCATTATAGATTGAAGGCACAATAGCGGACTTATCCCTGGAGGGGATCTCTTCCAGTCAATCAGGCATTCTGAAGAGAGACATCGTTGGGTTAAGTGGGGCAAAAGTATGAGTTGTTAAGCGTCACGCTAGTTCAATAATAGGACTCCTACCTATTTTTCATTTGGAGGAAAAAAATAGTTTGTTTTGTTTTTGTTCCAATCTCACTTGCGTTTGATTGTTTGTCCGAATGCAACGCAACAGGTTGGGGGATCTTTAACTGGATTTTCTGACCGTTGAGAGGGTAAGGGGTACGCCCCTTATGCTACGGGTTCGAATACTGTTAGAATTGCGCAGTTTTTGTATATGTTAGATAGACTGTAGGGTACCGGTTTCGGTCCCTGAAATATTTCAGATTGGCATAGGTATTATAAATTAAGTCTTATTTTAAAAAATTCAGTCGTGTAGTTTCGGAGCCTATTCAATGCAAACAAACAAAAATAAAATATTTCCTCTTTACAATATTAGTATAGACAAAGGTATAGATAACGTCCTTAGCAGGCCTATTTGCTAACTTTTGACAGCTACGGTGTACATAATTTTCATGGTAACTTCAATATTCATTACGGCTTCGGTATGAATGACTATTTTTGTTTATGATATGAAAACCGTAATGGATGCTAAAGTGACAATCAAATCGTTGTACACCGAGTTAGCAAATCGGCTGGTGTGAAACACTACACCACGCCACCGGATGGCAAACGCGTAAAATTTTGTCAAACAAGTTTGTAGGATGTTTATAAACATTTTCTATGGAATCTTCGAATTGGTGGCATTTTTTCCAACTTCTAAAAAAGGATGGTACTGTAATATAATACCCCGTAACCGTGTTATACCCCGCAAGAGTCGCCTGGACGCGCATGTCTCCATACAAACGGAAAAAGAGAATTGTGGCAATATTTGATAATATTAGGTCAAAATTAAGCATCCAATCAATTAATCTCATTATAATCTACGTACGTTCCTATACAGTTTGGTTAAATTATCAAATGTTTAAGAATTATACGCCTCTCAAGATTTCCATACAAATTTGAAAAGGCTTGTAATTCTCAAACCATTGATATTTTAACCACGCTGTATAGGAACGTACGTAGATTATAATGAGATTAATTGATTAAATGCTTAATTTTACTTCAAAATTATCAAATATGCCACAATTCCCTTTTTCCGTTTGTATGGAGACATGCGCGTCCAGGCGACTCTTGCGGGGTATTACACGGTTACGGGGTATTATTTTATCCATAGATTTAAAAAAAAATTATCCCTTGCGGAGTAGGCAATGCCCGGGTCTAGGAGACCTAAGGGCCACGTTTACATTGTTAGTGGGCGTGTAGGTGGAAAACTAAATCTAAATAGTTAATTAGTACCTTCCACATTTTAACCTTTATATAAAAGATTTATAACTTCCATTCCACCGCCATTGTCACAATATGGACAATTAACCGACGCCTTATCAGCCAAAATTCCAACAGGCACAGATAACGGTTTTGACCGGAAACGAGGTCCATTTTTACTCGACTGCGCGACACAAAGGAAGGGTCATTGGGCCCTTTATCTTTTAATGAGGGAGCCACCCTAAAAAAATTTTTTTTTTCAAGATTATCTTCTACCACTTTTTTGACATGATTAATATACATACCCATATTACAACTAGTCTTATATACTATTAGTCTCTGAGTAAAACCGCGGACGGACAGACAGAAAGACATGGCGAAACTATAAGGGTTCTTAGTTTACTACGGAACCCTAAAAAGTGTACGAAACTGTGACGTCACACGGAATCCAGGGCTATATTTTTATAATTTTTTGTAAAAAAAAAGTGTTTTATATTTTTTTTTGTAAGAATCTAGCCTATTAATAAGAATTACACACCCAAAAAGAGCCGAGCAAAATTTAGAATATGCAATAGTTCCGTATATTAAAATAGGTCTATTTGCAAGTTAAATAGTATTTAATTTTAGTAAACAAAGCTAGTTTTATCAAAAAATGTAGGCAATATTTTTTTAAATAGCCATTAAATTTGGATCTACCTATTTCCGTTTCCGAAAATAAACTTGAACGCCTTCAAAATGTCTAGCGGTAACAAGCTGCAAAAATAATGTAGGTATTTTGAGTTCCGATTTCCTGCCAAGTGTGAGTCGGAGTAACAGGAAAAGTTCTGTATTATTTATGACATGAGAATGATATAAAATATAAAGATATTTTTCTTGTATGTTGTATTAGGTAATCCTACAATGTTTTTTATTAGGCTAGGATCTTAATTCTACATACCTTTTTTTTAGGGATAAAAAAAAAGGTATGTAGAATTAAGATCCTGTGACGGATGACACGTGAAGCTTTTCTTAGCTTTTGCCCAAAAGGCCACTTTTGTCAAAATCATTTGAGATTTTTATCAAACTAAACATTTAAATAAAAAAAACATTTAAAAACATTTAAACGCCGCTCAAAACAAGTTTCCTTTTTTCAAAATACTAACCTATTCCAATATAGACGACTATCAAACTGATAGTAGTGACTTCGAAAACGAGTTTGTATTTGAATCTCGTTTTTGAACTGACCTAAGACAGTAAAAAATTAAACGTAGTAACCTTGAAAACATTTTTTTGAGATACTGTCTCCGTGGGGCCTGGGGTACTATTTTTGAACGTGTGACTCTCGTCTTCGAACGATTTTTGTATGGAAAAATCATTGAAGACGAATGTCACGCATTCATAAATAGTACCCCTTCCGGACTAACTGTCAAATGCTGGTTGAAGCATCGTATCGTGTGACAAAAGGGCTGGATATTTCCTATGACAAAAGATAAGCATTGCCATCGACCGGTGACAACGATCTGCGGGATTTCATACTATATTTTTTTTATTTTATTTATCTTTTTAATTATTTGAATGTAGGTACCTAAATAGTTAAGTAGATAAATATTTTTAGGCAGTTTAAATTAGCAATAACTTTTTTTGCAAATACTCTTAGTTTAACTCATTCATGCAAAAAAAATAAAATAAGTAAGGAGTTTAAATAATCATTATTTTTTTACAAAATTCTTATTTTAACTAATCTAATCCAAAAAAGCAAATGTGGCATCAGAAGCGATTTTAAAAGTAAAAAAAAAAAAATTCTTAAAAAACGTAAGATAAACAAATAACAAACGTAGTAAGAGTAGTGACCTTGAAAACCAGTTTTTTTTCAAAATCTTGTATTCTAATTAGCTTAGACGATAAAAAAAACAAATGAAGACAGCAGTGTCCTTGAGACAGGTTTTTTCAAAATCTCGTTCTTGAACTTTTGAATACATAAGTGACCTTGAAACTAGTTTTTTTTTAAATCTATACGTAGGCGTGACATTTTGATAATCATTTATTTTAGAAGCATCTTTCTCATCTGGGAATGTTCCCGGTTGCATCCTCATTTGAAGAGCCCGGGGTCCACTTGCCGGCTTTTTAGGGTTCTGTACCAAAAGAGTAAAACTGTCCGTCTGTCACCAGGCTGTAAACCGTTATAGCTAGACAGCTGAAATTTTCACAGATTAGGTATTTCTATTGCCGCTTTATCTATAAGTGCTAAAAATAGAATAAAATTAATATTCAAGGGGTCTCCCACACAACAAACATGTTTTTTTGTTCGAAATTCTAATGTTGTAAAAATAATGGTACGGAACCCTATTCGTGCGCGAGTCCGACTCACATTTTTCTTATTCACTTAGCAAGTTGTCAGGCATTCTTGATAGTTGGCACGTCAGTCATGTAGTCTAACGCCTGTAGCACACACCCGCGAATGCGGACCGGACGCGTTCTGGAACGGAACATTGGCGGAACCGCGAAACGCTGTTGTATGATTCCGTTCCGGTTTCGTTCCGCTTGCGGTGTGCGACGCACCAAACAAAATCATACTAAACAGCGTTTCGCGGTCCGCCAATTTTCCGTTTCGGAACGCTTCCGGTCCGCATTCGCGGATGTGTGCTACAGGCGTAAGTTTGTATCTATAGATGCCTTCGTGCGCGAGTCCGACTCGCACTTGGCCGATTTTTCTTCTTTACTTAGCACTTTGTTTGGCATTCTTGATAGTCAGACTATTGGCACCTATATCCTTATCAAGCCAGCACTTCTTGGGTTTCCCATTCCTCCCGGGCCTGGCGAATCCAGCATAATCATTAATCAGACATTTAATCCTCATTTTCTTGTTCTCGTGACCGTACCAGTCACAGAACAGAATATGTGACTGTTACTCGCGCGCTACGAGAGACGCCTTCTCAATACATTTCATACGAAACAAGCGTGTCTGTGTACTGTACTGTGTACTGTAGAAAAGCAAAACTCTGCTATTTTTTATTCCTTGTGATATACTTAGATTACATCATAATTTATTAACCTTTTTCCTGTTAAAATAATTCACAGGACATTGGGGATTTACGTTTTTTTGAACTTAAGGCCGCACACTAGGCACAGTAGCGACGCCAATCATTTTATTTCTAATACTTTACAAATAGAAAGAAATTCAAGAATGTAAATCATATATAACCTGAAGTATTTTTGGAATCATGTTTAATATTATCAGAATCAGTGAGAATTATGAGAATCAGATTACCGCCGATAACGGCCGTTTTTGGCGGTAATCACGTTTTCTCTTAATGACTGATTCTCATAATATTAAAACAAGATTCCAAAAATACTTCAAGTTATTTAGTAGTGCTTATACGATTTACATTCTTGAATTTCTTTCTATTTGTAAAGTATTAGGAATAAAATGATTGGCGTCGCTACTGTGCCTGGCCGAGTATGCGATGCGGGACCACTCGTGGCGCACGCTGGCATGAACCACTGCGCCACGGATGTCGTCAGATCTCCGTTTTCTTTCGAATTGGAGGACCGAAAACTTAGATTATATAAAGCCTAGATAGACGACTCTATTAGCCTAAAAGCGACGAAAAAAATTAAGTCCAACACAGTCTATCATGCACACGCATAGCTACTACCAATTCTATGGATTTAGACAGGACGCGTGCGCTAACACAAAGCTGTCACATAAGCATTGAAAAATTGGCCAATTTTTAAATCATTGAAATAAAGGCATGACTTTGTCTCGAGCTTAGGTCTAGAGAGTATATATAGTCAAAGACCGAAAACTAATTATGACGTCACGTTTGATTGGCCTATCCTTAAAATCTGCTGTCGCCGTGAGGCAACGAACTTATTATTTCGCTGCCGACAGGCCGTGTCTTTTGTGTTTCTATGATTCAATTTTATGTTATTTAGGGTTCTGTTCATCCATTGTCTATTTGTCTGTCTGAACGCCGTTTAGCCCAAGGCTACAAGTAAAGTAAGTTTGTACTAGAAAGCTGTAATTCCGCAAGTATACATTAATCAACCGGTCGTATTGGAGATCTTTGGGGGAGCCTAAGTATGTCCAACAGTGGACTCCTTGGGGCTGAGTTGATGATGATAACATTAATCGCGCCGACAAAGTAGTAAAAAAAAAAATGTTTTTCTGCCTTAGATGACGTCGCAGAGTAGTAGATATTTTCTTTCATCAATTGCGTGCGAGGGGTGTCGCTCGATAGGTCTTTTAAAAACATTATCGGTGTCTAAAACATTTTTTTTATAAAGGGAGGGATCCGTATTGTAGGCAGCGAACGTATTATTTCGTGAGTCGACAGGCCGAGCCTTTTGTGTTTCTACGATTTAATTTCGTACTATTTAGAGTTCCGTTCTTTCGTCTGTCTACTATGGGAACTCAAGGGGGATTTAGCAAGTGGACTTTATAATATGAAATTGGTGTAGTTTGGTGTTATAAATGCTCGTGCTCGAGAACAATTTGTGAAATAGTTAAAGTAGACTGTTAAATGGACTCGTATAGATTTGTCATCAGAAGCTCCCACGAGGCTACCAAAGAACTTACGCCATCTTTGATGCCACATACCGTACAACACAGTACTAGAAAAACGTGCCGTGTGGTTCCCGGCAGAGTAAAATAGGACTACTCAAAGTCTTCCCGTGGATGTCGTAGAAGGCGACTTAGGGAACATAAGCTAAAAAAAGGTTATAGTAATCTTTGCTGGCGACAAACTAACTAAAGAGGTTTTTGGCTATTCTAAGCTTGCGTCTACGGAACCCTACACTGCACGTGGCTTGACACACCCTTGGCCAATTATTTAAACCTACTGTCATCTCGCAGATTCGCACTATTAATAACACGGGCTATGCGTGTGATTTTAAATACCTAATCGAGAAACCTGTTCGATAATATCTATCTGATGCGCGTGCGTCGAAATTCAACACCGTTTAAATTGTCAGATTATCTATAAACTAGATTTCTTGGAATTACCCAGTTGGGTGTCTCTTTTAGTATTTTTAAGATTTTGATCTTACATACGAATTATGCATTGTTTAAATCAAAACTGACGTGAGATGTAATATTTTTTAATTAGTTTAAAAAACTAAAAAAAAAAACACGCTTTTAGCACGCTAGTCACGTATTGTCATCAGAACTCTGAGCGTGTGCAAAATTTCATCCTAATCGAAGACCGGGAGTGGGTCAAATTAAGATTCCAAGATTTTCTTACATACAAGTGAAGCGTGAGTGAAGCTAATAAAAGCGTGTTAACAAAAGGTTAGTCACAAGTCACGTAAATAAATAAGAATATGGCTAGGTTTACAGATTTACACGGTGTATAAATTTTTTACACAATTTTGTCTTTTTTCTATTTTTTGGGTTCCATACCTCAAAAAGTAAAAGGAACCGGTTCTTCCGAATGTCTGTCTGTCCGGACAGGAACGCGTGGACGTTCAAATTCGAAAATAATCCAACTTCCTAACTAATATTATAAATGCGAAAGTAAGTTTGTTTGTTACGCTTTCACGTCGTATCTACTGAACTGATCATCATGTAATTTTGCATACACATAGGGCACTGAGAAGGACGTAGTCTATTATAACGCGGGCGGAGCCGCGGGTAACAGCCAGTTGAATATAAAAACGGCAAAAAATCATGTTTGTTGTATGGGAGCCGCCTTTAAATATTTATCGGTTTTATTGTATTTTTAGTAGGTATATGTTGTTATAGCGGCAACAGAAATACACCATCTGATAAATAAGCGGTCTTTTCAACTTTTAAGTCAACGCAATCAAAAGATTGGCATTTAATATCACAAAGCTCAAAATCACAATCAAAATCCTGGCATGAAGCAAGGTCTCTTAACACAAGTTAAATACAAAAATTGTAAATTTGAAATTAGAATTTTTAAAAAATATATAGAACTCTACACTGCCGAAAAACTGACTTTATGGATTTTAGGGCATAGAACGTCAATTGAGTTTTAATTTGTGGCCCCCAATAGAAACTCAAACGGAATTGTATGACATTTTTTCGTTTTCACCCTCACTCCCTTATTTGTCTATGATCTTTATTGCCTAGAGAAAACATATGGCAGTGGGTTGTCTGATACTAGTAATAGTATCTTCTTCGTAGTTTGTGAACTCTATTTGCGCGAGTCTGACTAGCGTTTAGCCGGTTTTTTACTATCTAACTGGCCTGATATATTAATTACTTCAAGACATTTTCGAAAAAAAAAAACCAGTTCGAATTTCAAAAGTTGCCATCAATTTGCTGTCTTTTCTACAGGAAGCCAGGAGCGTGAGAACTTATAGTTGTTTAGCGTGGGAACTCAAAATTTTTCAAAATTTGGTAGGTACCTACTTTAATACAAGACTTCCTTACAGTAAATAATCAGCTAAGTGAGAGTCGGATTCGCGCACGAATGGTTTTGTTCCGTTATCTAAGTAGGTATATCTACAACATTAGGCTATCGAGCAAAAAATCAGCAAAAAATCACGTTTGTTGTATGAGAGTCTTTAAATATTTATTTTACCATGATTTAATTTTTTATTTTTTCAAGTGAATGTACAACTATATATTCAGTGAATATTTCAAGCGTCTTTCTGTTGCCGTTTTTAATCGAGCAAAAAACCGTGTAGCGGGTGCGAAGTGTGATGCTCGACCGCCACAAATAAATATAAATATATACGGACAAATCACACAGATTGAGCTAGCCCCAAAGTAAGTTCTTAAGTAAGACTTGTGTTATGGGAACTAACTCAAAGATAGATTATTTTATAACAAATACATATGTAGAAAAACATCTAAGACCCAGGTCAATCTGAAAAAGATCGTTTTTCATCTTGACCTGACCAGGGATCGAACCCGGGACCATCCGTGTCGCAGCCTAGTGTGTTGACCGCTGCGCCACGGAGCTCGAGCAAAGGGAAGATCTTCCCGATGGGCAAGGTGTGCGAACTATACTCGTATATCACACACATAGTTTTGTATTTATTTACTTTCAAGATAAATAATGAAATCAAAATAAAATGAATATTTAAGGAGGCAATACAGAAAACGTAATTTTTAATTAATAGTCTAATGTTGTATAGATAATGGTACGGAACTCTTTGTTTCTCGATTTTTAAAACTATTTTGCAAATTCTACCTATAAATTTACGACTTGAACTGTTGAGAATTTTCTGTTTCTCAGTAATCAGCCATCATTTTTGTCCGTATATATTTATTTATTTATTATCATTATTTATTATCAATTTTACCTTCCTACGATACAACTCCTATACTGAGTGTAAAATATGTTTATTAGAACGCTGTCCGATCTAAGGCAGGAAATTTGAAAAGAAATTAAACATTTTTACAAAAAAAATTATTCAACCTGCAGGCTGAACCCCTGTGTAATGGAATGTTAATTAAAAGAAAATTTGTTGATATTGTCGGTCTGTCTCTATTTTTTTTTTTTGCTAACCAATAGTTTTTCATTAACAATATTGTATTCATGCAATTTTCAGGATCCCTACTAATGTTTTTTTGAAAATCATATACAACGTATTAATGAATAAGCGAAAAGTAGTGATTGTGCTTATGAACAATTTTTAGTAAGGGGCCGATTCCGCAACTCGAAAAAAAAATCTGCTGTTTCATACAAATTGACAATACCTATTCGACCAGAATATAATATGGAATAGCTGTTTTTTTTTGTCGAGTTGCAGAGTCGGCATAGTGAAAATTGTTCATATTCATAAGCACAATCACCACCTAAGAGGTTTTGTGATACTGTAACTTTTGAAATCGGTCTTGAGGTTTTTGAGTTCAAACGAACACACACACACATTAATTCCTTTCTTAATAGTGAAGATGTCTGGATGGTAGGAGCTGCACGGGAAAATCCTTAAATATTCGGATAGTAAGTAGGTACAAACTCACAAGTAATATTTCTTTTTAAGTTTTTTTAATTCCTTTGAAAATATTAAATTCTTAACGTCCTCCCTTGGAGGCAATTAGGTAATAAGTAGTTCAAAACTATTAATTTACTCCAAAGATTAAATTAAATATATCCTTCAAGAATATTCCCTAGTTTCGAAACTTGATTAATATCAGGTTATTAATATTCCTTAGTTTCGAAACTTGGTATATATCAGGTTAATCATGTTGACATAAAAAAATTAACTTTCAGCGTAAATACCATTTTAAAAATTACGCCCGTGCACAAAGAACGGATAAAAATATCCACTTCCATTTACAACATAAAAATGTACACGAGAATGTTCCGAAAAAGGTTTTTTTACGATCCAACCCAAATTCCGTTTTGTCGAAATAAGGGGCCGTACAAAAAATCTATTTTGGCGCGCGAGGCCGCCATTAATATTTTGGTAACTCTGTAACTGTGTGAGTTTCCCACACAAACAAAACAAAAACAGGCAACATTGGCCCTTATTGCTAACGAATAATGACCGATAATCGCGTGCGTGGAAAGTTTACAGAAATTTTCGTATAGTTCTCTTCGAAATTCAAAACGCTCCACACACGCGCCGCGTGATCGATTTTCGAAACGCTGGCTTGGAAGTTTGAGGAACACCCTCTCCCCCACTTCTATTACCCCTCGATGCCATTTTTACGACATTTTTATTTTTTCTTTTTTATTCCCCGAACCGAGAGTCTTCGTTTTACAGCCAACGGTCGTCTTGGGCGATTTTTCTTTATCAATATTTTAGCATTGCGGTGGAGTTTATCGCGTATAAATTGGACAAGCGGATATTCAAATGAAACTAGAAATCCCTCTTAAAAGATGCCTATCTTATCATCCATCTATCAGGTTTTGCTCTGACCAGCGTGCCTCTATCTAGTTTATTTAATTTTAATACAATTTAATCTTTTTTAAGAGATTGTATCTCGATTCTTGAATATTTTTAACATTTCTAAGCAGGTGCTATTGGTGGTTCTATATATTTATAACTAGATGTTATCGATAGAAGAGAAATGATGTCAGTTACTAATCTAAATTATTTGAAAAACAGCCTGTATAATTTATGTTTAAAAAATATTTTTTGCATAACCTGATAAAGATTTTACTAGCAACAAATATAAAGTTAAAACAAAATTAAGTGTCGGCTCGTGGCATTCTGTTCAATTAGGTAGTTCACGTTTCAAACTTTTTTTTACTTATGTTCATTTTAGCAGGCCTCTTTATCCCTTGTCCTTGTTATTTTCAGTTTTAATATTATAAAGAATATATAGGTATATTTGTGACATGACCACAAAGTAAATAATAGTACAAGTACTTACAGAAGATTCACTCCAAAAATCGATTAAAGGAATACCGACTTTCATTTCAATACAAATAAGTTAAGTCAAATATTTTTACGTTTAGCGTACCTATTACTTAAGGTGGGAATTAAAATAGTTATCAACAAATCCCATAATATTAAGAGTCGCCTGGAAGCGCATGTCTCCATACAAACGGAAAAATGGAATTGTGGCAATATTTGATAATTTTAGGGCAAAATTAAGCATCCAATCAATTAATCTCATTATAATTTACGTACGTTCCTATACAGTTTGGTGATATTATCAAATGTTTGAGAATTATACGCCACTCAAGATTTCCATACAAATTTGAAAAGGCTTGTAATTCTCAAACCATTGGTATTTTAACCAAGCTGTATAGGAACGTACGTGGATTATAATGAGATTAATTGATTAAATGATTAATTTTACTCCAAAATTATCAAATATTGTCACAATACCCTTTTTCCGTTTGTATGGAGACATGCGCTTCCGGGCGACTCTTAAGGTGGAAAGCGGAATCAAAATAGTTACCAACTAATCCCATAATATTAAGATAAGATAGTAACTCTTTATTGCACCAGGAATAATTATTAGTAGTACATAACAAAAATATTTTAGTGTACAAATGCGGCCTTATCGCTAAAGCACAAGTATTTCATATATGAACTGCCTGCGTGGTCCAGTGGTTAAGGCGTTTGCCTTGTTGGCCCAGGGGTCGTGGGTTCGATTCCCACGGGAAGCATACTTTATTAAGTTGTTTCCAGTTTGGTTAGGACATTTCAGGCATGAATCACCTGATTGTCTGATAAGAAAGATGATTCCGTGCTTCGGAAGGCACGTTAAGCCGTTGGTCCCGGTTGCCATCTGGTAGTCGTTAAAGGAACCACGTCAGAGGCCGAGAGGCCGTTCCGAAGAACTCTGACACCAGGGTGTGCATGGTCGACTGACCGTGTCACCTACACGAAATGATGATGATGATTTCATATATAAAAAATGAACACCAGTTAGTACCTCCAACCTCTATAGATAAAAAAGTAAACTTCAAAATATAAATAAGTGTCTTACTAAATCTTGATCAAACTGAAAACAAAAACAAATACCAGTATGGGAACAACCAAGAACCTCTTTTATGTCTAAGTCGGCTAAAGCCCTTCTATCATAAAACACCTATCAAAAGTTAATTCAAATTTCCCGCCAACGTTTTTATGTCTACTATTTTCTTTTTCACCCTGCGGATTTTCGAGACGGAGGGGCGAGGCGGGGCCGAGGGGGGGTTATAAAAAATTTCATACCACGGCGACTGCGTAAGATAGAAAAATTTTGAATCGATACAGGGGATATGAGTTTCTTATAGGCATTCAAGGAGGCGATATGATGTGACCACTTTTATGACCTGTGGGTGGAGATACTTTTTTATTTGGGTGTCTTAAATGGCTCGGTCTAATGTTAGATTGTTTTTAACCGACGATAAAACAGAGGTTAACAACGCATATTTTTTTTATGTATGACCACTCATTATGCCTACGTCACGGATGGTCCCAGGATCGATCCCCGGTCAGGCCAACATGAAAAATGATCTTTTTCAGATTGACCTGGGTCTTGGATGTTTATCTATATAATATGTATTTGTAATAAAATATAGTATCGTTGAGTTAGTATCCCATAACACAAGTCTTGAACTTACTTTGGGGCTAGCTCAATCAGTGTGAATCGTCCGTATATATTTATTTATTTACGACCGTTTGACAGAGTATTCTTTAAATAATATTTTGTTTTTTATTGGAAAGGGCATACCGCAAAATTGAACTCATATAAATTTGAAAGAAAAATTCAACCCTAAGGGTAGAAAACTCCCCTGTTTTTCTACCCTTAGGGTTGAATTTTTCTTGATTATGATTGATTTTTTCACTTTTCGGCAGATTTTTTTTCGATAAAATGTTTTATTACCTATAGTTTTAATGACTAAACTAGGGGACTATAATTTTTTTTAGCTATTATAAGGATGAGCTTAGTGTCTGCTAGATTTTGGAACGCCATAATTTATATTTCAGCTTTTCCAAGGCTGCATCCTACGCTTCGTAGCGTCACAGCCCGGGGTTTGCTTTATAACAGCTTTCAAGGTGAAATTTGGTGTTTGATTCCAAAGTCCTTGGGTTTTTAATTTTTTACACACTATTAAAAATAATTGATACGTATATGTATACTAGTTTTTACCCGCGGCTTCACCCACTTGATATATATAGCCTATATCCTTCTCAGTACCCTAACCTATGTGCATGCTAAATTTCATGATGATCGGTTTAGTAAAGAAATAAACAAATTCGCTTTCGCATTTATAATATAAGTTAGGATTTACCTATGATTTAGTTAAAGTTTTAATAGCTGGCTACCTGCTTGATTTTTTGCCCTAACACTTGACCAGCTTTTACGGTCTGTATATGTGTACCATGCTGGTATATACTATGCTTTTGGCCACCAGCCCACCAGCATGGAAAATTATTTTTTCTAATACAAAAATCAGATTTAATGTCCATGAAAGTGTTATCAAATTTTGTTTATCCAATTAAATTATAAATCACAAAATAGGCACACCTATACTATATTTTATCAGTAATGTATGTGTCTATTTTAATAAAATACATTAATAACAGCATTAAAACGAACTCTAATAGCGGTCATGGTCAAAATGCGTAAATGTCAAATAAGTTTATTATCAGATCTCACGATCAGATAAGATAAAACACCCAATCAATATGCGTTAGATTAAGTTCACAAAAATCACATAAAAAATACAAATTACTCAAATAAAAACGTTACGCTACCTACAATACATAAAAAGCCCACGTAATTATGTCTAATAAACAAACGTTTACATATGTCAGTTTATCTATAACATCAACTATCCGACCCCCTTATCTTTGAGATCTAGTGAATTAGTGCCTATATATTGTTTTTGATTATTTTACCTAAGGGCGCGTTTACAAACAGACTTCAACCGACGAAAAATCATTTTTTTAACACAATGTTTGTTTAAATATTCTTTTACGAGTATTTATTATATTATGGCATCGATTTCTTTCAAATAAAAATATTTTAATCGAGTAAATAATTTTAAGCGTCTAGAATTTTATTCTCTTACTTCTCTATCAAATTAAAAAAAAAACTTATTCCTCACTTCACTAGGAAGTTACTTGTAGTATTTAAGGTACCTATTACTATTTATTATTTTGTGTTTGTATAATTAGGAGAATTGTTGATTGATTGATAGTAATTTTCCGAATTGATCTGATTTAGGAGTAAAATAATTTATTCCTTGGTGACGCTGGTTTCAGTCGTTAAACTTAATTATTGCATTTTATACTTACTTTTCATTCATATAAAGTATACTAGTAAAGAATAAGTTTAGCTATGAATTTAAAACTTAAATTTAAAATAGTAATCGATTGCGACAATGATAAAAATGGAAATTTAAAATTTAAAAATGAATAATTAAATAAACAGATAATAGGGCAAAGAAATTTTGAATGGATTGTTAAGAAGTTCCCTCGACCGTATGGCTAGACCCTAGCCTGCTTAAATTCATGTAAATTATATTTTCCTGAGATAAGCATCTCTCTTATCTATTAACACGATCTTTATCAGTTCGTTATCGATAAAACCTCGTCTTTTGAATTAATTTGGACCCCACTGCATAGTTATTTTGTCCATTTCAACAGGCGCCTACTGCTGGCTACCGAAATCAGTTTAAGGTAATGAATATGTGATAGGTAATAAAAATAATAAATCTTTATTAAATTTTAATTGAGGTTTAATTATGATAATTTTTATTTTATTAATTATTAAATATGAAAATGTGATATGTTATGATTATGACTCAATTACACCTCAAGTACCTACTGAATGGTTTGGGCAAATTATTGACACATAGGAGGAGATAAGTATAGGCATAGATATTTATTCTTCTTCTTCTTCTTTTGAATCGTAGATGGCCAGTTTTATATTTGCCTTGACCAGTAACTTGCAACTGCAACTGCCCGGTCATTTGCCTCAATTATTATAATCACTATTTGATTCCATTTTCACCGAACGCCCACCAACATGCTAAACGTGGCTTTAGGTCTTATAGACCTGGGCTCTATCTACCCCACAAGGTAAAAAGACGTGATACTATGTATGTATTTATTATAATTCTACAGGATATGCATTTTTTTACTAAGGAAACACGTAATCGAATTTACGAGCGAATGCTATACTTATAATTACGAGTATGAACACAGTGTTAATCTGCCATATTCTCGAACGTAGGTATCTCTACTGGTCACAGTAAATAACTTTCTTTCTTTCGAGTCGTAGATGGCTAGTTTTATATTTGCCTTGACCAATAACTTGCAACTGCGACTGCCCGGTCACTTGCCTCATTAAGGTCTATTTGAGTGCAGAAAGCTGGACATTCAGGGCACACCAATAGGTGGTCCATCGACTGGGCAGCGCCACAGTTGCAATTGCTATTGCTGGAAAAACCCCACCTGACTCGGTTTTCCTGGCATCTGCCGACACCAGCGCGAACTCTGTTTAAAGACCTCCAAACTGGCCAGGGCAGATTGCCTCCCGGTGGTAGTTTTTCAGCAGGTGGAATCTGGGATGGTAATGGTGGATATTTACTTATCCACTGGTCCATTCGGGCTTTAGGAGCTTTTGTAAATAAGTACCTTGGGCAAAGTAAATAACATTGCCCAAGGAACCTGGGTTGAATAAAAAAATACAACTATGCCCAATGAACCTGGATTGAATAAAAAATATTACTTTGTCCAATGAACATGGGTTGAATAAAAATGACAACTTTGCCCAAGGAACATGGGTTGAATAAAAAAGTTGGTAACTGCAAACAAAACTGCTATTCAGCTGATTTATTTAGTACGAGAAATCCATTTCTTTTCAAATTTCAACCTTTATTCCTTTGGGAAAGTTTATTGTTTATTCAATATATACACTGTCATTACAGGTGTCCCTTATTCAATAGCGCACATTAATATTTCATTTTGATTACAAGGTATCAAACCTAAGTATCTAATTCACAATAACTTAATACATATAAAGTAGCCCTTGTGAATTCACTCAAAGTACATCCGAACAAATCTACGCAACTTGCTTGTTGGTCAGTATGATCGGTACAAGTACGTTCAAGAAAAGGAGAACCACATTTGGACCAAAACTCGGTATATCATTGTGTGGAAATAAAATGTAGGTAACCGTGCATTTTATTTTAGATTAATATTTTTTTTTGTTTGCGAATCTAATCATGTTATCTAGAAGTAATGTTTTGTAATGTTTTCGCGATTGTTACACATTTAAATAAAATATAAATAATAATAGACTTGTTATAGTTTATAATCTTAGTTTAGTTCTTTGTTTATATAAATTAAGTACTTGTCTTAAATAACAATAAAAATTTTCAGCCATTATCTTAAAAATAATAATAATTTAATACGGTTTTATCGCGTTAATTACATTATTTATACACCTAACGTTTCGAACACCTTACAGTGGTCGTGGTCACAGATAGACTCTACCTGCGACCACGTTAAATCGTATTAAATGAATTTTATTTAAATTATTTTGAAGAAGTTCGTTAACTGATCCAGTTTGGTTCAGCTGTGTTACTTCGGAACTCGGTATCCACTACTTTCCCATTCAAGTTGTCCGGTCAGGTGAATACTTTTCTAAGGGAATGATTAAATATTTTCGAATTCATAGCATTACTCCTATAAAAATAATTAAATAAATATATAGGGACATATCACAAAAATTGAGCTAACCCCATAGTAAGTTGTGAACTTGTGTCGCAGGATACTAAGTCAACGATACTACATTTTATAATACACCCAGGTCAATATGAAAAAGATCGTTTCCCATAATGACCTGACCGGGGATCGAACCCGGGACCCCCGTGTCGCAGGCTGGCGTGGTGACCACTGCGCCACGGAGCTCGTCAAATTGTTTTTATAGAGCGGCTGAGTCGCCCCTCCGAATAAAGGTATGTCAAGTGAACTTACATTTATTTACATGCTGTATTTTGCATGATATATTGCTGGCAGACGACAGAGTATTACAATAATCCTATTTTTTTCTAATGGAAACGTGTTGATGCTTGTAAAGATGTTTGTTACGTTTCCACGCAAGAACTACTGGATGGATTTTGATGAAACTTCATAATTTTATAGCTGGCACATCATAATAGCACATAAGCTATAAATAACGCGGACGCAGTTACAAGGAAAATCTAGTATATTAAACAATATATTTGATATTTATCTAGCGATAAATTAAATTCACGTTGTCAACATAAAACGAACTATTTTTTTTTTCAGTGATCAAGTTTAAAATAAAGAAAAATTTGTGATCTTTTTCTTGATTTCAGGATGAAAACGTGAATTTAAATTATAGTTAGCTCAAAAGTAAGTTCGAGACTTGTGTTATGGGATACTAACTCAACGATACTATATTTTATAATAGATACTTATAAAGATAAACATCCAAGACCCAGGTCAATCTGAAAAATATCATTTTTCATCTTGACATGACCGGGGATCGAACCCGGGACCATCCCTGCCACAAGGCCGCTGCGCCACGGAGCTCGTAATATTTTGTCTCGATTTCAGGCTTGTTCACAGAATAAAAGTTTTTCGTTTTCATGTTGAGAACGTGAATTTAAATTATCGTTTGCTCAATATCAAAAATATATTGTATTTTTTGGGCAACAAAAATGATACGTGTAAGCCGCGCCTATGTCTAGCCGATTAACTATCTGGTCGTGGAACTTTACCATTCATATTAATAATCCGTTAAGTCAAATATTATGCTAATTTTAGAAAGCAAGGGCCCAAAAAAGCTTAGTTTACTTCATTATAACCAAAAACAGATAACTATTGAAAGAAGGTTGGGCGACTTCTATGGTCATCCATCACCGAATTCTTATGTGCGGAGCGGACTGACTTTAAAATAAAAAAAAATAAAAAAGTATAGTTGACCGTATTGTTTTAGTTTTTAATTTTATTCGTATCATAAAGTTCATCATCATCATTAACATTACCGCTGTAAGAAGTCCACCAGTGCAGGACATAGGCCTTGCAATAGGATTTTCATCATTGGCATCGGTTTGCCATACTCACCACGCTTCGCAAACGGGTTGGTGAGCACAATTTGTTTGGATTATATCGGTTCCGTCCGACGCTGCTGCCCATCAAAACCGTTTATGGGAAGGTTAGGACTTTGTTGGACTGGAGAATGGCATAAGGGTATTTGGGATTCTACTTGCTCGGATGATTTTCGATTGCCATACAATTATAGCTACAAAAAACGTTAAAAAATAAACAGTCCTGAAAACGAAATTTACCTTACGCCTTAAGGGAATGTTGAGGGTAAAACATGCTGTATAACAAGAAATTTATCTTGCATCAGTCCGAATCAAACTTTATACTCGGAACATAGCGCGAGTCGATGCGCAGTACACAATATTAGGTTTAGCGAGGCGTGCGCGGGGAGGCGGGGCGCGTACTGCGCAGCTCGCAGCTAATATCCGAGCCGCCATAAAGTTTGACTCGGACTGTTCCTGGTGCGAAGGTAGCAAGATACTCACTCAACACACAATCTCAAAAATTACAACTACAGTTCGTCATCGTCATCAGGTCTTTTTCAGTCTCCACTGCAGGAGCACGACCCTCTCTGACTATCAGAGCCGTATATAAGCCAGGGCAGTCAGAGGATTTGGCCTACACTCTCCACGCTGGCCAGACGGGTTGGAGAGGTGTCTTTGATATTTTAAAGCTTTGTTAAGCTTATGTTCCCTAAGTCGCCTTTTACGACATCCGCGGGAAGACTTGGAGTGGTCCTATTCTACTCTGCCGGGGACCACACAACTACAGTTATGCCTCGGTAATTTTCCTTGACCGCTTGCCTATACCAAATATGATCGGCCTCAAGTAAAAGCAAAAAATAAGATATTTATATCCCAATACCACATCAAAAATAGATAGAACCTGTACGTTGTGTTATTTTTAGTAACAATCCAATAATATCAACTGTAAGTTGACCTTCAACGTTGCATTGTAATTACACAAAGAAAGACCTTTTTAAATTGGTTAATTTTCACGGGTACAATAACCGACCAAATTATGTTGATATCCAACTACACAAGAAAACTATTCTTACTGGGATCAAGCGATAATGGGACTAGTTATAACATTGTCCAGGGTATGTAGACCTCCGTTACGATGCATACAGCTTGTTTTTGAAGGTCATTCGTTTCTGGTATTGTCATGACATTCATTGTGATTGGAAACTCGAAAATGTATAAGTCTTACGCTCTTTACTTTTGAAGGTCGCGTTGATTTTGAAATCTGTTTTTATACTTTACACAATGTTTTTTTAGCTATGTACTTATAGAGTAGTTACAGTTAGTAATTTTTAACCAGAAATATTTTACTATTAAAAAGGCCAAGGAATAACATGGCTCAAGTGCGGGGGAACTCACACACACACAAGTGATGACAACTTTTTACGTTACACGTGAGAAGCAAGAAGGTACTAATTAAAAATTTGAAAGAGTTTGAATTTCGAACAGGAAAAAATGTAGGAACAGTTACATGCTACAGTTAATGTCAATGTTTGTAGCGTCACTGTTACATAAGTTTCTTTGGGGCCTATTCTGATTATTGTGAAACCCATGTACCTACTATAAATGATTTTATTTTCATATTGATGTCAAAAATTCTTCATCATCAGGTCTATTTTAGTCGCCACTGCATGAGCCCGACCCTCGACCCTCTCTGTTCTACCAGAGCCATGTAATTATTAGTTAGAGCAGAGAGAATTTGGCCTACACTTCCCACGCTCGCCAGACGAATTGGAGAGGTCTCTTTGATGTTTATAAGATTTGTTTAGCTTGTATTTCCTAAGTCATCTTGTACGACATCCACGGGAAGGCCTGAAGAGGTCTTATTCTCATCTGCAGGGAACCACACGCCTCCTTAAATTCTTAGGAGGCCTATGTCAAGTAGCAGTGGACTTTTTGTGGCTGAGATAAGGATGCATTCTACTTATTTTATTAACAGACACACAAAACAATAAGGGTAAAGTTACATTGCAATGTTTTAAGATCGTTACGGTTGAATAGATTTCCACATTATTCACAACATACAATATGTAAAGAAAACGGACCGAACCGAGAAGTATCTATAATACGATTAACTTTCCCTATGGGACCAATGCTGGGAACACAAATAACTTTCGTCATTCCATAGAAACATGTTCAGTCGGCCAGGCAATTTTGCAATATAGGTCCCATGGGTAAAGTTGCTCATATTGAGGGTGAGTGAGTGGTGCCTTCAAGTACATGGTAAGGTTTGTACTTCGGGTATATCTATAAAATATTTTATTTTTTTAGAATTTTAATTTAATTTTTTTTTTTATAAAAAAGTATACTGGACTATAATTCTGAACGCATGGAAATATTTAAAATTCTGAACCGATCTAAAGAAAGAAAAATACGCTGTCATTATAACTAAGCACACATACAAAAATATAAAAATGAATTACTACTCATGCGTTGTTTAGTATATAATATGATAGGTGACAGCTCATTGTTACGCTAGACACAAATGTGACCAACACTGATTTTCAGCTGCCACCTTTTGCGGCATCAGTAATATACCTACATCGTGTAAATTCTGCAACATTGCCTGGAAGAAGTGCCGAAATTAACAACTTAAGAGTCGCCTGGAAGCGCATGTCTCCATACAAACGGAAAAAGGGAATTGTGGCAATATTTGATAATTTAGGAGTAAAATTAAGCATTTAATCAATTAATCTCATTATAATCTACGTACGTTCCTATACAGCTTGGTTAAAATACCAATGGTTTGAGAATTACAAGCCTTTTCAAATTTTTATGGAAATCTTGAGAGGCGTATAATTCTTAAACTATTGATAATTTAACCAAACTGTATAGGTACGTACGTAGACTATAATGAGATTAATTAATTGGATGCTTAATTTTGCCCTAAAATTGACAAATATGGCCACTATTCCCTTTTTCCGTTTGTATGAAGACATGCGCGTCTAGGCGACTCTTAAGAGTCCCACGTAATGCCGCGATCCCATACAAACGTAGTTTGGTTTTAGTTTTACAACAGTTAAGCTAATCTCAACCAAATTTCGTACATACGACCGGATAAGGCATATTGATGTTTATAATGATATTTCAATTTTAAAAACAATACCTATACAAAATTACAGCGAGTAGAAGTTTCGTATCGAAAACCAAACTACGTTTGTATGGGATTTCGGCTTTACGTGGGACTCTTATCATATACTACATACTATCACGTCTTTTCCCCTTGCGGGGTAGACAGAGCCCAGGTCTGTAAAACCTTAAGGCCACGTTTAGCATGTTGGTGGGCTTGTAGGTGAGAACGGAATCAAAATAGTGAGGGTTTGATAGCCGCCTCGCCTATTGACATGTTTCCTAACGCCCACGCTGACATGTAGAAACTCGAATAACGATTGTCGTTTCTATACAAAATGGTTCGACCGGTCTGGCAATTTGTATGAAAATTTTTAAATTCCCAGTATGTTGTACTTATACATCACTAGCTGTTACCCGCGTCTTTGTCCACGTTTGCTTGAACTTTGAACGCAGAGATGATAAAACATGGCGGCAAACTGACCATATGTAGGATTATGGATGAAAAGCCCTTTTATATTCAATATAATATATTAATTAGCAAAATAAATCAGATATACAATAGACACCGTGACTGGACCGGCTCGCGACAAGTTTCACATATTTGATGTAAGATGGCACTGCTCATACAAACTTCGAATTATCTCAACACCTCCCCTCGAAGTTGTGAGCATCAATCAACCTTAAATACTTTCATCCATGCCTAAATTTCGTAAACATTCATGATGTTTTGTTCCGCTCAATCCTTTTGTCAAAACATCAGCTGGCATTCTATCTGTACATAAATATTTAAGATCTATAACACCTTGTTCGTACATTTCCCGAACAAAATGGTGCCGAACATCGATATGTTTAGTTCGGGAATGATAATTCCTATTTTGCGCCAACTTGATCGCACCCTGATTATCATTGAATAACGTAACACAGTCACACTCCATTCCGATATTATTCAATACATCACGCAAATACATGGCCTCTTTAGTAGCTTCTGATATTGCCATGTATTCGGCTTCGGTACTTGATAACGCAACGGTTCGTTGCTTACGAGCCTCCCAGCTGATTGGGGCTCCTGCCAACATAAATGCAAAGCCAGAATAAGATCTACGGTCTATAACATTTGTTCCCCAGTCTGCATCAACCACACCAAATAGAGGCAAACCTGTCCTTTCGTACACTAGACCATAGTCTGAGGTACCCTTTAAATATCTTAACACACGCTTAGCTGCCTTCCAATGCTCAATGTCATAATTAGTGTTAAATTGGCTTAAATAATTAACTGCAAAGGCGATATCTGGCCTAGTTGACACAGCTAGATACATCAAGGCACCTATCAAGTTCTGATACGGATATTGTTTCATTACATCATCTCTCTTGATCTCAGGTTTTTCTAACTTAACATTCACGTCTATAGGGGTCGTTGTAGATTTACATTCACTCATATTAAATCGTTCTAGCACCTTATCTAAATATACTCTTTGATTTAAGTACACTCTATCTTCTTCATCACGACTAAATTCAATCCCTAGACAATGACCTATGTTTCCCATATCTTTCATCTCAAATGCACTAGACAGTTGATTCTTTATATTTCTCAGCCATACATCATCATTCGTTGCTAAAATAATGTCATCTACATAGATCGCTATCAACATTATTCGCTCACCCTTCTGCGCTACAAACATACATGGATCCTGTGACAAGGATTCAAAACCAACATTCATCAACTTTCTTACTAACTCCTTATGCCATTGCAACCCTGACTGACGCAAACCATACAAAGACTTCTTTAACAAACACACACTATCATCACATTCTTTTATTGCTTTCTGCCAGCTCTTAGCTGTCAGAAGTATATTCTTATCCTTAATTATTCTCTTTTCTGAACCAATCTTTTGGTTTGCGAGTACTCTGTCAATCACATCGCTAAGTTTATCCGGTACTTCCATGTACACCTCTTCTTCGAGTGTACCATTCAGGTATGCTGTTACCACGTCCATTTGATGGATCTTTAATCCTAGTTCAGCTGACATCGCAGCAATGAGTCTTATTGATGATGATCTTACAACCGGAGAAGAAGTCTCGTGAAAATCCTCCCCTGGCCGTTGCGAACATCCCTTTGCAACAAGACGTACTTTCTTTCCAGTAGTTTTAGTACTAAATACGAATCGACTCCCTATAACTTTTCGTTGTTTAGGCCGTGGTACTATTTTCCAAGTCTTATTCTTTAATTGTGCTAAATATTCATTTTCTAGCGCACTCTTCCATACATCTAAATCACTCGATTCTTCAATTTCATCCCATGTCATCGGTTCTATCATCGCTATGTTTGCTTCGGTCGGTTTATCAGATGCCTCTCCTTCTGACGCACTATCATTATCAGTTTCATCTTCAGCTGAATCATATTCTTTTCTCGGTCTTCCCACCAAACCAATTCGAGTCAGCCGTGGTCTTCCTCTTTTTGATGGTTCTATTAATCTTTCCCACATAACTGTAGAATTTCTTTTTCTACGCAGTTGAGCCCTATTTCTGTCTTCATCTGGTTTATCAACTGTATCAATTGATCTTCTTGGTCTAAGACCATCTCTTTTTGCTCTTAATAGGGTTCGATGAGCATCTTCCTTTTCATTGTTTTTCTTCTGTGCATTTAATTCTACTGTAATTTGTTTATCATCTTTATCCTCATCATCAACTATTTCCTTGTATTCATTCCTAAATGCTGTCTCATTCAAAAATTTCACGTCACGAGTCACCACGATTTTTCTTGTTTTGGGATCGTGTATTCTATAAGCTTTAGATTGAGTATCATAGCCCACAAAAATTCCTAAGTGTGAATTTGACTCAAATTTTCCCTTTTGTGATCCTTTATCCTTATAATAAGCTTTTGATCCAAATACTTGCATGTAAATTATAGTAGGCTTTGTACCCACCCACAGCGAAAACGGTATCTCACCATTTAATGGCGTAGTCGGGCATCGATTTCTTATATAATTTGCAGTGTTAATTGCTTCTGCCCAAAAACTTGGTGGACTTCCTGCTTGACGTAGCATACACCGAGCCATCTCAACTAGTGTCCGGTTTTTCCTTTCAGCAACACCATTTTGTTGCGGAGTGTAGGGCGCTGTCAATCTTCTTCTAATGCCTTCTTTTCTCAAATAATCATCGAAGTCATTGTTTACATATTCTCGCCCATTATCAGACTGAATATTCTTTATCCTCTTCCCAGTTAAATTCTCTGCATAAGCTTTATATGACTTGAATACATTTAAAACATCGCTTTTATTTGCTATAAAGTAGACCTCACACCATCTTGATTTGTCGTCGATAAATGTGACAAAATATTTTTTACCGCCATATGATTCGAATCTCATTGGGCCACATACATCTGTATGAACTATTTCTAGTAACTCGCTGGTACGATCTTCACGTCCCTTTGAAAATGGTGTACAAGTTTGTTTTTCACTTATGCAGATTTCACACTCAGACAATTTTTCATTGCCATTCAATGTCAACCCATGTACTAGGCCATTTTTTGCCATAGCCTTTAAGTCACGCTCGTTGAGGTGTCCGAGGCGTTGATGCCACATATCTATAGGATTATTTGCTGTCTCAACACTATTAACTGCATTTTGACTCATCCGAACATGATATAAATTACCAGTACGATCCGCACGCATGTGAATCTTGTTATTTTCGTCGATTACAACTGCCTCATTTTTCTTGAAGCGAATCTCGAAACCTCGATCTGCCATTTTAGCCACCGACAGTAAATTCGTTCGTAAGTCAGATACATAGTACACTTTTTCAATGTCCACTTGGCGTTCTTCACTGCCTGTGTCTACTGCAATACTGACTTTGCCCGTTCCAGTAATTTGTGTTTTGTCACCATTGGCCAAATTAAGCTCAGAGTCCAGCCGCGTAAAATCCTCGATCATTTGTTTTTCATTGCACATATGACCCGTGCATCCACTATCAATACACCAAATAGGATTTATTCGCTCACTTAACATCACCTCTTCAGTGGTGCTCAGTAACATTGTCGTCTTCCGCTCATTGTCGCTGCTACGTTCTACTTGTTGTGCACTTTGCTTGTTTTTATTAAAAATTTTAACTTTGCACTCTCTCGCTATATGCCCACGACGACCACAACGAAAACATTCAACATGACCTTTATGACCTTGACTGTCGAAGTTCTTTCTCTGGTTGACATTTCTATTGATACGTTTGACAAACATAGCTCCTTGATCAACTGTCTTAGATTTACGACCTTCATAATCTTCAACAATCTTCACTTTTAACGTTTCCGTTGATGGCAAGTCATCTCGCGATTCCATTGCTGTTCTAAACATGGCGAAGGAATCTGGCAAGCTGTACAATAGCAATATAGCAAGTAGCTCATCGATTACTATCAAACCGATTTCTTTGAGTTTCTTAACAGCATCAAAAAATTCCGCAATGTGCTTCCGCAGGTCATCTTCTTCCTGCATACGAGTTAACACAAGCTTCTTTAATAACGACGCTTTCCTAGCAGGCCCACTTGACTGGTACATAGATTTGAGTTTTTCCCATATAGCTTTAGAAGACTCCAAACCATCCAATGCAGCTAACTCGCTTGGACTAATCGCCAACAATATATCTGACTCCGCTTTTCCATCCATTTTAATCCATTCTCCATATTTCAGATCCACTGATGACGGCTTGGGCAGTGCTCCCGATACGTATTCCCACAAGTCATTTTTCTTCAAAATAGCTCGCATATGTATCTTCCACGTATCGTAATTATCACCAGTAAGTTGATCAATTTTAATAGATGCAGCCATGTCGAAGTTTTTACTTCAAAACATTTAACAACAAACGAATCAGTTCTATGCGTAAACACGAAACGTAACTCGCAAGTCCGCGTAAGGCTAACGCATATATGCACGGACCGAACGTAACTCCGCGCGTTTATAACTTTGCTTACGCTAAATCAATCTGCACCTTTATCACTGCACTTCCAGTTTATTATTTACGAAATCGTTTTTATATCACTTCCTGGGCCCATAACCTGTAGGATTATGGATGAAAAGCCCTTTTATATTCAATATAATATATTAATTAGCAAAATAAATCAGATATACAATAGACACCGTGACTGGACCGGCTCGCGACAAGTTTCACATATTTGATGTAAGATGGCACTGCTCATACAAACTTCGAATTATCTCAACACCATATATTTTTCATCATCATCATTTGGTCTTCTTTAGTCTCCACTGCAGGAGCACGACCCTCTCTGTACTACCTGTGGCTTATATTAGTCAGAGCAGTCAGGGGATTTGGCCTACCCTCTCCACGCAGGCCAGACGGGTTGGAGTATGATGATTATTAACTTATTTAGCTTAGATTTTTAGTAAATAAAATTTCATCTTAATCCGGTATAAAATATAGCCTATGTGTTAATCCAGGCAATGACCTATCATTGTGCGTGCATCTCTGTTCAGCGAATTCGGCGTGAATGGGTAACAAACATCCAAATATACACACACACAAGAATTACTACGTGCCGTAGCCGCTAGGTACCGTGTGGTTCCCGGCAGAGTAGAATAGGACTACGCCAAATCTTCCCGTGGATGTCGTAGAAGGCGACTTAGGAAACACAAGCTAAACAAAGCTTTAACATCAAAGAGACCTCTTAAACTCGTCTGTCCAGCGTGGAAACTGTATAGGCCAAATCCTCCGACTGCTCTGGCTAATATACAGCTCTGGTAGTACAGAGAGGGTCGTGCTCTTGCAGTGGAGACAAAAAAGGACCTGATGATGATGATGACAAGAATCGTGGTTATATTATAATAGATAAATAACTATGGTGGTACGGAACCCGTGTTCGCAAATCTGACTCGCACCAAAATCCGCGAATAATAAAACTGGCCAAGGATTTATATTCACGGATTTTAATCAAGCGAATTAGGCTTTATATTATTATGACTTAATCACAGACATGAAAAAAATGCCACAATACCGACTCAAAATAAACATTTATTTTAATATCCATGTATTTATATATTATGTTACCTCATAACTCCGTCATTTATTAACCGATCAGTTTTCTTTTCTATATGTGGAAGGAATACTTTCCAACTGGTCTCATTTTAATTCCATCATTCCATCATCACGCTTGTTTCGTTTGAAATGTGTTGAAAAGGTTGAAAAGTCGTTTCTAGTAAGTAGCTCGCGAGTGACAGACACATTTCCGGTGTGGTGACGAGCGAAGTTAACAACATAACTCAAAATAATTTTAAAAATTGAGAAAAAGATGATTAAGGCCGCACACTCATAATATTAAAACATGATTCCGAAAATACATCAAGTTATTTACTAGTGCTTATATGATTTACATTCTTGAATTTCTTTCTATTGTAAAGTATTAGGAATAAAATGCTTGGCGTCGCTACTGTGCCTAGGGCCTAGGGTTCCCCCTGCTTGGGGGAGAGCTTCTCAAGCTAAACAAAGCTTATAGATCAAAGAGATCTCTCCAAACCGTCTGGCCAGCGTAGAGAGTGTAGTCCAAATCCTCTGACCGCTCTGGCTAATATGTGGCTCTGGTAGAGCAGAGAAACTGCCTCCGTGGTCCAGTGGTTAAGGCGTTTGCCTTGTTGACCCGGGGGTCGTGGGTTCGATTCCCACGGGAAGCATACTTTGTTAAGTTGTGTCCAGTTTGGTTAGGACATTGCAGGCATGAATCACCTGATTGTCTGATAAGAAAGATGATTCCGTGCTTCGGAAGGCACGTTAAGCCGGTGGTCCCGGCTGCCATCTGGTAGTCGTTAAAGGAACCACGTCAGAGGCCGAGAGGCGGTTCCGAAGAACTCTGACACCAGGGTGTACAGGGTCGACTGACCGTGTCACCTACAGGAACAGAGAGAGAGTGCAGAGAGGGTCATGCTCCTGCAGTGGAGACTGAAAGGACCTGATAACGATAGCCTGCTTACGTAAACTTCATCAGGCCCATAGCATTAAGCAACAAAATTTTGAATAGAAAAATATTTTATTACTTTTTCGAAATTAATGTCCAATAAATTGTGATATTAATGCGAGTCAGGTATTCTGTCATAACGGATTCCGGAAATCAAATTTAAAACTTAATGCCGCTTGTGTAATAAATTTTATTATAATGCAAATTTGAAAATATCTACAGTCAAAATTCATTAAAACTCATATTTTTAGGGTTCCGTAGGTACCAAAAAGGTGCCTATGGGGCATTGCAATGGATGTAATGCTGGAAATTCGAAAAGCGGGCACATTATAAAATCCGGTAGTCCGGTAGACCAGAACTCTTGGCTTTCGGGAGCTCTGAAGCACGAAATAATCTTTCTATTTGGATAATCAGGAGATTCAAGCCTACAATAACCTAACCAGACTGGGTACATCTTTCACAAAGTCTGCTTCCCAGTGCGATTAGAACCCACGATCTCCAGCCCCTATTTACTAACTCGGATGACAGGTGTCGACGCCTATCAATCGAGAATTTACTGTTACAATGCGGGTTTTGATTGCTCGAAATTTTTATTTGGAATACAAAAACCGCATTGTAACAGTAAATTTTTGTTTGATAGGCATCGACACCTGTCATCCGAGTTAGTAAATAGGCCGACAGGTCATTAGGCAAACGCCTTAACCATTGGACAACATGCTGCTGCAAATCATACTTAATATTAATTTATTTGATAGCATATTAATGATTTTTGGTCGGGATTTTAGGCCCAGTGATGGATATACCAGACCCTACATTTCGGAAAAGAGTACTGAAAGGATTCATTCATAATTTAATTTAATCATAATTAAATTTACTGTTTCAATTATTATTTTCGGTAAACGTAGGTACTGTTTCCAAACGGATTCTAGCGAATGGAGCTGCGGGCAAAAATAATTAAAAAAGTAAGTTATAAACGTAAATTAAACCTTTTTTTTATGGTACGGAACCGCGCGAGCCCAATTCGCACTTTGCCAGTTTTTGATACTTGTTCTCAATAATTGATTTTTAAAGCGATGAAGTTTTTATGGAGCTATAGTTTCGAAATCAAAAACGTTGTTTAAAATTTAACTAAAAATGCAAAAGGAAATAGAGCTTGACCGAAACAGGATATTCTGCCGGAACCAAAACCGGAATTAAACTTCCGTGGCGCAGTGGTTGACACGCCAGCTTGCTACTCGAGGGGTCCCAGGTTCGTTCTTCGGCCAGGTTATAATGGAAAACGATCTTTTTCAGATTGGACTGGCCCTTGGATGTTTATCTATATAAGTAACTTCTACAAAATGATTGTCGTTAAGTTAGTTTCCTGCGACATAAGTTCACAATCACAACTAACTGTGGGGCCAGCTTAATTTGTGTGCTTTGTCCGTAAATATTTCACAGCGTACATAATAAGTTGCTGTTGATGCTTTTAATCTGACTTACGATAAGCGAGAATGGTTTTTGACCAATTTCACAAATACAAGAATTTAATCAATGTGTTTAGTGTTATAAACAGTGATCGAATAATCGGATGCATATTTACCTAAAGTTATTTTTTGGCTAAGAAATTATGGAAGCGGCTTCTTAAAACATATTTTTTAAATATAAATCCCGGGATTTCAGAAAATTCGGGAATGTAAAACTAATCGCATACGTAGCATGGAGACGACTTATTTAGCGTGTAGTATTATGAATTTAAAAAACCCAGGACTCTGGTATTACATAATTATTTATATGTCTTTGTTTAAAGTTTATTTTAGCCTCCGATGCTAGTATGTATGTGTGTGTATGTAGGGTGTAACAGGAAAAGTAGTGTGTTTGTTAAAAAAAAACATTACTATAAAATAATACTTTATTGCACATTTACAGGATAAAAAAAATACATGTTGAAATAATTAAAATATACATAATTATTTTATTATACATTTATGAAATGTTTACCAGCCATTTACGGATGCTACTTACTTTCGCCGTGTTAATATAATAAAAAATGAGATTTTTTTTTATAGAAATTCAAGGCACCGAGTTGTTTGTCGCTATGTAGAGTGAAGAAAGAAAATTACTTATCTTGACGTTTGCAATGACAGTTTGGCAATTAACTTTATAACATTAGCCAGCACCTAATCTATAGTCGGAAAGCACTAAACGATAATTCTGAAATGGCTGGATTTTTTACGATCGATACAAAAGTGCATTCCATATTAACAAACACCTGATCGCAAGTATCTGTATTCACCCGACTTAATTCTATAACCAAAAAACTGTATTCGTCGATTCCGGAATCCCGGGATTTTTCCGATACAAAAGTGCATTCCATAACAGCCAACACCTCAACTTTAGGTAAATATGCATCCGATTATTCGATCACTGGTTATAAATATGCCGTGGATGTCGCTACTTAGGAAACACAAGCTAAACAAAGCTTATATAAACATCAAAGAGACCTCTCCAACCCGTTTGGCCAGCGAGGAGAGTGTAGGCCAAATCCTCTGACTGCTCTGGCTACTAGAGCTATATATTAAGCTCTGGTTGTACAGACCTGATGATGATGATTGATGATGTTTAGTATTGAAGTAGCTACAGTAACAAAAGTTGTTCGTGTAAACACACGAACAACTTTTGTTCTATAACCAAGTCTGAAATCGAGAAAAATAAATGTGCTATTCCATAGTCCATTTGACGAGCTCCGTGGCGCAGCGGTCTACACGCCTGCCTGCGACACGGATGATCCCGGGTTCGATCCCCGGTCGGGTCAAGATGGATAATGATCTTTTTCAGATTGACCTGGGTCTTGGATGTTTATCTATATAAGTATCTATTATAAAATATGGTATCGTTGAGTTAGTATCCCATAACACAAGTCTCGAACTTACTTTGGGGCTAGCTCAATTTGTATGATT
Source organism: Rhodophaea formosa (assembly GCA_963082605.1). Classification (NCBI taxonomy): domain Eukaryota; kingdom Metazoa; phylum Arthropoda; class Insecta; order Lepidoptera; family Pyralidae; genus Rhodophaea; species Rhodophaea formosa. The sequence goes on along the minus strand of OY720229.1, from coordinate 5,232,680 downwards.
TGTCCGTATATATATATTTATATAGTCATTGTATACCTACTGATCCGAAATGTATGGAGCAACTGATATTTTTTCTCGATTTCAGGCTTGTTCATAGAACAAAAGCTGAAGTGAAGTGAAGTGAATTTAAATTATCGTTAGTTCAATACCAAAACATTGTATATAGGTTAAGTTAATTATCTACTACTAGTTATATTGATACTCTAAGGAAATACATAAGCAGCGAGTCAGAAAGATTAATTTATTTTTAAATACTAGTCATTCATTTCTGAAAAAACATACTCTAAGTGTCGAAAACATGCTTTTTAACGTCACTATTGAGCCAATGCTGCTATTGATTATGTCTCTTTCAAATAACATTTCCGGTTGTATCATGACCTATGCTATGATATAGTGACTATCACAGAACACAGAAATGTTCTGTGTTCTGTGGTGACTATGTTGTGTGGATAAACTAAACAAAGCTTAACGTGTGTAGATATGTATGTAAATGTATTTGTTCTAAAGTCTGTTCATTTGTCGCGTCCTGCTCCCTTGACGGCTTATCCCGTTATGAAGAGTGAGGTACATCATGTATAGGATTCGTGTTCTTCCGTCATGACTTTGTGACGTCGGGAAGTTAATTAAATCATAATTTTATGAAGTGGAAGTAAATTGTCAGTCGGGTTTTTTATTTGTTAAATTGCCATAAATATGGCAATAGAACTAAGTTTGTGAATAAATAAATCTAAATATATAAAACTCAAAGGTGACTGACTGACTGACATAGGGATCTATCAACGCCCAGCCCAAACCACTGGACGGATCGGGCTGAAATTTGGCATGCAGGTAGATGTTATGACGTAGGCATCCGCTAAGAAAGGATTTTGATCAATTCTACTTCTTAACGCGAGCGAAGCCGCGAGCAAAAGCTAGTTAAAATATAAAATTTTAAACAAAGAGCCTCTCCAACCCGTCAACTCATATTTATCTAAGTTTTTTTGGTGACTTTTAAGAATTTAGAACGAGGATAGCGAACTGCTGGCGACCGGTTGTCTGCTAAAAATACTTATATTGTAACTAGTTTTTAGGGTACCTATTTTGGCAACGTTCATCTTAGACTGTTTTAAAGTTGCATAAGTATTTTTTAATAATAATTTATTAGTTAATAATACACCGTGTGGTTCCCGCATGCAGTGTTCCCGGCAGAGTAGAATAGAACTCCAAGTTTATTATGTCCAAGTCTATACAGCTTGGTTAAAATACCAATGGTTTGAGAATTACAAGCCTTTTCAAATTTGTATGGAAATCTTGAGAGGCGTATAATTCTCAAACATTTGATAATTTAACCAAACTGTATAGGAACGTACGTAGATTATAATGAGATTAATTGATTGAATGCTTACTTTTGCCCTAAAATTATCAAATATTACCACAATTCCCTTTTTCCGTTTGTATGGAGACATGCGCTTCCAGGCGACTCTTAAAAGGCGACTTAAGTAACACAATCTAAACAAAGTCTATATACACATCAAAAGACCTCTCCAACCCGTCCAGACAACCTGGCCAGACGGCCAGCGTGGAGAGTGTAGGCCAAAGCCTCTGTCTGCTTTGGGTAATATATGGCTCTGGTACTACAGAGAGGGTCGTGCTCTTGCAGGGGAGACTAAAAAAGACCTGATGATGCAACATGGTTTATCCATATAACATAGTATTTCTATATGACATACTGATAATGATACTGAATTTTAAAAATACGACAGGTACCCTAAAACTAGTTAGAAATTTAAATATTTTTAGCAGACAACCGGTCGCCACTAGATCCTTAAAAGTAACCAAAAAAAGCTTGGAGTGATATAATTAAAATACCATAACGTCTTACACGACTGCCACAAAGGAGTGTATTGTTTTTTGAGCTTATCATCATCATCATCAGGTATTTTTTAGTCTCCACTGCAGGAGTACGACCCTCTCTGTACTACCAGAGCTATACATATATTAGCCAGAGCAGTCAGAGGATTTGGCCTACACTCTCCACGCTGGCCAGACGGGTTGGAGAGGTCTCTTTAATGTTTAAAGCTTTGTTTACCTTCTTTCCTACATCGCTTTCTACGACATCCACGGGAAGACTTGGAATGGTCCTATTTTACTCTGCCGGGAACCACACGGTACATGTTGTGTGATTAATTCAAACCCTACGCGGTCGAAGGCACAGGCAAATACTTATCCAGAACTAGCCGTAGAATTTCTAACCGGTTCTGGGTCTGTTTATGGTACAGTATTCAATTTTATCAAACGCAATTCAGAAATTTGTTGCATCATATTCTAGTTATACCGTGCCGTGTGGTTCCCGGCAGAGTAGAATAAGACCACTCCAAGTCTTCCCGTGGATGTCGTAGAAGGCGATTTAGGAAACACAAGCTAAACTTTAAACACCATAGAGACCTCTCCAACCCGTCTGGCCAGCGTGAAGAGCGTAGGCCAAATCCTCTGACTGCTCTGGCTAATATATGGCTCTGGTAGTACAGAGAGGGTCGTGCTCCTCAGTGGAGAATAAAATAGACCTGATGATGATGATGATGATTGTAGTTATGGTCAATCTATCTATACAGCGTGTACATTGATCTTAGACATTCCCTTAAAGAGGTGACTCAGACCGTCAATATGAACAACTTTCCTTATGTGATCAACCCTGGGAACTCAAAAAAAATCGCATAAAATCAATTTCATACAAAAGTGTTCAGCCACCCGGGCAATTAGTATGGCAAAGTCAAAATTTGTTTCGAGTTCTAAGCACTGGTTAAGTTTTTCGTAATGACGAATTTCGATAGTCAATTTACAGCCTGTATAGTAATAGTTTTCTCCTACCCTAATTAACTAATTGAACTATTCAATTTTTGATATACGATATTAACGGATAAAGGTATAAAATACCCTTACTATGGGTCGGCCATCTAGCCCGTTACTCCGATAATAGATGGACCAGATCTGTAACGCTCTGGGAAGGTCCTGTCGGAACCAGGCGACCAGAGAGACCACTAGGAAGATGGAAAGATGAAATAGTAGAGGTTGCAGGTAGAAACTGGGCAAACACCGCGATGAATAAAGAATCATGGAGCACTCTGGAGGAGGCCTTTACCCGAAGAGGGTTCCAGTAAATAAGAAAAAAAATACATTTGTTTAATAAATAAAACATGAACTATAATATATGTAGGTATAAATATAAATAGAATAATACAAAAACATTAACCCTGAAAAAATATTATTTTGTTAATATTCTTTTAAATATAATATTTGTCGAGCTCCGTGGCGCAGCGGTCAACACGCCTGCCTGCGACACGGATGGTCCCGGGTTCGATCCCCGGTCAGGTCAAGATGTGTATTGTCGTGATGTCGAATAATAAACTATATTAGTTTAAAAGGTTTATTTTTAAGAAATACACAAAGGAACATTTAATACTTAGAGTTAGAGGTTATTGTATGAGGACGGGGTGTGTCTGTCTGCCTAGCCAAGTTAGTGAATGACGTTTATGTCAAAATGACATTTACAAACTTTTTTTTAAAAAGTTACGTTCCAATACATCATCCCCTTCAAATTTGAGTTTAAATCAAACACTACTGATTTATACATAAATCAAGATTCTCAGACATCATCCCCTTTAAATTTGAGTATAAATCAAACACTGCTTTATACTTAAATTACATCAAGATTGTCAGACATCACCTTTAAAATTGACTGTGTAAACAAATACTAAGTTATAGTGTTACAATCATTCAACACACAACATATTATTTTCTGAAACTACAAAAGTTACATAGTAAAAATAATGAAATGATGATATGAAATACACAGATATGCGTTTGCAACTGTATCTCTATACTTCCTGAAACTGCACATTCAACCAAATATAAAGAGCCATTATCACTAAACACAAAGTCTACGCAGGTCGAACATGAAAAGAGGTTCTGGTATATGTTACATTGTTTTTCTTATCTAAGACATCATAAGCTCTTAAACCGTTAAAGCTGACAATTATTCCAGGCAACCAAAATTTATTATTTACATCTTTCTTAAACCAAACATTTTGACCCACATAAAATTCCTTTTTGTATTTACTGGTTTTGTTATAATTTCTTATATTTCTATTGTCAGTTTTCTTAAATTCATGTAACCTATTCTCGTAACCCCTTGGTTTCAAATACTGTGAAGTAACTATTCTTTTAGTTCTTAAATTTCTATTCATTAACAACTCGCTGGGTGTTACACTAGTACCTGCTACTGGAGAAGCTCTATACATTAACAAGGCTATTCTGAAGTCAGTTTTGTCTTCATGACATTTAAGTAACATTTTTTTAGCTATTTGAACAGCCCGCTCAGCTAAACCATTTGATTGAGGATATCTCGGGCTTGAAAAGGTAAATTTAAAACCCCATTCAAGAGCAAACTGTTTACATTCTCTAGAATCAAAAGGAACATGGTCAGCGACTATCTCACAAGGTATTCCAAAATTACTGAAGACATCTATGAGCCCATTAATTACACATTTTGCTGACTTATTGGTTATATGTTTTATGTCTAACCATTTAGAAAAGTAATCATAAATTACAAGATAACTCTTATTTTTAAAATCCATAATATCAGTACCTAATTTGGAGAAAGGCAAATTTGGAACAGCATGGGGTAACAATGGTTCTTTAATATTATTATTCTGATACATTTGACATGGATAACATCTTTTCACAAATTCTTCAATATGATTATCAATGTGTGGCCAGTAGTAAAGTTGCCTAGCAAGTTGTTTCATTTTAGTAATTCCTATGTGACCTTCATGTAAGCTAGAAATAAAAGATAACCTTAAAGTTTTTGGTACAACAAGTCTTTCTCTAAAAAATACTAAATTATTGTCAACAGATAGCTCTCCTCTTAACTTATAAAAATTTTGTAAATAATCTGGGATATTTTTGTTATCAGGCCACCCATTATTAATACATTCTATTAATTTCAACAATTCACTATCATTTATGCTTGCCTTAATTAGTTGTCTTTTCTGTTCATCAGTACATTCCAAGTTTTGTGATAAACCAATGCAATGAATAACTTCGTACATATATGACTCATCAGTATTTTCACACTTTTGATATGATCTTGACAAAAGGTCAGCTATATACATAAATTTACCTTGCAAGTACTTGAATTCGATATTATATTTTAACAATTTAAGTTTTAACCTCTGTAATCTAGGAGATGAAACCTCATGTAAATGTTTCTTCAATAAACTTTCTAATGGTTTATGATCATTTACAACAGTTACCTTGCGACCATAAATATAATAATGAAATTTCTTTGTGGCCCATACTATGCTCAATAATTCTTTTTCTATTTGGGAAAAATTACGTTCTGCAGAGGTCAAACTTCTTGATGCAAAACAAACCGGTTTATTATTTTGTAACAAGCAACACCCTAGACCATCCTTCGATGCATCACACTGTATTACTATTGGTAGTTTATCGTCAAAATTCTGCAATATAGGGGCTTCTGAAATCTTTTTCTTAATATTTGCAAAAACATTTTCATGTACATCTGTCCACAACCAATTCACATCTTTTTTTAATAATTGTTGGAGACATGATGCAATATTAGCCATGTTAGGTATAAATTTTCTTAGATAATTGACCATACCAAGAAAAATTTGCAATTCTTTTTTATTATTAGGACTTTTCATATTAGTAATGGCATTCACCCGTTCTGGGTCAATTTTTATGCCCTTCTCAGAAAAAATATGGCCAAAATATTTAACCTCTTTAAGTTTATACTGAAATTTGTTTCGATTAAAACGAACATTGTGCTCCTTTGCTCTCTGAAAAACTTTCTCTAGTACTGCATCATGTTCCTGCTCGGTCTCTCCACAAATTAATAGGTCATCGCAGTAGACAATAACACCTGGTATGTCACCAAAGGCAGATTCACTATATTTTTGGAAAATTTCTGGAGCTATAGACAAACCAAAAGGGAGTCTTAAAAATTTATGACAACCATACGGGCTGTTAAACGTACAGAGGTCATTACTATCCTCAGATAACCTAATATTATAAAATCCATCAGAAAGATCGAGCACCGAGAAATACTTTTTATTACTTAACTTAGACACAATTTCCTCCAATGTAGGAATTAAATGATATTCTCTTAAAAGCACCTTATTTAATTCTTTGGGATCTAAACATATTCTTAAAGAACCATCTTTTTTCTCAATAATGACTAAATTACTTACAAAACTCTTAGGATGTTCAACCTTCGCGATGACTTTGTGTTTTACCAGAGCGTCCAACTTGTCCGCTAGTCTTTGCATAAGTGCATTTGGCACACGACGAGGTGGTCTCACCACTGGCTCAACACCTGGCTGAATGCGCAGCTGCAGGGGGCTCTTAAATTCACCAACACCCTGAAAGAGTTTTATGTTTCTATTAATAATTATTTCTTTACTATTGTGACAATTAACAGTGTTGATATTACTACTCTTTAATAATCCTAGTTGACACAAAGACCCTAGACCCAGAATAGGTTTGACATTTTTCATAATAACAACAAAATCTGTTAAAAAATATTCATCATCTTTCAAATACACTCTTAGTGTAATTTTTCCCAGTGGCCAAATTTTACCCCCTCCGAAAACCTCAATTACAGTTTTTGTCTCAGTCAATTTAATATTAGTCTCATCATCGACAATTTTCTTAACATCCCCTAAGCTAATTACATTTATCTGGGCCCCTGTGTCACACTTGAAATTCACCTTTTTATTATGGACACGAATTGTTTCATTCCACTCATTCGTACTTAAGTTTATGGTAGAGACTAGTCATAACTCATGTACACTGTTGTCAGATTCTTCATAATTATTAATGTTATTAACCCTATTTGAGCCGTATGATGATGTACAGCCAATAGCAAAATGATTATTCTTTTTACATTTATTGCATATTTTACCAAAGGCCGGGCACTGCCTCGGACCATGTTCTGTGTTACACTTTTTGCAAAGATAGTGACTCTTACTGAAGTTAGTATGACTACTACTGTTCTTACTCTTATTGAAATAATTATACTTAACTTTCCCATTTTCTGAGGTGACCCGTTGCTGCGATGACCCCACTGCTTGCACTGTTTGAGCTTCTGTGTTATTCAGCATCTTGACATGTTCCCGAGACAGCTCTGCAGATCGACAAATATCCACAGCCCTTGACAAAGTTAACTCCTTAACCTCCAGGAGTTTTTGTTGCATTCTTTGGTCACGTATACCAATGACAATTCGGTCACGCAGCATCCTGTCTTTCTGCCCTTCAAAATTGCAATTTTCTGCTAGTTTTCTTATTTCAGTATAAAAGGCATCGAACGATTCACCGTCTTCTTGATTTCTTTTGTTGAAGTTATAACTATTTATTACTTCGTTTTGCTTTGGCTTGAAGTACTCATCGAAAAGTTGTAAAATTTCTTCTAGTTTCACCTTTTCCTCGGTTTTGAGAACATTAAAATATAATTCCTGTGCCTGTTGGCCGACACAGTTCAACAATATAGCTGCTTTCCTAGCTTCAGATAGTTTCTCAAAGCCAGCTGCCAACAAGAAGATTCGAAAACTCTGTTTGAAGCGCTGCCATTGTGGCCAACAATTTTCTATGCTTTCGAGATTAAGGCTTTGCGGCATTTTATATTCCACCGCACACATATTGTTAACATTCATTTCTTCAGCCATGCCTTATTTTTCGAGTAAAACAAAGTGATACCTTATTAAACTCCAACCTGTACAGCACGCGGTCACGCCAGAAACCACAAGTTGTGCCCAAATTGAATCCGTCACGATCTTCTGCTATGGTTCTTCTCCGGCTGCGCCATGTATTGTCGTGATGTCGAATAATAAACTATATTAGTTTAAAAGGTTTATTTTTAAGAAATACACAAAGGAACATTTAATACTTAGAGTTAGAGGTTATTGTATGAGGACGGGGTGTGTCTGTCTGCCTAGCCAAGTTAGTGAATGACGTTTATGTCAAAATGACATTTACAAACTTTTTTTTAAAAAGTTACGTTCCAATACAGGAAAATGATCTTTTTCAGATTGACCTGGGTCTTGGATGTTTATCTATATATGTATTTGTTATAAAATATAGTATCGTTGAGTTAGTATCCCATAATACAAGTCTTACTAAGAACTTACTTTGGGGCTAGCTCAATCTGTGTGATTTGTCCGTATATATTTATTTATTTATTTAATTAAATATTATTATATACATTACATAATATAATCAAAATCATAATTAATGAAATGTACAAATTATTATATTCAATATATATAAAAAAAAGAATTAGTATGTAAGTAAAAAAAATATGTTTATATATACACTAGGTTAAGCTTTCAATAATATTGTTAATTATTTAAATAAAATGCATGAGGGAGAATGAAATATTGTAATTGTTAAACTGGAATAAAGAGGCTTTTTTATTTTTATTTTATTTTTATTTACTATGGGCCACATAAGAAAGCTCAAGGTCGCTCACTCAAAGAGCTATGGAGAGGGCTATATGCGAGATCGAATCAGAAACGAGGAGATCCGTAGAAGAACCAAGGTCACCGACATAGCCCAGCGGATTAGCCCTTTGAAGTGGCAGTGGGCGGGACACATAGCGCGAAGAACCGATGGCAGATAGGGCAGAAAGGTTCTTGAATGGCGACCACGTACCGGCAAGTGCAGCGTTGGACACCCACCGACCACGTGGTCAGACGACATGATAAAGGTCGCAGGAAGGCGCTGCATGCAGGCCGCTTCCAACCAGTCATATTGGAAATCCTTAGGGGAGGCCTATGTTCAGCAGTTGACTTCTTGTGGCTGAGATGATGATGATGATGAATAAATATACGTAAACATATAAAGCCCTTCAGGCGAGTAGGCGACCAAAACTGTTGAAGAGAGTTTCTTTCGGCGTTTCTTCTCTGCAGTGGTTCCGAAACGCTTGTAGTCTGCAGCTTTTGAACAATTAATAAATACATATTATCTCATAGGATAATTTTGAATATGATATGAAGTGAAAAAGTGCCTGCAAAGGCCTTTTTCTGAATGAACGTTTTGGTTTTGGTTTTAACTCTGTGCATATTCATGGTTGACCGTGAGTTATACTGTAGTCTTCATCAGCTTCCAAACATGTGCACTAAATTTCATTAATGTATGTATGTTTGTTTGCGAATATCCCAGAAACTATACGTCGGATTGGTAAAATCTTTTTTTTTTAGTGAACTAGGTAAAATCCAACTAAAGGAACAGTACAAGTTTCATCACTATCGGTTCAGTAGATTTTCAGATAGAGACTAACCCCCTTATTCACAAAAAATAACAATCGGTTATTTATTAAACCTATTTTAGTTAAAATATGTTTTGTCTCGTTCTTTCAATGCCAAACATTAGAGCGTGGTTTAAAGACAAAACATATTTTAACTAAAATAGGTTTAATTATAAGCATTTGTTATTTTTTATGAATAAGGTGGTAAGTGTGTATCAGTCACTAGAAGAAACTAGAGTCGGTTTTTTTTTTTAAATACTACTTGTTATTCTTGCCTTCCAAGCTTTTTTTGGGGACTTTTAAGAATCTGGTTCGAATATCGTGAGGCGACCGGTTGTCTACAGCTAAGAACTATTTAAATTTCAAACTAGTCTTCAGGCTACCTATCTTACTAGTTTTGAGGAATTTTTAGATTAAAAGTTGTTATCTATCGGTGCTATTTTGAGTATTTGAGAATAGGGTTGCCAACTTCTGCGCGGTCGGCTGAACGCTTTTATATTGATGATTTGATGAAGCTTTTATTTTATGATTGATGTATTTTTTTTTTGGATTACAAGTATTAGTCCCGGAAAAGTTGTTCATATTGACGGACTGAGTCACCCCTGAGGTATTGAACTGATTCAGGCGGTTTGGCTCGTAATGCTTCGTAAGGTGATGGCTGAAAATCAGTGCTGCACTGGTAGACGTCGCTTGGAAAAAAAGGCGCTGTGCAGTTTGTTGCCGCTTCTTCTGCACTCCGCTTTCTAAATTTATTACCTTATGGCTACATAAGTAAATTATTGACGTCAAAAAAAATATTGTTGTAAAAATTGTAAACACAATAGTGACAATGAATAAGTGTTCAAAGAAACCTATATTAAATAAAACGATTGATTGATTGATTTAGTCATGTCTCTCAGCAAGGTGCCTAACAGTATAACGTCGAAAACCGTTGCATTAGTTCATCATCATCATCATCAGGTCTTTCTAGTCTCCACTGCAGGAGCATGACCCTCTCTGTACTACCAGAGCCATATACTAGCCTGAGTAGTCAGAGGATTTGGCCTACACTCTCCACGCTTGCCAGACGGGTTGGAGAGGTCTCTTTGATGTTAATAAGCTTTGTTTAGCTTGTGGTCCCTTAATCGCCTTTTACGACATCCATGGGAAGACTTGGAGTGGTTCTATTCTACTCTGCCGGGAGCCACACGGCCAAGTTATGGTGGAGTAAAAATATACTTACTGTCAGGGGTGACATCCCCAACTGCCTGTCCGACGGTGGCTGATATGACATCGAGTACGCGAGCCCGGCCTCCCGAGCTGCTACAAACTCATCCCCAATCCATCCGCGCAAAAAGCATTCCCAATACCTTTATCCCGTTCCCGCAGACCAACAAAGTTCTACCCTTCCCTTGTTTAAAAACGCTTGAAAGCGTTTTCAATAGGCAGCTGCATCGAAATCGATATGAGCCAAAAAGTTTTTTTTAATTATTTATTAATTATAGAATAAGGCATTTGTCTCCCATCTCACCTGATGGTAAGTGACGAGGATGTTACATGCCTATCCAAGAGATACCCATTTATTCTACTTTTGAATGTCCCGGGATTGACCTTGTCGCGGAATATAGACGCAGGCAGTTCATTCCACTCCTTAGCAACTCGAATCAAAAAGGAACGACTCTTTGGAATTTCTACGACAAAAGGGTGAAATTTCTCTCCACGTCTCGTAGGATGGAGGAATGGTGAGGGTTCTATTAGCCCAAAGAGCGCCTTCGCACACTCGCCAAAGTGAATCATATAAAAAACCGATAGGCAAGCTACTTTACGGCGAGGCTCCAGGGATTGCAGATTTGTGACCACATCATTATTTAGCCAACCTGTCTGCAAAGCGTGGTGAGTACGGCAAAACCCCGGCTATGTTGAAAATCATTGCAAGAGGCCCATGTCCAGCTGTGTACTTCTTGCAGCTGAGTAGACAGGCAATTTAAAAAATAATCTAAGTTTTCATACTAATTCCCTGGCTGGGGTACCATTTTTGGACATGTGACCACCATGTCATGAATAATAGTTTAAAAACAAAATAACACGTTTTGTAATCACGTTTCTTAGCTAGTCATGTATTGTCATCAGAACTCAGAGCGTGTGCATTGAACTGCCTCCGTGGTCCAGTGGTTAAGGCGTTTGCCTTCTTGACCCGGGGGTCGTGGGTTCGATTCCCGCGGGAAGCATACTTTGTTAAGTTGTTTCCAGTTTGGTTAGAACATTGCAGGCATGAATCACCTGATTGTCTGATAAGAAAGATGATTCCGTGCTTCGGAAGGCACGTAAAGCCGGTGGTCCCGGGTGCCATCTGGTAGTCGTTAAAGGAACCACGTCTGAGGCCGAGAGGCGGTTCCGAAGAACTCTGACACCAGGGTGTGCATGGTCGACTGACCGTGTCATCTACACAAAATGATGATGATGAGAGCGTGTGCAAAATTTCATCCTAATCGAAGACCGGGAAGTGGGACAAATTAAGATTACAAGATTTTCTTACATACATAGTTACAAGTGAAGCTAATAAAAGCGTGTTAAAAACCGCACGTTTTCTAACGGCCAAATTTCAAAAATCGTACCCCTGTTCGAGCCTTTCTGGCTGTCGCGTTTAGTATTTTAATTACATTCCAAATTTTTTTGGTGACTTTTAAGAATTTAGTACGAGGATAGAGAACTCCTGGCGACCGGTTGTCTGCTAAAAATATTTAAATTTCTTACTAGTTTTTAGCGTACCTATCGCATTTTTAGGGTTCCGTAGCCGAATGGCAAATGGCGGAACCCTTTCTTTCTTTCTTCTTTTTAATTATGGCTTCCACCGAGATTTCAGTGATTCTGCCAATGTCCAGTATAATGAGATACCAAGTATCGGTGTTGTACGGTATGTGGCATCAAAGATGGCGTATGTTCTTTGGCAGCCTCGTGGGAGATTTTGGCGACAAATCTATACGAGTCCATTTAAGTCTACTTTAACTATTTCACAAATTGTTCTCGAGCACGAGCATTTATTACTTATTATTACACCAATATCATATTATAAAGTCCACTTAAATCAATTGGCAAAATTGTATGAGGCAAACGACAACTGAACCCCTTGACTTCCCACCAAAAAACCTGGCGGAACCCTTATTGAATGGTCATGTCCGTATGTCACAGCCATTTTATTCCGAAACTGTTGAGACTACACAGTTGAAACTTAGTCGGTAGATGTATTCTGTGAAACGCTTTACGATTTTTAAAAAATAAAGAATAAGGGTATCACTAGGGATACATGGAAATTAATCTTAAGAATTCTTTTTTTCAAACCTATACGTTCGAGGTGTCTAAATATTAATAAGTCTTCTAAAATGACATGAGGTTCCCAAAACAATTTTTTCTCTAAGTCAAAAGTTTGAAAGATAGGCGCTTTTAAAATGGTGAAATGTGTGTCCCAAGAACTTTTAAGATTATGAAGAAAATCAAAAAATATATACTTATGCTGTAGATTTCCATAAACACTTTCAACAAAAACTGGTTAGAACTACATATAGTCAGCAGTTTTTGAGATATGGCACATTTTCATCAACCGCAAATATAACTTGGTCTTTCATACAAACACTATGAAACACAAAGTTATCTTTGCTGGCGAAAAATTACAGAGGTATTTTGGCTAAACTAAGCTTGCTTCTACGGAACCCTTCATGGGCGAGCCCGACTCGCACTTAGGTCAACTTTTTAAAAGTTGTATCTATGGTTGACAATATTCATCTTAAAGGTTTTTTTTAAATTAAGTAGGTAGTTAATAATACGCCGTGTGGTTCCCGGCAGAGTAGAATAGGACCGCTCCAAGTTCTTCCATGGATGTCGTAGAAGGTGACTTAGGATTAGGAAACACAAGCTTTACAAAGTTAGACCTCTCCAAACTGTCTGGAAAGTGTAGGCCAAATCCTCTGACTGCTCTGGCTCATAAACGGCTCTGGTAGTATAGAAGGGTCATGCTCCTGCAGTGGAGAGTGGAGGCTAACAAAGACCTGCAGGCCTATTCGCTAACTTTTGACAGCTACGGTGTACATCATTTTCATGGTAACTTAAATATTCATTACGGCTTCGGTATGAAAGACTATTTTTATTTAAGATATGAAAACCGTAATGGATGCTAAAGTGACAATCAAATCGTTGTACACCGAGTTAGCAAATCGGCCTGCTGATGATGATAATGAAAAGCTCAAAAAACAATACCTACACTCCTTTTTGGCAGACGTGTAAAACGTTATGGTATTTTAATTATATACTTAAATCCAAGTTTTTTTTGGTGACTTGGATGGCGACCGGTTGTCTGTTAAAAATATTTAAAATTCTAACTAGTTTTTTAGGGTACTTTTTAAAAAAGTTGTATCTATGGTTGACAATCTTTTAAAATTACGTTTTTTTTATTGTTAGTTAATAATACATCTCTCCCATGTTCTACTTTACATTATCACGTTACAGTCATTTTAATACCTAGTAATTTTTTTAAGACACTTCCACGCTGGTCTGGGAGAAAAGAAAAAACCTAGAATGCACCAGCTTCTTCTGTCGATGGAGGAAACGGACGCGAGGAATCACTTCAATCGGCGATGCGGCGGTAGCAACAAGCAACCCATAACTACTTTGATTCCGTTCTCCACCCACAAGCCCACCAATTTCTATAAAACGTCTCTGTCTACCCCGCAAGAAAAACGAAAGGGAAGAAGACGAGTATGCATGTAATTTTTCCTGATGGTCCCTAGTCACAACAAGGAGCAAGGTTCTCTTTCTTTCGCTCGCTTTTTCTGAGGGTGTCCCCGGTTGCGTTCTCAGCTGGAATGCTTTTGAACCCGGGGTCCGCTCTCCGGCTTTTTTCCTCCACTTTGCACTTAAACGAAGACTAATGAATGCCGTCAAAATGATCAACTTTTCCAATGGCAATGAAGCTGGTAATTCGAAAAAAATTACATCCCCATAAAAAAGTATTCAGCCAAAGGCCATTTGTAAGAATTTTCATGTGTAATTTATTTTCGATTTGCTGCATCGGCTACGCGCGCCCGGCCTCCTGCAGGCCGATTTGCTAACTCGGTGTACAACGATTTGATTGTCACTTTAGCATCCACTACGGTTTTCATATCTTAAATAAAAATAGTCATTCATACCGAAGCCGTAATTAATATTGAAGTTACCATGAAAATGATGTACACCCTAGCTGCCAAAAGTTAGCAAATAGGCTTGCTGAGCTGCTTCTTTCTCATCGAGCAAGTAGCATCCTTTATCATGTTCCTGCAGTCCAACAAATTTTAACCCTTTCCTGGTTTAAAAACGCTTTCAATGGGCAGCAGCATCGAAAATAATATAAGCCAAAGAAACTGCACTCACCAACCCGTTCGCCAAGCGTGGTGAGTATGGCAAACCTCCTATTGATGAAAATTGAAGGAGGCCCGCAGTCCAACAGTGGACTTTTTGCCGCTGTAATGATGAAAGAAATTACCTACATACATAACCTCAAATACGCCGCGTGGTTCCCGGCAACAGACCACACAACCTATGTCGTATTTTCTCGGCAAAGTAGCATAGGATCACTCCTAGTCTTCCCGTGGATGTCGTAGAAGGCGACTTAGGAAACACAAGCTAAACAAAGCTTTTATAAACATCAAAGAGACCTGTCCACAGTGTCTAACCAGCGTGGAGAGAGTAGGCAAAATTTTTTCTCTAGCTAATATCCTGCAGTGGAAGTTAAAAAAAACCTGTTGATGATAATTCAAAAAACGATACACTCTTATTTGTCAGTCGTGTAAAACGTTATGGTATTTTAATTATATCAATCCAAGTTTTTTGGGGAGTTGGCTGGCGACCGGTTGTCTGCTAAAAATATTTAAAATTCTACTAGTTTTTTAGGGCACTTTTAAAAGTTGTATGTATGGTTGACTATGTTTATCTTCGACTTTTAAAATGTCGTAATTTTTTGAATTAGTTAATAATGTAATACCTTCAGATCCTTCTTCCCGCGCAGATCGTAAAAGCCGAGGGAACGGGCGTGAGGAATTATGTCAATAGGCGATGCGGCTAGCGACCCATCACAACTTTGATTCCGTTCGTTCCTTCGTTCCGACTATAAAACCTAAAGGCCATATATGGCTCTGTGTACCCCCCAAGAAGAACGAAAGAAACGTGTATGTATGTAATTTTTCCTGATGATCCCTAGTCCCTCTTTTACTTGCTTTTTTCTGCTGCATCCTCAGCTGGAATGCTATAGAGCCCGTGGTCCCGAACTGCTACTTTCTCCTCCCCTATCCATACGAGCAAGAAACCTCCCAAATTCCTTTATCCTGTTCTTCCAGTCCAACAAATTCGAGTAATTCCACAACTCGTCCCACATACTTACGGCCTGTTTGAGACGAATTGCAGAAAATTAAATTTATTTAAAATTTCATTCTGCAACTCGTCCCATGTTTTAAATGGTACAATCTATAGAAAAAGTGTGAGTGTAAAAACAATAAACATTGAATTCATCATAAGAAAATGTAATCATCACCGCAAAAACTTAAAGAAATATATTTATTTTTTATCTCATTGACTGTACCAAGCGTTGATAAGGTTTAAAATTCGATACCAAGAAATAATGGGAAAAATTACAGAATAAAAACATTGTGAATTTAGATTTTCTGCAATTCGTCCCAAATGGGCCGTAGGCATGTGGGACGAGTTGTGGAATTACTCACAAATTTCTCCCCTCGCTTTCAATGGGCAGCAGCATCAAAATCAAAATAAGCCAAACTACGCTCACCAACCCGTTTGCCAAGCGTAGTGAATATGGCAAAACCCCGGCTATGATGGACTTTTTGCTGCTGTAATGAAATTACATACATGCATAAGCACAAATGCGTGGTTCCCGGCTGAGAAGAATAGGACCACTCCAAATCTTTCCGTGGATGTCGTAAAAGGTAACTTAGGAAACTCAAGCGAAACAAAGCTTATAAACATCAAAGAGACCTCTCCAACCCGTATGGCCAGCGTGGAGAGTGTAGGCCAAATCCTCTGACTGCTCTGGCAGTACAGAGAGGGTCGTGCTCCTACAGTGGAGACTAATAAAGACCTGATGATGATAAGGTCAAGATCGCCCTGTGGTTCCCGGTAACAGACAATACAACCTCTGTCTGTGGCCCGGCAGAGTAGAATAGGAACACTCCAAGTTTTCCCGTGGCTGTCGTAGAAGGTGACTTATGGAACATAGAGTAGGCCAACAAGATGTTCTGACTGTTGCGCTAATACAATGGCTATGGTACATAGTACAGAAAGGGTCGTGCTCCTGCAGTGGAGACTAAAAAGGCCCTGATGATGATGATGATAAGCTCAAAAAACAATACACTCCTTTTCTGCAGTCGTGTAAAGCGTTATGGTATTTTAATTATATCACTCCAAGCTTTTTTTGGTGACTTTTGAGAATCTAGTGGCGACCGGTTGTCTGCTAAAAAATATTTAAATTACTAACTAGTTTTAGGGTACCTGTCGCATTGTTTAAAGTTCAATTTATGGATGCTTTAAAGCTATCGTTACAAGGATAAAGGATTATAAAAAAAAACCCGAGTTGTGTTGCCAGTTTTCGTCCGTCATTTTTTTTTTTTTGCTGACATTTCACACCTTATACTTATGACGTAATCGTATCGTAAGTGGATTATTAAAAAATAATCAGACTGCCATTTCGCCTAACTAGTTTAATCTAACTAGTTTTAGGGCACCTGTCGTATTTTTTAAAGTTCAATTAATGGATGCTTAAAAGCTATCGTTACAAGGATAGAGGACTGCAACCCGAGTTGCTTTTTTTATGTCATAGAACGGCAAACGAGCAAGCGGGTCACCTGAAGGTAAGTGATCACCGCTGCCCATGGGCACAACTGGGGGTGTCACAGTTTTTTTTTTTTTTTAATGGACTACGTAGCTAGCTCCAAGTGAGCTTTCGCTACTTCACCGGACTTTTTGAGGTGAGGGCAGAGTGCCCTCAGCCTGTAAGGCAATCATCACCAAAGGGTTCCCAGGAGGGACGAACCTCGGCTTTGGGCGTTGCCTGGGTGCGCAAGGCTTGGAGAGACAGCAAACTCTCATATACCTGATGGGCCGCGATTTGCATGCATGACCTGAAGGGCCGAACTGAGAAACGGGGTGTCACAGGAGCGTTGCCGGCCTTTTATTTTTCCCTCTCCAGAGGGGAGAGGGAGATGGGCCTCCGGCTCTCTCACTCACCGAACGAAGCATAGTAGCGGTAAAGCTACTACTCAAACGTCGATTTTCTGTGAGAGTGTGGTACTTCCCCGGACGAGCCGGCCCATTCATGCTACCAGCAAAAAGGATTTCCGCCGGTATATTGATTTTGTGCTGACATTTTAGCCTTTTAGGCTACAGGAAGCAACAATGGAACGTACACACTTACATACATACCTACGATACATAAATATATTATTATATACTCGTATTTACTAGACTAGCAGCCCTCTCCGGCTGCGCCCGAGCACGTATTTATAACTATAAACCTTCCTCATGAATCACTATATCTATAACTGAAAACCACATGAAAATCCGTGCAGCAGTTTTAGAGTTTATCACGAACCGACAGACAGACAAACGCGGCGGAGGACTTTGTTTTATAATATTTATTATTAAATATTATTATTATTTTTTCATTCGAAAAGGTTACATTTATTTATTGCAAATAATAAAATTAAACAAACTAACTTATATGAACTAAAAACTAACAACTAAACCTACCTAAGAAATAAAATGACTTATAAATAAAACCTAGCTATAAATAAAAAATGTCCCGCAGGGGGTGATCTGTGCCCGCAGGGTATTACCCTGCGGTAATGTGCCCAGAAGACTGGCAGCATTGCCACGTTGAATGGCAATGCTTATTCTTTGGGCAAGATAGTGACCAGCCCTCTGGTCATTCTATTATTATTATATGGTAGGTACAGAAAAACATAAACATTTTTTTACACTGTAGTTTTTTTTACCCGACTGATACCCAGGAGGGTAATGTTTTTTGCGCGTATATATATATATATATATATAAAAATAAATAACCTATAGTCATCACACAACAAAGTCCTTCGCCGCATCTGTATGTTTGTTCGCGATAAACTCGGAAACTACTGCACGGATTTTCATGTGGTTTTCATAAATAGATAGTGTGATTCATGAGGAAGGTTTATATGTATAATACATGCCCGGGCGCAGCCGGAGAGGGCTGCTAGTGTATGATAGACTCATCTCAACTCATGTTAATTTTTAACCGACTTCAAAAAAAGGAGGAGGTTCTCTATTCGTCGGAATTTTTTTTTATGTATATTTCCCGATTATTCGAACACGCGTAGACCGATTTAAGAAATTTTTTTTGTTCGATAGGTTATTCTTTACAGATGGCCCCATTTAATTTTTATTGAAATGTGTCGAGCGCTTATTGAAAAAATACACAAAAACCAAAAAAAGTTTACACGGATGCCGTTTGGTTTACACTTATTTTCATTTTATTTTTATGCTTATTCAAACAAATTGATAGGGTTGAAGTCGGTTTTTGTTTTTTATTAAAAATATTTTACTTTATACAGCACGAATTCGCCCATAATAAAATTTGCCACAAAAACTTAATTTAAATAAGTAAACCTAAATCTAGCAGCTTAGGTACATAATTTTTTCTTCAAACTGAGCAATAATTCAAAATTGTATAAGTACTTTATGAATGTGTGGTGCACTTACCCCACCACCGGGGCAACAAAGGCGGTATGGGCGAAGAATATTTACACTACGCGGTATGGGACCATTCACCATTTATAAACCTTCACCATAAATCACTCCTCATAAAAATATTTACCATTAAACCACTCACCATAAAAATTCTTGAAGACAAGAAACATCGTATTTTAAAATG
This sequence comes from Rhodophaea formosa, assembly GCA_963082605.1. NCBI lineage: Eukaryota > Metazoa > Arthropoda > Insecta > Lepidoptera > Pyralidae > Rhodophaea > Rhodophaea formosa. The sequence continues at coordinate 5,213,457 of OY720229.1, read as the reverse complement.
TTAAGTGTCCCAACGATACAAAGAATAAAAATCATTAAGATAAAAACTGAAATCAGCGAAAAAAATAATAATACAGTTACCCCGCATGCCCTTATTTTTAGAAACATTAGTGTGCAATTCCGACTCACGCTTTTACAAGCGTGGACTTAAAATATTAATTAAGTATGTACTTATATAAAAACTATAGTGAATACTAACATATTATAAAACAAAGTCCTCCGCCGCATTCGTCTGTCTGTATGTTCGCGATAATCTCAAAAACTACTGCACGGATTTTCATGTGGTTTTCATTAATAGATAGCGTGATTCATGACGTAGGTTTATAGGTATAATACATGCCCGGGCGCAGCCGGGGAGGGCTGCTAGTTTAAGATAAAAACTGAACTCAGCAAAAAATATAATTCACCTACCCCCCTGACCTTATTTTTAGAACCATTGGTAGCAGATCCGACTCACGCTTGGCAATATTTACAGGGTATCACCTTTACAAGCGTGGACTTAAAATATTAATTAAGCATGTACTTAAAAACTATAGTGAATAAATTTAACGCCGCGTAAATTCCAGTTTCTCCGAAACCTGATATATTGCTTTCTTAAGGCACTTAAGTAAGTTCAAATTAAAAGGTTTATTTTAAATAAATTGTCATTTAAAATATTCTATCTGTCGCTGAGATAAAATCGCCACTAAATAATTGATAGTTGTACTTAATTAATATAATCTAATCTTAAGTAAGTATGTTTTTATTACAAGCTTTTTAATATTTAATTTGGTATGTATGTCATGTCGGATTTGCTGTGTATCTTGTATGTTTTTGCTATTCAATTTTAAAGCACTTATCCTTAACAGATTGACCTCAAATTTTATGTACCTACTTATCCGGATATCTAAGAGGTCCAATTCATCATCATCATTTCGTGTAGGTGACACAGTCAGTCGACCATGCACACCCTGGTGTCAGAGTTCTTCGGAACCGTCTCTCGGCCTCTGACGTGGTTCCTTTAACGACTTCCAGATGGCACCCGGGACCACCGGCTTTACGTGCCTTCCGAAGCACGGAATCATCTTTCTTATCACACAATCAGGTGATTCATGCCTGCAATGTCCTAACCAAACTGGAAACAACTTCACAAAGAATGCTTCCCGCGGGAATCGAACCCACGACCCCCGGGTCAACAAGGCAAACGCCTTAACCACTAGACCACGGAGGCAGTTCAGGAAAGGGGTTACTCGCATAAAAGACTAAGACTCAGGTTCAAATCTAAGTTGTGGGAGAGCCACGATACCGGTGAAATTAAATTTTGCTAATAGCATTATTGGGCTGACTTGTCCGGGGAAGTACCACACTCTCACAGAAAGCCGACGTTTGAGTAGTCGCTTTACCGCTGCTAAACTTTGTTCGGTGAGAGAGAGCCGGAGGAAAAAATACACAAAAACCAGTGGGGATGGACCCCACATTTTTTGGCTTTTGTGTATTTTTTCAAAAAGCGCTTGACACATGTCGATAAAAATTTTATCGTGCCATCTGAACCTATCGAACAAAAAAAGAATTTCTTAAATCGGTCCAGGCGTCTTCGACAAATCGGGGAACATACATAAAAAAAACCGGCCAAGTGTGAGTCAAACTCGCGCAATGAGGGTTCCGTACAATATGCTTCGTGAACACACACACAATGTGCAAAAATGTTTTATTCAATTGACTAGCGCTATCTAGTGGTGTTTTTGTGAACTATTTCCCTAGATGAACCTATTATAGTGAGTATACCACTTTTTTTTTTTCAAGTGATAGAATTCTTATTATTTTTCCTGTAAACTTCAAGGAATGAACTATATTTTGTAATTTTTTCAAAATTTTCATCCCAGTTGTTTCGGAGATTGGGGTTGGGGGGGGGGAATGGTCAATTTTTGCCTTCTTTCGTGAATAAACTCAAATGTATTGATTTTACCTGAACAAAAAAAAAAAATTTTTAGATCCTCATAATGAGCCCTTTCATTTGATATATGACACAGAAAGGTTTGCAAAAATTTTGTAATTGGGCCCCTGAAAATGACCCTTATTTAAAAAAAAAGCTTTATTTACTTTGCACATTCGTGTTTGGGTCATAGGATTACACCATCTTACCAAATTTCACCTAATTTGGTTTAGTAGATTCGGAGAAAATCGGCTGTGACAGACGGACGGACGGACAGACAGACGCACGCACGAGTGATCCTATAAGGGTTCCGTTTTTCGATTTTTGTACGGAACCCTAAAAAGTCGGTTAAAAAGCACCTAAAACATATCATACACAATATTCTATTTGTCACATAAAGTTCACTCTTCCACGCTGGTCTACCCCGCAAAGGAATGTAGGTATAAAGTTATATAACCCCCCTCCTAAAACTTTTTTTTTTGGTTTTACAACTACCGTCTAGACTATCTGAAATAGAATTTTGGAATATATTCAAAACTCATAAATTTCCTGTCATCAAACAACTCATTTAGGTTTTTGATCATTTTGACCTTTCCAAAGTGATTTAAAAATTTGCATTTACAATAACAACTTTACATTAAAATTTAATAAATTGGGTACCTTTTATGCGATATTTTAGTTATTGGTCGTTTCGAATATGTGTTTCCTTGTTTTTAAGAACTGTTACTTCAATAATTATATTAAAACTTACGCGAGATAAATTCATTTTGAAAACACGGCTTTACTCACGTTTTGTTACGTCGGATCCGCCGACTAGTTCGACAACGAAGACCAGTGTCAGGGTCGAAGTCAGGGCGAGTGAAACGGGTGGCGACACGACGCGACGGTTTCGCTTCCCTCAATAAAAAAAAAACAAAAGTGTTAGTCGGACTTGCCCATGAACCTCAGAATAATAACTTGAGTTATTATTCTGAGCCATGAACACATTTACAACATTAAAAGTGCATATCTTTCAGACTATTGACTTTTTTACGTTTCTTTAGAAACCTCAATGACATTTTGATGCATGGTGGTGATTTGCGCAAGATGGCTGGCAGAAGCTGGATGCGAGCAGCCGAAGATACATCTCGATGGCGTGCAATTGGGGAGGCCTATGTCCAGCAGTGGACGAGTATAGGCTGATAATGTATGACATTTTTAGAGACCTATCTATAGACACTCCGCACCGTTTAGGTCTTGAGTTATGGTTCTGTGGTTTAGGTGGTCTGTGACAACTTCGTGTGACGCCCTCTTCTGCGTATAACTATGTCGCGTTTTCACTGCCACAAAGTTTCAATGTCTTTCAAAATTCACAGATTTCCATTCATAATTGGATAAATATATCTCTTTTTGAACGTCATATTTTTCATTATTATTATTTGTATCTCACTGAGACTCACGGGTGTTACCCCGGTCTTTTGGAAGGCTTGCGTGGGGATATAGATCCAACACGTAGAGGCCCTTTGGAGAAGTTGATGTAATGTAGGTCATTATTATTATTTTTATTAAGTATTCAATCTAAAAACGACTAGTGTTTCTGAATGCCCGTTTGTTATAGTTAGTTATAGCAATCACGAAAACTTCTAATTCAAAAACACACATAAATTTTTGCAACCATCTTAAAATAAACTTCCCTTCCGTTCAATAATATAAAAGTATATATAAATAATAAATAGTAGTTCAATAGGCTTTTGACAATTTTGCTTGACCTTCTTAAAATAGACTTCCGTACAAAAATAGGTTTTTGAAAAATTTGCATATTTGCAAGTTAAATATATATTTTTGAATTTTTATGAGTAACTAGTTATTTTAGTCAAGAACTAAAACTAGTTTATTTCCGGATACGGAAGTAGGAAGGCTGGAATAAAAGAATTGCATAGGCGTAGAAATAACTTGTTACAATGGTGATTTATTTTGTGGCAAAATTTTTCCTCTTGCAATTTTTGTTTACGTATTTATTGGGGATTTAAAGTTAACAATAAAATAGAGAACTAAAATTTTAACATCTAAATTATTATATCATTGAAACTAACGTGAGATAAATACATTATATTCGTCGGCAATCCCGACAAAGTAGCACGTGAGTGACCCGTTTTTAAATATAACTAAATTATTATTTTTTTAATAAATTAACATTTTTGTAATTTGTGTCGTTTAGATTTGAAAGAAAGCTTTGCAAAACTATTTATTTTTTTAAACGACTTCTAAAAAAAAAGTAAGTTTATCTTCGATTGAATATAATAGATAGGAAAAGTTGCTCATATTGACAGGCTGAGGCTTCGACGAAGTGACGAGGGTCAATTTACATCCGGTATACAACGTGTTAATGAATAAGCGCAAAACCTCTTAGGTGGTGATTGTGCTTATGAATATGAACAATTTTCACTATGGGGCCGACTCTGCAACTCGACAAAAAATACAGCTATTCCATATATACTGGTCGAATAGGTATTGACAATTTGTATGAAACAGCAGATTTTTTTGTTGAGTTGCAGAGTCTGCCCCTTAGTAAAAATTGTTCATAATAAGCACAATCACCACCTCAGAGGTTTTGCGCTTATTCCTAACACGTTGTATACATACATCGTAATGGATGTTGAAGTGACCATCAAAACTACACACACTACACTGTAGTTGTAAAAAATTAACAAGGAGGTTTGCAGAGCTGGAGAGCTTTGAAAATGGTTCAAAGTGAAAACAATTAGGAACAGGATGATGATGATGATGGGCCCATTGGAAAATTAAGAAAATATAACAAAAAATAATTTACTGATTTGTGGTCGGGAAGTGAAAGGGGGTGAATTTTTAGACTGTAAACACTTCAAGATTTTCGGCAAAACTATAACTTCTACTAAAAACAGTTCAATGGCAAAGTTGTAGGAAATAACAATAACACATACTAAAATTAATTATAATATGGAAATTATAATTACGGCTATTTATGGTGTTACGTCAATAAAAGTTTCGCTTCCAATTTAAACAACAATCAGTCATCTTTAATAACATTAAAATATTCATAGTTTTGTAAAGTTCGTTGTTTTGCTTCCGTTTTTCAAAATCTCGTTTACAATGGCTTATTCTAAGCTAGAATATAATGCGTCAAAATAAAATTCCTATTTTGTAATGTATAGTTACTTCGTTATTTGTAAGGATTCCGTCACACGGGAATAGTTAGTGGTAGAGTACACTAGGAAAGTACTCTACCAATTCAGTTTACTAGACCCATTGTATTAAATTAGCAGGTAAATGGTTTACTTGAAGTTCGACAAAGAGAAATGTGTAGTAACTCTTGTAGAAGCTTGCTGACGTTACCAGCTACACCACTTTTCCTATTTTTCCGTTACTCGTCTTCTGTTCGCCGATATGAGCAGACACGTCGATAATTTATAAGATATAATTTAAACAAACAATCTATTGCAATACTGTGACAATGTGTAACCGACTAGGCTCATAATTACATGCTACGTACTGTTGTCAATCAAAATCAACTCAAAAATTAGTGACGAAATTAATTTTACGAGAAAATCACGTTTACTGGAATTACCGCGAAATTCACGTGTAGATAGGTAATAAGAAACGTCATATGTATCGCGACCGGCGTACTGTAGCGTAATTAATACTCTACCATTTACTCTAACCGTGAGAAGGAGGCTTAATATATTTTGAAGGTCAAAATGTACATCAAATTAAAATTTTGAGTTCATTCACGCATGGTAGTTTGAATAGTTGCATATATTAGGCGTATTTTGATTTTTTTGACTGGACATTGACCCGACCTTCGAGTCGGCACAGGAAGTAGATCGCAAACGGTTGATTTTTTAACAAGAGATTATTATGTGATATGTGTCATATCGTTGAGATTATTTTATAATCATCATCAGGTCTCCCCTTATTTAAGTGTCCATTTCAGGAGCACGACCCTCTCAATACTACCAGAGCCATATATCAGCCATATCAGCAACTACGGAACCCTATACTGGGCGTGGCCCGACACGCACTTGGCCGGTTTTATTCTGAGATAAAACATAGCCTATGTCGTTCTCCGTATACCAGACAAAGCGTATAGGTACAAAGTTTGACGATGGTCGGTTCACAATCCTAATCCAATCTTACGCTAATAAATCCTAATGTTACGCTTTCACGCTCTATCTTCTGAACCGATCATCATGAAATTTTGCCTACACATAGCTTACACGAAGAATTCATAGGCTATATATCATGCGGGCGAAGCCGCGAGTATAAGCTAGTTACAAATAAATAACCAAACTCCCTTCCGTATTTCTAATATTAGTTAAGATAATTTATTGATAAAATCAAATTAGTTTTAATTAGATTTTAAATAAGTTATTTTAGGCTTAGCCTTAGCGATATTTCCGGATACGGAAGCAGGAAACTTTGACAACTTAGCACATGCGTTGACGACTAAATTATAATAAAACTTAGTGGTATAAAATTTCGCAACAGACGTGACAGACAGACGTGATTGAAGGGGGCACCCTAGGCACAGTAGCGATGCCAATCATTTTACTCCTAATACTTTACAAATAGAAAGAAATTCAAGAATGTAAGTGTTTGGAATCATGTTTTAATATTATGAGAATCAGTCATTAAGAGAAAACGTGATACCGCCAAAAACTGCCGTTTTTGATTCTCATAATTCTCACTGATTCTGATAATATTAAACATGATTCCAAAAATACTTCAGGTTATTTACTAAGGCTTATATTGTTTATATTCTTGAATTTCTTTCTATTTGTAAAGTATTAGGAATAAAATTATTGGCGTCGCTACTGTGCCTAGTGTGCCCCCGTTAAGCCCATCAACATGCTAAACGTGGTCTTTGGGTTTTATGACCTTGCACTCTGTCTACCCCGCAAGGGATAAAGAAGTATTTATATGTATGTACCAGGGCGACTGCAAAGTTTTGAGATTAAATATTTTCTAAACAAATTATTTTTCAGTGTACCTAGTCCCCTGCTCAATATTTTTTTCACAGCGTTTATAAAAGCCTAGCTGTGACTCATCCAAAAATATGTAAATAAAAAGTATTCTCGTATCCTGTATCCTCTGACTGCTCTGGCTAATAGGGTTCTGGTAGTACAGAGAGGGTCGTACTCCTGCAGTAGAGACTAAAACAAGACGAAGCTCCAACCGAGCTTTCCATACTTTTCAGTGTTGGGCGTTGCCACAGAACAAATAATTTCAATATAGCTCACGCCCTCGAGCTGTTGAAATTCCTTGCTCTGTGGGCATGTCATATTTCCTGAAGGACTGTGATCTTAGTAGGTATAGGTACTTATTGAAGGGACATCCTTATTTTTTTGTTCAATATTATAATTATAATTATTTCGGTTAGTATCGGGGTCTATTCAATGCAAACAAACAAAAAATAAAAATTTTCCCCTTTATAATATTACTTAGACAGCAAAATACCTTTTTTGGCAAATGTGGAATAGGTAGGTAACAGATAAAACATTCTTAGGTGATAAAATATGAGACAGTTTAAAAGTCACTATTTCTTTTTTACTTTGCTACAGGTATATTTGCCATTTGATATTTTAGATTCTAGATCACTGACTCCAAAAAGGTATTCCACAAAAAAAAGGCCAAGTGCGAGTCGGACTCGCCCATGAATGGTTCCGTAGTAGCAAGCTGAAAGATCACTATAATTTTTCGTCAGCACGCTCATGCTGGCTACTTATCAGCCAGGGACGTCCACAGCGGGACATGACCTCTCTATAGATCGGCACAAATATCTCATTTAAATCAGTTTTCGTTGAAAGTGTGCATTGACATCTACAGCAAATATTTTTCAGATTTTTAACTTTCTTATTTCCAAAGTGGGCAAATGTATATGTACCCCCACACATTTGGCCAAATGTGTGGGGGTACACATTTGGCCACTTTGGAAGCGCTTTGATCTTTCAAACGTACAGGCTTGAAGATTTTTTATTTTTATTTTTATTTCTATGTTAAGCTTATTCCCATATTTTTTTTTTTTGTATAAAACAGAATACATATACCTACCAAGTTTCATCTGTGTATTCTTGAAATAATCGCGGAATAAAATGGCTGTGACATACGGATGAGAGATAACGAATCCATATGGGATCCGTTTTTTGTCATTTCGGCTAAGGAACTCTAAAACGTAAAAAAAAGATATGCGACAAGCATTTACGATTTTATTTTTAGTGACACGTGCTAAAACACATAACGCTAAAAAACGAAATCTAAAATTCAAAATCGATTCCATTTTATAATAAGTAGGTATATAAAATGTTATCAATATATGCAAAATAAAGTACCTACTAATTGTATTCATTGGGCATGTTTTCTTATCTGTTGCTGTTGAAAGAATTCCGATTTAACTGGTTGGCAAGGTACATACATACATACATATCACGTTAATAGGGCTTACGGAGTAGATAGAGCCGAGGACCATGAGACTTGAGGGCCATGTTTAGCTGATGGCAAAGACAATATTACGGACGAGCGGACGAGCTCCGTGGCGCAGCGGTCAACACGCCTGCCTGCGACACGGATGGTCCCGGGTTCGATCCCCGGTCAGGTCAAGATGGAAAACGATCTTTTTCAGATTGACCTGGGTCTTGGATGTTTATCTATATATGTATTTGTTATAAAATATAGTATCGTTGAGTTAGTATCCCATAACACAAGTCTTTCATTAGAACTTACTTTGGGGCTAGCTCAATCTGTGTGATTTGTCCGTATATATTTATTATTATTATATTTATTAATATAATACTAACATAACAGACTGCCAACCTCATACAAAAATATTGGACCAAATTAAGGTGACGAAAAGCAGGCCAATGTATGGCGCTGCAGAGTAGCTTGCTACTATATACTAGATGGCGGTAATTTGCGTTAGCCTAGACTTACTAAAACTAGGGTGTAATTTGAAAATATGCTTAAAATATTGTTCTAGTTTTTAATAAGATATATTTTGTAAATAATGTTTTTATATTCTTATAATACAGTAGTTACAATGTTGTGTAGCTACGAGTGGCGCCATCTATGTGAGAGTCTGAGAACAAATCGTACGACTAAGGGGTTGGGACCACATGCTGATGGGCATATAGGGGCAAAGCGGCAAAAAAAACCCGACCAAGTGCGAGTCCGACTCGCGCACTGAGGGTTCCGTACAAAAAATATTTTAAAGACATTGCCTACCCAAGGATAATGAGCAAATCCGCAAAATTTTCACTTTAATCTTACTAGTCCCATTGAATAGGCTAGTTGCCTAAATTTGATTGATTGTTAGACAATATACCTTATTATACATTACACATGAGAAAAATATTATTTTTTATAAATATATTGATTTTCAACTTGTATTTCGCATTTAAAGAAATGACATTAAATTTCTCCCGAAAACGCTCAAAACTGTCATGGCGTCTTGTCTGACGTCACCCAGTGCGAAACACAGCTGTTTGTGTATGGCGATTGTAAATGTTTTGTGATTAAAAATGAATCCTTCGTATTACAAGTACTATATATATATGGTGCCCCAGGAAAAAACACTTGCAAGGAGGAATGATGCACATTGTTTATCAACAAATTTAGAATGTATTAGTGTAAAGATCATTTTGATTTAAGTATATTTAACAAAATGTAATTCAGCGAAAATATAATTATAACAACACAGATGAATTTTGCTTGGGCATATTTTACACTTCTCAGTACAAAGTTTACCCTCTCGCTTAACTTGCACATGGCTGACAATATCATCTCCATAAAAATCTCGTGGTGGCCCTGAAATTGAGTTTATTCATTTAAGTACATTAATCTTTTAACAGGGTAACCAAAAGCCACGTTAGTCAATTTAAGATTGGCTAGTATTATTGCCTATAACATGATTTCTGAGATATTTATCTGTACCTAGGATTGACTTTTGCAATCTGTGCGTTAAATTAAGCAGCTGGTACATAAATTCTATAGTTATTTTTGTTACCCACATACACACTTACCCACACCTACTATTAACATTTCATACCACAAACACACACACACACACACACACACAAAATAGTACTACTATTAAAATATGATTGTTATTTTTCTTTTCTTAGAATGTAGACTCTTTATTGCAGTCATGCAACCTACTTTGTGAGAAACCGCATGCAGCCAAAGCTTAATTTTAATTGATTATTGTTCTTTTTCATCTCTCTCTTTATCAGTTCTCCTTGGTTTTTGCAAGTACAAATAATTGTGTATGTCTCACCAGACTCACTGCTCCCTAAACCACAGGTTTAATCCTAGCTTAGGGATCAGGGAATCGTATCGAGGTTTTTTGCTTAGAATATTAAGTGAATTTAAATTGTAACCACCTGTAAACCAAATATGAAATAAAGATTATTATTATTATTATTCTCTTTATTTGCTTCAATTCTTAGGATAGGAATTATAAAAACTATATAAAAAGTAAAACATAACAAAATATCGTACAAAATTAAATACAATTTTTATAAAAACCTATCCTAGTAGGCCACCAGCAGCGGAGTAAGACTCAAGCTACCGGCGGTTAAGGCTGCAGGGAGAGGAACCTCCTAACTATGCGTGCCGTGTCTAGAAGTACCGCCTTCTGTATCTGGCCCTTGATCCAGCCATCCAGCGAGAGTCTCTTGAGATGTTGGTCGAGACTCTTCGCTATAAGACCGTTCACAGATACGACTATTGGGACAATGATCGTCGAATCCACATCCCACATGGCGGTCACGTCGTGGGCCAAGTCTAGGTACTTACTAAGTTTGTCCTTCTCGGCCTTCACGAGATTCTCGTCATGCGGGATGGTTATATCAACGTCATGCGGGATGGTTATATCAACGTCATGCGGGATGGTTATATCAACGTTATTATTATTATTATTATATTTTTGTTACTAGATAAGCATGAATGTTATTAAAAATATCATTTCTGTTTTACTATGTATTTTTACGCTTAAAATATACCAATACTGTGGTCAAAACATAATCAATAAATTAACACATATATTAGGTATCAAGACTGAGAAATTGGGATTTTAGCTTATTATAGTTTTATTCCATGTTATACTTACATCGCAGTTTTAACATTGCGGAATTCCGATGAACAAAAGTCGCTGTTTAATGCTAAAATTTTGCCAATTTTGTGCAAGTTATTGCTATTTCCTTTCATAAATCTAGATTCCATGGTGTTCTCTCACAGTATAATACTTTAAATAACTTAATAAATGTGACGACAAAAGATAAAACCGTAAAATAATAGCTTGTAACACACTGTTCTATGAAAATGTCAACAACAACAACTATGTTTTCCACAGGGTGACGTAACGCTTTGTGATTGGTGTTCCCGGTCACATGACCTGATGCCTTTATTTTCATAATTTGTTTTATGAAAATATCAACAATCGTAAATTATTTTGTTGAATAGATTGATTTTTCCTTATCTACATATCATAGTTATTTTTTACACACCTTAATCCAACCCATTTGTTCTTAGTGGATACAAGCCTATTGTCCCATTATGGGAAATTTGAGACCATTTCATTCCAGTAGTCCCATAGGATAAGTGGCACCAGTATTTTAGTCCCAAAAGTCACTTTAAAGGCCATAATATCCATATCTTAAAATTTGTATGGAAATGTTGAGAGGCTTATAATTGTCAAACCATTGATAATTATACCAAGCTGTATAGGAACGTACGTAGATTATAATGAGATTAATTGATTGAATGCCTAATTTTTCTCCAAAATCATCAAATATTGCCACAATTCCTTATTTCCGTTTGTATGGAGACATGCGCGTCCAGGGCCCTCTTATGGGTTGTGCTACTACGAGTACCATAGATTAATAAATAGTTCCACTCACTACCACTTAAGGTTATCAGCGTATGCTAATAACCTGTAAATAAAGTGCCAGATAATATTATTCATTGGGCATGTTCTCTTATCAATTCGGCCTTTCGTAGACGAATTTCGATTTGTAAATGGCCATATATTATGGGTAGATATCAAATTAAGTCAATTTTTTATTTCAACTTATCTTAGTTGGAGGCTTTTGTGCTATTTCCGTCCTAATGCGGAAGATTTTAAGGTTCTTTTTAGTATAGTACAACGATTTCAACATTTTTGCAATATTTATAAAATGTATGCCTTTGATTGTCTTTGTTTTGTTTTGACGAGCTCCATGGCGCAGCGGTCAACACGCCTGCCTGCGACACGGATGGTCCCGGGTTCGATCCTCGGTCAGGTCAAGATGGACAATGATCTTTTTCAGATTGGCCTGGCTCTTGGATGTTTATCTATATAAGTATCTATTATAAAATATAGTATCGTTGAGTTAGTTTCCCATAACACAAGTCTCGAACTTACTTTGGGGCTAGCTCAATCTGTGTGACGCTTCGAGCAACACGCTCGAAGGTGTGACGTGTCCGTATATATTTATTTATTTATGTTTTGGGGTCATAAAGAGCCAAGGAAATAAAAACAGTTTTTTAATAAGGTTATTCTTTATCTTTAACAAACCGATGTAACATCGATTCGTTGTCCCTCTTTTGAATTCCCTTTTTGCCCAATACTGGGCAACATTTATGGAATTCATTACGGCTTTCGTAATCATCATCAGATCTTGGTTAGTCTTCACTGCAGGAGCACTATACCCCCTCTGTACTACTTACTAGGGCCATATATTAGCCAAAGCAGCAGTGGCGTAACTATACCATTTGGGGCCCGTGGCAAATTGTTTTGTTGGGTCCTACGAATAAGTAATAAGGTTGGGTCCCTCGGTTTAATTTCAATAAACTTTGAGATTTTCAGCGTACTCAATTACACGTTGTATATGTCCCACTAATGGCCAAAGGCCTCCTCTCTTAGGCGAGAGGGAACGAGAGGGAACGGTCTAAATGGTGGAAAAAAAATTTGAGCTCGCGGCCTCTTGGACCAGGGCCCTCTTGGGTCGGGGGCCCGTGGCATTTTGCCAGCTCTGCCACCCTATTGTTACGCCACTACAAAGCAGTCAGAAGATTTGGCCTACACTCACCACGCTGACCAGACGGATTGGACGGATTAAGAGTTTGTAGGGAACGTCAATTTGTTTTCGATATCCCAGCATTAGTCCCATAGAAAGAGTTGTTTACACGGGCTGAATCACCCCTTTAGGAAGTGAAGAGAAAGCTGCAACTGAGGATGCTTAAGGAACACGCTCAGATGAGAAGAACCTTGCAGCTAGAGATGGGCCGGGTACTACATCGAGTTATAGTTGTGGTTTTTTGTTTGTTTTTCGTATGTGTAAGTGGCCAACACTGGTGTCAGATTTTTCAAGCTGCCTAAAGGCATCTGACGTAATCTGTAGTTGTGGTAGAGCCACGCTACCGGTGAAATTCACTTTTCCCAGTAGCAATGAGCCTGCTCGTACGGGGAAGTACCACACTCTCACCAACCAACCAAAAACAAACACACTAGAAAACCAACGTTGGAGTAGCTTTACGGCTGGTATGCTTCGTTCGGTGAGTGAGAGAGCCGGAGGTCCATCTCCTTTGGGAGGGGAAAAAATTTAAGGCCGGCTACGCTCTTGTCACACCCCTGATGTTGCAACTGTCCATGGGCAGCGGTGATCACTTACCATCAGGTGACCTGATGGCTCATGTGCCGTCCTAAGAAATAAAAAGAACCGGATACTGAGTGTTAACTCGGTTTTGCCAAATCAAACCGAATACTCGGCCGAATAACTCGGTTCAGTAATGGCGCAAAACGTAAGTTGCTTTTTGGAGCTGCTACGAGGAACTGGGTTGAACTAAACCACCTTACCACTCCTATTTATCATACGCCTTATGATAAATGATTAGGCATGGCGTTAAAAAGATAAAAAAATACTCGGCAGTTGAATCGAGTTATTCGGCTGAGTACGAAAAAATCTATTTATCTATCTTTATGCCAGAGACGTCCACCGCTGGACAGAGGCCTCCCCCATATATCGCCACAAATTGCGGTCTTCTGTATGCCGAGGCCAAAATACTCGAAAAAATACGAAATAATACTCGGCACCAATACTTGGCAGTTGAACCGAGTTATTCGGCCGAATACTAGTACTGAAAAAGGCGCCGAGTATGGCGAGTACCGAGTAACAACAGAGTACTTGACCCATCTCTACTTATAGCTATGCAAGCAAATTTTTTACCCCCTGACTATATTTTAGTATCGAAATCAGAATCCCAAATATATAAAACACAGCCCAAGGCAAAAAAAAAATTAGACCTATCACACCAGACAAATTCTACCTATGGGGGGCGAATTTCTATGGGGAGTCAAATTTTTTAACTTTTTTTAACAATCTTTTTCTTGTAATTCTGTATTCCATTTCGGATTCTGATTCCGAGACTAAAATATAGTCAGGGGTACAGCAACCATAGATACAACTTTTTTTTATCAAAAAATTCCTTAAAACTAGTAAGATAGGTAGCCTGAAAACTAGTTTGAAATTTAAATAGGTTTTAAGTAGACAACCGGTCGCCAGCAGCCTATATGCCTCTTTGCCAACTTAGTTGTATTAAAAAAAAAGCTTAAAAAAGCAGCTCACGATTTTTGAACTTCTTAGATTCTTAAGGGGGCACCCTAGGCACAGTAGCGACGCCAATCATTTTATTCCTAACACTATACAAATAGAAAGAAATTCAAGAATGTAAATCATAGGCGCTCTTCTCCTGAAATTCGTAACAGAATTTTTTTTTTGTCGCGAACTATAAAGAATAATAATTTGAAATAAATAAATGTTAATTTTGATTATATTATCTAGGGCAGAGCCTTCGGTCATAATTTACATGATTTATCCCAATCCCAATTCCAACTAATTATAAATGCGAAAGTGGGTTTGTTTTTTTTGGTGGTTTGTAACGCTTTCACGTCGTATCTACTGAACCGATCATCATGAAATTTTGGATAGACATAGGTTAAGGTACCGAGAAGGACATAGGCTATATATTACGCGAGCGAAGCTGCGGGTAACAGCTATAAATCACAAACATTGGTCAAATTTTTAGGTGCTAAATATTTTTTTGTAAATAGAAAATTATATTAATACGCTTGTAATTGAATAAGCTAAGGCTGTTGGTTGTCAAAATTGTATTAACCTACTATGAGCGCATTTTTACAGTTTTCTAAATTGTTCTTTTTCTAAGACGACATGGCCGGAGAACCTGGCCTTAAATTTCACCAAAAAAGCTCGAATTCAAATATGAAAAATCGGCCAAGTGCGAGTCGGACTCGCGCACGCAGAGTTCCGTACTGTACCGTATTGAGCAAAAATGGCAAAAGAATCATGTTTGTTGAATGGAAGCCCCCTAAAATATTTATTTATTCTGTTTTTAGTCTTTGTTGTTATAGCGGCAACAGAAATACATTATCTGCGGAAATTTCAACTATCTAGCTAAGTATCACGGTTTATTAGACACAGCTTGGTGGCAGACAAACATCGAAGTCTCATGAACAGTCCCGTTTTTACCCTTTGGGTATGGAACCCAGAAAATCAAAATTTTAATACTAATTGCTTGGCCAGCTGAACACTTTTGTATATGGGAATATCAACTTTTTTCGAATTTCCAATAGTCATGTAACAAAATTCGAAAATCAAATAGTATTTTTGGCATGGAAAGTAAAGACAAATATATGAATTGATAATTCTATCTCACTCTAATTAATTAGAGTCTAATCTAGGGTGACCAACACAGACCAGGGAATGCCACATTCCGTACTTTGTGATGACTTTAGTTCATCATCATCACCAGGACGTGTTTAGTCTCCACTGCAGGAGCATAACCCTCTCTGTACTACCCGCCAGAGCACTCAGAAGATTTGGCCTACACTCTCCACGCTGGCCAGACGGTATGGGGATGTCTCTAAGTATACGATAAGTACCCTAAAAACTAGTTAGAAATTTAAATATTTTTTAGCAGACAACCGGTCTCCAGCAACTCACGATCCTCGTACAAGATCCTTAAAAGTCACCAAAAAAAGCTTGCATAATTAAAATACCATAATATAACGCCTTATACACGTCTGTAAAGCAGCGGCAGAAATAGATATGAATGTGGTGCGTGCTGCGCTGCGATTAATGATTGGCCGCGTCGATTAAGGGCATGTATTCAAAATAGGGGAGGGCATTTTGAATAATGTAAATAAAATTGAATTCTAAATTAAATTACCTTTAATTTCATATATAATTTCTTTATAATTATCAAAAAGTGTATCATTAATTTTATAAAAAGCTTTTGACAGAACTTATGACCTGACTAAGTATGTATTTGTAGTAAAATATAGTATCGTTGAATTAGTATCCCATAACACATGTCGAATTTACTTTGGAGCTAGCTCAAATTGTGTGATTTGCCCGTATATATTTATTTATTATTTATTAATAAACTGTTATATTCATAACAGAAGGTATATTGCTCTATAAGGCATATATGACAGAGTCAAAAATAACAAGTTCCTTTCACCATAGCGTTAGTCGAGATTATAATCAGCATTATCAATCAACATTTTATTAAAAAAGTGGCCAAGTGCTAGTCGGACTCGCCTATGTAGGGTTCCCTAGTAGCAAGCTAAGTTTATCCAAAAAACTTTTATAATTTTTCGTCAGCAAAAATTACTATGTTTTTCATAATTTTTGTATGAATGACAAAGTTATGTATAAGTATTTGCGGTTTTTGTAAATGTTCTATATCTCAAAAACTGCTGACTATATCTCTGTAAAACCATCGTTGAATATTGAGATCTGCAGCATATATTTTTTTGTAGATTTTTCATTTTATGTAGAAGTTATAGGCCGAGTATGCGACTTTCGCCAATCAGCCACGCAGTGGTATTACAACTTTCGTCTCGGGCGAGTTTTTTTTTTTTTTTTTTTGAATGGACTACGTAGATAGCTCCAAGTGAGCTTTCGCTACTTCACCGGACTTTTGAGGTGAGGGCAGAGTGCCCTCAACCTGTAAGGCAATCATCACCAAAGGGTTCCCAGGAGGGACGAACCTCGGCTTTGGGCGTTGCCTGGGTGCGCAAGGCTTGGAGAGACAGCAAACTCTCATATGCCTGATGGGCCGCGATTTGCATGCATGACCTGAAGGGCCGAACTGAGAAACAATGGCAAAGCCTTTAGAGAGCAGCAACTCTCATGTTTTGCCGTATGGGCCGAACGAGCGAGCGAGATTCCGTGCACCGCTTATTACTTATTCGTAGGTGCACCGTGTTCGCAACTGGAGTGAGCTGTGAGGTTGAACATTATTCAATTTCATACAAATAAGTTTGATGCGTGTTCTATGTTCTATTATCTTTAAAGGCGTTTTTCTACTCCTGTACTTTTATCTGTCATTTATATGATCAAGGACACAAACATAAGAACATCCATAAAAGTCTATACTCTATTCTCCATAACAACACGGCACAGCCGTGCTATTATGTCGCTATAACGATACGCCTAGCAGCTACAGACTACTAAACCTAGATTTCATGATTGTAAAAGAAGTTTTTTGATTTTTTGTTATGAGTCAAGCGAACATCAATTTCAAGAAATCACTAAGTCTAAGTCTAAGCTGGCAACACTAGTTACACAGTTTTTTTTTTGTTTATTATTTACTCTGATTCATTTATATTTGAATAATCTCAAGTCGTAGAAAAATTTTGTATGCAACGGTTTATGGTTAATTCTTAAAAGGCTTGTGGCGCCTCTATTAGCGATATTCGCTCGCTTTGCTCGCATCCGCGCCTCTATTTTAAACCGTTGCATAAAATACTATTTCGGCAGTGCTACGATACCTACCTAATAAAAGTAATAACATAGACGCGAATAATTTAAAGAAAAAACACTCTTCAGCGGTCTTTGACCTAAAAGCTGGTCAATTTGGAGAACTAACAGCCTTATGGTAATGTTGTTTTGTCGCCGAAATTACACCTACTCTGAATAATTAATTCGACAGGTGTGCAACAACATTTTTTTGGGCTTAGTTACCAACCTAGTATAGAGCCAGGCGTCTTGATATAGCCAGACAGATAGGCCGCCCAGTCCGGTTTTTGATAGATTTTTTAATTTGATCTCCAATGCTATACAACAGAGTTGGCAATGGGCATGTTGACTAAAATATTTTTCATGTTGCTATGTAAAGACCTGCCAAAAATAAACACAATAGTGACAGAAATACATTTCTAAACAAAAAACTCTTTCAGTTATAAAAGTTTTAAAGACACGTGTTTTTAGACGTAAATTTTTAGACGTGAAAACGCGCCGCTGATATGCCTACATATTTGTGACGTCACACACAAGCTTGTATTTTGTATGGGTGGCGTGAGAACTTTGTTTGGTAGCTAAGCTATACGAAATATTTCGTTTATGGTAATGGTTTCATAATAAAAGTTGCTATAAATTTAGCAGACTAAAATACAGTATAATAGTAATTAAAGATTTTCATACTTTAAAAAATGGTCCTATTCACCCAACTTTAAAGAAGCTTTACGATCACTTAACGAATCGATATCAAATTAAAAGTGTTCTTTATAGTGTTTTTAGATAGAAATTAGTCTCATTAGAAACAAATTTCATATAATCTTAACATTTGGCAACTACCGTATTCAAAGCGTAACGTAAATGTCGCTACGCAAGATTGTTCCAAACAAAAAACATATATCAAAAAAGGAGGAGGTTCTCAATTCATCGGATTTTTTTATATATGTTCCCCGATTTCTCGAAGACGCTTGGACCGATTTAAGAAATTCTTTTTTTGTTCGATAGGTAATACTTTACAGATGGTCTGATTAAATTTTCATCGAAATGTGACGAGCGCTTTATGAAAAAATAGACAAATACCAAACAAAATATACAAGAATGCCGTTCGGTTTACACTTATTTCCATTTTATGATGATGATGATGAAACAAATTGATAGGGTTGAAGTCGGTTTTTGTTTTTTTAGTTAAAATATCTTAAATTATTTTCTGAAGCCTTTTCAGTAGCTTTTAAGCAAGTCATTCGCACGCATAAGAATAAGAGGAAGCGTGAATTTTTAGAGTACCTACTTACGGTAGTTCATAAAATAGTTTGAAGGGCCTCGTCGATCAAAATTTTAAAAGATATCCGTCTTCTGTCTTACGATTTATTTCAATCAATTGCAGAAATAGACCCTTCCAAAAATTTACGTTAGAACATTCATCAACTCATATTTGTTTCCATAAGGGTACGCTATAGTCAGGTGTTTCGCCATACAAATTCTGCAGGGTGATGATGACTCCGTTGTTCGGTATCGCTATTCTATCGATTTGTCTTGTCGTTATCTATGCTTGTATGGAATTATAATTGTAAAATTATAAGTACCTACTTTAAAAGTTATAAGTCTCAAAGCATTCCGTTTCAACACGTAATTTTAACGCAACTTTGGGGACAATTAAATACCGGAAGGCGTATAAAATCTCTAAAACAAAATTCATACAAGCATAGTTTGGTTACTTATTAAAAAAATCAATTAACTTTACTTTTAATTAAACATTCAGCTGTTTTATCACAAGAACCTCAAAGAACGAAGGTTTACTTTAGAAGATTTTGAAAATTGATTTTAGCAAACTTTATAAGGAACTATCAGTTACCCGCGGCTTTTTCCGCGTGATATATAGCCTAAGACCCAGGACCCTAACCTTGTGTCCATGCACGTGATGATCGGTTCAGTACCTAGATAAAGATTAAGATAGGGCGTGAAAGCGTTACCAACAAACTCATTTTTGCATTAACAGAATAATAATAATTAAAACTACTTAAAATTAATTAAAATATTTACAAATTATATAGTCCCTGCAAACCATCACCTCGCGGTAAAGTGCCCAAAAGGCTGGCAGCATTGCCACGTTGGATGGCAATGCTTATCCTTTGTGCCAAGTAATTGCCAGCCCTTTGGTCACGTGATACCTCGATAAGCCTATCTTTGACAAAAAGTCAAAGAGACGATGGGCTGATGGACCCCACGGACCCATGGTTTCAACCCCAAAAGGCTCAAATATGTAGCTATTCCCAATACTAACATATTTGCGCCTCTTGAGGCTTTCTGCCGCGGCTGCTGCTGTACCGGCCTTTGACTGGGTGACCTGAAGATGGGACGACGCTAGGCTATCGACGCATGTAGCATCCCATACCAAAGGCCGGCCCAATCGCCAGGGCACCAGAGTCATTCCATCCGGTCTCTTGGCATCATCACGAACCAGACCACTAGGTTCTAAAGCGGCCGGCATGTTAATGGTGGCAAGAGAGCGGTGGATAATATTGTTTAGGGCGGCATGACGCCCTAAACGGCAGGCACTTCTGGGGCATGATATGGCATTCTTTCGCATTTAAGTATTAGTTAGGATATGAATTGGTGTAGTTTGGCAAATAAAAGGAAGTCCCCGGAAGCTCCCACGAGGCAATCAAACCTACCTACGCCATCTTTGATTGCTACTTGATAAAACTGTATGACCATACAACACCGCATACTTTGTATCCCATAAAACTGAACATTGGCAAAAACAAACAAACCACCTCACATTCGAATTTATTAGTGTTTGTTGTTGTTTTTCGTGTATGTTAGTGGCAGTGCCGGATTTATATTTTTTTTTAGTGTAGGTCACTAAACCATTAGAAAACCAGTGGACGTGTTTGACTTTTATCCTCTGAAATTAAGTGACCTTTCTCTGAAATCTACCGCCCCTAGGACGCTGCCGCCCCTAGGCCGCGGCCTATACGGCCTATTTATAAATCCAGGACTGGTTAGTGGCAAACACTGGTGTTAATTTTTTTAATTTGCCTATAGGCATCTGACATAGCTCCGAAGCACGGAGAATCTCGAGATATTATTATACCATTTACAGTCCCCATCTGAGGAATCATGTCAATAGGCGATGCGGCTAGCAACCCATCACTATTTTGATTACGTTTTCCACCTACAAGCCCACCAACATGCTAAACGTGGCCTTGAGGTTTTATAGACCTGGGCTCTGTCTAAAGGGAAAAAGACGTGATAGTATGTAATATGTATGTACTTATTTAAGTACGGTAAGTGGGAACTACGCCCGGAGTTGCTTAGCTAAGGGCTTATAATGCTCACGCCCACTGGTGCCATCGAGCTCTTCTAGGAAGAATTATTATAGCTTGCGAGACGTTTGATTCCTGTGAATAGCTCTGTCTACCCCTGAAGGTAAATAAAAGCCCGATAGTAGCGGATCCCGGGTTTTGACGTTATGCCGGGATGCAACCGAGAAAACACTCATAATGAGGCGGTTATTTCTGTTACAGTGTACCGGGCTGAACTGAATACAGGCTTTATAAAAATGAATTATTTAGGTATGAAGATATTTCTTTATAACAAGAAAGCTAGGAATAAGTAAGTACTTACTTAATTTCATAAAAGTGTGATGTACTACCAGAACTACAAACTTACCTATACCATGCCTATACCTTTAGTAAATTTATTAGTTATTCGTCATAATGTAAAGTAGACAGATATCAAATTGAAAGTGAGCTTTTTATAGACGTTGTGACATTTCTTTATAATCTGAACATAGATGAAATGACGCATCTTCCCAATTCATAAAAAGCAGAACGCGCGCTCAGTCGTGCAACATAACAAAACCAAAAATGAAATCCCAACCCACCATAACATGGCGCGTACAAGGTAATGACGATCTAAAAATAACTCCAAAATACTTCGGAACCAACGTGGTTATTTTTAGCCGCAACGGTACTGCCTTGGAGCAAAAAGGTGGAAAAAAACTTTATCAAACCAGTCGGTGTCGGCCGGTGCATAAGAAGCGCATACATTGGCCGTGACGGCGATTTTTGAACGGTTTTTTTGCCGGATCATGACTATAGACATTTTTTAATCTAACGAGAACATGACTTACTAATGTCACGGCTTGGTAAAATACATGCTTTACTTTAATAAACTATAATAAATTTTAAATAAAAAAAAAACAAACAAAAAACAATTATCTATTTTCCTACCCTTGGGGATGCATTTTTTTACCAATTTTATATGGGTCCAAATTAGAGGTTCAACCCTTCAACCCTTTCCAATAAAAAAAGAATTATCAAAATCGGCGTATACTATGTAAAAAGTTACATGAGCGTGGTATTTTCGTAGGTCAAAAATGCAATATATGAACTATCTCGCACGTATTTAAAACACTTATATCTATCAATTGTTTTAAGTCCTGTATTCAAAATATAAAATACAAGGAAGGTAGGCGTCAGGCTGGCGGCTGGCCGTAATAAAATTGCCAAGTCATATAACCGCACGAATGCAATGATATACACTTACTTATTTAATATCAAGTTATGCAAATACTGCCTGCCCAACCATGACAATAATTGGTACCTACTCATAAGTGTTGCAGGTACATCCACATAATGTTTTATCTTTTATTGCTATTATGCAAAACTAGCGCCACCCAGCAATTAATTATTTTACTCATAAACTCAGTTCAAATTAAAAATCTTATTCCCATTTGCACATGTAAATTAAGTACTTGAAATATTACTTTTCATTATTTTCTTTTCATAAATTAGAGAAAATCGGCTACGGCTGGTTGTGTTGTTTGTGTACTAATATATATGTAACAGATAATTAAAATTATTAAACTATAATAATCTCTCGCGCTCGGGCCCCATCATCCCAACGTTTTTACGCCAAATGGCTAAATATATTATAATCCACAGTTAAGGTTGCATACTTGCGCCGTTTGGCAACCTCAGTGCCTTCAGCAGCTGACCCGGCTCTCATGACTGATCCCCTGAGGTGAAGGCGCTAGTGTGTCAATGCATGTGGCGTCCCACCCCAGAGCCCTACCACGTTCCCAAGGGATCAATGACGCGCCGCACCTCGAGGTTCGAGGGTACAAGGTACATTGAGACGAGCTCCGTGGCGCAGCGGTCAACACGCCTGCCTGCGCCACGGATGGTCCCGGGTTCGATCCCCGGTCAGGTCAAGATGAAAAATGATCTTTTTCAGATTGACCTGGGTCTTGGATGTTTATCTATATAAGTATCTATTATAAAATATAGTATCGTTCAGTTAGTATCCCATAACACAAGTCTCGAACTTACTTTGGGGCTAGCTCAATCTGTGTGATTTGTCCGTATATTATTATTTTTTTTATTTATTGATTGCGGCAAGGGCCCTTTAGATTATGTCGTTCAAAGAGCCATGGCGTGAGATTCTGCCTGCGCTAAGGTGACAGCACAGACCGTGGAGCCTAAATTGATCAAGATCAATGCCACACGGGCAGGTGTGGGGCGCGCACGCGGAAGCACAGATTAGACAGAGTATTTCCTAAACACGGAAGCTCCCAGACGGAGTGCAATAATTGTGCGAAAGCTATTATTATTCCCATAGATTAAAAAAAAATTTTTTTTCGTCTATTCCTGTTCAGGTCAAATTAGATTTAATTTGCTCGCCCGCTGAGATATCTTATGCTGTGTTCATAAATAACATTGTAATTTTTTTTATCACAATAGAACAAATACATATAATAAATAATACATAGTCATTCATATTACTCAATTAGAAATGAAACGCCATATCAAGTCACTTCAGATAATTTATTTCTTTTTAGGGATCCGCGCCTTAAAAGGTCTAAAGAAACGCTTATAGTATCGGTTAGATATCCACCTGTCTGTTTAGATCCTGCTTGACAAGAACACTCGAACGTTTCCAGTTGAAATTAATATCGGATACCCTGTTTTTTCTTCAAACCACAATGCTAAGTCAACGTTATCACAAAATCTTTGATTATTTATGGTCCACAAAACATGGCTGAATAGGTATATCGCAAAATTTGCATGCTTTTGCACATCCGCAAGGGAATAAAACTTAAAGGGCACATCCCGAGTCCCGACAACCTATAAATATGAAATTTGGCACGAAACAATATCTTGTCTTGCATTAGTAAAAATCCGATAACCATGCATGACCTTGTAGTTACTTCAAAAAAATAACTTGTTGCACGGAACCCTCGGTCCTCGAGTCCGACTCGCAGTTGGTAGGTTGTTATTCATTAACAAGACTAATTTGTCATCTCATTTCACACGACAACAATGGATAGAAAACTACATGACGTCTGATTTTACTCGTGTAGGTAGTCATTTCATGTGATTGTGGAAACAAATTGTCGTGGTAGCGTTTTCACGCCACTACAGCAAAACGAGTACAAAGTAAATACATTTTTTGTCAAAAAAAAAAAAGAGTGTTGTTTTCAGGGAACATAATTTTTTTATACAACCAAGAGTGTAGGCCAAATTACAACGCGTTTACCGGATGGACCTCACTCCAAACCGACCGGCCGAATGAATCGTATGTGCAGTGCCTTTATAAAACCGTACCAAATGCTTTTAGGGGCCAGTAACACTGTAATCACGCGTTTTTTACAATTAGCTCCGTGACTAGCGATTTCGTTGCGTTTTACAACTGTTTTTATTAAGTTATTTAGGTACTAATGCGTTTGAAGATAAAATTCATATAGTCATTTAATTTTAATCAACTATAAAAAGTATAAGTTCTTGATTGAAGAACTTCGTTAATTTTGGGAATATTGTAATGATATTTTTATTAGTTAAGTATTTATAGTTTGTGACGACCTCTGTGGGTTTGTGGTACCGCTAGTGTCTTTGAATTGTAGGGACCCGAGGTTCTTTCCCCAGTCAGATCAAGATTGATTCGATTTTTTCCAGATTGGCCTGCTGGGTCTTGAATATCTAGATAAGTATAGGTTATATATAATATACCAAGTTGAGGACTACGTTACCTTGTGTCGTAGGATACTAAACCTACGATCCTACGATGGAAGCCATAAAATAAAAAAAGAATCGACAAGGTAATTGATAGCGGAAATAGTTGAGAGCGAGGATCGTGCAAACAACTGTCACCATGATATTCTGGAATCCTACGGAACCATACCTCCATTATGTTAATCGCATATAGACATTACTTCTTTTATTGTAACTATTAAGTATGCGGTCATGCAAAAAGTTCTAGCCTTACAGGTGTGTTCTAAATGGATTCGTTTTTGCAAAAAGTATAGACGTTAATAATAGAACAGACGTGTATGTAATACACGCACTAAAACCGTATTTACTCGTAAATGTGTAACAATCTGGCCAGCGTGGAGAGTGAAGTGTAGGCCAAATCCTCTTTCTCTCTGTCTAGTAAGTGGCTCTGGTAGTACAGAGGTCATGCTCCTGCAGTGGGGACTAACAAAGACCTAATGATGATATATAACAATCCTTGTCGAGGTTGTCATCTTCAACTGTCTGTCCGGTGGTTACAGGACTTACTTATGGCATCGGGTACGCGCGCCCGGCCTCCCAAGCTGTTGCTTTCCTATCCCCAATCCAACGGAGCAAGTAGCATTCCAAATACCTTCATCCCAATATTCCCAATCCACTAGTCCTACTCTTCACTCGCTTAAAAAACGGTTTTGACGGCGGCAGCGCCGAACCGAGGTAAATCAGACAAACTGCGCTCACCAACCGTCTATCAAGCACGGTGAGTATAGCAAAACCCCCCACAATGGAAATCCTTGGGGGAGGCCTATGTCCAGCAGAGGATTTTTAATGATATGATGATATGGTGAGTACCAATCGCGGTAACATTAAAAAATATAGTGTAACGAGTTACAGAATGAAATATTAATTTTGTTTTTCTGCAATTCGTCTCAAATAGGCCGTAGGTATGTGGGACGAGTTGTAGAATTACTCTATGAGATGTCATATTTCCTTTGCAAAAACTATAAATAGAAGAAAAAAAGTTGACGGTCCCATTGGTGCATGCAGCTACTACACTACACCAATTGAGATACCGGGCGCGGGGAAATACTCAAAGTTCATTTGCACGAGTATTTATCTGCGGCGCTCCGTATATGGAAGGAAACCCTTCCACTATTCAGAACCTCAGTACTTCTGAGCTGCGGGAGGGTTTACTAAATAATTTCCGCTCGTTTCAATAGTCTTTATTGAGCGTATTCTGTTAAACCTATAATCCAAATTTTGGTCTGAGTAGCGGTAGGAATTCATCCCAATCCCAATCCCAACTAATATTATAAATGCGAAAGTGAGTTTGTTTGTTTAGTTGTTTGTTTGTTTGTTACGCTTTCACGCCGTATCTACTGAACCGATCATCATGAAATTTTGCATACACATAGGTTAGGGTACTGAGAAGGACATAGGATATATATCACGCGGGCGGAGCCGCGGGTAACAGCTAGTTATCTATAATTCTGCTATTGCGTTTGTAAAGCCTCCCGCATTACAGAACTAAAAGCAGGGTAGCATTGAAACTGTCAACTGCAGCTCTGGTTCTGAGTACTGGAAGGGTTTCCATATACGCTGCGGCGCTAGGGCTACCCAAGAAGGATGTCAGGCAGGTTGCCGGCCGTAATAACATTTACAAAATAATATTACAGCATGAATGCTGTGTGGTTCTCGGCAGAGTAGAATAGGACCACTCCAAGTCTTCCCGTGGATGTCGTAAAAGGCGACTTAGGAAACACAAGCTAAACAAAGCTTACAAACATCAAAAAGACCTCTCCAACCCGTCTGGCCAGCGTGGAGAGTGTAGGCTAAATCCTCTGACTACTCTGGCTAATAATATATTGCTGTGGTAGGTAGTACAGAGAGGGTCGTGCTCCTGCAGTGGAGACTAACAAAGACCTGATGGATGGATGGATGAATGCTGTCATAAAGGACCCTGGGCCCTGATGTACCACAGCGGAGGACGCAACCGGAGAAAACGCTCGGATGATGATGATGACAATAACAAAGACATTATAATACTAACGTGAGCCCGATGGTCCAGTGGGTGTGAGCTCTGTGAGCGCTTACGTATGATAAGCAACCCCTGGTGCAGTCCCTACTTGGATGGGTGACCGCAAGTGGCATAAAAATATCTCGAGGTCCTCCGTGCTTCGGAAGGCACGTTAAGCCGTTGGTCCCGGCTGTCATCGTTGATGGCAGTCGTTAAGCTATGTCAGATGCCTTAAGGCAGCTTGAAAAATCTGACACCAGTGTTGGCCACTTACACATACGAAAAACAAACAATACTAACGTAATAGACTGCCCGCCTCATACAAAAATATTGGACCAAATTAAGGTTGCGAAAAGCAGGCGAATGTATGGCGCAGGAGAGGTGGTTGCTACTCGATACTAGATGGCGGTAATCTGCGTTAGCCTTTAACTTACTAAATATACGGTGTCATTTTAAAATATGCATAAAATATTGTTTTGATTTTTAATAAGATATATTTTGTGAATCATGTTTTCATATTCTCATAATACGGTAGATACAATGTTGTGTAGTTTCGAGTGGCGCCATCTATGTGAGTCCCTGAGAACAAATCGTATGATTAAGGCGTTGAGACCACATGACAATAATAAAACTTTTTAACGCAAAAATTACACGATTTATTACCATCCAATACCACGAACTAATCAGTGCCGGATAATATTATATATATATATATATTTTTTTTATGAGTGTTAACCATGAGAAAACCAGTGGACGTGTTTGACTTTTATCCTCTCAAATCAAGTGACCTTCCTCTTAAATCTACCGCCCCTAGGCCGCGGCCTATACGGCCTATTTATAAATCCAGGACTGGAACAAATACCACCACCGCCCAAAACCAAAAAAATATGACCCTGTTCTTCTACCCTTAGGTTTTTTTTTAAATTTATATGGGACCAACTTTGAATAATACCTTTTCCAATAAAAACGACATCATAATCGGACTACTCTTTTAAAGTTATGCGTGGTCCCTAAAAGTGGTAAAAAAATATATACCTACGCGTCCGCTTGATAACCTCCTCCTTTTTAGGGTTCCGTACAAAATTGAAAAACGGAACGCTTATAGGATCACTCGAGCGTCTGTCTGTCCGTCCGTCCGTCTGTCACAGTCGATTTTCTCCGTATCTACTAAACCAAATTAAATGAAATTTGGTAAGATGGTGTAAACCTATGACCCAAACACGGATGTGCAAAGTAAATAAAGATTTTTTTTAAATCAATTTAGGGGATCCAAATATAAAATGTTAAAAAAAAGTTTTGCAAACCTTACCGTGTTATATATCAAATGAAAGGGCTTGTTATGAGGATCTCAAAAGTATTTTTTTTGTTCGGGAAAAATCAATACTTTTGATTTTATTCACGAAAGAAGGCAAAATTTGACCATTCCCCCCCCCCTGATCTCCGAAACTACTGGGCCTAAAATTTCCAAAAAATTACAATATATAGTTTATTGCTTGAAGATTACAGGAAAAATAATAAGAATTCTATCAGTTGAAAATAAAGTGGTAAACTCACTATAATAAGTTCACCTAGGGAAATAGTTCACTAAAACACCACTAGATAGCGCTAGTCAATTGAATAAAACATTTTTGCACATTGTGTGTGTGTTCACGAAGCATATTGTACGGAACCCTCATTGCGTGAGTTTGACTCACACTTGGCCGGTTTTTATTTATTCATCGGTTAAAAATAGGACTGACTTGAATGAGATGTCTCGTCACGGTCCGTTTAAGTTTTTATATTTTAGTAGCTAGGTACAACGGTACAACAATGAACTGTGTGTGATTACAGTCAGAATCACAAAATTCACAAACTACCTACGAAGAAGATACTATTACAAGTATTAGACGATTGACTGCCTTACGTTTTCTCTAGGCAATAAGGATCATAGACAAGTAATGGAGTGAGGGTAAAAATGAAAAAAAAATGTCATACAATTCTTTTGAGTCTCTATTGGGGGCCACAAATTCAAATTCAATGACGTCTGTTTTATGCCCTAAAATCCGTAAAGGGAGTTTTTCGGCAGTGGTCAGAATCATACTTTATGGTAGAGCTCGAAACATCGCGCGAGTCGATGCGCAGTCCACATAGGTTCAGCGGGTCCGCGGGGTGAGGCGGGGCACGTTCTGCGCAACAAACATCCGAGCAGCTATAAAGTTTGATTCGGACTGTACAACAATTCGGTATTTGCCTAATGTTAAAATTATATAAAATTTGTTTCTAATGAGACTAATTTCTATCTAAAAACACTATAAAGAACACTTTTAATTTGATATCGATTCGTTAAGTGATCTTAAAGCTTCTTTAAAGTTGGGTGAATAGGACCATTTTTCAAAGTATGAAAATCTTTAATTACAATTATACTGTATTTTAGTCTGCAAAATTTGTAGCAACTTTTATTATGAAACCATTACCATAAACGAAATATTTCGTATAGCTACCAAACAAAGTTCTCACGCCACCCATACAAAATACAAGCTTGTGACGTCACAAATATATAGGCATTTCAGCAGCGCGTTTTCACGTCTAAAAATTTACGTCTAAAACATGTGTCTTTAAAACTTTTATAACTGAAAGAGTTTTTTGTTTAGAAATGTATTTCTGTCACTATTGTGTTTTAGGCAGGTCTTTACATAACAACATGAAAAAAATTTTCGTCAACATGCCCATTGAGGAGCCCGATACCCTAATGGGCGTGTGCATTATTAGCTTTCGCATGTTAAGCAACCTCAGGCGCAGTCCCACTTGTATGGGTGACTGCAAGTGGCATAAAAATATCTCGAGCTCCTCCGTGCTTCGAAAGGCACGTTAAGGCGTTTGCGTTGGTCCCGACAAATTCAGTTGCTTCAGTTCAGCTTGAACAATCTGATGTGTTGGCTCTACTGTTGGCTACATACACACACGAAAAACAAAACACACAACAATTGCATTATGTTAATAAAAAATATATGTTTGTTTGTTTGCATTGAATATGCTCTGACACAACAGACCGATTTATAAAATTCTTACACTTATTGAAAGCTAATTTATCGGCGGGTGACATAGGCTATAATTTACGCGGATGAAGTAACGAAAACATTGCTAGTGCAAAATAAAGTCGTGTGTAAACTTTCTTTAAGTACTAAGAAATTAAATTTTAACAGTCATTGTAACAGTCTATAAGGAGTGTATCTTATCTTCATTGGGGCCGATTATAAATGGGAAGCACGATTTTTTTTTTAATGGACTACGTAGCTAGCTCCAAATGAGCTTTCGCTACTTCACCGGACTTTTTGAGGTGAGGGCAGAGTGCCCTCAACCTGTAAGGCAAACTTCACCAAAGGGTTCCCAGGAGGGACGAACCTCGGCTTTGGGCGTTGCCTGGGTGCGCAAGGCTTGGAGACACAGCAAACTCTCATATGCCTGATGGGCCGCGATTTGCATGCATGACCTGAAGAGCCGAACTGAGAAACAATGGCAAAGCCTTTAGAGAGCAGCAACTCTCATGTTTTGCCGTATGGGCCGAAAGCTACGGTGTCCGAAGGACCTATCCTGGGTGCAAATTACCCGGGACCGCCGGGCGGTCACCAGTAATCGGAGCTAGTCCTACTCTACGCACTCTGTTCCGGTGGCGAGTGCGACGGGGTCGCAGGGTGGGATTCCTCAGGCTGTTCCGAGCCGGAGAGGACCTGGACTGGGCGGAAGCACGTGTGGCGTGCGTGTCGAACCTAGACACGCCAACCTCCTTCGCGGTCTCATAGAGTCGGATGATGTCCGGCACTTCAAATGGTGCGCGCGCAGAGCTCTTCCTTCTGCCTACAGGACTGTCAGCCTAGACGTCGTGAATTTTATTGATACAATATCATATTTTATTTGCCAACATAATAAATAGTTACAACATCAAGGCGTATCTATCATCCCTACCACACACGACTAACCTTTGGGTTCTTTTGTACTAACCCCATGCCTTACTCACCACACGGTGATTCCCGAAGAAGGACTGCATGAGCTTCATATCACCTGGTGCGTAGTGCCTGTAGTCCTCTAGATCAGGATTCACCGATCCGAAAAGGTCCAAACGCTTACCAGCCACAGAGTCGCAGTAGCACAAGATGTGTCTCATTGTCTCCTCTGATTCCTCACATGCCCTACATAAAGGGCTTTCGACAATTTTCAATTTGAAGAGATAACTTATTTTCGAAGTGTCCGGTCAGGGTTCCTATGTATACAATGTGTAACATAACCTTCGTTCGACACACTCATAAAAGGGTGACACAGTCCGTCAATACGAACAACTCTTGCTATTGGACAAATGCCGGAAACTAAAAAAAATCTACATTTTCATACAAGTGTTTAGCGCCCGGGCAAAAAGTAAGAAAAGTAAAAACAATCGAATTCTCAGCATTGATCCCTTAGCAACAGTTGTTCATATTGGGGGCGGGTATGTCGAGGGTCATGTTACTGTATAAGTTATTAATCTAAGATTTCAATTCCCACGGGAAGCATACTTTGTTGTTTCCAGTTTGGTTAGGACATTGCAGGCATGAATCACCTGATTGTCTGATAAGAAAGATGATTCCGTGCTTCGGAAGGCACGTTAAGCCGTCGGTCCCAGCTGCCATCTGGTAGTCGTTAAAGGAACCACGTCAGAGGCCGAGAGGCGGTTCCGAAGAACTCTGACACCAGGGTGTGCGTGGTCGACTGACCGTGTCATCTACACGAAACTATGATGATGATGATCTAAGATTTGGTCCATATGATCATCAATAACAGCGATGACGTCATATCTAAGTCGAGATTTGGACAAACAAGCTAACGAAAATAGTCAAATACTATTAACAACAAATCCTATATTTTTTTGAATTTCAAAAACTTCCAATTTTTGCTGTTGTCGTTGACGTAATGGAACAAAAAATTAAAAATAGCATAACATGGTTACTTGAAATCCGTCGCTCCAACCTTCTTAATTCTGTAATACGTCTTCAAAAGCAAGTTTCAAATGCACTTACAATAATAATAGTTTAAAAACTAAAAAACACGCTTTTCATGGTATTGTCATCAGAACTCAGAGCGTGTGCAAAATTTCATCCTAATCAAAGACCGGGAAGTGGGTCAAATTAAGATTCCAAGATTTTCTTACATACAAGAGAAGCTAATAAAAGCGTGTTAAAAATCAATGCATGAATTCGGAAGGCAGATTAAGTTCACCCTGGATGATATCAGCAGATGACTATTCTAGCTGCTTCAAAAATCTGCCACCATTAAGTAAGTTTTGGGCATTACCAAATATGAAAAACAAAGCACAAGATACTCTTACCTACTACTATCTATTTTTAGAAACACTTCCCACATATTTTCCGTCATTAGAGCCTAATATGCGATTATAAACCGTAATGAATAGATTAGCAATAGTGCGTTATGATAAATGGTAATTTAATTCATACTTGTGCTACTAAGCCCTTTCTCCGACAAAGGTGAAAGAAAGGTGGGAACATGACTTGCATATCTTAGGGCTTGCAGTGACGGTGCTTTTACCCGCAGTTTCGCCTGCGTAATATATAGCCTATGTCCTTCTCAGTACCCTAACCTATGTGTATGCAAAATTTCATGATGTTCGGTTCAATAGATAGGGCGTGAAAGCGTAACAAATAAACAAAATCACTTTCGCATTTATAATGTTAGTTATTATAGGATTGGGATTAAGGTTAGGATAAGTATTATATTACGATTGGATTTTTAGAATTTTGTGTGGTTTTGAACGACTTAAACTCTAATTTTGAATCACTAATTTTCACTTATTTTATTTATTTAGTGTTAGCCCGCGTTTTTTCTTGCGTTATTGTATGTAACTAAAGGAGATACTTAATTCTGTAGCCCTTAAAATGTGTAATCTGCCTATGCATTTTGTTTGTCTTTTTTTATATTGAGATTTTTTTGTTTTTTATTTATATGAAAGTTTTCATAATTATAGATAACAATCTCTGTTTTCAATTTATCGATTTGTGTCGAGTGAATTAACCAAGGCATTATTAACGACATTTTTATTTAATTTACAATAAAAAATATTAGAATCTTCTTAATTTGCTCAAACCACACAAAAAAAAAACCAAATATTTCAGAAACGGATCCCTAAATCAAAAAATGGTGTGCTCAACATCACAATATTTTTAACCTATTTAATAATACGACACACGATGTATTTAGTAGAGAAAAAAATACTCCCACTTAACTTGTATGGGAGTTGAAAAAAAACTTTTTTTAAGGTTATTTCTACCACTTTTTCGGCTACATATCCACCAAATACATTGATACACATCCATACCAAATTACAGCTCTCTAGTACTAATAGTCTCTGACTGACCGCGGACGGACAGACAGACATATCGAAACTATAAGTGTTCCTTGTTAACTACGAAACCCTAAAAACGTATTAAGTACACTTGAAGTATTGAAAATTTTCAACAGAATCTAAAAAACGTGACATCTAGGTTAAATTTTTCAATTTTTGCCTCGAGGCCAAGCGTTCGTTTTCGAGCAGTCAACCTACTGACAAAAAGCTGGCCCTGAAACGCGGCAAAAACAGACTTTCGAACCGAAACTTGCGTCATTACTATTGTCCGACCTTTATTTTTCCATTTTGTTTCGCAAGAGGCAGAAGCGGAAAATTTTTGGCGTCGAGCCGGCCAAAAAACAGAAATACTTGTGTCAATTCTATGAGTAATGGCACTGCCGAAAAACTGCCTATGTGATTTGTCCCTGTATATTTTAAGTTATAGTTTTGTTATGATTAATTGATAAAATAAAATAATTAGGGCTTAGAACACGTGTCAATTAAATTTAAAATTGTGGCCCCTTATACATCATCATCAGTCTTTTTTAGTCTCCACTGCAGGAGCACGAGCCTCTCTGTACTACCAGGGCCATATATTAGCCAGAACAGTCAGAGGATTTCGCCTACACTCTCTTGGAGAGATTTTTTGATGTTTATAAGCTTTTTGTAGCTCGCGTTACCTAAGTCGCCTTCTAGGACATCCATGGGAAGACTTGGAGTGGTCCTTTCTACTCTGCTGGGAACCACACGGCACTCTATAAACAAGTTATTTATTAGCTGTGGTATCAGACGATACGATACACTAGCGCCACCCAGCAATTAAGTCACACTAGCGACGCCAAAAATTTTATTCCTAATACTTTACAAATAGAAAGAAATTCAAGAATGTAAATCATATAAGCACTAGTAAATAACTTAAAGTATTTTTGGAATGATGTTTTGATATTATGAAAATCAGTCATTAAGAGAAAGTGATTACCGCCAAAAACGGCCGTTTTGGCGGTAATCTGATTCTCATAATATTAAACATGATTCCAAAAATACTTCAGGTTATTTACTATGGCTTATATGATTTACATTCTTGTATTTCTTTCTATTTGTAAAGTATTAGTATAACGTGGAGGTGCAGCAGGAATCTCAATACGAGCGAACTTCATAGTAACGTCGTTTATTACGTCACAGATACATCGTGAACCCTACGGGAAGGCCGGGAATCCGAGCACTGTCCCTTACATAGCGAGCTGTGAGGAGGGTTTGTCCTAGTACTAAGTCCGGGAATCCGTACATTAGTACTAGGTGGAGAGAACTCAATCATCCGTAGTTCAACGGACTACTTATGTGAGGACGAAGAAACTTTCATAGCGCGTTCTAAGTTACGCTCAGCGCCATCTAGTTATGGGTTTGGTAAACTAGCGTGCTACATTCTCCCCCTCTGTCAACGAAGACGTCCCGGCGAGTTAGACAGGACAAGTCTGGTGTAGGTTGCTTCCTCCATTCGTGGGGCATCTTTGGTGAGCTGGGTAGGAGCTATCAGACGAATCTTCTTCAGGATGTACTGCATCGCTCCCCCTGGTCCAAAACCGCACCAATGTCAATGAAGGGGATGTCCTCCTTCGGCAACCTTATTCGAAGTGGTGAAATGGATAGGCTGGGCCTCCAAGCACAGTCCAAAATCACGGGCACTCCCTCTGCTCTGAGTCTACACTGATGGCATAGATGTCTGCATTCGATGGTTCTTTATTCGCTCGCGTGCAATCTTCCCGCAACGCCACGTTAATGGGTTCTTGAGTCTGAACTGTCTACGCTGTCGACGCTGCTGTCGATGTCCACACGGCGATTTGCTTCAACGTGCGAGGCGCGGAGAGTTTGGCCCCAACTGCGGGCGCCAGATATAACGGGCAGCTGCAGCAGGAATCTCAATACGAGCGAACTTCATAGTAACGTCGTTTATTACGTCACAGATACATCGTGAACCCTACGGGAAGGCCGGGAATCCGAGCACTGTCCCTTACATAGCGAGCTGTGAGGAGGGTTTGTCCTAGTACTAAGTCCGGGAATCCGTACATTAGTACTAGGTGGAGAGAACTCAATCATCCGTAGTTCAACGGACTACTTATGTGAGGACGAAGAAACTTTCATAGCGCGTTCTAAGTTACGCTCAGCGCCATCTAGTTATGGGTTTGGTAAACTAGCGTGCTACATTAGGAATAAAATTATTGGCGTCGCTAGTGTGCCTAGTGTGGGGCCTTAATTAATCATATCAAATTTAAAAAATGTAATAGCTGAATGCCTTAGTAAATTACTTGTAGTATTCTTAATATTACTTTTCATATATATAATAATAGAATTACTTATTACCGCCAAAAGTGGCCACTTTTGGCGGTAATAATTAGTTCTCTTAATTCATCAAATTGTAAATAGTGAAATCTTATACAAAAAATACAAGTAACTTACTAGGGCATTGAACTATTACACTTTTTAAATTTGATATGATTTAGGACTTACAGAATTAATTGCTGGGTGGCGCTAGTCTCGTGTCGTCTGATACCTTAGCGCCTTATGTAAAATTCTCAAACCTTTAATATTTTAACCAACTTGCATAGGAACGTACGCAGATTATTATAATAATAATGAAATTACTTGATTGATTTTTTTTTTAATTTTAAACTAAAATTTTCAAAATATATTGCCACAATTAACCGGCCGGTCAGAGTGATGGAGTTTGAAGTCTCTGTATTGAAAGTGGGTGTTATTTTTCAAATAAAACAAAACCTTTAGCAGTGAATTTTATATTTATTGTATAATACATAGTTTTTAAAACTCATACATAACGAACCGGATATAATTCAGTGTGTACATAGTATAATATATTTATGGCGTAAATAGGAAGTGTGTCAATCATAGGATGAAAGAGCTGTGTATATAAATATCGTTACTAGCAGCCGCCCGCGGCTTCGTCCAGCAAATGATTATATATTGGAAATCTTAATATAATATTATATGTACTTATATAGGTATATTATAGAAAAAAGATAAATTTTAGGATAATAAGGAGATTTTAAATAAATCTATACAGCAAAATCAAATAAAGACATATTTAAAGTTTTATTTACACTACTTTTCCCTAGTTTAAGGACGATAAATCAAAACTTTAATATTTATAGGTATTCAATGTTATCATACCAGCTCATTACTGCATGTATATAAGTTTACCACCCACATTTCCTTGATACGTTTCTCAGTCACTTCCCAGAATTCATGCCGGTTTGGAAGAAAAGAAAAAACATAGAATATACCAGCGCCTTTTCTTCCCGCGCAGACCGTAAAAGCCGGTCGAGGGATTGGGCGAAAATCTAAGGAATCACATTAATAGGTGTTGCAGCTAGCAACCCATCACTATTTTAATTCTGCTTTCCACCTTTACGCCCACTACGATGCTAAACGTGGCCTGTAGGTTCTATGACCTTGGGCTCTGTCTACCCCGCAAGGGATAAAGACGTGATAGTATGTATGTATGTTCCCAGAATTGGTCCGATAGGAAAGGTTGTACAATTATGCGGGCCGAGTCACCACTTCAAAGGAATGTCGGTGGTAAAACACGCGGTAAGTACATAAAGTTTAAAGGAGTAAATCGATTCTTGTCATGTTTTTGCTAGACACGGGATCAAACAGCTCTTTCATCAATCAGTACTTAAGATCTAATATTTTATTTGCAACAATTTCCTAACAGTCTTACTTCGACACAATTCCGCATTCACACCAAAGCGACGTCTTTTTATACCGTGTCCGTAAAGGCGCGCACATTTTAGACTGTTTTTACAATTTATAGATATAGGACAAATTATCGTTTTTGGATTCGTGACAAGAATTGGTCTACTTGCGACCACGAACACTGTAAAGTGCTCGAAACGTTAGGTGTATAATGTAATAAACGCGATAAAACCGTATTAAAATTAATTTTATTTAAATGTTATAAAGGCCTTTTAAATTTTACATCTTAAACGTCGAATACAATAAGTTGTTGTCAATGATATTCTACTACAGCAACAATAATATGAAATTGACAAATATCAAGTTACCGTTCCCAATGTTTTATAAGACCCTCATATTGGTCCCAATTAGAAATCAAAATGGCGGCTAAAGAAGGGCTCAACCAAACGTTCACATTTGTTTTGTATATAGCATAGTTTGCGCATCAATTTTACAGTCTTGTTTGTGAAATGAGTGGTTTCTATTTTAAAATAAATTAAGTAACTAATTCTTTGCGCTCGTTCGGCTGAGACTCGTAAAATGAATGAGAAAAAAATACTTGTACAGTCTAAAATGTGCGCAATACATAGTAATGAAGTAAATATAAGGCCTCACAATATTAAAGAAGAAACTGAACGCATCTAAACAGTGATTTCAGTGTATGATATTGATCCACTTTTCAATCATCATCATCAGGTCTTTTTTAGTCTCCACTGCAGTAGCTCGACCCTCTCTGACTGTCAGAGCCATTGCCAGAGCAGTCAAGGGGATTTGGCCTACACTCTCCACGCTGGCCAGACGGGTTTAACTGTCCAATGAAATGAGAAATTTGGACCTCCCATACAAAATGACGCTTAGTTTTTATGGAAAATAAGTTACATACAATCTGTCTAACGTACCCAAACTCCAAAAGCCAAGCCAAGTACCCAGACTCCAAGTTCCACAGCCAAAATTGGCATGTACAGTACTAACAGTAGGTACAACATTTGAAATTGGTTTTCCACCGATACAAAAAGAAGCCACAGTACATGTGCCATAGTACAAGTAGGTCGATAAATAAAAGTAACTTCAGATAAAGACATTATTAAAATATGTAACAACGGGTTACTATCGAGCAAAGTCAGCTATAGGCCGACATGTTTCGACCTTATCCGGTGGTCTTTTTGAATTAGGCATTAGTCAGTGTCAGCGAATGTTAATCGTGACGCACGATTTGTCCCGATTCGCACTTAGGCAAGCGATGGGAAGCGTGCGTGAAATATTTTTTATAGAGTTGTTCATTGAAGAAGGTTGTTCAGTGCCGTACACTGACTTCACTGTTAGAGCATCAGTTAATGTAAAGCCGTGTAAATGCGTGTAACAGCGCACACTTACCACTATTCACCAGATTACTTAACTAAAATTGCGCTAAATCGTAACTATTCACTAAAATATTAAGATCTCATACGCCAAAGCTTGCGACAACAAAAACAACTTTTTAATACAACGTCTAACATAACTGATACTATATTGAAGTAGTATTTGATACTGAACAACTTTTTTGAACATAGACCTAACGAAATCAACAACTGTTCTTTTGCTTTATTTTGCGGACGAGCTCCGTGGCACGGACGGTCCCGGGTTCGATCCCCGGTCAGGTCAAAATGGAAAAATGATCTTTTTCAGATTGACCTGGGTCTTGGATGTTTATCTATATATGTATTTGTTATAAAATATAGTATCGTTGAGTTAGTATCCCATAACACAAGACTCGAACTTACTTTGGGGCTAGCTCAATCTGTGTGATTTGTCCGTATATATTTATATTTATTTATTTATATTATTTATATTGTGGCTTAGATTTCAGTGATTCTGCCAAGATACTGGACTTGGCAGAATCACTGAAATCTATGAGATATTAAGTATCGGTGTTGTAGAGTATAGTTTTAACATGTAGCAATCAAAGATGGCGTAGGTCTTTTGACTGCATTATGGGAGCTTCTAGTGACAAATCTATGCGAGTTAATATAAAAGGTTACTTAATTTTACGCATTGTTCACGCCTGTAGCATACAGGCGCGAATGCGAAACGGAAGCATTCCGGAACGAAACATTGCAATGATTTTGTTTGGTGCGTCTCACACCGCAAGCGGAACGAAACCGAAATGGAAAGTCATGCTTTAGTATATTTCGTTTTACTTAACTTTCTGGAGGAAAGTTGTCCAGTATCTAAGACTACCCTCAAAATAGATTCAATACATTAGACTTCATATATTCGTAATTTAACATAAGTATCCATGTAACATACGCCCAACAAACACATCTTTTGAACGTGTATATTACGACACGGTATAAAAGAGGCCAGAGATCCGACTAATCGCGCGACAAGTCGGCCGATCGATCGACAATTGTTGAGAATAGCTTATGATTTCACTAAGTTTTCCCGTTGTGCTTACCTCCCCCTTTTGAAAAATAAACTGATTGGTTCTGGTCCTCAACCAAACATAACAAATTTTTGAGGTTATTCTGAAATGCTCACCACAAGATGACAGCACTGAGCTGTCGACCTCGATAAGCCGCTGTCAGTGGATAATATTTTACAAGCAGCAACAATTGTCTCATTGTGGCCCAATCACAGCTTACCGTACCCAACGCCTCAGTGCCGCAACTATGCAACGGATATTGTTGCGCTTTTTTTAACAGATAGTGATTCAAGAAGGTTTATATGTATAATACATGCCCGGGCGCAGCCGGGGAGGGAACGGAAACTAGCATCGTCTCTGCAAGATGGCGTCGACCTCTCCCCCGTTCTCGAGTGCGTTTGATAGCTTTAAAAAACTGAGTTAGTTGCTACTGGTGCTCACGTTTCGCGACGTCTCAATACTTGAATAAATTCTGCGGTGGTGACCCTGATTGTTAACTCACACATTGTCATGAGCACGGATGTAAAGTTTCGTATGTAGTAGTATTAGTCATAAAAATTGCTAAACGAGCAAGCGTGTCGGCTGATGGTAAGTGATCACCGCTGCTCATGGCCAACTGCAACACCAGGGGGTGTGACAAGAGCGTTGCCGGTTGCGGATGCCGTACTACGGGAATTACTGTGACTATGAAAATAAATACAAGCTTCTATTTTTTTGTCGCAAGTGTGCGCGATCGGTGCGACTAGTCGCGCGACTCCCGCGCAGTCTAGTAGTCGTCGACGTCGTACAGATTGTCGATCTCCTCGTCGTCGAGCTGCATCGATTGGAAGTCCACTTTGTAGCGCAGCAAGCCTGTAAATAAAATATTTGTTTTAGTTTTATTGTTAACCTACTTTAACAACAAAATGGATGTTTCAACAGATTTGCTACTAATACGGTGCATATGACATCGATATCTGGACTAGGTCCTTTTTCTTTATAGCAGTCACAATCATCCAATTTATTTTAAGGTAATCGCAAATGTATTGAAAAACGTCGTATGACGCTCGTACTCAGTAAGCTGTCAATTATAGTTCTCGGAAAAATTATATTGGTATAAAAGATTTTCAAACAAAACATTATTTCAACTAGAGAGACTTTGATACCATGTTTCTGAACTTATTTGATTTTAGTAAGTATCTAGTAACTGTTAAGACTATGTGCGTCTTGATACGGTGAAAGACTATCGTAATATTCACACACACATCATCACACCAAAAACACAAAAAAAAAATGGTTTCAGATAATATGTATGATTTAAGCCAAGAAATCTACCTTATCTAATCGAAAGTATATCCTAATGATTTTTTTGACAACTGCCCAAAAAATGGAGTCTGTTTTTATTTTTTTGTAACAGGTATAAAATAGTCAAGATACAGTTTACATGACAGAGCATTATATAAATATGAGCTCAGTTTTTATTTTTTAATCATTTCAGGTACAAAATAGTCGAGATAAATTTTACTTGACCGAACATTATATAAATATGAGCATGCATTTAAAGATAAAAAAAAACACTATTTAAATCACATGCAAACACATTTTAGTACCTATAAAATATATAAACATTACCTCGGTCCCATAATGCAAGCATGTTAGTAAAGAAAATAAATTATTCAAATGGCATTTTAAAGTGGTGTACAGTCTGAATCAAACTTAAGAGGGTATACTAGCAGTGCATTTTCCATACAAATGTATTTCTCTATTTTCTCGCTGAAAACTGCTTCTAGAGGCACAATTCTTTTTACATACAATCTATTACTAAAATAGGTATGTCCCTATGTTTAATTTTTTTTGTAAAATCCTGTTTAAAAGAAAAAAAAATTGTACAAAAACAGTTTTTTTGGAAAAAATAAAAAATAGGGGCGTTCCTATTTTAGTACTACATTTTATGAGAAAAGAATTGTGACTCTAGAATCAGTTTTCAGCGAGAAAATAGAGAAATACATTTGCATGGAAACCATATTGAAAAAATACTGCTAGTATACGCTCTTAATGGTAACTGGGCGCTGCGCAGTACGCGCCCCGCCTCCCCGCGCTTTCCCTGTAAACCTAATATTGTGATCTGCGCATCGACTCGCGCGATGTTCCGAGGCGTCATAAAGTTTGATTCGGACTATCAATGTTCATATCACCCATAGCAACGCTGATATTGACAAAAATGAGTAAAAATTATATAAGACAACTCAGATATAAAATATCTTTGAGATTCCGTAATATGATAAAAAAGCTAGAATGTCTGAAGATCCATGAACGAATATAATATGATCTCACAAATATCAAAAACCATTCATTTACTTACATCAAATTAAACCTGGATTGTAGCAGTCTTTCAAAATATTTTAGTGTCTTTTTAATTTTTAATTGTATATATTTTTTCTATTTTCATTAGACGTTTCTACTTTGAATTTAAGTATACAGCTAGATTTTGAACTATATAGAAATCTCAGCATCAGAAACACCAATAACTACATTACTTCATATCATCATCATCATCATCATCATAATCATAATTTTAAAACTAAGTCCTCCGGCGCGTCTGTCTGTATGTTTGCGATAAGCTCAAAAACTACTGCATGGATTTTCATGTGGTTTTCACCAATAGAAAGAGTGATTCATGAGGAAGGTTTGTGGGTATAATAAATGCCCGGGCGCAGCCGGGGAGGGCTGGTAGTGAGTTACAAATCAATTTGTGTGATTTTCCTCTATATTTATTTCTTTATTTCTTCTGATTCCGATATTTCAATGTAGCTCGTGAGGTTTATTATTACGCTGTAGCTGTTTAGCAGACATACATAAAGCCGCATTATATAGTTAAAACATAACTTCGAAACTTTGTACTACCCCAATAATTCTCAACATCAACCAGTTGCTTGACTGGCAGAGAAAAGTCCGCCGTTGCAAATAAATATTTCTATTCTATTCTACACTTGTATGTGTGTACAGTTAAATTAATAAATAAATAAAATCTGCCTTGCAACAAATGTCACGGTTGATGTGTGGGCCCCGCCGTAAGGTTATGGGAAGTAGGGGTTAGTATAACACTGCGACATTAAAAAGAATAAGTTTGGATTAAATTCTTTCAGAAATAGTTTCATTTTCAGTGCTGCAATGTATAATCAGAAGAAAATAAGCTGTGAGACATGGCATGAGTCAATAACAATAAAAAATCAACTACTAAAAAAACTAAACAAAGATAAGAGTTTTGATTTTTTTGTTCGTAACGGATAATTCAAAACTATAGAACCGATTTTAAAAAATCTATTACCAATGGATTAGCGGGCAATATCTGATAGAGCAATATCGGATAAAAAATATTCTATAGTGTTTTTTTTTGTAATGAAAAAATAAATCAAAAACAAATCCACAAATTTTAATAATTACTAATTAGATGGAAAGCTACATTAAGCGGGTAACGTTATTAGTAATATTATAAATGCGAAAGAGATTTTGTCTGTCTGTTACTCTTCACGCTTCAACCATTGAACCGATTTAGATTAAATTTGGTAAAAACTAGTTTAGACCCGAGAA
This sequence comes from Rhodophaea formosa, assembly GCA_963082605.1. Taxonomy (NCBI): domain Eukaryota; kingdom Metazoa; phylum Arthropoda; class Insecta; order Lepidoptera; family Pyralidae; genus Rhodophaea; species Rhodophaea formosa. The sequence continues at coordinate 5,170,637 of OY720229.1, read as the reverse complement.
TAGATATTTATTCTCAAATATTAATGTGGCTCATGGCATGTCCCTTAGTGTTATTTTATCCTGTTTAAATAATAACTAAAGTTCTGTTGCAAACTTTTTTTTTCATATACCAGAAAAGCATACATTATCATTTCAACCATCTTAGTTAAGTACAGCCATTTGCAAAAGTCATAGAGCTTAACATATATGCTATAGAGATGTTATAAAACAATTTTTATTGTTTTAATGTTTTCGCGATTGTTATACATCTAAACAAAATTAATAATTGTATTACGATTTTATTGCGTTTATTACATTATTTATACACATATCGTTTCGAACACGGTACAGTATTCGTAAGTCTGCCTGCGACGACGAACACTGTAACGTGTTCGAAACGTATAGGACTATATGTGGTATAAATAATGTCATAAACGCGATAGACCGTATTAAAATTTATTTTATTTTTTTAAAGTCTGTACTTGCATTGAATGTGTTAAATGTCGATTGCACCTATTTGGAACAATCTTGTAACAGTCGATTCCGTAAAAAATAAAGACGAGATAACGATGTACTTGTTTACAAAAAATAGTTTCAATATATACAGAGGTAACGACTGATGCCCCTGAACACTTTGGTTCATAATAGCAGAGTTAATTTTTATTTTCCATGCCTGATAAAATTTCGTATTAATCCAAAAATATTATTCGTTATTATGAATATTTTTTTTTTATAGTGTCAGTTGAATTTTTTTAACGAATATTTCCACTATCGAATGTAAACCACAGTACATCAGTAGCGACAATTCCTAGACCAGATGCATATATTTTTTTTTAATGATTTTTTTACGCTTTCTTGACTTTTGCAAACTGTACTTTTCTACCTTAAAATTATCATTTCAAACCCATTAACACTAAGAATTGAATGGTTAGAGTACACCTAATGTAATAAAACGTTGCACCAATAACAAATAATTGCTTTTTGTTGCAAATGAAATTTCGTTATCACAATTCGTATGGGGATTTTAAAATAATCGGTGCTCAAAGCCGATAATTTGAAAAAATCATACATTTATTGCCAGTAACAGGCAAATTAATTTAAGTTTACTGGGCGGCTAGTCTACTATGCTGTCAGCTTAAGGGGATACATAATTTTTGCGGGATTCAGTACTGCATTCATTTGAAATCATTCGAAAGTAAACGGAGAGATCATTTAAAATTTTGTTCACAGAGACTATAGATAAGCCGTCAAACTATTTTATGAACTACTTGTTTAAAATTTCAAGTGAAAACGGCACGCATGGCGAAAATGCTCAGAAAAGCTTTAACGCGATTAATATGCAGGATAAAAATGCCTGTAATAAAAGGTGACATTTTTCTTTATGCTCCATTTGACAGACATTGTAACTAAGAAAACATTAATGCCAGGAGATTACAATAAGCAAAAATTTAATAAAACATATTCTTTAAAATACGGTGACCATCTCGTTTCAATGTTAACTGGCAGCGTTATAGACTAGGCACCCTGCTCTGCACTTTTCATTGAAACAAGGTTTACCATTTTAATAAGGGATTTTTAAGGTTGCATTAATACGTTTTCTTTTTTATGGGCAAAACTGTCGAATTTAATTTGATTTAATCCTATATCAATTGCCTTACTCAGAATTATTGATGACTTGAAAGGGTTCTTTTTATACTACTTCAATTTTTTTTTCGGCACCGGTTGGTCGTATAACCATGCAAATGTGTTCTTCAACTTCTACAAGACTGTTTGTGCCAAAATAAATGTAATAAAAAGTGAGAAAACACATCACTTATAATGTATATTTTTTTCTTCATCAACAGTACCTGATTATTTCATAGTTTTAAAATTCTAACTCATATCATGATAACTGTACTCTACTGCTAAGTATTTTTGCTTATATTTCATATGAAAAGTGCAGGGCAAATAGTATCATCGTTTCGTCCTGTGAACCCAAGCAAAAACCCCTCCAATGTATGCTTCTCCATTACAGTGTAAATATATTATTGTTATCGAGTGTATATATTTAATATTGGACTGATACAGAGATATACCTTACTTTTAAAAGGCAAAACGAGGCTTTACATTGGTTTGAATACTGAATAATTACCATCCAGATAAAATCGCGGGGGGCTTCGCCCCCTGAACGCCCCTTCAATCGTATTCTTCTCAAAACATCTTATGGGGTATAGTGGTACATCTTTGTGGTGAACTCCCCTATTTGACTCCCTTTTGTCAAGTGTAGTATTTAAATCTCAATGGCAGGGGGCTGAGCCCCCCCGACAACCGTGATACTCAACTAGTATTTACTCAAATGTATATTAACTTTCTATTACATTTTTATACAGGTTTAAGTCTGTATCACTCCGCGGTATATAATGTGGTGTTTTTGGCAAGTCTATTATGAACGCTATTCGAGAAATTTAAGGCTAGAGACTAGCCGCTAGACAATTCATTAGTAGACAGATATTCGCCTACACAATTCACGACAAATCTTCCTTATATGTATTGTACGATCTTATCTCGCACATTTCGGCGACTCGCTGCCTGCCATGCCATTATAGGTTGCATACCATTTTACTTAATACTTATATGTATATAGCAAGAGTTTCTTTTAACTTTTTTACGATTTTGTCGAACTGTAATCGATAAAGCATCCGTCACACACACAGCTATAATATAACATCTGATCGTTATTATCTCCACACTAACATCTACAACATGGCAATAGCATCTCTCCATGTACGGATTATAAGATTTGTATTCATGCCTTTATATTACAGAAGTAGTATCCAGGCGATACTGCTCATATTTCGACGAAACACTGCCCGTAACGTGTACTTTGGTCCTTCGAGCCGGATCAGTGGTGCATGCGTATCTTTCTTGTGACAGCGAATCAAGTTACACGCGGTCAAATTAACTTGACGCATCGCTGGAATGCGAAGCCATCAAGCCCATCGTCAAGTTAATTCCATTACTACATACATGGTGCTTCTTTTTTTCATTTAGGACAACTGTTCCCATGTAACCAATGCTGAAACTGAACAAAAATGTCATTTCCATACAAAAATATTCAACCGCTCTGACAATTTGTATAAGATATAAATTTTTTTCGAGTTTTCAGCATCATAGGGTAAAATTGTTTTAAAACGCGACCTACATGATACTCGTACGTATATTCAGCGGGTCGCCTAAATGTGCAAGGTAAACTTGTACACGTATATACTAAAAGTTAAAAGGTACAAAAATTTAAGTATCATTGTATGTAAGGCCCTTTACAATAAGGCACAATTTGCTGTGAATTATGTAGTCCAAACAATATGCTAGTTAAACCTTAAGTTGGATACGACGCGATCACGATATTTTTATAACTATTGAAAACGTTACTCATTCATTATTTAATATTTAATGACTAGTCTTTGAATAAGGTACACATTATTATTCAATTTAATTAATCAACATATTTTATTTTTACATTATGCCATCATTAAAGGTATCGTTGACATATTGTTATTAATCTAAAATATTGGCCCATAAAAACACATGATTAATTTTTTATTATTCTAAATTACTTCGAATATTTGCATGCATATTGGCGCAACACGTATTTTCAATTCAATAAGGTTCAATTTTGCCTGCCTTTTGTATTAAACTTGTGTCGTATTTGCTAGCAAATAAATGATTTCGTTTACTAGAATAAAGATACAAATTGGGTATATTTTGTTGTCTCGTTTCATAATTATATATATAATATACACTACTAGGTATTGCATCATTGACTGGCTATATTCATAAGAATAACCACAAATCGATACCTACTTATACGACATCCCACAAAAATTGCGTTTTAGCAACGTACTCAAATCATCGTCATCATCATCAGGTCTTTGTTAGTTTCCACTGCAGGAGCACGTACCTCTGTACTGCCAGAGCCATATATTAGCCAGAGCATTTAGAACATTCGCCTTACACTCTCCATGCTGGTCAGAGGGGTTGGAGAGGTCTTTCTGATGATCATAAGCTTTGTTTAGCTTACGTTCCCAAAGTCAACACGTATGTGTATGTATGTGTCAAATGAGCGACTCATTCAACCCGCCAATATTTTTTTTTCCTACAGACCAATAGACGTCTATAAGAAAACTTTAAAGTTGAACGACAGCGACATATGTCGCGTTCCATACAAAGCTTGTAATGTAACGCGTAGCATGTTCAAATTTAATTTTCTTATCAAACTCACATTTACGTATATTAATAGATCTTTTTAATCTCCACTGCAGGAGCACGCCCTTTAGGTGTATCCTTGCGTATAATCTTCACGCTTTTCTAGCGCCCTGCGCCTGGATAAAATTTATATCGCGGTATAAAACTCGCTGTCGCGATCCGTAGGTATATTTTGCTTACAAATTCACCGATCAGCGGGCCAATTTTTTTATGAGGTTTTTTTTTTAAGTTTGATTATTTTTTCTTGCGGATGTATTAGGAATTCTAATTCCACCCTTAAAATATAAGGTTGTTCAGAGTCATCCTGTATAAGTTATTGCGGGTGCCGTTCTATAGGGTGTCTACCATCATGGTGATACAATATTTGACGTGTCCACGAACTTTCCCGCAAACTAGAGATGTGCTCCAACTATACACAGATGGCGCTTAACTAACAGTGGCCTTAAACTAACAGTGGCCTTACTGCCATTTAACGGTGACTTTTTAAAGCTTGCCAGAGCGCGTGCCTCTGGATAAGACGCCTATTCCTGTAGCTACCGTGGCTTCCACAACAATGTGTTTGCATTGCTTAAGTGAGATATATGGATTGTCGTATAAGTAGATATAATTCGTGCTCTGGATCACCGAAATCTACGTTATATATGTATAATAAGCATTCCACATAATATACTATATAATAGAAAAAACTAGCTTAATATCATATCAATCTGTTTATAATATTGCTAATTATTAAGTAGAAATAACTTATACAAATATAATATTTGCACAACACAAATTACACACCGATATAATGTTGTATATGAAAATTATTTAAATACTGTACTCTATGGTGTCTTCGCGTCGTATATATATATATGTTTAATAGCTACTTATCGGTATAACCCCTAACAAAAAATTTCAAAGTTTTTTAAGCGTTACTATAATTCAAGGCATTAAACAACGTTCCTGACGATATTAGGAATATGAAAAATCCATCAACCATACAACAGTATGGAAAACTTTTTTTTTCTCTATAGGTGCCCAAAGGTAAAGATATTTAATAGTGTTGATCTGCCCTTCAAAATAGTGTCAAAGAAGTTTCTCCGTTCCGGTCTAATTAAATATTATTTTTTAATATTAAAAAACAAAGCTATGTATCGATTTTCTTTCATTTTGCCGCGTTTGAGCCGCTTGTAAATGTAAAAGCAGCGTGGGTGTGTTCATTCAACTTTGCTAACCCGCTCGGTCGCGCGGGTGCATATAAATCGACCCTTAGGGCACCTTATTTCAAAGTTGTTAATTATCATCCAATGACAACAGTTTTTCAGACTCAGTGCTGCCACCTAATGGTGGAGATTGTCTGATCAATGGACGACTTTCCAGTGCTTTAACTCTCACTTCGCACTACGTAATGAAATGAGGGTGTTTGGAATCGGGAATTCCGCCAGATGGCGACACTGTGTCGAGTTAATTTTCAAAATATCTACCAATCATGTCTAGTCACAATTTTTATGATTGGTGGATATCGACAGCTGCTGTCAAAAATACCTCTCGACACAGTGCCGCCATCTGGAGGAATAGTCGATTACGAAAACCGTAATGGATCTCCGTAATTAGTTGACCAATAAGTCTTGTAATTATTTGAACTACTGGATTTTACGGCAAACTTGTGCATTGTTACAGAGCGGGCGTGTCATGACGTAAAATTACATTTGATAGCTCTGTTAGTTGATATTTTAGTTTGTAAACTAATCCGAATTCACACTGAATTCGCCGCATGAGGAAAGTGTTGCACTAAATATCCTTGAACTCTTTATTACATCTCTAGTACAAATATTCCTCAACATCTGCGGCTCACGCGGTTCTGAAAAGCTGTTAACTAATTATATATTATATTTTTAAGCTTGAATTTCAGTCCTCAATATATAATTATTGCTATGAGCGATAAATACCAACTATATTATTAACTAGTAAACTATGAGTCAGCAAAAATCACAATGGATATATTATAAAAAATATACTACGTGTGTCTACTGGATAATGCGCTCCTTTACTAGAAACTATTAGGTCACTCTTATATATTATATATGATAAAGTTGTGTTACACTAATATGGAACAATTAACTTTATTGACTAGCTTTATCATTGAAACACAAAACAATTTGTGTTGCACAAAAGCATTTCAAAATTAATGATACATTTACACTTTTTTACAACAGACATTACAGTCTGAGATTTAAAAATATCATTCGTCATCATCATTTCGTGTAGGCGACACGGTTAGTACACCGTGCACACCCGGTATCAGAGTTCTTCGGAACCGCCTCTCGGCCTCTGCCGTGGTTCCTTTAACGACTACCAGATGGCAGCCGGGACCAACCGCTTGACGTGCCTTCCGAAGCACGGAATCATCTTTCTACAACAGAACTTCAGACAATCAGGTTATTCATGCCTGCAATGTCCTCACCAAACTAGAAACAACTTAACAAAGAATGCTTCCCGTGGGAATCGAACCCACGACCCGGGGTCTACAAAGCAAACGCCTTAACCACTGGACCACGGAGGCAGTTAAAAAAATCATTAGTTAAGATTATTTCGAGTATTCGGGGGTTGGTGTCATTAAATTTAAAATGCTAAAGTGCAACTGAACGTAAGTATCGTGATCGCATCGTATAAAGTTTTAACCTTAACTGCATTTCATTTAGTGCGGTGCGTTCAGCGGAGCGTTTCAAATAAATTTAACAAAGCAATTTAAATTAGACGAAAACATGAACATTTTTAAAGTTGTAGTTAAATTAAGACCTTATGGTATTCTGACAAAGATGAAAATAGTACGCAATTGTCAAATGATACTATCGTCAGTGTTTAAATTAGACAAAAACATGAACATTTTTAAAGTTGTAGTTAAATTAAGACCTTATGTTATTCTGACAAAGATGAAAATAGTAAGCAATTGTCAAAAGTTACTATCGTCAGTTTTCGTATGAAGTCGATACTAATAACTAATTTAAACTGTTTTTCATCTAATTTTATGAACTTATGATCCAATTGATGATTGAACTTTATGTAGAAGTACGATTTCTCCATATAAATAACTGTCGCTCGATTGGTGACTCACCTTTGAAAAAAAATAAAGTCTTGTATTTTTCTTTTAAATAGCAACGAGTTGCTAAACCTCATTACCTATTTTAAACGACCGTCTAAGATTTACGCCCATTTAATACAAATTTCCTTAGTATTTTTCGCAGCATTTCAGTAGATTTATAACGCCCCGCTGCCCGCTCCGCTGCAATTTGAGTTTAGAGGCGATTTTTTCAATGGAAATGAAGCAGGGTTTATCTCAAAGCTAAATTAACAATTTAAAATTGGGAAAGCTAGATGACAATATAGGCTTGCAATCCGACACACGGGCGGTTGGAACGCGGCGGTTTCATATCGCAGTTGAGACGCAGCGGTTTTAAAACGCTACAACAAAATGTTTTATCTAAATAATTAGTGTTTTTTTCTGTCGTGGTTTTTAAGTGTGATCGTTTTAAGGTTTGTAAGGATCGTAGCAAGTGGAAGTCCATAGTTTCTGCCTACCCCTATGGGAAAGAGGCGTGATAATATGTATGTATGTATCGTTTTAAGGCATATTTTAAAATTTGTTTATTATTTGGGGCGTACTCGATGTTTTTATCCTAATTACGCGAATAACCATAGCCAGGTAAAGGTTGCGTGTTGGCGTATCCCACGCAATCTTTTCATGGCTTTATTGAAGAATCACACTATTACGGTCTCTGTCTACCCCATAGAGATAAAGACGAGATTGAATAGTAAGAATGTAAAATCTCTCAGGAGAATAATAGGGAATGGATCGGGCAAGCTTCTATTTGACTATTTCTGTACTAAATTTGAATAGTAGTTTCCATTACTGATTTACTTTATACCTTATTTTTTTTAAACAATATAATTTACGCGACATCTTAATAAAGAATTTAAGGCAATCATTTTTGTGTCAAAAGCTTAAACCATTATTTGAATGAGAGCACACACATTTATATTAAAAGTATTTAATTTTAAAATATTGATTTACTACATATTGCTTTTAGTTTTGTTAATGCAAGCTAACCTATTTCCTCTAAAATATTTATTAATAGGAACAATATATTATATTTCTACTCGAATTAGTTAACTTTTAGTCTTTCTAGGATACTCATTGTTGTAGACGTAAATACTAGTTCGCAAACGGTCACACGGCTAGTAAATTAGTCGAGTAGCGAGTATTTTTGTACTAAAACACTCGCCACTGCCGAAAAATCGTTTGCGCTGGTCGAGTAAAATTCACAAGTAAATATTTAAAAGCTACTCGTAAACTCGACTAAAACTATGATCCAGTGGACTGTGCCGGTAGTAGGAGGCGCATAATCGCTAAAAATAGATAGATTCTATTGGCTCCACTAAATTCCTTATTTATCTCCATGAAAACATTGGTGTTTGGACACGGCGAGTCACTAAAATACTCGCTACTCGACTAAAAAACTTGCCATGTGCGATTGCACATGGCTAGGAAACTCGTTCGTTTTATTGATTGTCTTAGTTGAGTATCCGTAAAAGTATTAAAGACACTGTTCAAAGTTTGCGTTATATTCAATGACATTTCACTGTCTATGGACATCGCATCAGCACGCGCAAGGCAGATCGCCTATGGTATGCTAATAAAAGCGATGTAAGCTTACCACTTTCATTGTCAGCTTATCAATAAATGTTTTTAATTGATTTTAATAACCTAATGCTCCTAAGATGATGAAAAAGAGCTGCAATGTATAAAAGACCGAGACAAATCGTGCTTCGTTTTAAGCTTTTTTATTACAAGATGTTTTTTGTCTATGGAGAGTGAAATGTCATTGGTTCTGTTATATATAGGTATATAATTATTCAATAACACTGACACATCAGGTTTATATGGAATTTAAAATGGTCCCCATATTTGGTAACTTAGTCACTATTATTCAAGTTACAGCGTTCAATATATTAGCAGAAATGTATAAGTGTACGTAATATTGATTTACATTTATGAAGTTTTTATAACCATATAGAGACAAACTCGCTTACTTTGAATTGGTAAGCTAATTTAAGATAAAATATGTATTATGCAAACAATGTTTGCCTAAAATCCTTGCTTGTCAACTCCGCTTATTTATATTTGTACTCAACTATTATAGTTAGTCAATGGCATCCCCAATCTACAAATTATCATAAGTAGATTATTCTTATGAATACAATTTATCTTACTTCAATTTCTCAATTTGCGTCGTCATGTAAAAAGACGTGTAAAATGGCAATGTTTTTACGATTAACTTTTTTAAGCTCTGTTTAGTATGTTTAAAAAACACTTTGATTATTCAAACCACTATTTTATGTAATATTTAATCCACACGCTCATATATTCGGTTAGACTTATATGGTGAACAGTATAACAGCGTCAAAAAAACCGCCGCGTTCCAACCGCCCGTGTATTAACTGACAAATTAAAAAAAAATATATGCAAGCCGACTTATATCTATCCTAGTCATATTATAGCTACGTTTTTATCGTGTGGAGCTCCCTATTTTTTTTTCTTTTTATTCTTTTTTTTTTAATAGTCATCGAGGTCTACGTCGTCCAAGGGCTCGTCAAGTTGTAGCGACTGGAAATCCACTTTGTATCTGAGTATGCCTATTTTTTACCGTGAGTTTTATCAAAATGTGTTAATCCATCGTCGTCCAAGCAGCAGGTAAAGGAAGAGAAATATAGATTAGTGATTAGTATAAAAGCATTAAGCAGTATACATTTTATAGTTGTAAAATTCAAAGAGTAATAAACTTTCATCTTGGAACCAACGCAGCTTTTCGAGAATCAAAAAGCAACCACTCGAATTTTGCAACTATAAAAAAACGGCACATGTAATAGCAATAAATAAATACATTTTATATTACATATTATATCATACAATATTCTTTACATTTTCCCAGTTTTATTTACATAAATCATTATGTTATCGATTAAAAGCTCCTCAGAGGAGAGAAGGGATGGGCCTCTGACTCTCTCACTCACCGAACGAAGCATAGCAGAGATAAAGCTAACTCTAACGTTGGTTTTCTGTGAGAGTGTAGTACTTCCCCGGACGAGCCGGCCCATTCATGTTACTAGCAAAAGTGAATTTCACCGGTAGCGTGTCTGTAAGTTCGCGAGGCCTAAGCTGAGCTTTGCATTTGTATGAGTGCACATAAACTCCCCGCCACGAGAAGCTATAAATTAAGTACATCAATAAACTTCTACTGAGTTGGAGTTACCTAGCGACAATATTATGAGTTAACCAAATACAATTGACTTAAATTACTATACAAGTAATACGAAACTAAAGACCAATTCTAATTAGTCGGGTTATATTTTAACGATACGAAACGCTGTCGCTCAATGTTTTTTGGTACAGGAACGAGTCTGACTCCGTGAATGTAAACATTTGGCGCATTTCTGAGATATAATAAAGTTTCTGTAGCAGTTTTTGCTATAAGTTGTTTTTTTTATTAGCTATTGAGTCTTACTGATTTATAAATAATAAAGTTTCTGTAACAGTTTTTGCTATAAATTGTTTTTTTATTTTTTTATTAGCTATTGAGTCTCAATGCAGGGCAAAAGATTTTTTACGTTGCCAAATAATCATTTCACCTGCAAACTCCCTCCATTCTTTATGTAAAAATATTTCTAACCATCTCTTCTTTGGTTTATTTTTTTACACAAAAATCAACATATTATTTTTTATTTCATCCAAATGTTGCGAACCCCTGAACATTTGTTTACATAATTTATAGCTTCTTATGAAAGGGACTTTAGTGTAGGTGTGACTTCGGCTTAAAGCGCGGCGCATCTCCGCCGCGCACCTGTCACACTTCACCCTTGTACTTGTAGCAGCGTGACGAATTTAACCCTGAATATTTTATTCTTGTGTTCGATTTATTAGTGAAATGGCTAACACAAGTAAACGAATTATACGAAAACCTTTAAATAGCCAAGTAAAAGAGATATTATGTACTTCAAATAGTTATTTTAAAGACATGAACGAGAAAGACGTGTCAAGGGATCAAGTGTCAATTTTTTTTTGCCGGACTCTACTTTTGGTGATTACTCACACAAATGCAAAGCTCAGCTTACGCCTCCCGAACTGAATCACAACTAAAACACTGCAACAATGTTCAATAAGTGTCACTGACCTCCGATGCCACCGAAGCCCCTGACGAACTGGCTGCCCTCCTGGCTCTTGTCCGTGATGATCTCGAGCGTGGCTCCGAAGGACTTGTAGTTGTTGGCCAGCCACTCCAGCAGCGGTTGGCACTCCACCAACTCCAGCTCAACCCCGCTCTGCAATTTTTTTTTATTTTTATTAGCTGATAGGCGTTGTAGGTGGAATGCTCCAGGACATAAAGAGCCCCAGCTCATATACATCTTCCATCTCATTAGGATATCATTTTCATTTTCAATCAGATCTTGCGGGTCACCTGATTGTTAGTGATTACCTATGCCCATGGACAACTGCAACACCAGAGGTGTGACAGAGGTTGCGGGCCTTTTAATTTTCCCTCCCAGAGGGAGAGGGTATGGGAGGGTATGGGCCTACGGCTCTCACTCTCCGAACGAAGCATGTCAGCGGTAAAGAGGACAAGCCAGCCCATAAATCATAAATTGTAGTTATAAATTCGATTGAGCTCTCTCCGTTACTTCAAAACTTTCTTTGACTCAACGCAGAGGCGGCATTAGGCGTAGGCGACGTGGGCCATCAGCCACGGCCTCGCGCCCGAAGGGGCCTGGCACATAATATAGACGAGCTGCTTTTGGGAAGCCTACGATTTGCGATAAAGAGCCACAAGGCCTCGCGTAACCTGTTTTGCTCACGCCTAAAGCGAAGGACACATAGAAAAAACGTAGGGCGAGGACGGGGCGCAGACATGTCTCCTCCGCGTTTCATACAAAATGTTTAGAAGCGTCGCGACCCAAAACACACACAGAAAAGACAGGGCGTAGACACGACGTTTACTCGTCTGCAACGGGTCTGCGCCCTATGGTAAGACACAGAACGGACGGGGCACGGGCGCGAGCGGACGGAGGACGGGCGAAACGGGGTTGCGGGCGGGGTGTGGCGCAGGCGCCGGGACTCGCGCGTCATGTCACATCACCCACAACTACCGTGTGCCAAGCATCACGTCTGTGCCCCGTTAAACCCGTCTTTTCTATGTTTTCAAAAGTCGCGACGGCGCCTCGTTTGCGCCCTACCCGCGCCCCGTCCGCGTCTTACGCCTTTTCTATGTGTCCCGCGCTTAACTTGCACCGCCACTGACTCTACATACTACATTCCTACAAGTTACCACGATCCTTCAAGATCCCATCAAGACATATTGTACCCTCATCGCTATACTGACCTCTTTGTCGGTGAAGTGTGACTTGTCCTTCTCCTGCTCAGGGGTTAGATGGAGGATCGTCTCTTGGTTGGTGGCGTGCGATTTCAAAACATACCTGAAACAGTTTATTTTCTTATTTAAAATAAGAAATGGGAGAACATGCACTCGGGCTCCGGCATCGACTCCAAATAAAAACTGATTGTAAATAGGTATGAAAGTATCAATATTATTTCCTACTTTTTAGTCTCAGTTTATACACTTACGTATAGGGTTGAAGTCTGTTTGTTCTTTTGTTAAAAATAATATTATTTTTCCATTTTAAGTAAGTGTGGTAGTTCAAATAAAACAGAGGAACAACGTCCTCATCAACTCGTCTTGATTCGCAAATGAATAAAACAGAAATAAAATTAAACCAAACGGCATCCATGTACAACTTTGGTTTGTTAATTTCTTCGAAAAGCGCTCGATACATTTCGATAAAAATTATATGAGACAACCTTTGAAGCTCATCAAACAAAAAAAGAATCATTACAATCGGTTCATATCTGACGGAGTAATCGCGTAACAAACATACAAAAAAATAGATGAATTGAGAACCTCCTCCTTTTTGAAGTCGGTTAAAAAGTATCTCGAGCTCCTTGCTAAAATAAAGCCACTTGCGGTCACCCATCCAAGCGGGGACCGCGCTAGGGTTATACATTACAATTTATACAATATTATTTTAATTATTTTAATATTTTTTCATTTTTAAGGATTGTCTTAAATAGTTCATAATGATTAAAATATGTTTTGTAATAGGGATAAATATGAATTTTGGTTATAACAGGATATATTATATAAATAAGGAAATAAAAATTATATGTTAATTCAATTGCAACGCCCTTGCAGGGCTCATTTGTGCACTTTTAATATATATGTATAATAAGACCTAATGTACACCAAATGAAGCAATAAATATTATGACTATGACTAGGGTTGCTTACCATGCGTAAGCGCTTGAACGGTCACGCCCACTCACCTCTGGATATCGAGGTTCTCCCAGCAGATCAGCGTTTCGACGGCTCCGAGCTCGAGCGCGCGCAGTGTGTCGTCCACACCGAAACAGTACTTTCCTGTGTCCTGTAACAAAGAAATTTATCACTATTATGTTCACTACGGGACTTACCGCGATTATTTTTGAATTCTGTCTGATATTTCGACAACATTGCAGCTGCCATTTTCACAGACTAACTGAAGAGACTGCGGTGGTGGATGTTGAGCTGTCAAGGGAAACCGTATCGGTCTTTTTACACACAACACTGACGGTGTCCATTCGGGAATTGTTCACTGATGCGCGCGTACACTTTTTACACAACTCAATCACAGGGTTCCATGTACCCGAAAGCTTGAAGCCGTCTTCTCGATTGAAATTGGGATGCTTCTTAATTTCAATCGCTTCCCTAACTAGCCGGGGTATAAAGTGGCGTTCAGTTGCAAGTACTTTTGGCTGGTGTAGCTCGATCCAGTGATTGGTTGTGACCGCGAAAGCTTAAAATCATATATAAAGAAATTTATCAATAATCGTATTGAGATAACTCCTAGAGAAGACACCGCAAATCCTTACTTTGTCCCGTTCAACTGCAGTGATCGGGCCACAACTCACTCAGTCCTTTGTTAGCTCTTTCGCTTGAGGTACTTCCACGATTAATTAAAAAAAAACTTGGTCAATCTCACGATAATCTTATTGCCTTGTGGTTCCCGGTAGAGTAAAATAGGATCACTCCAAGTCTTCCCGTGGATGTCGTAGACGGCGACTAAGGAAACACAAGCTAAACCAAGCTTATTGACATCAAGGAAACCTCTCCAACCCGTCTGACCAGCGAGGAAAGTGAAGACTAAATCTTCTGGCTTCATACATTCGGGGGTCGTGATCCTGCAGTAGAGACTGAATAAGACCTGATGATGATGAATAATCCTATACATAAGATAACAAAAACCTGTCCGATCTTTAAAGGGGGGGTGAGTCAGCCCGTCAATATGAACAACTATGGGAGTAATGCTGGAAAATATGGCGCAGAATAGCGCAACCGACCGCGCACTCGGGCCGAATGAAAACATTAGTGAAATAACGAACTTATTGCTATAAGATAAGATTTGAAATCCAAAAGCAGTAGGACTCGTGCTATCTCGCTCACAATACTTGTACGCCTGCCGAGATTGGCCGAGACGCCGCATGGCGCCTACGCATCAGCCAATAGCGGACATCATACATCGATGTAACTTATAAAAGTGGTAGTACTGTACTTGTTGGTAATTCCGACATTTAATAATAAATATTTATTATCTGTAGGCATATATTGTTGTATACTGGCACTACTCTACTCTTGCCTTTCTAATTGTCAGCCATCTATCGTTCTTGTCTCCGAATTATTCTATGTACGGTGTTTATTTGTGATAAATTACCAGCCAAGCAAACCCACAGTCCACTGCAAACACACTGAGCCGAACCTGCCTCAGTACTATTTTATAGAAATAGAAACAAGTACTATTTTATATGAATTGCCGGTTGAAACTTTAATGGGAATGTTTTTTTTTTCGGGTTTCCAACTTTAGTGCCATAGGAAATGTTGTTATTATTGACAGGCTGTACATTGGCATCATTTTTACAAAAAAGATTTACTTTGGAATATATTTCTTGTTAATTTTTCGTGTGTGTAAGTGGCCAACACTGTCCCATCCCATATCCCATAATCCCATTCACCCATCTATCCATCCATCCATTTTCAACCCACTGCTGCACACTTTCCAGGATGTTTAAACATCACACCAGACCTGGTAAGTTCGAGTGGGTCAGTACAACTGCCTACTACAATGGAGGACTGGGAAACAGCAAAAGCTGTAGTTACAATAGATAGAGTAAAGTGGGCTATAAACAGCTTCCACCTTTTTAAAGCCCCAGGACCTGATGGCATTTTCCCGGGCCTTCTAATATGGGGTGAAGATACTCTATTACAACACCTAACAAATTTGTTAACTGCCAGTCTGGCACACAAATATATACCCGAACAATGGCGAGAAGTCAAAGTAATCTTCATACCAAAACCAGGTAAAGCAGACTACACGGACGCCAAATCCTTCAGACCCATTAGTCTCTCCTCCTTTCTCCTGAAAACCCAGGAAAGACTATGTGACAGATTCATCAGGGACAAAGTCCTCACAAATCATCCCATTCACACTAGGCAACATGCCTATAATGTGGGAAAATCAACAGAATCGGCACTACATGAGGTAATCAACATTGCCGAAAACTCAATACAAAGCAAAAATCTTTGCCTTGGTACCTTTATAGATATTGAAGGTGCCTTTGACAAAACCAACTTCAACAGCATTTTCGAAGCGTTAACCAGACACAACACCCCTAATACTATAACGGGGTGGATTCGCAACATGCTAGAAACAAGAAAGATACAACTCACTATGCAGGACACAACAAAGATACTAACCACCAGGGGCTGCCCACAGGGTGGAGTTCTATCCCCTATACTGTGGAGCCTGGTAGTAGATGATCTTCTAACAACACTGAACAACAACAATTTCTACACAATTGGGTACGCAGACGACCTGGCAATACTCATCCCAGGTAAAACTGCAGACACCGCCTGCAATCTCACAAGAGGTGCTTTGCGGATTGTTGAAAATTGGTGTAGAAAACACGAGCTCTCGGTGAACGCCAACAAAACTGAAATGGTTATGTTCACAAATAAAAGACAACTGGGCAACTATACACTTCCCAAACTATTTGGCACTACGCTAAAACTATCACCTGAAGTTAAGTACCTAGGAGTAATTATTGACAGCAAACTCAGCTGGAATAGTCACCTGGATAATAAAATAAAGAAATCATGCATTTCATTATGGCACTGTCGCAGAATGGTTGGCAAAACCTGGGGGGTGACCCCAAAAATAATGAAATGGCTGTACACAATGGTAATCAGACCAGCGCTAACATATGGAGCGATCGTCTGGTGGAAAAGAACCACCTTAAAGACCGTCCAAGAAAAGCTACAACGCTTCCAACGCACAGCATGCCTTGCCATTGGAGGTGGCATGAGCACTACCCCAACAGCTGCACTCGAAGCGATACTTGACATAAAACCCCTCCACTTACATATAAGACAAGAAGCAGAGATTGCATCCATAAGACTACGAGCAATGGACACATGGAAAAGCAACTCAACTGCGCCACACACAAAAATTTTGTCCCTGGCAATGGAATCATCTCATCTAATGGGAGCCACAAATGACAGAATTAAAAAACAATTTGTCTTCGACAAAAAGTACAAAATACAATTACATGAGGAAATCTTAGATAGCTCAGGTATCAGAGAAGTGAGAGTTTACACAGACGGATCCAAAACAAAGGATGGAGTTGGAGCCGGAGTTTTCTCTCACGACCTCAACATTCACTATGCAACGGCATTGGGTAAAGACAACTCAATCTTCCAGGCGGAGTGTGTTGCTATATCCCATGCCGCGGCACAAATCAACAGGATGAAGGTAACAAATCAAAACATACGCATCCTAACAGACAGCTCAGCAGTCCTTCACGCCCTAAAGAGACCGATGATTGACTCAGCGCTAATACTCGAATGCAACAATTCACTGGACAATCTCTGTAAGTATAACTCAGTCACGTTACAGTGGATCAAAGGACACAGCAACTCTCTTGGAAATGACGCAGCGGACGAGTTAGCGAGGAGAGGGTCAAGCATGATTCCACTTGGCCCACTACCAATGGTACCTATACCATTCTCGCAGGTACGTTCCTGGGTCAAATCCAAAATAGAGGCTGAACATCAGCAAGCATGGTCAACCCTGGACACATGCCGGCAGTCTAAAGAAGTGCTTCCTGCATTAGACAGGAAATTCTCTAGAAGACTGCTCGCACTACCCAGGGCTAAATTACGTCTCATGATTGGAGTAATCACAGGCCATTGTATGCTAAATAAACACCTATCTGTTATAGGCTTGACTGACAGCCCTCTTTGCAGAGGTTGCTTAGAGACTGAAGAAACAGCTAGGCATCTACTACTAGAATGCCCTAGTGTGACAACTACAAGAGAAGAGTTCCTGGGAAAACCAGAAACCATGAGCGAGGCCTGCAGCACACCCTCTGCGGTTCTACGCTTTCTCGACGAGCTGGGTTGGCTCGTGTAAAACAACGTGTAGCAACCCACCAAAGAAGGAGATCTGGGATCTCCTATCAACAGAAGACCGAAGAATGGACATCTTCTGTTCACACACAATGGGCCCGAATAGGCGGCCTAAGTGTGGAAAATAGCCCACGGTAGCAGTAAGCAGTAAGCAGTAAGGCTGGTGTAGCTCGATCCAGTGATTGGTTGTGACCGCGAAAGCTTAAAATCATATATAAAGAAATTTATCAATAATCGTATTGAGATAACTCCTAGAGAAGACACCGCAAATCCTTACTTTGTCCCGTTCAACTGCAGTGATCGGGCCACAACTCACTCAGTCCTTTGTTAGCTCTTTCGCTTGAGGTACTTCCACGATTAATTAAAAAAAAACTTGGTCAATCTCACGATAATCTTATTGCCTTGTGGTTCCCGGTAGAGTAAAATAGGATCACTCCAAGTCTTCCCGTGGATGTCGTAGACGGCGACTAAGGAAACACAAGCTAAACCAAGCTTATTGACATCAAGGAAACCTCTCCAACCCGTCTGACCAGCGAGGAAAGTGAAGACTAAATCTTCTGGCTTCATACATTCGGGGGTCGTGATCCTGCAGTAGAGACTGAATAAGACCTGATGATGATGAATAATCCTATACATAAGATAACAAAAACCTGTCCGATCTTTAAAGGGGGGGTGAGTCAGCCCGTCAATATGAACAACTATGGGAGTAATGCTGGAAAATATGGCGCAGAATAGCGCAACCGACCGCGCACTCGGGCCGAATGAAAACATTAGTGAAATAACGAACTTATTGCTATAAGATAAGATTTGAAATCCAAAAGCAGTAGGACTCGTGCTATCTCGCTCACAATACTTGTACGCCTGCCGAGATTGGCCGAGACGCCGCATGGCGCCTACGCATCAGCCAATAGCGGACATCATACATCGATGTAACTTATAAAAGTGGTAGTACTGTACTTGTTGGTAATTCCGACATTTAATAATAAATATTTATTATCTGTAGGCATATATTGTTGTATACTGGCACTACTCTACTCTTGCCTTTCTAATTGTCAGCCATCTATCGTTCTTGTCTCCGAATTATTCTATGTACGGTGTTTATTTGTGATAAATTACCAGCCAAGCAAACCCACAGTCCACTGCAAACACACTGAGCCGAACCTGCCTCAGTACTATTTTATAGAAATAGAAACAAGTACTATTTTATATGAATTGCCGGTTGAAACTTTAATGGGAATGTTTTTTTTTTCGGGTTTCCAACTTTAGTGCCATAGGAAATGTTGTTATTATTGACAGGCTGTACATTGGCATCATTTTTACAAAAAAGATTTACTTTGGAATATATTTCTTGTTAATTTTTCGTGTGTGTAAGTGGCCAACACTGTCCCATCCCATATCCCATAATCCCATTCACCCATCTATCCATCCATCCATTTTCAACCCACTGCTGGGGCATAGGCCTCCCTTTTTTGACGCCATTTGCTATGGTCCTGTGCCATTTCTATCCACTTCATCTTCCATCCAAGTGGGGACTACGCGGGGGGTTACTTGACATGCGAAAGCGTTACTTATACTCACGCCCACTAGGCCATCGGGCTCCCCAATTGAAGACAGCCGGGACCAACGGCAAAGGACGGAGGAGCTCGACATATTTTTATGCCATTTGCGGTCAGCCTCAAAGTGGGGACTGCGCCCTGGGTTGCTTAACTTGCGTAAGCGCTTACAGAGCTCCTCCTATATGGCATGTAAACCATTAATATTCTCACCTGTGAGATTTCATCAAAGTATCTTCCGATCAGTTTCTTCTCCTGTATAAACTTGACGTTCTGCAGCGACTCGGCTGCTAGCTCTATGGCCTGGTTGAAACCGTTCTCGCCGCCGTACGACACGTCCACCAGTTTGATGATCTTGGCTTGGAGACGCTGGGAAAGAAAATTTTAAAATTACTTTTCAATATTTTTGAAATTAATAAGATCTTTATGACATCGAAACTTGAACTGTAATGTTGTATTTTAACAACTAAGCCTTTTTCCATGTACACCAATTATTCAATTCAATTGATAGTTTTTGAAAGTGTCTTGCAAAACGTCGTATGATGCTCGTACTCAGTAAGCTGGCTATTATAATCATCGGTTCAGTATAATTACCCTTTGCCACATGCTTATAAACACCTCGACTATAATATCGAGCTTAATGCACTTTACTATTACAATGATACGTGTGAATGTATGTTTGTTTTGTAAGTCAAGGCTTAAACAATCACTGGATCAAACATATCAGACTGAGACAGCTCAGTCTTGAAGTCTACTGAACCGGCCAGAATGAGGCCAGCCACGTTGGGTCTGTCTGTACAGATGAACAGCTGTGTGGTCACTTCTAACACCCAATAGATAAAACAGGTTAAAACTCTTACTGGATCAAACATATCAGACTGAGACAGCTGCGTCTTAAAGTCTGCTGAACCGGCCAGGATGAGACCAGCCACCTTTGGTCTGTCTGTACAGATGAACAGCTGTGTGGTCACTTCTAACACCCAATAGATAAAACAGGTTAAAACTCTTACTGGATCAAACATATCAGACTGAGACAGCTGCGTCTTGAAGTCTGCTGAACCGGCCAGGATGAGACCAGCCACCTTTGGTCTGTCTGCACTGATGAACAGCTGTGTAGCAACTTAAGCCATAAGCAATCCAAAACTCTTACCAGTGTGGTTACCGGCAGAGTAGAATATGAACGCTAAGTCTTTCCGTGGATGTCATAGAAGGTGAGTTAGGACACACAAGCTAAATTAAGCTTATAAACATCAAAGAGCCAAATCTTCTGACTGCTCTGGCTAATATATGACTCTGGTAGTACAGAGAGGGTCGTGCCCCTGCAGTGTAAACCAAAAAAGACCTGATGACGATGAAAACACTTACCGGATCAAACATGTCAGACTGAGACAGCTCAGTCTTGAAGTCTGCTGAACCAGCCAGGATGAGACCAGCCACGTTGGGTCTGTCTGCACTGATGAACAGCTGTGTGGCCACTTCTGCCACTTTCCGCACGTAATTGTGCCGTTTCTCCATACGCAGACGCGCGAAACGTAGCGCGGACTGACCACCACGACCGTGCTTCTTGGGAAGGTCTACTGTGAACTTGTGTAGCACCTGAAACGTGAAGAGATAAGTTTATAATAATACACCACTGAAAGAGTTTGCTCGTAATATCATGTTCAAGAACGCTAAAGCATAATCAAATAAAATACCAAAGCGCCGAGGGCGCGATGATTCAAACAGATGCCAGGATAAGATCTAAATCACAGAGATAGAAATATCACTGACGCTTTACAACAGTAATAATAATAATATCAGCCCGCGCCCAGCTAGTAAGCGAAAGTCGCATATTTGGCCTGTCAGTCCGTTCTTAAAAAAGCGTAAGGCGGCTGTACACTCTCAATCGAGACCACACGGACAAGATTCTCGAGCAAAAGAAAGACTCTTGCCCGAGTGAGATCATGTACTGTACATACTCGCTTAGTTCAATCGCAGTTGTGAACTCTGAGGAGACAGACGAAAACGTTTCACTTGCTGCTGCCGTTGCTCTCTGTGCTCGGCTACAGCCGCCATTATGCCGGCTGTGCACTCACTCCGAGACATAGCGAGACCGGCAGAGTGCAAGATGTAGGCCAAATCCTGCGACTGCTCTGGCTAATTTGGCTCCGATAGTACAGAGAGGGTCGTGCTCGTGCAGTTGAGACTAAAAAAACCTGATGATGAACTAACCTCTCTGGTGTTTCCTTGCAGCGTTCCGAACAGCGCACCGTTACCATCCATGACGATGAAGCCGAATTTATTATCATCAGCCAATAGGGCTGTCAACGCCTCCGTGTGGAACTTATTGTCGCACAGGTAGAGAGACGTGTTGATGGGCTTGAACGGCTCGAAGTCGATGTTCACTTTCTTCTCTTTGCCCTCCTCGGTGACGATTGTACCACAGTAGATCACCAGGCCATTGGGGGGTACTGCAAAATCAATGTAAATTGGTGATTGGATTTGAAAGGAGGAGGGAGAATGAGCAAGAATTACAGAGAATGAACAACAATTACTAAGACAAGTTGCACTATAAAAAAATTTAAAACCTGACCCCTATTTTGGCAGTTTACGTTGACGTAATGGCTCCCAGCACTGAGCCTCGCTACTTAATGGTATTAAAGGCCACTGGCGGAGCACAAATATTGGCGTCTGTGCCAAACTCATGAACCAACATTTTGCCGTTAGGTTCCCGGCAGAGTAGAATAGGACCAGTCCAAGTCTTCCCGTGGATGTGGTAGAAGGCGACTTAGGAAACACAAGCTAAACAAAGCTTACAAACATCAAAGAGCCGTCTGGTCAGCATGGAGAGTGTAGGCCAAATCCTCTGCTCTGGATAATATATGGCTCTGGTAGTACAGAGAGGGTCATGCTCCGGCAGTGGCTATGATTGTGAGGAGGGGACTTATAAACTCACCTTTGGTATACAGCTTGAGTCGATGCTGTACAGACGTGATGGCACCCAGGACAGATAGCCTGTTGACTCTCGACTTGATGTTGGACGCTGTACCGAACTCGTCGGCCAACATTTTGGACACTCGCGAGATCTGATCCTTAGGCGGTATGATCAGCGATATCATTGATGTGCCATTTCTGTAATGAAAAGATGAATATGTTAATTTTCAAAGGATTTTTTTCGTATGTCGAACTCTGGTGTTAGATTTTTCAAGCAGCCTAAAGGCATTTGCTCTGGAATAGCTTAACAACTGCCTTGCCTCCTGAAGTATGGTCCTCCATACTCGGAAGTCAAGATATTTTTTTGCCACTTGTGGTGTCTGGTTGAATTTCATGTGACGTAGCATGAGTTTGTAAATTATTTGCAATCCAATATGTATTCCAATTTGACTAAATCGCTATGAGTTTATCTGCTTTCAGGCTTCCTTTGGAGTTATTGATTCTGAAGTAGATTTATAGAGCAGAAGCCTTTCATAAATTAACCTTTTCATGAAAAGGTTATGTACATAAATGTAATGTCATAGTGTTGACCTTTGAATAACCTTTTATGGTGATTATAAAGGTGTTTCGTTTCAGTATGAATCTTTTCAGTATGCAAGTTATGTTTACTGACCGTACGCTGAGTAAGGGAATATCTTGTCACTCGTGCCCTTGCAAGCAACATTGAAATTCATTGCTCTGTGCACAGGGTCGCATGGACTGTGCTAACGACAAATCGATCGAGCGATCTAGCGAGGGCCTAGTAACTAGGCGAGCTTGGTTCGAGGTCTGCGGAGGCGAGAGGGATTGTCATCGTCCGTCGTCCACCATACACGACAGATGTACATCAATGTAATGTATAGCATATCAATGCATAGCGTTGAACTTTATGGTGTCTTATTAAGGTGTTTAGTTTCAGTATGTAAGTAATGTTTCCGGACCCTACAACACGGCCGAATAGACTGTGCTAACGACAAGTCGATCGAGCGATCTAGCGATCGCCTAGTAACTATGCAAGCGCATTCACCTTACACGATAGAATGTACCTACATAAATATAATGTCGTGTTGACCATCATGGTGTCCTAGATGTTTCTTTTCAGTAAGTTATGTTTACTGACTGACCCTACAACACGGTCGCATTACATAGACTGTGCTGACGACAAGTTGAGCTAGCGATCGCTTAGTAGGTACAGTCCGAATCAAACTGTTATATGTCGGCTCGGATATTAGCTGCGAGCCGCGCTGTACGCGCCCCGCCTCCCCACGCGCGACCCGTTGAACCTAATAGTGTGTACTGCGCATCGACTCGCGCGATGTTTCGAGCCGCTATAAAGTTTGTCTGGACTGTAACTACTCGTACTAGGCGAGGGCGGTTCGCGGTCTGCGGAGGCGAGAGTCTGAGCGAGAGTGGTCTGCACACGACCCTACACGACAGTAATATACGAGTAAATTGGTACTTTGAGGGCCTCTGGAGGAGGAGTTAAAACGAATACACGAATTTTAGGGAGTCTAGTGCTACTGCCACCATTTGAAATAAATCATTTGCAAGAAAACGGAGATATTACTTAAAATTTTGTCCTGTGCGGCCCTACATAACCCTTCAACTATTTCATGAACGAAAGTTTACAGTTTAAAGTGTGAATGTGAGACTTAACGTTTTCGCCGAAAGTGGCAGCTTTTGACAAAAACGCTAAGAGAGAGAAAGAGACTGAAGCCTTCTCATTTTCCCGTGGCTTAGTTACAAAAACAAGAGGTTGCTTGTCCGTTGCTGAAGCATGCGCCTTGCTAATACGAAAAGTCGGGTCCTTCGTAGTTTCACCCTACGTCGTGGTCACGCTGTAACGGATCGGCGAAAACCATTGATCGTCGTAGATTTGTTCTATAGAGTAATGCAACAAAGGTCATTTTATTAGACTTTTATTAGAAAATACCAATTCTGTGACCATACAGTCAACGCTCGATAAAACTGACTGTATGAACTGTTTTTTGTAGTAGGGTCTGTCCCCAACTCTACTTAACACAAGCACAAGGTAATGTAAGTGTAAATGCCAATATGGAAGGGCGTTCAGTCAAGCCTAGACAATCTCATGAAAATTTACATAAATTAGATACATGGTTTATACACCTAACGTTTCGAGCACTTTACAGTGTTCGTGGTTTCAGGTAGACCACGAACACTGTAAAGTGCTCGAAACGTTAGGTGTATAAATAATGTAATAAACGCGATAAAAACCGTATTAAAATAATTTTATTTAAATGTGTAACAATCGCGAAAACATAAGAAAACATTAGATACATGGACTAAAAAAAAATACACTCCTTTTTTACCACTTTTAGATTATGTAATTTGTGAGTGATGCTAGTCTCATAGACATCGATTTTTTCGTTCTCTTTTTAATAGCCTTAGTGTCTACGCCATTGTTTCAGTTTGTATAGCTGTCTAAGTGTAATTGATGTCATTCAGGGAAGGTCGGCGCTCCTATCGCCCCTCCCTACGCGCCTGTTGTCGGACCTAATTGGGAAGCGTGTTTAGTGGTAGTATCCTCAAGTATTATCTATGTGAATCGTCGGTTAAGTTTCATTTCATTTTTCGTGTAGGTGTAATCGTCGACCATGCACACCCTGGTGTCAGAGTTCTTCGGAACCACCTTTCGGCCTCTGACGTGGTTCCTTTAACGAATACCAGATGGCAGCCGGGACCAACGGCTTAACGTGCCTTCCGAAGCACGGAATCATCTTTATTATCAGACAATAAGGTGATTCATGCCTGTAATGTCCTAACCAAGCTGGAAACCACTTAACAAAGTATGCTTCCCGTGAGAATCGAACCCACGACCCCCGGGTCAACAGGCAAACGCCTTAACCACTGGACCACGGAGGCTGTTGGCCAGTTAAGTAACTGCAGGCCTTGGAAATAGTTGGATTGATGTACCTAGAAAAAAAATTGTTGCAGAAGCACAGTTACTACAAGTACAGACCGAATCAAACTTTATGGCGGCTCGGATATTAGCTGCGAGCTGCGGAGTACCCACCCGCCTCCCCGCGCCTGCTAAACCTAATATTGTGCACTCCGCTACGACTCGTGCGATGTTCCGAGCCGCCATAATATTTGATTCGGACTGTACTAAAGGACAGAAATTCAACTCCACGCGACCCCGAAATATGGCGCACACATTTGACCCATTCTCGGGTGTTGGATAGCTTTAACAAACAGGGATTTTGCATTATTCCTACTTGCACGTTACACGCCGTCCCTTGTACAAAGTGTAAAGAATTTGGTGTGTTTCCACCACAGAAATAGAAAGTCTGATAGCAAGTCAAGTGGTTGGTATTCCATTTTACAGCTTCATTATGGTCAGGGGTGTCATTCTCAACTACCTGTCTAGTGTAAGAGGTTATGGCATTGGGTACACACACCGGCCTCCCTAGCTGCTACTTTCTCACCCTAAACCGTCCAACCAAGTAGCATTTTAAATACCTATATCACGTTCTCCCAGTTCAACAAACTCCTACCCTTCCCTTGCTTAAACAGTTTTGATGGGCAGCAGTATCAAAACCAATATAAGTCCAACAAATTTCGCTCAGAAATCTGTTTGGCAACCATGTTAAATATGGCAAAACCCCCTAAATGATAGAAATCCTTGGGAAAGCCCTATCCTACAGTGGATTTTTTACTTCTGCAATGATAAAACATCTTCCTCATTCAAAAGCCTGTGATGCAAAATGACAATGAATATTTGGACTTTGTAACCAACACTTCCTCATGTTGTTTAGACTTTTTTGGCATCTGTTTAGTCTAAGGTTGTTTAGTATTTTATGTGTCACTGAATCAACTGTTGATATTATTAATTACAGTCCAAATCAAACTTCATGGCAGCTGGGAACACGCGAGTCGATGCACAGTGTGACAATATTCGTTCTGCGGGGCACTTGAAGGGAGGCGGGGTGCGTACTGAGCAGCGGCAGCTAATATCTGAGCAGCCATACAGCTTGATTCAGACTACCTGTACAAAATTCTTGCATGGTGGTGTATACCCTTCATAATGGATGTAAAGAAAATACAGTGAGCAGATCGAGTAAGGACGTAGTCTCATGGAACAATGGAAATAGGCTAGTTTGCTTGGTGAAAATAAGTAATACCATCAAAATTATACACAAAGTTTCCTCCCAAGATGTTCATAAGAATATCATGCCTTAATAAAACATCAAAATTTTTATATACATACATAATATATATCCAACTAAAACAATTCCCTTAATCTTTGTTCTATAACACTAGGGATGCTAGAAATGGTAATTTAATTGGATTGAGAATAAAATAACCAACATAAGGTTCTGACAACCACGTCAGCAACACAGCATGGTGAAAGGAAAAAGGGAATGGCTACCACAAAGATTATAGGACTCTAACCTCGGCTTAGACTACAAGGAATACAGGCTGCCGAAAATCTCCCCTATATCCATAACAACTAAAAAGGTTTAATGGGCATGTGGACTAAAATTTTTTTCATGTTGCTATGTAAAGACCTGCCAAAAATAAACACAATAGTGACAGAAATACAAAACTAAACAAAAAACTCTTTCAGTTATAAAAGTTTTAAAGACACATGTTTTTAGACGTCAATTTTTAGACGTGAAAACGCGCCGTTGAAATGCCTACATATTTGTGACGTCACAAGCTTGTATTTTGTATGGGTGGCGTGAGAACTTTGTTTGGTAGCTATACGAAATATTTCGTTTATGGTAATGGTTTCATAATAACATTAGGCAACTACCGTATTCTTTGGCCATAAAAAGTCATATTACATTCAGAAGTTATGTCTTCACTACTTGTACCCCACTTTGTACACATGGAATAGTGAGAGTAACTTTTCTTTTGAATTAAAAAGAAGTTATGTTCTTTGTCAGGCTTGAGCCTGACTGTGGATTAAATTTCATTTAAATCAGTTCAGTTTTATATGAAAGGGAAACAGGCAGAGTTACTTTCGCATTTATAATATAAATGGATAAAATTTGTCAGACCAAAGTCATAATTGGCTTATTTTACATTAGACTTAGTTTACACTTTAGAAAATACTTGTTTGTCTTTCGTGTGTGTAAGTGGCCAACACTGGTGTCAGATTTTTCAGGCTGCCTAAAGGCATCTGACAAAGCTTAACGACTGCCATCAATGATGACAGCCGGGACCAACGGCTTAACGTGACTTCCGAAGCACGGAGGAGCTCAAGAAAATTTTATGCCACTTGCGGTCACCAATCCAAGTGGGGACTGCGCCCAGAGTTGCTTTACATGCGGAAGCGCCTATAATGCTTACCTACATCCACTAGGCCATCGAGCTCCTCTGAAAATACTGGATTTTACACAATGAAGTGAAATCATCTCAGTCAACTAGTAGATCAAATTCTTATTATTTTATCCATAGTGTTCTTAGAGCATTTACCCTAAGGAGATGGCATAGCTAAGCGATCCCCTCTGCCGTAGTACCGTTGCCATATGACCATGCACGTTATATAAAACTAGTTCGTCCGCGATCGCTGCCATTTTGAATCGTGCCGTGTCGCAAACAAGTGCTCTCATAAAATGGTTAATTGTGTGGTTTCGACATGTAAGAGGCGTTCTGCTACTTCAAATTTGCGAAATCAGGGCGTTTCCTATCACATATAAGTATAAATTACCCATCAACTTGGTTTTATTTAAATGTAATCTTCATAATAACTTTTACGTCGTTGCGATAGAAAAATTTTGTGGTACGTTGGTAACTCAAACGTAGTACAGAGGTCTAGGGATGGGACAGTGTGAATGACTGAAAGATCGATTACGAATATTTTTCATTCATTCATGTTTAGATGACAAGCAACTATAAAAAAGTGTTATGTTTTATATCTTTATTTATTTATATATATAAATTTAAAAATTTAATCAGTTTCATAAATAAGAGGCATAAATTGTTTTTGGCATTTTTCTTATTGATCTAACATCCCCTTGTGTTAGAGGTTCTACTCTGTCAGGGACCACACGGCACGGCTCACGCAAATTATTTGAACTAAATCACTATAATGCCGTTATCCTTCAAACCATCAAATCAGCCCATCAAAATGTACAACATTTCTTATGGGACCAATGCTGGGAACTCGAAAAAAAATCGACATTTCCATACAAAAGTGTTTGGTCGGTGCGGCAGTTAGTATTGCAATATAAAAAAAATGTGTTTCCAGCATTGGTCCCATAGAAAAAGTTATATATTTTAATGGGCTGATTTGATGGTTTGAAGGATAACGATGTTTACCCTAATATACTGTATTTAATTCCTCACGCGTCCCTTGAAGGGAGCCGACGACTCTTTCATTCTTATCATTGAGTCACCCGGAGGACCTGAGGAGCCCGATAGTCTAGTGGTTATGAGCATTATCAGCGTTTACGCATGCTAAGCAACCCTAAGCACGGTCCCTACTTGAATAAGTGACCACAAGTGGCTTAAAAATATCTCTAGGTCCACCGTGCTTTGGAAGGCACGTCAAGTCATTGTTCCAGGCTGTCTACATTGATGGCAGTCGTTAAGCTATGTCAGATGCCTTCAGGCAGCTTGAAACATCTGATAGCAGTGTTGGCCACTCACACACTAAAAACCACGGAGCTAAAAACAAATTGAGTCCCTGGCGTTGCGTACACCAGTGGCGCTCTCATAGCATCCCAATATCACGGTGTACCTGAGCGGGGAAGGTGCAACTTTGTTTCTTACATTTTTAAACTCGTGATATCTTTCGAATGGAAAGTCCAAATTGAATAATTCAAAAGGTAATATAAAGGTAATAAAACAGTCTTGAATATGAAGCAATTTATTTTGATAAGAATTAATACCAAGGCACACATAAAGAGCTTTTTTTGGCGGCACAAATTCAATTGAATTTTTAAATATACAAGGCGACTTGTAAAAGCTATATAAAGCCGTGACAAGGCCATACCCCGAGGGTTATGAAAATCATATGGCGGTGAAAAGAAACGAAAATCTTGTTAAGATATTTTCCATACAAAAGTAGAAAAACATATTTTTTTTTGTTTTGGTCACACCCCTAATTATGCATAATATTAGAAAGAAAAGAAAGACTCATTGATAAATTTCGTTACTTGCGGCAAAGCCCTTGTATGTCATATGTTCCTAGTACTTTTGTAGACACATCCTAATAATAGCAATTTATTTCTAAACACAAACACAGCTGAGATCATTTCGAACTCTTGCTATGTTCTGCCAGCCTAGTACAATTCAGACACCTACCTCTTTGTTGACACCGCGCCGGCCACCGCGCCGCTCTTTCAAAGAAGCCGCCTTTCCTTTGCGGCATACGCTTTGCGGAACTTAGCAACAACATTGTTTCACAAATTTGACACTTATGTACTTCTATCGAAGGTTGTAAATCTGTTGCGTTCAAAAAAAAACACTGAACTCGAGTTTTAAACTGGATTAAATGAAAATTTAAGAATCATACACGAGCACGACATGTATCACCACTTAGATTTAGGTACACAATTCAGGTAATTTCCGGCTCAAAGTGTCCTCCACCACGATCTCTGCACAATTGCGCCCTCTTTTGGATTGAGCTTACGACGTTCAAAAGCATATCCGCCGGGACAGATTGAAACGCCGCAAGTATCAGCCCACGCATTTCTTCCGGGCTCTCACATTCCACGGCATACACTTTTGTTTTTATGTAACCCCACAAGAAGAAATCGAGTGGGGTTAAATCAGGTGATCGTGGCGGCCACGCCACGGGACCGCTCCGACCTATCCACACGTCGAACCGCCGGTCCAGGTACGCTCGGCACTCGCGGGCGAAGTGAGCGGGAGCGCCGTCATGTTGGAAAATCATTCTCCTGTAGGCTGCTACTGGAAGATCTTCCAACATCTCTTCCAGCTCAGTTCTTAAAAATAATAAATAATTTTCGGCATTAAGGGATTCCGGCAAAAAAATTGGACCAATGAGCCTGTCTCCAATAATGCCTGCCCACACATTAATCCGCCACCTATGCTGGAAACTTGCCACGCGGGAAGCCTTCGGGTTCTCGTGCGCCCAGACGTGCTCGTTGTGGCAGTTAAAGAGGCCCCTTCTTGTGAAAGACGCCTCGTCTGTCCACAGAATGTTCATGGCCACCGTCGGGTCCCTCGAGACTTCGTGATCGTACCACGTGCAGAACTGAACACGCGAGGCAAAATCCCGAGTCAGGAGCTCCTGGGTCTTCCGGTAGTGGTAAGGGTGTTGCCCATCAGTGTTCAGTGTCTTCCACACTTTCCACTGTGACACTCCTAATACTGCTCCACAGCGACGTGTGCTGGTCGTGGGGTCCGCCGAAAAATGGTCCAGGATCTGGTCTTCCAAGTCACTTCGCCCGCGCGGTGGGCCCTCGCCAGGGCTCGGTTGTAGCCTGCCGGTGGTGTGCAGCCGGTTCACGAGGTTCCTGAAGCACGCGTAGGAAGGAAGCTGACGGGCGTCGGGCCTACCCAACACGTAGCGATCCTCATACAAACGACGAGCAGCCGCCAGGTTGCCGTCGCATGACCCCACACACATAACCATATCATAATACTCCGAATTTGAGTAGTTCATGTTCGAAAAAGTCGATAGTAATGATGACACGAACGCGTGAGATAATCACTCTTTTCGCTAAGAATGTTACCGATTGACTGACTTCCTTCCGAGTTCCGATACAAGCGCAAGCGGCGACATCAAAGTGACCTCTTTCATCTATCCTGTATGCCTAGTACCTACTTAATTATGGTTCCGCAATGCAATAAGGAAAAACCTTTTTTAAAGTATTTTTTCTTCATTTCGTGTAGGTAAGTTAGGTAAGGTCTTACGACCCCACATACCCTGGTGTCAGAGTTTCTAAACCGCCACAAGTGCGTTTGACGTGGATAAAGTAATTTATTTAATTAGACAAAAGACTTCCAGTCTAACTGACCGTCGTGTTTAACGAAGTTTTTGGACAGCAGCTGCGATATCAAAAATCTTTTGAAGATGTGAAAAATCTTACAACTTCTTTACGCATTTTTTTGTATCTGAGGTATCTGTTGTTATTTATGAATCGGTATTCTCTTTAGTGCAAAACAAATCCTATTAAAAAAAATGTTTTTATGTGAAGAGCGAAAAACTAAAAATAATAATTCGTGATAACTGCTTTTTCTGGTCAGTGGGATTCCAACATTGCGCTTGGCGGTACGTGGTCGTTATGAGAGAACTTTATTACCCCAATGGCTGTCAGTCTTGCGCGTTAGTGCCTCGCCCACTGCCACTTCAAGGATTTTAATTAATTCAATTCATGTACGAATAATGTTTTACAAAGCTAAGTTAACATTTAGTTCATCGTTCCAGTAACAGTTAAAGAAAACTTATTTATCTGATAGCAAAAAACGGTATTTAAAAATTTTTATACGGAACCAAGCCTAAAATATCATAAAATAAAGCGAATAATGAGAGAGCGAGACAGAAAATTACGTGCATGAAGATGAATAATATTCGCAGAAGAGATAATGCATTGCATCTCGGTAAATTGTTTCTACTTTCGAAATTACATGAATGTTTTTTTGTCTTTTGAAATTTAATTTTAAGTCGATAGAATTTAATTGTTTATTGTTAATTCAAGCATTAATTTATGTCAAGAGTTTACATACCTACGATTTGATATCAGCTGTTTTTACTTTTAATGATGGGCTTCTACTCTGTAAGAAGATTTAACTTTACCCGTAATACCAGTGACATTATGAGGATTTTTTTATTATTATTGTTATTGATATGTAATAAAAATCAAAACCAACTAGCAAGTTTGTCAGAAATCCACGCATAATTAAATCCATTTGTTTGATTCGCCGTTAAATTATTTTTAAAAATTACGATGCTGTTTGCTGATTATGGTTTACGTAAGTAAATTATTTCATTTAGTGATAATCACTAATTGACAGATTTTAAATTTTAGTGATTGAACTACCACTTAAATTAAAAATCTGTCTCTCAGAGACACAAGGATCTTAGGCAATGATTATTCGTTATGGTCGTTGTTTAGTCTTTGTAATTGTAATTTCTTAGCTCCTGGTATTCTAGGTCATTGGTCAAATGATAGTAAAAATTGTAGATTTTCGTAATGATGAATGACAACAGCTGATGTAGGGTTGGTACCTTAAGATTTTTGTCTAATTATGAAATGTTAATTAACTCGGTATTGTGACGCTTTTCTTACAAGATGTTATTTTATCTAGCATGTCCATATGATACCTTACATACCACTTTTCGCTATATATAGCTCTTACCAGTCACCTTGTAAAAACACTTATTGTGACATAACTATAATAGTTAGACATATGCTATCGCGACATTTTTTGTAGATAATGATGTGTTCTCCAAAGTTGTATTACAATATATTGTTCTATCATCAATAGTTTTCGCAGCGCACGCGTTATAATGAATATTTTAAGTAATTTTTTCACACATTGGTTTACATTATTGAAGATTTAGTAGGGATCCCTTAATTATTTGAAAATATAATATAGCGTATGTCACTCGGATATAGTGTAGCTTTCCAACCGTGAAAGAATTTTTAAAATCGGTCCAGTAGTTCAGAGCCTATTCGTTTCAAACACACAGACAATGAAATCCTTCCTCACATTTTAGTTTAGAAATGAAGGTATTTTCTCATTGATTCAGTGTAATCATTTAATGAGTGTGTCACATCACTAGCATTCTTTGTTTGTGTACATCAGGTGATTGAATGAATACACGCTGATTATCGATGTGTGTATTTTTTTGTCACTGTAGTACATCTTTTTTTTGTGTGCGTTTGTAATTATAGAAAGCATTTCGTTGTGCGTAGTTCTCAAAATGCTGTAGTGTGCTATACATGTACACCTCTCCTCCCGCAAAAGATGGCAGAAAAAATAGTTCGGCGTTTCAATATTATAACATCTCCATAGGGTAAATGCTCTAAGATAGTGTTACATGATCTTTAAACTGAAGTAAAAATATAAGTGTTTCATATGATGTAAAAATTTGCATCAGATGAAAAAAAAAATCAATACGGTATTTAATTTTGTGTGTGAGGGTGTAAGTATGTAGTAAATTTAAAAACACCTTATAAAATCGCTGCTTGAACATTTTTCACTTGGAGAAAACTCATAGGATAACAATTTATCAAACAATAATTGGACTGGTATTGTTTGTTTGTATTTGACGGACAAAGGCGCATTGTTACGCGCCATGCCATAGGGCTGAGATTGCGAGATAGAATTAAATTTAGATTGATCTTCTAGGACAAATGTAGAAATAAATGATCTGGCCAGCCATTGTTGCAAAATACTTATGATGCAGCAAAAAATCGATTTCGCCACGAAAATAATTTCGATTCTTGTGCATTTGGCGCGGGAAATAGCATACTAATCATAAATTCGATTTTTAAATGTTATTAGTGGCCAGTGCATTGCGCATTGCTAAGTTGTCGCGTGCTACGAAGGTTATACGCGCATGCAACGGGGGCGCATGTGTAGAGAATGACGCAGCCCTGCTGGCATCCACGCAGGCACAACTTCATGCCACAAAAAACTGGCCACCACGTGATGAACATGAAAAGTTACTTACCCTCTGGCCATCTCCAAACTCTTTATGAGTTTCTTGATCTTCCATATCTCGACATTCCGATCTGCTGACGATTCCTCAGACATTTTGTTAATTCACTAATTTACCACAAATAACACAGAATAAAACTAAAGTATTTCAATACACAATAAACTTGTAAATAATATAAACGAGGGAAAGGGAGCCCTACTCGCGGTTTGAACTGCCGAGAACCAGATCAAACCGGACGGACGAAACGACACCTCGATTCAGTTCACACACTTTCTAATTCACATTTACGTCCGCCGGTGCTTCGTCTTTTCTTCTCGTGCGGGGATTCTTGGATTTCTTCTTAATTCGGTTACCCCTAAGCATGTGGGACACAGAAATAAGACATTACACGGGTAAAAAGATGACGTGAGCACACCACGATCGAACGAACGCCTTGTCGTCCGTCGGGAAAATGAAAGAAAAAATATAGTGTTGGGACTTTATCGAGTGTATACGATTATTGAATAGATAAGTCGATATTTCAATTGAACTGCACGGTGCACATTACAATATGGAACCATGCACTTCTTTAGTATTTTTGATTGAAATTTATGATTGTATTGAATACGTGCCGAAACTACAGTACCTACTGATTTTCAACATTCTTTCACCTATGATATCTAATTTGTCTGTTGGCGACCTAGGCTATAATTTACTCGGACAAACTCGTGGGAAAATTGCTAGTTATAGCATAGATATAACATAAACGGACCTACAATATGTTTGATTGCCATTTACAATCATGATTGGATGACTATTTAAACACCCGTGTTCAACACCAATTTTATGTGAATTTGACATGGGTGTAGTTTTATTTTTTGGGTAATTGTCTTTGTTGTGGCTTGAGTTCATATCATAGCCCTAGGCAGTGTCAGCCCTGAAAATAAGTGATTTTTAGCCTGGTTTCATGGTTCGCATTTTTTTTAAATGAGTGCATTTGACCTCTGCCTGATGGGAAGCAACGATGAGGTATAGAATGGTACACGCAAACTAAAATAATGTCTATTCACTCTTGCGACATATGGGCAAAAGCCAGAACAGACGTACGGAATAAAAAGACGAGATGGCGGGTTGACATCAACAGATTATTTTAAATAAATAATAATACTTAAATATATATATACCCAAATTACACAAATTGAGCTAGCCCCAAAGTAAGTTCGAGACTTGTGTTATGGGATACTAACTCAACGATACTATATTTTATAATAGATACTTAGGTATATACCCAGGTCAATTTAAAAAAGATCATTTTCCATCTTGACTGGACTGGGGACCGAACCCGGACCATCCGTGTCGCAGGCAGGCGTGTTGACCGCTGCGCCACGAACTCGTCAACGTATTTTGATAACAGTTAATTGATTAAAGTTATGTATTTTAATAAACGATAAGATTTTTTTCTTGCTTTGTAGATTTTTGAGAAGTCAGCCGTAGTTTGTAATAAATGCTTGGTGGAATACGGTAATTTTATGAGTATTTATATATTGATAAAAACTTGGTAATAACTAGTAAATTCGTATCTATCAGGTTTATAGATTTTCAATGCATATTTTAATCACACTCGATTCGATTTTTGCCAATTAATTGAATAGGGTCAATCACTACTAAAAATGCCAGAATGCCATTGTTGGCTGAGAAAAAAATATTGAGTACTGCCAGTATTTCGTTGGCAATGGTGTCTTCAATCAATCTCAGATTCTTCAATAAACCCAAATCCCAAATCAAGTAAACCTTTAATTTTTAAAATTATAAAGTAAGTAAGATAAATCCAATAGGATAAACCTACTTACTTTTCCTGTTTTCAAAAATATATTTTTATCTTTTATCAAAATATTATTATCAGTAGTATTATATGGCAATACCAATGAATCTGTCAATCAGTTACCATTTTCATTTCAGGTTATAATTTCGCAATCACACGAAATGTTATGCAGGAAATTCAGACAAATACTTTACAATAAGTCTAATTGGAACAATAATTTGCATCACTTCTTGTTATCCACACGACTTTCTCAGAAATGCGTGTCCGTAGACGGCTTTTGGGCGGTATATAGGAGTGATATTAGGGCAATGTCGTCTGTAAGATTTGTGTTGAAAGATTTGAGTATTATGAGGCTCTGGAGTGCTTGGAGACGCAGTTACTTTGTGAGTACAGTGGTGAGGAGGTGCCGGAAGGATCGAGGAGTGAGAGATGTCATTCAGCGGTTCAGGCATACTTTATTGAGGCCTCGCCAAACGTTGCTTTTGTCTGCTACTGCGGCGTATAAAACTCATAGAGAAGAACCGGAATCGCCGCCTAGTTGCGAAAAGAATATTACAGATGAGGAGTTGCAGGTAAGCAATCATATAATTCATATATTTATATTATTTAAAGTACACAAACCTCAGTCAATTTTCTTGCCATCAACCTTATATATATATATAAATAACTGTAAATTAATTACTGAACATTTCAAATATTCACTTAAGGCGCTGTGGTATCGGACACTAGCGCCACTCAGCAATTAATTCTATTAATCCTAAATCATATCAAATTTAAAAAATGTAATAACTGATTGCCCTAGTAAATTACTTCTATAGTCCTGTTCACGTAAGAAAAAATAAACGGGCATTAACTTGACCCCGAACTATTCCTAAATTGACGATAACGATAGTCGTAAACTACGTACTTTCTGTCGCAAAAGCAATGTCGCATGTGAAATTTGGTACAGGGAAGGTCATAGACGGTAATGTTTATCTTGGTTGTCAACCTTTGGTAAGAATATTTTTTTTTATTAACCCTTAGAAATTAATTAAATAGGTACCATGAGTACAGAGTTAACCATGAGTAAGCATCCATGTTTTATCATGAAGATTTACGTAAAGTAATAATTAACAATATATATAGAGGTACCCGCTGATACTTGTTCCGCTCAAGCAAAAATAATAAATAAATAAATAAATAAACAAATATATAGGGACATATCACACAAATTGAGCTAGCCCCACAGTAAGTTGTGAACTTGTGTCGCAGGATACTAACTCAACGATACTATATTTTATAATATATACTTATATATATCTTGACCTGACCGGGGATCGAACCCGGGACCCCCGCGTCGCAGGCTAGCGTGTTGACCGCTGCGCCACGGAGCTCGATATAATATATACACTACGCGAAAAGAAACGACACTTAAGCATGTATGCACGTAAAACTGCTTGCGGCTATGTGTGGGTGTCTGGACGTGTGCGGGGGCAGCGAGAGGCGCGCGGGGGCAGCGAGAGGCGCGCGGGGTGTGAACAGTCCGCCACGGCACTGACATATCCCAGGGCTGTCCGTGTTGCGTCTTCGCACGGAGTTACTTTATATGTAGGTAGCGAGTGATTACCTTCTCGTTTTTAAACAATAATCATGTCCCGAGGTTGAACTTATTGTTGTGTTTATGGCTGTTGAAATAATCAAAATCAGAATAAAGAAAAAAGCTTCTTCTCATTGCCTAGCGAAATAGAAAAGTAATTACCTACTTCATACCTATTCCTTTTGTATTCCTAGTAGTAGGTTTGTGTTTGACCGAAACGCGTCTGATTGCCACGATTCCTTAACATATTTGAATACATTTATCAAGATATTCTTTTCTCGTACGGACATAATACCTCTTTTACATTTCGTACAAGGTGAATCTAAAATATTTTCACCAGGTTCAATCAAGCTCCGGCGGCGTTGTATACGTGAGCCCAAGCCTGAAGGCCACTGGATCCATTTTGTTCACAAGTATCCACTAGGCAATAACAACCACAACAAAATATCACAATGAAAAGTCAACTATTAGATAATAAAAAAAATTCAACTATAACAAATAATCACGAAAACATTACCAACAGAAACAGAAGTACGCAAGCGTTGCACCACATTCACAACGGAATGATGTTCGTGCGATGCGCTCTGCTTCACTCTGCGTCCGACAAAAAATACTTTACCAAAGGTGGCGAACTTCTGTCCAGACGGAGCAACCTTGACGTCACAGGAAACATTGTCACAAAGTGGAGCAACTCAATTTTTTACTAGTTTGATGTTAACTTTTTTTATTCTGCTTTAAACATAATATTACTGTGCTTACTGATAGAATTACATAGAAGATGGCATTTTATGTTCTAACAAACTTGGAAAACATACTAAATATCATTAATTTCTGAGTTTTCTATAGTTATGATACGGGAAGTTGTGACTTGATTTATTTATTTTTTGAGTTACCCTCTGTTAATCAATTACCGGTACCAAGGTTTCACAAGCGACCATAGTTTGCGATACCAATGTATGGAGCGCGATAATTATCGCAAGACAAAAAAGTTTCTTAGTAGCACTAGTGGCAATAACCGTTTATTTTTTCTTACGTGAATTCAACTTTAGTATTCTCGGTACAAAGGGCATTGGGTAAAAGTGGCCTGATTTTCAAAATTTGCGACCACCGTTCAAAGTTTACTCATTCGAAAGATCATATTAAGATGTTTATTTTCATCTATGGCCGTTTCTGTCTACAGTGTATCGGAGCCGAGATATCGGCATTCATAATTAAAAAATAAATTACAATAATGTCGTCTAGATAGACAAAACAGGATCTTTATTTTATTATTTTTTCGTGTAAATATTACTTGATTCTATGATTTATATTATTTATATATAAAATAAAAACAGTTACAGTGGGGTATGCGACATTCATAATTAATACAACAAACATTAATATATTATTTTTATTACGCAGAATTTGATGATATCCTACTTCAGGCACTCATGCATGTGTACTTATATATTTTTACGAAAAAATTGTTTCATATGGCATAAAATGACACGGAAGACATGATAAGTCTCACACACAGATTTTTTAAGCCATTCGAAGGTAACTGATATGTCAGATGTGGATTAGAGAATTTTCTATAACAAAAGACCGAGGGTGAATGTGATTCATAACTTTTAGTGCGTTAAGTAAACAAACAATGGGAAGTTCCTAGAAAGTTGAAAGGCCCGCTACCGGTCGCGTTCATCCAATCACAGCGCAGGGTTCATTTACCTGACTCGGTTAGGCTTTGAAAATCGAGCAGGGTGGAGTGGAGGGGTGAAGGAAAGAGGTGCAGGCGCAGGCAGGATTCACTTCCCGTTTAACCTTTGTGTTGAGTGTGTGCAAGTGCGTTATATACTTTTGATTACCACGACCTTTGCTTTGTTTTTGGACTCTCTCTTTATTATCTTATTTTGTGACCTGGCATTACTAACTGGACTAAGAGTTTGCTGTAGTGATTTGGACTTTAAAACAATATGGATGCAGATAGAGCATCGTGTGTTGGCTGCCATCGAAGTTTGAACCGCATTGGCGGCACTCGCAGGAGATCTATGGTGTTAACGGCTCAACTGATGGAGCAAAACCCATGTTTAATGGCATACTGCATTGAAGTTATTAACATTCTTGAGGTAAGTGATGACATTTCTTATATAATTATTAATTGTTTAACTTTCTTATTTACACTAATATTAAAAAACAGTTGGTTTGTTAAAACGTGATAAACTCAGGGACTGTTGTGTCAAACATTATTTCATGTAGGTACAATATCCCAGTGTCAATTATATTTTGTTTGAAGTACATATCTTAAAGTGATCTCACTCGTCACAAAGCCATTCCTAACTTATTGAAAACTGGCCACTGGTTATATTTTCCCCTTTACCTTGATTATCTTTTGAGTGTCAAAGAAGATTAGTACTTGTGTTTCTTCCGCTTGCTCCCAAACCGGCATAAATGCAATAAGATGCAGTACGTGCCACTTTTTTTAGTGATTACTATATGTTTGAGACTTGCTATATGTTCGTAAGTCAAGTAAAAGAGGAAATGATTTCATATTTACTAAAAAATAAATAATTAAATCAATTTACCCAGTTAGATTTATCTAGGTACTACGATGTGTTTTAATTATTTTTCACCTATATATGGAGCTAATACGTATACAAATATATTGATTAAGCCTATATTTTGTATTTTACAGTTTGGTGGCGATGAACGGATATGTCGACCATGCTTTTTTCGAGCTCAGCGCTATGTCTAAAGAGATCAACAAGCAGAAGTTGCACCAGACCTACTTGAACAACATGCAGATGATCAAGTATTAGAGCATGATTCATCGCAAGGAGGCAATACAGAGGAATCTGAATCAGATCTTATTATTAATGAAAATATGCGAGACCAACAAGTGCAAGTTAGTAGACCGCAAACGATTGAAGTTCCTGGATATTCCAGAGCACCACTTAATACACAGTTATGTATTTTTGCTGATTGCACCAACACCAATCTTCAACGAATTCATGTTGACATAAGAACCACAATTCTTCAAAATAAAGGATTTTACCTTCCACGGGGTACACGTGTATGTAGAGAGCATTGAGATTCAGGGTTTCAAGATATTGAAACAAGAACACGTCGTGTAATTGCAAGTTTCTCGTCGAAGCAAGTGAAAGACATGATGGATATTTTAAGAAATCGTAGTAATTTTTTAGATTTTGAGAGACTTTCTTCCATTAATAATGGAGTCTTTCATTATTACATTGGTTTCTCTAAGGAAAACTTTATGCGAATTCTTGAAGCAACCCCAAGTATCACACAACATCACAAAAAGGCTAAAACAGCCCTTGCAACAGTTCTTGCAAAACTTCACACCGGTGAATCAAATCAACGACTTTCTAGCGTATTCAAAATGACAAGAAAAACTTTTGAAAAAATAATGCGAGAAGTGAGACAAGAATTAATGACAGAGTTTGTGCCACAGAATTTAGGCTATGATCATATTACAAGAGAAGAAGTCATATCACGTTGTCTGACTATCCCAAATGTATTATTTGGAAATCCAAATGCTCCTCTGAGTGAACGTAGAGCCATAATTATATTAGACGGGACTTATATATATTTACAAAAAAGCAGCAACTATTACTTTCAAAGAAAATCCTATAGTCTGCACAAGTTTCGTCATTTACTAAAACCCTTTTTAGTAGTATGCCCTGATGGTCATATAGTTGATATTTATGGTTTATATGAAGCTACTACTTCAGATGCTCGTATTTTGTCTGAGATTATGAGTAGTGAAACTGATACATTTCATTGGTATTTTCGTGAAAATGATGTACTCATTTTAGATAGAGGCTTCAGAGATTGCATTGATGAAGTGGAGTCATATGGATACAAAACGTACATGCCAGCCTCCAAAGACGTAAATGAAAGTCAGTTAAGTGTGCGACAAGCAAATGATTCTAGGAAAGTTACTATTTGCCGTTGGGTTGTAGAAACAGTAAATGGCAGATTAAAAAATCAGTTTCGCCAATTACGTCACCAATACTTTAATGTAGCTGCAAGGCATCTTTTCGACGAGATAAAAATTGCTGCGGCATTATTAAATGCTTTTGGCAAACCCCTAACCGACCACCGCTTGGTGAACGAAATCGTAAACAAAATAATTCAATGTGATGGTGACAGAAACAGGTTAAGTGAATATGTTATAGAAAATAATCTCAATCGTAGATGGGCTCGTTTTCAGTCTATTGATGCGGCTTTATTAGATTTTAATGATTTCCCAATATTAAGTATGGACGAGCTTATTATATATGCGTTGGGAACGTATCAAATTCTCCAAGCCCGCAGTTATTACGGGGAGCATGTAAAAAATGGTTCGTATATAATTGAAATATATAAGGAGCCCCACATAGAAGATTTTAGAGAGCAGAATTTGGATTGTCGGAATCCATGGCTACTTAGAGGAAAAATTCAATCAAGACACGTGACAAGCAGAATTTATTATGTTTATATTTTATTAGAAAGGGAACTAGAAGGAAGCAGCGCAATATTGGGCCATTATTGCTCATGTGTTGTCGGAAAACGGACTCTAGGCTGTTGCTCGCATGTAATGTCCATTATATGGTATTTGGGATGGGGTAGATACCAAGATAATCTATCTCCCCCAGCTCAGTTTTTAGACACAATAATACGACATGATCAAGAAAATGAAGTTTACGATGAACCGGAAAATAACTAAATTGTATAAATCGGAAAATAACTAATCTTGTAAACTAATAATAATGTAATATATTCATATTGATATTGTATGTGCCTATAATAAATGATTTGTTTGTGTGTATCTGTTGCATTTTATTTATCACTAGCAGTCCGCCCCGGCTTCGCTCGTGGTACCTACATAGCCTATTTCACTCCGGGATAATGTAGCTTTCGAATGGTGAAAGAATTTTTTAAATCAGTTCAGTCGTTTCTGAGATTACCCATTACAAACAAACAAACAAATCTTTCCTCTTTATAATATTAGTCTAGATTCCTATCCATAACGACATACTATACGCTTTAATCAAATCATTTTTGTTAAAAAATATTACATCTATATAGACGACTTACTTATTATTTGTCTTATTTTGATATTTGATATTTCGGCTCCGATATAGTTTACATCAATAATGTTTTGTATATTGTTATTCTCAACTATAAGGCTAATTAAAAATACTAGTTATATTAGTGGTCGCTGAAAAAAAAAATCATGCCAAGGCTCATACAAAATTACCCAAACCCCTTTACACTATTTTTAATTTGATGAATTAAGAGAACTACTTATTACCTCCAAATGAGGCCACTTTTGGCAGTAATAAGTAATTCGCTTAAACATAAATTATAATATCTCTGAAAAGTAATATCAAAAATACTACAAGTAA
Source organism: Rhodophaea formosa (assembly GCA_963082605.1). NCBI lineage: Eukaryota > Metazoa > Arthropoda > Insecta > Lepidoptera > Pyralidae > Rhodophaea > Rhodophaea formosa. Next base: position 5,127,954 of record OY720229.1, on the reverse strand, counting down.
TTTACAAGGGCATTCAGCTATTAGATTTTTTAAAATTTGATATGTTTTAGGATTAATAGCATTAATTGCTGGGTGGCGCTAGTGTCTGATACCACAGCTTCTTAATGCAGTTCAAAAGACATTGAGGCAGACCCTGTGATATATGGCAGAGGGTCTGTAAAAGATAACCATTTATCCATCCATCAGGTCTTTTTAGGGTTCCGTAGTAAACAAGGAACCCTTATAGTTTCGCCATGTCTGTCTGTCTGTCTGTCTGTCTGTCTGTCCGTCCGCGGTTTTACGCAGAGACTATAAGTACTAGAAAGCTGTAATTTGGTATGGGTATGTATATTAATCATGGCAAAAAAGTGGTAGAATAAAAACTTGAAAAACATTTTTTTTTAGCGTAGCTACCGTACAAGTAAAGTGGGGGAGTAATTTTTTTTCTCTATTTACCCATCGTGTGGGGTATCGTTAAATAGGTCTTTCAAAAATATTGTGAGGTTGAGAACACCATTTTTCGATTTAGGGATCCGTTTCCGAAATATTTGGTTTTAAAGTGCGAATTTTTGTTAGACGTAAGTGTCCCCCCCCTCTATCTGCTAAACGGTTATATATAGATACGTGAAAAAAAATATAGCAGTAGTATATATACTGAAGTTTAAAGGAAAACTATCAGAGCTGAGTACTAAGTAGAAACTAAAAAGTTATAGGCATTCAACTTATAAACTGTAAAATTTCATACTATTTTCATTGTTAGATGTTTTTGGTCGTTAAACTGTAAGGTGCGAGTGTGAATAGTGTGAACTCAAAGTTGTCATTCGCAACTACGGAACCCTACACTGCGCGTGGCCCGAAACGCACTTGGCCGGTTTTTTTTTTTTGAGTTTCCACTGCAGGAGCACGATCCTCTCTGCACCACCACAGCATATGTTAGCCACAGTAGCCAGAGGATTTGGCCTACACTCTCCACGCTGGCCAGACGGGTCGGAGAGGTCTTTTTGATGTTTGTAAGCTTTGTTTAGCTTGTGTTTCCTTAGTCGCCTTTTACGACATCCACGGAAGGACTTGGAGTGGTCCTATTCTACTCTGCCGGGAACCACACGGCAAAAGATAACCATTCATAACCTTTTGTTCATTAAAAAAGTTAAAATTTACAATACAATTATTAGAAAGAGTAAATTTTCTATTATTCTTACATGAAGTGACTTTATAATTTGGGTTTTTGGTGGGATGGGAAGTCAAAGGTTGGGGTTGTCGTTTGCCTTATACAATTATGCAAATTGATTTAAAGTAGACTGTCAAATGGACTCATATAGATTTGTCACCAGAGGCTGCCAAAGAACATACGCCATCTTTGATGCCTCATACCGTACTACACCGATTTTTAGTATCTCATTATACTGGACATTGGCAGAATCACTGAAATCTCGGTGGAAGCCATAATTAAAAAGAAGAAAGAAAGAAAGACTTTATAAGATAGCAAATAATTTCATAGTTTTAATTTACAATTTATGCTGAACTAGCTGTTACCCGCGTGATATATAGCCTATGTCCTTCTCAGTATCCTAACCTATGTGTACGCAAAATTTAATGATGATCGGTTCAGTAGATACGGCGTGAAAGCGTAACAAACAAACAAACAAACTCACTCTCGCATTTATAATATTAGTAAGGATAAGGATTGGAATTTAGATGTCAATCAAAGTAAATGTTGACCAGATTAAAATTAAAAAAAAAAAACCTCAAACCATCTGGAAAGAATTGAAAAGATTTAAATGTTATTTATGAAAATGTGAAGGTCAAATAATGCAACCAAAACAAAGAAAGGTGAACAGTCTCGATTAAAAATATCTTTCTTTGTTTGTCGATGCACTGCTATCTCTGAAATAAAATGCCTTGTAACTTTTGTTACTAATGCTTAGGGGTCATTCAAATATTACGTAAGCTGCGAATATGGGGTGCGGTCCAGACGGCTTATTTTCCATCACATGAGAGACATTTTGCAAAATTAACAAATATTTTTTTGTGAAAATGATACGATGTTTACGTAAGTGTGGGAGAGGGCTGGGAAGAGCTTTTCTTCCATTTGCTAACAAGAGGGGGAGGTGGTCAAAAGTAGCTCATATTTTACTTAATACTTGAACGAATCATCATCTCAGATCATGTTCCCCCACTGCTGAGCATACTCATCTCTACGTGCTTTGAATTTTTTTTTTTTTTCTAGGTCTTTTTTTAAGGGGTCTGATGAACATTTAAAAAATTTTTGGCAATCCAAAACCTAGTATCGAGGTCTACAGCTCACAGAGCCACTATTATTACATTTTTCTTCTTTTAATATCTATTGTATTGAGTCCGTATATATTTATTTATTTATCTATACTAATATTATAAAGCTGAAGAGATTGTTTGGTTCAAGCACTAATCTCAGGAACAACTGAAACAGTTTCAAAAATTCTTTCACTTTTGAATAGGTTAACAAACCTATTCAAAAGTGAAAGAATTTTTGAGTGCCATAGGCTATGGTTTTACCATAAGTACGTTAGTATTATATTGTCTTTGCCATAAGCGACGCTGGGGTAGACTGCTAGTATAACATAAGCACCGAAGAGGGGTGAGTGAGCTAGGCTTGGCATATTTTTGATGACATGAGGGACTGAGAAGATTTCACAAAATTGTCAAACATTTTTTGTGATAATGATATCGATGTTACGTAAGTGCGGGGGAGGGGGAAGAGATTTTCTTCCATTTGCTGACAAGAGGGGGAGGGAGTTGAAAGTAGCTGATACTTTACGTAACACTTGAACGAATCATCATGTGTTTTAATTATTTTTTATTTTGATTACCAAATTTCTCTAGGACTTTTTTAAGGGGTTTGATGAATATTTTAAAAGTTTTAGCTATGCCAAAACCTAGTAGCGAGGTCTACAGCTCACAGAGCCACTATTATTACATTTTTCTTCCAATATATTTATCTAGGCTTGGCTTATTTTTGATGACATGGGAGATTGACGTGATGATGACATAAGCAACTTTTCGCAAAATAAACTAAATTTTTTTGTGAAAATGAAACCAATGTTTACGTAAGCTTAGGGGGAGGGGGGAAGAACTTTTCTTACTTTTGCTGACAAGAGGGGGAGGGGGTTAAAAATGCCTATTTTGCTTACATAATACTTGAATGGCCCCTTGTTCTTGTCTACCCAGGCACTTCTCCACGAGCTGGAGAACGTCAGCGAGCTATCCAGGAACACACTATTCTGCACGAGCTGCGGCAGGAGGCTGGTCATCGACAAGAAGCTCTCCGGAGTCAGTTACTGCAGGTTGGTAGCAGAAATCCTAATCCTAACTAATATTTTATATATATATATATATAGGGACATATCACACAAATTGAGCTAGCCCCACAGTAAGTTGTGAACTTGTGTCGCAGGATACTAACTCAACGATACTATATTTTATAGCATATACTTATATAGATAAACATCCAAGACCCAGGTCATTCTGAAAAAGATCGTTTTCCATCATGACCTGACCGGGGATCGAACCCGGGACCCCCGTGTCGCAGGCTGGCGTGTTGACCGCTGCACCACGGAGCTCGTCAAAATTATAAATATTAATAAATGCGAAAGTGAGTTTGTTTGTTTGTTATGCTTTCACGCCCTACCTACTGAAGTGATCATCATGAAATTTCACATACACTTAGGTTAGGGTACTGAGAAGGACATAGGCATATATATCACGCGGGCGAAGCCGCGGGGAACAGCTAGTATACAATAAAATACCGGATAATATAGCATTTGAAACAAAAAAAAATATTCATAACATTCTCAAGAGTTTCTTGATAGATAAATGTTTTTTATAATCTGGGAGTTTTTTAAGTTTTAGCCACAAAGTAAATAATACAATAAATGAAAATATCAACATAGATTTTATGACATTGCACCTACAAAAGCTTATTATTATTTAGATTCGTTTTAATATTATATTGTATTCATAATGTATTGTTGTAGTGCCCTTGCAGGGTTTTATGTTGTACTATTAACTCTCTCCTAAATTATTTACTAGTGTTCTTGAAGATATGTTCAACACCCTTTCCGAGTCATGGAAATCAAAAGGCATTATCGTTGGCGGACAGAGACTCACCAATCTTCGTTTTGCCGACGATATCGTTCTTTTTGCGAATTCCGCATCCGAGCTCGAATCAATGCTCCAAGACCTGAGCACAGCAAGCCTTCAAGTTGGACTTGAAATGAACTAGACCAAAACAAAGCTCATGACCAAGGGCACGAAACGTAGAGTCGTGGTGGATGGGCAAGTTATGCAATATGTCGACGATTACATATATTTAGGTCAAGTAGTCTCTTTCATCGATCGCCAAGATAAGGAGATCGATCGTAGGATCGAAAACGCCTGGAAAAGCTTCTGGTCGATGAAAGAGCTACTCAAAGGCAATCTTCCATTATGCCTCAAGAAAAAACTCGTCGACATGTGTATCTTGCCCGTTCTAACCTACGGTGCCCAAACTTGGTCACTTACTAAAGAGCAAAGGTCCAAATTGAGGGTTTGCCAAAGGGCTATGGAGCGCAGTATCGTGGGTGTTAAACTGACCGATAGGGTTAGAAACACTACACTGCGCGCCATCACAAAAATCACGGACGTTGGTATGAAGGCTGCGAAATTAAAATGGAATTGGGCGGGTCATGTTTGCCGTATGCACTCTGAAAGATGGGCTTACATCTCAACAATCTGGGTTCCAACGGACGGACATAGGAAGAGAGGAAGACCTAAGACGAGGTGGTCGGATGACCTGCGGGCATTCGACAAGTTTTGGATGGAAAGGACCAACGACAGAGATGAGTGGAGAGGAAGGGGAGGCCTTTGCCCAGCCGTGGGACACATATGGCTAGCAAAAAAAATTAACTGTTTATAGTGTTTTTGTGTTTTTCGACACATGGAAACAATAAAGAAATTGAATTAATTTGAATAAACTGAAAACCACGGAGTTCAGAGCCAATCATGACTTCCATGCTGGTCTGGAAGCAAAAGAAAATCATAGTTTGTGCCAGTTGCTTCTCTTCCCGGGCAGATCGTCAAAACCGATCAAGGGATATTGCGCTGTGAATCTGGTGCCAATGGACCGTGATAGCTAGACAGTTGAAATTTTGGCAGATGACGTATTTCTGTTGCCGCTCCAGAAATACTAAAAACAGTTTTTTTTTTACGGGTGGCGCCCATAAAAATAAAGAGATATTTATGTCGTTTTTTGCTCGATATTAATAACGCTACGGTAGATGCTTGAAATATTCACAGAATATTTAGTTGTTTATTTACTTTAAAATACACTATAAAATATAATCAACATCACCAGCAGGCCTATTTGCTAACTTTTGACAGCTACGGTGTACATCATTTTTATGGTAACTTCAATATTCATTACGGCTTCGGTATGAATGACTATTTTTATTTAAGATATAAAAACCGTAATGGATGCTAAAGTGACAATTAAATCGTTGTACACCGAGTTCGCAAATCGGCCTGCAGGTCTTTTGTAGTCTCCACTGCAGGAGCACGACCCTCTCTGTACTACCAAAACTAATAAGCCAGAGCCAGAATAGGACCAGTCCAAGTCTTCCCGTGGATGTCGTAGAAGGCGACTTAAGAAATACAAGCTAAACAAAGCTTATAAACATCAAAACAGCTCTCCAATCCATCTGGCCAGCATGGAGAGTGTAGGCCAAATTCTCTTGACGTTGATAATAAGCTTTGTTTAGCTTGTATTTCCTAAGTCGCCTTCTACGACATCCACGGGAAGACTTGGAGTAGTCCTATTCTACTCTGCCGGGAACCACACGGCCAATAATAAAATAATTAAGTTTCTAATTTTCCGTATTTTTTCTAGTTGTAAAGAGAGCAAAGCAGCAGAGGACTTGTCGGAGGGATGGGAGCCCTACATGGAGGCTGAGGACGTCATAGTGTGGAGAAAGCAGTACAAACCTGGACAGCCTTACTACGCGTATAAAGGTAACTAGCAAAAGTACATTATGATTATGATGCAAGTACGGTAAGCTGGATATTTTATAGTCAGCTTACTGAGTACGAGCATCATACGACGTTTTGAGCCCTACATGGAGGCTGAGGACGTCATAGTGTGGAGAAAGCAGTACAAACCTGGACAGCCCTACTACGCTTATAAAGGTAAATAGCAATAGTACATTATGATGCAAGTACGGTATGCTGGATATTTTATAGTCAGCTTACTGAGTACGAGCATCATACGCCGTTTTGAGCCTTACATGGAGGCTGAGGACGTCATAGTGTGGAGAAAGCAGTACAAACCTGGACAGCCCTACTACGCTTATAAAGGTAACTAGCAATAGAACATTATGATGCAAGTACGGTAAGCTGGATATTATAGTCGCAGGATGCGAATCCGAGTGCTGAAAATAAACCGATGACTATTATAGTCAGCTTACTGAGTACGAGCATCATACGACGTATTGAGCCCTACATGGAGGCTGAGGACGTCATAGTGTGGAGAAAGCAGTACAAACCTGGACAGCCCTACTACGCTTATAAAGGTAACTAGCAATAGAACATTATGATGCAAGTACGGTAAGCTGGATATTATAGTCGCAGGATGCGAATCCGAGTGCTGAAAATAAACCGATGACTATTATAGTCAGCTTACTGAGTACGAGCATCATACGCCGTTTTGAGCCTTACATGGAGGCTGAGGACGTCATAGTGTGGAGAAAGCAGTACAAACCTGGACAGCCCTACTACGCTTATAAAGGTAACTAGCAATAGAACATTATGATGCAAGAACGGTAAGCTGGATATTATAGTCGCAGGATGCGAATCCGAGTGCTGAAAATAAACCGATGACTATTATAGTCAGCTTACTGAGTACGAGCATCATACGACGTTTTGAGCCCTACATGGAGGCTGAGGACGTCATAGTGTGGAGAAAGCAGTACAAACCTGGACAGCCCTACTACGCTTATAAAGGTAACTAGCAATAGAACATTATGATGCAAGTACGGTAAGCTGGATATTATAGTCGCAGGATGCGAATCCGAGTGCTGAAAATAAACCGATGACTATTATAGTCAGCTTACTGAGTACGAGCATCATACGCCGTTTTGAGCCTTACATGGAAGCTGAGGACGTCATAGTGTGGAGAAAGCAGTACAAACCTGGACAGCCCTTACTACGCTTATAAAGGTAACTAGCAATAGAACATTATGATGCAAGTACGGTAAGCTGGATATTATAGTCGAGGTATAGGCACGAGAAGAATCCGAGTGCTTATAATAAACCGATGACTATTGTAGTCAGCTTACTGAGTACGAGCATCATACGACGTTTTGAGCCCTACATGGAGGCTCAGGACGTCATAGTGTGGAGAAAGCAGTACAAACCTGGACAGCCCTACTACGCTTATAAAGGTAACTAGCAATAGTACATTATGATGCAAGTACGGTAAGCTGGATATTATAGTCGAGGTATAGGCACGAGGAGAATCCGAGTGCTTATAATAAACCGATGACTATTGTAGTCAGCTTACTGAGTACGAGCATCATACGACGTTTTGAGCCTCACATGGAGGCTGAGGACGTCATAGCGCGGAGAAAGCAATACAAGCCTGGACAACCCTACTACGCTTATAAAAGTAACAAGCTATAATATGCAAGCATCATGATGCAAGTATTTTAAGCTGGATATTATAGTCGAGGTAGCGAAGAAGCGCGAGACGAATCCGAGTGCTTATAATAAACTGAAGTCTATTATAGTCAGCTTACTGACTAAGAGCATCATACGATGTTTTTCAACATTTGCGATTACCATAAAATAAATAGATTGTGATTGGTGTAACGATAAGGACCTGGTCCGTAAAATACATCTTTCAATATAATCATTACCATCCAAGTTTAGATGTTATAAGGACCAAATTAAAGGCAAATGTATTGAAATCATGTGCTCCGGCTTAACTCACATTTTCTTTCGTCGGAGTCGTTGACTAGACGAAGACCATCATCGGGGCCAGTGATAGGCATCCTCCCCACTGGACACTGTTTGGCCCTCAGTGCTTAGAGGGAAGCGTCCGTCACTCGCCCCGATGATGGTCTTCGTAACAGGCCGACCTAGCCGGCGAACCGACGAAATAAAACGTCGGGGAATCCGGCGGGATGATGATGATGATGAATCCGGGTTTCCATTAATGAATTTATCTCGCGTTAATTTTAATATTATTGCCGTTTTTGGCGTCAGGAATCATGTCAAAGTCAACAGGCGATGCGGTTAGCAACCCATCACTATTTTGCTTCTGTTCTCACCTACAAGCCCACCAACATGCTGAACGAGGCCTTTAGGTCTATCCCGCAAGGGGAAAAGACGTAGTAGTCTGTATGTATGCCGTGTGGTTTCCGGCAGAGTCCAAGTCTTCCCGTGGATGTCGTTGAAGTCGACTAAGGAAACACAAGTTAAACAAAGCTATAAACATCAAAGAGACCTCTCCAACCCGTCTGGCCAGCGTGGAGAGTGTAGGCCAAATCCTCTGACTGCCATGGCCAAGATATGGCTCTGGTAGTACAGAGAGGGTCGGGCTCCTGCAGTGGAGACTAACAAAGAGCTGTTGATGATGATGATGATTATTATTATGCCTATTCACTTTTGCCATGTTTGTTACACTGGTGATGTAAAATCTCCGCTTACGTTATCGTTTCCTTAACGCGCCAGTACTATTCTAGCGTCGTATTATCATACGCGATCAAATTGCGAGATAATTGTTACCTAAGGTACTAACCATTCATCGTCGATGTAACCAGTGGAAGGAGTGAAGGTCAGGCACCATAAGAAACAGTATATTTGTATTTTGAGCCGTGTGGTTCCCGGCAGAGTAGAATAGGACCACTCCAAGTCTTCCCGTGGATATCGTAGACGGCGACTTAGGGAACAGAAGCTAAACAAAGCTTATAAACATGAAACAGACCTCTCCAAACCGTCTTAGTGTCATTGTTTAAAAACCTGCTTTCATTTTAAAATAATCGGCCAAGTGCGAGTCGGAATCTGACTATTATCTATATAACATTAGACTATCGACCCCTTTAATATTTATTTTATTTTGATTTATTTATTTATTTTTGTAGGGAGTATACAACTAAATTTGCCGTGTGGTTCCCGGCAGAGTAGAATAGGACCACTCCACGTCATCCCGTGGATGTCACATCACAAGCTAACAAGTTTATTAACATCAAAGAGAACTCTCCAAACCGTCTTAGTGTCATTGTTTAAAAACCTGCTTTCATTTTAAAATAATCGGCCAAGTGCGAGTCGGAATCTGACTATTATCTATACAACATTAGACTATCGAGCCCTTTAATATTTATTTTATTTTGATTTATTTATTTATTTTTGTAGGGAGTATACAACTAAATATTCTGTGACAGTTTAAAGTGTCTATATACCTGTTGCCCTTATTAATTTCGAGCAAAACAATCACGTTTGTCGTTTTAGCCCTTATCCCTTAAATATTATGTAAAACGTCTATTTTTTCGTCGCGCAGTTAGCCTTATTTTTCATGGAATACTAGCATGAAAAAAACATGACGTTCAGTTCAAAAATCAAAATAAATGATTACATCAAAATATATTTAAAAAAATATTTAAAACCTAGGAAAATAAAATGGCAAAAATCTATATCCAGAAAAGGTTTCGTCGCGAATTACTTGGTATTTTCAGCAATAACTACCATTTTTTTTACATCTATAAAAAGTAAAACATACTGAGCAAAATGGATACCTAAAAATATTACAATATTTGGTAATAATTAAGGAATTATTAAATTAAAACCGACAAAAAGCGGGCGAAATGACAGATACGGGTTCGAACTGAGACCGCCTACCGGCATCGCCACTTTTAACCTTATTTCTTTACCAGTACGTACTATTATCGCGCTATTACCATTGCGTACTATTATTATTAGGTGTTACAGCGTCTTAAATCTTTCTTCATATTTGTTGTTATAGTGGCAACGGAAATGTATCATCTTGGAAAATTTCTGGATCTTTATGGAACCCTCCTCGCGCCAATCCGAATCGCACTTGATTTAGTTTTAGAAAAAATACATAAAAATATGTATTTGTAGTTCTGTATCTGAAAGATTTTAAAGAGTTTGCCACTTCTATGTCCTACATTACTAGATGACCTAACACGGTTGCTTAACCCGTGTTATCTTTCACCTTCAATGCTCTTACGTAGTAATTATCTGAGATTGATAGCCGTAGATAACACTAACATCGGTCTCAAGGTTAGAAAAATTATACATATGTATACTGTAATGAACAACATACACTCAGTGGGATAGGGATTCGTAGAACAAAATTTTAAATAACAACTGTTTTCTTTTAAATTATATCTTTCATAATGTTGTTTTCGCGATAGTTACACATTTAAAAAGAATATTTTAATACGGTTTTATTGCGTTTATTACATTACTAGTTATTACCCGCGGCTTCGCCCGCGTGATATATAGCCTATGTCCTTCTCAGTACCCTGACCTATGTATATGCAAAATTTCATGATGTTCGGTTCAATACATAGGGCGTGAAAGCGTAACAAACCAACAAACAAACTCACTTTCGCATTTATAATATTAGTTAGGATTAGGATAGGACAGTTAGGATTAGGATTTTATACAACAAATGAATAGGGCTCGGTATTTCGAACACTTTACAGTGTTCGTGGTCGCAGGTAGGCTGAACATTGTCCTACCACGAACACTGTCAAGTGTTTGAAACGTTAGGTCTATAAAATAATGTAATAAACTCGATAAAACCGTATTAAAATAAATTGTATTTAAATGTTTCAAATAGGAGCAACTCTGGCACCTGAACAATGCTTCCTTAACGACAACTTACCAAAAAGTATAAGAAAGGTAGTAAAATAGAAAGAGTAAAAAAAACCGGCCAAGTGCGTGTCGGGCCACGCGCAGTATAGGGTTCCGTAGTTGCGAATGACAACTTTGAGTACACACTGTTTACACTCGCACCTCACAGTTTAACGACCAAAAACATCTAACAATAAAGATTGTATGAAATTTTACATTTTCCAGTACATTTTATAAGTTGGTTGCCTATAACTTTTTAGTTTGTACTTAGTACTTAGCTCTGATAGTTTTCCTTTCAACTTCAGTATATATACTACTGCTGTAATTTTTTTCACGTATCTATATATAACCGTTTAGGAGATAGAGGGGGGGGACACGTACCTCTAACAAAAATTTGCACTTTAAAACCAAATATTTCGGAAACGGATTCCTAAATCGAAAAATGGTGTTCTCAACCTCACAATATTTTTTAAAGACCTTTTTAACGATACCCCACAAGATGGGTAAGTAGAGAAAAAAAAATGACTCCCCCACTTTACTTGTATGGGAGCTACTCAAAAAAAAATTTTTTTTCAAGATTTTTTTCTACGACTTTTTTGCCATGATTAATATACATACTCATACCAAATTACAGCTTTCTAGTACTTATGGTCTCTGAGTAAAACCGCGGACGGACAGACAGACAGACAGACAGACAGACAGACAGACAGACAGACATGGCGAAACTATAAGGGTTCCTAGTTTACTACGGAACCCTAAAAAAGGGTTTTTGGGTTTCGTACAAAAAATAAAAATAAAACTGAACCCTTATAGGATCGCTCGTGCGTCTGAATGTCAGTTCCGTGGCGGGCCGTTTACGCCCCGCGCACCTTTCACCCCCGCACACGTCCAGACACTCACATATAGCCGCAAGCGGTTTTACGTGCACACATGCTTAAGTGTCGTTTGTTTTCGCGTAGTGTTTATATTCTTTGCTCTTAGCTAGTTTATATTTTCTCCGCATTTATACTTATCCACTTCCTTTTCAGTATACGGTCGGTACAAAGAGCTTCAGGCTCAAGACTTCGCAGCAGTACAAGTAGACGGGGCCTACCGTCGTGTCTGGGACGCCGCCGTGGCCTCGCTCAGCGTGGTCGAGCGCAAGGCCAACGGCGTAGATGACCAGACTGTACTGCATTGGGAGGTGCTGTGGCCTGTAAGTATAAAGACTTGTAGAAGGGGCCTACCGGTGTGTGTGGGTCGCCTCCGTGGCCTCGCTCAGCGTGGTCGAGCGCAAGGCCAATGGCGTTTATGATCAGACTGTACTGCATTGGGAGATTTTATGGCCTGTAAGTATAAAGACTTGTAGAAGGGGCCTACCGTCGAGAGTGGGACGCCGCCGTTGCCTCGCTCAGCGTGGTCGAGCGCAAGGCCAATGCCGTTCATCATCATCATTTCGTGTAGGTGACACGGTCAGTCGACCATGCACACCCTGGTGTCAGAGTTCTTCGGAACCGCCTCTCGGCCTCTGACGTGGTTCCTTTAACGACTACCAGATGGCAGCCGGGACCACCGGCTTAACCAACACCGGCTTGATGACCAGACTGTACCGCGCAGTCTTAGGTCAGCGGCAGTACCCACAACTGATCTGCCGCGCAGTCTTAGGTCGGCGGCAGTGCTCACAAGAGATCTGCCGCGCAGTATTAGGTCAGCGGCATTGCTCACAAGAGATCTGCCGCGCAGTATTAGGTCGGCGGCAGTGCTCACAAGAGATCTGCCGCGCAGACTTAGGTCGGCGGCAGTGCTCACAAGAGATCTGCCGCGCAGTAAGTCGGCGGCAGTATTCACAAGAGATCTTCCGCGCAGTAAGTCGGCGGCAGTGCTCACAAGAGATCTCTCACGCAGTAAGTTGGCGGCAGTGCTCACAAGAGATCTGCCGCGCAGTCTTAAGTCGGCGGCAGTGCTCACAAGAGATCTTCTGCGTAGTAAGTCGGCGGCAGTACTCACAAGAGATCTGCCGTGCAGTAAGTCGGCGGCAGTATTCACAAGAGATTTTCCGCGCAGTAAGTCGGCGGCAGTGCTCACAAGAGATCTACAGCGCAGTATTAGGTCGGCGGTAGACTGCACCTACAATATCCGCGCGTAATATTTCATTGTTTTCTCCTTACAGCGTTTATTCGCGAACCGCGACTACGTGTACATCCGGCGGCACAAAGAGTTCGACATCGACCGCTCGGCGTCGGTGTCGATAGCCCCCGCGCCTGCCCCCGCGCACCCCCCCGTGTACCGGGACACACAACGGCCCAGTGTACACTCTCACGCGAAGCGGAAAGCAATGGAGAAAGCTCAGAAGGAGAGTGATATAATGGTAGAAGAGAAGTGTACGAGCAGTAATAAGGTAATTTCTTTTTAAAATGGTATTTTCAAAGGGTAAAAATTGGACCCTATTCACGAGACTTCGATGTCCGTCTGTCTATTTATATTTGTCTGTCTGTTGTCACCAGGCTCAGAAATCGTGGTAGCTAGACAGTTGAACTTTTCACAGATAAGATATGTATTGCTATTGCCGCTATAATAACAAATACTAAAAATAGAATAATATAAATATTACCGTACAACAGATGTGAGGGCGCAAATGTAATTTTTGTGCCGTTTTTTGCTTGATATTAATAACGGCTACAGGTAGACTTTTGAAATAGTCACAGAATATTTTGTGTATTTTAGTTGTATATTTACATTAAAAACCGGCCAAGTGTGAGTCAAACTCGCGCAATGAGGGTTCCGTACAATATGCTTCGTGTACACAAACACAATGTGCAAAATTGTTTTATTCAATCGACTAGCGCTATCTAGTGGTGTTTTAGTGAACTATTTCCCTAGATGAACTTATTATAGTGAGTTTACCACTTTATTTTCAAGTGATAGAATTCTTATTATTTTTCCTGTAATCTTCAAGGAATGAACTACATATTGTAACTTTTTCAAAATTTTAGGCCCATTAGTTTTGAAGATCAGGGGGGGGGGGGGGAATGGTCGATTTTAGCCTTCTTTCGTGAATAAAATCAAAAGTATTGATTTTACCCGAACTAAAAAATATTTTTGAGATCCTCATAATGAGCCCTTTCATTTGATATATGACACAGTAAGGATTGCCAAACTTTTTTTTTTAATTTTGTAATTGGGCCCCTGAAAATGACCCATATTTCAAAAAAAATCTTTATTTACTTTGCACATCCGTGTTTGGGTCATAGGATTACACCATCTTACCAAATTTCACCTAATTTGGTTCAGTAGATTCGGAGAAAATCGGCTGTGACAGACGGACGGACGGACAGACAGACGCACGAGTGATCCTATAAGGGTTCCGTTTTTCAATTTTTGTACGGAACCCTAAAAATTATGAAATCAAAATAAAATAAATATTTAAGACGGGCTCGCATTCCGCATACAACAAACATGCTTTTTTCCGTTCTTAACCCACTTCAAAAAAAAAAGGAGGAGGTTTTCAATTCGTCGTAATCTTTTTTTTTATGTATGTTCCCCGATTTCTCGAAGGCGCCTGGACCGATTTAAGAAATTCTTTTTTTGTTCGATAGGTAATACTTTACAAATAGTCCCATTACATTTTTATCGAAATGTGTCGAGCGCTTTTTGAAAAAAATACACAAAAACAAAAAAAATGTTTACAAGGATGCCGTTCGGTTTCCACTTAATTCCATTTTATTTTTATGCTTATTCAAACAAATTGATAGGGTTAAGGCCACACACTAAGCAAAGCACAGTAGCGACGCCAATAATTTTATTCCTAATACTTTACAAATAGAAAGAAATTCAAGAATTTAATTCATATAAGCCTTAGTAAATAACCTGAAGTATGTTTGGAATCATGTTTAATATTATCAGAATCAGTGGGAATTTTTGGCGGTAACGGCCGTTTTTGGCGGTAATCACTATTTCTCTTAATGACTGATTATCATAATATTAAAACATAAATCCAAAAATACTTCAGGTTATTTACTAAAGCTTATATGATTTATATTCTTGAATTTCTCTCTATTTGTAAAGTATTAGGAATAAAATAATTGGCGTCGCTACTGTGCCTAGTGTGCGCTCTAAGTCGGTTTTTGTTTTTTGTTAAAAATATCTTAAATGATTCTCGATAGTGTAATGTTAAATTGTATAATAATGGTAAGGAACCCTTAGTGGGCGAGAGCGACTCGCACTTAGCTCATTTTATCCAATATCTTATTTCTTAATTTACTAAGAATACATTGTAAAAGTGCCTTCTTATTATGCTCACACTACTTACGCTACCAGTGTCATCATCATTATCATCACCATCAGGTCTTTCTAGCCTCCACTGCAGGAGCACGACCCTCTTTGCACTACCAGAGCCATATACTAGCCTGAGTAGTCAGAGGCTTTGGCCTACACTCTCCACGCTGGCCAGACGGGTTGGAGAGCTCTCTTTGATGTCAATAAGCTTTGTTTAGCTTGTGTGTTCCTTAGTCGCCTTTTACGACATCCACGGTATGACTTGGAGTGGTCCTATTCTACTCTGCCAGGAACCACACGGCGCATCATCATCATCATCAGGTCGTCTTTAGTTTCCACTGCAGGAGCACGACCTTCCCTGTACTACCAGAGCCATATATTAGCCAAGGCAGTGAGAGGATTACCAGTGTACTTTTACCAATCTCCTTACATTCCAGGTGTATATAATAGCGTCCAGATCATGCGAGCATTCTACTGTGCCAGAGTCTAAACACGCGATCAGGGTAGCTGACTTCTGGAGCCATATGGTCATTAAGACCCTGGATGGACCGGATAAGGTGACTATTAACGTCTCTTTCGTCATCATCAGGTCTTTTAAGTGACCTTTGACAGATATGGATGTTCAGTTTTACTTTGGGAGTTCTTGGCGGGAATTTTAGCGGACTACACGGTGTCTGTTTTGGATTGTTTCGCAAATTGATTCTAGTGGACTTTATAATGTGAAATTGGTGTTATTTTGTGTTATAAATGCCCATATTTGATAACAATGTGTAGAATAACTAAAATGGACTGTCATTGTGCGGCTGTAGTGAGATTTACATAGCGGGCTGGTGGTTGTCCGCCTTGCTGCGTCGTCAATGATGAAACCAGTGGATTCGCGAAGATTGTCGCCAGGGGCTCCGTGAAAACAACGAAATGAATTACACCATCATTTCGTTGACAACAAACAAGAATAACTCGCCAACTGGCGAAATAAATGAAGAAAGGCTCAAAAGGACTTGTATCCAGGGCCGTAAAACTATTTTAAAAAAAAAGTTTTACTTTGCTGGCGTGTATTTGGCCAGTACAGCAATATGTTAGAATTTCAAAGGATGTTTGGGAAAAGGCACTTTAATGGTCTATCACACATCCGGGCTGTGCATCGAACGTGGTCAGACAGAACCAGGCCGAGGCCCTGACGTGCGCAAGTAGTCCGGGTCGATACCGTGACTTGCACGAGTTTATTGATATTTTCATGACATTTAACATGGGGGCAACACACCAACCCCAGTATTAAAGAGCGAGATGGGTATAGTTTATCGTTCGATATAAACGCCCATAGTGATAAATATATTTTGTAGGGTAGTAGGTAGTGGACGCACATAGAGACAATATGTCTCCCTGCATACACACGCCGTATTGATTGTGATTACGATAATAATATAATATATATTTACAGCCTGGCATGGAATTCGTGCTAACATACTATGAAGAGCCGGCAGTGGGAGGGTTGCCCAGCGGTGTCGCTACATGGGCCACTGGCAGGGCCGCCCCTGCTTTCCTGGAGCGGCAACGGCGGGCAGCCGCCGATTACAGAAGTTGGAGAGCCACTAGGACACATCAGGTATATTCTAAACGGTGCTTATATTAGTGGACGGGTCGCTATGTAGTGTGTCAAAGTAGGTGACAGGATCGCCCCTGCATTTTTAAAGAGAAAGCGATGTACGGCTGCAGAGTATAGAACTTGGAGAACCACTAGGACGTATAAGGTAAATTCTGAAAAGTGGTACGATTAGTAGGGGTCATGGCGACCCTTCCACTAATTGTACCAGTGTGTCTAAGTGGGTGATTGGCAGGGACGAGCGCTTGCTTACTAGAGCGGCAACGGCAAGCAGCCGCCAATTACAGAACTTGGAAAGCCACTAGGACGCATCAGGTATATTCTGAGTGGTGGTACGATTAGTGGGAGAGTCACCGTGTAGTGTGTCTAAATAATTAATAGGCACAGCCGCCTCTGATTTCCTGGAGCAGAAAGAAAGAGCAGCTACCAGGTATTTCACTTGGAGAGCCACTAGAACGCATCAGTAATATTAGTGTGAGGGTCGCCTTGTAGTGTGTCTATGTATTGGCAGGGCCGCCACTGCTTTCCTTGAGCGAAAACAGCAGCTGCTGAGTACAGAACTTGGATAGCTTAGATAGCTTATTCAGAAGGTACCTATTTTCTGAATAATGGTACGATTGAAAGGAGGGTCGCCATGTTGTGTGTCTAAGTGGGTGACAGGATCGCCCCTGCATTCTTAAAGGGAAAGCGATGTACGGCCGCAGAGTATAGAGCATGGCGAGCCACTAGGAGGCATCAGGTATATTCTGAATGATGGTATGATTAGTGGAAGGGTCGCTATGTTGTGTGTCTAAGTGGTTAATAGGCAGGCCTGCCCCTTCTTTCCTGGAGCAGAAACAAAGAGCGGCTGCTGAGTACAGAACTTGGAGAGCCACTAGGACGCATCAGGTATATTCTGAATGATGGCGTTAGTGGAAGGGTCGCCATGTTGTGTGTCTAAGTGGATAATTGGCAGGCTGCCCCTGTTTTCCTGGAGCAGAGACAAAAAGTAGCTGCCAGGTATATAACTTGAAGAGCCACTAGAAATCATCATGTATATTCTGAATCATAGTATTGGTGGAAGGGTTGCCATTAGTGTATCTAAGTGGGTGACTGCCTGACTGGCTAAGTAACTCCTGATTATGTTTTAAATTAGTTTGAATTATAAGTTTCTAGAAAGCTTTAATCTTTACAACCTTACAATCTGGTCTTGTTGTTTGCTGATTGATCTAAAACTAATCCACTATAAAATAAGGTTGACTATGCTTTGCAGGACCTGCCCGACTACATACCCTTCGGGCCGGAGACCGAGGCGAATCTGGACAGCAATTTGAAGGTTGCGATCAGGGAGCAAGACATGGAGGTAAATATTACATCGCTGCTACGTTATGTTATCCTTATCCGAGACAAGAGTATATCATAATATCAGTGTGAATGCATAAAAACACCCATAAGAATACAAGTTCATTTGAATGTCACTATACTGTATTTTTATTTGTCCATCCAAATTTATATTATATAGTACCTACTTGTTATTCTCACCATGATATTGGTTTCGTGTTTGTAGTTTTTAATATAAAATCGAGTATTACCTAGATATACCCTTGTATTAAGTATGTTTATATTGTCAACAACAAAGTTTAGCATGCTGTGCGCACTGTGTTCTTGCCAAACAAACAGCCATCGAATCCATTGATCAGTATTGTATAATGAATAGTTGTAAGACTTAAGAGCCTATAAATAAAATAAATAAATAAAGTTGAAAAACGTATAAAATACATAAGCAAAGCGTGGGGAATGAAGGTTCGAGAGGCGCAGCCCCCTGCAACGCGGAAGCAAATCGGAGAAACCGATACCAATGATAGGCATTTATTGAATGAAAACTAATATGATCGAAAGACATATGTGTAATAGAAAGCTTGGGCAAATAAAGAGGACCTAATATTGTGTACTGTACGACTCGCGCGATGTTCGGAGACGCAATAAAGTTTGGCACGGCCTATACAATAAAGTTCTCTTTTCCAGTCTTCAAAACAAGGCCCGGAGCTCGAGAGTGACGTCACATCCCACGACCAAAGTACACAAACAGACATAGAGCTACGCACGACCATGATCGCCAAAGTGGAGGCGCAGGACGCGAGTGTCGCTACTGATAGCATTCTCTATGCCAGTGTGAGTATATAGTTTACGCATGTTAAGCAACCCCGATTGTGATCACCACTGGGATGGGTGACCATAAGTTGCTTGAAAATATCTCTACCTCCTACGCTATCCTGGTTGCCAGGTACTTGTGAGTAGTATTTCTGGTAATTTACTACTGATCTTGGGTACTAAATTACTGATATGTGATAGTACCCAAAAATTTTTTTGAAAGAGCTGTTATTCAGTGAACAGTATTATTAGTCTTGGTCTTGGCATTCGTATTCACTGGTTATTTCAGTATAAATCTGTAACTACCTGTGGTTGTGTCGAACCCGTATGAAACTGAGACGTAATTCATCTTTGTATTTTTCTTTTAGGATACCTCACAACAAAATGAACCCAATGACTCGGTCCACGGCATCATAAGACTTGGTCTAATGTATATTTATTGATTACTTCAGTATGTAACACCACATACAACCAAGTTCGCCCATATTACGGAAGAAGCTTGCCCAAAAACCAACTAGATGACGGTGTATTATAAAAAGAATTGTTGCTATAAGTGGTGTTACAAGTATAAAATTTTATCTACGCTTGGCTGCGTCGATCCCGCAAGAAACTGAGATGTAATGCTTTATCTTTCTATTTTCTTTTAGGATACTTCACCACAAAAGGAACCCAAAAAGTCAGAAGAAATCAGCAAAAAACTCGAATCGGAAAGTAAAACGTTAATCCAAGTAAATGACGTAGAAGATGAACATGTACGAAGTATTGTTATAGAAAAAGACATCGATAAAGTAGATTTAAAACAAGATGGCGACACAGTTACACAAAATGGCCGACAAGAGAGTCGAGTCGAAAAAGAAGTTCTAGAAACACAAAATGGCAAAAATAAAAGTCAAAATGGCGAACAGGCAGTACAGAATAGCGAATCAGAATTAAGTAATGGCGATAAAGAAACAGCAAATGGAGATAAAGAAATAAGAAATGTCGAAAAAGAAACACGGAAAAACGATTCACGAAATGGCAAAATGGCGACGCAAGATGGCGGTCATCAGAAAGGAGATGAAGGCAAAGATATACAAAATGGGGAGGAGAAGCAATATGGCGGGAAGGAGAAGCAAGATGGCGATGTTGACGAGGAGAACAAGAAAAATGGCAGTTGGTGGCGGTATCTATATCCGTTCTACTATTTCGCCTAATGTGTTTAGTGTTGTTTAGTAGATTAGCACTTGTGACTGCGGTATACACCCTTATTTTAAATTCAATACACAAACTTTAAGAGGTGACTCAGCCCATCAACATGAACAACTTTTGCTATGGGACCAATGCTGGGAACTCAAAAAAAATTACATACCCATACAAAAGTGTCCAGCTGATCGGACCAAATGTATGGAAAAGGTAAAAATAAATATAAATAAATAAATAAATATATACGGACAAATCACACAGATTGAGCTAGCCCCAAAGTAAGTTCTTATGAAAGACTTGTGTTATGGGATACTAACTCAACGATACTATATTTTATAACAAATACATATATAGATAAACATCCAAGACCCAGGTCAATCTGAAAAAAGATCGTTTTCCATCTTGACCTGACCGGGGATCGAACCCGGGACCATCCGTGTCGCAGGCAAGCGTGATGACCGCTGCGCCACGGAGCTCGACAATAATATTGAATTTTCAGCATTGGTCCCATAACAAAAGTTGTTCATGTTGATGAGCTGGGTTACCTGTTAAAGTTTGTGTAATGAATTAAAAATAAGAGTGTTATAATCCCTCTCATTATAAAAATGTATAATGTCCCTCATTGAATATAGACATGCATAAAAGGAGAAAATGAAAAACTTTTTGGACTTGGATTTTCCATACACACAAATTTCAATGATAAGTAAATAAAAAAAATTTTCCTTCGATGTATATAGTATTAGAGATTCTGATGCCATCATTAAAATATTGCCAGGTTGTTAAGAATCACATGTAAAGCCCAACTATATAGTAAGGTCTTCTCCTTAGTTTAGTACAGTACTACCACTTTTATAAGTTACACCGATGTACCTGCGCAGAAATCAAATTTTTGCACTGCGCTAAAATATCCGTTTGCTATTGGCTGATGTACGCGCCATGCTGCGTCTCGGCCATTCTCGGCAGGCATACAAGTATTGTGAGCGAGATAGCAATAGTCCTACTGCTTTTGGATTTAAAATCTTATGTTGTAGCAATAAGTTCGTTATTTCACTGATGTTCTCATTCGGCCCGAGTCGGCGGTCGGTTGAGCTATTCTGCGCCATCGAACAATGCCAAAGTACTTATAAACGTGGTACTACTGTACCCTGATAGAAACTTTTGATGTACGACATTTACCCTTATTGTTCTTATAATAGAGAGCATAATTCTGTGCAAAGATTTACGGTTTGGCATAAAAAGAAACGGAAATACTACAGGTTAGTTTCCCGCTCGCACATATGCAATTGTATATTATATGTATACATGTAACTATTTTATTAGTTTTTATTCAATGGTATATTTCCGTCTCTTTTTATGCTAAAAGTTACAATGGGTACTCAATCCTACTAAAATATAAGGTCTTTGGTATAGCCATATAAAAGTAGATATTTTTTGTCTTCTTTTCAGATGGTTCGAAATATTTTCGACATAGTACAAGTACAGACGTAATTGGCTTCGAAGTGTGACGCGTCATGGTGCGCCGGACGTATAAGGCACGTTTTAAGAAATTTTATTACTTTTCTATAAAATTTAGAATTTATTTCGATAAGTATCTTAATTACTTTTCTATTTAAACAAAACTTTGAATTGATTTTGTTGAATTAAACATCGGTGTGCGACTTGGTGTCAAGAATGCTATCTGTATTCGCTCTTTGAATCGCAATAATTTTATAATACACCTAAGACTACACGGTCAAAAATTTCCTACCCATAACCGCACAAATATATAGATACTGAGCGATAATTACATATGCCTTTTGACTTATTAAGACGTGTTTTATGCTGGTATATAAAATTACCTTCGAGATTCCCTTGCATGAGCGACTCATCCCATCAATATGAACACAGTTTCCTATAAGACGTATGCTAGGCACTCGAAAGAAACGAAATTTCCATACAGAAGCGTATGGCCGGCCAGGCAATTTGTACGAATTTGTCAAAAATGTTGAGTATCCAGTATTGATCCCAATGAAAAAAATATTTTTATTTATATTATAGGCTGAGTCACCCCTTCCAGGGGATATGGGTGGTAATTTTAGATCCAGTATAAACAGGTGATTTAGGTGCCCTTAGCAGCCGACGTATATAACAAAACTCAAGTAAATATTTCCATACTTATAACGACCAATATCGCATTAAAAAAATTCGCCTCTGCAGGCCTATTTACTAACTCTGTGTATAACGTTTTGATAGTCACTTTAAAATCCATTACAGTTTTCATATCTCAAATAAAAATAGTCATTCATACGGAAGCCGTAATGAATATTGAAATTGCCATCAAAATGATGTACAGTCAAAAGTTAGCAAATAGGCCTGCTGGCTGCTCTTGGCATCTTGCGGTAGCGAGCGAATAAGTTGATTCTCGCGATGCTGGTCGTTTTGAGGATGACAATAAGGCTTAAGGCTGGTACAAGCGCTAATGACCTTCAGGAGATGGGCCGAGTTTTGAACGTTAGTCGCCCGCGCGTAATCAAAATATTAAATAACATAAATTTAATATTAAAAGAAAAATAATCTGTAAAATAAAAATTTCTCGGGAGAGTTTGTAGGTTGATTAGTATTGTATTTAACATTAAAATTGCGTGACTCTATTCTCTAAGACAAAGGCTAAGGAGCTACCTGCACCGTATCTGCGCCGTACCTTCGCCGTCCGCATTTTCTGTGTCTATACGTTAGACACAGAAAATGCGGACGGCGAAGGTAAACTTGTTTATATAAAAAAATATTCTTTTGCGAACTTTGAACATGAATGTATATAAAATAGTAAAAAAAAATAACGCCCCTTCGCGTATTATTTTAAAATTACTATTAAAAATATTTAGAAACGTAACTTCTAAAATCTTTCTTCTGTCATTTAAAAGTCAAATTATATGAACCGTAGGTTTAAAATAATATTAATATAGTCCTTAAATGAAGTCATTATACCAAAGTGTATTCGTATGACAATACATACAAAATTTATATATTATGTATGTGTACATTACTGAGTGGCAGTGTCTTGGTTGAATGAATGTGTATGCCGGCATAGAATTTAGGACCACTCCGACTCTTAATACGGTATATTTATAGTCGGTAAAGGCGACTAAATTATGAAATCACTACATCTCACTCATTTACTTTTTAATTCTCTATTTGTTCCAAAAGTTTGGCTGAAAGAGAATGCCATATACTCGTAGCATGAAGTCCACCTTTTGTTCACTTATTTAAATTGTGAAATAAAGTTTATAAATCTCACGTGCAAGGCATGCATACCTAAGGAGTGTATATGTTCTTTGCCTAAGGAGCGTTGGTGTCAAGGAGACAGCCCGCCGCAAACTACAGCCAAATAAACAATACATATATGAGTAAGAGAGTGTTTAGGATGAATGAAAACATGTTTTTTTAAGTCGTCTCGATTAAATAAACGGTAGGAAATAAGTCGCATTAAATTATAAACAGCGATTAGACTATACAATTTTTAGGGTCCTAAAAATTGGCATCCTAGAAATTGGAATGAGGAAGGAGTAAGGGCATTCTGTTTACACATGGCCTAAGTAGGCTGCCAATTTCAGTCGGCAGTTGCTCTCCGGAACGATCGGTTCTCTGTTGATTTTATCATGGCACCATCGTTGTCAAAGTATCAAAAACTTGGCATTGCTCTTACCGCAGTAGCGGGGGTAAATAATGGGAGAAAAAAAGGAAGTGCTGGGTAAAAAAATATTTACTTCTAAGAGATAAATTGTCACATATGAACATTGTGGAGCATTTGGATCCCGAAGATTTCAGAAATTACATGAGAATGGATACGACGCAGTTTGATTATTTACTAAATTTAGTTACTGAACATATACGAAAAGGAGACACACCGCACCGCAAATTACACACCCACTCGCATCGAACGCCGTGCGGTGACTGAGAGCGCTCAGTTAGGGCACTAACACCCTAACTGTGATTACATCTGGCCTTAGTAAGGGCCCTAACTGTCTAATTAGGGAAATTGAATTTGAAAGGGAGATTGAAGGGTCGTGTCCCGTCAATCTCCGATAATTAGGGCCCTAACACCCTAACTATGATTACACTTGTCCTTTCTAAGGGACCTAACTGATAAAGTGCCCTAAAAATTGTATAGTCTAATCGCTACTATATACATCTAGGTTGGATATTCGACAAGATTTTACTCTATAGATATTTTACCTGCATACAAAAAACTAAAGACAACCTTTTACCCGAAAAGAAGGGTAATGTTTATGTTATATTAATAATATCAGTGTGAATGCGTAGAATATCCTTATGCCTCGCGAAGTACAGTTCGAATCAAACTTTACTGCTTACTGGCTGCGCAGTACGCGCCCCGCCTCCCCGCGCGCGATGTTCCTAGCCGCCATAAAGTTACATGCGAACTGTACAATGTTGTAGAGTGGGTTGAAAATTCAGATGACTTGAAATACGGCATTATTATAATGGAATGTATAAATTTTAAGTTTGTTGATTAGTTATATTGGCTTTAAAAATTAGGCAATGGTGAAATACCTGATTAGAATAACTAAAAATTAATTTAGACTAAAATAAATGAGAATTTAAATTTTTAGGCGTATTCGACTTTTGTGCAATTTTGTATAACTGAACAAAATATACGATCATTTTGAAAACACGGCTTTACTCACGTTTTATTACGTCGGAGCCGCCGACTAGTTCATCGCCACCGCTTTCACTCGTTCATCATCGGAGCGAGTGGAAGCGGTGGCGACACGACGGTTACGCTTCCCTCAAAGCACTCTCAGCGGATCCGATGCAATAAAACGTGAGTACAGTACTACCACTTTTATAAGTTACACCGATGTACCTGCGCAGAAATCAAATTTTGGCCTGGCGCGAAAATATCCAACCGCTATTGGCTGATGCGTACGCGATATGCGGCGTCTCGGCCAATCTCGGCAGGCGTACAAGTATTGTGAGCGAGATAGCACGAGTTCTACTGCTGTTCGATTTAAAATCTTATGTTGTAGCAATAAGTTCGTTACTTCACTGATGTTTTTATTCGGCTCGAGTCGGCTGTCGGTTGTGCTATTCTGCGCCATCGAAAAACGCCGAGGTAACTTATAATCGTGGTACTACTGTGAAGCCGTGTTTTCGTAATGAATTTATCTCGCATAAGTTTTAATATTATTATTAAAATAAACGTCTGTCTTGGTTTTGAATAAACGTTGAAATAATGTCATAGACTGATGAAAATGAATTTGTTTTAAATATGTTGGCATATTATCTTACCATCAGGTGTGATGAGAGACAAATGCCTAATTGGATAAATAATAAAAAAAAAAACTAAATAAAAATATCTTTTCTTTTTTATTCGATTATATTTAACGTTACAAAATTATTTATGGGCACGTTTAGTATTTGATACTGGATAAATTCCCCGAAAAGTATGGTAATTAAAAAATCTTTTGACTCCCATAGAACTGCCATAAACTAAATTTGCCCGCGAAAAAGTTTAAATTGTTTTTTTTACGTCTAATATTTGTGAAAAAAAATTAGAACAATTGTAAAAAAAATGCTTAGTAAATTCAATATGTTATTGAACATTTATCCCCCAAATACATTTATTTGAAAAAGTCAGGTTTCTACTCAATGTAAAGAAATATTTTCGTATTTCAATATTGTCTTGATGCAAAGATTTAATGATTAAAATGCTAAAACTTACATGATACAAATTAATTGTTAAGTCACTGACCCCGATGTCGGTCTTCGTAATAATACGAAATTAGTTGGCCATTCCGACTAAATTCACGCAAATTTAGTCGGAATCGCCCACTAGTCTTGATCTACTTTCTTTAAATCAATAAAAGTCTTTGATTAAGAAAAGTTCAACATCATAGAATAGATAGGACCTTAAAATTTTGGTCGCTTTTTCAGAACACTGTATAATAACAACATTCTAACTGCCATTCAAATTATCGTAACACTAATACCTCATGTCTAATAATGTTAGATTCTAGATAATAGTTGTAGAATTTATTTGCCGCCTGGAATATTTACCTAAATTTAAGAACTGAGGAAGATAAAGGTAATAACTGCGCCATACCTTACTTAAACTGTAACTCTGAAGCAAGGCTTGGAACCGATACCAAAAATACAGGTTCTGTACCGGTGTGTAGAGGTTTTTTCATTTCGGTACCTAGGTACCTGTTTCAGATGAGTATCGGTATTTAATTTAGGTATAGGGCGGTAAAAATACGATGCGTCGCCCAAAACTTCTATTTACGTCTCTTACGTCTTAAATGACGTCGTCTGAGTGGAGTCTATGTAATTTATTTTCCTTATCTTTTTCACTAGATATGCTTTTTCACTCTGACGCGAATGTTTGATTAGTAACGGTACTAGTACTGGTATAGTACCGATACTGACGTAAAACTAGTACTGGTACAAGACAGTAAAGGTACTTGACTGGTACCGTTATCTCACCAAAGTCAATGATAGCGGTTCCCATAATTACCGGTATTTCAAGCCTTGCTGTGAACTGTGAAGTATAAGTTAATTTGCTCTACGCATTTCGATCATTGAATAATGACGCCATCTTCTTTTTCTTTTCTTAGATTATGGTTTCCTCGTTCAGGTCTAACTGTCCAGTGCACAATATTGTTAAACACTCAAAAGTGTCTGTATATTAAACGAAGCTCAAACCTTTTTAGTTTAACACTGCAACTGATGTAACAAACAGGTTAATTTTGACCCTATTTTAGGGAACCTATATTTTTGAACAAATTTCGTACAATGCTCCACGCATTTCCGAACACCTCTTAAGAGCGTATACTAGCAGTATTTTTTCAATATGGTTTCCATACAAATGTATTTCTCTATTTTCTCGCTGAAAACTGATTCTAGAGCCACAATTCTTTTTTCATTAAATCTATTACTAATATAGGAATGCCCCTATTTTTTATTTTATCCAAAAAACCTGTTTTTGTAAAAAAAAATCTTTTAGACAGGTTTTTAGAAAAAAAATAAAACATAGGGACATACCTATTTTAGTAATAGATTGTAAGTAAAAATAATTGTGCCTCTATAAGCAGTTTTCAGCAAGAAAGTAGAAAAATAGATTTGTATGGAAAACGCACTGCTAGTATACCCTCTTAACAGATCTTACACTTAATTCATAGAAACAGATGATATGTAGCCATGAAATATTTTGCTTCCAAAACATTTCTTTGCCTTAAATAGTGAACATAATATACACGGTAAGGTTTTTCTAAGTTCAAGCCTATTTAGCTATATAAATAGCATGCAATATTTTAATTTTTACTGTCTTCTAGGTGACACCAAGTGAATAACAGACCTGTCCAATGGATTATGAATTTTTTCATATTATATCTACTTCAGAGGCGTGAAGTCGCGGTGCATTGAAATGTATACCGTTTTGTTGAGCAAACAAAGTTCTTTTTTGTATGTCGCGTAGCCTCTCGATGTTATAATGGAGTTTTTAAATGATAAAGACCATGGCACAGAGACATTTTCAGAACGAAGTTCCTGGTTCAAAGAGTAAGATTTACACAAAATATTTCAGTTAGGTGAATGAATTACCAAGTAAGTTGAAAAGGGTATCAATGTACAGTCGGGAGCTGATATACCTTACCCCCTTCCACCCCCCTAAGCCTTTACGAAATGAGGAAATTTTGGTGTCATTCCATTTAGCACACCTTAATTTAGGGCTAACCGTTTTACTTTTTTATTGATTCGGTTTAAATTAAATTAAATAAAATAAAATGCTTAGGTTTTCTTAAGTAAAAATATGGATATTTACTTAGATGCTCATAACTTTTGTTGTAAGCAATATATACTTCTTTAATTTATCAATAATGTGTAAAAAAAATTAAATTGGACTATGTTTGAGGGAGGGAAGCGTTATCGCTTTTCGTATGAAAATTTACAGGTAGTCGATCTTCATAAAATCTGTTCGTAGGGGGGGTCAGTTTTATCTGCCGCTGACTGTACCTTCGTAATATCTGTGTAACTTAATATTGTTTTTACTTTTGGATGGACTGTATGGCGAGAAGTTTTAATTAAAACCACAGTGACCGGTAAAATAGGAATAATTTATTTAAGAATATCAATAACTTATATACAAAAGTAATAATACAGTAGTAGGGGTGAACGTGCCATTTAACATAAAGACAGCAAAATCATTGGCACGTACCCTTAAGACGTGATGTGCTTAATTGACATAATACAAATTAAATAATTATATTTCCTAGTTAATATCACGTCGCAATAGTATTCCCCCTTTTAGAAAAAAAACAAAAATAATGTAACAAAAAATATTAAACTTAGACAAAATTATAACAATCACAAAACAAAGAATGAATATCTATAAATAGAAATAACAAATGAACATAAATATCTTAATCAGCAATAAAAATGATACTTGATACTTCATGACTTGTGTGTGGCACGAGTCGCACGCGCGGAGAAACGCTGTGTAGGCAATTCCCAGGCTCGGTATTTGTGCTTGTCTGCATTTAAAATCGTTATAATACTCGTAGTAATGTTGAACTCACGTTGAACTTGCCGCTGTGTTTTTATGCGATTTCCATAGTCCCATTCCATCATCCTCTTTAAACATTTGCATTTGCCTTCTGTATCCTTCTCTCTATCCAATGCCCGTACCAAGTCCATAGCCGCCGACCCAGCAGAATGATGACAATTATTACGAATGCGGAGGTGATGGCGCCGGCCCAGTACTGCACTTGCTGAATGGATTCCAGCAGTTCTGAAAGTCTTTCACTTTTAGATAGATCTTCTTGCGGATTCTTGATATTTTGCACCATGTTAATCTGCTCGTTTTGGTGACTCGAGGAAGACCCCATCGTGGATGAATGCTGCTCGGAAGGATGATGGATAAATACTACGACATTGTATATCACTAATTAGCTTTTTATATCTTGAATCTTACGGTTCTTCGTGATTCTCGCCCCGAACGTGTGATTTTTATCTCTTGCGGACACTCAACATCTTGCTTATTGATCTCACGTTCGCTTGTTTCTCCAGACTGATTTATTAAAAATGCTGGCTTCAGACGGTTTATAGATACTGTTATTTCCTTGTCGTCACGAATTATAGTGAAAACCTTTTCGTTTCTTCGAATTACCAAATATGGACCTTCATATGGTGGTGATAAACTGGGGCGTAATCTGTCGCATCGCAGGAACACATGAGTGCAATCCTTTAGTCGGGGGTGAACGAATATATTCCCGTTTGTACTTTCTCTTGTTGGCACAGAAATGACTCTATTAATATTTTCTTTAATCTCCTGAATACATTCAGGGTAGGTAATCCTGGGTTCTTCTCCAAAAAAACTTGCTGGTAACTTAATGGTAGTCCCATAAACGAGTTCGGCGGCGCAGCAACCAGTGTCTTGTCGATAACTGGAGCGGAGTCCGAACAGTACTGAAGGCAATTCTTTTGTCCAATTTTTTGTATTTGTTCTTGCTATTAACGCAGCTTTTAAGCTCCTGTGAAAGCGTTCAATTTTTGAATTTGCTTCTGGATGATAGGGACTAGTGCGTAATTTGTCGATTCCCATTAGTTTGGCAAGTTCTCTAAAAATTTCAGATTCAAACTGTCCTCCTTGGTCGGATGTAATGTAATCCGGGCATCCAAAACGTACAATCCACCCTTCGTAAACTGTCTTTGCAACTGTCTCTGCTGTGATGTTGGAAACAGGAAAAGCTTCTGGCCATGACGTACATCTGTCGATCATAGTTATTAAATATTGTTTATTTTGAGACGTCGGTAATTTGCCAACAATATCAATGTGCACGTGAGAAAAGCGCTTCGCGGGCAAATATTTCCCCAGTGGCGATATCGTATGTCTATGCACTTTCGCTTGTTGACATTGTAGACATGACTCACTCCATTTATTTATATCCGCATTCATTCTCGCCCATATGTAATTTTTTCCAATTAATTTTCTCGTTCCATTTTTTCCAGGGTGGCTCAAATTATGATAGCTGTTAAAAATTAGTTTCCTGAATTCTTGAGGTAAATATGGACGAGCAGTTCCAGTTGATACGTCGCAGTATATCTTGTCGTTAGAATGCGATGAGTGAACAAGCGAAATGCGTAATGATTTATTCTTCTGTAGCTGTTGCAGTTCGGGATCTTTTTCTTGGGCCTTCCTTAAATCCGAAAAATTGATAACTTGCGGAAGTGTTATTGTTTCCACCACTCTTGATAAGGCATCGGCAACGACGTTCCTGTCCCCGTCTACATGACGTATATCGGTGCAAAATTGCGATATGTAATCCAAGTATCGTATCCTCCTGGGGCTCTCATCAATGCTAGGCTTCTTGTCGAACGCATACATTAATGGCTTATGATCGGTGTAAATTGTGAAAACACGTCCTTCAATTAATCTTCGAAAATGCTTCACGGCCATGTATATACCGAGTAACTCTCTATCGTAGGTAGAATATTTCATTTGCGCCTCGGAAAATGTTTTGGAAAAATAAGAAATTGGTTTCCAATATCCATTGACTCTTTGTTGGAGGACTGCGCCGGCACACTTGAGACTAGCGTCCGTCATTAAGGCAATCTTTGCGTTGGCATCGGGAAAAACTACGGTAGCGGCGTCTCGCAGATCTTGTTTGCATAACTGAAAAGCTTCTTCAGAGACTGGATTCCACTTGATCGGTGTGACGTCATTCTTCTTTGAGTTCCTCAAATATATATTAAGTGGGGCTTGATGCTTAGCGGCACGGGGAATTAAATGCCTGTAGAAATTGACCATGCCCAGAAAACGACGTAGTTCCTTGACCGTCTTTGGTTTAGGAAAATCAATAATTGCCTGTGATTTATCTTGAGTCGGTTTCATCCCTTGGCTCGTTATATGATAACCAAGAAAGTCTAACTCGCTCTTGAGAAACTCACATTTGCTCAGATTAATCGTAATGCCATTATCACTCAGTCGTTTGAACACTATATCCAGATGCTTGAGATTCTCTTCTTCGTCCCGTGAGGCAATCAAAATATCGTCAACAAATATGTATATAAAATCCAGATCTCGGAAAATGGAATCCATAAATCTTTGGAAAGTTTGTCCAGCGTTTCGCAATCCAAACGGCATAAACCGGAACTGCACCAACGAAAAAGGCAATATTACGGCAGTTTTTTCAGGTTCAGCAACTGGTATACAGTAGTAGGCCTTCCTGATATCAATTTTGCTAAATACGCTCTTTCCACTCGTAATATACGAAAAATCCAATAGCCTGGGAAGAGGATATCTGTCTGGAACTGTGATTTTATTCAACGCACGATAATCACCGCAAGGACGCCATTCGCCATTTTTCTTCTTAACCATGTGTAAAGGACTGGCCCATGGGCTGTTAGAAGGTTCACAAATACCCATATTAATCAATTCCTGGAATTCCTTTTTGGCTGCTTTATACTTGTCTGGCGGCAGCGGGCGAGCGCGGGCGAATACTGGTGGGCCTTTTGTAATGATGTGATGTTGAACGTTGTGTTTAACGGGTTTTCTGATTGACATCGGCCGAGTAATATCTTCGTATTTTTCCAACAGTTGTTTTACGTTGTCTTGTAAACCGCCATCAATGGAGCGAACAGAAGGGAAATTTGATTTATCCAAGTTTGCAGGCGTCTTCAGCTCTGTAATCTTGTCTACTAATCTTCTTCCAGATATGTCCACCAGTAAACGATAGTGCTCCAAAAAATCAGCTCCTAAAATTGGCATCTTGACATCGGCAATGATAAATGTCCACGTAAAATTACGTCGTAAACCCAAATTTAACGTCATCGTTTTCTCGCCATAAGTATCGATAATTGTTCCATTCGCAGCATAAAGTTTAAAATCACTTGCTTTCTCTTTGCCCTGTGCGTCTTTGGTTAATACTGAACAATTCGCTCCCGTGTCCACTAAAAATCTATAACCACTGTTTGAGTCGGTAATAGTTAGGCGTTTGGAGGGTTGAAGAGCACAGAGATCCGCCTCATTCTGTGCAAATTTTAGTTTTCCGACGGCTGCTCCTCGTTTTTCCAAGCACAAGGTTGGATGCATCTATGAGCCCTCTTCTTAAAACGCTGGTGATAAAAACACAACCTTGATGACGAACGTCCACGCGACCGTGACCTAGACCGGCCATACCGCTGATACCTAAAGTTGTCCCGTCGGCTAAAACGGCGCTCGTTACGTAGCTCAGCGATCTCCAGTTTCAATGACGCTAACTGTGATGTCATATGTGTTATTAAATTGACATCGGTGGCGTAGGTACTTTGAACGTTTTTATTAAACTGCATGTTTTCGTTTATCCGATCGGCCATTTCGCTTAACTTTTCCAGCGATAATTGTTCTGTGACCGCCAAAACAGTGGTAACCGAGGGAGGAAGTTGTCTCAGCCATAGCAGTCTAATAGTATCTTCGTTTATCTTGCCGTTTCCTGCTTCCCTCATTCGCCGTAATAATTGCGAAGGCTTCTGATCGCCCAAATCCATCTCCGCAAGTAACTTATGAAATCGGCGGTGCTCGCTTTCTTCATAGCAATTAATAAGCCGATCTCTTATTGCAGCATACTTGTTTTCAGATGGTGGATTAACTAAAATATCGCTGACCTGGTGTATTACATCTTTTGGAAGCTTGGACACCACTGCGTTGAATTTGTAGTCGTCTCCTTGTTTCTGGGGTGCTACGATGGCTTCGAACTGTGAAAACCATAGCCGAGGCGAATCTTTCCAAAATTCCGGCAACCGTTCAGCTATGGTGATAGAGGCCACGACATCTGTGCAGGAGTCAAACGATGTGTCTTGAGAGGCGGCGATGTTGATTCCTTTTACCGGTGTGACTGGAGCCATTTCGACGGTATCTTCAATGGAGATAAATGTGCTTCTTGAATTTTCAAACCGGTGAGACCCGCTTGTGGGAAGCCGGTGAAAATATGCACGTTCGATTCGCGTACTCGAAGAACTTCGTCGACCGTCGGATTACTGTGGCAGAATCACGTTGATCACGTCGGGGTCACCAATTATGGCGAGAAGTTTTAATTAAAACCACAGTGACCGGTAAAATAGGAATAATTTATTTAAGAATATCAATAACTTATATACAAAAGTAATAATACAGTAGTAGGGGTGAACGTGCCATTTAACATAAAGACAGCAAAATCATTGGCACGTACCCTTAAGACGTGATGTGCTTAATTGACATAATACAAATTAAATAATTATATTTCCTAGTTAATATCACGTCGCAATAGACTGTACCCAAATTTCGAAGAATTGGGGAACTTGCATAGCCTTGGGGTTTTCTTTCATGGGGATGAGAATTCTAAAAGTTTACCTGACTATGTTAGATAAAGTTATCTTTACATAAAGTTTGGTTTAAATTGTTTTGGAAAGTATGAAAATATTCAATTAATGGTTACCTATGAAATTGTATTCAAAATTTTATTATGAGGCTATCCCCGTAAACCCCCCTCCACAAAGAAAATATTGTGCAAATTGGTCCCTATACATTTTTCAAGAGTCAATATCATACCGTTTTATTAATATAGGTTACTTTTAACAATTATTAATTGTTATGCTTTGTTGTTATGCTGGATGTTACAGAATTTGACGTCAGTAATTTACTTATAGAAGAAGAAGTAATTTACCTTAAGTTTAGTCTTAAGTCTTGTTATAAAACTAAAGTTTTTGATCATTTTATAATAAGACTGGTAGTATCTACATAAGGTGGTTTACAGCCCACTATCATGTGGACTCAACGCCTTAATCGTACGATTTTTTCTCAGAGACTCGCATAGATGGCGCCACTCAAAACTACACAACATTGTATCTACCGTATTATGAGAATATAAAAACATGATTCACAAAATATATCTTATTAAAAATCAAAACAATATTTTAGGCATAATATTTTAAAATGACACCGTATATTTAGTAAGTTAAAGGCTAACGCAGATTACCGCCATCTAGTATCGAGTAACAAGCAACTCTCCTGCGCCATACATTCGCCTGCTTTTCGCAACCTTAATTTGGTCCAATATTTTTGTATGAGGTGGGCAGTCTATTACGTTAGAATTATATTGTCTTTGCCACTATTGAGTCACTATATTTTTGATGCAGTATTTTTGGCTGTCTATTTTTTAAATAATACATAATAAAGGAACTTCGTTCTACGGTCTCGCCTCACTTAAGTTTTGTATTATTATTTTACCCGACTGCGCAAAACATATTAACTTGTTTAAAGTTTTACTTCCGTGCCAGGACGCATTAATTTATTTTGTATGAGTTTATCACTTTTGTGCAATGCAATGAATGTGGCATTTTATGTAATTATGTATAGGTTGTTGAAATTGTAAACTATTGTATATTGAATAAGGTTGTTAGTAAATGTTTATTTTTAACGTATCTGCCTTTTATTTTAACAATACTTTTTAAGCGAGATTCGCTTGGTAACTATGATTTTTCCGGTATCTAGTACTGCCCATAAGTGTAAGTAGGCGAACATTTTTTTAACCGGCTTCAAAAAATAAAGAGGTTCGATGTATGAATGTTTTATGCATGTTCACCGATTGACCGTCGGTCAATGATGAAACGATTTTGCAAAATTCTTTTGTTCGAATGGGCATGCTGCTGAGGTGGTCCTATTGTCACCAAGTCAGGATCTGATGATGGGATCCCAAAGAAATCCGATGCACCGCCTTCAAATTAATCAGTAATATAATTGGGAATAGATAGTTAAGTTTTAGTACGTTTTTAATTTAAATCGAAAAGTCACACAATTCAGTCCTTAAAAAAATGTTTCGTGTTAGTACTAGATTATTTAAAGTTTGTTTAATTTATTTTTTTGTATATATTTACCTCTGACTTGGGATTTGAGTCAAGCTGATACGGATTAGTCCCACTCGTCACCACCAGCGTTGTCCCCACTGGAGACGAATGGGATTTCACTTATTTATTAGGGGTGACGTCTGGGATGTCTTCTAAGTAAAATCCCATGTGTCACCACTCGGGACATATGGGATGTTATCTAAATGAAATCTTGATTTTAAAAAAATGCCCATTCGTCCCCAGTGTACAACGCTGGTGATGACGAGTAGGACTAACCCAAATAAACCAAGAGCAGTAGCAAACATGTTTTATTTGTATAACAATTCAGTTAACGAAGAACTCGTTGGAGCGCATGTTCTGGTTGTGGCGCCACTTGCATGCCCAGTTCCAGCAGGACATGCCCGCCCACGGCTCGTCCGTGTAGAACACTTGCCCGTTCTGGTACATCTGGAAACAAAACAACACTTGTTATGATGCAACAAAAAATAAAAAAATAGCTCAGACATTAATGCTTTGCTAGCAACTTCTCCAGCGTAAAAATACACACCCCTATTTCACCCCCTTAGGGGTTAAATTTCCTAAAATACTTTTTTAGTGCTCTCTTACATCATGAAAGGGACCCCTGTACCAAATTTCAAGGTTCTAGATACCTACAGTAGTTTTGGCTATGCATTATAAGTCACATAGTTAGTCTACTGCCGGATACCACTACTGCTGATTCCCTGCAGAGTAGAATAGGACCACTCCAAGTCTTTCCGTGGATGTCGCAGAAGGCGACTTAGGAAACACACGCCAAACAAAGCTGACATCAAAGAGACCTCGCCATGTCTAACCAGAATTGAGTGCAGGCCAAATTCTCGCACTGCTCTTGCTAATATTGGCTCTGGTGGCACAAAGAGGTCGTGCTCCCGCAAAAAAAGACCTGATGATGTAGATACTTACAAACGACAAATCCGAGCTCTTGTACGTGACTCCATCATACCCAAACCTGAAGATGAAGTTCATAGCGAAGATTGAGAAGATGCAGCGGACATCCGTGGTGGCTGGTATGAAGTAGCGGTAGGGTCCGCACCAGTAGGACACCTTCGGCTCGTACTCTACTGACTCAGGGAATTCCTCGCGAGGGTTGATTCTGGAAGAGAGATAGGTGTCAACATCATTATCCGAGCGTGATGATCCGGTTTATTCTGAGCCGCTTTAGAGCTGTTGAGGGTTTTCCGGCTTTTCCCTAAATAACCACTTCACAACTCGGCGACTTGGAGGTTTCGTGTGAGGGTCTTCTTGTACAAACACAGCTGCTTATCCAAAGAGCAGAGCGTCAAAATATGAGTTTATACATTTCGTTTACGAGAGTAGTATACGGTAACGTTTTTATAACCGTCATAGTTTACTATACTTTGTCTACCATGAGTACGATATATACCTACCCCTGGGGGTACCTATGGGGGTAATCTGTGGACTCATGGTACGTATTTTAGTGCCTTGACTATCCGCTAGGGGCGATGTTGAAAATTCCATACAATTTGTTTACTACAGTCGCTAGCGAGTATAGTTTGACAAAACTCATGGTAGAGGTACAGAGTAGTTTTCGAATCTCGTAATCGAAAACGACTCGAGGTTGAATGTAAACGAATACGATCCTGTGTTTACAGGAACATTTTCTGCGGTGTCAGCACCATGAGTTACAAAACTGACCTTCGTTTTCTATCGAGTACACAATAGTTTACTATTACGAGCCATCGAATAGTTTACTTTAGATCGAATCGTTTACTACTCACGTGTTATAAACTCATGGTTGACGCTCAGGAGATGTGACTGTTGCTGGCGCGCTACTAGAGAAGCCGTTTCATCACATCTTATACGAAACAAGTCTGTCAGAGGGCAGTACCGTTTATTGAGGCTAAGGCATGAATGCGTGGAAAGCGGTTACAGCGGCTTATCGAACCTACAATTCAGTGATGTAAAAATTTCAGAAAATCTCATTCATCATCATCATCATCATCAGGTCTTTCTAGTCTCCACTACAGAAGCACGACCCTCTCTGTACTACCAGAGCCAAGCCTGAGTAGTCAGAGGATTCATCATCATCATCATTTCAGCCGCAGGAAGTCCATTGCTGGACATAGGCCTCTCCTAAGGATTTCCAAAATGACCGGTTAGAAGCGGCCTGCATCTAGCGTTTTCCTGCGACCTTGGTCAGGTCGTCTGACCACCTGGTCTGTGGGTGTCTGACGCTGCGCTTGCCGGTACGCGGTCGCCATTCGAGAACCTTTCTGCCCCATCGGCCATCGGTTCTTCGCGCTATGTGCCCCGCCCACTGCCACTTCAAAGAGCTATGTCGGTGATCTTCGTTCTTCTATGGGTCTCCTCGTTTCTGATTCGATCTCGCAGAGAAACACCGAGCATAGCCCTCTTGCTTATAACAAATATTCGGGTCGATTGTAACATAAAGTCTTCCAAACTTACTTGTAAATGCACTGGGCGTCACTCCAGTTGTCGTCAGAATGGCAGTACAGTCCCTGGCTGGGGTCCTTCGCTTGGAACTGCTCTGCGTGAGGACCAACGTACGTCGTCTCCGAGTGGCGGTGGTAGTACCCGTTGAATGCGAAGGCACCTAAAAAGTAAACAAAAGTATTATTCGTTAACACGCTGCATGCAACTGTAGCCTATTTGCAAAATTTGTTTATTAGGATTACATAAAACTTAGAAAAGAAAGAGCGGCATAAGCACATTTTTGCTTAAAAGGAGACTCCAACAATCAATATTAACTGTAATTAACTAGTTATCCCAATAAACCATTTCTTTTTACATAGCTTTAAAATTATGCCTTGAGTTTAAAAACTGCTGTTACACCTTACTCTTCCTATCCCGAGGTAAGAAATTGGTTGATTTTACCAATAACGTGCGCACCCAAATTTATACTCTACAAACAATATACATCAGAAAATCGAGTCGGGTCAACGGTTTAAGAAGGGTTTATTAAGCCTCCTCTGGAGCTATGGGTTACTTATGAACGTGTAGCAGTGTGGCCCTCCCGCTGGAGAGTATAATCTTGGTATCCTGTAAGTTGTATGCTGACATAATGTATGAACGAGGTGTCTAAATTTATATGGATGATCTGATAAATGCCGGAGGAAAGCATGATCTAGGTTCATGAAGCCTCTTCAGGTAATAAATATATATATTACCTTAGAAAGTGTAGCAGAGTAGCTTCCTCTCGCTGAAGAGTTATATTAACGATCTAATGTAGGGCAGAGGAAAGTGTGAACTAGCTAGTGGGTCTAATGGGCCTCCTCAAATACAATGTTTTACCTCTAAACAAACGTACGTCTGCGCGTACATCTGCACGTCTTCTTGGTTCTGAACTGACTCTGTGACTTCACCATATAGGTACATATATGCCAGTGAAAAGTGTGATCCAGCTAGTGGGTGAATGAAGAAATGAATGTGTGTGAAATGAATTCTTCAAACACTACCTCTGAACGTGTGGCAGATAGTGGTGGTAGCTGCTTCTCGCTGGAGAATATCATGTAAGCACGTGTAAGTTGAAGGCTAACATAGTGATGATCGCGGTGCCCAAGTTTATATAGATGATCTGATAAATGCCGGTGAAATGTGTGATCTAGCTATTGGGTCTACAAAAGAGGCTATAAATTACCTCTAAACGTGTAGCAGTGTGGTTTTCTCTCGCTGGAGAGTATCATCTGGGCATCTTCTTGATTGTGGGCTGACACGATGTAATACGACGTACCCAAGCACTTGAATTCTGCAGCAAAACAAGACAGTTAACTTATAAAATGACCATATCTTTTTTTTTGTGAGTTATAGTACTGAAACTGGTGTTAGATAATTAGGTACTTAACAAAATCTGATATATCTACATAAATGTCACCATATAAAGCATGGAGAAGGTCTACTGCAGAAGCACAGCCATCTCTGTACTATCGGAGCCATATATTAATTAGCAAGAGCAGTCACAGGTTTTGGTCTACTCTCTTTGATGTTCATAAGCTTTGTTTAGCTTGCATTTCCGAAGACGCTCTCTACGTCATCCACGGGAAGACCTGGGGTGGTCCAATTCTCCTCTGCCAGGAACCACATGGCAATCTGCACTGGGAATCCAACCCAGTGGTTACGGTTTACCTGGGCTAGAATAAAGTCCAAACGGAATCTTCGCTTGGGTAGACTTGATCTTGGTCTCCGAAGTATCCATTTTTTTGTTCAGCTTGAGCAGCACCATGGACATGAGGGCTGTGTCGGTGGCAAAAAGCAGTCTTTTCAAATCCTTGATGTGGGTGTCGATGAAGGAGTTCAGCTTCTTCTCTGCATTTTCTAGGATTTCTTTTCGTTCAGTCTGTAAGAACAACGTCAGTCTATAACAGCTACATAGGCTTAGCTCCCACATTCCCTCATAAGGTAACTGGCAATCGGCATTCCACCAGCAGGCAAGGCACCCGGGGAAGAATACAGCTCCGACAGTAAAAGACAGATTTGAATATGATGAGCTCCGTGGCTTAGCGGTCAACACGCCTGCTTGCGACACGGATGGTCCCGGGTTCGATCCCGGTCAGGTCAAGATGGAAAATGATATTTTTCAGATTGACCTGGGTAAAATATAGTATCTAACACAAGTCTCGAACTTACTTTAGGGCTAGCTCAATCTGTTATATATATATATATATATATATAAGTATATATATGTATAATGAACTTTTTGCGGTAAATGTTGATCCAGTGAGAAGTTAGAACAATTGTTGATCCACCTATTTTACGTGTTTACTCAGATCCGCGTCGCGCAAACTGATATACTCTGATCCGTTCTAGATGCGCGTGTGACGTCGGTGGATCTGCACTTGCAGGTTTTCAACATACTCGTCGGTGATTTCACCAGTATATGTTGATCCATCAACGGTTTAATAAATCATACTGGATATGACTTTTTAGATCCAGAGTATATTCAAATTATATGCGACATTTACTTAGACAATGTGGATCCGGAGCCAAAATTGACCAATAGGTACTCGAGCACAAAACGGCAACGTCGCGTTCTGCGTGCGACAGTTCACTTGTTCACATTCGCATCGCATCTAAAAATCTACTATAGTACATCGGAAATAAATAACTTTTAGTATTTTTGGAATTACTTTTCATTATTTTGTATTTGATAATTTAAGAGAACTACGCATTACCAGCAGGTCTCTTAATTTGAATTGATGAAAAGTTATATTAAAAATACTACAAGTAATGTACTACCGAAGTACTCTCGTACACTTCTTTCAATTTGATCAAATGACGGAGATGAAGAATTTAAGAGTCTACCTAGTTTCGCTGATGTAAGCCTCATAACAGAGAAACAGTCTAAAAGTATGGTCAAAAGAAAATTGAAAGAAGTATTCTAAACATCAAACTGAGTAACTGAGTCAAGGTCATCTGATCTGGTAGGAAAATAAAGAGAGGGGCACAGTAGAGTAGATGGGGATATGAGATAACGGAGGCGGCGTGTAAAGAAAGAGATAGGCAACTGTGAAGACATCATTAGAGCCTTTGCGCAAGAGGCAAGCTGACAAGTAAAACTGTCAGCAAGAGACGCTGCAGTAAGTAAGTAATGGAAATGAGTACTTATATTTTATTACAAACTAGACGATGGGGAACACCAGACGTTCACCATACATGGATCTAAGAATAATCAGGATATGCCCTTGGAAAATGTAACAGTGACGCACATAAAAATCCCTACACTCGTGTCGCGACACTAGCGCACGCACACATCGGCACAAAAATCCCTACACTTTTCCCCGGTCGAACGAAATGTCAAATTTCCCAAATGTTAAATACATGCTGCACACATGTGACTTGATGTGACGTAAGTTATGCTTCACTTTTGATGTGTCTAATGCCGGGTCCATATTATTCCTAGGTCCATGTCACCATACAAACAAAAAGCTTTGATGTCTAACAATCAAATAATTTAAGATATTTTTAACAAAAAAACAAAAACCGACTTCAACCCTATAATTTTTTTTAATAGGCATAAGAAAAAAATAGAAATAAGTGTAATCCGAACGGCATACCTGTAAAAATTTTTTTTGGGTTTTTGTTTATTTTTTCAAAAAGCGCTCGCCACTGTTCAATAAAATAGTTAGGGAGGCGAGGTAGCTAAATGGCGTAATTCAACGGCGCTGTTGAGACCTATCAAAATCGAAAGATAAAATAATTTCGAAAAGAAAAGCTCGTATGGCAAAAACCATTTTAGCGGTGGGTTTGGTGGTTACGGTTTTTCAAAAATGTTAAAAAAAACAGTTACTTGGGCATTCTCGAGCGCGTCACATATTCATACTACGTATGCCCCAAGTGCCTCTGATAACAACGGTATACTAATCTGCCGGTTTGCGTGGTGGGGTTGGCATATAAAGTAGTCAAAAATGCAAAAAAAAAAAAAATTTACTCGAGCGCGTCAGATTTTCGGAAGGGGTATTAAGTAGGCCCCAAGGAAGCTCCCTTTAAAAAAACGGACGATTTCGGCGTGACGATAAGTTACGATGAATTTTTGAAAATGCAAGAAAAAAAAGTTTTTTTGAAATACTCGAGCGCGTCAGATTTTCATAGGGGAGGTTTATCTCGGTATCCTGAAAGCATATTTTTTTAATCTGACAAAAATGTTGGTGGGTTCTCTTAATCTGACCGAAAAAGGTTTTTTGGTTTCTTTTTTTTTCCTATCTTTCTCCTTGATAAAACGGGGAATTTAAGAAAGACAATAAAGCGATACATACAACCAACGTAAATGTAGATGAAATGTAGTACGAAGTGTATTATTTATTGTATAAAAAAATGAAATGATATAAAAATTGGATGATAATTGTATTGTTATGTATGATCTTTACATTTTTGCTCAATACAATTCATCTTCTTCTTCTTCTACACTGGAACTTTCATTTCTTTCTTCTTACAAAAATGTGAAGAGACCTTTTTTGTGTAAAATAAAATTACCTTTTTTGTTTATTTAAACTTTTTTTTGTAAAATGTATCGTTCGCGACTTATATGCCGCAACGCGTTCTTAGGAAGACGAAATGGCTCCTCCACACTTCCGGTCATGCGGAAACCGGCAGATTTTGTATTTTTAGTAAGTTTTAGATTATATTCTTCAAAATAAAAATAAAAAAAATCGAGCTCGAGAATGTCGGATTAACGTTTTTTTTTTACAAGTTCGCGACCCTATAACTCGGCGGCGTCAAGGACTTATCGTCAGATTAGTTAAATTTCGTCTTTAAACACTAAAATCAACCCCCAATATCTTAATCTGACGCGCTCGAGTATTTCAGACTATCCATTTTTTTTTTACTAATCTGATCGTCTATCCTAGGCGCGCGTCACTACATATAGAGCTAAATACTTTACAAGGCTGTTCTATTAGGTCTCTCTCATATCTTAAACTGCCACGCTCGAGTATTGCCGAAAATTCCCCTATTCGCCTCCCTAACTAAAAATGTAATGGGACCATCTATAATGAATAACCATCAAACAAAAACGAATTTCTTAAATCGGTCCAAACATTCGTCAAAAAAAATTAAAGTAAGTACCAGTACATTGATGGCTATTTGAAGTTCATTTTTTACTGAGCATTAAATAAATTTTTTTTTTTACGTTTATGTAATTTTATTTTCTACATTTTAGTCATTTGTATAGGCACTGTATTGCTCTGGTCAAAACAAATTCAATAAGCCCAAACACGATAGGGTTAT
The DNA here is from genome assembly GCA_963082605.1 of Rhodophaea formosa. NCBI lineage: Eukaryota > Metazoa > Arthropoda > Insecta > Lepidoptera > Pyralidae > Rhodophaea > Rhodophaea formosa. The sequence continues at coordinate 5,085,329 of OY720229.1, read as the reverse complement.
GTTGTGTAGTTCAGGAGATGTTATGGCCACCTTCAAGAAGCATCATCAGACCCTCGACACTAATAAAAATTGATGCTCTTGTCAAGACAAATCCAACGAGCCCAAACTCGTCTAACGAGCCTAAAGACGATGGATTAAATGTTGTGTAGTTTGGGATAGTTTAAGACACAAAACGGCAACGTCGCGGCTGCTTTCAACCAATCAGATCGCTTCCTGTGCTCTGATTGGTTCATTTAAATCGGATCAACATTATCCGTAACTATCGCAAGGTGGATTTGTATATCGGATCAACTTCAGCGAACGCTAGGTAAGAAGTCCGATAGTGCAGATGTTGATCCGGTCGGAGCCACATTTGTTACCAGAGATGCATATTGGATCAACAAAAGGCGCCGGATCAACATGCGTTTTCGGATCAACAAAGTGCTCGCGTGAAGTCGCATCTGATCAACATTTACCGTAAAGGGATATCTATATATATATATATAACAGAAAATTACCAGCGACGTTCCCTTAAAGGGGTGACTTAATCCGTCAAATTGGACAACTTTTTCTATGGGACCAATGCTGGGACTCGAAAGAAATAGTGTTTAAACTCTGCAATTTGTATGAACATGACGACATTGGTCTTCATCAAATAAAGGGCACCTCACCGGGTTATGTGGCTCCCTCATCCGACTGTTCATGTAGCTGTAGTACTCCTGGAGACGCTCGAACTTCTCGTCTCCGTACGAGCCGCGAGGGTTGATCTCATTCGCGTTTGGCATGTTGTATGGTTTCTGAAAGAAAAGTCGGTGTAAGTAAGTAGAGGATACATTTGTGTAAGTAAAGGTGCTACCACACAGCTGCTATATATCGGTAGAAAATAATGTGCAACACAATAAAATTTATTATTCTTGATTACTTACTACACATAGTTTCATTCGTTATATTTACTTAACTGTTTTGTGGGAGCATCTTTATAATATGTATATACGTATAATTATTTTACGCAGCACGCACAGATGCAATCAAAAATCTCTTATGAGTGCAAAGAAATTATGGTTATTTGCATTTGATGCAAAAAAGGAAACAAACTATAACAAACTTACCGTTTCTACCGTAGGGAAAGACAGTCTTGCGAGCTGAAAGGAAGAACAATATTTTTTTGTACATTGTTATAATTTTTATACATGTTTATGTAATTTTTATTTTGATTTTGCAGGTAAGTTGTTTAACTTACCTGCAAAATCTAAACTTTTTAATTTATTTGACGAAAGTATATCCTTTCTGCTACTCAAGTCTCCCACCCATTCCCAGTTTAAGTACTTCATTTGTCTTCCTCTATTTAGAAATCATCATCATCAGGTTTTTCTAGTCTCCACTGCAGGAGCACGACCCTCTCTGCACTACCACAGTCATATACTAGCCTGAGTAGTCAGAGGATTTGGCCTACACTCTTCACGCTGGCCAGACGGGTTGGAGAGGTATCTATGATGTTAATAAGCTTTGTTTAGCTTGTGTTTCCTTAGTCGCCTTTTACGACATCCACGGTGGAGTGGTCCTATTCTACTCTGCCGGGAACTACACGGCATTTTAGAAATAGAAAAGGTTTTTTAAAAAATGCAATAAAACAATGTTTTATAGATAAATAGTTTGGCGGAATATGTCAACAAAATGGTTTTCCTCTGCTGTGATGCAATGACGAGAATGCCACCATGACTCTGGTTTTTAGGGAAGCCAGTTGGGCGAGCGGCGGAAGATATGACACTGCGTTGGACCTAAGGCCATTGCTTTGGAGCATTGAATACCTTCTCTTCTGGTGAAGGGTCTCGCTCATTTCCGTTACAATAACTTGATTCGTCGTACCTAGGTTTTCAATCTTCTAAGGCCATTATGCTTTGGATTATTGACAATTCTTTCTGCTGGTTGAATGTCCCACCCATTGCCACTTCAATTAATTGATTTGTTTTTAATTTTTAGTTCATAAGCTAGCTTACCAGTTGAAATGAAGACACATCGCCGCTGCCGAAGGTCTGGTCTGAGAGATATAAAACCTAAAAATTAAATTGAAGGCAAGATTAGTCAAAAAGCTATTCCCAACTTCGCAACTTATATTATAAATGCGAATTGTTTGTTAGTTTATTTGTTGGTTTGTTACGCTTCACGCCGTATCTACAGAACCGATCATCATGAGATTTTACATAGGTTAGGGTACCGAGGAGGACATAGGCTATATTACGCGGGCGAAGCCGCGGGTAACTGCTAGTCTAATATAAAATTGAGGAGATTGTTTGTTTCGTTGAACGCGCTTATCTCAGTAACTATACGGTACCGATTACAAAAATTCTCTCATCGTTGGATAGGTCCGACGTTACCCCTGAGTGCCATAGACTACGTATGTACCACGGGCGAAGCCGGGGAGAATTGCTAGTGTAGTATAAGTGTGGAACATGATTAGGAAAGATTTTCAAAATTCTTTCTTTCTTTCTTCTTTTTAATTATGGCTTCCACCGAGATTTCAGTGATTCTGCCAATGTCCAGTATAATGAGATACTAAGTATCGGTTTTGTACGGTATGTGGCATCAAAGATGGCGTATGTTCTTTGGCAGCCTCGTGGAAGATTTTGGCGACAAATCTATACGAGTCCATTTAACAGTCTACTTTAACTATTTCACAAATTGTTCTCGAGCACGAGCATTTATAACACCAAACTACACCAATTTCATATTTTAAAGTCCACTTAAATCAATTTCAACTGAACCCCTTGACTTCCCACCAAAAACCTTCTCAAAATTCTTTGACCTATAGAAAGCTAATTTATCTGCGAGTGACATAGCCTATAATTTAGCCGAATGGAGTAGTGGGAAAATTGCTACATAAATATCCCTGTAGTACTTACTGAACATAGTAAAAATAATATTTTTGGAAACATTGAACCGTTTTCTCCGACGCCAACGAACGACTGCCAGCTTTCTAATTGGGACCATTTGATATAAACTTTTAATTTGATAAAAATAATTGAGCCATAAGCCATTAGGTTTTCGTACGTGCTTACTACGACTGCGATTAATATGTTTGTTTGTACCCACATCCGTAACGTAGTAACTAAAACAAATTTTACACATTTTACCAGTCATTTTACTTATATACAATTTTTTTCTTCTTTCATTGTCTTTGTACTCGGCACAGCAAACTCACAATGATCGCACCATAGATTCTAATTACACTTGGGTCTTACTATACGAGATTTCCTAAAATTTAATTTCGGGCTTTTTTTTCTAAAATCTACAAATTTCTACCATTATCTACAGATATAACATTAGACTATCGTCCATAAACGGCAATTAATCATGCTTGTTGTATAGACATGCGTGCCGCGCCGACCCCGCCGCGCCGCGCCGCGGCCGGCCTGCGCCGCCGCCGCCACCAATATCACTCGGCGCGCCGGCCGAAGCACATGGGGTGAATGAACTCACCCTCGCCACGAAATTGCCGGTCAGGCAAGCGGCCATTCTCTCTCATCTCGGAGCCCGGGGTCCGCTTTCCGGCTTTTTCTTCTCCACTTCGCACGGTTTTCAGCGTCCTTAGTTGTGAGACCCCCTTAACGACATCAATCCCGCACTTCAAGGGTTTCCCCCTTCTGCCGGGGCCCGGAGGAGGTAGCATGGCCAGACATTTGTTCCCTAAGTAATTTTCTGATTTTCACAAAACGTGACCGTAACAGCTTAGGACGATCTCCTGTAGCTTGTCCGCTATGTCACGGACATAGAGACTGGCGTGAATGCTGGAGTTTCTCACGCGAACCTTTCGCGAAACTCTGCTCATCCAGCGTAACTTATCCATGTCCGTGAGATGCAGCACCCTTTTATGCCGCTCTAGCTCGATCCAATGCTTAACACCCATAAAAAGGACAGGTCTAACTATGTTTTTTTTAGATCTGTCCCTTCAGTTTGACTGACATTTTCGGTTCATAAATGACACTAGTACCTCACGCCACTTTGCCCATACGGCAGTTATGCGAGCTTATGTCGCTATCAAATGTCCCCAGACGCGTGAAGTACGGCTCCCAGGTATTTAATATGGTCAGTATATTCAATAACTTTTTTGCCTATATGCGTATTGGAAAAGGATTTGTATCGTTGTAAGACTTGTACTCTGTCTTCGCCACATTTATTTTCAGGCCGCAGTTCTAAAGCAAATCTTTGCGCGCGTTACATCAGTCTCCCCTTGTCCGCATCCACCAGCACGATATTGTCAGCATACATGAGCAGCCACGGAGGTTGCTCATGTGCATTGTAATGCTGTTTGACAATTCGTCCAATATCGCATTCAACAGGAGGACCGAGCCTTGGTGGAATCTGACTGTGACAGGGAAGGGTTTGGTGTCACCAACAGCAGTCCTTAGTATGGAATCAGAATCATGTCGCGGATAATACCAATATTATTCTTGAGAGCCCCTTTGATTGATGTCTCTCAATGCCCACCAGATCATCTCTCGGGGAACACAGTCAAAGGCTTTCTCCAAATCCAGAAACAGGAAGACGAGAGGCGTATTCTTCCTCCTGTATTTCTCCATGACGATCATTAGGGTAAAATAGGGTGCATGGTCTCAAGTCCTGGGCGAAATCTATATTGACATTCCGACACAGTACACTGTCTGATACGAGAGTCTATTATCCGTTCAAACAGCTTCTTGGTATGAGACATGACCTTTACCATTTTACACCGATCTTTTTACCTTGAAGACTGGTGTAACAATACTCAGTCTTCATTGGTCGACCAGTGAAGCGGTTAAAAGGTTTGAGCAACGCCCACACCACGCGGACCTATTGCTTTCCGGGCTTCAATGGGGATTCCATCGGCTCCAATCCTTTATGCGACGAAGAGTTGAGTGAACTTCCTCGGGCGCTATGGGCAACAATAGTGATTCGGAGAAAGGTATGTTGGCTAAACCTCTTAATGCTACCGTGTGTTTTCGAGTCCTATGCAAGTTAATAAAATGATATTCATAGACGATGACTACAATTTCTGCAAAGAAAACATGGTTTTGAATGAATAAAATTAGTTTCCTCAGCTTTTTGTTCATCGTCAATGAAGACTTACAGTTAGAATGCAAATTTTAGGATTTCGTTAAAAAAATAAAAATGTTTTTATATTATCGTTTCTGTTATGTTATCATTCCTTAGAAACGTATATATAAAATAATATTGCGAAAAAAAATGGCTCACGCCGCGGCGCGCCGCCGCCGCCGACCGTTTTAGGCCAGCGCGCCGCCGCCGACAAATATAGGCTCGGCGCGCATGTCTGGGAGCCCCCTCAAATATTTATGTTATTCTGTTTTTAGTATTTGTTGTTAAAGCGGCAACAGAAATACATCATCTGTCTAAGCTATCACGGTTTATGACAGAAGGCCATTAGACATCAAAGTCTCGTGAATAGGATATCGTTTATACGCTTTGGGTACGGAACCTTAAAGATGAGTGTCCTTATTGAACCTGGTCATAACATTTCCCGTGAACCGGTTTAAAATGCGACATGTAGAGGAGAACAGCCGCACAGTGGGATATACGAAAGATATTTATAGTCCAAGCTGAAATAGAGATATAGGTAACTTACGCAATCTTTCGGTCCATTAAATTGATTAATCAATCTTTATTTAATTTAGATGAATATGCAAACTAAAATCATCATCATATTCAGGTCTTTTTTAATCTCCACTGCAGGAGCACGACCCTCTCTGTACTACTAGAGCCATATATTAGCCAAAGCGGATTTGACCTACACTCTCCACGCTGGCTAGGGTTGGAGAGGTTAAAGGCAAAATTCTTTCTTTCTTTCTTCCACCGAGATTTCAGTGATTCTGCCAATGTCCAGTATAATGAGATACTATAAGTATCGGTGTTGTACGGTATGTGGCATCAAAGATGGCGTATGTTCTTTGGCAGCCTCGTGGGAGATTTTGGCGACATATCTATACGAGTCCATTTAACAGTCTACTTTAACTATTTCACAAATTGTTCTCGAGCACGAGCATTTATAACACCAAACTACACCAATTTCATATTATAAAGTCCACTTAAATCAATTTGCAAAATTGTATAAGGTAAACGACCACTGAACCCCTTGATTTCCCACCAAAAACTCTAAAAGGCAAAATTACAGATTGATCGAAATTCGGCAAGATGTTCAGTGACATCAATAGGTCATCGTAGCCGTAAGAAGACATACGTAGGCCTCGTACTCCTATTGGATTGGACCTCTGGGTGATAGATTGAAAAGTAAAAATATATGCATTTTATAGTAGGAGCATTTAGGGATTTATTTGAGTGTGTGCGTCAGATTATCACTCGGAGAGTACTATTTACTAACTCAAATGACAGGTGTCGATGCCTATCAATCTAAAATTTACTTTCACAATGCGGGTTTTGTTTGTCGAACTTTTTATTTGGAATACAAAAACCGCATTGTAACAGCAAATCCTAGATTGATAGGCATCGACACCTGTCATCCGAGTTAGTAAATAGGGGCTGGTCCCTAAACAAATACATGTTAAAATGAAGTACTTAATAGCTTCCATGCTGGTTTGGTTCTTCTATGCTGGTTTGAGGAAAAAGGAAAAAACGTAGAATATACCAGCTTCTTTTCGTCCCGCGCAGTCCGTAAAAGCCGGTCAAGGGATTGGGCGAAAGTCAAGGAATTACGTGATAAGGCGATGCAGCTAGCAACCAATAATTATTTTGATTTCAATTTTTAGATGTGTTAATATGCTTTCATAATGCTATTCTGATATATTGAGATATAAGTTATGGCGTTTAGTCTTTCTTTATGCAGGTTCGAATCCTGTCCGCATGGATTTACCCATTTTCCCCCCATATAATGGTATTTTTTCTTAATAAAAAAAAAAGAAGTTCTTTTATTTTCCCGCGCTGGGAATCGAATCAGCCTCTCATGTCGTGTACATGTTAACAACTGCACCACAGAGCTCGTCAAAGGTAATTATTACTCGTACAAACATTGAAGTATATCGAATGGAGTTATAACCTACTCATGCGTTAAATTGTTAGATAAAGTGCAGTCCCATTTTGTATTTGATCATGAACTGGTATTGGCTTTTCAGTATTTTGCTCGCTGCGCAGTTATGTTGTAAGTTGATTTTAAATCCATCCGATTGAAGAGGTTTTTGTCCTCGAAACAATGCCTAGTCAGGCATCACCTCCTCGAGCGAGAGAATCGCGACGACTTTATCGTCGTGCAAGTATTTCCATACTTACACGGCTCAATCACACGGTTAAATTCTTATCGCTTCTGTCATAAATTATAAAATATTCTATTCCATAGGCGATAGATTGAATACGCTCTGCCACTCGTAGCACCGCGGCGATATTGCGTTCACGTACATCGCCGTGTGTAGACACGTACTAAGGGCATGTATGGAAATACTTGCACGACGATAAAGTCGTCGCGATTCTCTCGATATATATATTAGGTATTAGGAATAAAATGATTGGCGTCGCTACTGTGCCTAGTGTGCGGCCTTAAAATATATTTTTCAAATGTCTCAAATGCATAGATATCAGAATATTTACAAGGTTAGATCGGTGCGCGAGCGAAATTTGTTTGAGCCCCGATGTCTCCAGAAAATTTTACACCTACATGCACATAAACATAGGAACACTAGTTTCACGCACACAGTGATAAAATATTTTACGCAAACAAATCAAACGGGCCAACGAGAGTGACAGGCACACATTCGTGTTTGACGCGTAAATGCGAGCTCACACATTCAAGAAGTTCACACCTACGCTAGTGATTGACAATCGAGATCGATAAACTATTATCGATGTTTCTTGCGCGTAGTACACGTTTATGGTTCGTGATTTGTTTTAATATTTAATTATTTATATGCAGCATCGTTAAATAAATAAAAATAGTTGAAAAAATAATAGATTAATTCATTTATTGCGGGGGATGATTCAGCGCAAGCGGGAAAGGACAGTGTTTATTTTGATATCTATGGACAGTGCCGTTCGACTATATGGGAAGTGGCACCTTTTTTCATAGCAGGAAATAGCGTACAAAAACAAAATGTATTATAACATATACACCTACAAAATCAGTCTGGACTGGACCGAGTTATAAGGGTTAGAAATTTGTGATTTTTATAAGTAGCTATTCGTGACTTAGGTGTTAGTTCGGTGAAAATTTATATCAAAATGTTTAATTATATGTGTGTATTTATTTATACCCTAGCAGCCCTCCCTGGCTGCACCCGGGCATGTACTATTCCCATAAACCTTCCTCATGAATCACTTTATCTATTAGTGAAAACTGCATGAACATCCGTGCAGTAATTTTTGAGTTTATCGTGAACAGACAGACATATAGACAGACAAACGCGGTGGAGGACTTTATTTTATAATATGTAGTGATAGATACATATACGTACTTATCGCATCTAAAGCTATTACGGGGCCGACAGAGCCTAGAGCTATAAGATTTAAAGACTATGCTGGGCTTCGATTGGTGGGCATTTAGGTGAAAAGGGATTCAATAGTGAAAGGCTGTAGCCGCGTCGCCTGACATAGTCTGAGATTTGAATTTGATTTTTATTGTCTTCGACATGGTAAAAATTGTCCCTCTTCACCAGATTGCTAACAATCGAAGTGAATTAATTGTCTTTTGGATCACATAACAACTCTGATTGTACGGAGCACATCTAGTCACGTTGCAGTAACCCCAAGAGAAGGTGTCACCTGAATAAGATACTTTGTTCATGATTACAACCAGATGATTACCAAAAGTTGCCGTTGCATTACATTTATCTGGACAAGTACAGCGTCTGCTGGTGAACAGGGTGTGCGCCATCTACTGAAAGTGCCGCAAAAGCTCTCTCGAGAGTTTTAGAAGCAGTTGGTTTTTTTTCTACCAATAATGTAATGGGCGAAAATCTGTAGAATCATATCTCAATATAAGCCCACTAACTCGCTGAATGTGGCCTTTGCATCTGATAGCGTTGTTTACCCCGCAAGGGGAATAAATGTGATAATGTGTATGTTTGTATAATAAAGAGAAATAATGACAACACTTAATTTTACTTCTTATTTTTTACGAATATTTAGATAAATCTATAATAATATAATGATAATATGCGTACATAACATTGTAGAAAAAATAAATAAAAAAAATATTATTTTCTAATCACTTTAATTCAACAAACATTAAAAATGTAGATAAAAGCTTTAAAGGTCTTTGACTTGTACACTAGCATCAGGCATAAATGTATTTCTAAACTATTGCTAGATCAGGAATGCAATAAGGGCTGCTTTTTATATATTTTTTGTATCTATTTTGTCTTCATATTCAATCAAAACTATTTTTTACGCCTGTGGCACAAGTATACTTAATTACTGGGTCTCTTAAAACAAGACATAAATCGATACAAAAGGCATAATAGTACCTGTACTTTCATCTGTCATTTATATAGTCAGAAACACAAACATAAGAACATCCATTATAAGTCTATACTCTATTCTCCATAAAAGTGCGACACAGACGTATTATTATGTCGCTATAACGATATGCCTAGTAAGCACAGACTACTAAACCTAGATATCGTGATTGCAAAACAAGATTTTTGAAAAAGGTAACCATATTGACAAAATTTCGCGAGTTAGTTCTCAAACTCAAAATTGCTGTTTTACTATAGTTTTGCAGGCTCATATTTAGGATCACTTGTTGTATTTGTATTCTGGAAAATAATAATTATTAACATATAGTAATTTTATTTCTCATAAAAATATCATTAAATAAAACATTGAGTTTAAGTAATAATTGAAAAACAAACCGTGGCAAAATTAGCCGTAATTTTACTGTAGGCACAGCCCAATCAAAGAGTCTTCGTGATTTTTTACATGGCTGAAAACACTAAGCCTCAAAATGCATCGAACATATTGTGCTATTTTTTGTTGGCCACCAATTGTCCACTTTTCTTTAATAGCTGCTTCACGCGGAAACCTAGAATAATAAATACCAATCGTTTCAAAGAATTAAACAATCTCCACCTGAAATAAAATAAAATGTCCCCAAGACATTCTTAGGCATCACGATAAATTATCGATAAAAAGATACTGGGACATCCTTAAGTCGCAATGTCAACCAGCCCCCCTACTTCGATATTGGTAAGGCGCCGCACGTTTGCTTGACGTCACATACATTACGCGGTCAAAAGAGTCTTATTACTGCTAATGAAAAACTTTACGCGCAATGTAATACGTCCATTCATTTGATTACATTTTTATAGCAATGTCACCGGCATGACATTCTCAATGGCATATTATTTCTTGATTTTAAGTTTTTGCTCTAAAATGCATTAAAAACACTAATATTTTGGTACTTACTTATGGTAGGCGACTCCGAAATGTTTCAGGCTTTTATCGGAACTTCTATTTTTGCACACAATCACTGCACAAGACGGCATTTTCGTAAAAATCGTGACATACTACGCGAGTGCACATAAACTTCCGACTGACAGCGTGTTCGAGAAATATGCCCATGTTGCTCATATTGCGTTCCCACCTGCCACGCCCTCGAGCCCACTCTATATATCTCTGTGCTCAAATGTCATGAAATAAACTGTTGAAATGTTTATTTTAGATAGTTTCTGACGAATTGACATTTTTGCTGTAAAATATCTAAAAATAATATTCTGCAGAAACCAGGTGGTCAGCAGGCAGGCGGTCGGAATTGTTATGTTTGTAAAACATTTAAAAATGTTGTTAAGAGAACAATTATGAGTTTAATAATAGGATACTAACTCAACGATAACTTGGTACTATATATTAAAACAGAAACCTACTTATATAGATAAATAGATACATCCTGGACCCAGGCAAAGTGGTGTCACTTCCTGTACGTGAAAGTTTGGACACCGCTGACCTTGAGCCGGGGCGTGTAGCGCTAGGGTTGACACTTCCGATCAAGGAGTCAATTCGTGCCTGTGCGGTGCGAGCCTACAAGATATTAAAAAACACAAAACAAACAGCCCTCGACCAATGCAAAGATAATATAATACCAAAATGTAAAGTATGGCAATCGTAGACGGAAGTTCACGGAAGTAAGTAAGTTTTATCTGTTCCGTGTAGACGGCCCGTTCCACGCACCTCTGGATACCCCCTTCACAACAGCCGCAAGCGATTTTACGTGCACTGCACAGGCCCTGAACGCGCACTTCTCCTTATTAACGGAAAAAGGGAATTGTGGCATTATTTGAGAGTTTTGGTATAAAATTAAGCCAAAATTAAGCATTCAATCAATTAATCTGATCATAATCTACGTACGCTCTTATACAGCTTGGTGAAATTATCAATGGTTTGAAAATTATAACCGGCTGAAAATTTCTATACTTTTTAGGGGCTTACTTATAATTCTCAAACCACTGATATTTTAAAAACAAGCTGTATAGGAACCGCACACCGCAATATTAAATTTTCTGTTTGTTTGGAGGCATACTTACGCGTTCAGAGCCCTCTTTAGTATCCGTTAAGAGTCAGGACGTCAGAAACCATTCTCTTCCTTAAAACGGATGCTAAATCGGATGCTACCTTCCTGAATGCGATTGGACTTCTCTAAATTCAGGAGTGACTGAATATCGGGTCCGTTATTTAGGAAGATGTACTACCCCTTCGCATCGCTGCGCGCCCGGCTTGCGGTATGGATGGCGGGGGTCGGACTGCCCCGTTATGTGGTCCCATGGGACCACATGACGGGGCAGTCCGACCCCCGCGATAAAGTAAATAGTACGATTAAGGCGTTGCAACGCCTTAATCGTACGATTTGTTCTCAGAGACTCGCATAGAGGGCGCTACTAATTGCTACACAACATTGTATCTTCCGTATTATAAGAATATAAAAACATTATTCACAAAATATATCTTACAAATAATTAGAACAATATTTTTGGCCTTTTATTTTAAAATAACACCTCAGTTTTGGTAAGTTTAAAGCTAACGCAGATTAAATCAGCCACTCGATACTGGATGGCGGTAGTCTGCGCCGCCATACTTGGCCACACAACGACTACTTTTCGCCACCTTAATATGGTCCAATATTTTTGTATGATGAGGGTAGTCTAAACGTATTTGGCCCCGTTAATCGCTAAGGAAGAATGTTTCTTTTCGACTAATGTATGTGTATATTCTTTCACCCAGGCGCAGTGCTAGCTGGGAACCCGTTAGACCGCCGAGCCTTCATCATCAAGAGGAAGACTGTCAACGGGCTGTTCGGGGGGAAGGTGCAGAGGGATCGTCACTTGATCAACTTCGCGAGATTGCCGTCGCTTGTTAGAGATAAATAAACTTTGGCACGAAACCTTAATTTCATTTGTTTTTATGGCGCCATGGGTTCCGTTGAAAATATTAATCAATCGTAAAATATAAATTTAAAATCGGCAAGCGCGAGTCGGCTCGCGCACGCAGGGTTCCGTACCATTATCTAAACAGAATTAAACGGTTGAATAAAAATTTCCACTGTTTAGCTATCAGGTTCATGAGCTTGGTGACAGACAGACAGACGTCTGACGTGCCCCGTGCCCCCGCCAAATCCGCCTTTGCATACTTCCATGATGTATGGATCTACTTATATACCTTACCTATGTCTGTCTGTCTCAATTTCACGCCAAATCTATACTAAACCGATTTATTTGGTACACAGGTAGTCTAGAGCCTGATAAAGAACATAGGCTACTTTTTAATTAATAATAATAAAATTAATTATTTTCTCTTCACGAATGTGAATCTATAAATATAAACTACAGTAATGCATATTTTAAAAGTCCGAATCGTGTGAAGAGCTAGTTCCTGAAACAGGTCTAGGCTCTGTGGGATCTGTGGTGGATCTGTGCTAGGCTCTCGAAAATTCTTCATTTTATTTTATTCCGAAACTATAAGACTACACGTTTAAGACTTGGTAAGTATATGTATTCTGTGAACCGCTTTACAATTTTTATAGAAAAATAACAAAAGGGGCAGGTATAAGAAAATGAAATGATTTTTTTTTCTTCAATTATATACGTGCGGGGTCTATAGATAGATAGGTCTTTAAAAATTGAGGTTTCTAAAACTATGATTTCTCAAAATCAATAGTTTAAAAGATATAGGCTATTTCAAAGTGGTAAAATATTAAAATGTGTGTGCCAGTTGCGTTGTCACCCGATTAGCCAGTGAGGCTCTTTTTATGCAAAAGTTACTATGCGACACGGATGTATTATATATAGTACATATATCTCCATGCTATGGGACACGAAAGGTAGTACATATGTATATCTCCATGCTATGGGAACAGACTTTCTTCTATACTCCAAATCAAACTTAATGGCGGTTCGGAATGTCGCGCGAGTCGATGCGCAGTACACAATATTAGGATCAGCGCAGATCAGCGGAGGCGCGCGCGGGCAGGCGCGGCGTGTACTGCGCAGCTCGCAGTGCCTACTACTATACATACGCGTACCCATACCCACCCATTACCCATTTTTAAAGGTAAGGGTTGTATGGTCCTTGGTTAAAACTTCTATAGGGTTTTATAGGTCAACGGATAACAAAAATATTACCAGAATCAAAGCCAGAATCGTACATTATCAATTTCCGAGTAAGTTGATCAACTTTTAGAAAATCATAAACGTCAGTAGAAATGTATTATATTTAACGTATTATTTAGCCGTGTGGTTCCCAGCAGAGTAGAATAGGACCACTCCAAGTGTTCCTGTGGATGTCGTAGAAGCCGACTTAGGAAACACTAGCTAAACAAAGCTCATAAACATCAAAGAGTCCTCTCCAACGGTCCGGTCAGCGTGGAGAGTGTAGGCCAAATCCTTTGACTATTCTGGCTAATATATGGCTTGCTCCTGCAGTGGAGACTAAAAAAGACCTGATGATGATGATGATGATGAACGTATGTAATTCAGTAAATTGATCAATTAACGGCGAAAATGATCAACTAACTCGAAAAATGATCAATTTATGATTCTTGTTATTTTCCGTGACATAGGTACTTCGAGCAACACGGCTTTTCCGTACCATAATAGGTATATGATCCTTGTGAGGTCCTTGTCCTTGGTTAAAATGATTTCTTCCGAGTTCCGACAAAGACAAACTCGATTGAATTTGAATCGAGGGCGCTTATTCTGAAAATATATTATTTTCTAGTAAAACACGACATCAGACGATCTTAAATTATTAATTATCACTTGTTTTGTACCTTTAGAGCATGAATTATAAGCTAGGTACTCACTTAATTTACTCTACTGGTACTATTTATTTTTTAACACAGTTAAGGCCGCATACTAGGCACACTAGCGACGCCAATCATTTTATTCCTAATCATCAAATATCCCAATACTTTAAAAATAAAAAGAAATTCAAGAATGTAAATCATGCCTATATGTAAATAACCTGAAATATAAATATCCCGAAATATTTTTGGAATCATGTTTTAAATATTATGTAAGTCAGTCAGTCAGTCCTTAAGAGAACTACTGATTACCACCTAAAACGGCCGTTTTTGGCGGTAATTAGTATTTTTTTTAGCTGTTAGCCAAATAATAAATACCATCAGTGAAATATTAATTTTTAGGGAATTTACATCCATTTCCAATATATTATAATGATAAAGATGATGATAAGTTTCAGAATCTAAGAAAATAAATCTTTATGTTGCGTGTATCTAAAGCAAAAAATATTTTTTTATGTCTGTGTTTTTCTTTAATTAGCCAGTATTATTCCATTGATTGAACTTTGCTAGACAAAGTTAATCGATTTAGAACAGTCGATTTTGGGTGTGGCAACATTGAATAATCGAATGACGTCTACAGATTGCTTGAGAATAGTTCCGCTAGTTCCAAAATCCCTTCAACACTGTGTGTCAGGCGCGGTGCGGTGTGTTGAATAATTTCCATCGGATTTAAAGACATGTAAGTAAGAAATACTACTTAACCATTACTTTTTAAGCCCTATAAATAGATGTGAACGTACATACATCGTTTATTTTATAAATATAAGTCTAAGCATACTGCAGATCGACCTTACGTAACTTACAATTTGTTTGCACGTGACCTTGATCTAATTATCTTTTGGGAATAAAACCAAAAGAAGTAATTATTTAATTATTGGATTAGCATGTCGGTATCAAGATCATCCAATAATAAGTGCTTAGATAACCCGTTGATTTAGCTTTGCGGCCGATAGTCCGACGACTCTGACAAGTACCGCATACGGGTATCGATCAAGATATTGTCAGATAAGTTCGCATTTATGTCCTTTCGGCAGTTACTTTCATCGGAAATTGTCTTCAAATAAATAATGATCGAAATAATATAGAGTTTTATTAGTTTACTAATGATTTTCTGTTATAAAGTGACATTACCTAACCTCTGTTTTGCCGTGGAGTTGGCATTGATTTTTGTGATATTTCAAGCAGGAGGTCACTGGTACGTAATCATTTTTTGTATTATCCAAACGTTTTTGCGGAAAAACTATTCTGATTAAGCTTACTATAATGTATTCACATTTCATAACCTCAGTTTTAAACACCTTAGTAAAGGAAGAATGAATGAATATTATTTAATGACATTACGCCTTAGGCTCCCCCCGTAAGGGATGCAGATGTAATACTACGTATGTACTTACTATAAGCAAAAAAAAAATGTTTATATCTGGGGTATGTACCTTTTCAGCATTTATGTGCTTTTTTACATCAAATAAATTACTTTACTACAAATAAACTTAGTGGTGAACAAAGTACACTGCAGAAAATTTGAAAACATAACTTTACTATTTCTGCAGATAAGAAACTGCATGAGACATGTTATGCAGCAGGAAAATGATAAGGAAAGGAAAATTATTTTTTATCTTCACTTTATTCCTCAAGGTTGCCTAATTGATATTTTTTCACATGAACTGAAGAACTTGACACTGGCGCATAATTTGAATATTTGAAGTGATATCATAAAGATAGGAACTGATTTATTTATGACTTGCCATGCTCAAAACTGGAATTGAATCAATTTCAATCAATGTAAGTCCTTGTCATAATTTTTGAAATAGCTATTTTTTTTTAAATTTACTTTTACTCAGGCTCTGTTTGAGCAACTGTAAATCTTTTGGGAACAAGATCGACTTTGAAGTCTCTACAGCATAGTGTATGCGTAGTACTTAAAATCATTTCTTCCTAACTTCATCATCACAACAACTCTAATGATGTGTCAGTAAAAAAATAGATAATGTAGTATGTCACCTTTCTAAATCATATTATCTCTATCTAGTGTGAAAAGAAACACACTGTACACATCTATGGCACATAATGAATATTTTTAACTTACCCTTCATATTATCATAGTTAGAAATGTTAGAAAAAGACCAAAAGGAAGACCAAAGCAGCGATGGGCTGATGACATAATAAAGATTGCAGGAATAAACTGGATTGACACCGCCCAAGACAGAAAAAGATGGAAAATGATGGAAGACGAGGCTTCTACCCAATAGGGATCCATTACATAAAAACAAATCCATAAACAACTAATAATGTAAAAATTTACTTTTATGGAAATAAAGGCTTATTATATACTAGCTGTTACCCGCGGCTTCGCCCGCGTCATTTATAGCCTATGTCCTTCTCAGTACCCTAACCTATAAGTATGCAAAATTTCATGATGATAGGTTCAGTAGATACGGCGTGAAGGCGTAACAAACAAATAAACAAACAAACAAACTCACTTTCGCATTTATAATATTAGTTAGGATTAGGATAGGATACCCTTCATATTATCAGGTGGAAGTTGTTGCCGTTTGGTTCCCGAAAGAGTAGAATAGGACCACTCCAAGTCTTCCCATGAATATCGTAAAAGGTGACTTAGGAAACACAAGCTAAACAAAGCTTATAAACATCAAAGAGATCTGTCCAACCTGTCTGGCCAGCATGGAGAGTGTAGGCCACATCCTCTGAATGCTCTGGCTAATTTATGGCTCTGGTAGTACAGAGAGGAGTATGCTCCTGCAGTGGATACTAACAAAGACCTGATGATGATGATTATCAGGTCTTTGATCCTTGCAGGAGTTGCAGGGTAGACAGAGCCCAAGGCCAATGTGACCCAAAATGCCTCTTTTAGTCAAAAATTATTAATTGGGCCTGCTGCATGGAAGTGACCAACTTGTTATAACCAGTCAAATCTGCAACAAATTGGCCGAGAGCACATGACTCTCAATGATACAAACTAAGATGTGTTATTATAGCAGACATGCTATGTATGTGGATAATGTATGTAAATTTATGCAAATATATAGATATTAGTAATGTGTTACTAATAATATCAACTTCTTGTGTCCAATAATGTAGGAAAATTTTAGTATATTACCTTATACATATTGCTGGATGGCCTAGTCGGCGTAAGCACTTACGCATGTAAAGCAACCCCGGGGCGGGCCTCACTTGGATAGGTGACCACATAAGTGGTTTAAAAATATCTCTAGTTCCTATATGCTATGGGAGGCACGTTAAGTCGTTGATCCTGGCTGTCATCGTGGGTGACAGTTGTTGAGCTATGTCAGATGTTAAGCTATATCCGCGTTAGTTTTTTTTTTTTAGTTTTCGTTAATAATAATATTACAATAATACGTAACTAACTAGTGTAAGTGCTCATCTTATCTGTAAGCTTAATTATTAACCAACACGGCTGCCCGCGATACAGGCCTGTGCCTAGTGCGGGAGCCATTGTAAATGTGTGCTGTAAAAACTCTTCGGGCGAATAAATAATTTTGTATTTTAGATGCCTTGAGGCAGCCTGAAAAATCGGACACCAGTATTGGCTACAATAAATTGTTACTGAGACCAACTGACTAACCTAACTAACGGCCTAAATTTTTTGTGGAGACCATTATTATCACAACTTTATAAATTCTTTAATTTGAGTAATAAGCTCCTTAACATTATTATATTATGTTTTATACTTATACTGTTTGGTTACGCCTACTAAATAAATGAAAAAAAAAATATAAACCGTAATATTTTTTTAAATGAGATGGTGTTTTTTTTTCTATATGTATGTAGAAGCATGTACCAGTATTGGATATATTGCTTATCTATTGATTGTGATAAAAAATATCTACCGATAATCAATCACATTTTTTTTTATATTTTGAAGTATTGTGACTGCTAATGGCAATATTATAACAAATTAGGTGATTAACAAAATTAATTGAATTTTTTCACATTTTTATATACATTCAAATATTCCCAATTTGTTTTACTTTGTAGAATTGCAGGGATAAATAAGTCCAGTGCAGCCCTGATTTTAAATTATTTATTTGAAAAATAAAATATAGAAATTATTTGAAATTTTATTTGGCGAGGCCTTAGAACCCTTCAAACTACTTTATGAACTGCTTTTTACTGAGTGTGAACTTGGAGTTTTTGGTGGGAAGTCAAGGGGTTCAGTTGTCGTTTGCCTTATACAATTTTGCAAATTGATTTTAGTGGACTTTATAATATGAAATTGGTGTAGTTTGGTGTTATAAATGCTCGTGCTCGAGAACAATTTGTAAAATAGTTAAAGTAGACTGTTAAATGGACTCGTATAGATTTGTCGCCAAAATCTCCCACGAGGCTGCCAAAGAACATACGCCATCTTTGATGCCACATACCGTACAACACCGATACTTAGTATCTCATTATACTGGACATTGCCACAGAATCACTGAAATCTCGGTGGAAGCCATAATTAAAAAGAAGAAAGAAAGAAAGAGTGTGAACTTGAAGTTTTACTTAGCATATTCACCAAAAGTTTCTGTTTTTGAAAAAAAAACACAAGAAAAGCTCTCACTTTTAATTTGATTTTGAATTGTTTAGTGTGTATCAGCAAAGACAATAATACTAGGTAAGATTGCCAACCTCATACGAAAATATAGGACCAAAAAGGCCGGCAAATGTATGGCGCTGCAGGCGTTACCCTTAACTTACTAAAACTAGGGTGTAATGTTAAAATATTATGCCAAAAATATTGCCATAAATATTGTACTAATTATTAATAACATATATTATGTGAATAATGCTTTTATATCCTCAATATGGCCGTGTGGTTCCCGGCAGAGTAGAATAGGACCACTCCAAGTCATCTCGTGGATGTCGTAAAAGGCGACTAAGGAAACACAAGCTAAATAAAGCTTATTAACATCAACGAGACCTCTCCAACCCGTCTGGCCAGCGTGGAGAGTGTAGGCCAAATCCTCTGATTACTCAGGCTAGTATATGGCTCTGGTAGTACAGAGAGGGTCGTGCTCCTGCAGTGGAGGCTAGAAAGACCTCATGATGATGATGATGGCAGATACAATATTGTGTACCAACGAGTGGCGCCATCTATGTAAGTATGTGAGAACAAATCGTACAATTTAGAGGTTGTGACCCCATGGTATCAGTAGTAACTGACTAGTAAAAAATAAAGTCGGTTTAATTTTTTTGAAATTACAGCTTCTTTTGATTGCTGTTGTTGTATTTAATATTTAGCACGTAACGCCATCTGGACATAGTAAGAGCGCAACTCTAGTTTTAATGAAACTTCGTGGTCACCTTTAAGGTGATTCTTACTTACAAGTCCTGAGGAGCCCGATGGTCCAGTGGGTGTGAGCTCTATGAGCGCTTACGTATGTTAAGCAACCCCTGGTGCAGTCCCTACTTGGATGGGTGACCGCAAGTGGCATAAAAATAACTCGAGCTCCTCCGTGCTTCGGAAGGCACGTTAAGCCGTTGGTCCCGGCTGTCATCGTTGATGGCAGTCGTTAAGCTATGTCAGATGCCTTAAGGCAGCTTGAAAAATCTGACACCAGTGTTGGCCACTTACACATACGAAAAACAAACAAACTTACAAGTCCTTACGTATTTTTGTTTTATTGTCCACAGAATAATGTTCTCATCCCTTCTGGACGCGGCGAGGAACTCGCCCTTCCGCGGCCCCCTCTCCCCCGCACAATGCCAAGCCTCCACAGTGCCACAAATTGAACAGGTATTTGTTTGTTGTTTTGTTTATGAATCAACTAGCTGATTAGTAGTTTTTTTAATGAATCAATTAGATGGTCCCGGGTTCGATCCTCGGTCAGGTCAATATGGAAAATTATCTTTTTCAGATTGACTTGGGTCTTGGATGTTTATCTATATATGTATTTGTTATGAAATAGAGTGTCGTTGAGTTAGTATCCCATAATACATGTCTAACTTGAGAACTTACTTTGGGGCTAGCTCAATCTGTGTGATTAGTCCGTTTATAATAATTTATTTGTTTGTAGTTTGTTCTATATTGGTCGTGCTCCTGCAGTGGAGACTAACAAAGACCTGATGATGATTGATGTGTTTTGCAGCCCAGTGGCATGGCGGCCGACGCGGCGGTCGGCGACTCCTGCGAGTTCGCCTCCACCAAATACTTCGCGCTTTGCGGTCTGGGAGGCATCCTGTCTTGCGGTCAGTACTATATGTCCATCTGCCATCTTCCTGCACTCAAATAGACCTTAACAAGGCAAACGACAAGTCGGATTGCTAAAATGCTTTTTTTGTTTGACTAGACTAAACTAAGTATAGTCCAATTTAGAGAATTGTGCAAGTTTCATCAAAATCGGTTAAGTACTTTGAGAGATAAAAAGTATCTATCTGACTGCGTCTATATTCCCAGACAAGTACAGTCCCGGGACATTCAAAAGTATAATATATGGGTATCTCTTGGAGAGGCATATAGCATCCTCGTCTTTATAGTCACTTACCATCAGTGAGATGGGCGGCAAATGCGTAATTCAATACTGAATTGTCACCAGGAAAAAATTTGAAGTCAGTTTAATATTTTTAAAATACTACTTGTACAATCAAAATTTAAAATGGATTCTTGCCCAATGATGAAAACTCATGATGGAGGGGGGCCGGTGCGCCGCGGCGGCAGACTGCCATAAGCGGCCGTCCTACAGTGTAGCGTGGCCGCCAAGTCGCGCCGGAGTGGCCCGATGATCCAAAGATTATGAGAGCTGAGGGCTAAAATTATTGATCGTTTTCGGGGAAGAAACCGCTTTAATGTGGCCTAATTCTGTCCTTTGAGTACAGAATAGTCTAGTTTCTTAAAAACAGTTATAGATAAAATACTGGCTCTTACTATCCTTTAAGGGTTCTATCAGGAACTGGCTTGGTGTGCTTGTGTAAGGTTAGACATAATAAGACTAAATCCTCTGACTGCTCTGGCAGAACAGAGATCGAACTGTTAATCATGATGAAGACCAGCTAAAATGTACTACCAAACTCTCCCTTACAGGTATCACGCACACAGCCGTGGTGCCCCTGGACTTAGTAAAATGCCGTCTGCAAGTAGACGGCGAGAAATACAAGAACGTAGTCACGGGCTTCAAGGTGTCTGTCCGGGAGGAGGGCATGAGAGGGCTGGCTAAGGGCTGGGCACCCACCTTCATCGGATACTCGCTCCAGGTTTGTTTTTAATATATATTCTCACCGTCTTTATCCCTAGCGCGGTAGACAGAGTCATGAATCTCAAAAGCCACGTTTAGCGTGCGTTGTGCGATCTGAATTGCTCCTTATTGTATCGTGTAGGGAGTCGCTATTCCATTAATCGTTTTTTCGGAGTGAATCTTCTGTACTTGTACTTTACGTACTTCTCAAAGCACAACGAACAAAAAAAAATAGAGTGAAGCTTCCCATCATTGGTAACATACAGAACTCTAACATCACATCACCTAACATGATTATACCTAAAATCCAATTGTTCCTACTGAGAATTGATGACCAACACATTATGATTATGACAGTAGTAACAACAAATATATACCCGTCTCTTTCTGGCACATGTGTAAACACTACCTCTGTTTCAGGGTCTCTGCAAGTTCGGTCTCTATGAAGTGTTCAAAGTGGCGTACACCAACCTGCTGGACGAGGAAACTGCATACGCATACAGGTATGTAATAGATTGATCCCGGTCAGATCATGATCATGATGGAAAATGATATTTTTCAGATTTCCCTTGAATGTTTATCAGTCATCATCATCAGGTTTTTTAGTCTCCACTGCAGGAGCACGACCCTCTCTGTACCCATCATCATCATTTCGTGTAGGTGACTCGGTCAGTCGACCATGAACACCCTGGTGTCAGAGTTCTTCGGAACCGCTTCTCGGTCTCTGACGTGGTTCCAACGACTACCAGATGGCAGCCGGGACCAACGGCTTAACGTGCCTTCCGAAGCACGGAATGTCTTTCTTATCAGACAATCAGGTTATTCATGCCTGCTATGTCCTAACCAAATTGGAAACAACAGAGTATGCTTCCCGTGGGAACCGAACCCACGGCCCCCGGGTCAATAAGACAAACGCCTTAACGACTGGACCACATAGGCTCTCTACCTAGACCTAGAACTACCTCTGTGGTCCAGTGGTTAAGGCGTTTGCTTTACTGACCCAGGGGTCGTGGGTTCGATTCCCACGGGAAGCATACTTTGTTAAGTTGTTTCCAGTTTGGTTAGGACATTGCAGGCATGAATCACCTGATTGTCTGAAAAGATGATTCCGTGCTTCGGAAGGCACGTTAAGCCGTTGGTCCCGGCTGCCATGTGGTAGTCGTTAAAGGAACCACG
This sequence comes from Rhodophaea formosa, assembly GCA_963082605.1. Taxonomy (NCBI): domain Eukaryota; kingdom Metazoa; phylum Arthropoda; class Insecta; order Lepidoptera; family Pyralidae; genus Rhodophaea; species Rhodophaea formosa. The sequence goes on along the minus strand of OY720229.1, from coordinate 5,062,697 downwards.
TCAGAGGCCGAGAGGCGGTTCCGAAGAACTCTGACACCAGGGTGTGCATGGTTGACTGACCATGTCACCTACTCGAAATGATGATGATGATAGGCTCTCTGTACTACCAGAGCCATATATTAGCCAGAGCAGTCAGTGGATTTGGCCTACACACTCCACGCTGGCCAGACGGGTTGGATAGGTCTCTTTGATGTTTATAAGCTTTGTTTAGCTTGTGTTTCCTAAGTTACCTTCCACGGGAAGACTTGATGTCGTCCTGTTCTACTTTGCCGGGAAACTCATGGCTCATGTTTATCTATATATGTATCACTACATAATTAATTTTATAAAATAAAGTCCTCAGCCGCGTCTGTCCGTCTGTCTGTCTGTTCGCGATAAACTCTGAAACGGTACGGATTTTCACGTGGTTGTCACAAAGACATGAACGGTGTCAGATATTTTAAGCTTCAATATTAGCAATAATTAAGCAAAATTAAAATTTTTGCAAAAACCCACGACACTACATTGTTTTGCACTAATATTGTGACGCCCCCTAGTGAGTTACAGCCATGACACTTGTCTAAGAACATGAACTCATCAAACACAACCCCCTTATTGAAAACCGCATCAAAATCGGATCATTAGTTTAGAAGATAGGTGGGAACATTACTTTGCACAAACAAACAAACATCTCTCACCCTAAACACATATACCTGCTCCGTTCCGTCGTGGGTAAAAAATATTAAGCTAACACACACAACACACTTTCGTTTTTGTTAACCGACTTCTGTGAAGGAGGTTTTTAAGTCGAATATATGTTTTTTTTTAAGTGATAGTTGATAAATAAACAATTTTTTTAATGTTTTTCTACAGAACCGGCGTGTACCTTGCGGCTTCGGCGACGGCCGAATTCTTCGCTGACATTGCGTTGTCGCCTCTCGAGGCTGCCAAGGTAACTACATTTTTTCCATTTATAACCTTATGCGTACGTCAGCTTATATTTATGCATTGGGAACAGTTTTTATTTATAGGTACAAAATCTTTGTTTTAAGGGGGCACACTAGGCACAGTAGCGATGCCAATCATTTTATTCCTAATACTTTACAAATAGAAAGAAATTCAAGAATGTAAATCATATAATAAGCCATAGTGAATAACCTGAAGTATTTTTGGAATCATGTTTTAATATTATGAGAAACAGTCATTTAGAGAAAGGTAGGTAATCTGATTCTCATTATTCTCACTGATTCTGATAATATTAAATATGATTCCAAAAATACTTAAGGTTATTTACTAAGGCTTATATGATTTACATTCTTGAATTTCTTTCTATTTGTAAAGTATTAGGAATAAAATGACTGGCGTCGCTACTGTGCCTAGTGTGCGGCCTTAATAAGAAACACCTATTATATAGGAGAAGGACATGATATAGAGTTGATAATACCACTTTTTGAACTCCTCTCTACTACGAGTGCGTTAAATGATGATTAAAAATCTATAGGGCCGTTGACCGCGATGTAATATCAATATTTTCCAGCAACTCATTGTTTTCTGCGTTAAAACGACTAATGTTTTCGTGCCAAGTGGGTCACGTGCCAAGTGGGTCATTGAACAACAAAAACACTAAAAAGTAATCACATTATTGCGATTGTTACCTTAAGATAATACCACCTTCGGAATTCCTCTCTTCTATGATTTATTACATGCATTGAATTCTTATTAGAAAATCTATAGAACCATTGACCTAACAATGCGATTTAATTTCAATACAGTAACTCATAGTTTCTGCGTGACAAAGGAGAAAAAAAATTGTGCCTCCTAACTAGCCAAGTGGGTCAATCTAAATAACAAGAAAATATTTTATAAAAAGTAGTCACCTTGTGACTGTTACGTTAAGTCTCGTATCTGGCGCCCTTACTCAATCTTACGAAGAGGACATGACATGGAGTTGATAGTACCACTTTCGGAATTCCTCTTTTCTACGTTTCATTATATGCATTGAATGATTATTAGAAAAACTATAGAACCATTGACCTAACAATGCTATGTAATATCAAAACAAAAAGTCATCACCTTGTGATAGTTATGAAGTCTGGCGCCAACTCAGTATTTCCAAGAGGACATGACATGGAGTTGCTAGTACCACTTTCGGAATTCCTCTTTTCTACGTTTCATTATATGCATTGAATTCTTATTAGAAAAACTATAGAACCATTGACCTAACAATGCGATGTATCAAAACAAAAAGTCATCACCTTGCTATGTAATATCAAAACAATATGTCGTCACCTTGTGACTGTTATGTAAAGTGTCGTGTCTGGCGTCGCGCCAAACTAGCCAATGTCAGTTTACAAGCAACACGCGTCACCAAGAATGTACTTGCCCTCCACCGCAGAGCTATAATAATCACGGCCATTCCTAGAAAGTATCTTAATTATGCGGCACTGGATAAATAATAAATATATAGGGACATATCACACAAACTATATTATGTTAGTGTGTTGTGTATGTATGTATATAAATGTGTATAACGTAGAAATGTATGTGTATTTCTAAATGGTGCTTTTATTTTTAAGAAATCATATTGAAGTGTTCACGTTTGATCTGTATGATTGTTAATTTAAGGCGTGTTATTTATTGTTAGCTGTGGATAACTTTTTGGCCGGAAATGTAAGATTCGTAGTTTAAGTTAATATTGCTTTAAGAATGGCTGTTGTTGACTCTAATAAATAAAAAAAAAAATTGAGCTAGCCCAACAGTAAGTTGTGAACTTGTGTCGCAGGATACTAACTCAACAATACTATATTTCATAATATATACTTATATAGATAAACATTCAAGAATCAGGTCAATATAAAAAAGGTCTTTTTCCAATGACCTGACCGGGGATCGAACCCCGGACCCCCTGTCGCAGGCTAGCGTGTTGACCGCTGCGCCACGGAGCTCGACAAATGGATTTAGGACATTTTGCGCTGGAGACCTGAAAATTTAATCATTATGGATGTACTTGCCCTCCACCGCAGAGCTATAATAATCATGGCCATGCGTACAAAGTATCTTAATTATGCGGCACTGGATTTAGGACGTTTTGCGAAGGGGGGAAAACCTTAAACGTAAAATCATTATTTATTACTCATGAAACTATCATGAAATGAATATTATTTACTATCTTCATTATTAAACGTGAACCTGTAATTATTGATTGATACTATTTTGAGTAGATGTTGAAGCCTCCTCAAATTACGTAACATAAGCTCAACCGCCAGAAGTCCACTGCTGGATATACATATGCTAATATAAAAAAAAATACTTTTATAGGACAACAACACGAACATTATACGACTAAGGTAAACGAGTTTTAAAACAGTCGCCTGTTCAGAAATAGTTCCCACGTTCCAAATCTCATCAGACCCAATTGTAATGTCGTATTTGAAAGCTTTAATTAACCAAATCTTCCTGTAGATGTAGTAAAAGGCGACTTAGGAAACACAGGCTAATAAACGTTATCTTATCTTATCTTCATTGGGGCCGATTATAAATCGGAAGCACGTCTAACCTTTGGGTTATTTTGTACTTACCCCATGCCTTACTCACTCACACGGTGATTCCCGAAGAAGGACTGCATAAGCTTCAGGATATCACCTGGTGCGTAGTGCCTGTAGTCCTCTAGATCAGGATACGCCGATCCGAAAAGGTCCAAACGCTTACCAGCCAAAGAGTCGCAGTAGCACAAGATATGTCTCATCGTCTCCTCTGATTCCTCACATGCCCTACATAGAGGGCTTCCGACAATTTTCAATTTGAAGAGATGACTGTTATTTTCGAAGTGTCCGGTCAGGGCTCCCATTAGAAATCTTGTCTGTTTTCTGTTAAATTTACAGAACCTTTTGCGCCAACTGGCGTTGTCGATACCAAGTGTCTCCTTGGAGTGTACGTGTCCACTCAGATTACTCCATTCGGCTTGGTGTCTGCTGACGACATATGCATTTATTGCAGTTGTTATTACGCTGTTTGATAGGCCTAAGAAAGGTTCCGGTCCAATGTATGGCGTATCTGACCCTTTCCTAGCCAGCTCATCGGCCTACTCATTGCCCTCAACCCCGACGACGACGAATAAACGTTAAAGAAACATCTCCAACCCGTCTGCAAAGTGTAGGCCAAATCCTCTGACTGCTCTGGCTATATGGCTCTGGTAGTACAGAGAGGGTCGTGCTCCTGCAGTGGAGACTAACAAAGACCTGATGATAATAATGATTCTTCTGCTTCTCGACTCGTAATGTCTGCTTTTTTATTTATTTATTTACAATAATTTCGACCAGTATGCGGCCACAGCAACAGCACAGTCATTTGCCTCCTCGAGGTCTTTTTGTGTGCAGTGAACGGGGCATTTCGGGCACGTTAGAAGATGATGATGATTTTAACGCTATCACATGTTTGGTATTCTAGGTGCGCATCCAGACCATGCCTGGCTTCGCCAACACACTGCGCGAGGCGTGGCCCAAGATGGTGCAGAACGAGGGCTACGGAACATTCTACAAGGGGCTCGTGCCGCTGTGGGGCAGACAGATCCCTTACACCATGATGAAGTTTGCCTGCTTTGAGAGGACCCTTGAACTGCTGTACAAAGTGAGATATTTTTTTATGACATAGGACGCCAAACGAGCGCGGGGTGTCTGATGGTAAGTGATCACTGCTGCCTATGGACAACTGCAATACCAGAGGTGTGACAAGAGTTACCGGTCTTTTATTTTTCGCTTCCCAGACCTCCGGCTCTCTCACCCACCGAACGAAACATAAAAGCAGTAAAGCTACTTATGTGGATTTTCTATGAGAGTGTGGTACTTCCTGGACAAGCTGGTCAAGTAGAATAGGACCACTCCAAGTCCTCCCGTGGATGTTATATAAGGCGACTTAGAATACAAGCTAAACAAAGCTTATAAACATCAGAGACCACTCTAGCCCTTCTGGCCAGCATGGAGTAGGCCAAATATTATATGGCTCTGGTATTACAGAGGGTCGTGCTCCTGCAGTGGACACTAACAAAGACCTGATGATGATTGATGATGAAAGTCTGGTGTACAATACCAATAAAAGTGAATACATGTTCTTTAGCAGACGTTGCAAAATTCCTGTAATACCACCAATTAGGGTATTCTAAATCAAGAGTTCCCCCAGATGGCGGCACTATGTCGAGAGCTATTTTCACAGCAGCTGTCTAAATCCACCATTATCATAATCATGTTAAGTCATCATTTTTATGATTGGTGGATTACCATCCGACACAGTGCTCCCTCATTACGCTTAATGGGGTACCACTTACTAGAGTGAGCCGCTTTAAATGATGAAGATGATTAGTCAGTGCTGTAACCTCTGCCCTTTTTCTTCCAGTACGTTGTCCCCAAACCCCGTGCCGAATGCACCAAGGGTGAACAACTCGTCGTCACCTTCGCTGCCGGTTACATCGCTGGTGTCTTCTGTGCTATCGTCTCCCACCCTGCTGACACCGTCGTCTCTAAGCTCAACCAGGACAAGACAGCCACCGTTGGCTCCATCATGGGCAAGCTCGGCTGGGCCGGAGTCTGGAAGGGGCTCGGACCTAGGATCGTGATGATTGGTACCCTCACCGGTCTTCAGTGGTTCATCTATGATGCTGTTAAGGTATGATCTTCTAAATATCTATATTGATTGGACAAGACTGCCACCGTTGGCTCCATCATGATTATTCATCAATAGTGAATGGAATACATACCGTCTTAGGGCAACAAAAGGGGTATTATCAACTCCTGTTATTATACTTCATACTCTTTATATTTCGATCACTGCCATCAATGATTATGACAATAACCAATTGTTCCTACCGACTACATCTGTGGACACTCTTTACTATGAGATATTTTACCTTAAAAAAATTACTTATATTTTTGATTTCGGGAAATAATACTTTTTTTTTATAGGTATGGCTCAGGATGCCCAGGCCACCACCAGCGGAGATGCCAGAATCTATGCGCAAGAGGTTGGAGGCAGAAGAAGCAGCTAAAGCGAAGTGAACTTAGAAATAATTAGTGCAGATGATGTTTTAATAATATGTTCGTTACTCACTTATTGTGAATTTCAATAATACTTGAGCCTCCCAGGTGGATGTAAGTAGATCGTCTCACAAGTACCTAGTTCAATTACGATGAATTGTATTGAATAGTATTATTGCGATTGTACATTTTCAATACGTGTATTTCATTCCTAGTTAGATAAGTTTGTTATTAAAACATCATCGACTTCGCCGAGTTTTCATACATGCAGCACGTTTATAGCTTTACAGACACAAAACTGCACAAAAAATACAATATATATGCCTACTCTGTTCGTAAGAATGTTCTAGAAGCTTTCAGACAAGGAAATATAGTTCTTGAGTTCTAAGCAATAAAGTGCATAATTGTACGGACGCTCGGCGCTCGAAATTGTTCCACACACCGCCGTAGACAATGTTAACCATAAATAAGTATAAAGAATCGTTTTAATTTATTTTCGAATAAACTATATTTTTATTTATTTTTGTTTATTTTCGGTGCCGATCTGAGCTGTATTATGTATTCCATGTAATTACAATAAACATTATAGAATTACATTTGTTTTGATAATTTCCTATATTGAGAGCAGGCTACAGTCAATATCTACTAATAAAATAAAGCTGAAGAGTTTGGTTGAATGCATAATCTCAAGAAATTACTGAACCGATTTCAAAATTTTTTCACCGTTGAATAGGTACGTTATACCCGAGTGTCTTAAGCTATGTACCACGGACGAAGCCGGGACTAACTGCTAGTCTAGGGTAAAGCTATGTCAACACATGTTCTATCTATTGGATCTCTTAGGTATTTTAGAATACTACCATTTTAGTTGAGTATGCGTTAATGGCTTTTGGGTTTTATGACTTGGGCTCTGTCTACCCCGCAAGGAATAAAGACGTGATAATATGTATTTATGCTCTGTTATATAACGGTGAAAGTATTTTTGAAATCGGTCCAGTAGTTCCCGAGATCCATCCTTCGAGCAACACACAGAAGCCGTGTTGCTCGAAGCCGAGATCAGAGCGCGTTCAACACACATACAAACTCTTCTTTATAATATTATAGATGAACTAATCCATAGATAGGATAATGTATGTACTACTAATCCGCTCCGTGTCAGAAGTACTACCGAAAAGTACAACTGGTAGTACAAATGATACGACGACCCTAGTTCTCTCTAGGCTGAGATGGATGTACTAGCAGTAGTGGCTGTAGATGATAAAATTGCCCATTCGTTTACATACAAAAATATGCGCTTGCGGATTTTTGAATGGAAATGCGTTTTAGGGTTCCGTAGTAAACTATAAGGGTTCCTCCCTTATAGTTTCGCCATGTCTGTCTGTCTGTCGTCTGTCCGCGGTTTTACGCAGTGACTATAAGTACTAGAGAGCTGAAATTTGGTATGGGTATGTATATTAATCATGTCAAAAAAGTGGTAGAAGAAAATCTTGAAAAAAAATTTTTTTTAGGATGGCTCCCATACAAGTAAAGAGGGAGTAATATTTTTTTTTCTGTACAAAACACATTGTGTTGGGTATCGTTAGATAGGTCTTTAAAAAATATTATGAGGTTGAGAACACCATTTTTCGATTTAGGGATCCGTATCCGAATTAAATTTTGTTTTAAAGTGCAAAATTTTGTTAGAGGTAAATGTCCCCCCCCCTCTATCTACTAAACAGTTATTTATAGATACGTGAAAAAAATTACAGTAGTAGTATATAAGTACAAACTAAAAAGTTATAGGCAACCAACTTATAAAATGTAGGTACTCGTACCAAAAACATGTAACAATGAAAATGTATGAAATTTTACATTTTCATTGTTACATGTTTTTGGTCGTTAAACTGAGAGGTGCGAGTGTGAACAGTGTGAACTCAAAGTTGTCATTCGCAACTACGGAACCCTACACTGCGCGTGGCCCGACACGCACTTGGCCGGTTTTTTTTTTGATAATATAGCAATAGTAGTCTGTGGTTCGATTTATTATGCATACACCTCCGTCCATTACACTTTGTATAGAAGCTGTCTAAAAAGGTGATTATGGTAAATAACGAAACAATAAGAGATACAAAGTTACATTTATTTATTTATTCATTTCAAAGACACATAATCTTAGCACATAATAAATCAACGAAAGAATTTTCTACAAGCCTCACTATTTGTATTTCTGAATCATAGCAGACATTCTTTACATTCTTCTCACACTCCAATACCCTGAACAAGGGTTGAAGAATTCAAGAACAGAAATATAAAACCAATGTATAAAACTGTTACTCTTCAACTTTTTTATAGACTGCTTTTAAATGCTCCGACAATGGTGTATTTTCTGTCTCCATAAATAAAGTTATTTCTAATGTGTCCATGTTGATCAATTTCAGTATTCGCTTAAATTTCTTCACCACGGGAGGTTTTGCGAAAGACATTCTACTTATATTAACAGTTTCTAGGATAATCTCTTTCTTCTCTGGGTCACAGGAGCCTTCCTCGAGCGAGGTGAGGCCGAAATTGTGGCTGACAATGAATGCAAGCTCGTTGGTGCCCGGTTTGATGCGGAGGAAACCTCGTTCTTGATGCATTGGAGTTTCTTTCTCTGGATGTTTTGACAGTGATGAGAAGTTGAACATAGGTTGACCTGAAAGGAGGTGAAGAAATGTAATAGACATCTATAAGTTTAGTGTGCCATGTGGTTTGTGGCCAAGTTGAATAGGACCACTCCAGGTCTTCCCATGGATGTCGTAGTAGGCGATTTAGGAAACATAAGGTAAACAAAGCTTAAACACATCAAAGAGACCTCTCCAACCCGTCTGGCCAGCGTGAAGCATGTAGGCCAAATCCTCTGACTGCTCTGGTTAATGTATGGCTCTGGTAGTACAGAGAGGGTTGTGCTCCTGCAATGGGGACTATAAATATCTGATGATGATGATTGTGATGATAACAAATTTCATTTTGAAAAATTGATAGCTTAGAATTTTGAACATGTCGCAGTTTTTGAAGTTGTTAGCATACCAATCAATCAATCAATAATTTATTTGCATGAATACATCACAGAGATGTTTACCATAAAGTGTTCATATTCTCAATCAAAATTATTATGTAAATGAAGTAACAAAAGAATCATTATGATCAAGTCTTCTTTTTTGTGAGATAACAATTTTTTTTTAATAAATTTTTAGATATACCATAATAATATTAGCAGCAAAATTAAGAAAATTATTTAGAGGAATCATTTATAGTTTGCCAAACAAAAAAAGCATAATATTTTTACATAATGAGGGACTTACATACCAATGCAAATAAATTCTATATCTTCATGATACTGAAAGTCGGGGATGTTCGGATAAATGCCATGACCATCCTTGGTGCTCCAGCGACCAGACAACCAGGAAATCGGCGTTAGGGCTTCATGAAGTGCCGGCATTTTGACTTATCTACAAAAAGAATATAACACTATGCCGTTGAATAAACCAGCTAGACTAATAAGTACCGATAACAAAGATGCTTGTGATTATCACCGAACAAAAAACGAACTTTTTAAATTCTTCAGTCGGATCGGACTTCAGGCACAGAATTAATAATAGTACCTTCAGGCAGCACAAAATTCTTGGTTCTTTCTTGCATTCGTTCGTAATTTCGCAGAAAGAATAGTGTTGCCAGATGTGGCCTCAAATGTGGCCGATCTTTTATTTATCAATTGCCTGCATTGGGCAAAACACATCGTTTTGTTTTGGTATTCACATACAATCAATCCTTTATACCGGTAAAGATTTTCAAGCTGTGTAGTATCTGACAAAACACACATTTTTATGGTTACCTTCAAAGTTATAGTTTCTTAATTGTATTGTAAGAATCTGCATTTGCTGAAATGATTGCAAGTTTATCTTTCTGGCAGCACTGGCATTTGATTGAAATGACATTAACAAACGATCTGTCAATGGCCCATTTTCACTACATCCCAGGCACGAGTTTCAAAATTTATACTGCCAATCAATGATTTTTTTTATCACTGTCTGTATAATTGATATTTTTTTGTTCTCAGTAGCAACGTCAGTAGTATGTACTAAATGATTATTTAAATATGTATGTAATGACGATTAATTTTATCTAGTTTAATTAACAGATGATGATAATTTTACGAAGTAGGTACAGGAAATTCTAAGTAAACTTTAAACAACTTTATATTTTACTCTTATATATCTGTGATTTTACTAGACTTTACCTCGCATTCCGAAAATCTTACTGAAGCGCATAATTTTTGAGTGATAAGTTGGTGTGGTGGCGCTGTAGGCGCCGCTTGATAATTTAATTTGCAGATATTGCTACAAATGCTACCACTTATCAGATTAAAGATTTATCGGTCAGTTCTTAAAGTTTCTGGGTGGCAGGGTGTTGTGTAGAATTAATATAAAATCATGTAAGTTGTATTTATTTTCCATGTTTTAGAAATACAAACATTATACTACCTAACTTTTAAAACAGAGGTTTGTAGTCTCTTGATCTCTTCTAAAACTATATCGTTTGAAAGTTTTAGGAATATATTATTATATTTACCAAATACCTTTTCCAAGGCTTTATTTAATTCAATTTAGTCTCTTTGAATTTTTTTCTTGTAAATCTAGGTACTTACCTATTGGAAAATACTTATAAAAGAACTTTTGTGTACCTTTGTAGGTATGCATTAAACGTAAACATGTTACATGTTAGTGGCTAACACTAGCTAGTCTTAGTTTTTCTTACTTCTTACGATCAAGGATTTTTTTATATTACCTGGACCTACTTACCTCACTTTCTGTTCTTTTTTTTTAATCCATAATTTTCTCTTGAATCTTTTTCTGAGTTGATACTTAATAACGATGCAAGGTTCGGCTTTGGTAGTAGGTATATTTTTATAAAGCCTTCCATTCCAAGATAACGGCATTACTATTCTATGCTTTATGACGGAAAAATTCCATCTGTTATGTTAATACCTATTAAGGCGTGTATTATTTTCAAAATCGGCGTTGAAAGTAATATTTTTTCAAGTCGAATTGATTCGCCCATAACAAGCATCAATAATATAGGAGACTATAAATAATCAAAGGGAGTGGGAAAATACATTTTTTCACATGTTTTTGTCCGCGGTTCCGGAGATGCCCAAGGTTGGTGTCAGGCAGGCAGTTGGCCGTAAAAACTTTGCCAAATCACGGCTGTCATAATACCGTTTTCCAACTCCAACGCACCCCAACTGAAAACGCAACCGGAACAAATGATAATGATGATGATTTTGAGCAATAAAAAATAGTCAATAGTCAAAAAATTTATTCATCTTAAGATATTTTAAATATTTGGTGAACGTCAATTAACATTTACAATGGGTTTACAATGTTATGTTATTGTTGACGTCAATAAGTTACATAAAGCTAAGTTTACATCGCTACCAAGGCGGAGTGCAGAAGAAGCGGCAACAAACTGCACAACGCATTTTCTCCAAATGACGTCAACTTACAATCTACGACATACAAGTACCTACTTAGAACTTATATGTGGACGCGAGCTTACATTGTCATGTGATAATTTAAAATTCAATTAAATATGTCAAATAATAATTTAAAATTCAATGAGAGATGTCAAATAATAATTTTCGAAAAAATGAATTAATTCACAAGTAGTCGCTCAGAAGTGGTTTTTACTTTTAGAGCACGCGTCAAATAAGTTTGAATTTGTGGCCCTTTACAGCTGTCTTATAGAGACGCATCAATGCGGAGAATTTTATTTGTTAGAGATAAGTAGAGAAAAAATTCACAAGAAATGATTATCGAGAAAGTAAAAAATGCATTCTAGATTTTTTAAACTGCCTTACATCAATCCTCGGAACAATTGCTCGAGTACTCTTTGCGAGCCACACCCGGCTCAGGAATCGATTCTTGTCAACTTCGAAATAAAATGTTTTGTAAGTAAGGTAGTTATTTTAACCTTTATTTATTTAAATACATATTATTTACATTTTTAAATATTTATATATATAAAAAAAAAACATTTAAAAATATAAAAATCCTTACAATACGGGCCGTGTCCAAAAGTACTGCTTTCTGAATCAAGCCCTTGATCCAGCTGCCTAACGAGAGCCTCTTTAGGTGTTGATCGAGGCTCTTGGCAATTAAGCCATGGGCTGTTACTACTTATGTAGTTATTTTATTATTAAAACTTATTGAATAAGTAATTGTGAAGAATAATCCTAAAAATCAGTCACAAAATTACAAAAGTCGGTTTAGTCAAAGACATACTAACGTAGTTTAGTTTTTTTTTAATTTATCTAGCAGATATGTTGATGCAGGCATAGGAAAACTAGGCCTTTACACCTATTAGCGGCTTTTCGATTTTCACTGCGGTATTGGCTTTATGAGCTACGCCCTCGTTTTGGTCAGAGGGAATAAAATCAAAAAACGTTCTAACAAAGTACGGATTTAAAAATTATATAACTGGATTAACCGATATTGATAACATTTTATCACTTTTAACCTGATAATGAAATGATGAATGCTTTTTTTCGCGAAGAAAGAAAATGATCCGTATTTTAATACTGTACCAGTTTTTTTTTTCTAATTATTTATGTCACTCGCGTACCGCGATATATTCTTTGCGTACCCTATGCCAAATACCTAAGTATCTTACAAATTAATCCTCCACATAGCATGATGATGATCCACGGGATGATACTTTATCATCCCGTGGATCATCATCATGCTGCCCCCATTATAAAAAAAATCATGTGAAAGAAAACGAAGACATCATTGATAAGATACTCGTAGGAGAGTCTACTATTTTTTAACAGTTTAAAGTGTAAATATGAAACTTTACTTAGCGTTTTTGTCAAAACCGGCTAATTTTGGTGAAAATGCAAAATAAAACTTTATGTATTGAGGCGCTGTGAGTTCAGACGATACGACACCCAGCAATTAATTCCATAAGTCCTAAATCATATCAAATTTTAAAAATCTAATAGCTGAATGCCCTAGTAATTTACTTGTAGTACTTATTCTTTTTATTACTTTTCATAGATATTATAATCTAAGTTTAAGAGAACGCATTATTACCGCTATAATTCAATTAAAAATAGTGAAAACTTGTACTATTATATTGTCTTTGCTTGTACCAATAATACTACATTCAGCTATTAGATTATTTAAATTTGATATGATTTAGTACATATAGAATTAATTGCTGGGTGGCGCTAGTGTGTCGTATCGTCTGAACTCACATAAGTCAAGCTAGAACTGATAAATAGGCTTGAATAAAATTTCACATAGAGTAAAGCAATTTTTGTATGGGAATGGATAGACATCGAGTTCTGAGCATAGGCGTTATAAGAAAATTGCTCATAAGGCGCGGGCTGAGTCGCCCCTATAGGATACGGCCAAGGTTTTACACGCGGTATAATATAAGTATATTTTATGTAGATATTCTGTGATTCGACTTAAAAGACGGAAGAGTTTTAATTCAGCTCTTTGTTTCATTTTGTATCATCATCATCATCAGGTCTTTGTAAGTCTTCACTGCAGGAGCACGACCCTCTCTGTACTACCAGAGCCATATATTAGGCAGAGCTGTCAGAGGATTTGGCCTACACTCTCCTATTTGCTATGCTTGAACTGATTTGAAGAATATTTTTTTTACCTAACTTTGCCCTAAATATTCTGATTTTATATTTCGCCCCTTAGTTAGCACCGTTAGCTAGCACCATTTAAATTTCATCAAAATCGGTGCAAAGGGGTTGACATAGCGGTTTTTTCGGTTTTTTCACCTGAAAAATTTATTTGTCAGTATGTTCTCATCACTACTGGAGGCGGCCCGCAACTCGCCGTTCCGGGGGCCTCTCTCCCCCGCGCACTGCGAGCCCGAGCAAACCCTGCAGCCCTTGGACTCCGTGCCAGTACCTTCCTTGGAACAGGTACAATCAACCATTACTCCTTAAATTTACTCGCTGTCGCCGTATGCCGTGTGGTTCCCGCCTGGCAGAATAGAATAGGATTTTTCTTTTTCGTAGTAGGCGACTTAGGAAACACAAGCTAAACAAAGCTTATAAAGACTAAAAGACCTCTCCAAGCCATCTAGCCAGCGTGGAGAGTGTAGGCCAAATTTTCTGGCTGCTCTGGCTAATATATGTCTCTGGTAGTACAGAGAGAGGTACTCCGTGCTCCTGCAGTGGAGACTTACAAAGATCTGATGATGATGATTTACTCGCTGTTTAAAGTACCTTTAAGTATCACTTTTTTCGACAATGAAATGATGAATGATTTTTTGTCGCAAAGAACTTCGAAGACGAGACGAGCGGTGGGCAGATGATGGGCTGAGATGATGATGATAAGTACCTTTATCGTAATGTGCCCTAAGACTTCTATTATAAACTGAGGTAGACGTGCACTAGTTCAAGAAACAGACATTTTTTTCTACAAGCAATCGTGCGTGTCACATGAACTTTTGGCATGAAAGTGAGACAGACAGACAGAGTTACAATATTAGTACTTATGGAATGGAATGGATAGTACGGAAGTATGAATCTAAGGGTGTGGGGGTGTGGAAGTGTGGAAGGGTGAAAGGGCTGGAATGGCGGATGGGCGGATGGGCGGAAGGGCGGAAGGGCGGAAGGGCGGAAGGGCGGAAGGGCGGAAGGGCGGAAGGGCGGAAGGGTGGAAGGGCGGAAGGGCGGAAGTTTGGAAGTATGGGTAGTATGGATTATAGGGAAGTTTTGTTTGAAGATAGAAATGGATTTGAATATATTTAATTTTAAATTGAATAAATAATACTGTGTCCTGCAGTGGCGTAGCTAGCACGGGTGAAGCCCGGGACGGTCCTCGTATTGTCACCTCAGGTGGATTACCCTAGTGTTGATTTTCACGGCGGTCACCTTTGTATTTTATATTTTTGTGCAGGGCGATGACTGATTCTATGTAAACTTTCCAGGCCAAGCCCACCAGCATGTCAGCGTCAGCAGTGGTACAGCAAGATTCCTGCGAGTTCGGCTCGCTGAAATACTTCGCTCTGTGCGGGTTTGACGGCATGCTGTGTTGTGGTGGGTAGTTACTTGTTTAAACTTACTCTAGCCTGCTGCCATAGATTAAAAAAAAATCGTTGTTTCTCTTGACTTGCGGAAAAGTGACGAAATTTGAAATTGGCATTAGGCATTTGCCTTGCGTTGAGGCAAATGCCTTCGATTCCCACAGGAAGGATACTTTGTTATGTTGTTTCCAGTTTAGGTAGGACATTGCAGACATGAATCACCTGATTGTCTGATAAGAAAGATGGTTCCGTGCTTCGGAAGGACGTTAAGCCGTTGGTCCCCCCAGCTGCCATCTGGTAGTCGTTAAAGGAACCACGTCAGAAGCCGAGAGGCTGTTCCGAAGAACTCTGACACCAGCGTCTGCATGGTCAACTGACCGTGTCACCTACACGAAATGATCATCATCATCATTTCGTGTAGGTGACACGGTGATGATTGACGAAATGATGATAGTATTTTAAATGAAGAAATTCATACTTTTTAAGTTAGAAAGAATGCATTATTTTTCCAAAAATAAATCGTAGAACCGACAACTGTCACTATTTATCTGACCTTGATGTGATTGAATGTCTGGATTTCGGAGATAACGCGTAACATACCGATAAAAACGATTTGTGTTCTACAAATGTAACGATGTAGGATTACGATCGATTGCGTAACAGAGGCACTTCAACGTTATCGTGCAATGTAAGCAAACAGGCGTACGGCCCATCAAGGAAAGTGGTTCATCATCTAAGTTGTTGTAGAGCCTTGCTACCGGCGAAGTTCACGTTTGCTAGTAGCAGAATGGGCCGGCTCTTCTGGTTAAGTAACACACTATCACAGAAGATCGATGTCTGAGTTTTTTTTTGAATGGACTATGTAGCTAGCTCCAAGTGAGCTTTCGCTATTTCACCGGACTTTTTGAGGTGAGAGCAGAGTGCCCTCAACCTGTAAGGCAAACATCACCAAAGGGTCCCCAGGAGGGACGAACCTCGGCTTTGGGCGTTGCCTGTGTGCGCTAGGCTTGGAGATAGCTAATATATGGCTCTGGTATCTAGTGAAGAGAGGGTCGTGCTCTTGCAGTGGAGACTAACAGGGACCTGATAATGTTGATGATCCATCATCATCATAAGCCTATACTCGTCTACTGCTGGACATAGGCCTCCCCAATTGCACGCCATCGAGATCTATCTTCAGGCTGCTCGCACCCAGCTTCTGCCACCTATCTTGCGCAAATCATCACTCCACCGTGCCTGAGGATGTCCTACACTACGTTTGATGATTCATACTGTCTGTCTTTTCCAGGTATCACCCACACCGTAGTGGTCCCCCTCGACCTGGTGAAGTGCCGTCTCCAGGTCAACCCTGAGAAGTACAAAGGCGTGTTCAATGGCTTCCGCGTCTGCGTGAGGGAGGAGGGTGTCAGGGGGCTGGCGAAGGGATGGGCGCCTACCCTTATGGGGTACTCCGCACAGGTTGGTTTGTGTTTTAGTAATGGCACTGCTTCTATTTATTTATCTCATCATTGACTGAGCACCCACCGACCAGGTGGTCGGACGACCTGATAATGGTCGCAGGAAGGCGCTGGATGCAGGCAGCTTTCAACCGATTGTATTGGAAATTCTTGTGGTGGAAGCCTATAAAAAGTGGACTTCTTCGGCTGAGACGATGATGACTGCGGAATAAATACTAAATAAAAAAACTTTTTATGGACAAAAGCATACCTGAACAGAGTCACCTATATTTTGACTGCGTAAAGGCATTTCTGACGTAGAAGAAGTTTCAACTACCTACCATCTCATAATGGTAGCGGGTATCAACGGTTTCAAGTGCCGAGGCAGGGAGGAGCTGATATTTTTCCACTTGTGGCCGCGCTGGTGGCATAATAGTTTTTTGGGTCATCGAATATACTCGTTTGCTTCGTTTATCAAAAGCATTTTTACGTCAATCTGTTAGGAACTTTTAAATATTAGGCATTAGAACCATCCCGTCTGCCAAGCGTGGTAAGTATGGCATCCCCCCCCCCCCATGTAAATCTTTGGGGGAGGCCTGTGTCCAGCCGTGGATAATAATAACGGCTGAGATGATGATGATGAAATCGCCCCTAGAGTCCTGTCAGTCATCCCCGCGTCATCATGAAAGTTCACCGCCTTACTTACTTACTTCGCTGGCTCAGCGACCCGAAGTGGATCTTGGCCTCCGACATTAAAATGCGCCATTCTTCCCTATTCTGTGCCAAATCTGACCAGTCAGACACTTCCAGCTCTTTCAGGTCTTTGGCGACTTCATCCTTCCAGCGATATCTTGGACGCCCCCCCACGCCTTACTTAGTTGCGTCTAAGAAAATCATAAACGAACAAATGATGTGACTGACAATATATTCTGTTCCAGGGTCTCTTCAAGTTCGGCCTGTACGAGATGTTCAAGGTGGGCTACTCGGACCTGCTGGGGGAGGAGACTGCCTACACCTACAGAACCTTCGTATACCTGGCTGCTTCGGCATCAGCTGAGTTCTTCGCTGACGTGGCGCTTTCGCCTTTCGAGGCTGTTAAGGTGAATTTAATGACGTGGCAAGTTTTAAGGACAATTTGCAAGTTGTTCCGGAGAATCCAGTTATGTTTGTTTGTTTTTGTATGTGTAAGTGGCCAACACTGGTGTCAGATTTTTCAAGCTGCCTTAAGGCATCTGACATAGCTTAACGACTGCCATCAACGATGACAGCCGAGACCAACGGCTTAACGTGCCTTCCGAAGCACGGAGGAGCTCGAGATATTTTTATGCCACTTGCGGTCACCCATCTAGGGACTGCACCAGGGGTTGCTTAACATACGTAAGCGCTCATAGAGCTCACACCCACTGGACCATCGGTTTTATAATACATACATGTTTTACATACAATGTGTTTTGCTTTGTTTATTAAAACTAGCAATAATTTAAAGTCACGTTCTCAACATGAATACGAACAACTTTTATTCAATAACCAAGTTTTCAATCGAGAAGCAAATTGAAAGCAGGACATGATGGAATACAAACTTTTCTTTTACGACATTGTATCTGCACATTTTCATACGATAACCGTGACAGAAACAAAATCATTTCCCAATACGGGTTCAATAATTGATGGTTAATTACAGGTCCGAATCCAGACAATGCCTGGCTTTGCGAACACGTTCCGCGAGGCGTGGCCCAAGATGGTGCAGAACGAGGGTTACGGGACCCTCTTCAAGAGTTTGGTGCCGCTGTGGGGCCGCCAGATCCCCTACACCATGATGAAGTTCGCCTGCTTCGAGAGGACGCTCGAGCTGTTGTACAAGGTAACAATGTTCAATTATAGCACCAAAGGACAGTTCCCTTTTCCTACCTCTCTCCCATGGTCCCGCCAACCTTTCGGTTATTAGGGATCGAACGAGAATACATAATTTTTTTTAATCAAAGCAACTCCCCCTTTTTACCCTCTATCCCCTTTCGAGGCTGCTTCGAATGCGATGCCATCCGTGCGCAAATGATATCCGCCTAAAGTTCAACCCACTTCCTACTAACAGAGCGATTGTCGGAAATACTTTGGTGTGCCGCAAGGTACTGTATTGTCCCCGTTTTGCAGCATCCTGTGCCAGTAAATAATCCTAAGAACCTTAGCAAAAGACCCTACTGCCTCGTGATAGAGAGAGAAACTTTAAATCCTTACGGGGTCAAATAGGGGTTGATTTTTGGTATAGAAATTTTATTATTCACCAAATCATCGCCCTAAAAAGATCCCCTTGCATCTGAAGATCCTACGGCAAAACTTTTTTGCCGTGGGATCTTCAGAAACGCAAGGGAAGCCGCGGCAAAATGCTAGTAGAATTATAACTGCTTTAGTTTCACAAAATCAAGAAAACTATACCCAGTATTTCACAAGACAAAATAAAATTGAGGGTTACCAAACAATCCGTGTCTAAGGTTGTGATAATATCAACCTAAAGTTTAACCATCAAGTTTCATTTTATTAAAATAAGCAACAACTTAAGCTTGCTTATCCGGTGGGCTATGTCGATCACTTTGGTTCTCTGCCGGATCACCTCATTTCTGATTTGATCCCGCAGAGCAACGCCGCGCCGAGCATAGCCCTTTCCATAGCCCGCTGAGCGACCTTCAACTTGTGGACCAGCCGTGCCGTTAGTGTCCACTTATGGGACAAAATAAGGGAAAAAAATTCCACGTGCAGGATTTGAATCGGCGGCATTCTTTAGACTTTGTACGTCTATACGTGTATATCTTGTTTCTTTATTTTATTAAGAGTATGATCGATCAGAATAGTACTGTGAATACATCTCACACCAAACAGTTTTAATACTGTTACGTTTTGTCTAGTACTACCTCTTTTATAAGTTACGCCGGTTGTACCTGCGCAGAACTAAAATTTTTGCATGGCGCGAAAATACCCGTCCGCTATTGGCTGATGTGTACGCGCCATGCGGCGACTCGGCCACTCTCGATAGTTGTACAAGTATTGCGAGCGAGATAGCACGAGTCCTGTTGTTGTTGGATTTCAAATCTTAAACAGTAGCAATAAGTTCGTTATTTCATTAATGTTTTAATTCGGTATGAGTCAGCGGTAGGTTGCGCTATTCTGCGGGCCTATTCACTAAAATTGATAAGCACGGTGGCTATCAAAGCTCGGTTGACAACTCGAATTTGATAGTCACGGTGGCTAGCATGAAATTGGCATTCCGTAACTGTTTTCACGGTAGTGGCTATCGACATAAATGAAGTGGCTTTGAATATGTTCAAGTTGGCAGCTCTTTTTTTCTGTCGACATTATCATAGAGTAAATTGAGATGCTATTCTCAAAATTTCAACTCAGGGGTACTATTTTTGAACGTGTGACACTCGTCTTCGAAAGATTTTTGTATGGAAAATCGTTCAAAGACGTGTGCCACGCGTTCAAAAATAATACCTCTGTTTTACCACTAGCGGCGGCCACATAGAAATTTTTGCGAGTACATCAAATCATCTTTTATTTCTTTAGTTGCATAATGCATAGTGTTATGAAGAGTTTTTAATTGACAGAAATATATATAGGTACTATTTTGCAGCTTGGCGCTCCATATAATTTCTACAAGTAAAATGTTCTCTCGCGAGATTGTATGGAGCTTTTGTGGATTAATTTTGTTATAGTATTATGAGAATATGATTGTATAGATTAGGTACTGTAAGTATCTAGAAGAGAGATATTAAATTTAAATACTCTATACTATCATTCTCCTACTAAAAGGACCTCAGAATATTAGGAAAAAGAGCTGTACAGGCGAGGATCGGCTGTTTCTGTCTCTACTAATTCCCAAATCAACTCTCACGACACACACCTCCTAGTCGCAGGGACACAAAATCATGATGTTGACTGAACTTTTTAGGTTAGGTTTAATGATGAAGGATTTAAAATTTAAAGTAGTCATATTGTATTATTAGGTACCTATATTATAAATATAGTAGGCGAACACGGTCAGATTTACCTTTAATGCAGAAAAAGCAAAAGAATAATTGCCTCTAACCTATAACACTGAGAAAAAAAATAATTGAAAATATCTTCGTAAGGACTTACATATATACCTACACAAAAAAAAAACCGCATGAGAGGAAGAGGAGTGTCTGACCACAAATCCCCTCGCCAATTCCAATAACTTAAGTCAAACCAACTTAAAACATTCTTAAAATACAAACTAACCTCAAAACCAAAATTTTACGAATATTTTAGCAACCATGTGTCTTCGAAGGGGTAGGTTGGTTAAGGAGACTTTAAATTTTATTTGGGAGACTTATATTTTAGAGACAATATTTGTTATTTATAAAACCGATGATAAACATACAAAAAGAAAAAGTTCCTCATTTTACGGTAACTTGTTCAGCTGTATCGTTTTCGTAAAAAAGGATGGCTCCGTTTGGTTAACCTACTAAACGCAATAGTAGTTACTTCTCTACATTTAAACAAAGACTTGCAGCATCTTTACTTTGGCGTATAATAGTGTGTATCAATAAAACACTGCTCTTGACCCGTTGCTATGAAAAGCTGTTTGATAGATCAAGTGAAGATCGATATGATAGCCACTTCAGTTACAGAATGCCGTCTATAGGTTATCGATTCGGAAACAAATGTCAAAATGATGGTGGAGTTGCTATCATGGAGATGACGTCATTTCGGTTGGACACTGACGATAGTGAATACAAAATTTGAATTCTGACAGCCGTTTGATGTCAACTTATTAGTTTCATAGCCATCGACACTTGTCATTCGAGTTAGTAAATAGGCCCGCTGCGCCATCAAATAATGCCCATGCGACTAACTACTTGTACTGTGAATGAATAATACGTCAAGTTTAATATTTCCAGCACGTAGTTCCCAAGCCCCGCGCTGAGTGCTCCAAGGGTGAGCAGCTGATCGTCACCTTCTCTGCTGGATACATTGCTGGTGTGTTCTGCGCCATCGTCTCTCATCCTGCGGACACCGTGGTCTCCAAGCTCAACCAGGTATGAAAGTCTAATTTATATTTAGTAACTACTAGCTGTTGCCCGCGACTTCCTACATGTGGAGTTCTGTTATTTGTCACTCCTTTTGCACCGTTTAGGAGTTGAATTCTGAAAGAGTATGAAACACTTGATTATTCATTTGATAGGATTAATTCTGTGAAGTTTCGAAAAAAATAAACTAATCTTGTTTCCCCATACAAACTTTCAAGCCCATTTTGACCGCTTAGGGGAGGAATTTTCACACGTAATTATTTATGTTTAATCGTCAAAACAAAGTTTCAGGCTTCTAGCTCTAAAAATGACGGACTTCCAAACAAAATGTAAACCCCTTTTTCACTCGCTTACGGGGCGAATTTTCAAAAATCCTTTCCTAGCGGATGCCTACGTCATTTGAACTATCTGTGTGCCAAATTTCAGCGAAATAAATTCTGTAGTTTCGGCTGTACGTTGATAGATGAGTTAGTGATACTCGTATTTAGATCAGTTGTGGTAGAGCCATGTTACCGGCGAAATTCACTTTTACGAATAATGCTTTTATATTCTCAAATACCGAAGATACAATATCGTGTAGCAACGAGTAGCGCCATCTATGTGAATCTGTGAGAACAAATCGTACGACTAATGGGTTGGAACCACATGACAATACTAACGTAATAGACTGCCCAACCTCATAGAAAAATATTGGACCAAATTAAGGTGGCGAAAAGTAGGCGAATGTATGGCGCTGCAGAGTTGGCACTCGACACTAGATGGCGGTAATCTGCATTAGCCTAAACTTACTAAAACTAGGGTGTAATTTTAAAATATTATCCTAAAATAATGCTTTTATATTCTCAAAATACGGTAGATACAATGTTGGGTAGCAAAGAGTGGTGCCATCTATGTGAGTCTGTGAGAACAAATCGTACGATTAAGGGGTTGGGACCACATGGTGCGATTGATATTATGATGATATAATTAAAATTAGAATTTTCACAGGATAAATCAGCGACCATCGGCTCCATAGTGTCGAAGCTCGGCTGGGCCGGAGTCTGGAAGGGTCTCGGTGCCAGGATCGTGATGATCGGTACCCTCACGGGAATGCAGTGGTTCATCTATGATGGCGTCAAGGTAATGTTACTTTCATAATTCATCATCATGTCTTGTTTTAGTCTTCACTGCAGGAGCACGACCCTCTCTGAACTACCAGAGCCATATATTAGCCAGAGCCAAGCTTTATTTAGCTTGTATTTCCTAAGTCGCCTTCTACAACGTTCACGGGAAGACTTGAAGTGGTCATCTTCTACTCTGCCGGGAACCACACCGTTTGGCGATATGACTAAAGAACTCTAGCACTCTTTGCAGGTAGAAAGAAGGAAATGATAACATGATAATATGTGCAATTTTTTTAGGTGTGGCTGAGGATACCCCGCCCCCCACCCGCTGAGATGCCAGAGTCCATGAGGAAACGCCTCGAAGCCGAATCTGCTGCTAAAACAGAATAAACATCAATCAGCATCAACATTATTTTGGAACGAATTTAATTGAGACGAGTTCTTAGAGTATCAATGACAAGTAACTTATTGAGAAGGAACAAAAATATATAATTAGAAATTTAGAATTTTTTAAAATAAAAAATCCACATAATTAAAAAGGAAACCTATTTACAGGTAGAAAAGGAAGGCCAGGCAGGTCGTCCTGTAGTAGCGTGCCCATAATATGGCACGTATAGCTGGCATTATAGCAATGTTGAATGGCAGTGCTTATCTTTTAACATTATGTGGAAGATTCGTTCATGGTCTCAGGTACAGACCATGTCTTCAGATTCAGTTTTATACAAATGTGATTGAGGAATAAAATACTACAATAAATAAAGTTGCCGAAAATTATTAAAACCCATTTGCTCTACAATTTTGTTAATCGGACTATGATAAAATATTACTTTAAATTAAAATCTCCAATGAACCCTAGCCATTCTTGTATCTAGACGACATTTTTATGACACTTTGGACCTTATATCAATGGAATTTTAGAAATCTTGTTGTTAAAAGAGATGGTGCATTAAAAATATGGTGTGTAGTTTGTAAGCGTAAACAATTGTTAATTTATTTTGAAATATAATATTTATTAGTTAAGTTATTGTTTTTTATTTTGCTATCTTTATCCGTCTCTTCGCCTTGAGTTGACTGCTTCTGTGGTCCAGCAGTTAAAGCGTTTGCCTGATGACCCGGAGATCTTGGTTCAAATCATACTCGAAAGCATACTTTGTGAAATTTGTTCCCAGTCTGGTTTGAAGCTTAGAATCACCTGATTATCCGAGAAGATGATTCTTCATTTGCTTCCGTGTACTGTACTCACCTACTTCATTCTTCACCGCCTTCTTCATCTTCACTGCTGCTTCTTACCACTGCTGCCTGCTGCTGCTTTCTGCTTGGCTTCCCGTCGGAGACGACGACAACGCTGTTGGGAAGTATAATACCTACCGGTAACGTACCTTTCCACAGAACCATAAAATGGAGAGTCGATGGCTCTACCTCTAAATAAATTAATCATTTTATTTTATAATTGAGTAGACGCAAATAACTATCCGTGTGTAAGCAAAATAAAAAGGAATACATTCTCTATTCTCTGTTAAAAATATATGCAGAAAACATGAGTTTAAAAGATGATGACGGCTGCTATGTCGTATCTGCTTGTCTAACAGGACATTTGTGATACAAAGGGTAACGCTATTCAGTCTGCTTTACAAAGACTCGAGGACTCATTACTACTTAGTTCGAATTAGTAAAGTCAGGCGGGTCACCCTCAACACCCTCTCATGTGTTTGCAAGTATAATGGGTACGCGAGCCCGGCTTCCTGAGCTGCTACTTCTCATCCCCAATCCTCCCGAGCTAGAAGCATCTAAAATACCTTTATCCCCTTCCCTATTTCTACAAACTCCTTCCCTTCCCTCGCTTAAAACACGGTTTCGGTGGGCAGCAGCCTCGAAACTGAGATCAGCCATACAAACTGCGCTCATCAACCAGTCTACCAAACGTGGTGAGGGCAATTCCCAATATGATGTCAATTTTGGGGGTGGCCCATATACAGCAGTAGACTTCTTGCGGCCGAGACAGTTTCTCAACAGTTTCTCACCTATGTTCAAATGGAAAGCGACTCACTAAATTTTTAAATGAACAGTAGAGATCCAGAGGAAGGTTCTATGAAGGATGAACCGGGAGAGTGCAATATACCGCCTTCGCCACTCTACTGTTCATCTGCCTGGTGGCATCCTCGCATCTTAACAAGAGGTAGCGGTAATCTTATGGAGTATCCAGGAGGACGCTGGTGATCCAGGAGGAGGCTAAGTCATGTCTGCTGTCTGTTGCAACATAGACGCAAATAATAAGTCAAAGCTAGGTGATCAGAGCGAAGGTAAATGAATCCTATGAGGGTGTCGAGTTGAATTGTTTTTTTTTCCAAACGTTAGTGGGCGATGTCATAATTGCCGATAAAAGTTTGCTGCTCGCTATAAACTGCGTGACAATATGACATATACGATGGGACGCCTTGATAAACTCCTTTTCTTGAAGTCGGTTGAAAGAGAAAACAAGCCGATTATACTCTCCGTGCTCCCTCCTTTTCGCGTATGCTTAAATACTTTTTGATCCCTTCGCTTGCTGTCTAGAATGACATCTGTTATTTTCACAGATTTATTTCTGTTGATGTTGATTTAAGTATAGTATCATCATACTATCAACAGGTCTTTGTTAATCTTCACTGCAGGTGAACGACCCTCTCTGTACTACCAGAGCCATATTTTAGCTAGAGCAGTCAGAGGATTTGGCCTTCACTCTCAACGCTGGCCAGACGGGTTGGAGGGTTTAAGTATATTTACATCTAATTTAATGGAATAATAAACAGTAATGGGTCTAAACCATTACTTTCTTCTAATGCTGCTTCCATTCTGTTCAGCGAAAGACACAGTGCCCATCTTCCTTATAGACCACAACCAAGTTATGGGTCACTTGTTCACAGAGCAAAACCCTTTCGTCAGAACCTCAGTCACAACATTCACTGACATCATAGAAGACGCGATAAGCCAGAGCTCAGTGATCATCATTTTCGTTGAAGAACGACTGTGTTCTGAAGACATATCGATGAGAGATAAGAACGGCTCGCCATTTCAAAATCTCCGAGAACAGTTGATGACGTTTAAAGTGAAATATATTCCGAATGTAGTGACCCCGGTTAAGCTTCTCACACGGCTGCTAGAACCGACGGAATCCAACGTTTTTATCCTACAACCTGACCAGAATTTTAAGCCGATGGAGAATATAAAGTTTTTCTACGTTTACTTCAAAGGTGACAGGAATGAGACCAGAGCTGACGCATTACGACGATACGACAAAGTTATGCAGGAAGTGTACGAGACGACGCGCAAAATTGCAAATGGCGCAGTCGTAGCGTTCTACACGGGCAAAGTTAACCCCGTGATGTTTTCAAAGTATGATTATATCTCATCAGATGTCTATTTTGGTTACGATCCCAATGACGTCCTTATGGCGTCGCATGGCGCTTTGCTACGATTCAAAGGTAATTTTGTACAAACTGATCAAAGACGCCAGTGTGGGGGACCACACTGGCGTCTTTCGAGCGTTATCGTCTTGCTAGCGCCTACGCGGCGTCGACGCAGTGGCAATGCGACGCCAACGCTGAGCGGCCGCCGAACGCCGGGTAAACGCAGCGCTAGCGTCGTATTGGTGCCTTAGGTAGCTTGAAGAATCTCACACAACACAAAAAACATTTTTTTAAATATCTCGTACAGGTCTGACTATTGACCAACCGACTCCAACTCGCCGCACCGCAGACATGGACCTGGAAGAAACACCGAAGATAATTAGGAACCAGAAGACCCAAAACGCCACCGTCACCCAGTTGGCGGTCGGGAAGTACTACATGAAGTTCTTTTTCAACTTTCTGGAGGAACACTGGACCTTAGGTAAAGAAAAAAAAGATTAGGTACGTTATGATTCGCCAAACTTTATTGCGGATCGGAAATTAGCTGCGAGCTACGCTACACTAGGTACACTGAATTGGCATGGGATGGCATCAGAAGCGACACTTCATTTCAAAACTTTCAAGTGCATATATAAAAAGAACCACTTCCGGTAAAGTATATGTTGTCAATTGTGAAAACATCGATACAAGAGATGTTTTTAAGGCGCAATAAAGTTTCGTGCAAGCTGTTAACACAATTGTGTAGCGGAAGCCAGGAGGTATGCTCGACCGCCACAAAGGGAAGATCTTCCCGCTGGGCAAGGTGTGCACCCAGGGAACTGTATACGGCTCCGACTGACTTTGTCGGAGGATTGATGCGTCGGATCGAAAAACTCTGTTTGCGCCTTTCAGGATCGTTCAGCGCCATCTTGTGAGGAGTCTTGTAGTTATTTGTTGTCTCGCCATATTTACAGTTAGTTTTTCATGTTTGTTCTTGTGGCAAATGTAGAGGTTTCTGTTCAAGTAGACCCCAGCTGTCTGTCCGTTCAATTCTCTCGTTAAAGGTGGGTCTATCAGACCTCTCAGGAATGCAAACAGCCGAGATATACTTGAACGAGTACGCTTCACCCTGCAAATGTCGAAAGTTTCTTGACATTAGCAGGGTGAAGCTTTCTTGAAGAAACTAACCCCAACAGTATCCGCGCTAGAGCTGGTAGCTAGCTCAGGTGCTGGGGTACTCCTTTTCTTTCTCGCCTTCACAGCCTTCTCAGCACGGCGGTTTTACCGTATACTTGATAATGTATTAGAGCATTTACATCCGTGTTTATAATGATCAAAGCACACGAGTCATAGTCACACGATAGGTAGTATTTTACTTGTGAAAAGAATTTTACAACGAACACTAAATAAAGAGAACCTTTTTTTTTTATTAAACTATGGAAGATAGCTATGGTTATGTGGCGACCTCGACATTCGCTAAGGGAACTAACACGAAGACTCAACTACAAATGTGGCGATCCAACAAACAAACTACAAGACTTCTCACAAGATGGCGCTGCACAATCCTGAAACGCGCAAACAAAGTTTCTTCACATTTGAGACGTAAATAACACCTCCGACAGAACTCAGTCGGAGCCGTACGGTTCCCTGATCTTCCTTTGTGGCGGTTCAGCATACCACCTCGATCCCGCTATAGATTCATTCAGATGACTGCAACATCTATAATGCATGCCGTGCCACACGTGCACATGTGTATAATGTATTATGTATAATGTAAAGCACATGAGTCATACGATAGCTTTTAACACACCTGTGAAAGAGTTTTACAACGAACACTAAATAAAAAGAAGCTGCTACTCGACTGCATGCTCGACTGAGTTGGGCGCGATCGCCGCAGTTGAACGGGACAAAGTAAGAATTTGCAGTGTCTTCTCTAATAGTTATATCTCGATATCGAGCTGCTGGTACATAATATTATGTTCTTTACATCGTTTTTTGTAGATACCATCAAGGTGTACCAAGAAGATGAGGTTGTTGGGGAGAAGGAACATCTGGACATTAGGGTCCCGTACGGGAGGTCCTACTTTTGCGACGAGCCACTCGTGTTCTATAATAAAGACAGAAGCTCCATCGTCATACCAGAGTACCAGGTACTGGCAATACTCCCCCAAAAATTTGCTTTTTTTAGGTGAAAGAATTTTAAAATCGGACCAGTAGTTTCGGAGCCTATTCAATGTACAAACAAGCAATGAAATATCTTCATCACGTCTTTTTCCCTGACGGGGTAGACAGAGCCCAGGTCTGTAAAACCTTGAGGCCACGTTTAGCATGTTGGTAGGCTTGTAGGTAAGAAAAGAATCAAAATAGTGATGGGTTGCTAGCCGCATCGCCTATAAACATGATTCCTGATGCCCATTCCCTCGATCGGCTTTTACGATCTGCGCGGGAAGAGAAGCAACTGGTACATTCTACGTTTTTGCTTTTCTCCCAGACCAGCATGGAAGATAGTGTGGAAGGAATCGTTATCCTAATCCTAACTAATATTATAAATGCGAAAGTCAGTTTATTTGTTAGGTCGTATCTACTGAACCGGCCTTAATGAAATTTTACATCCTACACATAGGTTAGGGTACTGAGAAGGAAATAGGCTATATATCACGCGGGCGGAGCCGCGGGTAACAGCTAGTTTTAAATAAGTAAAGAAAATATTCCTTTCCTGACCATATGAGTGATTTGAATTTTTTTGTGGACTTTTTATAAGGTTATACATATAAAAGTCCACAAAAAAATGCAAACAAGAAATAAATATTCGCCAAGCGTGACGACTTTACATTTATTTTTTTGCAAATGGCGAATTAACTTTGATTGTATGAAATTTTAATTAGGTGACGAATTAACTATAATGACGAATCAACAATAACCCCACAAAGTTTTTGAATGGGAGGTTTTACCCGGTAGAGTAGAATAGGACCACTCCAAGTCTTCCCGTGGATGTCGTAGAAGGCGACTTAGGAAACACAAGCTAAACGAAGCTTATAATCATCAAAGAGACCTCTCCAACCCGCCTGGCCAGCGTGGAGAGTGTAGGCCAAATCCTCTGACTGCTCAGGCTAATAATATGGCTTTGGTAGTACAGAAAGGGTCGTTCTCCTGCATTGGAGACTAATAAAGACCTTATGTAAATTCGTCACTATCAGTACCTTAATGTTGTAGTAAATTCGCCACCTAAGTTTTTTTTTTGTAATAAGCACAGATATCAATAGATTTACAACCCGCCAAATATCATATTAATTACTTCGTTTTCATCCTTTGAATCATCATCACGAGAAAAGATCATTTTCAGGTTGACCTGGATCTTGGATATTTAGCTATATATGTATTTGTTCAAGATCGGCACGTTCTGTAACCAAATGGGTTCCTACTGATGGCAAACGTTCTAGAGGGAAGCCAAAAATGAGATGGAAAGACGAGTTGTGTGCATTTAATAAGGAATGGCAAGACAGGGCACTGGATAGGACTAGGTGGAGAACAGAAGGGGAGGCTTTTGCCCAGCAGTGGGACCTAAATAGCTAGTAAAAAAAAATGTATTAGCTATAAAATATAGTATCGTTGAGTTAGTATCCTAACACAAGCTTGAACTTACTTTGGGGAGTTGATCACTTGAATCTGTGTGATTTGTCTGTATAATTCTAAAACAAGTGTTGTAATTTGAAAGTACTACATTGAATCTACTATATTTCTTTTTCACTTTTGTTCCTGTCTGTACGAAAAACCATAGTGTCGAATTTACTAAGTATCTTGAAATTGGTAACTGACGAATTTACTATAAAAAATAACGAGTGACGAATTTACAAGGGTGATAAATTTACAATAACCCAATAGAGAATATGCACGTAATTTTTTTTATTTGCTAGGCATAATATCCCTGAAAACTACAGTAAAAAAATATGAAAGAACTTTGAAGATGTGATACTTTAAAGTTGAAATAAGAAAAAGAAGTCCGATAGACTAGTGACGTCAAAGACTATAATATCATGTATACATTTGTCATATAAAATACTGTTTTCGCGAGTGAGATAGACATATATCATTTTATCTCGTTCGTTTTTACAATTTGGTTAAAAACGAACGAGATAAAATAATTTCTTTTTTCACTTTCAGTACTTTACTATTAAATATTTGTGGATAAACTGGTATACTTAACACATATTTTTTTCATGCATATTCCCTATTTGAAGTGGAAATGTAACCGTTTACCTCTAGCTCCAGCCGTTTAGACAAGAGGGTATGTCAAGAGTAGAGAGGCTTGGATCGAATGATACGAGTACCAAAGCGACCAAATCAACCGACATGAAGAACGGAACTGAAGCTGGAACGAAGAACGAAACTGTAAGAATCTTATATTCACGTATTTTTAACACGCTTTTATTAGCTTCACTTGTATGTAAGAAAATCTTGGAATCTTAATTTGTCCGTGAATTTGACCCACTTCCCGGTCTTCGATTTTTTTTCTTAGCATATTGTGGCTATGTCCCACTGCTGGGCAAAGGTCTTTGATTAGGATGAAATGTTGCACACGCTCTGAGTACTGATGACAAATACATGACTAGCGTGCTAAAAGCGTGTTTTTAGTTTTTTAAACTAATTATAAATTAATAGGTATGGCATCAAGTACGCGCGCCCGGTCTTCCGATCTACCATGTGGTCCCAACGCCTTAAACGTACGATTTGTTCTCAGAGACTCCCATAGATGGCGCCACTCGTAGCTACACAACATCTGGTACTTACCGTATTATGAGAATATAAAAACATTATTCACAAAATATATATTACAAATAATAATTAAAACAATATTTTTTGCTTTTTATTTTAAAATTACACCTCAGTTTTAGTAAGTTTTAGGCTAACGCAGATTAAACCAGCCACTCGATTCTAGATGGCGGTAGTCTGCACCGCCATACTTGGCCCACACATACGACTACTTTTCGCCACCTTAATTTGGTCCAATATTTTCGTATGAGGCGGGCAGTCTATACGTTAGTATTATATTGTCTTTGGTATGGCATCAAGTACGCGCGCCCGGATTCCCGAGCTACCATGTAGTTGGGATTTGTTCTCAGAGACTCCCATAGATGGCGCCACTCGTAGCTACACAACATGTAGTACTTACCGTATTATGATAATATAAAAACATTATTCATAAAATATATCTCATTAAAAATCAGAACAATATTTAAGGCATAATATTTTAAAATGACACCCTATATTTAGTAAGTTAAGGCTAACGCAGGTTACCGCCATCATGTGGTCTCAACGCCTTAATCGTACGATTTGTTCTCAGACACTCGCATAGATGGCGCCACTCAAAACTACACAACATTGTATCTACCGTATTACGAGAATATAAAAACATAATTCACAAAATTTGTCTTATTATAAATCAAAACAATATTTTAGACATAATATTTTAAAATTTCACCGTATATTTAGTAAGTTAAAGGCTAACGCAGATTACCGCCATCTAGTATCGAGTAGCAAGCAACTCTCCTGCGCCATACATTCGCCTGCTTTTCGCAACCTTAATTTGGTCCAATATTTTTGTATGAGGTGGGCAGTCTATTACGTTAGTATTATATTGTCTTTGCCGCCATCTAGTATCGAGTAGCAAGCAAGTCTCCTGCGCCATACATTCGCCTACTTTTCGCCACCTTCATTTGTTGAATTGTATGAGGTGGGAGTCTATTACTTTAGTATTATACTGTCGTTTCCCGAGCTGCTACGTTATCATCCCCAATCCATCCGAGCAAGTATACCAAATACCTTTATCCCGTACCCCCAGTCCAACAAACTCCTACCCAGTCCCTCGCTTTCGATGAGCAGCAGTATCAAAACCGATATACGAGTAAGCCAAGAAAACTGCGCTCAACTAGCGTTTGCTAAGTGTGGTGAGTATGGCAAAAATTTTATAAGGATCCTTGGGTGAGGCCTGTGTCCGGCAGTGGACTTCTTACAGCTTATATGATAATATTTAGGTATCTGTACCCAAAGGGTAAAAAATGCACTTTATTACTAAGCCTCCGCTGTCCATCCGTCAGTCCCGCTTCGTGCGTCCGTCAGTCACATGGCTGTATCTTTGAAACAGTTAAAATAACTGTATACCAATATCATTTAATGATTCTTTATCTTTCTAAAGGCTAAACAAGGATCCAATGTTACCAGAATCGCCAAAAAAGGTAAAAAAGGAGAGGACGAGACGACTAATGAAAAGATTTTAGGTAAGAACCAAGTTAGAACCCTGTCTTATTAACCTTCTCTATACAACGTGTTAACGAAAAAGCGAACCTAAAATTAGTTTGGTCAGAATCGAGTGTAGAATCGGTTCCACAGATATAAAATGGGTAAAACTTTTACCAAAAAAATATGTTAGTTACGCCTTGTTTGATCTTTACTTAGGGCCGCACACTAGGCACAGTAGCGACGCCAATCATTTGATTCCTAATACTTTACAAATAGAAAGAAATTCAAGAATGTAAATCATATAAGCACTAGTAAATAACTTGAAGTATATTTTTGGAATCATGTTGAATATTATCAGAATCAGTGAGAATTATGAGAATTAGATTACCGCCAAAAACGGCCGTTTTTGGCGTCACGTTATCGTATCATATCACGTGTTCTCTTAATGACTGATTCTCCTTAAGTGTTGCCTGGACGCGCATGTCTCCATAAAAACGGAAAAAGGGAATTGTGGCAATATTTTCTAATTTTAGGGCAAAATTAAGCATCCAATCAATTAATCTATTTATAATCTACGTACGTTCCTATACAGCTTGGTTAAATTATCAATAATTTGAGAATTATACGCCTCTCAAGATTTCCATACAAATTTGAAAAGGCTGGTAATTCTCAAACCATTGGTATTTTAACTAAGCTGTATAGGAACGTACGTAGATTATAATGAGATTAATTGATTTAATGCTTAATTTTACTACAAAATTATCAAATATTGCCACAATCCACAATTCCCTTTTTCCGTTTGTATGGAGACATGCGCTTCCAGGCGACTCGGCGGCACCCGTAGCGGCAACGTCGACTGATCGCGCGTAATTACCACAGACTTTTTAATTTGCGACAAGAACTAGAAAACAAATAAAAGCTTATAACTTCGTACATAATCCGCCAAATTTAAATATAATAATTTATATTAATTCTTTTAAAATAAAAATAAGTTGGGGTCTGAGGTTTTGCGCTTATACATTAACACGTTGTATACACGTTGGCCCATACCATACCTCATGACCAACAGATGTAGCCACAATGTTCGTGAATGGATTGGACATAACGACGAATTAGACGAGCTCCGTGGCGCAGCGGTCAACACGCCGGCCTGTGACACGGATGGTCCCGGGTTCGATCCCCGGTCAGGTCAAGATGGAAAATGATCTTTTTCAGATTGACCTGGGTCTTGGATGTTTATCTATATATGTATTTGTTATAAAATATAGTATCGTTGAGTTAGTATCCCATGATTTGTCCGTATATATTTATTTATTTATTTATAACACACTTACGAGGTCCCTGAACGCGCATGTATCTGTATATGAAGCTGTATAGAAACGTACCTACGTAGATAAATAAATAATACGGACAAATCACACAGATTGAGCTAGCCCCAAAGTAATACTTTAGGACTTTAGTAAGACTTGTGTTATGGGATACTAACTCAACGATATTATATTTTATAACATACATATACATACATGGCGAAATTTTGATCGTTCCGGACCATTAAAGGGGTGATTCAGCCTGTCAATATAAACAACTTTTCCTATGGGACAAATGCTGTAAACTCGAAAAAAATTTCGACATTCCTATACAAATTGCCCGGGCGGCTGAACACTTTTGTATGAAAATGTCGAAATAAAATTTGAGTTTCCAGCATTGGTCCCATAGGAAAAATGGTTCATATCGACGGGCTGAATCACCCCTTTAAGGGTCCAGAACGATCAAATGCTGTATATAGATAAACATCCAAGACGAGGGCCAATCTGAAAAAGATCATTTTTCATCTTGCCCTGACCGGGGAACGAACCCGGGAACCTATATGACCAGGAAGTTGAAATTTCAAAATGTAGAATTTCCCAAGATGTTGGGTTTTTATGACTTTGCGAAATGTTGAATTCTTATTATGTTGAACATTTAAATCGTTGAATTCGAACAACCGTGTCACAGGCAGGCGTGTTGACCACTGCGCCACGAAGCTCGTCTTTATATTTATCTCGTCTAGATTGTAGTGTGTTAATTGAATGCTCAATTTAATATCAAAGCAAAGCTACCATATTTTGGCATTATTTCCGTTTTGCCGTTTGTATCGATGGAGACATGCGTGTTTAGGGCCACATAAACACTGCCGAAAAACTGCCTTCATTTATATATTATTGAGTTTGAATTTGTGGCCCCGTTTAAGTAAACTTAGTTGTATAGTTAGTATGTTATATTTGATCATCTTTACCCCTCACTCCAATATTTGTCTATGGTCTCTTTTTGCTTAGAGGAAACTCAAGGCGCCGGTCTTCTGGAACTAAAAATAGTATCCTTCGTAGTTTCTGCACTTAAATCTCTATCCTAAAATTGACTGAACCAAGGATAGTAGACCAATACCAAGTACTAGTTAAATAATTATAATTAATGTCTTCTGAATTATATTGTTTGCTAGTCCGTGTGGTTCCTAGCAGAGTAGAATAGGACCACTCCAAGTATTCTCGTGGAAGTGGTAGAAGGTGATTTAGAAAACTCAAGCTTAACAAAGCTTATAAACATCAAGATACCTCCTCAATCTGTCTGGCCAGCGTGGAGAGTGTAGGCCAGTCAGAACTGCTGTGGCTAATGTATGGCTCTGGTAGTACAGAGAGGGTCGAGCTTCTGCAGTGGAGATTACAAAAGACCTGATGATAACTTTTCCTTTCAGACTTTGGCGAGCCTGTTAAATGCACCAATTACTTCAACTTAGTCATCCTTATTGGATTGTCAGTATTTGTGATCTTCCTCATCGTCCTCAAGCTCACACTCTTCATTCTTTACCACAAAGTGATGGAGGATTCGAAACAGTAGTGGATCTTACTCCTACCCCCCCCCCCCCCCCCCCCCCAAACCCCTCTTTACCACTGTGCTTTATGGGCAAGCGTCCAGGGCCCTCGACCAAAGGCTAAATGAATGTCGTAGAAGTCCCCTTCTAGAAACGACAGTAATAATAATAATACCGCGTTTCAACCCACGCCCAAGAGTGCTATTTTTGAAATGGCGTCTCACCAAAACGCAAGTCATGCGCGACTACAAGCCACACTCGTGTCCGAAGTCCGAAGTCACGAAATGCTATTTGGACGTAGTTTTGAAACCATCGCTTGAGCTGTAGTACAGCCAGCTTTCAGCGAAAAATATTTAACTTCTTCTTATTTCACGCAGAATATTTTATAATTTTTTATAAGGATTTTTAAAATGTTCATGAAGTGAAGTGCTCGTGCTCATGAACAATCTGTGAAATAGTTAAAGTAGACTATTATATGGACTCGTATAGATTTGTCACCAGAAGCACAGATTAGACAGAGTATGTCCTAAAAGGAGAAGAAGCCAGAAGCTCCCACGAGGCGTCAAAGAAAATACGCCATCTTTGATGCTTCTTGTTAAAACATTACCGTAAAACACCGATAGTTAGTATCTCGATTTACTGGACATTGGCAGAATCACTCAAATCTCGGTGGAAGCCATATTATAAAACAGTAGAAGAAGAGGAAACGAGTGGTATAAAGCGCTCGTTGCAATCACTCGTCAACTAACGATTCAAAAATGATGCTTTTTGAAAACACTCGCTTCAGTCACTCGTTTAGTGAGTCACGCGTTCAAAAAAATAGACGAAAGTCCCTTAGTCGGCCTGTCAGTTTGTGCTCAAAAAAAAAACGTAAAAGTGCCCCAATGTGCTGTGATATGGTGTTCTATATTACAGTAAAAAGGTTAATAGATAAATTGGGATGTAACGTATTTACACAAGTACAGTACTACCACTTTTATAAGTTACACCGATACCTGCGCAGAAGTCAGATTTCTGCATGGCGTGAAAATACGCGTCCACTATTGGCTGATGTGTACGCGCCATGCGGTGTCTCGACCACTCACGGCAGTTGTACGAGTATTGCGAGCGAGATAGCACGAGTCCTGTTGTTATTGGATTTCAAATCTTATTCTGTAGCAATAAAATCGTTATTTGATTGATGTTTTCAGTCGGCTTGAGTCGGCGGTAGGTTGCGCTATTCTGCGCCATCGAACAATGCCGATGTTACTTATTAAAGTGGTAGCTAAAGTGACAATCAAATCGTTGTACACCGAGTTAGCAAATCGGCCTGCAGTTCATATTTGAGTGCGCGTGGCCTGACTGCAAGCGGCTGCGCGGAAGAGAGAAATGAGTAAAAATAAAAATGCAAGTGAAATAATTGCTTAATTCCTTGATAAGTATATTTAACCAACTGACTAAAAACTCCTAAAATTATTAGATGCCACTAAAATTTTTGCTTAATTAATATAGTAGTAAGAGTCTATATAGTCTAGGTAAAACTCTACCAAGTAAAATCTCGGTTATCACATTTTCTTTTATTTAGTGAAATTTAATCACTCTAAACCAGTAAAACTATAACCGAGCTTAATTTTGGAATAAACTATCATAAATAGATTTAATATTATCTAGTGAATTATAAATAGAACCTGATAAGTCCGGTTATGATTTAGTACGAACCTGCCCATACAAATCTTCCTAATTTGACTGGCCTAATAAGTCCATTTCAAGATTCAAACGTACATTTAATATATTTTTCAATACATTTGCTAATAATACGGTTCTTATGGCATCGAAATCTGTATCGTAACGATGTATCTTACGGCACTTAAGTTATGCTTTTTATTTTACACCAATCACAACCGCGCAATAGCCCAATGCCACAGATGCAAAATTTAAACATTTTCATAGAATCCGAGCAACTTTTTTCTGATTCGTGAGATGTGATTTTTTAACCGATTTCGAAAAGGAGAACGTTTTCAATGTACTTTTTTGGAGAAAATAAACCTGATTATTATAAATGTATTTTTTACAAACTGCACTAGTTCCTAACTTTTATTAATTCCGTATTTGCTGAACTTTAATCTTGTTTTAGTTTTAAGGTAATCACAAATGTATTGAAAAACGTCGTATGATACTCGTACGGTAAGCTGTCTATTATAGTCGTCGGTTTATTATAAGCACTCGGCTTCGCCTCGTGTCTATAAACACCGACTATAAAATCCAGCTTACCGTACTTGTATCATAATGTACTATTTTTAAACACATCAATATATTTGGTTTCACTACCGAAAATTGTTGACATCAGTAATTTACTTACGGCTAAGTTAAGTGTTTTTCAACAGGATGAAGTCATGGGACATCACCTTGCAAGTATATAAAATTAGCTGTTATCCGCGGCTTTTCCCGCGTAATATATAGTCTATGTCCTTCTCGGTACCCTATTTAATGTGTATGCAAAATTTCACTATGATCGGTTCAGTAGATACGGCGTGAAAGCGTAACAAACAAACTCACTTTCGCATTTATAATATTAGTTAGGAAGTTAGGATTAGGATAGGATTAGGATTGGGATTATTATTGCGCAATGGCGCATTGGATTTTGTTATTGAATATCAACTTTTATTGTGTAAGTCCGTAATTAAGTAACTAATGAACTTAGAGCATTAACTAATGAATGATTTAAAAATGTGTAATGAATGTACACGTAAGTGATTTAAATGAAAGTCACACGTAGTATTTCAATTACTATATTGTTAGGTAAAACCACACACATAAACTTGACACAAGTCTAATGATATAAAAACTTATTGGAAACTTTGAAAACACAAGAGTCGCGGGTCAACCATTCTAATCTCAGACAAGAGAAAAAAAAGATGTCTACTGTTGAAGAAAATTTTCTACCGGGCCGCGCTCCTATTGGTCGAGCGCGGACCACGTGACCTTCCGGTCGGGTTCACGACAATACAAAATTTACCGCGGTGATGCGTACGGGTGCGTTCTGCTACATCCTCCCCCTTTTGATCTAGCGTTAAACAACGCGACGATCAAACCTTCCTAGGCCTTCCTCGACCGCGTTTAGGAGCTACGGGCTCAGGACATTCACCCTCGCGAGCGTGGTAACGTTGTAGATCGGAACGATGATACTTACCTATTGTCTCATCGGGCTTATCCGGGAACGCCAAAATAAACGACGTAGGACTTACCTTTTTAGAAATGACGTAAGGGCCATCCCTTCTGGGCAAGAACTTCTTAGTAATACCTTTAGAAGCGTTGCTAAGAGCGTGCGACTTCAGCAACACGAGATCGCCGGACTCCAAAGAATCCTCGCTGCTTCGAGTAGCATCCTTATAAGCCTTTCTACGATCTTGCTGCTTCTCAATAGTCTCTTTAGCTTCCTTCAAGGTACTAGCCATCTTTAGAAGATAAGGCGTTACCTGTGGTACATAGTTCTCCGCTTCAATGATGGATCGAAGATCAGTACGAGCATCTATGGGAGAGCGAAGCTCTCGGCCAAACGTCAAATATGCAGGGGTCTGCTGCGTTGCTTGAGTTAACGATGTATTCATGGCGAACCGTATGAAGGGCAAGGCATCAGGCCATTGCTGATGATGTCCCTCGACCAAAATTGCCAATTGCGTCTTCAGATCGCGATTCTTTCGCTCGACCGGATTGGCCTCGGGGTGGTATAATGGCACAAGTGACTGTTTGACGCCCAGAACAAACATCGCCTGCTGCATGACATCAGTCACAAACTGGACACCATTGTCTG
Organism: Rhodophaea formosa; assembly: GCA_963082605.1. Lineage (NCBI taxonomy): Eukaryota > Metazoa > Arthropoda > Insecta > Lepidoptera > Pyralidae > Rhodophaea > Rhodophaea formosa. Next base: position 5,023,799 of record OY720229.1, on the reverse strand, counting down.
ATATCACCCGACGCGGCACACCATAACGCAAGAACACCTGCTCAATCAGCACCTTAGCGCAGCTTTCCGCAGTTGCCTCAACTAGGGCAAACATTTCAACGAGCTTACTTGTGGTGTCTTCTACGATGAACACCCAACGCTCTCCGTTAGGTCCTTTAGGTAACGGTCCAAACAAATCCATAGCCAGGACTTCAAAGCGCTGCGCAGGTACGGGAGTCTGCAAGAGACCAGCTGGCTTCGTATTTGCCGGTTTATAACGCTGGCACTCGACGCAAGACTTCAAATAATCCGATACATACCTTCTCATTCCAGGAAAATAATACCTCTGGGAAATCCGATGAAGGGTTCTCTCCACTCCACCGTGACCAGCAGTTGCAGCATCATGACACTCGACCATGATTTCTTTTCGCAGATTCGCAGGAACGACGAGTTGCGGCTCCTCAGATTCGACGTCTTCAACATAGCGGTACAAGACACCCTGGGAGAGGTGATAGCCTCTCTCAGCCCATCGACTACTATTAACTTCGTCATTACCTTCCAGGTCCACAACAATCTTAGATACCTCCGCATCAGCTAATTGGGATTCACGTAAGTAGCCAGCTTCCCATCGCGGTGTGTCCACAATCACCGTGCAGACCTCGCAGACAGCCTGAACTTCTTCGTCACATGCAGGTCGACTAAGAGTGTCAGCTACGACGTTACTTTTTCCTGGTGTATACTCTACATTTAAATCAAAAGCTTGGAGCTTCATAGCCCATCTTACTAACCTACCAGTTGGAGATTTAAGTGTTAACAACCACTTCAATGGCTGATGATCGCTAGCAACACGAACTGGATGACCATCAACATACCCTCGGAACTTTTCTAAGGCCCAGACTACGGCCAGCGCCTCCCTTTCAGTGGTCGAGTAATTTCGCTCAGCTGAGGTTAACAACCGACTGGCATACTCTATCGGTCGCTCCTCCTGAGGCGTGGAACCCTGAACTAGTACTGCTCCTAGAGCGTAGGCACTCGCGTCTGTCCTAAGGATAAATGGCTCATCATAGTTAGGTTGTTGTAATATAGGACTCGTGATGAGTCGCGACTTCAGTTCCTCGAAAGACTTTTGTTCCGTCTCCCCCCACTGCCAGCGTCGGTTCTTCTTCGTTAGATCTGTTAACGGACGAGCTACCTCTGAGAAGTGCGGGATGAACTTTCGGAACCATGAGCATGTCTGCAGGAACGACTTGAGGTGTTTGACGGAAGAAGGAGCTTTCATCTCAACCACGGCGCTAACCTTATCCGGATCAGGAGCCACTCCTTGCGGTGAGATGATATGCCCGAGGTACTTAACACTCTCTCGTGCAAAAACACACTTAGTACGATTGGCACGGAGTTTAAACTCACGTAAGCGCTCGAATACCGCCTGAAGGTCCTGTAGATGCTGCTCGAAGGACCCAGACAGTACGACCAGGTCATCTATGTACCCTAGCAAGGTCACATGCTTGACAGAGGCCCCTGATCGAAATCGATCGATCAGCCTCTGAAAAGTGGCCGGGGCGTTGCGCAGTCCGAAGGGCATACGTTTGAAATGATGAACGCCGAGGTGCGAGACGAATGAAGTCTTATCCTGGTCTTCCTCCTTGACACAGACCTGCCAGTACCCTGATCGAAGGTCAATAGTACTCATAAAACAGCTCTTACCTGTGTACTGCAATAAATCGTCGATAACGGGTAACGGGTAGGAATCACTCTTGGTGACGGCGTTGAGCTTCCGGTAATCGACACAAAACCTGAATGAGCCATCCTTCTTCGGCACCAACAAAGCAGGAGCTGCCCAAGCTGACTCACATTCCTCTATGATCCCTTCAGATAGCATTCGGTCTATTTCAGCCTCCATGATAGCTTTCTTAGCCGGCGTGAGCCGATAGGGCGGCACAGCTATGGGTGGATGCTCACCTGTGTCGATCCGATGCTCAGCAAAAGGGGTAGCCTCCCCCTGCTCTCGAAAAACATCTTCATACTGCTGCAGTAGCGCCGCAAGGTCGTCCTTCTGCGATGGAGACAACATAACCCCTTCGTCCGACCTTAAAACATCTGTAGCGGCGCATCCTACATATTGACGCGCGCTTTCGCATTGCAAAGGGTAAATATCCTGAGGCCGATGAGCGCTAAACCACGTGTTATGCGCTAAATCTAAGACCAACTGCGCTTTTCGTAGAAAATCTATACCCAAGAGCGTTTCATTATTATTCGCGTCCGGAAAGATTACGAAAGTGATATTTACCTTTAAATCCTTTAATTTTACCTCAACATCGGTAAATTGAACGGGTAAATCACGAACCACGCCGTCAGCAAGTTTAACGGACATTGTACTGTCGCGAAACGGATGATTGAGACGTTTAAGCAACCCATACAAAGTATAACCCGCAATACTTCGCTTCGCGGCGGTATCTATTAACCCTGTTCCACAGAACCCTAAAATCTCAATATCAAGAATAGGTCGACCAGTGACTCGGATATCAGTTGTATCAAAATTATTATTAACATTGTCATCCACAGAATAAAAATTGGCATCAACAGAATTACAATTTACGTCGGTATCAAAGGAACTAAAACTGGCATTAAAAGTATTACATTTTACATTAGCATCAAAGGCATCAAAACTGGCATCAAAATACTTCGACTTAGCGTCAAAAAACTTAACATTATTCTTTCTGTTTGACAAAATATTGCCATTACCCTTTGATGATTGTTTACCTAACTTTACACAATTAGGGTAACTGGCGGCATTAAAATGTGAAATATTGCCACTATCCTTTATTACAATATCACCATTATCCTTTTTAAAACTTTTCCTAGACTGGACACAGGTTAAATCAGTATGGCCAACATTACAGGTAAAATTGTCCTTTGCAAAATCGCCATGCTCCTTTGACACAAAATTTGCCGACGTCGATGACCTTGACCCACTAACATGCCTATTTTTAGATACATTCTTACGATAAGACGGAACAATAAAATCGCACGCGGAAAACTGATTAACTTTAGAGTTTTTGTTGCAATTTCCGCAATTAGCACGTATTACATCCCGAGCACCACAACCATAGCAAGATATCGATTTTTCGAAATTATCACTGTTATCACTTTTGTTTACTAATTTTGGGCAATCGGCTCTTACATGTCCACTCTTTTTACAATAAACACAGAAAAGTTTACCTTGTCTCGCCGTAATCACCTGACCAGTAGGTACTGAAGGCGCGTGAGGGGACCGCGATTGAGTCGCAGCCGCCGTAGAAGTCGCGGAAGCTCCGGACACGGCGTTAGCAGCGTAGGTACCGCGTAATAGCTGTGGCGCGGCGATCATGGCGCGCGGTTGCGCGGCGGTCGTTGACCCCGTTGTAGGTATGGTCCGGCCGGCCGCTACCGGCGGCGGCTTCGGCGTCAGCGACGTTGTCTCCGCTAACGACTCTTCAATCGCTCTAGCTCTCTCCACCAGCTGATCAACGCTCGACACGGCATCTGGTTGAATACGTTTTCTGATACGCCGATCCAGTAAACCGTATATGATATCAACCTTGACTCGATCCTCCAGTTCGTAAGGTAACTTCGATATTGTCGCCCTCAGGCGGGCGATGAACACATCGGCTCGTTCCGTTCCCTGTTCGGCCGCGAATATATCGCGGAACAATTTGTAGGCCGGCCGTGGTGTGCCGTACATAGCCCTCAGGCGTTGTAGAGCGTCCTCCCAAGACTTGACGGAACTTTTGACGCCTTGATAGAAAACAGCGGCATCCCCAGTCAGCAGCATTGGTAGCCCACGCAAGGCGTGTTCGTCACTTACGCTGGAGCACTCTTTAAATACAAGCACCGCATCCAGGAACGCCTCCAAAGTTTCTGGGTTACGGGAGGCGCCATCAAATCGGGCGGAGCACTTCACAAAATTACCGCCCTGCGGCGTCACTGGGTTGGATACCGGGAATGGAACCGGTGACTCTGTGCTGTGAGCATGATGATCTGACGCTCTATAGGACTGCGCGGCGATGCTCTCCAGGAGTTTTCTGTTTGATTCCGCCTGGGCTTTAGAGAAGGCTTCAAGGAATTGAAACAGACGATCGTCCGTGGTGGACGGTCCTTGGGGGGCACTGTCGACAAGCGTGTCCTGACGCGATTCTTCATCGATCTCACGATCACTCGCTCGGCGTGTGCGCGGCATAGTGAAAACCGTTGGTAACTAAAGTACGCACAAACAAAATGTTTATCACACTGTTAGGTAAGTACACAGTTCATACGACACTACGCGCAACGAAAGTTTCTTCGTGGTTCGGCCATAAGTTGGAGCGCCATTTGTAATGAATGTACACGTAAGTGATTTAAATGAAAGTCACACGTAGTATTTCAATTACTATATTGTTAGGTAAAACCACACACATAAACTTGACACAAGTCTAATGATATAAAAACTTATTGGAAACTTTGAAAACACAAGAGTCGCGGGTCAACCATTCTAATCTCAGACAAGAGAAAAAAAAGATGTCTACTGTTGAAGAAAATTTTCTACCGGGCCGCGCTCCTATTGGTCGAGCGCGGACCACGTGACCTTCCGGTCGGGTTCACGACAATACAAAATTTACCGCGGTGATGCGTACGGGTGCGTTCTGCTACAAATGTTATTTTCTCCTATTGTTTATGTATATGAGTTTCATGATGTAGTTCTTTAATAAAATTATGTATACTTAAAAATCTTTTGCTTTTTTTGCATCTACTGTAAGCGACTGTGAGCCTATGCCCCAGTGGGTGCATTATTAATGCTCATGTCAAGCACCACAGGCGCAGTCCCCACTTGGATGGGTGTGGCATAAAAATATCTTGAGCGCCTTCGTGCTTTGGAAGCCATTAATCCCGCCTGGCATCATTGATGGCAGTCGTTTATCTATGTCAGATGCCTTTAGGTGGCTTGAGAAATCTGCCACCAGTGTTGGCCACTTCCACACACGAAAAACAACAAAACTGGAATGCAATGTACACTGATAGTCGGGTAGGTTGCCAACTTTTTTTTTTTGTCTGAATATAAGTAGTTTTTTTTTTCAAAAAAGGCCACTAAAAATATAGTACTTACCGACTTCCCTCTAATATGGTTGACCTTAACGATGGCTGACCCATACCGCCCATACGTCAACTCGAGAACGGGTGCTGCCAGTGGGGACTTGGTCTGTTCGGCCTCTTTGAGACTACTTCATGTTCTGTCGATCGTAAACATAAACATGTTTCAAAAATAATGAATGTATAATGATATTGTAAAATTAACACGTTGAACGCCCAACGGCCCACCGGTGGGCCTACTGACAAAATCCATTCAGGCCAAAGAGAAATAGTGTTTTCCGTAATTTTTCACAATATCGTTTTATTGTACCAAATGATTAGAAATATGTTATTTGGCAAGATACTTTCATTTTTTCTTAAATTACTATGTAAAATATGGAAATATTGAACTAGGCACACCGGTGATCCCCGTGGCCCGAATGAAAGGAATTTCATAAATCCCTCCCCGCAGGCCACGGGGTCACGCGGCGGCCCACCCCGCGCCCCGCTACAAAAAAAACAAATGTTCCCAAAACAAACAAATTTTTCACGTAGACAACTGCTGGCTCCTGCTGAGCTGATGCTTCATGGGAATAAAGAATATGGAAGTGAGTCAGAAGATGATCTTCCGCTTGCAGCCTTAGCTAGTCGAAACGCAACATCGGACGTTTTGGCATGAAGTAAGTAACCGTGAAGGTTACTTCATGCCAAAAGCTTCAAGTCAACTTACATGCCAAATGTTTTATAGCGTTTCATTATTAAAGTTAGTTCCTAAATATGATCCTCCTAAATTTGGCTTAAATTGTTTGTTTGGCAGTATTTTAGATTCATGAATATGTAATTAAAAAATAAATAAACACAGAAAAATGTTGTTTTTTCTTTACTCATAGTAAATGTATGGGAAGTGCCCGATGATTTGTTTTCGAAACACTGATTTTATATACAGCTTTTAGATATTTAAATTCAACCATTTAGTTTCTATAATTACACAAACATATTTAGAAACTATTTAACTTTATCATAGATTACGCAAAACCTCTAAATAAGAGATAATTTGAATAATTTCTTACTTTTTTGTGAAAGTCGCCATGATTTCTGCACGTCATAAACAGGTGACAACTTGCACTGATTCATTATGAGAATTTAACGTTTGTCTAGTTGGCATATTCAATTACTACTAGAAGAAGATACCTTAACCTTGACATAGATGGTAGTAGAAACCACTTTCCGAACGAAACGCGAAAGATAATGAACTCTCATGAAAACGTAATTTTTGATTCGTTTTCGAATCACGAGGCAAATAAGGAACCAAATAAAAATATAGTTCTGGGCATATATGGGTTAAGTATCCAAATTAATAATTAAAAATACCTTTGCTATGGAAGTTCAGTACAACCCTAATAAGTTGCCAAAAAATTGCAAAAAATTCCAAAGTGTTTACCAGTACACAAGAACCAAGCCGATTCTTATATTCTACAGGGCCAAGCGGCCCACCTTAGTGACATTTTTGCATAGTATCGTTGCGTTTCGGCCAGTAAATCGCGTTTGAAGTGAAGGCCTCCGATGGCTCACCGGTGACCACCACGGCCTGAATGGAACAACACCCTTCGGCTCACCGGTGACCCCCATGGCCTAAACGGAACAACATCCTTTTCCCCTCGGCGTTCAACGTGTTAAACAGATCAAAAAAAAAGAAAAGTAAAAAGAAAGAAATATAATATAATCATTAATCATACAAAGCCCTTCAGGCGAGTAGGCGACCTATACTGTTGAAAAGAGTTTTGTTTCGGCATTTCTTCTCTGCAGTGGTCGGTTTCGAAATGCTAGTAGTTTGTAGCATTTGAACTATAATAAGTAAATGCATAATACTTAATAAGATAATTTTAAATGTGATTTGACGTGAAAAAGTGCCTGCAAGGGCCTATTTTCTGAATAAACGTTTTGAATCTTTGAATCTTACCACTGCGCCACGGAGCTCGTCTATCACTATGGAACAAACGAAATTGAACCTTATAGTAATGCAGAGCTGCAAAAGTGTGAACGTGAAGACAAACCCTATATGATGTCCGTCCATCTGTCACAGCTAGGACTAAATATATATATATTTCATAAAACAAAGTCACACGTCAATAATACAAAATAAACATCAACGGCGAGCACTACAGAGCTACTTGCCAAGTTACCACATAGCGCGAACGACACAATGGACATTCTGCATGAACGGTTTGAGGGTAGGGTTATCTCGTAGAGGTGACGTGAATTGGCCACCAAGATCGTGTGATTTGACTCCGCTAGACTTTTTCTTGTGGGGTTTTCTGAAGTCGCAGGTCTATACCAATAAGCCACAATCGACCGTTGCCCTAAAAGCCAACATTACGCAGGCCATCGCTCAGATTCAGCCGGATCAGCAGCAGAGTCATTAAAAATTGGACCTCTCGGATTCGTGCCACCATATGAAGTCGCGGCGGACATTTGAACGATGTCATATTCCATTTATCCATAAAGGCATTAATGGCCTTTCAAATAAAAAATAAATTTCGTCAATATCTCACACACATCTTGTTTTATTCAATTTTAACATCGATCCGTCCTTGTTGAAAGACCCTTGATAAGCAAAAAACCATAGATATCAGAATATCAGAAAACCCAAGACCAAGACCACAGACCAAGACGTAGTGATTATTATGCTCTTTGACTAGTAGTATAGTATCTTCTTCGTAGGTAGTTTGTAATGTCAAACTGAAAAAAGAAATTATAGAACAAAGGAGCAAAGTTTCAGATCGCTTTCTCTTTGGAAAGTGACATTTATTTCTTTGGATTTGTATATTTGATATTGTAATAACCGCAAAATAAACCACAAGAATGCATTTTAATCAATACCTTCTTCTTACGCTTCTTCCGTTCTGCTCAGCGAAAGACACAGTGCCCACCTTCCTCATAGACTACAACAAAGTCATGGAGCACTTGTACGTAGAGCAAAACCCTTTCACCAGAACCTCAGCGTCCAAATTCGCCGATATCGTCGACGATGCGGTCTCCCAGAGCTCAGTGATCATCATTTTCATCGAAGAACGTCTCTGTACTGAAGATATAAGCTTGAAAGATGAGAACGGCTCGCCATTCCAAAATCTTAGAGAAAATATGCTGTCGTATAAAGTGAACTATATTGCGAACGTAGTGAACCCAGTTAAGCTTCTCACACGGCTGCTAGAACCCACTGACTTCAACGTTTTCATCCTAGAACCTGACCAGGTTTTTCAGCCGACGCAGAATATGAGGTATTTCTACATTTTCTTCAGAGATAACTGGAATGAAACGCAAGCTAGCGTGTTGCGGCGACATGACAAAATGATGCAGGATGTGTATGAAACGATGAGTAAAATTACAAATGGCGCCATCATAGCGTTCTACACGGGCAAAGTTAACCCCGTGATGTTTTCAAAGTATGATCTTGGCCAGGCCCCTACAGATGTGATAATTGGCGCTGATAGCTCTGAGATCATTATGGCATCGTATGGCGCGCTGCTACGATTCAGAGGTATTTTATTACAAGCTTGTAACGACATCAATAACCAGAATGACTTGATAGCTAATTAATCGCATACAACAACGCACAAATTAGAGAGTGTAACTATGTCGTAAAGACAACAACGTCAACAACGTTTGTTCAAAGGTCCTATTGGCAGTACGTCACCGTCGAACCCGTGCTTCCGTGTCCCGTCAGTGGCTGTCTGTTCACACACATAATGATGTGAACGGGCTTTGAGTTCATAGACCGAGGCCTTCCATTTTGCAAATAAATATATCTTTATCTTTGATGCACCGCCCCATGAACAAATACAATATGAAATGATACTTTCACGTAGGAATCTGTAAGTTAGAAACATGCAGAACATCGCTAGCCACATTCCGAAGTTTGAAAACATAAATCAGCCTACGTGTTCTATTTGCAAATTCGGATATTCGAAGCGCCCAGCAAAAATAATAACACCTAGGTATAGCAGATAATACTGCAATGTTCTCCAGCCAGAGGGTAGCATTAGCAGAGACAGTAAACAAATGTTTGACATTGACAAGTATGTCAAATCGCAATAAATTATCTTTATTTTACATCCGAGTACGCAGCACAAATGTATTTTTATAATTTAATACTCATCGGAGTATTATTAACAAAGGATTAATGTAGAAATTTACAAATTAATTGCGACTTTGTCATTGACAAGTACATTCTTGTCAGTGTCAAACCTTTTTAGGGTTCAGTAGTAAACAAGGAACCCTTATAGTTTCGGTCTGTCTGTCTGTCTGTCTGTCTGTCCGTCCGCGGTTATACGCAGAGACTATAAGTGCTAGAAAGCTGTAATTTGGTATGGGTATGTATATTAATCATGCCAAAAAGTGGTAGAAAACATCTTGAAAAAAAATGTTTTTTTTTTGGTAGCTCTCATACAAGTAAAGTGGGGGGGTAATTTTTTTTCTCTACTTACTTATCGTGTGGGGTATCGTTAAATTGGTCTAGATGAGGTTGTGAACACCACTTTTCGATTTAGGGATCCGTTTCCAAAATATTTGGTTTTGAAGTGCGAATTTTTGTTAGAAGTAAGTGTCTCTGCTAAACGGTTATATAAAGATACGTGAAAAAATTACAGAAGTAGTAATATGTCGCAGTCATCTTGTTGAATTTGCTATTTGATTGAATGACTAGCGCGTTCATTGAATGGCGACGTTTAATTAAATGACTAAAGGACAACTCGTCATGTCGTTGAATGTAACGTTCAACGTCTTGACTGAATGAATGTGATTTAGCGAAGTCGTTGAATCTTAGCCGACTTTGTAATATTTGGTGGTAGCATGATTTCATTTTTCTTAGTTTTTAAAGTAACCGGCGGCGGCGTAATAATAGGTAAATCCATAATGTCATACTATTTTATTACAATTAACGCACATTTATGTAAATTTAATCGAAAAAAATATCAGTCCCGTGCCATCTGTTCGAGCTGTTTGACGCCATATTTGTTTTGGTGACTACTAGCGCCGCAGTTGTAAAAAAATGAACTAAATTTGAATCACCTGACTGATTTTATGTCCGCTCTGTTCAAAGGGCTATGTTACAACGTTACAACCCGCTAACTAGTTGGACGTTGAGCGACGCTTGTTCAATCAACGTTCGGCCTAGTCATTCAATTAAACGTGGTCATTCAATGAACGCGCTAGTCATTCAATCAAATAGCAGATTCAACCAGATGACTGCGACATATATACTGAAGTTGAAAGGAAAACTATCAGAGCTGAGTACTAAGTACAAACTAAAAAGTTATAGGCAACCAACTTATAAAATGTAAAATTTCATAAAATTTTCATTGTTAGATGTTTTTGGTCGTTAAACTGTAAGGTGCGAGTGTGAACTCAAAGTTGTCATTCGCATCTACGGAACCCTACACTGCGCGTGGCCCGACACGCACTTGGCCGGTTTTTTGATGTATGCGCACGCACTCTGGCGGCACAGCTTTCAGTAATATGTCCTATTTCACCCTTGTTTCCAGAGTTAGGTAAGTAGAGTAAAAACATTAATAACTTCGCCGATAGCGGCAAGAGTATTTCGAGCTCCTCCGAGTTTCGAAAGGTACCTAAACTCCCCGCCACGAGAAGCTATAAATTAAGTACATCAATAAACTTCTAATGAGTTAGTTACCTAGCGACAATATTATGAGTTAACCAAATACAATTGACTTAAATTACTATACGGGTAATACGAAACTTAAGACCAATTTTAATTAGTCGGGTTATATTTTAACGATACAAAACGCTGTCGCTCAAGGTTTTTTGGTACAAGAACGAGTCCGACTCCGTGAATGTAAACATTTGGCGCATTTCTGAGATATAATAAAGTTTCTGTAGCAGGTTTTGCTATTAGTTGTTTTTCTTATTAGCTATTGAGTCTCAATGCAGGGCAAAAGATTTTTTACGCTGCCAAATAATCACTTCACCTGCAAACTCTCTCCATTCTTTATGGAAAAATATTTCTAACCATCTCTTCTTTGGTTTATTTTTTTACACAAAAATCAACAATATTATTTTTATTTCATCCAAATGTTGCGAATCCCTGAACATTTGTTTACATAATTTATAGCTTCTTATGAAAGGGACTTTACGTTAAAACCGCTTGTTGGCATTGTTCTTTTTTAAACTTTCGCGCTTTGAACACATGATTATTTATACAAACAGGACTTAGCACGAACCTTATACCTATTTGTTTCCGCTGACGTTTCTATACTAACTTCTCACCCCATAGCTAGGATAACTGCCTCCGTGGTCCAGTGGTTAAGGCTTTTGCCTTGTTGACCCGGGGGTCGTGGGTTCGATTCCCACGGGAAGCATACTTTGTTAAGTTGTTTCCAGTTTGGTTAGGACATTGCAGGCATGAATCACCTGATTGTCTGATAAGAAAGATGATTCCGTGCTTCGGAAGGCACGTTAGCCGGTGGTCCCGGCTGCCATCTGGTAGTCGTTAAAGGAACCACGTCAGAGGCCGAGAGGCGGTTTCGCAGAACTCTGACACCAGGGTGTGCATGGTCGACTGACCGTGTCACCTACACGAAATGATGATGACCCCATAAAAACATCAGTGGAAACAAATAAATATAAGGTTCGTGCTAAGTCCTGTTTGTATAAATAATTACGCTTGTTGGCAGTCATTATGTACGTCAGCTTGAAAAATCTCACCAGTGTTGGCCACACACACAAACGGAATAAAGCGATCTTTTGAAAACTCTATCAGGTCTGACCGTGGAAGGGTGGTTGACACCGATGCGCCGCACGTTGGACCTCGCCCTGGACGAAACACCAAGGATACTGCGAGAACGGCAGAACGAAACCACCACCGTCACCCAGGTGGTGATCGGGAGGTACACCATCGAGATGTTTTTCCATTTTCCGCCGGGATCCTGGCATTTAGGTAACGTTGAAGAGGCCTCTTATCTAATGGGGATCCCTCCCCGTCTCCCGATTTTTGGTCGTAGAATAAATCAGTAATAAGCCCACGTAAATAATATAAAAATGCGTCTTGTTGTTTTGCCGTATGGTTCCCGGCAGAGTAGAATAGGACCACCCCAACTCTTCCCGTGGATGTCTTAGAAGGCGACTTATGGAACACAAGCTAAACAAAAACATGAAATATACCTCACGAACCCGTCTTGCTAGCGTGTAGACTGTAGGCCAAATCCTCTAACTGGAGTGCTATTTTTGAACGCGTGACTCACTAAACGAGTGATTGACGCGAGTGTTTCCAAACGGCCGCATTTTTGAATCGTTAGTTGACGAGTGATTGTAACGAGCGGTCGAGACCGCTCGTTTCCGCAAGCGACGAACGCTTTTATGTCAAAGTCTCTTCCTGTCATTTGAAGTTCATCTGTCATCATTTTACGTTCCGTTTGACGCTACACTTCTTAATCATTTTAAAAATCCTTAATAACCGTGGAATAAGAAGAAATTAAATCTTTTTTGCTGAAGGTTGGCAGCACTACAGTTTAAGCGATGGTTTCAAAAATAAGGCAAAATGGCATTTCGTGACTTGGAAGACGAGTGTGACTTGTAGTCGTGCACGACTTGCGTTTTAGTGAGTCACGCGTTCAAAAATAGCACTCCTGCTCTGGTGAATATATGGCTTTGGCAGTACAGAGAGGGTCGTGCTCCTGCAGTGGAGTCTGAAAAGGACTAGATGATACGTCTTGTTATCTATCAAGCGTGCGAGTGGACGAATAAGTGGAAATTGGAATTAATATACTTACTGATGGTTTACTTGGCGCATCGCTTTTGAACCTGCCTCTTCGATTTATTTATGATCCCGGCAGGCTTGTACCATTTGCACGAGTAGAGAAGAATATAAAAATTACTTATATGTTTATTCTGAATTCCACGCCAGCATAAAATAAAGCAAGGGTTGACTGTAATGAATGGTTGATTCTAGTGCCCTGCCCAGTGAGCATTGTTAACGTTGGTAAGCAACCTACTCTGCCCGCTGGATGGCAAATTTCTCGAGCTCCTCCGTATTTCAGAATGAACACTAAGCTGTTGTCGTTAAACATTGTCAGATGCCTCAGGGCAGCTTAAAAATGTAACGACATAGTGTTGACCACTTACTGAGACCAAAAAAAAATCAATGCAATTTAAGTTCCATCTGAAGTCGAAAATATTGCACGACTTCAAACGCTTGCAATAATAAAATTATCGTCTTCTTTTTAGATACTATCAACTTGTACCTAGATAATCAGATTGCTGGTAGAAAGACGGGACTGGATATTACGGCTCCGTACGGGAAGTCCTATTACTGCAATGAGCCGCTCGTATTTTATAACGAGATGGAAAAAACCAGCATCATCTTACCAGAATATCAGGTAAGTATTCATAAGATCAGGCCATGTAAAGTTAATAGGGAATATGCATAAAAAAATATCTGTTATCTTACCAGTTTATCCAAAAATATTCAATAGTAAAGTACTGAAAGTGAAAACAGAAAAAAATTTGTTTGAAAAACGAACGAGATAATATGATTTTACGAAAATATGTCTATCTCACTCGCGAAAACAATATTTTGTATGGCAAATGTATGCATGACAGACTATGACGTCACTAGTCCATATCGGACTTCTCTTTCTTATTTAAACTTTAAAGTTTCACATCTTCGTCGTTAATTAAGATATTTTAAAAGTTCTTTCATATTTTTTTACTGTGGTTATTAAGGATTACACTAAGCAAATAAAAAATTAAGTGCATACACCCTATTCCGTAAAGTCATCACGTTGGTTTTTTAGCCAAGCGTCGTAAACGGAATAGATGTAGGTATGTATGCCTTGAGCCTTGAGTTAATAAATAAATAAACGCGGCGTCTTTAGCGTCATGGATGACTTGTCAAAAACGAGAGACGCTCATTCGCGTCATAAGAGCGTATACTAGCAGTATTTTTTCAATATGGTTTCCATACAAATGCATTTCTCTATTTTCTCGCTGAAAACTGATTCTAGTGCCACAATTCTTTTTTCGTAAAATCTAGTACTAAAATAGGAATGACCCTATTTTTTATTTTTTCCAAAAAAACTGTTTTTGTACAAATTTTTTTTCATTTAAACAGGTTTTTAGAAAAAAATAAAACATAGGGACATACATTTTAGTAATAGATTTTTTGTAAAAAGAATTGTGCCTCTAGAAGCAGTATTCAACGAGAAAATAGATAAATACATTTGTATGGAAAACGCACTGCTAGTATACCCTCTTAATTAAAAAAATAATTCAATTTTATCTTTATTTTCTATAAACACCTTCACCATTTTCAATTGTGGTGACCTCTAACATTCACCTCAACCTATGGAAACATGAAAAATGATTACAAGACTTCTCACAAGATGGCGCTGAACGATTTGATTTCGAACGCGCTGAATAGTCGTAGGATTTGGCCTACACTCTCCACGCTGGCCAGACGAGTTGGAGAGGTCTCTTTAATGTTTTTATGCTCTGTTTAGCTTTTACCTAAGTCGCCTTTTACGATATCCAAGGGAAGACTTGGAGTGCTCCTATTCTCTGCCGGCGGCAAACCACACGGCATTTTATTTGATTACTTAGTCCCATTAGGTACGTTCTGAAAATATGAGCTGGTGACCGTTTGCTTACAGATCCAGCCTTTTAGACAGATTGAAGTACCAGAAAGGCCAACCACCACCAGAAGGCCCACTAGAAGGCCCCCCCCCAGACGAACCACCCGAAGAACGGTAAGAAAACATTCATTCATATACTAGCTTTAGCCCGCGACTTCGTCCGCGTGAAGTTCGGTCATTTGTCACCCCTTTTCCCCTTTTTAGGGGTTGAATTCTGAAAGAGCCTATGAAATACTTGTATACTCATTTTATTGATAGGAGTACTTCCTGTGAAGTTTTGAATAAAATAGTTTAATTAATCTTGTGTCCCCATACAAATTTATAAGCCCTTGTTCATCCCCTTGTTTAAAAAACGTACTTCGAGCAACACGGCCTTCCGTACCGGAAGGGAGTAGCCATACGCTGCGTTCCCACTCTGTCAAGGTACAAGCCAAATTAGGCATAATATGCATGTCTATGTGTTAGTTGTGTTTAACTCATCTGTACACAAATTATTGTTTCTCTTTAGGGTTCCGTAGTAAACAAGGAACCCTTATAGTTTCGCCATGTCTGTCCGTCTGTCTGTCTGTACGTCCGCGGTTTTACGCAGAGACTATAAGTACTAGAAAGCTGTAATTTGGTATGGGTATGTATATTAATCATGGCAAAAAGTGGTAGAATAAAATCTTGAAAAAAATTTTTTTTTAGGGTAGCTCCCATATAAGTAATGTGGAGGAATAATTCTTTTTTTCTCTACTTACCCGTCATGTGGGGTATCGTTAATAGGTCTTTAAAAAATATTGTGAGGTTGAGAACACCATTTTTCGATTTAGGGATCCGTTTCCGAAATATTTGGTTTTAAAGTGCAAATTTTTGTTAGAGGTAAGTGTTCCCCCTCTATCTGCTAAACGGTTATATATGGATATTTTTTTAGAAGCCAGCTTAGCCTTGTCTTTTAGGTGACCACGAAATTGAACGTCAACTGAAATCTCAACGCTCAGAATTCCGATATTCGGCTGAGCACCGAGGTAAGCGCCCTGGAACGAAGGAGATACGACAAAAGGACTTTTTTTTGCAGTGAACGCACAAACTTGTGTTTTATTAGGGTTGAATTGGACAAGGTTGACCCCAATTCGAATACCTAGTATTGAGTAGCAAGCAACTCTCCTGCGCCATACATTCGCCTGCTTTTCGCAATCTTAATTTGGTCCAATATTTTTGTAGGAGGTGGGCAGTCTATTACGTTAGTATTATCAAGTATTATATTGTCTTTGCTATACTAAACATTATCTTCGTCTACCTACAGACGAGACGGACAACCAGATGGTATCCTACTCCGCCCCGTACTCCTGCCACCTTGCCAATAGAACCTGACAACGGAACGTTTTTAAGTACGTACATACATATAATCACGACTTTATCCCTTACGGGGTCGACAGAGCCCAAGGCCATAAAACCTAAAGGCCAAGTTTAGCTTGTAAGTGGGCGTTAAGAGTCCCACGTAAAGCCGAAATCCCATACAAACGTAGTTTGGTTTTAGTTTTACAACAGTTAAGCCAATCTCAACCAAATTTCGTACATACGACCGGATAAGGTAGAACCGAAGTAAGAAGACAGAGTAGAAGTTTCGTATCGAAAACTTGTACTCGCTGTAATTTTGTATAGGTATTGTTTTTAAAATTGAAATCTGATTATAAACATCAATATGCCTTATCCGGTCGTATGTACGAATTTTGGTTTGAGATTGGCTTAACTGTTGTAAAACTAAAAGCAAACTACGTTTGTATGGGATTTCGGCTTTACGTGGGACTCTTAAGGTGGAAAGCGGAATCAAAATAGTGATGGATTGCTAACCGCATTACTTATTGACGTGATTCCTTAGCCAAATAAGACCGGCTTTTACGGTCTGAGCGGGAAGAGAAGCAGCTGGTATATTCTATGTTTTTCATTTTCCCAAACCAGCCAACCAGGAAATTTTAGGGTAAGTACCAAGAAAGACCTCCGTCTTATGTTATGCCTAGGGAGTACTATTATTAATTCTGTGCCTAGGGTCCCGAGGCCCCAAAGGGGGGGGGGCCTGTCGGTTGGCAAGGGCCCTAAGAAGAAATGCAGCTCTGCTGGTGTAGTCACGGGTGCCATCCCCAACTGCCCGTCCGGTAGTTGCAGGCATGGCAAGGACGAATACGCGCGCTTCTTGAAATGCTACTTTCTAATCCCCAAGTCATCCCGTGGATGTCGTAAAAGGCGACTAAGGAAACACAAGCTAAACAAAGCTTATGAACATCAAAGAGACCTCTCCAACCCGTCTGGCCAGCGTGGAGAGTGTAGGCCAAATCCTCTGACTACTCAAGCTAATCTAAGGCTCTGGTAGTACAGAAAGAGTCGTGCTCCTGCAGTGGAGAATAGAAAGACTTGATGATGATGAATCCCCATTTATTCAAGCAAGTAGCATCCCAATTCCTTCATCCCGTTCCCCTAGTCCACCAAACCCCTACACTTCTATTGGTTTCGATGGCAGCGGCGTTAGAATTGATAATAGCCGAACAAGCTGCGCTTACTGGCGAGTGTGTTAAAACCCCCTTATAATTATAGAAAACCCCCTTATAATTATAGAAATCCTTGGAGGAGGCCTCTAGCGAGCAGTAGACTTCTACGGCTGTGATAGATAATGCGTAGATGATGTGCAAAGCGCAATGTCTTGAACAATTGTTTTTTTTTATTATTTATTTATATTTATCAGCAACATGAGGTATAGTTATATGACACTTGAGTAGGTAGGTATTGGGCTTTTCAGCCCACCAGGTGGATTGAAAAGCCCAATACCGGATCGATCATGGTAGCATCGTAATCATATTTTTCAAAACAGAATTATATATATACCGATATTGGTTGGCCAACCAGAACCCACGACCAGCCCCCCATTTACTAACTCGGATGACAGGTGTCGATGCCTATCAATCTAGAATCCTTTTGTTGTGGTAGAGCCACGCTACCGGCAAAAATCACTTCAGCTGGTAGCATGAATGAACTGGCTCGTCCGGGGAAGTACCACACTCTCACAGAAAATCGACGTTTGAGTAGTAGTTTTACAGCTTCTATGCTTCGTTCGGTGAGTGAGAGAGCCGGAGGCCCATCCCCCCTTCCCTCTGGGGAGGGAAAACAAAAGGCCGGCAACGCTCTTGTCATACCCCTGGTGTTACATTAGTCCATGGGCAGCGGTGATCACTTACCATCAGGTGACCCGCTTGCTCGTTTGCCGTCCTCTGACATAAAAAAAAAAAAAAAAAAAATTTACTGTTACAATGCGGGTTTTGCTTGCTCGAACTTTTAATTTGAAATACAAAAACCGCATTGTAACACTAAATTCTTGATTGATAGGCATCGACACCTGTCATCCGAGTTAGTAAATAGGCCGGCAGAAGTATCAACTCACATCACATTTTAACACTTCACTAGAACATTATAATATAAAACTACTACGAACTGTCGAAATACGAACATCTGTTAAAATTTGCTCCTCAATTTTTATTCGAAAAGTGCTAGAAATACCGTTAATCACAAATTGGAGTTATTATATCCGCAATCATTGGACTAACAGCAACATCGCTGTGAAATCAGTTTCGCGAAAAGTGGCGAGAAAGTGAAGTTATAAGCGAAAACAATTCAAAAATTTTAAAATTGTCGTTGGTATCCCTGACGTACGACAACCAACTCGCGCCCGCACCGCTGCTAGTGACTCATCATCGCACAGAGACGGGCGGCGACCACCTACCACGAGACGCGCGGGCTTAGCGAGCGACTACATCGTTCCGGTACCAAGATATTAAGAAAGAACTACGAGGAAATAACTACTAGTGCAATGATGGCAGCATCGAAAATCAGCTGCGCGGGATGTCTAGGTGACATTGAAGACCACACGATATCTATGAAATGTAATAAATGTAAGCAAATTTTTGATATTTTTTGCGCTAATTTTAACATGGAAACCTTTTCTAAACTGTCAAACGAGTATAAGAACACCTGGGTGTGCATTGAGTGCCGCAGTAAAATGCCGCGGAGTGACAACTCACACACTCCAGTGCGACAAACTTACTTGGAACATGATATAAGCATTGCGAGCGAATGTCCGGATATGTCAATATATGATACCGACAATGTCACAGTACGCGCCGGGGGGCGCTTTACGGCTCCAACGTTGCAGAGCGACCTAATGGAGAAGGCATTGAATAGGATGCGCGCCACTATGATGCAGGAAATAAAGAATTTACACGCGGAATATGAAGCCAGAGTAACGGAGAGATTGAGCGATATAATTCATAAGCAACTAATGGAGATAAAATCTGAAACACACAACAGAGGTTGCAATAATTGTAGCGACCAGTTGTACAAGAAGATGGTGGAAATAGAAAATAAAGTGGATGCTATGATGCGTAGTAAGAAGGGCTCAGATGTCAGTAGCAATCAAAAGGTAACCGAACAACAAGGTCCTAGCGTAGTGCAAGTAACTACACCTACAGAGACTAAGCAAAGTCAAAAAGAAACGGAAAAGGCAACAGCACCCGGATCCCAGAAGGATCCCAGGAAAAGTACATCAGTGTCCAGAGCAGACGTACATAGCGGGAACAATAAGAAAATAAGTATTCTTCATATGAACCAGGTTGAGGATGACCACTTGATTCAAGGCCACATTGAACCAAATGAATGGACTGAAGTAAAGAGGAAACGCCAAAAACTGCCATCTTCTTCAGTATTGCGGGGTACAGCTACGCCAGGAGCGACGTTACTGGAATCTTCCGAAAAATGGAAATACATACATTTGTTTTATGTGAAGCAGGGTACTAAGGCTGAACAGGTACTTAATCATTTGAAGGCGATAACTTTGGAAGAGGTTTGCACGGTGGAGGAACTCAAGTCACGGGGCAAATATGCTTCTTTCAAAATTGGAACACCATCTCGGCTGGCACCGGCAATAATGGAAAATTGGGCGGCTGATATTTGTATAAAGCCATGGAGCCAGAACTTTCGAAAAAGCAGTACCAGAGAGACAAGTTTACAAAATTAACAGTGATTCTATAACGAGTGAATCTGACAGCGGAAATCAGAAAATACAAAGAGGTACCATAAAAAAGGTCATTGAAATACTCTACCAGAATGTGAGAGGCCTACGCACGAAAATCACAAAGTTCATGTCCTTCATACAAGGAGTGGAATCGGATGTTATTGCCATAACAGAAACCGGATGCGACGCATCAATCCATGATGCCGAACTAGTTCCGTCTGGTTTCCAAATAATGCGATGCGACCGCGCAGATGGCAGAAAACAGGGCGGAACGTGTATAGTGGTAACTCCTCAGTATGAACTACGGCGAATACCTACACCAGAGAATATAAACATAGATGAACATTGTTTTGAAATGGTGTCTGCTACAGTGTACATGAGAGGCAGATTCTTATTTGTTTTATGCGTAATATACATACCACCGAGTAGTAGTAGTGATGAATATATAGTTATGTTTGAATTAATTGAAAAAATATGTATACAGTACAAAAACAACGTTATCGTCGTAGGGGACTTCAACTTGCATTCCGCGAGTATTGAAGTTAGTAATTATTATGAATATCTGTTGTCTTTTTGTGAGTTCATTCAAAAAAATAAAGTACCGAATTGTAATAGTAGACAATTAGATTTGGTTTTAAACGGGAATGGAGTGCCAGACATATTAACAGTTAGTGAAGCAGAGGGGCTGCAGCCTATAGATCCTCATCATCCGCCACTTACCATCACTATCGAGTTTGAATATAAGTTCCCGATACGTAAAGAAAATACAACGCAGGAACGTAATGTGACAAATGGGACGCAATGGAACTTCAGAAAGGCAAGATTGGACCTCTTGTACACCCATATGGCAAAATTGAATTGGACAACACTATATGAGATAAGAAATCCCGAAGAAGCTGTAGAGTATTTTTATAATACAATAAATAATATTATACAAGAGTATACTCCTGTCAAAAGAACGGTAAAAGACAAACCGAAATATGAATACCCGGAGTGTTATACGAGAGAAATAATCTTGTTAATACGGAAAAAACACGCACTGCATAAACGTTACAAAAAGACGAAGTCACCGGAGCATTACGCAGAGTTTTCGCGCTACAGAGCAGAAGTAAAATATGAGGTTGAACTTGCACATAATCGCCACATAAATTGCCTGCAAAATAACCTAGCTTCTGATCCTAAATCTTTTTGGACCTTTATACGTAATAAAAGAAGAAACGTCAATAAGAAAACAATCGTGAAAAACGAATACGAGCTTACAGACAAAGAATGTGCTCAGGAATTTGCTAACTTTTTCTGCTCTGTATATAGTCAGGAACCAGCAAAACTGGACGTAGAGGCGGCGAGTGCAAAGGCACAGGCCTCTGCGGCTAGGGTGCAGGTTCATGAGCTGCAGCTAGAAGAAGTCAAACGGGCCTTGATGAAACTCAAGCCTAAGCATTCCGTGGGACCGGACGGTATACCGCCCTTCTTGTTCAAAGATTGTCGGGAAGTATTAGCATCACCGTTAAGACACATATTTAATGTTTGCCTGGAAAACGGGACATTCCCTGAGCGATGGAAACTGACTAGGGTGGTGCCAATACCTAAATGTCCAGGAGGCAGTAAGGCAAGCGACTATAGGCCTGCAGCTATACTAAATACGCCAGCTAAGATCTTCGAATCGGCAATAGACCAGTCAGTTAGCTCTCAGATAAGTGCTCAGCTATCGGATGCGCAGCACGGCTTTCGTCCGAAACGAAGCACGGAGAGTAATTTGCTTCAGTTGATGACTCAGGTGCTGCCATCAGTGGATGCAGGGGCACAAGTCGATGTAGCGTATTTTGACTTTCAGAAGGCATTCGATACAGTGGATAATGACGTTCTTCAAGGAAAGCTGGCCGAGGCGGGATTCACTCCGAAAACGCTGACGTTTTTTGCCAATCATTTGCAAAATAGAAGACAGTACGTAGACTATGCTGGGCAACAGTCAGAGCCGTATTTCACCAGATCTGGGGTAAACCAAGGTAGTAACTTAGGCCCATTAGAATTCAACTTAATGATCAATGATTTACCAGGCGCCATAGAGGAAACGACATGTCTTTTGTTTGCAGACGACTTAAAATTAGTAGTAGAAGTAAGAAACCAATCGGACTGTCAGAAGATGCAGAGAGATATAAATAGGGTGGTAAAATGGAGTAAAGAGAACCGATTATATTTCAATGTATCGAAATGCTCAGTAATGTCTTTCACGAGATCGCGACAACCCATAATATATCCATATAGCATCGATGACGTCCCAATGCAGAGAGTAACGGAGACTAAGGATTTGGGAGTTCACTTCACAGCAGATATTAATTTCCGAGATCATGTAATAAAGATTTGCAAGAAAGCATTCCGGAATTTGGGGTTTGTGTTGCGTCAGACGCGAGAGTTCACAAACCTCAATGCGATAAGAGCACTATACGAAGCGTTGGTGAGGAGCCACTTGGAAGGTAATGCTAATATTTGGGCACCGCATGAGACAAAATATAAGTTAATGATAGAACGGATACAAAATAAATATACAAGATTCTTGTACCGTAAAATGTACGGCGTTTATCCGTTCTATCCACTTATGTACCCAACATTATTTGTTCTCGGGATGGTAGGATACAATACACTAGAGGTACAGAGGAGTATGAGATTAGCGAAGTATCTGTTCGAACTGTTCCGGGGGAAAATCTTCAACCAAGCAGTACTACAGTGGCTGGCGCTGAACGTGCCGGACCGCTACGTGTGGCGGCGTCGACAGCCTCCCTTTTTTGCGATACCGCAAGCGCGGACGAATTTGTTAAGCCAGGCGGCAATCATTAGAGCG
This sequence comes from Rhodophaea formosa, assembly GCA_963082605.1. NCBI lineage: Eukaryota > Metazoa > Arthropoda > Insecta > Lepidoptera > Pyralidae > Rhodophaea > Rhodophaea formosa. The sequence goes on along the minus strand of OY720229.1, from coordinate 5,001,217 downwards.
CTAAAAGCTTTAAATGGGGTTGCTAACAATATAGATATTTTTATATGTACTTTGAATGAGTTCACAAAGGCAATGATGTTTGAGCTATGTTACAATAATAGGATTAGTTAAAGTGTTATATAATTAATTACTCTATTGAATTGGGAATGCTGTAATAATAGAGTAAGATATTGATTAATAAATAAATAAATAAATAATGTGTATTCACCATCTCATACAGATATAGGTACAATTTTTTAAAATAGAATCGCAGAAGATTACGCCCCATGCCATGACACATAAAAACTCTCACAATAGTCTAGGCCTATTGCTCATGCGAATCACCATTGCTGAGGGCTTCTACAACGATCAAGACCTTTCTATGCGATTATGGGATGATAAGTTCAGTTAACCTCAGTCATGTGGTCCCAACCCTATCGTACGATTTGTTCTCACATATTCACATAGATGGCGCTACTCGTTGCTACACGACATTGTATCTTCGGTAATCCATATCCATACTTCCATACTATCCATACTAATACTAATACTATCCATACTTCCATACTATCCATACTAATACTATTATTATATTATTATTTATTATTAATATAATATATTTAATATTATAAATGCGAAAGTAACTCTGTCTGTCTGTCTGTCCGCTTTCACGCTAAAACGGCTGAACCGATTAAAACGAAATTTGGCACACAGATAGGCTATAGCCCGAGAAAGGACATAAGCTACTTTTGATTTCGATAACGTAGGTTAAGCAACTCTAACCATGGTTCAAATTAGGATGGGTGGCCAAAACTAAAACGGCTGAACAGAAAAAAACGAAATTTGGCACACAGATAGGCTATAGCCCGAGAAAGGACGTGGGCTACTTTTAATTACGATAACGCAGGTTAAGCAACTCTAACCATGGTTCTAATTAGGATGGGTGGCCAACACTAAAACGGCTGAACAGATTAAAACGAAATTTGGCACACAGATAGGCTATAGCCTAAGAAAGGACGTGGGCTACTTTTAATTACGATAACGCAGGTTAAGCAACTCTAACCATGGTTCTAATTAGGATGGGTGGCCAACACTAAAACGGCTGAACAGATTAAACGAAATTTGGCACACAGATAGGCTATAGCCTAAGAAAGGACGTGGGCTACTTGAAGCGAATATGCCAAATATTAATTGAGAATTGAAATCCATATTTCAATATCAAGGTTTTTAGGGTTCCATGTCCAAAGCGTAAAAACGGGATCCTATTTACGAGATTTCAATGTCCGTGTGTCACCAGGATGTATCATACATAAACCGTTGTTTGTTTGGTTATTCGTATGTGTAAGTGGCCAACACTGGTGTCAGATATTTCAAGCTGCCATAAGGCATCTGACATAGCTAAACGACTGACATCAATGATGACAGCCGCTACCAACGGCTTAACGTGCCTTCCGAAGCACGGAGGAGCTCGAGATATTTTTATGCCACTTGCGGTCACCCATCCAAGTAGGGACTGCACCAGGGGTTGCTTAACATACGTAAGCGCTCATAGAGCTCACACCCACTGGACCATCGGGCTCCTCAAATACCTCTCCTCATTAACCGTGATTACTATACAGTTAAAATTTTCATAGATGATGAACTTATTTGCTTTTGCCGTAAACACTAGAATCAGAATAAAATCCTAATCCTAAATAATCTTATACGAGTAAATGCGAAAGTGAGTTTGTTTATCTATCTACTTAACCGATCATCATGAAATTTTGCATACACATAGGTTAGAGTACTGAGAAGGACATAGGCTATAATTCATGCGGGCGAAGCCGCGGGTAACAGCTAGTATGAGAATATAAAAGCATTATTCACAAAATATTTCTTAAGTATATTTGAATTTTTGAAAAATACTAGTAAGTTCATAATTAAGGATTTTCCTTTCAGTATTCGGTGAGGTTATCATGTGCACCAATTACGTCACAATAGGCATCTTGACTGGGATGACAGTAGTCGCGCTCTTCGTGACCGTCCTGCTGATATCAATCTACGCCCTCTACCATGTCCAGCCGAACGACCGCTTCGAGGACCCTCACGGAAAGCAATTCTTCACCATCACGAATGAGTAGGCCTAGGCCTCCGAACAAACTCAGGGGGGTCCAAGGGGTAAGTTAGCGCCGAACATTGAGAGAGCGTCTTTTCAAAGAATTATTGCTTGCCCCAAGTGTGATTTTTAAGGTACCTACTATAAAGCGATATAGTACCTTAAAAAATCACACTTGAGGCTAGCGAGCTCCAAGAGAGCTTTTGTTTAACGAGCTGTGTTGCTAGCTCCACTCAAAGTGAGATTTTTTAAAGGAACTCTCCAAGTAGGCTTTTGCTTCTTACGGGTGTTTGAGGTGAGAGTAAAGGGTCCTCAACTTGTGTGCAACATCACCAAAGGACCAGGGGGACGGACCTTTTTGGGCGTTGCCTGTGTGCGCAAAACTTGGAGACAGCGAACTCTCATATAATACCTGATTGATGGGCTTCGATTGCATGCATGGCCTTAAGGGCCGAACTGAGACACAATGACAAAGCGTTGAAGAGAGGATTGTCGGCCTAAGGTAACGACAGCATTTCCTTGTAGAGTAGGTACTTTTTAGGGTTCCGTAGTAAACAAGGAACCCTTATAGTTTCGCCATGTCTGTCTGTCTGTCTGTCTGTCTGTCTGTCTGTCTGTCTGTCCGTCCGCGGTTTTACGGAGAGACTATAAGTACTAGAAAGCTGTAATTTGGTATAGGTATGTATATTAATTATGGCAAAAAAGGGGTAGAATAAAAACTTGAAAAAAAATTTTTTTTAGGGTAGCTCCCATACAAGTAAAGTGGGGGAGTAATTTTTTTTTCTCTATTTACCCATCGTGTGGGGTATCGTTAAATAGGTCTTTCAAAAATATTGTGAGGTTGAGAACACTATTTTTCGATTTAGGGATCCGTTTCCGAAATATTTGGTTTTAAAGTGCGAATTTTTGTTAGAGGTAAGTGTCCCCCCCCTCTATCTGCTAAACGGTTATATATAGATACGTGAAAAAAATTACAGCTGTAGTATATATACTGAAGTTTAAAGGAAAACTATCAGAGCTGAGTACTAAGTGCAAACTAAAAAGTTATAGGCAACCAACTTATAAACTGTAAAATTTCATACTATTTTCATTGTTAGATGTTTTTGGTCGTTAAACTGTAAGGTGCGAGTGTGAATAGTGTGAACTCACAGTTGTCATTCGCAACTACGGAACCCTACACTGCGCGTGGCACGACACGCACTTGGCCGGTTTTTTGTTTACTTAAGTTTAGAGTAAGAAGACGAAAGTTAGAAGACGTATTTTCGTTGATTTAAGGAATAAATCTTGTTCATTTTATTATTTAAGAAGCATTCAAGTTTATAACACTTATTGATTTTAAAAATGGGCCGACATGGAGCAGGCACCCACACTGACATTATTTAGCTAATGCCCTTGGTCGCGGAAGTACATAGTGCTATTTTTGAAATGCCGTCTCACCAAAACGCAAGTCACACTCGTCTCCGAATTCGAAATGCTATTTGGCCGTATTTTCGAACGAAAAGTTTTTAGAACAGTTTCTGAAACATTATAGACGCTTTATAGAGTGTTTGTAGATAAAGTATTGTATGCTATAATATACTCATAAACCCACATTCGTATTTTAAGGACCCTCATTACATAACAGTTACATAAAGTACTACTTATTAATCCTTAACAAATTTAAAGTTTGCGAATTTCCGCCAATTGCTAATTGTTTATGGAATAGTTTTTTAGCGCCAAACGCAATCAAAAGGGGATAATGTGGGAAAAATAGTTTTTTTTTTGTTTTGTGCATAATCTACGTAAGACTTTAGTTTGTGGTATTTAAGTAGACTTTTTATGTGTTATACTGAAAAAAGGAGTACTTACTTAAGTTATTACACCTCTTTCAGTTAGTTTAAGGTCAATTTTACATTTGCAAGGTAAGGCTAGGTATTTTATTAATTTAAGGAAGAACTAAGTTTATAAGGAAATGTTTTTTTTTTTATTTATACCTTCTTTAGTGTTTATAAGAAGACGTAAGTTTATAAGACCTTGTGAGTAAGTAGTACCTTTATGTATGTTAGCATTTAAGCTATAGAAAAGCCTCAAATTTCTTAGGCAATTTGTTGATTTATGGACTAAGTAGTTACTAAGTTGAATTTAATGAATATAATTATTGCACATTGCCGAATCGGTTTTTGATTTAGACTGACTTGAGCAGCCATGCACTGAAGTAGAAACAGAGCATGTTAGAACGAGTGCGGTAGAGAGTCTGCACGGCAGGGTGCGGAGTGGTGTGGTTGGGAGCAGACATTTAGTAGGTAGGTACTGAATGTCTGTGGACTATTAAATTTTAATAGTTTTAAATAATAATAAATACGCGCGCCGTGTGGTTCCCAGCTGAGTAGAATAGGACCACTCCCACCCCCCTATTTACTAACTCGGATGACAGGTGTCGATGCCTATCATCTAGGATTTACAGTTACAATGCGGGTTTTGCTTACTCAAACTTTTTATTACAAATACTAAAACCGCATTGTAACAGTAAATTCTAGATTGATAGGCATCGACACCTGTCATCCGAGTTAGTAAATAGGGGTGCTGGTCTTCCCAAGGACGTCGTAGAAGGCGACTTAGGAAACAAGCAAAATAAAGCTTTTAAACATCAAACGAGACCTATCCAATCGTCTGGCTAGCGTGGAGAGTGTAGGCCAAATCCTCTGACTGCTCTAGCTAATATATGGCTCTGGTAGTACAGAGAGGGTCGTGCTCCTGCAGTGGAGACTAACAAAGACCTGATGATAAAATACACGCGTGACAACGTTTCGAGCAGTCCTTACTAAGATGGGTGGCCGCAATGGCATAATAGAATATCTCGAGCTCCTCAGTGCTTCGAAAGGCACGTTAAGCCGTCGGTCCCGGCTGTCATCATTGATGGCAGTCGTAAAGCTATATCAGAGCATTTAGGCAGCTTGCGAAATCTGACACCAGTGTTAGCCACTTACACACACGAAAAACTAAACCAACATATTATAAGAGTGAGATGGAAACAATTTATCACGCGATATAAACGCCGTGTGGTTCCCGGCTGAGTAGATAGGACCACTCCCAAGTTTTCCCGTGGGTGTCGTAGAAGGAGACAGGAAACACAAGCTAAACAAAGCTTATAAACATCAAACGAGACCTCTCCAACCCGTCTGGCCAGCGTGGAGAGTGTAGGCCAAATCCTCTGACTGCTCTGTCATATATATGGCTCTAAATAGTAGGGAAAGGCTCGTGCTCCTGCATTTGAGACTAAAAGACTTAATGATGATGATGAAGATAAACAGCGTCGCGGGTACCTTCCTACGGTTAAATTGGCTAATTAATTTCACATTCCCGCCAGTTCAAAAATTAAATACAGTACTTAGTAATAATAAATTTATTTTTAACTTAATTCCCTTACTCTAAAACACCAACGTACTAAATAATAATAGAATTAATTCTTACATAATTGAAAAATAATGCAATAGACTTTACATTTCTGATGGTTACTCACAATAATTCGTGCCTACTAGTTTCATACCGTGGGACCTATGGTATATTTAGCCAAAAAATAGTTCCAAGTTTAAGATCTCCAATGAAACAGATAAAATAAAAAAAATATTCAAAAAACCGTTCGGACAGCAATTCACACAAAACATTTAGTTTTATAAATAGAACATTTTAAAAGCACATACAAATACTATAGGTACATTGGATAATAAAGTCCCATACATACTAGTACCCTGAAGTAGGTATTACACTTCTTTTTGGCTGATCCTGGGAGCCTTCAATGTAGGTATTACGGGGGTATTACGGCGCTGTGGGTTAAGACGATACGACACACTAGCGCCACCCAGCAATGAATTCTATAAGTCCTAAATCATATCAAATTTAAAAAAATCTAATAGATGAATGCCCTAGTAAATTACTTGTAGTATTATTGGTACAAGTTTTCACTACCTATTTTTGATTTGATGAATTAAGAGAACAAATTATTACCGCCAAAAGTAGCCACTTCTGGCGGTAATAATTCGTTCTCTTAAACTTAGATTATAATATCTATAAAAAGTAATACATAGAATACTACAAATAATTTACTAGGGCGATCAGCTATTACATTTTTTTAATTTGATTTGATTTAGGAGTAAAAAATTAATTGCTGGGTGGCGCCAGTGTCGCGTATCGTCTGAACTAACAGCGCCTTAAGCAGAATATGAGCAATTTTCCATCCCCCTTTCCTTTTCTCAGCGAAAGAAAATCTCTGCCCTCAAGCTTATAAATATAAACAATAGTATTATTTTAGCAAAAAAATTTTTTTTGGGAGAGGAGCATACGTCATCAACTCATCATCATGCCATCATTTCCTCTTGTCATCAAAAATAAGCGAATCCTAGACCCTAGACCCCCGCCCCAACCCCCTTCGCAGCTTATAATATTCGAATGAGCCCATAAGCGAGTAAATAGTCAAAGAAAGTAGTTAACAAATATCAGGTCGGGGAGAACGTCTTTTCGTAATTCGTATGAAGATTTTATGCGTCCATACAGAAGAGCTGTAACTTTGACATCAAAATTCTCATATAGAAAACGTTTGGACCAACCTTGTCATTCTTACTGGGACTGTGTAGTATGTCCATAAACACTTAAATTCATTTTTGACATATTTTGCGTTTTTTCCTTTTTTTTTAATCTAAATTTTTTCCTTTTGGTACATTTCAATGCACAATAAAACAGTTGAAATTCGGGAGGTAAATGTTTTGTAACCTTCCATAAATTTTGCAACAATTATACCTTTGGGGCCGTCCATTAATCAAATGTTTTTTTTCGCATTTTTTCAAGGCGCTCTTATAGTAACACTAGCGCCACCCAGCAATTAAATTCTTTAAATCCTAAAGTATATCGAATTTTAAAAATCTAACAAGTACAATACATACTAGTAAATTACTTGTAGTATTTTTTAATTTAACAAACGAATATTAGTGAAAATGAATACAAAAATACTACAAGTAATTTACTAGGTGCGTACTTGTAAGATTTTTAAAATTCGATATAATTTAGGATTATGAGAATTAATTGCTGGGTGGCGCTAGTGTTACTATAAGAGCGCCTTAACGTTTTGTATCAACGTTATATTGTCGCCTTTCATCATTATTCGCCCAATCTGTTTCCTGTTCTTCGTCTTCATGTGCATATTATATATATATTTATATATCATACCTATTACATACAAAGAATTTATTGCTTACCTATCACTAGCTATACCCGCGGCTTCGTTCACGTAATATATCCTAGGTTACCCACTGATAACATAGCTTTCTATAAGTTCAGCAGTTTTTGACCTTTAATATTACAAAATAACAATCACATCTGTCCTCTTTATAATATTAGTTAGACCAAAGACAATAAAATACTAACATATAGAGTGCTAACATGTTACAAAAAATGGATTTGAATTATTTGATAGTTCTTTTTATAGTTACAGAACTTAATTTTATATCAAATTTCAGATCTGGACATTTGAATAAAATTAAAAGAACTTACCAAATATTGTTATTGATATGAAATTATTTTACCTATCCAATGATTATGATTAGTTATATAGCATAACATAATTGTTTAACATCATAATCTACAATTATAATTATAAACTATTTAGACCAAGGACCTTCTATATTGTTAGGACTGAGTACAGTACTACCACTTTAATGAGTTACATCGGCATTGTTCGATGGCGCAGAATAGCGCAACCTACCGCCGACTCAAGCCTTTTTTTAAATGTGTTTTTAAATTACCATTGTAATTAAATTTCTGCTCACAATTTATGGCTTCTCACCAGTATGAGTTCTTAAATGTTTCTAAATTACCCTTGTAATTAAATTTCTGCTCTTTATGAATGGTTTCTCACCAGTATGAGTTCTTAAATGTGTTTCTCAACAACCCTTCTGATGAAATTTCTGCTCACAATTTATGGCTTCTCACCAGTATGAGTTTCTAAATAACCTTTGTAATTAAATTTCTGCTCACAATTTATGGCTTTTCACCAGTGTGAGTTCTCATATGCCAGTTTAAACAGCTTCTTGTGTTTATTTCATTCAAATCGTTTTTCCCCAGTGTGAGTTTTTATTTATTTATTTATTATATTTTTATGGATTCTCACCAGTGTGAGCTCTCAAATGTGTCACTAATATAACACTCTCCATTTAAGTGTAAAAACTTCATTTTAAGTGATAGAAAAGGTTAGAAGCATGGGAACAGACAAATATTATGATTTTACATAGCAACCCAATTTGGATGTTTGTCCAATTAAATATTTCAAGTTGCATTTCTTGTAGTGGTGTGTTGTTACTTGATTTAAGTTCAAAAACATGTCAAAAGAGGTCTAAGAAATCTATCTGCAGTTCTACGAGAAACATCAGCAGCCCCAAAGTCCATCCTTTTTCTTTCTAAACGAGTAATAACAACGGAATCAAACGAAGTAGTGCGGCTTCCTAGCAGTGATCCCGTACTCCTGCAACGCTGGCACGAGGTCCTCCATAGTCATTACATACTTCTTCTCCTTAGGACCTTTCTGGTTCTTGGAGCTCTGGGTTAGCTGGCTCGAAGTCCTCATTTTGCAGTGCTGAAGAGCATCATTCGCTATGTCCGAGAGGAACTTCTGTGACGCTAAAGCTATTAGTCGGATTAACCTGCAATTTAAACTTTAATTAGTAATAGGTAGGCCAAATCCTTTGACTGCTCTGGCTAGTATGGCTTTGGTAGTGCAGAGAGGATTATGCTCCTGCAGTGGAGACATAAAAAGATCTGATGATGTATGAAGTCGAGAATAAAATCACAGCTTCACACATTAGTCTGTCGGGGCAAATGGTATGCACGCTTTGATAAACTGACGCCGGCAGCCGGCAAAAGTGTCGGCGCCCGCCAAAAGCGTTTTCGGCAGCTTCAAAGACTCCGCACGCGCCGTACAGACGCAATACTTGTTGATGCGTCGCGGGACTTGTGGGGAACGACTGTTTAATTTTGTTACGCTGCAAGTAAAGTGCATGTGAATAAAAATTTTCGTCCTTGGGTTTATATTTTATAATATTAAAAAAAAATACTTTCCAAAATCGCTTGTGGGTGAACTGCAACCCATTTCCCCCACAGACAGACTATCAACACAAGATGGAAAGGTTCATAAATTTTTCTCGAATTTAGACTTGTTGGGAATGTATTTGGTATTGAGCTAGCAATACATACAGGGCTTTGATAGTACAGAGAGCGTCATGCTTCTACAGTGGAGATTAAAAGAAACCTGATTATGATGATAGAGCGATAATTTAAATTCACGTTCTCAACATGAAAATGAATATCTTTTTAACACGCTTTTATTAGCTTCACTTGTAACGAACTATGTATGTAATAAAATCTTGGAATCTTAATTTGACCCACTTCCCGGTCTTCGATTAGGATGAAATTTTGCACACGCTCTGAGTTCTGATGACAATACATGACTAGGTAAGAAACGTCATTACAAAGCGTGTTTATTAGTTTCTTAAACTATTATTTTATTTTCTTCTGTGAACAAGCCTAAGGGCGAGAAAAAGAATATCAGCTGTTCCATACATTTTGGATCAGTAGGTATTCAACATAAAACGGAAAAGCTCATTAATTTTCCTCGGTTTTAGACTTTGTCACAGAAAATGCAACACCAAAGATACTATTATAAAACAAAGTTCTCCGCCGCGTCGGTCTGTCTGTTTGCAATAAACTCAAAAACTACTGTGCGGATTTTCATGCGCTTTTACCCAATGTGATTGATGTGGAAGGTTTATACGTGTATCTGTATATCGCATGTGCGGGCGCAAGGGAGGACGGCTGCTAGTATACATACATACTATCACGTCTTTATCCCTTGTGGGGTAGACAGAGCCCAAGGTCATAAACCTTGCAGGCCAAGTTTAGCATCGTAGTGGGCGTAAAGGTGGAAAGCGGAATCACAATAGTGATGGGTTGCTAGCCGCATCGCCTATCAATGTGATTCCTTAGATTTTCGCCCAATCCCTTGACCGGCTTTTACGGTCTGCGCGGGAAGAAAAGCAGCTTCTATGTTTTTTCCTTTCTCCCAAACCAGCATGGAAGATTAGCTGCTGCTTGTGTAATATAGATTATAGATACTTTGCATATTGTATTTTTTCTAGGATCAAAAGAACCATATTATGTCATTCTCCATTCCTCTTACTTGTATATGCAGAAGTACAATGACGGTTATTGATGCCTTTTTGTTTTCGCGTGACCATGTTCGTGATGTTAATACCACAAGAAAAAAGTTAATATCATATATACCTACTTCAAAACTCAGTCCAAACTGAATTGTAAGGTTTAGAAGATGGCCAATATTTGCAGGTTTAAAACACCTTCAACAATGTATCAGTTGTCACTGCTTGTCAAATATTATCCTATGACTGCGGCTAATTGGACCCTGGGACTCAGTGCTGCCATTTGGTGGTAAGCATTCCAAAAAACTCTCATTGTGAAAACTTTTACACATTGCATGTGCACTTTTAGCTGTTTGTAATGCAATCGCCTTTGCCGTATGGTTCCCAGCAGAGTAGAATAGGACCACTCCAAGTCTTCCCGTGGACGTCATAGAAGGCGACTTAGGAAACATTAGCTAAAAAAGAGACATCTCCAACCCGTCTGGCCAGCGTGGAGAGTATGGGCCAAATCCTTGCAGTGGAGACTAACAAAGACGTGATGATGAATGCAATCACCATAGAAGTCTTTGTCTTTAGCATCGAAATATTAACTGTCTTTAGGGAGAGAGAACTAGTGGCTTTTGCCACTGACATACAAGAAGCTACTAAGAAAAAGCAATACCTGGGGTCCTGTGACTCGAAGCCTGCCATGTTCAGGTAGTGAGCGACCACAGAATCAGGAATAGAAGGATTGTAGTTTTCAAGCTGTAGAAGAAAGTCGCTCAAAACGTGTCCGACTCCTGTGTCTTCTTCCATGCCGATAGCGGGTGAACCCATACGGTTCATCTGCATTCTGCTGAGTTAAAAAAGCTATTATACAACCTGTATTCCCGAAAATAAACAATTTTTAAAAAGACACTCACAAAATAGCAGAAAACGCAGCAGTTGACTTTGACACAGATAAAAAAAAATACTGCTGTCAGTCAAGTCCTGAGGTTTGCCTTGGGTTTGCCTGAGGTCAAGTCAAGTTGGAAAATTTGCCATCAAATTTCTTTTGTTGGGTTGGCGATATATGCTTTTGTATACTTAGCATTTTCGCCATTATCTTAGTACTTTATATTTTATAATTAAACTAATTCACATGTCTATTTTCAAGTCTAGAATCATTGTGCTCAATTAATTACTTAAATTATTTTATGACTAATTTACAAAATGCTTAATCATTATGATAACGTCCAAGTATTGATTAGTTCATAAGTTCAGAGTTGAAACAAAACGCAAAAGCAACTATGTTGCCCCTCAAATATAATTTACTATGAAATTGGGTAATCTAGAAAAGATTGTTATTTGACCTTAAATTTAACTGAATTAAAAATAATCCCTTTACCAGCTTGACAAGCATTTATTTTATTTATATCTTTTGTCAAATTACTAACATTGTTATATTAACGCTATGTTGTTGATTAAGAAATTTAATTTGTGGATATATAAAGTTTAATTTCGCCAACTTATATTTTTTAGGCATATTATTGTTGTTCGAAACATTATCATTTATTAAATTAGTATTTTTGATTATTTGATACTGACATAATGTAGGCATGATTTGTTTATTGCAATGGGCACACTGACCTCGTGGTACTTTGCCGTTGTGTTGGCAATATCTGCCCCTTCCTTCCTTCTTTTGCGCCGCTCCTCTGGGCAGAACTGCGAGAGAACGTGATCGATCGAATTTCAAAAAAGGCACACACCTACCCCTGTGCTCCCGTGATCACGAAATTACTCTAAAATCTCCTGATATTAAATTCAGGAGTTAGTGTTTCGTGATTATTCCATTCCGTGTGTGATCCTGTAGACTTCCAACTCGACGCCCGCGAGGCAATTACCTAGTGAAGAGCCCACCTAATTGAACAAAATGTCGAACCTCGCCGATCCGGTCGCGTTCGCGAAGGACTTCATCGCCGGTGGTGTATCCGCTGCCGTCTCCAAGACCGCGGTAGCGCCCATCGAGCGCGTCAAGCTGCTGCTGCAGGTGCAACACGTGAGCAAGCAGATCGCCGAAGACCAGCGCTACAAGGGTATCATCGATGCCTTCGTCCGCATTCCTAAGGAGCAGGGCGTGCTCTCGTACTGGCGTGGTAACCTCGCCAACGTCATCAGGTACTTCCCGACCCAGGCGCTCAACTTCGCCTTCAAAGACAAGTACAAGCAGGTGTTCCTCGGTGGCGTAGACAAGAACACGCAGTTCTGGCGCTACTTCGCGGGTAACCTCGCCTCCGGTGGTGCCGCCGGAGCCACCTCCCTCTGCTTCGTGTACCCCTTGGACTTCGCCCGTACCCGTCTCGCCGCCGATGTCGGCAAAGGCGAGGGCCAGCGTGAGTTCAGCGGTCTCGGAAACTGCCTCTCCAAAATCTTCAAGTCTGACGGTCTCACCGGTCTCTACAGAGGATTCGGCGTCTCCGTACAGGGTATCATTATCTACCGTGCGTCATACTTCGGATTCTACGACACCGCCCGTGGCATGTTGCCCGACCCCAAGAACACACCCATTGTTATCAGCTGGGCCATCGCACAGACCGTCACCACAGTGGCTGGTATCATCTCATATCCCTTCGACACTGTCCGTAGGCGCATGATGATGCAGTCTGGACGTGCTAAGGCTGATATCCTTTACAAGAACACACTCCACTGCTGGGCCACCATCGCCAAGTCTGAAGGTACCGGTGCCTTCTTCAAGGGAGCATTCTCCAACGTCCTCAGAGGCACGGGTGGTGCATTCGTGCTTGTCTTATATGATGAAATCAAGAAGGTCCTCTAAATTAAACGTAAGAATTGTTACCATAATTGCAATTTTAATGTGATGCCGAATCACCAGTAATAGCCAGCCCTCTTAAATTGTATTATTAGAAGTGGAAATCAAGTCTAGTAACTTATTTTTAGTTAAATAAAACGTTATACATTGATTCCAAACTGTATTTTTATTAAAAATTGGTGTCTTAATGTTACATAACAGCTTGAGGTTAACCTAGAATTAGAACAATTGCATGTAGCATTCTAGTATCAAAGATTAAATAAAGGTAAAAGATATTATTCTGTATTCAAATTTTAAAAGATCTATTTCTTTTTTTTAAAGATAATGCTGGCACTTAGTGCTGGTTATGTAACCTTTTTTTCAATTGGGCCAAGGCTATGTGTGAATTGGTTCAACTGCTTATACAATGCCTATTCAAATCTTTGATTCTTGTGTGAGATGTGATTGTTTTATATTTATTCAGAAAATTTCTATTAGCTATCTATAACCCTGTGATATGGCTGGAAGACCTTGTACTTTGTTTTAGATGTTTAATTCTAAAATCTTGTTTATGTAATGCTCACATTTTTTGCTGTGAATTGTCGAAAATCATGTGATTTAAAGAGTTATATTATTATAACTGTATGTATCTTGTGCAGTGTGAGTGGTGACAGACTAATTTCAGTTCACCTATGAAGTGTAGTGTTAAATTCAGATATTTGGTACATGTAGGTAACATTCGAATGTATCTAGGCGGGTGTAAGCGAAGCTCTAAGCTAGAACCTCGAGCACTGTTCCCTCGGGTATGAATTTTTCGAAGAAAAATCCATGCATTACGAGTGATTATAATATAGAAATGTTAAAAATAACTTGTGGTTTTCCTTTACATAATATTTTCATTTAATAATTTCATTCATTTCTTTCTCTGTACTAAAAATACTGGCTGGCAAGATAAAATGTCAAGTCTTGGTCTTGTACTATGACCGCTAGCTATGATGTAACTTTCTTGCGTTGCCAACCAAAAGAAAAAAGACTACGGCACTGGCGGAGTTTGGTTGCCGGCCGGCGGCGTGCAGCGTGACGTCGGCAGTGATGACGTCACTCGGAGTGGAGGTGAATGGAAGCAGTTGACTCCAGTTACGTCATTGTAGGTATTTTCTGTACGCATCCTCGTCATAGGAAATGATAATCTCTCGTTTAAAAGTGCGCGAATAGGGAATGTTTTTTGTAGTCTGAATTTAGTACTATTTTATTATTTCTATCAGCTTGGCCTAATATCTAATTGTTCCGACATCAAATTAAGTCTACCGGACCAATAAGATTTAAAAAATTCCAAGGCCTAATCCAGGATTTTATTCAGACGGGCAAAAAATCAGCATTACTCTTACCTAAATGTGTCAACGTGTTAATTATGTGATTCCTTAGATTTTCGCCCAATCCCATGACCGACTCTTCTGTGCGGGAGGAAAAGCAGCTGGTATATTGTATGTTTTTCCTTTTCTCCCAAACGGAATAGGATTTTATTACATTACGTATTATGAATATGATTCATATCGGGAAATCTCTTTCCCACAAAGTCTGGCTGTTTAATGAAGCCAGGGGCGGACCGAGCGTTTTATAAGGGCCGAACTCTACTTATGCCTTGGGTTCCTAGGGTTGTGGTGCCGGTTATTTACTAGGGCAATCAGCTATTAGATTTTTTAAATTTGATTTGATTTAGGAGTAAATGAATTAATTGCTGGGTGGCGTTAGTGTGTGAACTCACTACGCCTTAAGAGAAACCCTGTCATCGTTCCCGTTTACGTATAGAGCTCTGTACCGCAACCCTAGGAAGTAACCCAAGGCATTATCGACCAAACATATCCGTAACCAAAGACGTTACGTCTTTTTCACTTGCAGTGTAGACAGAACCTAGGTCTTACAACCTAAAGGCTACATTTTGCATGTTAGTGGGCTTGTAGGTGGAGAACGGAATCAAAATAGTGAAGGGTTGCTAGCCGCATTGCCTATTGACAAGATCCCTCACGCCCATTCCCTCGATCGGCTCTTACGATCGGGAAGAGAAGCAGCTGGTACATTCTACGTTTTTTCTTTTCGTCCAGACCAGCGTGGAAGGAAACCAGGAACTTTATTCCTCCTTATTGTTCCTGGTTAAAAATACCAGGCAATCATGTGAAAGTGTTATTGAAAAGTATTCATTTTCAAAGATAAATTGCAGTTGACAGTTGGCGTTCGTGTCCGTCTCATTAGCACTCGTGTGTCATTATGTAAAACTGCTTACTTAGGAGCAAGGCTATAATAGGTAGTTACTATGTAAACTGCTACGTTACGATGACCTTGAACTAATGATAAGACGGGTATGAAGTATGTCACATGAATACAGGTGATTGTGGACGACCAGACAACATTTTATGTCCATGTTTTTAAATTATTTATCTCATTTTCTTGTGCATCTACATATATTCTTTCATCATCATCAGGTATTTTGTAGTCTCCACTGCAGATATATTCTTTATGGGATTCTGATCCCGACATTAAAATACTATCAGGTTGTTCAGAAGAGAGAGAGAGTTCAGGTTGTGCTTCGAAGCCAGCATTCAATGATTCGTACGCCTGGATACGCGACTGGCACCAATCCTCCTTGGGTATGACTAATCTACGAATTCCTACTGTCTGAAAATCCTTTTCGAAAATTCCGATTCCAAAAAACAAACAGATTTGAAACATTCCATCATCTAATGATTACACCCGTGACCATGACTCCTGGCACGGATGGCCTAGAACTATAGTCTGAAAATCCGTTTAGGAAAATCCGGTTTCGAAAACTTTGACAGTGTGAAACATTCTCTAATAGCTTTCTATTCTATCATCTGGTACGTAGGTAGTCATAATGTGACTACCTACCGACTAAAAACTGATTAATAGGTGAGTTGCTAATGAGATTCATGTTTGTTCTGGTGTAACTGATGATTGGCACTATACTATACGATGGGATGCACCCGGAAACGAGCTCACGACCAGTAATTTTAGACTACATTATAATATAACTTACATAAGCAGCTCTAAACTACCTAAGTATGTCTGACCTTGAACTTATCTTAAATCCGTTTACGAAAATCCGTTTGATTTGAAACATTCCCTAATAGCTATCTATTCTATCATCTACAGCCATGTGAGAATGATTGATAATGTGACTACCGACTAAAAATGGTTATAAAATAGGTGAATTGCTAATGAGATTAACGTTTGTACTGGTGTAACTGATGATTGCGGGGATCACCCGGAAACAAGCTCTCGACGAGTAATTTTGGACTACGTTATGTAAAACTTACATAAGCAGCTCTAGAGTAGACTACGTGTTGTCTGGCCTTGAACCTTAGATTTGAACTAATCGTAAAATCCGGGTTCTAAAACTCATATCTCACTCACTCAACAACAAATTTGAAACATTCCCATTAGGGATCTTTTTGGTCACGGCTGTAGATGATGAATTTAATATCTCAAAAAAAAAATGAAAAGATCTGCAGCCGTGGCAACCGACAACACGTTAAATAGGTGTGTTGCTAATGAAATAATGAATGAGATATACCTGCCTACTATTACGTCGTAATAAATTGTATTTTCTTGTCATGATAATACTACGGTATATATGATAGGTTGCATCCGGAAAGGAGCTCACGACGAGTGAATTTGGACTACATTATGTAAAACTTACATAAGCAGCTCTACTGTAGACTACGTGCTGTCTGGCCTTGAACTAATGATAAGATAGTTACGTACTCGTACGACGTGTGAGTGTGACTTTAGGAATGTCAATGTTTTAGGCGCCGTTGTAATTTTTCCTTAAAATAGTTTGAAAGGTTTTTAGTTTTACTTTTCTTTCATTTTTTTTGATAAATTTATGAAAAGTAAACTTAATACTTTAAATACGGGATTTTTATAAGGAAATATTTCATCTAGGTCAGATCTTGCAAACAGATGATAGTTTGCAAGATCCATAAAAAAGACAGAACTCCTTAGAAACTCAGACATAACAGATAAAAAAAATCCAGTGTTCAATGTACCTACCTACTTACTTACCTTCTTCCCAACAGATGGCGAATCCAAAAAGTACCTAATCTGCCGCGCCTATTTACTAACTCGGATGACAGGTGTCGATGCCTATCAATCAAGAATTTAGTGTTACAATGCGGTTTTTGTATTTCAAATAAAAAGTTCGAGCAAGCAAAACCCGCATTGTAACAGTAAATTCTAGATTGATAGGCATCGACACCTGTCATCCGAGTTAGTAAATAGGGGGGCTGGTCTCAGGTCTCTAACAATTCTTATTTAAGTATGGATGTTGAAATGAATTATTATTTATATGTACAGTGAGGCACTTAGAAAAGTATACTATCCCATGGTAGGTACTATTTCACAAGTATTATTGGTGACAAATAATTAGGCATTAATGGACGACTGTGGGCCGAGTATTGTCCGTCTTAGGAATGGAACCCAGAGCCTCTGTGTAGCAAGACATGTTAACCACTGCCAATGCGACGTCCGTAAAGACACAAACTTTAGAATATTATAGGTTACGCGAGAGTTCAACACAAAAAAAATATTCGAGATACAGTCCGAATTTGGTCCGAATAAAACTCTCGGATCGGATATTAGCTGCGAGCTGCGCAGTACGCGCCCCGCCTCCCCGCGCGCGTCCCTCTGAAGCTAATATTGTGTTCTGCGCATCGACTCGCACAATGTTCCGAGCCGCCATAAAGTTTGATTCGGACTGTACTAACTTAAACCTAAGTTAAATTGGAAGTTGAACATTTGTCCAATTTGCTTTCCTGCCACCAACTCAAACGATCAGTCGTCGCCTGTATTCGGATATCCACTGGAGCGATCCAGTATCATCTGAGCTAACCTCTCTATTAAAGCCAATATAGACTGAAATGCAACGGAATAAAATCGGATTTTGATTGTAGTGGTACCTCCAAGGTAATCTTAGACCTTTTTAACCCAATATAGACTGAAATACAACGCAGTTAGGTTTGTATTTGGACGTCGTGGTGTCACGTCTCGGGTAGCCAGGTGGTTTTATGAGTGAGTCAATGGACTATTACAAGTAATAATCACAGAACTATATCAAGAGTAATAATAAAACGAGTACTTTAGTTAGAGGATGGTTCGGTTGATTACAGTTATAGATGCACGCAGAATTAAATATTGATAAGATTGTGGAACTGAAATAAATGTTTTAATATATTTTTAATTTTTTTAAATCTTTCTTTCGTTTCTTTTCGTGGGCAAGTCTCGTGTCAAATAGATGCTGCCTAAAGGCATCTCATGAATAAAGATTTTTCTATTCATGAGGACACAGTACTCACGGCCAAAAGTATGAAGTCTGATGACGATGGATGGGTAATAAATAAGAGACCTTGATAGAGCTGTTTTTAAGACAAGCGCATACGATTCACCTAACTTGTACATTAAAGGAAGCTATTTTAAATTAGTAAAGTCCGGCCAATGACTGCGTCCGGACCTATCCGTTTTTATCAGGCTTTTTATTTTCTTCCTTTTTTTTCTATCTTTCAGCCAGTCAACATCGCGCAAGCGAGACTAAACAATTTCAAAAATCCTTTCTTTTTTAGCGTTCAGTGAGGCAACAAAAGACCGGCTTCTAAACATAAATATGTTTGTAAAAAAAACGTTTTTCTTCGGATCGGCCTAGGGACCCCATTTGCCCAAAAATCCGGTTTTTTAACCGGCTACGTCCGGTTTTTTTATTTCTAGAGATGGTAAAGCTGGCTTTAGGTATGCTAGGCCAGCTAGCAGAATACAACATACATACGTACTATCACGTCTTTTTCCCTTGCGGGGTAGATATATCCCAGGTCTATAAAACCTAAATGCCACCGTTTACGTTGGTGGGCTTGTAGGTGGAGAACGGAATCAAAATAGTGATGGGTTGCTAGCCGCATCGCCAATTGACATGATTCCTCATGCCGGTAGAAGAAGCCTTGATAGTTATCAGTTTTATCAACCCGTCAGTCAGTACATAGTCTTAGGTCTAGACGATGAATGATTAGTTCTAGTTACGTCACACCATTATACAGTGGTGTGACGTAACTAAGTAGAGTATTGTTTGCCATTATACTAACTGTACCGCTTCCTGTCCGGACAGTCTCCGTGGCGCAGTGGTTAACACGTCAGCCTGCGACATTCCCGGATTCAATCCCCAGTCAGGTAATGATGCAAAACGATCTTTTTTAGATTGGCCTGAATCTTGGATGCTTATTTATAAAAGTATCTATTATAATAAAATATGGTATTGTTGAGTTAGCATTCTACGACACAAGTTCACAACTTACTGTGGGGATAGTTCAATCTGTGTCAATATGTTCCGTATATATTTATGTCTGTCTGTCCATATGTCACAGCCATTATTTCACCTTTATAATAAGGTCTGCAATAGATAATAATTATATAAGAAAAGACAAAAATCATTTCATTCTAAAACAATTTTTTCTTCTTTACTTCCAAAGGTGTGTGTAATGTGTGTGAGGTGAGCACGCACCGCAATAAAAATTAAATAAAACCGGCCAAGTGCGTGTCGGGCCACGCGCAGGTAGGGTTCCGTAGTTGCGAATCACAACTTTTATTTCACACCGTTCACACTCGCACCTCACAGTTTAACGACTAAAAACGTAACAATGAAAATGTATGAAATTTTACATTTTCGAGTACATTTTATAAGTTGGTTGCCTATAACTTTTTAGTTTGCACTCGGTACTCAGCTCTGATAGTTTTCCTTTCAACTTCAGTATATATACTACAGCTGTAATTTTTTTTCACGTATCCATATATAACCGTTTAGTAGATAGAGGGGGGGGGGGGGGGACACACTTGCGTCTAACAATATTTCAGAAACGGATCCCTAAATCGAAAAATGGTGTTCTCATCCTCACAATATTTTTTAAAGACCTATCTAACAATACCCAACACGATGGGTGAAAAAAAAAAAAAAAAAAAAAAACTACTGATCCACGGAGACTGTCATGTCAAAACGTCTTTGCCTGCCTATGTACTTATAGAATTCGACCCTACTACGCTATAGGTTTCAGTCTCAAGTCTCAACAAGCAGTTTACAATACATACATACATACGTACAACAAGCCACCGTTCGATCGTTGCATAACAGATGTTACGTAACTTCAATCAGATTTCAGAATGAAATCTACAGATTTCAAGTTAATTGGTTGGTGGTGGTGTGTGTTTGTTTGTAATGGATAAACTCAAAAACGACTGGATTGATTTTGAAAAAAAAAGTTTTGATTTTGATTGCTAGTGAATAATATTTCTACGCAAACAAACTTCATTACTACAATGAAAATAGTCACAACCACGGAATGACGCTATCGGGCGGGAGCGACAATCACATGCCTCTGTGATAATAGTCTACAATGGTTAATTAAAGTTAGCACACACCGTTCCGTCTATAGATAAGTCGATACGACAAGGACATGGCATCATTTACCTATTTTTACCTTGTCACCAGTACAGCTGATCTCGTACACTATTCCATCTACTTTAACCATTTTAACGACGCAATGGGACAAAAAATATACAGAGATCTTTTTGATGTATGTAAGCTTTGTTTAGTTAGTGTTTCCTAGTCGCCTTCTACGACACCCACGGGAAGACTTGGAGTGGTCCTATTCTAATGCAGGGAATCACACGGCACGGTAATAGTTTACTATAGTTATAGTTGGTAATAATAGTCAGCTTACACCGTGCCATGTACCGTCTATAGTAAGTCGATACGACTGAAGGACATGGCATTCGTTTATCTATTTTTACCTTGTCGCCAGTACAGCTGATCTATTTCATAATCCATCTATTTTGACGACGCAATGTGACAAAAAATATGTGCCAGAAGTGTGGTGAACTTCGCAGGTGATGAAAGATATTGTTTAGGTTGAAAAAATATCTAACCTACTATTATAAACAGGAAAGTTTTGATGGATTGTTTGCATCGAATAGGATTGGAAACTACAGGTCCGATTCTCAAAATTCTTTCACAAATAGAAAGCTAATAAGCTTAATCATAGCCTATGTCACCCACAAATAAATATAAAGGCATAGGAAAATTGTTAGTAAATATTTGTACGCAGCCGTGTGGTTCCCGGCAGAGGCGAAGAGGACCACTCCAAGTCTTCCCGTGGATGTCGTAGAAGGTGACAGACAACATCAAAGAGGCCTCTCCAACCCGTCTGGCCAGCGTGGAGAGTGCAGCCAGTGCATCCTCTCACTGCTCTGGCTATACAAATATGGCTCTTATAGTACAGAGTCTACAGAGAGGGTCGTGTCCCTGCAGTGGAGACTAAAAAAGATGATGAATACTAAAAACTGCTAGGCCCTATAAAACAATTTTGCGTCTCATAATTTATGCGTACTTAACAACTATATGCTAACACAGTTGTGCCAAAATGCATTATAATTTAAAAGTTTATGCATGTAAATGAATATGTATATATAAACTCATGGTTGACGCTCTGCTCCACAGCAAGGTGCAACCAGTACTTAGGTACCGCTTGGATGAGAGTGAGTTCTACGATCTACAAATACAAGAAAACGAGGAAAGATATTGCAAGTTCGATCTTAAAAGTCACTAGGTTACGAGGTTGCGGCTGCTAGATAAGGGAATCATGACAATGTTGCCAGTTTATTGAACACCTAGAAAAAGGCTAGTTTGGTTATCTGAGATAAAATCATGTTTGTGATGGTGTAGTTGCACCTGGAACCGCTGATTATGTAATAACCAGAACATTCTATTAATAAAAGTCAAGTGTACTTACTTACCTATGAACAGAATTATTTTCTAGTTGACTACCTTTTGGTTAAGAGCTCTTCTATGCTGGTTTGGTAGAAAAGAAGAAACGTAGAATGTACCAGCTTTCTTCCTGCGCAGACCGTAAAAGCCGCTCAAGGGATTGAGTGAGAATATGAGGCATCAAATCGGCCAGCAACCCTTCCCTATTTTGATTTCGCCTTCTACCTTTACGCCACTAACACGCTAAACGCAAACTTTTTGGAGGCAATGCAATACCTAATAGTGTAAATGGTGCCAGAAACAGAAACGGTTAGGGATAAAGGCATTCGAAATTGATTAATTCGTCAAAGTAGACAACTAATAGCTTGAAATAAAATTCAGAACCAAAATTTACTATATTTTCCCGAGTTATGATTCCTTCTGGGGTAATCGGGTAAAAACTAGGACTTTGCAGTTTTATAATGTGGCAACTCCATCTGTTATGAGTGTACCTTCGTACCTACCTCTACAATCGTAGTTGGCGCGAATCGATACCAGCTGTAAGGTCACGACCCGATAGAAGACGCGATGGCTTGATAGAATTCCTAGGTCTATGAATAATATACAAACATACATACATATACATTTATTGAGATAGAATAAACTTACAAAAACTACTTAATTAAAATTAAAACAAATTACATAAGTTATGAAAAAATATATACCTAAACTACTTAAAACTAAAGAAAAAGTAATATAAATAAAATTTAAATTTGGAAAACTAGTCGAAAAGACCACCTCTGAGAGTACCTGGCTCAAATGTACCCATCACACCAGCCGCGTTGCCACGCTGGATGGCCAGTGAGATGTGTTGGACCAGGTACGCTCCAGAGCGGGGGTCGCAGCCATTGTCTCGGAGGCGTCGCCCTAAATTTCTGATAAAAAGTTTGCCTTCGTCGCACCAGGGACCACCTGTTTCCACAGCGAAAGGCACAAAAATGTACTGTGAGAGTTCCGCGTATTTTCTATGCTTTTGTTTGGCAGCTTGTTCTGCTGCGGAACCCGCCTTGTGAATGGTGTGTGCGGAATGCGATGCAGCAAATGTGCTAACGCATGTGGCATCCCACAACAAGCAACGGCCTCTCTCCCAGGGTGTCAAGGTTAGGCCATCTGGGCGTTTCCCGTCTGTTCGACTAAGCCCTGGAGGCTCGAGAACACAAGGTATGTTGGCCGAAACCAAAGCTCTCCGGATGATGTTGTTCAGAGCGTGGTGTCTCGGAAATCGGCCAGCACATCTCGAGCAGCTGAGACCATGGTAGCCACTGGTGTCAACATTTTCACCGCATGGGCAACGGTGTGGTTCGCAAATTTTGCACCCTAATCTTAAAGCTACTGCCACCCGCAAGGTGTCATCGTCTAAATGTGTGCCAAGTTGGGGTGAGGGTAAGACTTGGAGCCAGGCACCTGACTCTGGGCAAGATGCAGCTTTTAATCGAGCAATATCTAAACCTATTGATAAATCACTCAATTCAGATAAGAAAAGCTTAGAACATAAATCGTCCCAAGCTTTCTGAGAATTGAGTTTTTCTGGTGGCTGGACATTAGGACACATAGTTGTCCACGCCTCCAAAGCGTCATTCTGAAAAGGAATGCTAGGTCTTGCACCTTGTAGGTTAAGAATGTTAGTGACAAGATCAGCAACCCCGTATGACGACGCGAGGAATGCGGGTAGGCCCACAGTTTGAACGCTCCTGACGCCCAAACCACCGTATCTGACTGGTAATGCAGCTTGTTGGAATTGGCGGTCTTCTAAAGTAATATTTATGATTTTCTCCAAAGTGGCCCTAATGTTGCAATCCAGCGCCGAGACAGCGTCCGGGAAGAGCCAAGTAGGAGTTGTCCGAATGAGATATGTCAATTTAGGAAGAGAAAAACAAGTGCGAAACAGAACTAGAGCTACGTGGGCTGAAAGGTTCCCAAGGCGATCTTGAGCCAGCAAAAGCATTTGAAGCTTTGAATCCAAAGCAGCCGGAATGGCTACTGGAAATATAGGTGCACCGAGGAGATCAAAAGTGTTTTGGTCAAGCTTTCTAATATTTGGGATAAGATGGTCAAACAAACTAAAGTATATTTTTGCGCTCTCCCCACAGGGAAAAATCTCACATTTATTGTAATTAACTTTTAAACCTATCTGTTCTAAACCCGCTAAAAGAGTCCTAACGTCCGTTGCTACGGATTCAGCGGATCCACCAATTGTTGCATCATCGAGGTACCAAATGTTCAAAGGTGACTTTAATGAGGTTATTAAACGGTGGATTGATAGGCTAAAGATGAGTGGACCAAGTGGATCTCCCTGCTGAGCTCCTACTTGGGACGGAATTTTATGGTTATTATAGTATAAGTTACTTGGTTCTGAATAACATTGGTGTAAAAAAGGATGCAAAGAAGGTACTAGCTCTTTTACCTCTGCTAAAATAGTATCTCTTTCTACACTGTTGAAGGCATTCTTAAGGTCAAGCTTGATAATCACACAATCTTCGTTAGTGGGATCTATAGCAAAAGCTCTCGTAGCGTGGATTGCGGCCTCACAACCTAGCGGAGTCCCAAAGCCTAGTTGGTGTGGTTGCAAATAAACGGCCATCGAATTTCGAACAGCTCGACAAGCAAGCTTGGCCACAAGGCGGCGAATAGTGCATCCGACTGCTATGGGCCTAATCCCGCCATCTTTTTTCTTCAGGGCACAAAGTGCTGCACCGTATAAAAAAGGTGTAACTTCCTGATTAAGTGAACCCTTAAGTAGAAAGTTGCACAAACGTGATAAGGCTTCCAGCAATCGGGGTCCATTATTACCAGCAGATGGTGAAGTGAGTTCCTTTAAATGTTGTGGACGTAGTCCATCCGGACCTGATGCAGAAGAGGTGTGAAATGAATGAATTGCAGTAGCTACATCATTAACTGTTACATTGAGAGAACTAGGACTATTGTCTGGTGAAAAAGTGGGAATTGACAGTGGTCGTGATGGAAAAGGATGTTTTTCTTCAAGAGAAGTAGCCGTGTCTTCGTTGTTTGGTGCAATTTTGCATAAAGGCTCTAGATGTTCAGGGCACTCACACTCTATGTTTTTTTTTACTTTGGTGGTTAAAGAGGTACTACCACTGTCTATTGGAACCCTCAGGGCAGTCAAAGGGAATGACAACAACCTAAACCAAGTGGTTTTGGTATTATTTTCTATGCTGTCATCTATTAACTCAGCAAGTTTGCCAGCAGCTAAGCTCCTAGCTCCTTTAGGGACATGTTTAAGTATTCGTATTGAGGTTTTTAATTCTGGAAGGTTGTCTAAATCAATCTGATTAATATAATTATGTGAAGATTGAATGCTTCTGCTAATAGTCCTGGGTTGGGATGAAACTTCTTCAAGGTAAATATCTTTGTGAATTCGGCGTATGTGTGTATTTAAACGCACGTATAGCCGAGTGGATCCGGGACAATGCGGGCATGGGACACCTACGTTACCACTAGTGGTTGCCATCTATGGCTAAAGATAAATATAATAAACCTAACATAAATAATTAATACTAAGACTAAAATAAATAAAAAATTATGTGCCTAATCAAACAGGGATTAATAAAAATAGATAAAATAAAATAAAATTATATGACTAAGCTAACAGGTAATTTTGTATATAAAAATCAGAAATTTCTAAGAGAAACGGTAAATTTAATAAAAATAATTAAAAACAAAAAAAATCATGGGATACACTTCTTCTTCTTATAAGTAAAACTTGGATGAAAATTTTCAAACACTTGAAAGATGAGATTTGTAACCAGTGGCGGCTCCCCCTTAAGTGCACTCGTGTGGTGCACTACCAGTTTAAGCTTAAATATATACTAAAAAATAACATTGATTTAAAAAATAAATCAGCAGTTTAACGTAAAAATATATTAATTTTGTGTCAAATGATAATCAGTCGTGTCGTTAACAAAAAAAAGTATTATTTTCGCTTGACAAAATAGTTTGCCGTGCGCCCGCACCCAGTGCACGCAACGCGCCTATACAGCTGCTATGGAAAAGGCGACGAAACGCCTGGCGCGTGAGACGGAAGATTAGTATGGAAGTTTAGCGAAATCTGGTGCGCCGCACGGGGCCCGACGCGGGCCGAACGCCGACGTTTGGATATGTTCGGATTAGGTAGTTTTCGTGTAAATTGTCTTACGTTTGTATTTGTTCGTGTTTTACTTTCGCTGTTTTTATGTTTTGTTTTACTTATCAATCTTATTATTATACTTTGTATATGTAAATAGAAAAATCTAAATAAGAGAATTATTTCTGCTGTTAGGAATTATCCAAACAATTTTAGGCATGTTTTATGAGGTGCACCACCAGGTCTTTGAGTCACGAGCCGCCACTGTTTGTAACCTTTGTTTTTATTCCAAGAGGATCCAGCTGGGATTTTTGAATTGGAAATATAATTCTTCTATCTTCAATTACTAGAATCTGGGCTTAAAACACTATTCGTACTGAAAAACACAGCCTGGTGGAGTGTAATGTAGTTGTCGTTCATCAAAACACTCGCTGGCTAGGTTTACTGCTTGAGAATCTTGAGGCAAAAGCTTTCGGGCACGATATAAATATGATTAGAATTCTGGGCTGGAATCGAAAAACCCAGTCTGGTGGGGTGCCATGTAGTTATGTTATGTGACAAAATACTCTCTGGCGGAGGTTTATTGCTTCAGAAATACGAAGTAAATCATCCGAGCGTCCATGCTTCCGGGCACAATACAGCTTGCTTTCAGATATGAAGCACAGGTAAAATGAAGGTAAAACACTGTAATTTACACTATGTAATGGTAACAGAAGCTAAATAAAGGAAATACTCGATCTAACCGTTACTGGGATATTATTTTCATGATTTATTGAAAAATATTTACGAAGAAACGTTATGACGTTGTCACTTTCTTTTTCTTTTTATTTACTATAACATACATACTATAACGTTTTTTTTGCTTGCGGGGTACACATAGCCAAGGTCTATAAAACCTAATCGCCACGTTTAGCATGTAGGTGGAGAACGGAATGAAAATAGTGATGGGTTGCTAGCCGCATCGCCTATTACCATGATTTCTTTGATTTTCGCCCATTCCCTCGATTGGATTTTACGATCTGCGCAGGAAGAGAAGCAGCTGGTACATTCAATGTTTTTTCTTGGCTCCCAGACCAGCGTAGATGCAAAAATTGATAGAACTATAATAACCTATTATGTTATTCCTAGGTCTTATAATAATAAATTTTTGTATTATCAATAAGGAGACAGTTAAGTATAGTATCGAATTTTCAATAATGTTCAATTTATTATAGGGACGTATAATTTATTAGCACTTTGAGTTAAATTAATTTGTGTTTTGTGTGCTTCCGCCACCAGTTAGTTCATGCAAACTATTGCTGGCCAGCGCCCACCTGCTACTTAAAGTCCCTTCATCTCACTGAACACAGAGAGCACGACGTTCGATACTGCGGATGCTTCAATATCAGCAAGGGTTAAGTAAGCACTAGAACTGATTTTCCGATATTCAACCCCTAAGGGGATGAAATAGGGAGGTGAAATTTTATGCGAACGACGTCGGGGGAAAATTGCCAATAATTTATCCCAATCCCAACTTCCCAACCCCAATCCCAACTAATATTATAAATGCGAAAGTAAGTTTGTTTGTTACGCTTTCACGCCGTATCTATTGAACCGATCATCATGAAATTTTGCATACACATAGGTTAGGGTACCGAGAAGGACATAGGCTATGTATTACGCGGGCGAAGCCGCGGGTAACAGCTAGTAATTTATAATAGCCTCTACAATAAATTATAAATATAGAGATTTATTTCTTTTGGAGTTCACGTAACATTGCTCGTATCTGGCATCAGACCAACGCTATGTGAGGTTGCGCCAGGGATTTCCTCGTGCTCCTAAAAATATGTACTTATAATAATAGACGCGATTGCCAAAATGTCTGATCGTTAAGGAAGGACATTGTACATTTCGGCATGTCATTTAAAGCGTTCCCTAATGTGACGACGAATGCGGTCGTCTTTATACATACATACCTACATATTAAGAGGGTATACTAGCAGTGCGTTTTCCATACAAATGTATTTCTCTATTTTCTCGCTGAAAACTGCTTCTAGATGCACAATTCTTTTTACATACAATCTTTTACTAAAATAGGTATGTCCCTATGTTTGATTTTCTTTTAAAAACCTGTTTAATAGAAAAAAAAATTGTACAAAAACAGTTTTTTTTGAAAAAATAAAAAATAGGGGCACTCCTATTTTAGTACTAGATTTTATGAAAAAAGAATCTTGACTCCAGAATCAGTTTTCAGCGAGAAAATAGAGAAATACATTTGTATGGAAACCATATTGAAAAAATACTGCTAGTACTTTTCCCTTGCGTGCGGTGTGTTTCCCGGTCCCGGCAGATAAGAAGAGGACCTCTCCAAGTCTTCCCGTGTATGTTGTAGAAAGCGACATAGGAAACACAAGCTAAATAAAGCTTATTAACATCAAACAGACCTCTCGAACCTGTCTGGCCAGCGTAGAGATCGCTGGCCAAATCCTCAGACTGCTTTGGCTAATATATGGCTCGGTAGTAGTGGCTAGCACAGAGAGGGTCATGCTCCTTCAGTGGAGACTGAAATTGACCTGATGATGATCCGATTTGCGGAGTCAAAAACCAAGCCAAGGTCATAAAACCCAATAGCTCCATTTAGCGTGTTAGTGGGCGTAAAGATGGAAAGCGGAATCAAAATAATTATGGGGTGCTAGCCGCATTGCCTAATTACGTACCTAGTTCCTTAGATTTTCGCCCAATGCCTTGACCGGCGTTTACAGTCTGCACGGGAAGAAAATCACTTTTTGTATATTTATAGTAGTCATCTTCAGATCTTTGTAAGTCTCCACTGAAGGAGCAGGACCCTGTCTGTCAGTGGCGTAACAATAGGGTGGCAGGGCTGGCAAAGTGCCACAGGCCCCCGACCCAAATGGGCCCCAACCCAGGAGGACGCGAACTCAAAAATATTTTTTTACATATTTTATTTGATAAGTATATTTCAAGTTAATCTTTAAGCATTTCAACCAACCGAAACGAAAAGACGTTGATTAATTTTTCCCATCAAAAGAATTTGCCACGGGCCCTAGATGGTGTAGTTACGCCACTGCTCTCGCTGCTCATATATTAGCCAGAGCAGTCAGAGCATTTGGCCTACACTCTCCACCATAGAGAATATTATATATACTGAGGCTCTCCACGGTGGCCAGACGCGTTGAATGCATTTCTTTGATTTTCATATTAGCTTTATTTAGCTTGGGTGTCCTGAGTCGCATTCTACGACATCCAGGGGAAGATTTTGGGCCTTTTCTACTCTGCCAGGAACCACACGGTTAAATAATAATATAATCCGAGTTTTTTAGTTACTATAGAAACTTTTTTTATTTTTTCGACAAATAGCACAGATTGAGCTAGCCCCAAAGTAAGTTCTTAAGTAACACTTGTGTTATGGGATACTAACTCAACGATACTATATTTTTATAACAAATACATATATAGATAAACATCCAAGACTCAGGTCAATCTGAAAAAGATCATTTTTCATCTTGACCTGACCGGTGATCGAACCCGGGACCATCCGTTTCACAGGCGCGTTGACCGCTGCGGCGCCACGGAGCTCGTCAAGAAACTTGATCAGCTGATAGTTCATTTTGTATGGAAAGTACCTATATTATCTATCTCTAAACCGTTTATCTTCAAAACCGTTTGGCATTGAGCAAAGACACGACACGTGAGCGTTATCAAATCAAACTAGTGAATGATAAGACAAATTGTCGAGCTCCGTGGCGCAGCGGTCAACACGCTAGCCTGCGACACGGGGGTCCCGGGTTCTATCCCCGGTCAGGTCAAGATGGAAAAAGATCTTTTTCATATTGACCTGGGTCTTGGATGTTTATCTATATAAGTATATGTTATAAAATATAGTATCGTTGAGTTAGTATCCTGCGACACAAGTTCACAACTTACTGTGGGGCTAGCTCAATTTGTGTGATATGTCCCTATATATTTATTTATAAGAGATAACAGCGCCTTGTGAGATGATACGAAATCACAGTCGCTTTTACTCGAACTTTACTAGCAATGTAAATAAATATATTTAGACAAATCACAAAGTACTTATGAGCACCCTGGACGCGCATGTCTCCACGCAAATGGAAATAAGGAATTGTGGCAATATTTGATAATTTTGGAGTGAAATTAAGCATTCAATCAATTAATCTCATTATTAATATATTTCTCATTATAATCTACGTACGTTCCTGTACAGCTTGGTAAAATTATAAATGGTTTGAGAGTTATAAGCCTCTCAACATTTCCATACTTTAAAGAGGCTAGGCTTATAGGTCGTTCGAGACTTGCGTTACATATTATGTTATAGGATACTAACCAGCCGTATTTACTAACTCGGATGACAGGTGTCGATGCCTATCAATCTAGGATTTGCTATTACAATGCGGTTTTTGTATTCCAAATAAAAATTTCGAGCAAGCAAAACCCGCATCGTAACTGTAAATTCTAGATTGATAGGCATCGACACCTGTCATCCGAGTTAGTAAATAAGGGGGCAGGCCTTGGTAACGTTATTCACTTTAAAACTACCGTTAAAAACGTTTTTTTAATTAAGATACCTATGTATGTAGTATAGTAATTATTTTAAAGGTAACAGAATAGTAATATACCGTTACTTTTGAACAGATCTTTACCTTTAAAATGTACTACTTATATCGATACTATAATATTACATCTTACGTAACGATACTTTAATTGATACCTCTCCAACGTTGCCGCTCCGCCCTCACCACGAGAATCAACTAACTCAACGATAGTATATTTTAATACAAAATTATTTAAAAATAAACATTCGAGACCCAAGTCATTCTGAAAAAGATCATTTTGCATCTAGACAAACTAGACATGCAGGCCTATTTGCTAACTTTTGACAACTACGGTGTACATCGTTTTCATGGTAACATTAATATTCATTACGGCTTCGGTATGAATGACTATTTCTATTTAAGATATGTAAACCGTAATGGATGCTCAAGTGACAATGAAATTGTTGTACACTGAGTTAGCAAATCGGCCTGCTGACCGGGGTTGAGATCCCGGGACCACCCGTGTCGCAGGCTGGCGTGTTGACCGCTATGCCACAGAGGTCATCAATGTCATTGTGTTATCATCAATTAATCACTTAAAAAACTAATTATTATCATTCTCAGCGTTCATCATCTCTTCCATGCTGGTTTGGGAGAAAAGAAAATACATACAATATACCAGCTGCTTTTCTTCCCGCGCTGTAAAAGCCGGTCAAGGGATGCGGCTAGCAATCCATCACTATTTTGATTCCGCTTTCCACCTTTACGCCCACTACGATGCTAAACGTGGCCTGTAGGTTTAATGAGATTGGGCTCTGTCTACCCCGCAAGGGATAAGACGTGATAGTATGTATGTATGTATCTCCGCGTTTTATTTATTTATTTTATTTTAAAAGCTTTATTGTGCCTTACAAACTACAATAGGTGGACTTAAGCGACTACCATTATTTCGGAAGCATCCTCAGCTCGAGTGCTTCGGGCCCGGGGTTCGCTTTCTGGTTTTCCCTTCTCCCTATTGCACGAACTTCGGAATCCTGGGTAGGGAGTTCATAGGCACGTCATCCTACAACATCAAGCCAGCACTTTGGTTTTTTCCCTTAAGAGTCGCCTGGACGCGCATGTCTCCATACAAACGGAAAAAGGGAATTGTGGCAATATTTGTCAATATTGGGGCAAAATTAAGCATCCAATCAATTAATCTCATTATAATCTACTTACGTTCCTATACAGTTTGGTTAAATTATCAATAGTTTGAGAATTAAACGCCTCTAAAGATTTCCATACATTTGAAAAGGCTTGTAATTCCCAAACCATTGGTATTTTAACCAAGCCGTATAGGAACGTACGTAGATTATAATGAGATTAATTGATTACTTAAGCTTAATTTTACTCCAAAATTATCAAATATTGCCACAATTTATGCTCTCCACAGGCTTGCCATTGTTCCTCAGTTCGGCCCCTCAGGCTATGCATGCAAATCGCGGCCCATAGGCATATGAGAGTTTGCTGTCTTTCCAAACCTTGCACGCACAGGTAATACCCAAAGCCGAGGTCCGTCCCTCCTTGGGGCCCTTTAGTGATGTTCGCCTTACAGGTTGAGGGCACTCCGCCCTCACCTTAAAGTCCAGTGAAGAAGCGAAGGCTCACTTGGAGCTAGCTACACAGTCCTTTCAATCTCTGCCCTGCTTTATCGGTAAGTATAATACGGTAGTTGCCTAATGTTACGATTATATAAAATTTGTTTCTAATGAGACTAATTTCTATCTAAAAACACTATAAAGAACACTTTTAATTTGATATCGATTCGTTAAGTGATCTTAAAGCTTCTTTTAAGTTGGGTGAATAGGACCATTTTTTAAAGTATGAAAATCTTTAATTACAATTATACTGTATTTAAGTCTGCAAAATTTATAGCAACTTTTATTATGAAACCATTACCATAAACGAAATATTTCGTATAGCTACCAAACAAAGTTCTCACGCCACCCATACAAAATACAAGCTTGTGACGTCACAAATATGTAGGCATTTCAGCCAGCGCGTTTTCACGTCTAAAAATTTACGTCTAAAAACATGTGTCTTTAAAACTTTTATAACTGAAAGAGTTTTTTGTTTAGAAATGTATTTCTGTCACTATTGTGTTTATTTTTGGCAGGTCTTTACATAGCAACATGAAAAAAATTTTAGTCAACATGCCCATTGGTTAACTCGATCATAAAGGTGATATGCCTCGGATCCGCATTGCGCCAACTCCATGATAAGACTAATCAGTGTATTTCGTTATCTCGTCTATCTACGATTTGGGTCTCAAGTTCCATAGTAAAATCGGAATGAGTTTGACCTAGCAATAGCCTAGACACTATATACCAGGTGTCAAACGATGGCTCTTTTTTGTCCACTTATAGCAGGACCTCCTCATTGACATTACCTACTTATTTATCATCATCATCATCAGCTTTTCGTGGTCCATTGCTGGACATACGCCTCCCTTTGTCTTATTACTATCCCACGCTGGTCTGGGAGAAACGGAAAAACGTAGAATGTACCAGCTGCTTCTCTTTCCGCGCAGATCGTAAAAGCCGATCGAGGGAATGGGCGTAAGGAATCATGCCAATAGGTGATTGCGGCTAGCAACCCATCACTATTTTGATTCCGATATTATCTACAAGCCCACCAACATGCCAAACGTGGCCTTAAGGTTTTACAGACCTGGGCTCTGTCTACTCCGCAAGGGAAAAAGACGTGATAGTATGTATGTACTTATTTATTCTTACCTACAATATAAAGGGTCCGTGATAGTGTGAACCAATTTACGAGAGGAGGAACCTGATAGCCTAGTGGGTGTAAACATTACCTATAAGCCAATAAGCGCGCAACCTTACTTGGATGGGTGACCGCAAGTTGCAAAAAATATCTCGAGCGCCTCCGTGTTCGGAAGGCACGTTAAGCCGTTGGTCCCGGCTATCATCGTTGATGGCATGGCAGGCCAGTCGCTAAGTTATGCGCAGGCAGCATGAAAAATCTAACACCAATGTTGGCCACTTAAACATACAAAAAAGAAAACAATTTACAGTTGCTTAGGGGCCGTCCATTAATCACGTGAGGCTCGAAAGGGGGGGGAGGGGGTTAGGAAAAAAATCACGAAATATCACCAGGGGGAGGGGGGTGTAGTAAGATGTCACGTTTATTTACTATTTCGTCAGACGCGCGATTTTTAAATCAAAAAACCGCGTGTAGCGTGACCGTGACCGTGACACGCCGTTACCATTCTGTCAGACACCATTATCATGGCCCTTAATTTTCTAGAACAAAATTTGAAGATAATTTTCTAAAAAAAAAACTTGGTTCTTTGTAGGTACTAAAAATTCACGTTGGGTGGGGGAGGGGGGCTTAATCTTAAACCTCACCACGTATCACAAAGGGGGAGGGGGGGGGTCAAAAAATGCTAAAAAAAAACATCACGTGATTAATGGACGGCCCCTTAAAAGGATACCTATCCAACACATCTAGAAAGCTCTGGAATTAATTTGAAAAGGCACCGGCAGGTGAATCATTTAACAGGGACACAGGGCGTTTAACCCGGTTGCCTCTGCTGTGATAAGGGTTCCCAACACTCCCGGATTGATTCAAAGATTCAAACTTCGACTTCGGTAATAGTGGTTAAAATCTCCCGACCTCCCGGGGAACAATAATTTCTCCCGTTTTTTCCGATAAATCCTTCGCCATCGCTCTTGTTTTTGTGATAAAAAACCAACAATGCAAATAAAACAGATTTTAAAACTGACATTTTCTTACCTAAGTTACCTTTCAACTTCCTTAAATCTTGGGGGTTGGTGCTTTCAAGAGTTGGCAACTCTAGCTGCTGTGATGCTTCGGGGCGCCCATGGGTCTGGTATTATGCTGTTGCTAAAACGGCCGTTTTTCGCGGTAATCAGTATTCTCTTATTGACTGATTCTGTTAATATTAAATCATGTTTCCAAAAATACTTCAGGTTATTTAATAAGGCTATATGATTTACATTCATGATTTTTTTTCTATTTGTAAAGTATGAGGAATAAAATGATTGGCGTCGCTACTGTGCCTAGTTGTCTTTGGCCTAGTGTGCCCCCTTAATGTGCTCTGATACAATTTGGCGAAAGTTTTACAATGCAGGTTCCCCCCATTATTGAGCTATAATATCTAAGAATGTATTGTTACCCATTATTGGGCTATAATATCTATATATTGTTCATTGAACACTATTGTTCATTTGTTTTTTTGTGTGCTAATAGCAAGGTATGTCAGTCAACCGGTAAAAATCAATGCAATGCGGCAGTACTGCCGTGCATAACCAGTGCGACAGTTATATAAGAGGCGTTGGCTATCATAAAGAGGAAATTAAATGAATATCTAGATTTAGAAGAGTATATAGTCAAAGATTCTAATATTATAAAAAGGAAAGGTTTGTGTGTGTTTGTTTGTCTCAAAAACTATGGGACAGATTCGAAATACCTGTGTAATAAAAAAAATCGGCTCACGAAGTGTCTTGTAACATTATCTATACAACATCGGCAAAAAATCATGTTTGTTCGTATAGGAGCCCCCTTAAATATTTCTTTTATTTTGATTTTAATTTTTTATTGTGTTCATAATACAGCTAATTATTCTATGAATATTCCTAGTGTGTTTACCTGTCACCATCGAGCAAAAAGCAAAAAATCTCATTTGTTGTATATCTAGTAATTTATTTTTATTTTATTGTGCTTCCACGGAAGACCAGTGTTGCCAACTGTTGTATGACAGTTAGCAATGTATGCTGAGTGGAACTCACTTTCAGTGGTTTAAATATAACTGTTTAATTTTTTATTTTTACAAAATTGGTGAACTGAACTAACTTAATGTTAACTATTGTTATTGTACTGTACCGTTTGTAAATCACTGAATAAAGATTTTTCTATTCTATTCTATTCTATTCTAATTATGTCAATATGCGATGGGGCTATCTTCGTTATAATAAAACTAAAACTGGCTTGAAATATAGCCGATTAGAAAAAAAAAGTTGAAAAAGCAATAATTTACTTTTCGTAAGTAAATTATTGCTTTTTCAACTTTTTTTTTGTGCGTTGGAAAGTCTTGCTTGCCACAATCATCAAAATATGAGTGCCAATCAGCGATAATAAATCAGTGGTTCTCAAACTGTATTTCATCGACCCCCAGGGGTCGGAAAGTTCAGGCACGGAGAGTCCACGACAGTGAAAAATTTATTTAGTAACAAGAATGTTGCAAAAGGGCTTTAGAATCTAATAAATATGGATCTAAGAAGAATGAGTGCATTTTACAATCATTAGGAGTCTAAATTTTCAACTGACGGAAAAACGAAGGGGTTATCAAGTCGACGCGTGTGGCGTACCTATATTTTTTTATTGCGTGGCCACGCATAGCTATTAACAGAGTAGACCAATTTTGATATTGCTTTTTTATTGAAAAGGGTACCCTGAAGTTGGCCCCATATAAATTGGGAAAATAAATCTAATCCTAAGTAAGGGTAGTAAAACAGGGATGACAGATAGATTTTTCGCTTTTCGACGGTTTCATTCCTGCGTTAAAAAGTTATATTATTCTCAAACATTGGTTTGCGTCAGACATTTACTCAAACCAATTCCAATTTCATATTACGAAACGCCGGCCTTCCAATCATTCAAAAAAAGAACAGTTTTTCATTATATAACGTTTTCAAACCATTTGACCTGCGCAATGACCTTGGACCACTTACGCGCCGGTTGGCGGGAAGCCAGGACTCCGTTTGGGACGGAATTTGACTGTGCCCTTTGTTATGTAACTTAAAATACACGTGACTATTTTGGGATGCACGGCGTAACATCGTGTTTTTGTTGCGTGAAGACAAGGACCTTTCATTTTAGCATCTATTAACGCAATCTCGTTCATCATCAAGTTTCTTTTTCGACTCCACTGCAGGAGCACGAGCCTTTCTCTACTATTAGAGCCATATATTAGACAGAGCCGTCCCAGGAGTTGGCCTACACTCTGCACGCTGGCCAGACTACTTGGAGAGGTCTCTTTGATGTTTTTAAGCTTTGTTTAGCTTGTGGTTCTTAAGGGCGGCCAACCCGTCTATCTTTTCATACAAACGCTCGTACGTGATTATGGCGATGTAACAAATCTTTCTTTAAAGATTTTCCACTAATATGTATCTTGTGCACTATATCTAGGTTTCTATCAAAACGAAAAATCAAAATTTGGAGAAACAACTTCAGTGTTAGCCTCCAAAAATCCGCTTTTTTGTACAAATTTTATGTAAACTTTGGGCGTTTATAATGTACTCATTAAGTGTAACAGTAAAGAAAATATTTATTTAGAAACCTTGCAAATGTAATAGAGATTCTAGATGTACAAGATTTCTTTCATAAACTTGTAAGGCTTACCAATAAACACGTATTTCTTGAAACAAGTTTAATGAAATTTCCGCACACTATTTTTCGTTCAATGTCTTCGCGTACTCACTAGCTTGTTTCCATGTGGCAGTAAGAGGTGTGTGGGAGACGAGGGCAAGGGGCTCTTTTCGCTTTGCCTCTTTATCTGACATTGTGCTGGACGGAACAAGCTTTTCGACCATGCTCGCGTTGACGATAGTCGGTCGGGGAAGGGCCACCTTAAGTCGCCTTCTCGACATCCACGGGAAGACTTGGAGTAGTCCTATTCCTCCGCCGGGAACCACACGGTATTGAAGACAATGACCTTATTGTTGTATCTATTAACGGAATTTAATAGCAGATATTTTAAACCATCTCATGCCCAGCGAGACACGACAGAAAGATTAATGGTTTTTACGTCGTCTAGTATTAAGCTGGAACTAATATTGTCAATGTGAAACTTTGTTTCCATATGAATGACCCTACTCAACCATAGACTGAGTAAAATAAATCTAGCTACTGAACTGACTATCATGAAAGTTTGCTAACAAGTTAGGCTAGCTTTGATCCCGGGTAAAATACTGTTTCCGAAGGATTTAAGATTTGAAAGCGAGCTGCAGGCAGTAGGCTAAAAACTTCCCTATAAAATTCTTTATGGTGTTTGAGTATGTAAGTAAATACGGCACTTC
This sequence comes from Rhodophaea formosa, assembly GCA_963082605.1. Taxonomy (NCBI): domain Eukaryota; kingdom Metazoa; phylum Arthropoda; class Insecta; order Lepidoptera; family Pyralidae; genus Rhodophaea; species Rhodophaea formosa. The sequence continues at coordinate 4,963,611 of OY720229.1, read as the reverse complement.
ATGTGCCATGCTTTCATATCTTCAGCAAATAACTTATTCGGTTTACTGCCTTTCGCCCTCAGGGGATCTTCCCCAGTGGTGGCAGTCAAGACCAATTAGATGTTTAGCTGTCATATTTTATGAGATGCTTTCGATCTTGGCTTCTTAGTGGTTCGATTTTGAGTTTTAACAAAATGAACCATTTCTGAAAAAACAAAAATCTTACAAAAAATACCGCATCCAGATTAGTCCAGTTCTTTAGGTGCCAAGATGACTACAGAGGTAAAACTACTTACCTCTTTTATAAATCAGATCAGGGGTAAAAAATAAAACAAGAAGAGACTTAACTCACATAGATTTATTTAAATAATATAATACAAGTTCTACATTAATATTCAACAGAATTACAATTACTCTTGCACTTCATAAATACTATCAAATTGGAATGACATACAGCTTTGTAGAATATTCAAAGTTTCTATACAAGTTGTTATTTAGATCATGAATAGGTAATATAATTCGTAAAAGCAAGACTTGATCTGAGACAACGTACAAATAAGTAAGTTTGAATTCAGAACGTTATGAGGTAAAACAAAACGTTTTTAAACTTTTTTTTTATTCCAGCCAGTTATACATTTAAACAGTAAGGTAATGAAGAATGACAAAACGCTTTGCCCAAATCTTTTTTTTATTATTCCAGCCAGCACGATTTGCGTGGGCTACTGACCATTTTCGGTGCAAATCGAAATAATAACTTTGATTAACAGTCCCGACAGTATTATAGGGAGGTGGTAACACTTAAAATTAAGGCATACCTAAGTCGATGGTTTAGGCCTTTATTGGGTTTCCCTGAAACAAAAAAAAAGAGACAGATTAATTATGTGCAAGATCAATAATATTAGAAACCTAGTTAGTCTGGGGTGTTTCTAAGTCAATATAAAATAGTTTGTATTTCGGTCTCATAGTAGATGTGATTCTCAAAGTGGTTGAAGAGAACACAAAATAATTGGGGGTCTAAGGGACGCACGGAGAGGTTTTGAATCTAATAAAATAGTTTAAAAAGCCAAAAAAACACGCTTTTCTTGTTTTGTCATCAGAACTCAGAGCGTGTGCAAATTTCAACCTAATCGAAGACCGGGAAGTGGGTCAAATTAATATTCCAAGATTTTCTTACATACATAGCTACAAGTGATGCTAATAAAGGCGTGTTAATTAAAAAAGAGTTTCAACCAAACCTTTGCTTTTGAATAGATTTGCACCCCTTCTGTTAAACTATTTTTAGAAAAATCAGAGGGAATCACACAAATTGAGCTAGCCCCACAGTAAGTTGTGAACTTGTGTCATAGGACAGTACAATTTTTTGACATTTTCACACAAATTGACCGAGCGACCGGATATTTTTGTATGGAAATGTCAAAAAATTAGTTCCCAGCGTTGGTCCAATAGGAAAGGTTGTTCAAATCGGGCTAATTCACTCCTTTAGCGGCCCAAAACGACCTATATTTCACTGGGTATACATGAAAAGATGTTTCATTTAAGTTTAATTCAGCCATTCTTAAAACAATATTAACTTAAACTACGGATCACATATTTGCGGCTAAAATGTTGTTCACCGCTAACATTATATATAAGACGCCTTACATTGACAATCAGTCAGATATGATCACTTCAATATAAGTTACTTTAAGAGTTTTTGGTGGGAAGTCAAGAGGTTCAATTGTCGTTTGCCTTACACAATTTTGCAAATTGATTTAAGTGGACTTTATAATATGAAATTGGTGTAGTTTGGTGTTATAAATGCTCGTGCTCGAGAACAATTTGTGAAATAGTTAAAGTAGACTGTTAAATGAATTCGTATAGATTTGTCGCCAAAATCTCCCACGAGGCTGCCAAAGAACATACGCCATCTTTGATACCACATACCGTACTACACCGATACTTACTATCTCATTATACTGGACATTGGCAGAATCACTGTAATCTCGGTGGAAGCCATAATTAAAAAAGAAGAAAGAAGAAGTTACTTCAAAAATAAAAGCAGTGTGTATAAAAATCATGTTCATCATCATCAGGTCTTTGTTAGTCTCCACTGTAGGAGTACGACCCTCTCTGTACTACCAGAGCCAGGATATATTAGTCAGAGTAGTCAGAGGATTTGGCCTACACTCTCCACGCTGGTCAGACGGGTTGGAGAGGTTGAACAAAACAAAAATAATGTTACATAAATATTTAAAAAATATTTTATAAGTAGGTTTAATTGTTAGTTTTTAGTTTATATAAGTTAGTTTTAAGTGAAGAGTGTAGGCCAAATCTATATAATGGCTACTCTGGCTAATATAATGCTGTGGTAGTAGGTACGGAGAGGGTCGTGCTCCTGCAGTGGAGACTAAAAAAAAAAGACGTGATGGATGGATGAAGTTAGTTTTAATGTTATGTTATTTTAATACAGAAGTATGAATCGATTTTTTTTAAATCTATGTTTCAATATCATTGAAAAGTTCAGGACGCCCTGACACGTCTATTTTCAAAGTATCAATGGCTATTTTTAAAGTTACGTTATTGGGAAAGCAATAAAAATGTCACTGCAGTCGTGTAACCGTTGTGTAGATATTCTATGAATGCAATAGACGAACAGTGTAGTTATAAGTGAGTTTTTGTGGTATAAACTTGCAACACACAATACGTCATTATATCTTGGTGGCAGAAGGAATCCATGTAGATTTGAAAGAGTTTGAATTACGAACAGATTTTTTTTTGGAACAAATAAAATCTAATATATTATAGAATAGATATTATAGAATAGAGATTTTATTTGTTCATCTATTACTCTTGCACCGTGTCAATGCCATCTATATCACAAAAAGTTGAATCGCTGTGTTTTGGCAAGCCGTTGCATTTATATGAGAATGACACGACAATGCTCGATACTTGCTCTATTGGTGCACTGCACTGTTAACAGACGCGAGAGCCAAAAAACTGTAATAAATCGAGAATTTACCGGCTTAAAACTGCGTCTAGCTAGACAAGTATGAATATGTGTTACTATTAGACAAAATTATTATCATAAAATATGCTTTTAGGAAAGAAAGATTTTATTTGTTTATAGAATGTTGTCATTTTAGGAATTTGTCATTGTAGAAAATTGTCATTCTCATCCTGAGGGTGTCCATCTATTACTTGCATTATGTCAATGTCATCTATGGTACTATCAAACGTTGACTCGCTGTGTTTTGGCAAGCCGTTGCATTTCTATAAGAATGTCACGATAATGCTCTCTTGGTGCACTGCACTGTTAACAGGCGCGAGAACCAAAAAACTGCAATAAATCGAGATTTTTATGGCTTAAAACTTTGTCTAGGCAAGTATTAATCTATACTAATATTATAAAGCTTAAGAATTTGTTTGTTTGATCTACTTTTATACTTTTGCATATTTAATTTAATGCAAAATTTATTATTAAATTATTTCAAGGAAAATACAGTTGGTTGTTATAAATAAATGTTATCAATTATTTTATTATAGAGATAAAGAATATTTGAGAAAATAACCAAATTTTATTTAATAATAAAATATTTTTTTAAGTATTACCCATGAGTATTGTCCATTGTTGTATGTACCACATTTTATGCAATAAATCTCATTTCATTTCGAAGTCGAATACAGACAGAAATAAACATAACGTAAGTTACGTTTTGTCGCGTGTTGCCCCTTTGACCGGCCCTCTCGTGAAGATCATATCACAATTACGCTATATCTTAGCACATTCACCGCCAACACGTGCTAAGCTACTAATCATTAACATATACATAGTCTAGTGATGTAAATTAATATTGAAAAATATTGATCTTGTTAATAAAATATCGATACTATCGATATAATTCAAAAATAAAAACAGCTTTTGTACAAAACTTTTCTGAAAAAGATATAAAAGTATCGTAATTCAACCCTATTTTCTAAATAGGTCCTCTTTAAGCCGGGCCCTTTTGTAAAACATTTTTACTAGTTATAAATAAATTTTATTTCAGTAACGATATTGCAAACAAACTAATTAATAAATATTAAACTGGGACCTTTCGCCTTAATAAAAGAAGAAAACTATGTAGAATAGTTTATTACTTGGTTTCTCATGTTTGTATGAAAGACAAAGTTATATTTGCGTTAACGGAAATGTGCTATACCTAAATTCAAATATTTCGTAAGCAGTGAAGGGGTTAGGGTGTCCAAGGGGGGGGGGGGGGGGGGGGGGTGGACGTGACATGTCGTAATTTATACTAACATTTTTAGTGAAAATGATACCAATGTTAATGTAAGCTTAGGGGAAGCGTGAAGAACTTTTCTTACTTAGAGGGGGGAGGGAGTTAAGAATAGCTATTTTTTTGCTTACGTTATAATACTTGAATGGCCCCAAACTACTGATTATGTTCCTCTTAAATCAATTTTCGTTAAAATTGTATATTGGGATCTACAGCATATATATTTTTTTTAAGATTTTCACTCTCTTACTACTTTACACATTTTACCACTTTAGAAGTGCCTATCTTTCAAACGATTGACTTGAAGAAAAAATGGTTTAAAAAACCTCATGTAATTTTTGAAGGTAATCTACTTATTGTCCGCGCATAAGTTTGCTGAAAAAAAATTTTTTTTTTTTCAATTTTTTTCATTGTTTGATTTGCTAGTTATCGATGAATGCATACTGAGCGCCATCACTACGCGCATAACGTAGTTACATAGGTATAGTAAATAGTGGGTACGTCACGCCTCGTGCAGTGAATAGTTGGAAGCAGTCGTATTTAAATTTAACAAAGCGATTACAAGGCCGCTTGTCGATAGTTTTCAGTATATTTCAGAAGTATTGACAGGCAGGCTTCAAGTTATCTGTTATATTTTATTGTTTGTTTTCTGTTGTTGAAAAAAGTAACACATACTATACAATACATATTAAGTACTCAACGACAACGAAAAAAAACATAACTGCCGTTTTTGACCATTTACGTCTGCCATTTATTATTATTTTACAATTATTATACAGTACATAGTTACGCTCGAAAAACATTACCCTTCTTTTGGGTCAGACGGGGTCAGCAGGCCGATTTACTAACTCGGTGTACAACGATTTGATTGTCACTTTAGCATCCATTACGGTTTTAATAAATATAATAAAAATAGTCATTCATACCGAAGCCGTAATGAATATTGAAGTTACCATGAAAATTATGTACACCGTAGTTGTCAAAAGTTAGCAAATAGGCCTGCAGGTCGTCGGTAGCAATAATAAACTTTTTTTAATTCGGCCGTGGCACTGGCGCACTAGGACATGCGCCCTTGATCCTAGCCGAGCGTCCTATAAATAATCATACCGCGATACGTAGAAGCAGGTTACCGCGGCCGCGCGCGACAAATCTTACTCATATTATAACGGCTCGTTCACGAGTACGCGCGTCAGGCGCACGCGGCAGAGGCAGGCGCCTGCGTTTCCGACTAAAGTCATACAAATCTTAGAGGGTGTTCACGAACAAAACGCTTGAGCGGCACGGATGCGCGCAAACACAGCGCGGCAGCCTTGCGCCAAAGTAGAAAGAGATGGCACGATGTGCCCGACCTTGTGTTAGAACGAGTGCGGGAGTGATTAGGTGGATGTATTGGGAAAATAATTTTAAATTATAATAAAATTTATGAATGTTTTCTAATGTACTCATTTTATTATACATTCTTAGTAATTTTCAACCGACTTAAAAAGAAAGAGGTTCTAAATTGAACTGTAAGTTTGTTTGTTAGTACTATATAAATAAAAATAATATTTATTTTGTAATGTACATAATTGAAATTTGATTTTTGATACTTTTTATATTCTTGTTATTTTGTAGCCGACTTTAAAAAGGACTGGGTCTTCAATTCGTCTGTATGTTTGTTACCATTTGTTTGGTTTACTACTTTTGTTTGGATGTTAAGTAGGAGTGTTTTTCGGTAGTAGAAACATGGAAGTAGATGGTAGCCCAATGGAATTCAATGGGAAGTTGGGAACTGATGTAACAAGATTGTAGTCGAAGTCTATGGTCTACTTTACGTGCCCTATGGTATCCGATCACCGATCGTGTTTATTGGTACCTGGTGGTGCCTGGTCGTACCCGGTTGTTTCCGGTGGCGCCCAGTGGTAATGATGACGATGACGATATGACGATGACGATATGACGATGACGATATGACGATGACGATATGACGATGACGATATGACGATGACGATATGACGATGACGATATGACGATGACGATATGACGATGACGATATGACGATATGACGATGACGATATGACGATGACGATGACGATGACGATGACGATGACGATGACGATGACGATGACGATGACGATGACGATGACGATGACGATGACGATGACGATGACGATGACGATGACGATATGACGATGACGATATGAAGATGACGATATGACGATATGACGATGACGATAACGGAGGGTAGGTAGTAGGATCTCGTTATTATCTTTTGCATACGGAACCCTAAGGGCTTGCAAAGTTTAATTAAAAAACCGAAACCCACGCGGATGAAGTTGCGGGCACTGGTAGATAATACATCTGTCATAAATCAAAATGTTAAACCCCAAGCCTAAAGGTGTGAAAGTTTCTCAGTAATGTGTATCACAAAAATGCATAGATTAATATTTTTAATACAACCCAAAATAACAATGACATTCTAATACAATGTCATTGCATAATAAGAATGTAGTTATTATTCTGTGACCTAAATACGTCTACTGTGCTCTGCCGCCCGAGCGCACCGCCCGTTCTCGTGAACACCTTGCCGCGTGCGCCTGCCTCCGCCGCATGCGCCTGCCTCCGAAGCCCGTCGCCGCCGCGCAACGCACGTTTTCGTGGCCTTGCGGTAAATACGCCGTGGTAGAATAGAACCACCAAGTCTTCAAGTGTATGTAGTAGAAGGCGACTTAAGAAACACAAGCTAAACAAAACTAATTAACGTCAAAGAGACCTCTCCCATCTGTCTGGATAGTGTAGGCCAAATTAATTTTAAACGCATTTAAAATAACTAGGAAAAAATATGCAGTTCCCATGATTGAAATTACAAAATACAAGTTTTTATTTAACTTACAATGCTGTTTTAGTTCATATCTTGCAATTAAACTTAAAAGCAATTGTCCTCAATCGATTAAGTCGAAATTTTGCAGCTTTAGGAAGGATGACGAAGCAATATCATGGTGTCAAGGAGTTGATATGATGATAATTAAATCCTCAATTCTTAAAATTACTCATTCGTGCACAGTAAAATCTTGTAGCCGTGTGGTTCCCGGCAGAGTAGAATAGGACCACTCTAAGTCCTCACGTGGGTGTCGTAGAAAGCGACTAAGGAAATACAAGCTAAACAAAGCTTATAAATATCGAAGAGACCTCTCCAACCCGTCTAGCCAGCGTGGGGTGTAGGCCAAATCCTCTGATTACTCTGGTTAATATATATCCCTGGAAGTACAGAGAGGGTCGTGCTCCTGCAGTGGAGACTAAAATATACTTGATGATGATGATGAAATGCATTGAACAGAAAAGTAAATTTTGAATTGTTACCTCCTTAAAAAATAAAAAAAGAACAGCAAAAAAAAAATAACAGTCAAGCAGTTTAAAAAAAGAACTAAATGTCAGCCAGAAATGTTTTTCAAATCTAACAAAGCTAGACACAAGCGGCCAGTGCGTCAATGTTATCGGGCGGCCGAGGCCTTGCCGCGCTCACGTGAAAGATATAAATACCCAACGAGATGTGCGGTGTATACTCGTACGAAAACATACATTGCACGTACGAGAGAGAATATACATATTTGATACGTTGTATGACACGCCCCATTCCGTTCTCTTGTATATGTATGTCATTCGAAAATCGTTGTTCTATAAAAGAAAAGTAAATAAAATATAAAATATACCTATACGGACGAATCACACAGATTGAGCTAGCCCCAAAGTAAGTTCGAGGCTTGTGTTATGGGATACCAACTCAACGATACTATATTTTATAATAGATACTCATATAGATAAACATCCAAGACCCAAATCAATCTGAAAAAGATCATTTTCCATCTTGACCTGACCGGGGATCAAAACTGGAACAACGGAGCTCGCCTCAAAGTCAAAGATTTTTATTCAGAATTGGATACACATATTTTGAACGTCATTTTTTTTCTTATTTTTTTGCCAACGCTCTGGCTCTGGCTATTATATGGCTCTGGTAGTACAGAGAGGGTCGTCGTGCTCCTGCAGTGGAGACCTCCAGCAGGAAAAAGACCAGATGATGCTGATATGATCTTTTTCAAATCAAAAATCTACTAGTGTTTAGGAACAAACAACGTCACACTATGCACAGTTGAACACTGCCAACCATAGTGCGATTAGCGTAACCATATATTGGTCAAAAAATATCTTGAGGAAACCGTTTCGAATCAACAATTACAATTTATTGACATAAACGCGTTGAAAATTTTTATTTTTTTATTTTATTAATTTCATTTTTGTAAAAAATATTTTTTGATTAGCAAGCTGGACTGGGAGAAAAGAAAAAACATAGAATTTACCAGCTGCTTGTCTTCCCGTGCAGATTGTAAAAGTCGATCGCGGGAATGGGCGGCAGGAATCATGTCAATAGGCGATGCGGCTAGCAACCCATCACTATTTTGATTCCGTTTTCTGTGGTTTTCACCCACAAGTCCACCTACATGCTAAATGTTAAGAACCGGGGCTCTGTCTGCCCGCAAAGGAAAAAGACGTGATAGTATGTATGTATGTATGTTTTATGATAAGCGTCTCATATTGTTAAGTGCTACCAAGGCAAATCAAACGAGCCCACGCCATTTGAAGATTAAATTAGAAGTACCTATAGCAAACTTTTTACTTTATCAGATCGAGTCTGTGGTACAATAATATTGCATTGTTTACGTAAGTTCACAAAATTTTTGATCAATCGGTTAAGGGGAAGCATGAAACTTTCAAAGTCCAGTGCTGCCCTCATTTGAAATAAATAATATGAAAGAAAATGGAGATATAATTTAAAATTTTGTTCTGCAAAACCCTTGATAACCGATCAAATTTGAAATTAATCATTTGAAAGAAACCGAAATTTAAAATATTGATCCGCAAAGCTCTTGATAACCATTCAAACTTTTTTTTGTTGTTTACTATTTAAAGTGAAACGTGAAGCTTTTCTGAGCTTTTTTGTCAAAAACGGCCACTTTTGGCGAATTATCCCCTTAAATAAAAACGCGCCGCCATTTTTCTGAACCAATCAAAATTTCCTGTACTACTGCTAGTCAAAACAAGACCACTGTGTTCTTAGAAACAACGGATATTTGTTATACAAGCTTATCATTACAACTTAACGCATTCTAAGGCCACAGAACAATAGAAAGCATTATGAAGTTTGTCTATGATCGCGTGATGCGCTTATGTCCTTTTTGATACCCTAACCTATGTGTATGCAAAATTTCATGACGATCGGTTCAGTAGATACGGCGTAAAAGCGTAACAAACAAACAAACAAACTCACTTTCGCATTTATAATATTAGTTGGGATTAAAAGAAAAAAGCTGTGCTTGTTTGTTTTTTTGCATCCAAAAGGCTTCGAAACTACTGGACCAATTTTCAAAATTCTTTCGCCTTATCTGCGGGTGACATAGGCTATAATTTAAAATTTGAATTCCTTTATATTTAGCCTTTTATTTAAGTAATGAGTACATAAGAATAGTGATACGATAAATTATCTTGACCATCCGTTAAGAAATAATAATTACATTTGTTCTAGTTTAAATACAAATTTATAAAATAAATATACCTATCAATTTTCGGGGAACGAGCTTATAGAAATACTTTAATAGTTTATTTCTTGGACAATTTATGAAGTAAAATATTTTAGAAGTCAAAAGTCCAATAAATTGGATAGTTTGTTACGGAATAACCGTAAGCAACACCATTCTTGACAGTAGGCACCCCATTGTAAAAAAAAAAACATGAAATAGACCAATTGCTTCCCAAAGATAACCAATCACATCAAATATTAACGAATGCGTACCATAGACCCCCAATTATTAAATTTTGATTGACACTGGGGGTCCATATAAACAACTTTGGCTTTGGGAACCACTGTTCTCGCGCCAAATTTATTGCGAGTCGGATATTAGCTACGAGCTAATTTCTTATACTACTAAATAAGATCAAATTAAAAAAAATCTACATAAGAACTGTACTAGTAAATTACTTGTAGTATTTTTGTATTGCTTTGCTACACTATATCAGGGGGAGTGGTGCAGGAATGGGCATTATAATTGTATTTTGTAATTTTATTTAATCGATTGAATAATTCTACTAACATTCTTAGTTTATAAGTTGTTTACTAACATATATTGAGTCTATGTTGCTTGAAAAGAAATAATTCATTCATTCATTATTTTGCATTTGGTAAATCAAGAGAACTACTCATTACCGCCAAAAGCGGCCTTTTTTGGCGGTATTGAGTAGATCTCTCATCCTAAAATGATGATATTGATAAAAAGTTCTACTAAAAATAGGTACTTACTAAAAGTAATTTACTAAGGAACTACTTACGTAGATTTTCTTAATTTGTTCTTATTTCGGAGTACAAGAATTAAATAACGGGTGTCGCTTGTTTCGGTGGTGTAAGCCTTTTCACAGATATTCATACTACAGCTAACAATAAAAAGCATTTTCGCCGAATTATTATGTGTGTGGCGACCTCTATATTCGCCACAAAAACTAACACGAAGACTCAACTATAAATATGACGACACAGCAAATAACTACAAGACTTCTCACAAGATGGCGCTGATCAATTCTGAAACGCGCAAACAAAGTTTCTTCGAAATTCGGCATAAGTAACACCTCCGACAGAACTCAGTCGGAACTCCCAGTCCAGCTCCTCTCCGGCTCCGAACAGCCAGAGGAATCCCACCCTCCGACCTCGTCGCACTCGCCACCGGAACAGAGTGCGTAGAGTAGGACTAGCTCCGATTACTGGTGACCGCCCGGCGGTCCCGGGTGATTTGCACCCAGGATAGGTCCTTCGGACACCGTAGCTTTCGGCCCATACGGCAAAACATGAGAGTTGCTGCTCTCTAAAGGCTTTGCTATTGTTTCTCAGTTCGGCCCTTCAGGTCATGCATGCAAATCGCGGCCCATCAGGCATATGAGAGTTTGCTGTCTCTCCAAGCCTTGCGCACCCAGGCAACGCCCAAAGCCGAGGTTCGTCCCTCCTGGGAACCCTTTGGTGATGATTGCCTTACAGGTTGAGGGCACTCTGCCCTCACCTCGAAAGTCCGGTGAAGTAGCGAAAGCTCACTTGGAGCTAGCTACATAGTCCATTCAAAAAAAAAAAACTCAGTCGGAGTCGTACAGTTCCGGCGCACATCTTGCCCAGCGGGAAGAGATCTTCCCTTTGTGGCGGTCGAGCATACCTCGCTCCCGCTACATGTGATTTTTTGACAGCCAGCAGTGATTCAGAGCGTATACTAGCAGTATTTTTTCAATATGGTTTCCATACAAATGTATTTCTCTATTTTCTCGCTGAAAACTGATTCTAGAGACACAATTCTTTTTTCATAAAATCTAGTACTAAAATAGGAATGCCTCTATTTTTTATTTTTTCCAAAAAAACTTTTTTTGTACAATTTTTTTTCTTTTAAACAGGTTTTTAGAAAAAAATAAAACATAGGGACATACCTATTTTAGTAATAGATTATATGTAAAAAGAATTGTGCCTCTAGAAGCAGTTTTCAGCGAGAAAATAGAGAAATACATTTGTATGGAAAACGCACTGCTAGTATACCCTTTTAACACGCCAGCCTGCGACACGAGGGGCCCGGGTTCGATCCCTGGCCAGGTTATGATAGAAAACTTTATACAGATTGTCTTGGGTGGTGGATGGTTGTCTACGTTGACTTTTTATGTAAAACTAAAAATTTTGCTGTTTAAATTTTATTACCATAGTTACCATTTCTGAGAACATTTACCATAGTTATGTATATTTTTTTTATACCATCAGAAAGTAGAGATGTCAACGAAAAAAAAACACCAATTTTTTTAAAAAGCAGTTATTTTGACATGAGAATTTTCGATTGAAAATTAGGGTGCTTTTTCGATATTAAGTCTAAAGGTTAAAAAATTAATATTTAAAATAAAAAAAAAATACTGTATATTTGGGACATACAAAGGTAAGTTTTCACCAAATTTCGTGAAAAAATAATTTATTTTGCAAAAGATAAAAATAAAAAATCAATAACTCGCTTATTTGAATTTTTCACATAAATTTTGAGGTAATGTGAAAAAACTGTTGATACAAAAAATGTAGATCTTTTTATTACCTACAACTTTGCCATTTAACTTTTTTTCATAGTAGGTACTTCAGTTTTACCGGAAATCGAGATTAACCTTTTTTACCCTTAAAACCTCACCCCTTCCCCACTTCCCGACCTCAGATCGCCCGTAATTTATTTTTCCTTTCATTTTTGTTATATTCTCTACCTTTTCCAATGGGTTTCATCCTACTACATTTTTTTTTTTCACTTTTTATCATTTTTAAGATTATCGACATTGGTTATAATGCAATTATTTAAATATGCCAAATTCTCCCAATTAGTTTAAAACATAAAAATTTACTAGCAGTTAACAACCATGGCTGTCTTGATCATACGGAACAGGTGTCTCATAGGTACTTAACAAAATTTGTAACTGCTGGAAAATTTGTAATCCCCGAGTAAATAATTACTTTGGGGACAGAACATTAAGAAAACGAATTCCTTATTTATTGAATTGAATAGTCTTCCAGCAGCCTTGGTACAGGAAACTAATAAAAAAAGGTTTAAAAATGTCTTAAAAAATACTATTTGGATAGTAGTTATATAATTCTTTCAGTTTAATAATTCACTTCACTTATTAATAGTTGCCTAAAATTTATTTTATTACATTCCTAATTGAGACTCTTTGACATTCCACATCTGATGGATTATAGTATCTACTGTCGTATCTGAAAACCTTGTATAAGCACTCCATTTATAAATGTTGTTAAACATATAGATTCTACAGACAAACTATAAAATAGTTTTGTAGAAAAACACCATATTTATATGTATGTTCTTGAATAAAATAATAATAATAAATAATAATGATATAAGTACATATTTATTATTAAATATAGAATCGTTGAGTTAGTATCCTATCACACAAGTTCATAAATTACTGTGGGGTACTAGGTCAATCTGTGTGATATTGCCCTATATACATATTTATTAATTTTAAAGTACTTGAAGTATTTTCTAAACTATTCTTTACAGAAAATAGAGGTCACTTTTAGTCATCATCATCATTTCGTGTAGGTGACACGGTCAGTCGACCATGCACACCCTGGTGTCAGAGTTCTTCGGAACCGCCTCTCGGCCTCTGATGTGGTTCCTTTAACGATTACCAGATGGCAGCCGGGACCACCGGCTTAACGTGCCTTCCGAAGCACGGAATCATCTTTCTTATCAGACAATCAGGTGATTCATGCCTGCAATGTCCTAACCAAACTGGAAACAACTTAACAAAGTATGCTTCTCGTGGGAATCGAACCCACAACCCCCGGGTCAACAATGCAAACGCCTTAACCACTGGACCACGGATGGGGAGTTCTGTTATATTGAAATAATACGTAAATTGAAATTATACTAAAAATACTACAAATAAATTTCTACATACTGAGGTAGAATTTTTCTATTTGATCTCATTTAGAAGTACAAGAATAAAATTACGGGTGTTGCTAATTATGTAGATGTTAGCCTCTTAATCCTAACTGATATTATAAATGCAATATAAAAAAGTACCTAAGTTTGTGTATTACGCTTTCACACCCTATCTACTTAAGCGGGCATCATGAAATTTTGCATACATGCTGTCTAGAGTATGAAGAGGGACATAGGCTACCTTTCATCCTGGAGAAAAGTATTGCTCCCGAAGGATCAACACATACGGCGAAAGCAAGTAATAAAATAAATAGAGAATATGCACGTAATTTTTTTATTTACTTGGTATAATCCCTAATAACCACAGTAAAAAATATGAAAGAACTTTTAAAATATCTTAATTAGCGACAAAGATGTGATACTTTAAAGTTAAAATAAGAAAAGAGAAGTCTGATATGGACTAGTGACGTCAAAGTCTATATCATGTATACATTTGCCATATAAAATAGTGTTTTCGCGAGTGAGATAGACATATTTTCGTAAAATCATTTTATCTTGTTTGTTCTTCAACCAAATTTTATACTGTTTTCACTTTCAGTACTTTACTATTGAATATGTTTGGATAAACTGGTAAGAAAATAAATATTTTTTTCATTCATATTCCCTATTAGAATTGACTTACCCAAGTGCGGGACATCCAGATGAGCGTTTCTGTGTCTAGTTTGGGTCCGATGAGTGGGTTCATCTGCGCCATGTAGCAGCACAGCCAGCTGTGGACATTTTAACATACATGTTTAAGTTGGTTGTTAGGAGTTGGTGGTGGGAAGTCAAGTGGTGCAGTTGGGGATTGCAAATTGATTTAAGTGGACTTTATATAATTGGTGTAGTTTGGTGTTATAAATGCTCGTGCTCATGAACATTATGTGAAATAGTTAAAGTAGACTGTTAAATGGACTAGTATAGATTTGTCACAGAAGCTCTCACGAGGCATCAAAGAACATACTCCATCTTTGATGCTACTTGTTAAAACATAATGGTACAACACTGATACTTAGTATCTCAATTAACTGGACATTGGCAGAATCACTGAAATCTCGGTGGAAGCCATATTATAAAACAGAAGAAGTTTGGTGCTAGTTAATTATTTACGTCAACAATAATTACTTATAATCAATAATATGTAATGAAGGTAAACATATAAGAAAACAAGCTCTGTGGAGCAGCGGTCAAACCCGCCTGCCTACGACATGGATGGTCACGGGTTCGATTCCTAGTCAGGTCAAGATGGAAAAAGATCTTTTTCAGATTGACCTGGGTCTTGGATGTTTATCTATATAAGTATCTATTATAAAATATAGTATCGTTGAGTTAGTATCCCATAACACAAGTCTCGAACTTACTTTGGGGCTAGCTCAGTCAGTGTGATTTGTCCATATATATTTATTTATGCACCAAATGTTATTTCAATATTATAATTTTTGCATTACAGTCTCAAAATCGTTATCATCATCTCATAAGGTCTGTGAATTATTAGTATAGCCTGTCATTTTTGTGCAATAATAATAATTTTAAAAACAGATCCCTGGATAGTATATCTTAAATCTGTCCAAAGATTAAGGGGGCACACTAGGCACAGTAGCGACGCCAATCATTTATTCCTAATACTTTACAAATAGAAAGAAATTCAAGAATGTAAATCATATAAGCCTTAGTAAATAACCTGAAGTATTTTTGGAATCATGTTTTAATATTATGAGAATTAGTCATTAAGAGAAATAGTGATTACCGCCGATAATCTGATTCTTATGATATATTAAACATGATTCCAAAAATACTTCAGGTTATTTACTAATGCTTATATGATTTACATTCTTGAATTTCTTTCTATTTGTAAAGTATTAAGAATAAAATGATTGGCGTCGCTACTGTGCCTAGTGTGGCCTTAAACCAGGGCACTTCATAGAAAAGAATATTGCCAATGTGCTAAGGAGTTTGTCACATGCATTAGCCATCTCATCATCATCATCAGGTCTTTTTAGTCTCCACTGCAGGAGTATGACACTCTCCATACCACCAGAGCTATATATTAGCCTAAGCAGTCAGAGGATTTGGCCTACACTCTCCATGCTGCCGGCCAGACAGGTTGGAGTTGTCTCTTAGATGTTTATAAGCTTTGTTTAGCTTGTGTTTCCTGAGTCGATTTCTACGACATCCACGGGAAGACTTGGAGTGGTCCTATTCTACCCTGCTGGGGACCATATGACTTAAGCATCTGTTAATGTATAGGTATATTTTTTTTAATTTACTCTTTACAGATTGACAGGATTCAGTTACTTGAGCTATCAATATGAATTAAAAGGAAAAGCCGTGAGTCTCTTATTATGTTTTAAATCGTCTTAATATTTTTTTCTAGACACTAATAATCTTTGTGGCCTCAATATGTATAATCTTTTAATTACTTATGTAAATGTATTACTTCTCTATAACGCAAATTTACCATTTTGCTATCTTAAGGAGATGCGCATGTTATTTCGTATGAGAATTTCACGCCTAGTAGTACCAAAATAGATCTATATAAGGCTGATTCATGGGTTACCTATTTTCTTAATTTATAGGTAAAAGTAACAATTTTACTTACAACAGCCAACACGTAGCTGCAGTTAACATCAGCACGACTTGGATAATCCTGGAATTTGATAGTAGAATACATTGTTACAGCTAGAAAAAACACAAATTGAAAAATCTAAAATAGGTTACAACTTACCCCCTGTTTGGCCCTTTAGGAGCGAAGAACGGGCACACAATTCCAACTACGCCCCACAGAACCGTAAATACGGTAATAGGAACAAATGATGCGCCCATTTTGAGATAATATCGGGATTATTTCGCGATATTTTATATTCTCAAATAAACATCAGCTGCCCAAAATGGTGGACAATATCGTGATGTTGGTAATGCTGTTTGACAAAAGTCATATGACAAATTGCGTTTTGTTATTGCAGCTCAGCATGAATAATGGTGCAACAGTGCAAACACCCAACATGTGTGTGGGGCCCATGGATATATATGGTAGGGCCTTTATGTTACAACTTTCAACCTACTTCAGAAAAGAAGAGTTAGAAAAGAGTTAGTTCTATTCTATTCTATTCTAAAAGTAATGAGATGAACATTTTTTTTACTATTATCTAATATCTGTGGTAATAACTAAAGCTCACAGATATTAAAAATGCAAAAAAAAAAATTAATAATTGAATCCTATCGAATCTGTGTAAATCACATGTCATTGCTTGACATGAAATCTATCATTGATTTTGCATAACAACACAATTTACTGATTTGAATTTTTGTGTAAATATTTCAATATTTTTAGTTCCCATTTGAAATTTACAATTTAATAATGCCAAACACACTTATTATTTAAAATGCGAACTACAAGGCACAAAACGATCCATAAACACACTTTACCTCAAAAAATGAAACGAAGAAGAAAGCATAACAAAAACTCAAATTTTATGTTTGACTCCAAAATCCGTGATAATTCTGCGTTTGATTTGGAAACTTTGAACGAATTTCTGCGGATTCATGTTAGTTTACCCGATTTTTCTTATTTTATACACTACATAAGTATGTACATCATATGTACCTATGTCATCTCAGAGGATCAGTTGCCAAAGCCAGGTCAGCTGCTGAAGGCGCTGAAGTCGCCAAGCGGCGCAAATATATATAGCTTGAATACAGATTACATATGTGTGCGTTTTGGCGTGGAATGGAAACATATTTGGACCCTCGCGATCGCCGTCGCTCGTGACAAGAGGGCTGGCTGTTTTTTCACGCAAGGGAATCCACGGGAATGCAGCCAGCGTTCTTGCCAACATGCCACATGGGCATGAATTTTTAGATTTATAAGTTTATTTTATTATGATAAAGTATCGCTGGTTGTGTATCGGTCTAAAGTCACTTGTTTTGCGTAAATTTCACCGACCGATAGATTTCATACTGTTTAAATGAATTAATTTTTCGGTGTTTTTGAAAATTCAGTCCTGTTTTAATTTTTGGTTTTTATCTAAAGTAATAGCCTCTTGCAAAGCGTTTGAGGTAGTTATCGAGTTTATCTTAAATTTGAAAAATGTGTAATTTTAATTTACTCGAAAGTACATTTAAAAGGATGCCAATGAATTAAAAAACCTGTATATTGTGTTCGTATTCTGTGTCCAAACAACTAGTGTTTTTTTTTTTATAGAAAACAGCAAGAGCTGAAGGTAAAGGTTCGTGGAAGTTGATGCCGAAAGACTCATGTGAAGTTTACAAGCAAAGGCAGCAGAGAGCAGCTAAGAGTCAGTCGGATTCTTGCGATATGGAAACAGATAAACCTAACACAAGACAAAAGAAAAGACGTGCACATCGTCAAGCCAGAAGAAAAGTGAAGAAAACAACAGGAAGACGCTCGCGAAAAAAATATAACAAGAGGTAAGTTCAAGGCAAATACCTGACCTTCTATCGACACGTTCATTCATTGTTAGAAATGATTAGGTAAAAATATTCCTAACTAGAAATTTTGCCGCGATTTTGTCCGCGTAAAAATATAAAAATATAGTGTATGTCACCAGCTGACCGCAGATAAATTTACTTTCTAGGTGAAAGAATTTTGAAAATTGGTATAGAAGATTCAGAGCCTATTCATGGCAAACAAACATTTGAATCTTTTTATAATCCTTATCCTAATCCTAATCCTAACTATCCTAACTAATATTATAAATGCAAAAGTGAGTTTGTTTGTTTATTACGCTTTCTCGCCGTATCTACTGAAGCGATCATTATGAAATTTTGCATACACATACGTTAGGGTACTGAGATGGACATAGGCCATATATCACGCGGGCGAAGCCGCGGGTAACAGCTAGTATTTGTATAAATGCGATGACACAATTATTTGTGCGTGGGAACCCTGAAAAAGTTTCATACTTTCGGGCCCCCCAGGAGTAGCACAGGGTTAAGAAAGTTGCAAACTTGGGTGTAGAGTATTCTTAGTGGTACTACAATATATTTTAAAAAAAGTGTGGCACTCGGGGACTGCCGCGGTAAAACTATTGCGTAGCATTTTTTATCAATATACATACACGGGCTCGAACTCACTCGTGGACGCGGACAAAAAGCACGCTGCCTCACCTAGCATCGTGTCTAAAAGAGATAGAATCAGTTATGAGCAGTTATCAGCTAATCTACACGCATTCATCTAGTCGCATGCACCTCAGAATAATAAGTTATAGTAAGGTTATAGTTCTGTGGCACGCCCACAAACACTGTGCCGAAGCAAAGACAATATAATACTAACGTAATAGACTGCCCACCTCATACAAAAATATTGGACCAAATTAAGGTTGCGAAAAGCAGGCGAATGTATGGCGCAGGAGAGTTGCTTGCTACTCAATACTAGATGGCGGTAATCTGCGTTAGCCATTAACTTACTAAATATACGGTGTCATTTTAAAATATTATGCCTAAAATATTGTTTTGATTTATAATAAGATATATTTTGTGAATAATGTTTTTATATTCTCATAATACGGTAGATACAATGTTGTGTAGTTTCGAGTGGCGCCATCTATGCGAGTCTCTGAGAACAAATCGTACGATTCAGGCGTTGATGGCCGAAGTCTGCCGAACTGAAACGACGTTATACGATGCACGGTAGGCGGAGTGAGGGGTGTTAGGTTTTATTTTTGCGGAATTTCTTGATTCGGTCGCCGCGCTCAAAGCTCGCGATGAAAGCCATGCAATAGTTTAAAAAATCGCTGATACATGCGCGTTTGCAATGTTTGTATGTCAATATTGACTGGGCAATTAGTATTATGCCATGTAGTTTATTTTTTTCGTCGTATGTGTAAGTGGCCAACACTAGTGTCAGATTTTTCACGCAACTTAAAAGCATCACGGAGGGGCTCGAGATATTTCTATGCCCTGGGTTTCTTAATACATAAGCGCTCTCCCATAGGCTATAGGGCTCCTCGTTTTCGGCCATGCTATGATCGTTTCCAATCTAATGATCATTGGAATTACATTGATACTACATACAAATACCTAAACAGGCCTTATAACGTGTGTTTATAACTAAGTCATTTCTTTTCAGAAACAAAGATTCTTCAGCTTCGTTCTCTTCCCGAACATCAACAAACTCTATGTCATCTTTCACCAGTTACTCGGAAATGGATTATGAATAAAGCATTTACTTTTAAGTTCCTTGTTTAAATTTTCTATAACTACCAAAGCGCTAATATTTTTAAGTTGGTCTGAGCGTCAACCATGAGTTTATACATTTCATTAACGAGAGTAGTATACGGTAACGTTTTTATAACCGTCATAGTTGACTATACTTTGTCCACCATGAGTACGATGTACCAGAGTCGTTTTCGAATCGCGTAATCGAAAAAGACTCAAGGTTGAATGTAAACGAATACGATGCTGTGTTTACAGGAACATTTTCTGCGGTATCAGCACCATGAGTTATAAAACTGACCTTCGTTTTCTATCGAGTAAGACAATCGTTTACTATTACGAGCCATCGAATAGTTTACTTTAGATCGAATCGTTTACTACACACGTATTATAAACTCATGGTTGACGCTCTGATAATGGACAGGAGTCCTCAACGCTGAATAGCTCAGTTACTAAATTTTGCAATAGGTACTTGAGTCGACTCACATACAATGAAAGCCTGATACAAAATGATGACTTTCAACAGTGAATTTCTAGTTAGTTGGGTATACTTTCGCGGCTGTGACTTGAGTCAAACTACCGAGTATTTTTGCTCTTTGCTTTTTAGGGTTCCGTACAAAAATTGAAAAACGGAACCCTTATAGGATCACTCGTGCGTCTGTCTATCCGTCTGTCACAGCCGCTTTTCTCCGAATCTACTGAACCAAATTAGGTGAAATTTGGTAAGATAGTGTAATCCTATGACCCAAACACGGATGTGCAAAGTAAATAAAGATTTTTTTGAAATAAGGGTCATTTTCAGGGGCCCAATTACAAAATTAAAAAAAAAAGTTTTGCAAACCTTACTGTGTCATATATCAAATGAAAGGGCTCATTATGAGGATCTCAAAAATATTTTTTTTGTTCGGGTAAAATCAATACTTTTGATTTTATTCACGAAAGAAGGCAAAAATTGACCATTCCCCCCCCCCCCTGATCTCCGAAACTACTGGGCCGAAAATTTTGAAAAAATTACAAAATTTAGTGCATTCCTTGAAGATTACAGGAAAAATAATAAAAATTCTATCACTTGACAATAAAGTGGTATAGTCACTATAATAAGTTCATCTAGGGAAATAGTTCACTAAAACACCACTAGATAGCGCTAGTGAATTGAATAAAACATTTTTGCACATTGTGTGTGTGTGTACACGAAGCATATTGTACGGAACCCTCATTGCGCGAGTTTGACTCACACTTGGCCGGTTTTTTTTTTGTTTAGTTTTTCTCTGCCTGCTTAGGTTACTGTTGTGTCTTCTATCAGCGAGGTCCAGCTGTGACCTAGCTAGAGCACAGAGCTAGAGGCTTCACCTTGCACCTGCTGTGTGGTGCGGAAAGTGACGTAGTGATTATGAGCTCTTTGGTGCGGTGCTTCGATCACGGTGCGGTGGTGCCGTGGGTGGTGCTAAATGAGTCATGCCATAGATCGCCAATACTGAATTAAAAACTTCTCTAAAACAAAAATCATAGACGTAACGATGATAGAATAAAGAAAAGAAAAATCAGTCAGTGTCAAAATGAATTTCTGGTTTACAAAATTGTATTGTGTAATTTAAATAATTTTAGTTATAAAAAATATGTAAAGCATGTAGAATTGGATATTATTATCGGCACACCGATGTCTGGAGCCGTGAATGTGGAGGACTATGCAATCATCCTCATTTGGTGCGCTATATGTTCAGTATATACCACAGTACTTGCCGTTACTGCGCTTCTAGTTGTCTATATTTTGTAAGTAATAAATACCTACTCTATTCAGTAGTAGTTCCTGATTTTATATAAACTGTATGGTTCGTGGTTCCTTGATGTCAGGATGAATAGTCAGGACGACAGACAAGTTGTTATAGCCTGGCCAACGAAAGCTGAACCTCGCAAAAAGCGGGAAATCTAAAAATTCACGAGCGGGCAATACTATCTACAGTAGGAAAGAGTAGTTTTGATACTTTTTACATGACTGCCGAAAACAAGTGATGTAAAGGTTTTGGAATATATGATAATGTAAAAGTATGTAAGTTAATTTGTTCCATCCCAAATTCTAAAGGACTATTCAAAGCCTTACAAGTATCAAAAACACAATTCCGAACTATAAACAACTTGATTATAGTTTAGCTTCCACTGGAAGCCATAATTAAATAAAAAAAACCGGCCAAGTGTGAGTCAAACTCGCGCAATGAGGGTTCCGTACAATATGCTTCGTGAAGACACACACAATGTGCTGCACATTGTGTGTGTCTTCACGAAGCATATTCGCATCACGAAGCATACACGAAGCATACAAGTCAATTGAATAAAACATTTTTGCACATTATGTGCAAAAATGTTTTATTCAATTGACTAGCGCCATCTAGTGGTGTTTTAGTGAACTATTTCCCTAGATAAACTTATTATTGTGAGTTTACCACTTAATTTTCAAGTGATAGAATTCTTATTATTTTTCCTGTAATCTTCAAGGAATGAACTGTTTTGTAATTTTTTCAAAATTTTCGGCTCAGTAGTTTCGGAGATCAGGGGGGGGAATGGTCAATTTTTGCCTTCTTTCGTGAATAAAATCAAAAGTATTGATTTTACCCGAACAAAAAAAAATATTTTTGAGATCCTCATAATGAGCCCTTTCATTTGATATATGACACAGTAAGGTTTGCAAAACTTTTTTTTTTTAATTTTGTAATTGGTCCCCTCAAAATGACCCTTATTTCAAAAAAATCTTTATTTACTTTGCACATCCGTGTTTGGGTCATAGGATTACACTATCTTACCAAATTTCATCTAATTTGGTTCAGTAGATTCGGAGAAAATCGGCTGTGACAGACGGACAGACGGACAGACAGACGCTCGAGTGATCCTATAAGGGTTCCGTTTTTCAACTTTTGTACGGAACCCTAAAAAGAAAGAAAGAAAGAAAACTTTCTGAGTTGCAACACTGATACAGATGACTTTGACGTTACAGTTGCCAATTCTTGATTCCACCGAGATTTCAGTGATTCTGCCAATGTCCAGTATTATGAGTGTACGGTATGTGGCATCAAAGATGGCGTATGTTCTTTGGCAGCCTCGTGGGAGATTTTGGCGACAAATCTATACGAGTCCATTTAACAGTCTACTTTAACTATTTCACAAATTGTTCTCGAGCACGAGCATTTATAACACCAAACTACACCAATTTCATATTATAAAGTCCACTTAAATCAATTTGCAAAATTGTATAAGGCAAACGACAACTGAACCCCTTGACTTCCCACCAAAAACTCCCAACTCAGAAAGTTATGATGTTCAGCTTTCATTAGCCAGACTAGTCATGCTCATGCCATGTTTTTTTTTAATACATTTGCTAATAATACGGTTCATAAGACATCGAAATCTGTATCGTAATGATGTATTTTACAGCACTAGTGCTTTTTACTTACACCAATCACAACCACTCAATGCTCTCACAGATGCAAAATTTAAACATTTTCATAGAATCCGAGCAAAGAGTTTCAAGTTCAGCATGAAAACTTTTTTCTGATTTGTGAGATGTGATTTTTTAACCAAATTCGAAAAGGAGAAGGTTATCAATGTACTTTTTGTAGAAAATAAACCTGAGTAAACCTGATTATTATAAATGTATTTTTACCAACTGCTTTAGTTCCTAACTTTTATAAATTCCTTATCTGCTGAACTTCAATCTTGTTTTAGTTTAAGGTAATCGCAAATGTATTGAAGAACGTCGTATGATACTCGTACGGTAAGCTGTCTATTATAGTCGTCGGTTATAAACACTCTGCTTCGTCTCGTGCCTATAAACACCTCGACTATAATATCCAGCTTACCGTATCATAATGTACTATTAGTATTCACTAAAATAACTACATTGTACGAAAACGAGGATTAAAAGAAGAATATTTATTACGGTTCCATTTTATAATCGATCGATTACGCAAGTAATGACTGTATTCAAGTAACTTAGAGTCCTATAGGTATACTGTATTTGAGAACTAGAGGTACCTACTTATATTTCAATCTAAACTTGTTGACGTGGCCAACAACACCTCTAAAAAAATATTTTTATTTTATTGTGCTTCCACGGAAGACCAGTGACTGTTAATATGACAGTCGGCAATGTATGCTGAGCGGAACTCACTTTCAGTGGAAGTGAAAATAAAAAATTAAACAGTTATATACTGTTTAATTTTTTATTTTTACAAAATTGGTGAACTGCTCTAACTTTATGTTAACTATTGTTATTGTACTGTACCATTGGTAAATCACTGAATAAAGATTTTTCTATTCTATTCTGTTCTAAACAAAACGTATGACAAGTTGACACTGCACCACCATAGACAAGACAAAAAACAACTGTCAAAGTCAAAAATTTGAATGTAGCGTAGCATCGCCTGCCCGTTGTGATTTTGATTTGAAAATTGAAAACAAAACAAATTGTTTTGAAATATAATTGCTTTATTGCGTTTGTTTTGTTGATAAATAAGTTGTGTAAGACTCGGACATGTGGTAGTGATAGTTAATTGTTAGAACTCGGCGAAGAAAATGGACGACACGCAACAGAGTCGCGCTTCCGATGCGGGGGCTACGTAAGTTATCATGAATCATGATACAAACACACAACCAACAGAGAACTTCTTATTCAGCCCCGCACGGTTAACGTGGCTTTTGACCCACATTATTTTTTTTAAAGGCAAAAAAACATTGATAAATTCTTTTTAAGATTTGTTTCGTATTTTTAGCTCCTGACTGCCCTGGGTAGTACAGAGCGATAGTACTGACTGCCAAGAAAGTGTTTTGCGCATATCTTATCTATACTAATATTATAAAGATGAAAGGAAAGATTTCTGTTAATTGTTTGCAGCTTTGAATAGCTCCAAAACTGCTGGACTGATTTTTAAAATTCTTTCATTTATAACAAGTTAATTTATCAGGGGCAACGACAATATAATACTAACGTAATAGACTGCCCAAAAATATTGGACCAATTATTAAAGTTGCGAAAAGTAGGCGAATGTATGGCGCAGGAGAGTTGCTTGCTACTCAATACTAGATGGCGGTAATCTGTGTTAGCCTTTAACTTACTAAATATACGGTGTCATTTTAAAATATGCCTAAATATTGATTTTTTATAAGATTTATATTGTGAATCATGTTTTTATATTCTCATAATACGGTAGATAAAATGTTGTGTAGTTTCGAGTGGCGCCATCTATGCAAGTCTCTGAGAACAAATCGTATGATTAAGGCGTTGAGACCACATGTCAGGTCAGGGGTTAATATAGGTTCATTTCATTTTCATCAGGTCTTTTTTAGTCTCCACTGCAGGAGCATGTCCTTCTCTATGCTACTAGAGCCATATATTAGCCAGAGCAGTCAGAGAATTTGGCCTACTCTCTCCATGCTGGCCAAATGGGTTGGAGAGATTTTTTTGATGTCTATTAGGTTTGTTTTGCTTCTCTTTCCTAAGTCGCGATCTACAACATCTACGGGAAGACTTGGAGAGGTCCTATTCTACTCTGCCGGGAACCACACGGCTCATATAGGTTATAAATCATCATCAGGGGACACAGTCAGTCGACCATGCACACCCTGGTGTCAGAGTTCTACAGAACTGCCTCTCGGCCTCTGACGTGGTTCCTTTAACGAGTACCAGATGGCAGACTGTTTAACATGCTTGTCCGAAGCACGGAATCATCTTGTGATTCATGCCTGCAATGTCCTAACCAAACTGGCAACAACAAAGTATGCTTCCCATGGGAATCGAACAATGGGCCCCAGGTTTACCATAGCAAACTACAGTTATGAGGACAAAGTCAGGGGAAAACTGATATGTTTATTATTATTTTTTACTGGATACACTTTGTCAGGTATCATTAGGTTTGTTTTCGAGACTCGGAGTGTCCTTAACTAGTGATGTTAAAAAGGTTTTTGAAATAGTACATCATCATCAGCCTATAATTGTCCACTGCTGGACATAGGCCTCCCAATTGCAGGCCATCGAGATCTATCTTCGGCTGCTCGCATCCAGCTTCTGCCAGCCATCTTGCGCAAATCATCACTCCACCGTGCCTAGGACGTCCTACACTATGTTTGCCGAGATGCGGTCTCCACTCAAGAACTCGTTTGCCCTAATGGTTATCGGTTCTGCGGCCAGCCCACTGCCACTTCAGCTTGCTAATCCGGTGGGCTATGTCGATGACCTTGGTTCTCTGTCGGATCACCTCATTTCTGATTTGATCCCGCAAAGAAACGCCGATATAGCCGATATATATATAGTACAACTTGTTAAAAAAATTATTTGCTTCCGTTCTTCCAGGAGGAAGCGTCGCTCATCAATACTTAAGATCCAGAGGCCACCTCGCACTCCTTTCTCTGAGCTGGAGTTCAACGTAGCTACACCCACCGACACGTCCAAGAGTCGGCGCGTCAGCTTTTCTAAAAGGACGGGAGTCGCGTGAGTGCCTTTCATATTATACCATGCCCATCCTTAGTGCCCATTCATGTGGGTACCACAGCTGGAGTTGCTTAATATGTGTAAGGGGTAACAATGCTTCTCAAAGTGAGTTAGCTCATACAACAAATATGTTGGCCACTAACACATATGAGGACTCAAGTTGTAACAGAGGCAAGAATATCTTTCACGAGTACCAGACAAGTAGAATAGTGAAGGAAGTCAAGATGACTTATGGTCGCCATCAAACTGCGATCCACATTTGGGGTGGCTTTAGTTTCTCTTGACGGGCGGCAGTCGCGTGAGTGTCTCTCATATTATATTATACATTATGCCAAATGCGGTCACCCATCCCAGTTCAGACCACACCAAGAGTTGCTTGACATGCGCCAATGCTTATAAAGCATACACCTTTATGGGCTGCGACATTTTTATGCCACATGTGGTCATCCATCCCAGTGGAGACCAATTCTGGAGTTCCTTATCATGTTAGTGTTAGTAAGTTATTTTTATGCCACTTTATCACACATATTATTGAGTACCATCATACCAACACCATACTAAGGGCAGTCCTGGATTTATAAATAGGCCGTATAGGCCGCGGCCTAGTGGCGGCAGCGGCCTAGGGGCGGTAGATTTCAGAGGAAGGTCACTTGATTTCAGAGGATAAAAGACAAACACGTCCACTGGTTTTCTCATGGTTTTGTGGCCTACACTCATAAAAATATAAATAGGGCACTGACTAAGGGTTTCTTGCAGCTTCAAGATTCAAAGTAGCAATTCATACTGCCGAAAATCGTCGCGTTTGTTGGCGAGTTAATTTTAACGTCCTTGTGTATTAAGGCGCTGTGGTATGAGACATTAGCGACACCTTACTAAAATTGTGAGTTGACGTCGCTTGGAGAAAATGCGCTGTGCAGTTTGTTGGCGCTTCTTCTGCACTCCGCTTTGGAAGCGGCCTAAATTTCTGTTGACGTCAGTAATTTACTTATGACTAATAAGTAAATTACTGACGTCAACAGAATTTTTTTTTGTTGTAATAACTGTAAACACATATGATAATAAATAAGTGTTCAAAGAAACCTAAAATAAATAAACGATTGAATCTTGAATCACCCAGCAATTAATTCTTTTAATCCTAAATCATATCAAATTAAAAAAATCTAATAGCAGAATGTCCTTATAAACTTCTTGTAGTATTACTTTTCATATATGTCATAATTTAAGTTTTACTAATTACCGCCAAAAATGCACTTTTCGTAATGTAGTTTATTCTCTTAAGGCGAAGTGAGTTCAGACGATACGACACGCCACCCAGCAATTGATTCTATAAGTCCTAAAGCATATCAAATTTAAAAAATCTAATAGCTGAATGCCCTAGTAAATTACTTGTAGTAATATTAGTACAAGTTTTCACTATTTTTAATGATTACCGCCAAAAGTGGCCACTTTAGGCGGTAATAATTCGTTCTCTTAAACTTAGATTATAATATCTATGAAAAGTAATAAAAATAATACTACAAGTAATTTACTAGGGCATTCATCTATTAGATTTTTTAAATTTGATATGGTTTAGGACTTAAAGAATTAATTGCTGGGTGGCGCTAGTGTATCGTATCGTCTGAACTCACAGCGCCTTAATTCATCAAACTAAAAATGGTATAAAGTTGTACCAAGAATACTATAAGTACGTTACTAAGCCACTCATACCACAGCGCCTAAATGAACAGAGCAAAGAGTAGCTCGCGCCCTTTTAGAGACAAAAGTAATTATAATACCTTGTGTCGGCCCACGCCCGGCTAGTAGGTGATAGTCGCTCCGTGGCGCAGCGGTCAACACGCCTGCCTGCGACACGGATGGTCGGGTTCCGGGTTCTATCCCCGGTCAGGTCAAGATGGAAAATGATCTATTTCAGATTGACCTGGGTCTTGGATGTTTATCTACATAAGTAAGTATCTATTATAAAATATAACTGTTTATTTTATGTAAACTTTTTTATTGTTGCCTGAGACAAATAAATAAATAAATAAAAAAAAAATAGTTAGTATCCCATAACACAAGTCTCGAACTTACTTTGGGGCTAGCTTAATCTGTGTGATATGTCCGTATATATTTATTTATTTATATACCATCATAATTATGGTAAAATGGTTGTTAAAGAAAATTCTGATGTATAACATGTATCACCACAAGCAGAAAATAGCAGATTATTGCTCTTGTATAATTATCTTGAAATCCAAAACCTGAATAAATGGTACCACCGAAAAGGCGAGTCTAGTAGCACGCGAGCGACAGACACATATCCTGCTCAGTGGTTAATGCAGCATTGGCGTCAGTGTGTTTTATATTCGATAACATGCCGCCTATATTAGTGCCACCAACATTGCGCAAAAACTATACTCAAAACAATTTCTTTTATCGATGCCTGACTACCTAAGTACAATAATAATTTCTCAGACATTGATATTTTTTCGAACTCATTGTCAACTATCAAAAATAAAATTCTAGCGAAGGTATTATATTACTATTATAACAGAGTAGTTATGTTCTCATAGTTTGTTCGCACTTTTATATTTTTATCCTTTTTACCTAAGTTTTATAAAATAATGTTTTTTTTTCTGAGGTCATTTGGTGCATGTTGGCTTATTTTTAAAGCTAAGATAAATATTCATTGATATGTGTGTGCATCATATAGTATAAACACTATATTTATTCTATTGTTGTTATATCTTGTCAACACAATTATAGCGTATAAATAATATTTCATACTCAGCTTCGGCACTATTTTGTCTGTTATATAACACTGATTGTTCTAGCAATGTATTTTTCTATGACTTTTGTGCCAAAATAAAGAGAAAAAAAATAACATAGACAGATTTGATTCCCATTGCATGCAAATACTTGTAGCTCATTTTCACTGGTATATGTCAGCGGTTCCAGAGGTTCCAAACAAGGGTTAGCCTAAGCCATCAAGCAGCTGGCTGCTAAATGATTGCCAATTGATATTATCATGCTGACAACCACACAGCTAGTGGATGTCGAAGCCGCACCACATCAAGCTATATAAACGGATCAAATAGACTACTCTTTTTAAGAGCCGTATAATTAGAGATAAATAAATAAACATATACAGACAAATCACACAGATTGAGCTAGCTCCAAAGTAAGTTCGAGACTTGTGTTATGGGATACTGACTCAACGATACTATATTTAAACATCATAGATACTTATATAGATAAACATCCAAGACCCAGGTCAGTCTGAAAAAGATCATTTTCCATCTTGACCTGACCGGATATATTTGCTCTTACTTTATCATTTACAGCTGGCATATGTATTTTTCTATCCATCCTGTCCTGATCATCATAGAAATGTTAGTGCTGTTAATTAAAAAATACTATTTCATTTTTTTACAGAGAATTCGTTACAAATGAAGCAACAACAACATGGAAAAACTTCTACGAAGAGCACAATAAGTCTTTAGAGTCTTCAGGTAACGAATTAGGAGCCAACGCATCGCGCCAGCCCATAGGCCACTTAGGAAAGAGGATCTTCGAACAACAATTTGAAGAGGTCGAATCAGTAGATTTTATAACCTCATTGGACAATCTCGCTGGCAGGAACGTTAACAGTACTATGAACAATAATTTTACAGAACAACTAGCTTCTCTAGAAGCTACTGATAATGTTAAACCCACAGCCCCTCAAAACAATTTCGAATCAAGTGCTCTCACCGACCATCATAGCAAATTTTTCGATGATGATTTAGCTATCCTTACTATGGGTGAACCATCCGGAAGAATAGATATAAATTTCTCTGCAGTACAGTCTTTAGATGTCAAAGATGATTTAGATGAAATTCAAAGAGATATACAACGACAAAGCAATGTTATAGGGCTACCGTTTAGGGACGCTAGAGATTTTTCAGAATATATCGAAGTAGAATTGAATTCTACACATGCTGCTATTAGGGCTGAAGATTCGGATATATCTATAACAGATACTGTTCCTAGCTCTAAGGTTAATGTATCTAAAACGCTGAATCCACCAGATAAGAAATCTAGCTTAAATTGGGTCGACGATAAAGAAAAACGCCTAGATGATTTAGACGTTAAAGCCAAATCTCTGATATTTGATAGTAATGATATGTCTATCACGACAGCTATACCTACAAAACTAAGCCAGGAATCGGAAAAGAGGAGAACTATTATATTTGAAGATGCATTATCTGATTTATCTATGACTAAACCGCTTCCCGTAAAACTGATGGTTGACGATAAGGAGAATAGACGGGTAGATTCGGATATGAAATCAAAATCTTTCATTGGTTATGCTGACATGTCGATGACATCAGTTTTGCCTGGAAGAATTACTCAGGGATCTGAAAAACGGAGAACGATGTTATTTGAAGACGATTTAGGTGATTTGTCGATGACTAGAGCTCTCCCTGCCAAACTTATTGATGATAATGAAGATATTAGAGTTAAATCTTCAGTCTTTGAAAGAAACACTGACATGTCAATGGCCGAAGTTCATTCAGGCAATGTTAAGCAGCAACCGGAAAAAAGAAGAACTATGATATTTGATGATGGTTTGGATGATTTGTCGATGACTAAGCCAATCCCTGCAAAGCTGCTATCTGCTCACAGTAAAATCACAGACAAATCTATTTTGAATGAGATTTCTGATAAGTCTAGTTTTAAAGCTAAAGAAAACACAGCAGGAAAACGTACAACCATATTATTTGATGATAACTTAGGAGATTTGTCAATGACGAAACCTATACCAGCCCAAATGTTAACTGTGCATAGTGAAATTATGAATAAATCAACCTTCAATGAAACATTCAATAAGTCTAGCTCACAACCTATAGGATATAGAGAAAAACGAAGAACTATAATATTTGATGATGACCTAGGAGATCTTTCTATGACAAAACCCATTCCAGCCAAAATGCTGTCGGCGCATAGCGAAATTATAAAAAAATCTATTTTGAACGATATTGATAATGAATCTGTCTTACAACCTAAAGAAAGCAATCCAGAGAAACGAAAAACTATAGTGTTCGATGATGACGGCGATCTATCAATGACGAAACCTGTTCCGGCCAAAATGCTTGCTGAAATCATAAATAAATCCAGCCTAAATGACAATTTTAACAGGTCTCACATTCAAACTAAAGAAATGACGGATGACGATTTAGAAGATCTATCTATGACAATCCCTGTACCATCCAACATGATTTCTGCTCACAGTGAAATTATGAACAAATCCAATTTAAATAATAATTTTAACAAATCTAACTTACAACCTAAAGAACCTGCTGAAAAGCGAAAAACTATATTGTTTGAAGATGATTTGGGTAATCTATCTATCACCAAGCCAATTCCAACCAAACTATTATCAGCTAATAGCGAAATCATAGATAGGTCTCATGTTAAGAGTTGTGATAGATCGAGAGTACAGGAAAATTCTATTTTAAGAGACAAAGGAAATATGTTCGATAGTGATAACAAAGCAGAAATACTACAACCTAGAGAAAATATGACCGAAAAACGCAAAACATTATTATTTAATGATTATCTAGGGGATTTATCTATGACCAAACCAATTTCAGCTCAATATCTATCTGTCCACAGTGAAATGATCGAAAAATCAATAAATAAGTCTAGAAATTTTGTATCCGATGATAAACATATTAAATGTAAGACTATATTATATGATGGTCGTGCAAATATGTCAATTTGTCTACCGATGGAACTTCGTGAAGATACAGAGAATGTGTCCATCACAAAGACTAATCCTGCCGAATTACTTTCAGTTCATAGTGAAATTACTAAACCTACACAAAATCTATTTAATAAAAATCACAGTAATCGAGCAACAGAAACAAGAAATACTATAGTGTTTGAGAATGATGTGAACGATATTTCTATAACCAAACCTATTCCAACAAATATATTTGATATGCAAACAGATGAATTGAATAAAACTAAAGATGATAACACCAAAGAGAGTGAATTGTCTTCCATAGATTTCTCTAAATTTAAGGCGCAAGACGTTGTTGTTTATCAATTTGCGACTAATGAGGCTTCTATGGCACAGAATACAATGGAGCACAACAATTCTCTTACGACACAAGATAAAATTGAAGAGGAAAACAAAAAAGAAACTACAGATCAAAGTGAGATATCTATTGTGCAAGATAAAATTGAACAGGGTGATGTTATGACGGTTGAATCTAGTGACATTGAAAAAAAAGAGAAAGTATTTACCAAAGAGGAACCTTATACAGATGAAGATCATATTAAAATAGAAACAAATACACAAGTTCAGACCCAGCAAGTAGAAAAAGAGAGAGATGTATCAAGGAACGTTTCTGTAGATAGTGTAGTGATGAATCGGTCTGTTGTTGCAAAGAAATCGTTACTATGCGATCTTCTAGATATGTCCAATGCATCCATGACATCTGGAATTGCAAATAAGGATGTATCAGTTACAATGAGTTCTGAAAATCAAAATGCAACTGCTTCAAAAACGGATACTACTGAAAGCGTTACTAGCGGTATGTTTTATATTACTAGAGATACAGATAGCGAGAGTCAGACAAATTTTGTTACAGAGGGAAAGACTAAAAGCATAACATTTGTTGATGTAGAAACAAACCTAAAAAAACTATCAGATGAATCAGTTCCTGAACTGATTGATAATGTCCAATCCGCTCTTTCTGAACTCAAGGACTCCATTTCATCGAATAATAAGAATTTTGATCAAATGGTGAGCACGGACACTCAAGATGTTGGGGTTGGTGTTACACCGGAAAGATCTATTGAAAATATAGTGGTACCGAAATACCCCAAAAGGTTCAGTGAGGTAGATAACACTAAAGAACTGTTAGATATGTTGTCTGATTTGACAGACGGTCATCAATCAATATCCAAAGATTCAGTAGAGCGTACTAGTTTTAGAGGTCACGTTACCTTGGAGAATAAAGAAACCAATGAGCCTCGAAGAGTTAGTATCGCTCCTAACAGGCAATCTATCATATTAAGTCGTGAAGATTTACTTAACAATATATCTATGGCACAAGCGGCTTTGCAAATGTCTATAGATATGGAAGACTGTGATATAGAAGATCCAACTCCAGCGGTTGCAATATCTCCTCCCAAAAAGTCTGTACGAGTCAGTAGTGAAGTCGTTAAAACTCTACATTTCGAAGATGAATCGTCAGCGAGCGAAGTAAGCGTTAAGACAGACTTGAAATCGCCATTGAAAAAGACCGCGTTTGGCGAATCGTCTTACATGAAGGAAACTAATAAGACCAATGTGATTCCTTCGTATTTGAAAGATATTTCCGATGGAATTAAGTCTCTAATGCATGATTTAGTGAAGCCAATGGCGGATGAGCAGCCATACGAGACTGTCGCGCTCGGGAAAAGCGTGAAAAAGATTCCGTCAACGTGCAGTACTCAAATACAGGCCAACCTGATCACTTCCAGTCAAATCGATTTGTCGACTGAGTTGCAATCGAATCCAGAGTCCACACACGATATAGAGAAAGGAAAAATAACAAACAGAATGTCTGTATCTCCGAAGAATCCAGCGAAAAGCGTATCGTTCACTGAGTCAGATGCGTTGATAAGATCAGATTTAGTATCGCGGAATTTGAAGGAAGCGTCATTCAGGCCGAAGAGACATCCGCCGGAGCATTTCCCACCGGGGAGAGTTCTAGTTTTTGATCATGAAAACCCCCTGAACAATGTTCTACTCACGCCTGCGGAGTTTACTGAAGTGCACAAGTACAGTCCTCCCCGAGACTCGAACGAAGCTCTCAGTGGCAGTGGCTCTGATAAAAGCCACTCCACGCAGTGTTCTGTGCGAGAAAGAGACGAGTATGAAGTCGAAAATATAGCCGTCAAATACAATTACACAAATTATCACACAAGGTGTCCGTCTGGCGACACCGGTGCTGACAGAATTTCCAAAGACCTAAGTATGACGGCTTCAGATGTTAGCAAACCGGCCTCTATAGACCAATCTATTGACGTTAGGGTCACAGAAGTGAAAGATATCGAAGTAAACACAGCTATAGTTATGAAGAAGAATAGGGAATTATTAGAAGCAAGCTCTTCACTTACTTTAGTCGATGATGCCTTAGCGCAAGCTGCTTTCGACGTAGAAGCAACCAACATAACAGAGGCATATACGAAATCACCTTTAAGAGTGATATACAAAATTAAAGGTGACGTCAAAATTGGAGAGAACATTGACTCAGATTTCACCTCAACTGATGAAGGTGAAACTAAAGCAAAAAAACGTGTTTACAGTCCGTCCAGTTCAGAAAAACAAAGATCCCCATCTAGCCAAAATATCACTCCTAAACCTTTAATGAAAATGCAGAGACGATCAGACAGTCCGAACACAAGGAACCACTCCCTAAAACGCATATCCGGTAACAAATTGCTCAAAACAGAAAAAGATGCTTCGAGCGCTGAGAGCAAAATGGACGTAGACATATCTCCAAGTAAAGAAAGTCCCAAAAAACGAACTCCAAAAAAGAAAAACAGTGCTAAAAAAGATGGAGTATCAATAACCGTACAGCAGTTGCTTACAGAATTCAACGTTACACAAAAAATAGATCAGGAAAAGTTGAATAAAGAGATTCTGGAAGCCCTAAGCAGGACTGATAGCTCGGCTGCCCCAGAATCGTTGTCGGAATGTGATAGGAGGAGTTTAGAGATGATCAGCTCGTTCACGAGCAGCAAGAACCAATGCAAGGCCAGGCAGAGTACAACAACTACCGGCACGGAATCGACAGATAGTCACGAGGACTGGTTGGAGAAATCGCCAATTTTGGAGTGCGATTCTAGCGTCAATGTGGTCGCCAAGATCGACATGCTGAGCTTTATGGGGTGAGTTCTTTGTAGTTATTTCAAGAAGTTATATAAAATTGTTTAAAATTCATCATGTTTGCATAACTGCCCAAAAAAAGGGTGTAATGTTTTCGAGTCCGTGAATGTAAGTGATTGTATAGATGGCGAAATTTTGATCGTTTCGAATCACCGATACCGACTGTATATATATTAATATTAATATTTATGTACAGAAAATAAAGCTTAATTTAAACTACACTTACTAGTTAAGGCCCCACACTAGGCACACTAGCGATGCCAATGATTTTATGTCTAATACTTTAACTTTACAATTATCAGAATCAGTAAGAATGATAAAAATCAGATTACCGCCAAAAACTACCGTTTTTGGCGGTAATCTGATTTTCATCACTAATTCTCTAATTCTCTTCATGATTGATTCTCATAATATTAAAAAATGATTCCAAAAATACTTCAGGTTATTTACTAATGCTAATATGATTTACATTCTTGAATTTCTTTCTATTTGTAAAGTATTAAGAATAAAATTATTGGCGTCGCTAGTGTGCCTAGTGTGGGGCCTTAAAGCTATGGGTTCCCCGAGCAAACGCTCGTGCACTGCACGATCGTGCAGTGCCGCCGCTATCCGATGGGTGGACTGTAGACGACGGACGTCAATCATTAGTGTTGCTAGTCTAGCCATTTGTTAAATCGATATCATAGACGATAAATTTACTGGGGTACTATTTTTGAACGTGTGACACTCGTCTTCGAACGATTTTTGTATGAAATTCGTTCGCAGACGAGTGTCACGCGTTCAAAAATAGTACCCCTGTTCAGTATTTTATAGTCTCTCTAATATATGGGTAGTATGATATAAGCACGAGATTAGTCATTCGCAAAGCTTAGCACCTGAATGCATTATTTAAACCTCTGTTTACTAACTAGCACGATAACAAATATATAACTATATATAACTTACTTACGTGGATTCAAAAGTATCTTAACTTTTTGATGTGGATACGTGTTGTTCCTTTGGAACCTGTCCTGTCAGTCTTAGATAACTATTTTGTGAAAATTAAGGCGAAGTGGTATATGCAATTTTAGTGCCAGTGCCACCCAGAATTAAATTATTTTACTCCTAAAAGAATTCATGGTGGCGCTAGTTTCGCATCACACCTACGGCGCCTTAAATTTTATGGTGAAAATCATTTAAGTGTTTGGTATGACAATGTGTGTAGGATATATTGGCGATAATTTTTAGGAATAAGGGTTAAGTGCTCACACAGTGGGCCGTGTGGTTCCCATAGAGTAATATGTATGCCCACTAACATGCTAAACGTGGTCTTTGGGTTTTATGACTGTGCTATGTTTACCCGGCAAGTAAATGTAGCAAGGCCACTAACATGAAAAAAAAGTTTTTTTGCTCATGGCGGACAGCAACCGCTCGAAAATGAATAATGTAAACTATTAAAACAAAGTTTAAAAAGGAGATTAATTCGACCTACCCGTACTGAAGCCCACCGTAATGTAATATTGTCAAAATTATCCAGTTCTTTTCTATATGTCGTTCTATTCCAGCAGCGTCTTAACAAGTGTACCGAAATCCAAAAGTGTAATTATGTATGAATATTATTTTTGTCTTGTTCGTGCATATTTCAAAAATTAAAAATGGGATTGCAAAAGGTAGGTAAATGATGTATATAGACTTAGTTATGGAACAGTTTTAACGAAAGTGTTTTGAAGTTGGATTATTTTCAATTGTTCTTGTTGTATTTATGTTAATTATACCATAAATACATCAGCACCCGTAGCATGGCACCCGCGACGCCGTTTATATCGCGCGATAAACTATTTACATATCCCTCTTTAATATTACGGTAAATAAGATGGCGATAGTCGATAAACGTTATCTCGTGTGCCATTCTACAGGCTTAGAAACAATTTCAAAATAATCTTCTTGCTCATCTTAAAGTCACAACTTAACGAGTACAATAATTTTATTTAATTTATACTAATTACTACAGATACATTCTGCAAAATATTTAATTGTTTCAAAAACATTCCGAGTTGAAGAAAATATCACGGAACTTCGTTTAATATAATGATACGTTTCAACATGAAGTAATATTTAATCAGGCAAACTTCCAAATCGAATGGCTATACTTACTTTAAAACTATTACAAACTATTATTAGATCTACCCAAAATTCAAGAAATACAGTCAGTTTGTCATGTAGGATATATTTTCATCTTTGTTTTTTAATTCAGGTGTCATCTAAATCGACAATCGATAACATAAAAATGTAAAGAATAATATGGAAACTCGCAATTTTTTCAGTTGGGAACACTGTTGCGGTGAACTTTGACCACCGCCGCCGTGCACGACCGTAGACAACGCCGTCCGGGGAAACCACCCAAACGTGTTTCCATAGAAAATGTATGGGTGACGTCATTCAACGTTTTGCTGACGAGCGTGCGATCACGATCGTGCAGTCGGGGAACCCATAGCTTAAGAGCGAGCAGCCAAATTTGTGCAAGTCAAACTATGAGCGGGAGTCGATATTAACTCACACAGACGTAAAACTATACAGGATGTCATTGTGTGTGTTAGCGCTAGATTGAGTGTAGTCGGACAAGTAATTTTGATACTCGTAATTAATTTTAAAATTACTCATTATTTCAATACTTGTATAAATATGAATGTTATAAGATACTAGCTGATGCCCGCGACTTCGTTCACGTGAACTCCGGTGAATTAATATACCTTAATATGAACTAAAGTCGATACATAAGCGTAATCTGTAAATTTGACCTGCTGTCATGCTGCAACTTAAAAAGCGCACATATCCAAAGGGCCTTCGAGAGAGACGGACTTCGGCTTTTTGTGTTGCCTAAGTGTGCAAGGCTTAGAGAGAAAGCAAACTCTCATGTTTTGCCGTATGGGCTAAAAGCTACGTTGCCAAAAGGCATATCCTAGTTGCGAGTGGCCCGGGACCGCTGGGCGGTCACCAGTAATATAAGCTAATCTTACTTTATGCACTGTATCCCAGTGGAGAGTGACTCTGTAAAATTGACGATATAAAATTTGACATGGTTCTGTATCAGATGTTCTAAATCTTCAATTTAAATACCTCAACAAAAAATGCTCATCAAGTTGAATAACTTTTGCTAAGGCGTCATTTTTAGGGTTCCGTAGTAAACTAGGAACCCTTATAGTTTCGCCATGTCTGTCTGTCTGTCTGTCTGTCTGTCTGTCTGTCTGTCCGTCCGCGGTTTTACTCAGAGACTATAAGTACTAGAAAGCTGTAATTTGGTATAAGTATGTATATTAATCATGGCAAAAAAGTCGTAGAAAAAAATCTTGAAAAAAAAATTTTTTTTGGGTAGCTCCCATACAAGTACAATGGGGAAGTAATTTTTTTTTCTCTACTTACCCAACGTGTGGGGTATCGTTAAAAAGGTCTTTGAAAAATATTGTGAGGCTGAGAACACCAATTTTTGATTTAGGGATCCGTTTCCGAAATATTTGGTTTTAAAGTGCAAATTTTTGTTAGAGGTACGTGTCCCCCCCCTCTTTCTGCTAAACGGTTATATATAGATACGTGAAAAAAATTACAGCAGTAGCATATATACTGAAATTGAAAGGAAAACTATCAGAGCTGGGTACTAAGTACAAACT
Organism: Rhodophaea formosa; assembly: GCA_963082605.1. NCBI lineage: Eukaryota > Metazoa > Arthropoda > Insecta > Lepidoptera > Pyralidae > Rhodophaea > Rhodophaea formosa. The sequence continues at coordinate 4,924,654 of OY720229.1, read as the reverse complement.
AAAAAGTTATAGGCAACCAACTTATAAAATGTACTGGAAAATGTAAAATTTCATACAATCTTTATTGTTAGATGTTTTTGGTCGTTAAACTGTGAGGTGCGAGTGTAAACAGTGTGAACTCAAAGTTGTCATTCGCAACTACGGAACCCTATACTGCGCGTGGCCCGACACGCACTTGGCCGGTTTTTTTATATTTCCTATTTATTACCTAGACTATAATGGTTCTGCGTCAGGTGTTCCAAATCTTCAATTTAAACATCTCAACAAAGAATGCTCCTCAGGTTGAATAACTTTTGCTAAGGCGTCATTTATATATATTCTTATAGTTCAGCAGGACCATTATGATGCTGCATCAGGTGTTCCATTTTTTGAAATCATTTTCACCATTTATGTTGCCTAGGTTTACTAGCTATATAGCAAAAAAGTTTCATTCGAATCCGTCCAATATTTCCGGAGATAAACGTGATCATACATACAGACAGACAGGCAGACAGCTTAGAAATTCTAAAAAAACATTTTTCCTTTCTATTATTCTTTTTTAGTGTCCCTCTATCTATTTCAGTCAAAAATACTAAATGTACAGACAAAATATTTTTACTGTTTTATTATATATATAGATAAGGTACAAATTATACATATAATATAAGACCTAAAAATTAAAGTGTAGAATAAATGTAGGGATAAAATAATTCAACAATTTGAATATTTTTTTAAATTAAAAGCCGGTTTCTTTTATGTTGGTATTGCTGGCTCTAATTGTAATGAAATAAAATAAACTATCAATTCTATTAGTAAAGCTTGGGATATTTGCAATGTACTTATAATCCTAGTAGTTATAAACCAAATCATGCTCTTCAATACTATTCGTTTTTTCCAGGGTACTTATTTGTTCCCCTCCATTTGATTTTTCTACATCGGATATAAGTGCATCATATACTTCCTAAAAGAAATAATAAGTGTATATTATTATTGTAAAGCTTGTATTAATCATTTCTATCTTTTTTATTTTTCCATTTAAATATTAAGCCCTTTTATAGTCCCGATAGTTATTCACCTTCAGACAAAATAAAAATAAATCTAAATCTTTTGTCGATTTGGGAGCTATGATCAGACAGATACACACACAAGCTCCTGCCCCTAGTAGTTGTGTTTGTTCGTCTTTCAAGCAAAAACAAACTAAACTGAACTAATCAGATGAAACTTCATACTCGTACTAGATATTGGTAGTGAAGAATTCGGTGAGTAACATAGGCTACATTTTATTTCACAATTTAACCAAAATTCACGCGGGCGATCGATTATCTACGAATTTCAACTGTATTTCTTGCGTTTCTTTTCCATTACTGAAACATAATTAAATTTTACCAGTTTTTTTTTCAAATTTCTGTGTAAATTGCTTTCGTGTCTTTTGTATATAGGATGACATTAAAAACAACAAGCCTCGAAAACGATAGCTATATCAAAAGTTTAATAATATTAGACATCCGCCATCTTGTATTCCAAAAATGACATCATATCCATTATGAGCACCCCCAAAGCCTTCACAAACGATACCCATATCAAAAATTTCATGACATTTGACATCCGCCATCTTAGATTCGGAAAAAGACGTCATATTCATTATATGCACCCCCAAAAACCTCGAAAACGATACCCATATCGAAAATTTCATTCCATTTGACATCCGCCATCTTTGATTGCAAAATAGACGTCATATCATCATTTGCACCCCGAAAAACCTCGATAACAATAGCCATATCAAAAATTTCATAGCATTTAACATCCGCCATCTTGGATTAAGAAAATGTCGTCATATCCATTAGAGCACCCCCAAAAACTACGAAAACGATGCCCTAGAAAATTTCACCAGTTTTAATGTCACCTTGTACATAATAAGGGCGTGCCTTGTCTCACATATTTTTTTAACTCCTATTACCAGTAGTCCGAATTTTGTTTTCATACAATTTTACATCCTAATAATATAAAAAAATAATATGAATAAGATTTTTATGCGAGTCAAAATGGACACATATAATAGTTACTCAAAACAATCGAAAAGTATTAATACTTAGTAAACGATCAACCCGCTCGGGTCGCACTATACGTGTCTACACACAGTAGATCGATGACCTTGTAGACGTCGACTGGCGAGCGACGAGCGATACGTCCACCCGTCAGGAAGGCTTGGCGCGAACTAAATTGTCACTACACGGGCGCTTGGTTTTATAGGCGATTTTAAAAAATTCATATAAAATTATAAACATCGGATATTAATTCAATTAAAAATTAGATCTGCTTGCAAACAGTATGTTTATTAGTAATAAATAGAATATCAAAGAAAAAAATAAGTATTTATCGTGGAAAAGCAGCACTATAAAACGTAAATTATGACATTTTTTAACGATTTTTTATCAGTATATAGATAAATAATTTATCATATTTTCCTCTGAGGTGCACTAAAAGACAATATAATCTGCGTTCTAAAAATATTAAATTAGTTACATTAACATGATTTAATTTTTATTTCATATTTCAAAGTGAGCTTTAACCGGCATTTTTGCAATTCGGCGTTACGAAAACCTCATAGTAATAAAAGTGAACACCTATAAACGGTAATTTTACGTTGCAGTGCACTAAAAAAAGAGTTGATCTTTATACAAGGCGACTTGTAAATGGTATATAAAGCCGTGACAAGGCCATACCCCGAGGGTTATGAAAATCATATGGCGGTGGAAAGAAACGAATATCTTGTAAAAATATTTTCCATACAAAAGTAGAAAAACATATTTTTTTTTTATTTTGGTCACACCCCTAATTATGCATAATATTAGAGAGAAAAGAAAGACTCATTGATAAATTTCGTTACGCGCAGCAAAGCCCTTGAATGTCATATGTTCCTAGTACTTTTGTAGACACATCCTATTATTTCTAAACACAAACACAGCTGAAAGCATTTCGAACTCTTGCTATGTTCTGCCAGCCTAGTACAATTCAGACACCTACCCCTTTGTTGACACCGCACCGGCCGCCGCGCCGCTCTTTCAATGAAGCCGCCTTCCCTTGGCGGCAAATCGCTTTGCGGAACTTAGCAACAACATTGTTTCACAAATTTGACATAACACAAATAACCATATCATAATATTCCGAATTTGAGTAGTTCATGTTCGAAAAAGTCGATATTTGTTAAAATAAAAGTCCGCACGTCACTTTACACTATTTATTCTAAACGTTTTATGAAAACTAATAGCAACAAAATTCAAAATTTCGCTCCGCGCGCACGTTCACAAAAAAATTACAATCAACACAATGACGTTTTCATAGAGTCAAAACTCTAGGTGCTTCGCGCACGCGCGGAACGACGTGCCGATGGCAAAGAGGTTGATGGCGATACTTCCACGATAGTGTTGTCAAAGTGACCTCTTTCATCTATCCTGTATGCCTAGTACTTAATTGGTTCCGCAATGCAATAAGGAAAAACCTTTTTTAAAGTATTTTTTCTTCATCTCGTGTAGGTAAGTTAGGTAAGGTCTTACGACCCCACATACCCTGGTGTCAGAGTTTCTAAACCGCCACAAGTGCATTTGACGTGGATTAAGTAATTTATTTAATTAGACAAAAGACTTCCAGTCTAACTGGCCGTCGTGTTTACCGAAGTTTATGGACAGCAGCTGCGATATCAAAAATCTTTTGAAGATGTGAAAAATCTTACAACTTCTTTACGCATTTTTTTGTATCTGAGGTATCTGTTGTAATTTATGAATCAGTATTCTCTTTAGTGCAAAACAAATCCTATTAAAAAAAATTGTTTTTATGTGAAGAGCGAAAAACTAAAAATAATAATTCGTGATGACTGCTTTTTCTGGTCAGTGGGATTCCAACATTGAGAGAACTTTATTACCCCAATGGCTGTCAGTCTTGCGCGTTAGTGTCTCGCCCACTGATACTTTAAGGATCTTAATTAATTCAATTCATGTACGAATAATGTTTTACAAAGCTAAGTTAACATTTAGTTCATCGTTCCAGTAACAGTTAAAGAAAACTTATTTATCTGATAGCAAAAAACGGAATTTAAAAAATTTAATACGGAACCAAGCCTAAAATATCAAAAAATAAAGCAAATAATGAGAGAGCGAGACAGAAAATTACGTGCATGAAGATGAATAATATTTGCAGAAGAGATAATGCATTGCATCTCGGTAAATTGTTTCTACTTTGGAAATTACATGAATGTTTTTTTGTCTTTTGAAATTTAATTTTAAGTCGATAGAATTTAATCGTTTATTGTTAATTCAAGCATTAATTTATGTCAAGATTTTACATACCTACTGATATCAGCTGTTTTTACTTTAAATGATGGGCTTCTACTCTGTAAGAAGATTTAACTTTACCCGTAATACCTGTGACATTATGAGGATTTTTTTTATTATTATTGTTATTGATATGTAATAAAAGCAAAACCAACTAGCAAGTTTGTCAGAAATCCACCCATATTAAATCCAATTGTTTGATTCGCCGTTAAATTATTTTTAAAAATTACGATGCAGTCTGCTGATTATGGTTTACGTAAGTAAATTATTTCATTTAGCGATAATCACTAATTGACAGATTTTAAATTTAAGTGATTGAACTACCACTTAAATTAAAAATCTGTCTCTCAGAGACACAAGGATCTTAGGCAATGATTATTCGTTATGGTCGTTGTTTAGTCTTTGTAATTGTAACCTGGTATTCAAGGTCATTTGTCAAATGATAGTAAAAATTGTAGATTTTCGTAATGATGAATGAAACAGCTGATCCAGGGTTGGTACCTTAAGATTTTTGTCTATTTATGAAATGTTAATTAACTCGGTATTGTGACGCTTTTCTTACAAGATGTTATTTTATCTAGCATGTCCATATGATACCTTAACTACCACAGTTCGCTTTATATACGTCTTACCAGTCACATTGTATAATCACGAATAATTTTATTTTATTTGGTTAATTTACGCGTAAATAAGGCGGTCTAAAACACCAAAAAACTGAAATTTCGCCGTAGATTGAATGCGCGCCCTTAAGTTTTATCACATTTCCATCCCCAGGAGCCACGAATGCGAATGGGCGTCGTCCGGCACGGACACGTGGTCGTTCCGGCTGCTGCACGGCCGCATCCGGCTGAACGTCCGGCTAGCGCACCGGCACCACAACGCGACTCGTACTAGAGTGCGTGGAGACACCCCTGTTATTGCTGTCACTGTACACCAGTCACATCATAGTAGCGGTGAGTTTATATGCGACTGCTCAATGGGGGATTAACCCCTCCAAACTCATTATGAGACGAGCTCCGTGGCGCAGCGGTCAACAACCTGCGGCACGGTTGGTCCCGGGTTCGATCCCCGGTCAGTTCAAGGTGGAAAATGGTCTTTTTCAGTTTGACCTGGTCACCCTTTCTGGTTTTCAGGTTGTCTTGGATGTTTATTTATATAAAAATCATAATCATCAGGCCTTTCAAGTCTCCACTGCAGGAGCACGACCCTCTCTGTACTACCAGAGCCATATATTAGCCAGAGCAGTCAGAGGATTTGGCCTACACTCTCCACGCTGGTCAGACGGGTTGGAGAGGTCTCTTTGATGTTTATAAGCTTTGTTTTTCCTTAGTCGCTTTTTACGACATCCACGGGATGACTTGGAGTGATACTATTCTACTCTGCCGGGGATCACACGGCGGTTTATTTATATAAGTATCTATTATAAAAACATATAGCTCCGTTGAGTTAGTATCCCATAACACAAGTCTCGAACACTTTAATGGGCTATCTACTGGTTTGCAAAAAAACTATGAGCCTAACGCTTAACTGAATCTCTTCCTGAGGAATGGGAGTAGGGAAAGGTGTGGTACTTCAAATGATGAGCGGTTTTAGTCGGACGTACTAAAGACAGTTCGGACACGTATTTAGTTACTTTATTTTCAATTGATAGAATAGGAAATATGCATGAAAAAAATATGTGTTATCTTACCAGTTTTTCCAAAAATATGTAATATGTCTATCTTACTCGCGAAAACACTATTTTATATGGCAATGTATACATTTGCCATTACTTTGACATTGACGTCACTAGTCCATATCGGACTTCTCTTTCTTATTTAAACTTTAAAGGATCACATCGTCGTCGCTAATTAAGATATTTTAAAAGTTCTTTCATTTCGTTCGTATTTTTAGGGTTCCGTAGTAAACAAGGAACCCTTATAGTTTCGCCATGTCTGTCTGTCTGTCTGTCTGTCTGTCTGTCTGTCTGTCTGTCTGTCTGTCTGTCTGTCCGTCCGCGGTTTTACGCAGACACTATAAGTACTAGAAAGCTGTAATTTGGTATGGGTATGTATATTAATCATGGCAAAAAAGTGGTAGAATAAAATCTTGAAAAAAAATTTTTTTTAGGGTAGCTCCCATACAAGTAAATTGAGGGAGTAATTTTTTTTTCTCTATTTACCTATTGTGTGGGGTATCGTTAAATAGGTCTTTCAAAAATATTGTGAGGTTGAGAACACCATTTTTTGATTAAGGGCTCCGTTTCCGAAATATTTGGTTTTAAAGTGCGAATTTTTGTTAGAGGTAAGTGTCCCCCCCCTCTATCTGCTAAACGGTTATATATAGATACGTGAAAAAAATTACAGCAGTAGCATATATACTGAAGTTGAAAGGAAAACTATCAGAGCTGAGTAGTAAGTACAAACTAAAAAGTTATAGGCAACCAACTTATAAACTGTAAAATTTCATACTATTTTCATTGTTAGATGTTTTTGGTCGTTAAACTGTAAGATGCGAGTGTGAATAGTGTGAACTCAAAGTTGTCATTCGCAACTACGGAACCCTACACTGCGCGTGGCCCGACACGCACTTGGCCGGTTTTTTTTATTGTGGTAATTAGGGATTATACTTAGCAAATAAAAAAAATGCGTGCATATTCTCTTATAGGTTTTCTTGCATTCCAAGCAATGACCTATATTTTTTATTTATTCAAAATTTTTGCCTCATTATTTTCAGAGATCAGGGGAGCGGGAGGTAATATTTACTTTGCACATCCGTGTTTGGGCCATAGGATTCCAGCATCCTACCAAATTGGTTATTGCGACCTTAGGAATACGAACGTGTGATCACTCGAGCGTCTGTCTGTCCGTCCGTCCGTCTGTCACAGCCGATTTTCTCCGAATCTACTGAACCAAATTAGATGAAATTTGGTAAGATAGTGTAATCCTATGACCCAAACACGGATGTGCAAAGTAAATAAAGATTTTTTTTAAATTTTGAGGGGCCCAATTACAAAATTTTAAAAGAAAGTTTTGCAAACCTTACTGTGTCATATGTATATCAAATGAAAGGGCTCATTATGAGGATCTCAAAAAAAAATTTTATTGTTCGGTTTCGGGTAAAATCAATACTTTTGATTTTATTCACGAAAGAAGGCAAAAATTTGCCGAGAATTTTGAGAAAAAGAGAGAAGCCGAAAATTTTGAAAAAATTACAAAATATAGTTCATTCCTTGAAGATTACAGGAAAAATAATAAGAATTCTATCACTTGAAAATTAAGTGGTAAACTCACAATAATAAGTTCATCTAGGGAAATAGTTCACCTAAACACCACTAGATGGCGCTAGTCAATTAAATAAAACATTTTTTGCACATTGTGTGTGTTCACGAAGCATATTGTACGGAACCCTCATTGCGCGAGTTTGACTTACACTTGGCCGATTTTTACAATTCAATTCATTCATTTATTTCGGTTTCAGACCACAAGAATTCCGTAGCGATGTTTTGCGTGACGTTCGCGGCGGACGCCATCCGGTCGGCCGCAGACGGCACCGTCCAGCGCGCCGGCGACGTGCCCGCCCTACTGCGGCGCGGCGCCGCCGTCATCCGGCGCGCGCTGCGTTGGGGGCGCGCAATGCACGACGCGCGCATGCATCTGGCCTACACGCTGGGCGATGACGCCCAACTCGTGCTAAAGGTATCATTATCATCAGGTCTTTGTTAGTCTCCACTGCAGGAGCACAACCCTCTCTGTACTACCAGAGCCATATATTAGTCGGTGCAATCAGAGGATTTGGCCTACACTCTCCATGCTGGCCAGATGGGTTGGAGAGATCTACTTGATTTAATAAGCTTTGTTTAGCTTGTGTTTCCTAAGTCGCCTTTCTACGAAATCCACGGGAAGACTTGGAGTGGTCCTATTCTACTCTGCCAGGAACCACACGGCTCTGTTAAGAGTCACCTGGACGCGCATGTCTCCATACAAACGGAAAAAAGGAATTGTGGCAATATTTGATAATTTTAGGGCGAAATTAAGCATCCAATCAATTAATCTCATTATAATCTACGTACGTTCCTATACAGTTTGGTTAAATTATCAAATGTTTGAGAATTATACGCCTCTCAAGATTTCCATACAAATTTGAAAAGGCTTGTAATTCTCAAACCATTGGTATTTTTGCCAAGCTGTATAGGAAAGTACGTAGATGATAATGAGATTAATTGATTAAATGCTTAATTTTACTCCAAAATTATCAAATATTGCCACAATTCCCTTTTCCCGTTTGTATGGAGACATGCGCTCCCAGGCGACTCTTAAAGGTATATAACATCTTAATGGGAGATAATACTGCAATGTTCTCCCGCCAGAGGGCAGCATTAGCAGAGACAGTAAACAAATGTTTGACATTGACAAGTATGTCAAACTTGCAATAAATTGCCTTTATTTTACATCCGAATACGCAGATTAATTGCATTTTTATATTTTAATACTTATAGGAGTATTTTAAAATCAAATTAATAAAGGATTAATGTATAATTTCACAAATTAATTGCGACTTTGACACTGACATGTACATACTTGTCAGTGTCAAACCTTTTTTACTGTATGTGCTAGTGGCGCACTCTGGCGGCACAGCTTTCAGTAATATCTCCTATTGTTAACGTCTTTTCCTTAGTACCCTGTGGCAAAAGGGGGTCATTCTCAGGGTGTGATGCTCACCTGCCCCGAGAATCCTACCATGACAAAAATATCTGAGAGAGATACTTGTACGAGGCAGGCAATGGCGTTAGCCATACATCATACATGACGAAATGTTGACTGTAGGATGTGGATGTTGGTGTGGAAACCCAAGATCACGTCAAGTCCATCCATCCATCAGGTCTTTTTTAGTCTCCACTGCAGAAGCACGACCCTCTCTGTACTACCACAGCAATATATTAGCCAGAGTAGTCAGAGGATTTGGCCTACACTCTCCACGCTGGCCAGACGGGTTGAAGAGGTCCCTTTGATGTTTGTAAGCTTTGTTTAGCTTGTGTTTCCTAAGTCGCCTTTTACGACATCCAAGGGAAGACTTGGAGTGGTCCTATTCTACTCTGCCGGGAACCACACGGCTCACGTCAAGTAAAAGTTGTTTATTTCACTTGATGTTACATACTGATAACTGTGTGTGACAGATCCCTTCTCGATGGCAGATCATCAGCACTTGACCGTCGCTTGATAGTATCCAAGCTGCTGCTCAGTGTCTCAATTTATTAATAGATTTAAGACACTATATTATGATATTACAAACAGCCTCTGTGGTCCAGTGGTTAGGGCGTTTGCTTTACTGACCCGGGGGTCGTGGGTTCGATTCCCACAGGAAGCATACTTTGTTGTTTCCAGTTTGGTTAGGACAATGCAGGCTTGAGTCACCTGATTGTCTGATAAGAAAGATGATTCCGTGCTTCGGAAGGTACGTTAAGCCGTTGGTCCCGGCTGTCATTTGGTAGTCGTTAAAGGAACCACGTCAGAGGCCGAGAGGCGGTTCCGAAGAACTCTGACACCAGGGTGTGCTTGATCGACTGACCGTGTCACCTACTCGAAATGATGATGAATAGATTTGATTGTATCATTGCAGGTGGCAAACATCCCGCTACGCTGCGTATGGGAGGTGTCTCTCCGCCTGGAGCTCTGCTCTCAGCCCCCCGCCATGCCGTACCCGCGCGCCACCGACGTTCGAATCTATCGCGTGCTCGACAACCTGCCCGTGCCCGAGCAAAAGCTGCACAAGTTGCTAGCCGCAGTGCCTGAGGATTGGCAGCATGCTCCCAGCACTGTATGGTGAGTAGACCATTCTATCATCATCAGGTCTTTTTATATGACATAGGACGGCAAACGTGCAAGCGGGTCACCTGATGGTAAGTGATCACCGCTGCCCATGGACGACTGCAACACCAGGGGTGTGACAAGTGCGCGTCTACCGCGTGCTAGATAGACTGCCCGTGCCCGAGCAGCTGCACAAGTTACTAGCCGCAGTGCCTGGAGACTGGCAGCATGCGCTCAGCACGTTGGTGAGTGGACAACACTCCATCATCCCCCCGCCATGTTCTACCCGCATGACAGCGGTGACACTCCCTGTACGTGAGAGTTCGAGCACCGGGGACCTTGAGCCGGTAGGGTTGACTCACTTCGTGCCTGCGGTGAGAGACGTGCGAAATACGAACACAACACAGACAGCCCTGCAGTTCCGTGGCGGGCCATTCCAAAATAACAGAAATCCACAACGTTCATTCAAGTTTTCAGTTTTGCTGGCATTTCCGGAGTGCAAACCGTTGTTGTTTTGTTTTTTGTATAATAACCATGTTCTTTCCTTTTATAGGAGAATATTCAAATACCTCAAGAGCAAAACTGCTGAGGACGAAGCGCTGGGGTTATGAGTATGAGGCAGCTCCGCCTGTCTGTTAGAATAAGGATAATATTGTGTAGTCCTGATGTGCTCTCGAATCTTCGACTCTTGGTCGTTTGTAAAACTCACAGACTTTGTAGGAACCATTTTCCACAGCAATCTACAGTTACAAATAATGATTAAATTGTGTGCGGTGATTTTATTTTCGTTTTCGGATTAGTCTGCAAACTAAAATGTCAACTAATCGAGCGACCGATCCATGTAGCTGAGTGTGACGCGAAGACGTCAATTGCTAACTACAATAACAAATAATCATTAAATTGTGTGCCGTGTTTTTAAATTCGATTCGTATTTGTATTAATCTGCAAACTTAAATGTCTAGTAAGTAATACAGCTATCAATCCAGGTGTAATTTTTATCACCCATTTTTGTATAAGTTCGTCAAATATTAATAAGGTTTCGTTTCGCCAAACCACGTAGAGTTTCTGATTAGTCAAGTCTACGGAAAGTTCTAATTTGTCACGTCTATTGGTAGTTTCGATTTGTCAAACGTTAATATGTTTCGATTCGTCAAGCCTATTTTTAGTTCTGATTCGTCAAGTCTACAAAATCTATTGAAAATGAATTTATAATTCTTACTTATTCTTACTAGAATAAATTGACATAGAAGGCAAGAAATATAAGGAAAAAATAGAAAGTGCAGATACATGATAAATGTTTTGACCGACTGCAAAAAAAGGTGGCGTTTGAAATATAATAGGTATAAAAGAATGATAAAGTAATTTTCAATCGATTTTGTAGACTTGACGAATCAGAACTAAAAATGGGCTTGACGAATCGAAACATATTAACGTTTGACAAATCGAAACTACCAATAGAATTGACAAATCAGAACTTTACGTTGACTTGGCCAATCAGAAACTTTACATGGTTTGGCGAAACGAAACGTTATTAACATTTGACGAACTTATACAGAAATATGATAACAATTCGCTTGACGAATCAAAACAATTTTCAGGCTTGACCAATCATACCCTAAATCGTAATTTCATACAATTGACGCGCTTGGGTCATACTTTGACATTACAGTGCTACAAGGATGTTTTGGCACGTGGCCATAATCGGCACTAAACGCTGCCATTGCCGCCATCTTGTAAAGCGTCACTTTTGGAAGATAGCTCGAATTGATGTTTGTTGCGGATATTTCGTACTTTTAATCCTATTTACAAAACTAAGCATATTTTCTTAGCTGGTAGTCCTAATTATACTCGTAATTACACACAGCGCCCCCAATTAATTGTCATCCAAGTGCCAAATGATCCTTCTTCATCTGTTTTATATTATGGCTTCCACCGAAATTTCAGTGATTCTGCCAATGTCCAGTATAATGAGATACTAAGTATTGGTGTTATACGGTAAAGTTTTTCCAAGTAGCATCAAAGATGGCGTATGTTCTTTGATGCCTCGTGGGAGCTTCTGGCGGCAAATCTATACGAGTCCATTTATCAGTCCACTTTAACTATTTCACAAATTGTTCTTAAGCACGAGCATTTATAACACCAAACTACACCAATTTCATATTATAAAGTCCACTAAAATTAATTTGCAAAATTGTCTAAGGCAAACTTCAACTGTACCCCTTGACTTCCCATCACAAACTCCCAATGATCCTTATCACATTGTATTAAAGTATGACCCAAGCGCCTCAATTCTATGAAATTACACGTCTGTCCTGTAGTACTTTCATGTAATTAATGCACTAGTTGGTTAACAGATCTTGCAGCTTAGGAATTCGACAAGACTTTTTAGTAAACCAGATTAATCAAAGATTTCATATGTCAACCCACTTTGTATGGGAAAGAAAATGCAGTAGTGGAACGAACGTTATAGAACACGTATGTATTTAGCAATTTGGGCTTGACGCAAAATTTGCTAGACCAAATTGAAACTTGTTTCTTGCGTTTGATAGCCAAAAGTTAGAGTAAGAAACTGGACATATATTTAGATTCAAAATTCTTTTAGATTCTCAAGATTTGTACTGCATTCACATAAAATTTAGTAACTGTGAAGTTTGCAAACGACCAGGATTCGATCAATTTGACCGTACATTTAGATGTGCCAGAAAATAATCACATTCTACGCTGCAAAATGTAATGTTTGGTCAAAAAAAATTGTTACGTTTAGACAAAAACATTAATGTTTAGGTGAGGTGGGTGGGTACAGTGGGCCGAGCAAGTCTGTTACTAGATGTTAAAATATAAGGGAAGAGTAGTGCGCGTTGGCAGGCGCATTTCCCGTTTCTCAGATTTATACAACGTTTTTTTAAACTGGGTACAAAGGCGTAACTAGGCGTGGATTGAGAGTATCTTTTCTTGGGAAGCATAATAATGTGCGAAGAGTCACAAGGCCTCGCGGAACGGGTCTTATCCACGCCCAAATTAGGTCTTGGTTTATATGAGAAACATATAGCAAGTTTTTGAATACTTCCAAGGTGAAAAATATCCCTCTTTTCACCAGAGTGGGGTAAGTTAAAGAAAGGAGAAAAAATAATCTTGCCGAGAGTATAAGGTACTTCTATTAGGCGCCATTTTCCCATTTCAAAGCATTGCTCAGAGATAATACCTAAGCATAGAAACTGTTCACGCACAGATATTACTTATTTATTAGATAAGGTTGGGAAAAAAATCTCGACTCTTATAGACTTTTGGTTAATGTCTAATTATCATTGTGCTAGCGAGTTATCGTGTGTGCTCGAGTCTCCTTGTATTGTACAAGTCGTGGTCGAGTTTTTATATAAGCAGTATTATGGTGTGATGTGGCGTATTATCAAGTGGTATGTTACATCATAAAAGAGGAAAGTGTTTGTGTTAATCGACATTTTGTTCATTAACTTACTTTGAGTCAAGACCTTGAACTCGACTTTCGTTGTCTTTTTTTTTAAGTATCGTTCGACGGCGTTGGAAAGCCTACCGCCGACTCAAACAGGAAAACATCAGTGAAATAACAAGCTTATTACAAGTACATAAAATTCTAAATCCAAAAAACAGGACTTGCGCTATCTCGCTCACATACGTGTAAAATTGCGCAGACGCATCAGCCAATAGCGGACGGATATTTTCGCGCCAAAATACGCAAGCACATTGGTGTAAAGTGGTACTGTAGAAAAAGGATTTTTAAAATCCTATAATACTGTGGTACCACAGTATCTGCGCCATGCCTTCTTCTTACGCCTTTTCTGTGTTTTATGCCTTAGGGGGTAGGTGGGATGCTGGCAAGCGGTCGTAAAAATTTTTGTTATTCTTTGAAATAATCTGACAAAATTTTTACGACCGCTTGCCAGCATCCTACCTACCCCCTAAGGCATAAAACACAGAAAAGGCGTAAGGAGAAGGCATGGCGCAGATACTGTGGTACCACAGTATTATAGGATTTTAAACCTTATCATCATTTACAAAACGACCAATATCGCAAGAAAAAATTGACGCCTCTACCCGTACGTGGCATCTTGCAATTTTTCTTCTCGCGATTATGGATTATCTGTTAGTTTTACGCCTTAGGCATATCTTGTAGTCGAGACCAAGCCTGTCACCTCACTATATGAAACCCTAGTCTGCTGTGCCTACCCATCTACTTGCAAATTGTAAGCTCAAATAATTGTTACTGTGGACATCTTACTATAGTTTTATACATGTATTTGTAGTTTTGATATTTAAATAAATCAGTTATTTTGTAAAGCTTTGTTTTATTGTTTGAAGATAAATTGAGTATCAACGAACAATTTTCCCGCTAGTTGAGAATGATGGGTTAATTTAGGCTGAGTTTTCTGTCTGCGTCATCCTGTTTAACGCAATGCATAAGAGACCTTTAGACCCTTTCTTCATTTTTTTTGCCAGTTGGCGAGTTATTCTTGTTTATCAACGAAATGATGGTGTATTATCATTTCTATGATTTGCCCCTGGCGACAATTCTTCGCGAATAAACTGGTTTCATCGTTAAAGTTATTCCACACATGGTTAAAAAAAATCCATATTATACCATTTCACATTCAAGAATCACACACATTTCAGAATCAAGAAATTCATCTTTCTCATTGATAATGCTTATGATGCTTCGAGGGTACGGAGGCCGTGTTGCTCGAAGTTATGATGTTAGAAAAGGCAGATGGATTTAGTTCAGTCTGTTTTGCTTCATGAGTGTGGCAGCCCCTTTAAGTATCTTCGTATTAGGCTGTTTGTATAAATAATAAATAAATATATACGAACAAATCACACAGATTGCCAGCTCCAAAGTAAGCTTGTGTTATGGGATACTAACTCAACCATACAATATTTTATAACAAGTACACATATAAATAAACATCCAAGACCCAGGTCAATCTGAAAAAGATCATTTTCCATTTTGACCTGACCGGGGATCGAACCCGGGACCATCCATGTCATAGACCGGCGTGTTGACCGTTGCGCCACGGAGCGTATTGTTCTCAATATCTCAGAAGTACAATCGTCTGCTTTGTCTGCTTCATCTTTCTCATTAGTATCATTTCAGTGTGACCTGGGTCTTGGATGTTTAAGTATATATTACAAAATATAGTATCGTGTATTTTCGTTATTTAATAAATAAAGAAAATAAGAAATGGTGAAATAATTCCACGTGGGCAGGACTTGAACTTCGTCTAGATCTCAGTACGATCTATGCGTTGCCAATTACGCCCCCCCCCCCCCCCCCCCGGCGCCGAATTTCTCCACCATATCCCATCTACCCCACTTTTACAAGTGCGGTATTTGATTTCAACTCATTTTGCAATGAATTTGAGAATCAACTAATGTGTAAAAGCCATATAAACTAATGTCCCTATATATTTATTTATCTTCATATTTCTCAATAGTAATGATGTGTGAAAAAGGACAAGTATTTATTTCAGTGTTTTCCTTCAAGAGTGTTGCAGTTCCTCTATGTATATCTCCTCTGTGGTATCTTCGTGTTAGTTAGTCCGTTTATATCCTCTTATTGACAGAATCAATGAAATCTCGGTGGAAGCCATAATATAAAAGAAGGAAGACAATTACTTATATCACGGTGTTCGAAACATTAGGTGTATAAATAAATATTTACGGACAAATCCTAACTAATATTATAAATGCGAAAGTGAGTTTGTTTGTTACGCTTTCACGCCCAACCTACTGAACCGATCATCATGAAATTTTGCATAAACATAGGTTACAGTAGGTACTGAGAAGGACATAGGCTATATATCACGCGGGCGAAGCCGCGGGTAACAGCTAGTAATGTAATAAAGGCGATAAAGCCGTACCTATTAAAAGTAATTTTATTGAAATGTTATTTCAGTCTATTTTGCTTCATGAGTCCTCTAGGTGTCTTCCTCCATCCTCAATCTCAATATCCGAAGTAGGAGTTCTATAGTCTCTGTCTGCTTCATCTTTTTCAATAGTAATACCAGTGGTCCCAATTATTCTCAGAGACTCGCATAGAGGGCGCTACTAATTGCTTCACAACATTGTATCTTCCGTATTATGACAATATAAAAACAATACTCACAAAATAATAATATATCTTATAAATAATTGGAATAATATTTTTGACTTTTTATTTTAAAATTACACCTCTGTTTTAGTAAGTTTTAGGCTCACGCAGATTAAATCAGCCACTCGATACTAGATGGCGGTAGTCTGCACCGCCATACTTGGCCACACATACGACTCTTTTTCGCCACCTTAATTTGGTCCAATATTTTTGTATGAGGTGGGCAGTCTATACGTTAGTATTATATTGTCTTTGGTAATACTAATGACGTACACCTACACCTCCCGTCATGCCAGCGTGCCTAGAGAACAGCATAAAGTTGCACAGTATTGGGCGAAAAATGTAATTTGACTATCGAATCGGTAAGAAGAATGACGTAAGAAAGGGGAGATGTATTTATTCCAGTCAGTTTTGCTTCATTAGTCCTCTAGATATCTTCGTGTTGGTCTGTCCGTACACCCACTGTCTGCCGTCGCGTCTCCGCGTCGCTGATATCTCTATGGCCGGCGCCATGCAGAGTGGCGATCCCAGTTCGCGCATGCTATCCAGGAGACTGCAAGGGCGTATCACCTGTTACATTTTAGAAAGTAAATTAATAAACATCTAACGTTTCGAACATTTTATAGTGTTCATGTTCGCACATATAAAACATTCAAACCCGGCTCGCGCGGGCAAATTGAAAAAAAAAAAACTACGTGTAGAAAAGTATTTCATTAGTTGCAATATTTTTGATATTACTTTTCATTATTTTGCGTTGGTAAATTAAGAGAACTACCTACTCATTTACTTCTAAAAGCGGCCAGTTTTGGCGGTAATGAGTAGATCTCTCAATCTAAAATGATGATATTGATGAAAAGTTGTATATAAAATATTATAAGTAATTTACTAGCAATGTACTCACGTAGATTTTTTCAATTTGTTCTTATTTCGGAGTACAAGAATTAAATAACGGGTGACGCTAGTTTTGCCGATGTAAGCCTCATAATAAGAATAATCAAAATAGGATTGTGAATGCATAATAAAATATAGATCATAGATCTAAGCAATCCATACCCGACCAATGACGACATTCTTCAAGTCGAACTGCGGCATGGGTTTGAAGGTAATGTTGAAGATGCCGCACATCTCGTCGTCGGGCGTAACGCGCATCGATACTAAGCCTGCAATGAGACGTGGACCTTATTACAGAAAGTGTTGGTAGCGATACGTATGGCGGCGGCGGCAGCCTCCTCTGTTCGCAATACCGAGTGTGCGAACGAACTTTTTAGACTGATATTTGATTGTCACTTTAGCATCCATTACGGTTTTCATATCGTATACCGTAGCTGTCAAAAGTTAGCAAATATGCCTGCTGGACACTGAAAATTCTATTACACGACACTATATTCAGTCTCTGACGAGAAGGACGCCGCAATACGTTAGACACGTATGGAGATATCTCTCTAAACGTGTCTAACGTATTGCCCTCCCCTTTCGTCAGAGACAATTGCGTGAATTTGCGTCGTGTAAATCAAATCGCAACAAAACAAAAAAGCAACATCGACGTGTTTATAGTCTGGCTAATGAAAGCTGAACCCGTCATTTTTTGAGTTGCAACACTGATACAGATGATTTTGACATTACAGTTGTCAATTCCTGATTTTATTTCACCCATGTGTTTTTGATACTCGTTAACAAGGCTTTGAACAAAGAAGAATGGAAAAGGAAAAAATAAAGGAAATAAAATAAAAAAAAAATTCCTACACTGGCACTGTCTTTTTTTTATTATTGACTTAAAAGCATATTCTTTTATATATTTTTGATCTTTCCGTAGAAAAATTTTACGTATTGAGTGTAGAGTACCCCTTGAAACACATTTTTGATAGATGTAGCGTTTTGGTTTTAGAATGTCTTTAATTTTCAGTATTTATTGCTAACTTTTAAACAAACAAACAGCGATACAGCTAAGGTAGGTATTTAGCATGGGCGACGGCCGCAGTGGCATCACCTGATATTAAAAGTGTAATAATTATATTGAACTAGCTGTTACCCGCGGCTCCGCCCGCGTGATATATATATATATATATAGCCTATGTCTTTCTCAGTACCCTAACCTATGTGTATGCAAAATTTCACGATGTTCGGGTTAGTAGATACGGCGTAAAAGCGTAACAAACAAACAAACTCACTTTCGCATTTATAATATTAGTTAGGATATTAGTTAGGATTGAGTCCTTTAGAAGTTAGTATGGAACAAACATACTTTTCATATCTAAAATAAAAATTACCTATAAACAAAGACCTACCTATAAATAATTAAAAAAGTCATAAATTCCAAGTCTTTACATTACTTGTTTTGGGCTGGATTTTCTCCGCGATACAAAAAAAATGTTATCATAGTTACATAGGTACAGTTGACTTTGAAACCCAAAACCACAATAAAAGGTACTTACCCATGACACGCTTGTTTTGTATGAAATATGTTGAAAAGGCTCTCTAGTAGTTCGCGAGCAACAGTCATATCCTGCGCTGTTGTATCTACGCACCTGACATTGAATGACACGCTTGTTTCGTATGAAATGTGTTGAAAAGGCGTCTCTCGCGAGCAACAGTCATATCCTGCGCTGTTGTATCTACGCACCTGACATTGAATGACACGCTTGTTTCGTATGAAATGTGTTGAAAAGGCGTCTCTCGCGAGCAACAGTCGCATCCTGCTCTCTTGTATCTACGCGCCTGGCAATGAATGACACGCTTGTTTCGTATGAAATGTTTTAAAAAGGCGTCTCTCGCGAGCAACAGTCGCATCCTGCTCTGTTGTATCTACGCGCCTGGCATTGAATGACACGCTTGTTTCGTATGAAATGTGTTGAAAAGGCGTCTCTAGCAGCGCGCGAGCAACAGTCGCATCCTGCTCTGTTGTATCTACGCGCCTGGCATTGAATGACACGCTTGTTTCGTATGAAATGTTTTAAAAAGGCGTCTCTCGCGAGCAACAGTCGCATCCTGCTCTGTTGTATCTACGCGCCTGGCATTGAATGACACGCTTGTTTCGTATGAAATGTTTTAAAAAGACGTCTCTCGCGAGCAACAGTTGCATCCTGCTCTCTTGTATCTACGCGCCTGGCATTGAATGACACGCTTGTTTCGTATGAAATGTTTTAAAAAGGCGTCTCTCGCGAGCAACAGTCGCATCCTGCTCTCTTGTATCTACGCGCCTGGCATTGAATGACACGCTTGTTTTGTATGAAATGTGTTGAAAAGGCGTCTCTCGCGAGCAACAGTCGCATCCTGCTCTCTTGTATCTACGCGCCTGGCATTGAATGACACGCTTGTTTCGTATGAAATGTGTTAAAAAGGCGTCTCTCGCAGCGCGCGAGCAACAGTCGCATCCTGCTCTCTTGTATCTACGCGCCTGGCATTGAATGACAAGCTTGTTTCGTATGAAATGTGTTGAAAAGGCGTCTCTAGCAGCGCGAGCGACAGTCACATTCCCAGCTCGGTACCTACGCACCTGGCATTGAATGAGAAAAGTGAAAGTTGTCTGCTCCGATGGGCATGGCTCTCCCTTTCTGCGCGTAGCAGCCGAAACCGTTGTTGAAGATCACATCTCCGCCGGACCAGTACAGATTCGGGACTTTCCTGCAAACATTAAACTTTTAGGGATGTCACTCTGATCTGACTAGGTCTTGTTTTTGACCTCGTGAACATCCTAAAAATAAATAGATTCCTTCAAACCTGAAAAATTTAAACTTGGTACGCTTGAAAAGCGTAAATAAAAAAAAAATTTTTTTTTTTTCATACCACGATATTTAATTTCATATAAATAATTAAAAACAAATGTAAACATATCCAAATTCGTTATAAATCCCACTGTAAATCACCTCTAACGCCTCGATCTCGACGTGGACGCAGAAGGCGATTGCTCCTCCCTAATATCAGAAAACTGGTTGACTGCCAAGCAGTACTTCTCCGAATGGTATGTCCTCGAGATCTGCGACAACAGCGGGCTTCCATGAGGAGAGTTCAGCCATAGAGAAGCACTTCCCGTCTGTCCAACCATCGCTATGAAAGCTATGAGCATTCTCGTATTCAGCAAACCACGTTGTATCTGAGGCTGCTTCAACAAAGTCTGCAGGATCGGCCCGTCAGGCAAACCATTAATCAGTTCGAAAACACTAGATCCTCTCTCTCCAACTAAATAAGATGCAGCGGCAGGAACGTTCGAACCGGTGAAACGTAGAGCTCTGTCAGCCTCTTCAAAAGAAAATCCCAGGTCTTTGAGAGCAGATATAGATTCTGGTGAAGGTGCTTCGGCAATTTTAGTCCTCCAAGCGCGAAATTTCTCCAGAAATCGCTGCAAATGTTCAGCTCGTTGATACAAGTCTTGCCTATCAGATTTTATCGATGGCGCAGCATCGGATCCGCTGTCTTCGAACGCGTGGAAACGAGCGGCGATCTCTTCAGGAGTTATAACTTGAATCACATTCTGGTTTATCCTCCTAGGCTCGTCCAACGCTGCTGATAATTGCGCCAAAGTCATTTCGTAGTTCCTCCCAGCTGCTGCTAATCTTGCACCAGCTTCTATTAAAGATATCAAGATTTTTCTTAACTCGTACGATAGTTCGTTTGTCGACAGCAAAGATTGAAGGTTTGGTTGTCGCATGGCGTTTTGAGGAGCTGGTAAAGATGCAGTAGCTGCAGCTATAGCTCCATGCAGAGGCGCTCTCACGGCTCCTAAGTCCCATAGCGTGCTGGCTTCAGGAATTCGTCTTTCCACTAATAACAGCTCCTCTTGCATGGTGATCTGTTCTTGAGACAACGTAAGGAAGTCATGTAAAGTTGTCGTATCATAAACTCTCACTATTTTGAATCTTCCCGAGCCCGTTTCTCCAGAAGGATAAAAGAAGTCCAGAGCTCGATTTTTGACTTCCTCGATAAGAGTATCTTCAGAGAAATAGGCCGAAAATGTTTGGCCCTCAGGACTTATTACTTTGATGAGGATTTCATTGCTATTTAAACCAGAATCAGAAACTAACATTTCCTATTATCGAGTCTGGCTCCTGTGGGTAATAGTCCTCCGTAACCACGAAGAACAGAAATATGAAGAGGCAAATGCTACAGAGGAACGCACATAGATAAAAACATAATTTGATCATAATGACAGCTGATAGTCGCGACGTTGACTGTCTGTCATTTTACTTTTAATAAAGGTTACAAATTGTTTTTCATTGATTTTAAATATAGGCCAGTCTCAGGCCTTCAGGCCAGTCAATATCGACAAAAAAAATTTTCATGTCTGTGATATCGACACAAAAACGTCAAACATTGCAAACGCGCCATGTATCGGCGATTTTTGTTTATATTAGTCTTTAGTTAGATATTGTTTGGTCTGTCTTCAACAAAAACGTAAAACAGAGGCCTCACGTCCCGTTCCGTTAAACACTGGACGTGACTAATGCCAATAAAATATAACGAAAAGAACAAGAATAAATAGTCATTGTATAGAAATAGTTTTCAAAAATGGTTTGTGATAAATACTATGTAATAAACGGCTGTTCAATGATATTTAATTATTTATCTATTTTGAGTATTCACTTCAGTTGGAGCTCCACGAGCTCCGTGGCGCAGCGGTCAACACGCCTGCCTGCGACACGGAGGTCCCGGGTTCGATCCCCGGTCAGGTCAAGATGGAAAATGATCTTTTTCAGATTGACCTGGGTCTTGGATGTTTATCTATATATGTATCTGTTATAATAAATATAGTATCGTTGAGTTAGTATCCCATAACACAAGTCTCGAACTTACTTTGGGGCTAGCTCAATCTGTGTGATTTGTCCGTATATATATATATATATATATATATATATATATATATATTATCCGCCGCCTATCTCTACGTGTTATAATACGTGTGTTCCACCCCATCATCATCATCATCATCATCATCAGGTCTTTATTAGTCTCCACTGCAGGAGCACGACCCTCAAAATTTTTTTTTTAAATCTATGGGCAGAACAGTCAGAGGATTTGGCCCACACTCTCCACGCTGGCCAGACGGGTTGGAGAGGTCTCTTTGACGTTTATAAGCTTTGTTTAGCTTGAGTTCCACCCCACACTCCATCAAATTTAGCTTTATTATCAAATTGCCCAATTTTTACGTAGCAATACAAGTTCTCACTTTCTCAGCGGAGCCTTATTTATTAGAAAGGGAACATCTCAACGACAAGGACGCAAAGTTCCGACGCAGTCGGTACCATTGCCTTTTAAAAAGCGAGCTAAAAGCGGCTTGTACCCTTCGAGCAACACGGAAGGGAGTAGCCATACGCTGCATTCCCCTCTGTCAAGGTACAAGCCAAAATTAGGCATATGCATGTCTATGTGTTAGTTGTGTGACTCATCTGTACACAAATTATTTTTTCTTTTTTATGTCATTTTTTGTGACAATGTCATAATTACTATCAAGTGACAGTTTAAGTTTTGTATGTAGGTGTGCGGAACTAAACTTGTGTGCACATTTCCCCCCGCAAAAAACGCCAGAAAAATTGTCATAGTAAATTGTCGCTTTGCCCACTCCCTCCGTCCGGTACGGAGGCTGTGTTGCTCGAAACTTGTACCAGTTATCCAAAGCTCAACGCCTTAATCGTACGATTTGTTCACAGAGACTCGCATAGATGGCGCCACTCGAAACTACACAACATTGTATCTACCGTATTATGAGAATATAAAAACATGATTCACAAAATATATCTTATTAAAAATCAAAACAATGTTTTAAGCATAATATTTTAAAATGACATCGTATATTTAGTAAGTTAAAGGCTAACGCAGATTACCGCCATCTAGTATCGACTACCAAGCAACTCTCCTGCGCCATACATTCGCCTGCTTTTCGCAACCTTAATTTGATCCAATATTTTTGTATGAGGTGGGCAGTCTAATACGTTAGTATTATATTGTCAAGGGACCCATCAACTTTTTAACTACGGCTGTAGTTTTCAGAACCCCGGGCGTTTGCTATTTTATTCTTTTTCTTTTAATTAATTCAGCAAGAAATCTTCTAAAAAGGCGGATTTTCTAAAGAAGCAATTCGATCGAGTATGCAAATAGTTATTTTACATATTTTGTTCATGATAAATGAACGAAAACATGTAAAAGAGAGAAAAATGTGCATTGATTTTATTTGACACCAACATAGGTATCCATACTTAATATACCTAGACCTACCTATTACCTAAGTGTGAAAGTTGCTCAGTCTGTCTGACGCTTAAGGGGACACTAGGCACAGTAGCGACGCCAATCACTTTATACTAATACTTTACAAAAAGAAAGAAATTCAAGAATGTAAATCATATAATCACTAATGTGCCAAGTGTGCGGCCTTAAAACCGATTTGAATGTTTGAATGAAAAACGGGAGTAAGTTGGTATGGGGTAAAAAATCCCGGTCAATCTGAAAAAGATCATTTTCCATCTGACCGGGGATCGAACCCGGGACCTTCCTCGTCGCAGGCAGGCGTGTTGTCCGCTGCGCCACGGAGCTCGTCTACCCTTTGGGTCTGTCTGTCATCAGGTCTTATGTCTCCACTGCAGGAGCAAGACCCTCTCTGTACTACCATTGCCATATATTAGCCAGAGCATTCAGAGGATTTGGCCTACACCCTTTGGGTACGGCACCCTGAAAATGTAAGATATTCAAGTATAAAGGTTACCTGAAGAAGCAAGTTCCAACGTAGCCGTGGCCCAGCCCATCGCCGTCCAATAGCTCCATGAACAACCGGCAGTTGTTCGGGCACACGTCTGTGAACAGCTCCACGACCAACTCGCCCATAGGAGCGCAGTTCTTCACGCGCAGAGTGAGATATACTCTAAAATTATTTGAGAAAATAAAAAGAATTTTAAAACATTTTAGACAAAGCTTGCTTGATTTTTGAAAATTCAGGCTTGTAGTTTTATCGAAGTTATAGGGGGTCGAAAATGGCCTGAAGTGCATCGAGAAAAGAATGGTACGGCCTTGCCGCTTTTTTGCTCGACTTGATGGGGGCACTGCCGTGCCCCCAGATCATAATAGAAAACATATACCTATATAGGGAGATAAAAACATACATTTCCGTTGGATTAGGAGGTACTCCATCTTCACGCATTTCGTTGTCTTACTAAAAATAATTGCGTATAAAATATGTCTTCGTTTAACACACTGGAGCCAATGAAACTCAAAATATCTTGAATACTTGATGTAATTTAGCAAAATACAATTTACAAGTTATATTGACATGAGCGCCACGGCGGTCGATACAGAAGTGAATTGTTCTAGATAAAAATGACACAACTTGCACTCGCGCCTACGCTGATTAAAGAGCAATTTAACACACGCAAATCACTTGTCTAAAATAAGTGTAAGGTATATAGGCTTAAACATCTTCCCGCCCGTTGAAAGGACACTTTCAACCAAATCAGTCATCTGCTTCAGCCATCAGCAGCGGGCACAATCGAACTAATGCTCTTCTTATGCATCCTTTACTAGTGTTGATGTCAGCTACTCGGCAGATTCCATCGTCTCCCAGAAATAGTCGAGCCACTCTGCCAAGTCGCCAGTTCATAGGCGGCACATTGTCTTCCTGTATTAGCACCATGTCTCCAACCTTCAACTTCTCGCAGTTAGTCCTCCACTTAGTTCTCTGTTGCAATTCAGCTATATATTCCCGTTGCCATTTATTCCAAAAGTGTTGGCGCAGTTTCTCCAGGCGTTCATATCTTCTTAGGCTATTCTCCTTACAATTCAGTAGATTTGGAGATGGCAGCGATACTAGCGGTCTTCCTATGAGAAAGTGCCCAGGAGACAGCGGGAGAAAGTCGTTAGGAGAGGACGATAAAGGGTATAACGGACGGCTATTTAGTATGGCTTCAACCTGTGCAAACAATGTTGCTATTTCCTCAAATGTTAAGTGACTGTTTCCGAGTATACGTTTGATATGATATTTTGCGGATTTTACCCCGGCTTCAAAAATACCACCGAAGTGAGGAGCGTATGCCGGGCTAAAGATGAATTTAATATTTTCTTGACTTGCAAACTCAAGAATTGATTCGGTATTTTGCCTTAAAAATTGCCCTATTTCCTTGGCCGCAGCAACAAAATTTCGACCGTTGTCAGAAAAAACCTCCACAGGCCTTCCTCTACGAGCTATGAACCTCCGAAATGTCATCAGAAAGGCGTCTTTAGATAAGTCACTGACCGCTTCCAAGTGCACGCATTTGTACCGTAAACATACGAATAGGCATAAGTAGCATTTGATCAGATGACTACCGCGACCGCGACGATTTAAAATTAAGAAGGGTCCAGCGTAATCCAGGCCTACGGATAGATAGGGATGATCGGGAGTTATCCTCTGAACAGGAAGGTTTCCCATTTTAGGAGATAAAGTTTTACCTGCAATACGTTTACAACGGACGCAGTTGTTGACAACACGCCTGGCGAGGCGCCGGCCATTTATAGGCCATACTGTTTCTCTGACCACAGCCAACAATAGTTGGGGACCCGCATGCATGTTGCGAATATGCTCCCGCTCAAAGACTAATTTAGTTAAATGATGAGAGGCGTGAAGTAGAACCGGATGTTTTTTCTCGTAAGGATAATCAGATGCATCCAGCCTACCACCAACTCGGATTATGCAATGTTTTTTGTCAAAAAATGGCGAAAGTAATAAAATTTTACATTTAGCAGGCAGTGGTTTACACTTTACGAATGCCTCATACTCAAACTGAAATGACTCACGTTGTGCATGGGCACACAATAGATAAAATGAATTATTTAATTCTTCTACGTTTAAATTACCTTTAACCTTATTTTGGGAAGATTTAATGTTGTTAATAAATCGCCTTACAAATGCGAATGTTCTTATCAGTCTACTCAATTTAGAAAAAAAATCAAATTTGATTATTGTTTCGGAAATATTTATTGTATTAGATTTTATCTCCAACTGATCACAATTGTTATTACGAGTATCATTCTTCGTATCATTAATATTTAGCGTAGGCCAATCTAATTCAGGATTAGATAGAAAATCTGAGCCGTACCACCATAAATTCATAGACACCAGCTGATTCCCATTTACGCCACGAGAGATCAAGTCAGCTGGATTTTGATTAGTCGGCACGTAACGCCAGGATGATGGAATAGTAAGTTCAGATATTTCTATTATTCGGTTGGCTACGAAAGTTTTTAATTTGTTAGGATCATTACGTATCCAAGCCAAAACTATGGTTGAGTCACACCAGTGAACAATACGCGTAGGAGAATATTTGAGCGCATCTGTCACCGACTTACACAGTCGAGCGGCCAGAACAGCGGCACACAACTCGAGACGTGGCATAGTCATGGGCTTAACAGGGGCTACCTTTGATTTGGCGCACAGCAACCTCACAGTGACTGCACCTCTTGCATTTATGGATCGCATATACACACATGCGCCATAAGCGTGCTGTGAAGCATCGCTGAATGAATGCATTTCAATTTCAACAGCATCGTCACATAGACTCAGCCTTGGTATGCGTAAATTATGCAAGCTAGGTACATTGCTCTGAAAGTTGTTCCATGCCATTTCAATATCCTTTGGAACTGGCTGATCCCAATCTAATTTGTTTACCCACAACTGTTGAAGAATCATTTTTGGTATAATTATGAATGGGCTGAGAATCCCCAATGGATCGAAAATTTTAAATGATTGAGATAAAATAAATCTTTTAGTAACAACTGTATTTTGTGGAATATCTTTAGTTGGAAAATGCAGGGTATCGTCAGCTGGATTCCAGCCTAAACCTAGAGTACTAGAAGATTCGCTAAATACTAAGCTGTTCTGATTATTTGCCACATTGGAATCCTGAAGCAGATTCGGTAAGTTACTTTTGTATTTTCGTAAGTTAAAACATCCAGAACTAAGTACTTTAGATATTTTATTTTGAATGTAATGCAATTGAATTTCGTCGTTACAACCAGTTATCAAGTCATCTACGAAAAAGTCTGATTTTATTATATTTTTGATCAATTCGTCCTCGCATTCTTCCCCCAATTGATAGACGCACCTAGTACTTAAATAGCTCGCACTTGCTGTTCCGTAAGTGAGAGTATTCAATTTTAGTATTTTGATGGGCTCAGACTCCTTTTCTCTCCACAATATCAATTGTAAATCACGATCAGGTTCAGTGACCTCTATCTGACGGTACATCTTTTCTATGTCTCCTGTCAGTAGGTATTTATGCTGTCGAGCTCTAACCAATATGGAGAAAAGGGAGTCTTGTATATTGGGCCCTGACATTAGTATGTCATTAAGAGAATATCCGGAGGAAGATGGAGCCGATCCGTCAAAAACTACTCTCAATTTAGTTGACTCGCTGGTTTCTTTGAGAACAGCGTGATGACATAAGAAGTAGCATGTATCTGGCCTTACCTTAGATTCTGACAGATGTCCTAACATTTCGTATTCATTGATAAATTTTGAGTACTCCGTTTTGAGAGCTGGGTTTCGCTTGAATCGCTTCTCTAAATGAAGAAAACGCTTTTTAGCCATTGCGTAAGTATCACCTAAGCAATCGGGTGCATCTATTAAGGGCAGCTTCACACGGAACCTACCATTTTCTAACCTTGTAGTATTTAGTAAAAAATGTTTTTCGCAATATTTATCTTTATCGCTTAATTTAGCCTTATAGGGAACTTCCTCGAGGCTCCAAAATATAGGAAGCATTTTATGAATGTCATCGTCTGCATTTTGTAAAACAGATGCGTGATGACATTGTATGGAATTATGGTTGTTCCTTATGTGTATGGGGCCAGAAATCAACCAGCCAAATTTAGAATTATGTAATCTAGGAAGATTGGGACCTAGGTTTCTTTGTTCCGCCACTAAAATGTCCCAAAATAAATCAGCCCCGATTAAAACATCGACTTTGGAAGGCTGATAGAAGGTAGGATCTGCCAGAATTATAGAGGAAGGCAATTGCAATGTTTTAATATCAATACGAGCCCTGGGCATTTCACTAGTTAATTCATTTAGTACAAAGCAAGACAACTGAATGCTAAATGGTGTATTTATAGAATTAATTTGGATAATGCATGATTCAGTCACCTTATTACAGTTGCTGTTACCTATTCCTATAACCCTTAAATTATCTATACGAGTTGAGTTTAGTGCTAACTGGTTTTTGAGTGACGTAGAAATAAACGAAGATTGGCTCCCAGAATCTAGGAGCGCGCGAACCTTCGTTGCTACACCTGTGACCGGATTGCAAATTTTTATAATAGCTGTAGACAAAAGCACCTGCTGCTGATTTTCTGTGGAGTAGTTTACCATGATATTGGGCTCTGTAGTGACTGACGCCTTGTTGATCGTTGCAGGATCGTGAAGCAGCGTGTTATGGCGTTTTTTGCATTCACGGCACGATCCCATCCGACATTCATTAAGTGGATGTCCTTGACGCAGGCAGTTAGAGCATAACTTAAACCTTTTAACATCGTCTAATCTATTTTGTACACTCTTAGCCTTAAAAACTGGACAATCATAAATTTTGTGGTTATCTCCACAGATAATACATACAAATACGTTTGTCCGCTCTGAATGTGTACTAGCAAATGATTTAGTGTAAGATGTAAATTTAGTATTTTTATTTTGTGTATTTTGTGACTGAGAACTGCGTATTGATGTTGGAGTTTTTTTATTTGAAGTAGTATTGTCGTAGTTATTTCTATTTATAGCCTCCAGCACATCGGCACGATTAATTAAAAACTGTTTAAAATTATTCAAATTGGGTATATCTTCGAGCGTGTTACGATATTCCTCCCATTTAGTTAAAGTTTGGCTATCTAATTTCGACGAAAACATGAAAATGAGCAACATGTCCCACTTATCCGTAGGTTGGCCTAAGCTGGACAAGGCGCGCAAATTTTTTGTCATATGGTCAACCAGAAAACGCAGTGACTTCTCAGACTCACGTGAAAGCGGCTGTACATTTAATAACGAACTTAAATGATGATTCGTTAATAAGCGCTTATTGTTATAACGATCACAAAGAAGTTTCCACGCTTCTGAATAATTAGCTGATGATATTTCTAGGTTGGATATTATACGGGCTGCGTCTCCTTCCAAGTAAGAAACAAGGTAATGGAATTTATGAATTTCCGAAATGCGACTGTTTTTATGAATGAGGCTTTCGAATGTATCGTGAAATTCTAGCCAGTGAAAATATGTGCCATTAAATTTCGAAATTTGAATTTGCGGCAATTTAAATCCAACATTACAAGTTTCGTTGTGTTCGGAAGTATAATGAGCACTCGCTTCATGAAAAGATGACTCGTGCCGCGGTTGAGATTCCTTATTGTAATCATCAATAATTTGTTTTGACGCAGCGATGTTCACAACAAACTCATGCTCAATACTCTCCCGTTCATCTATTTCGCGATGTAAATTTTCAGAATTTAAAACCTCAATCTGAGATTGCAAGTCATCAAATCGCAATGATAGAGCCTCGAACCTACTCAGTTTGACAGATAACTCGGCCAGTTCGAGACTCGACAATTATTCTTTGTTCCGGCTTACATTGAAAAGAAAAGACTTAAATTTTGTTATCTGACCCTTTACTGAACTACGTTTTATATTTAATTCCCGTAATGTTAATTCTTTCGCTACGTTTTTGTCAGCGTCGGGTGGTGTAGTATTAGGCATAATTAATGTAAATTAAGGAACTCAAAACTACTAGAACTTAAATTCAATGTAAATCGTAACGAGAAATTTCGTAAGAAAATAAAATAAATGGCTCACGCTCCTCGCCACGCTGGTACTCCTCAGCACGGACTCTGCACTCTCAGGGCCGAGCTGAGTGACTCGCCGGCCGATCAGGTACTGACGCGACGCGCGACCCGAGGGAACAGCTGGAATAGTCGGCGAAATAATCAGCACAGCGAAGCAATCGGCGCGATAGGTTTATTCTTAACGTTATTAAAGTATGTATGTATGGGCCACCAAACTAGGTATATGAGATGTTTTGTTTATCCACTAGCGACTCGCCCTGTCTAGTGTCGCACGGGTAGTATCAGCTTAAACTATACACCTAAACCCTCATCGCGGATCACAGTACTCTGTCCACTAGTGAGAACTGCACGAAAATCTGTATAATAGTTTTCGAGTTTACCGCTACCAGACAGACAGACAGACGCGGCACGCGGACCTTGTTTTGTAATATGTAAGAAAGTAGATATACAATACAAAAATATTATTACCTAGTTAAATTTATCGTTAAATCAATCAAAATTTACTGTTTAAGTTGATATTATTATAGATAGAAAATTATCACTGGCTGTTGTGGGAATTTCACGGGAATTTGCTGTTATGAGCAAGTATTGTTCGTGATATTTGTGTTAAATCGTTAATAACGAATCTGATTATCAAACAACAATAGAATGAACACGTATTGACCACACTATATAGCACGGAATTGGATAAGATATTTTTATTGTAGGATGTAGGTAGGTAGGCACAATAGGAGATGAATTTGGAACACTTATCTCTTAGAATCCGCTGCTGGTTCGAAACTTTAGCTGCTTCAATGACCGGATTGATTTATTTGGATGCTCCTATGCTGCTCCTTATACCTCCACTGATGAAAATTTAGTGACTTCGGTGACCAACTGCCATGCCGTCGTACTTGACTATTTCGATGCTTGAATTTTTGTATTTCGCTGGGTTCCCCTCATGGGCCACCAAATTATGTCTTCGTTTAACACACTGGAGCCAATGAAACTCAAAATATCTTGAATACTTGATGTAATTTAGCAAAATACAATTTACAAGTTATATTGACATGAGCGCCACGGCGGTCGATACAGAAGTGAATTGTTCTAGATAAAAATGACACAACTTGCACTCGCGCCTACGCTGATTAAAGAGCAATTTAACACACGCAAATCACTTGTCTAAAATAAGTGTAAGGTATATAGGCTTAAACAAAATATTTGTTTTATACACAATTATGGAGCACCTGCTCCATCTTCAAAAACAAATGTTTTATACACACTACTTTTTTTTCAATTCATTAATTGGTTCCCGGCAGAGTAGAATAGGATCACTCCAAGTCTTCCCATGGAAGTCGTAGAAGGCGACTTAGGAAACACAAACTTAACAAAGCTTATAAACATCAAAGAGACCCACCCTTCCAACCCGTCTGGCCATCGTGGAGAGTGTAGGCCAAATCCTCTGACTGCTCTGGCTAATATACGGCTCTGGTAGTACAGAGAACGTGCTCCTGCAGTGGAGACTTAAATAGACCTGATGTATAATGATTATGATGACGACATCCACGAGAAGATTTGGAGTGGTCCTATTCTACTCAAACAATCAAATCTATTTCTCTATAATATTTTATAGATAATGATCATGCACCTAGGTCCTAAGCGGTGTGATTTCCGCCAAAATAGATTAGGATCACTCTAAGTGTTCCCGTGGACGTCGTAGCAGCGTACGCATATTTGTGAAGGTAGTTTAATCCCCATTTCTATGATGATGATCACCTAGGTCTCTTGACTCCCGCTGGTGCCAGGAACGCCTTGTCCTCCACAGTCTCCTGAGGAATGGGCGGGAACAACACGAACTTCCCCATTGCACTGTGCACTATGATGTCTCGGTTGTGCTTCCAGTCACGCCGGAGAGACTCTGATGTTGGTACTCGTGATCCCTGGAATAAAATCTTCTTTTGTATACCACGATACTTATATAAATAATATATAAATCTGTATGGCATCTTATAGACATTTTATGCAAAAACCAGGGTCTAATTGGGTTAATATTGTTTAATATTTACAGACTACTAGCGATTCGGATCAGACCATAGAGGGGTTTATAAAAAAAAAAATTAAAAAAATTGAGATACTTTTCAAGTTAAAGTTTTTGTTCAACTTTAATTTCAATATTTATATCAATTATATGGAGTTTGTGGTGGGAAGTCAAGGAGTACAGTTGAAGTTTGCCTCAGACAATTTTGCAAATTGATTTTAGTGGACTTTATAATATGAAATGGGTGTAGTTTGGTGTTATAAATGCTCGTGTTCATGAACAAGTTGTGAAATAGTTAAAGTGGACTGATAAATGGACTCGTATAGATTTGCCGCCCCAAGCTCCCACGAGGCATCAAAGAACATACTTACGCCATCTTTGATGCTACTTGGAAAAACTTTACCGTACAATACCGATACTTAGTATCTCATTATACTGGACATTGGCAGAATCACTGAAATTTCGGTGGAAGCCATAATATAAAACAGAAGAAGAAGATCAATTATATTCTGTTTGTTTATGACTTTGTGTGATGCTAAGGAGTAATCAGAGCCGCCCCCATCAGGCTCTATTAACCTAAGCATCCCACACAATCGTTAAAAACATCTTACTAAAATAGTAGATTTTTTGTTTGGATTACGTAGGCTCCAAAATATGTCTGTACCCATGGGCTGTACCTTAGTACATTGTTTCGTTCAGCTTGCGATGCAAATTTATAATTGTATCGCGCTAGTTGTCCTTCGCTCGCCGCCGTATCTGAACGTTATTCGAACTTTTATTACAGAATTACTGTACGCATATCATACTGTGTGCATTTCCCCAGCGGAAAAGTGTTGAATAATAAATATTGAATACCTATACTAAATCGTTAGTTCAAAGCTGCCTTCGAATGTTTATCGATGAATGAAATTCGTGTATTCAGTAATTTTTGAGAAATTCGTCAAAAACATATTACGCCAAAAAATATATACATAAAAGTAGGTATTTTAGTTCTAGTAGCTGAACTAAAGGACCTAATGGAAAGGTTTAAACGTCTATTTATATATTAGAATTGCCCCCAACATCTGCGAAAGTATGTTTGTAATAGAGTAAGTATAAAAAAAGATACAGCAAAAATAATGTCTCACGGACATCATGATTTTGAATCCGTCTATTGTAGGAGTTTTAAATTATGTGGCAAGTTGTAACTAATTTCAATCGTTTGTTTATTTATTCATCTATACGCATTCTAATAATTAGCTTGATCCAATTAGTAAAAAAAGAAAAATCGTAAAAAAACCAGTGGCACTTAGAACTTAGTTATAAACCGACCAATTTCGGATGGCTATGAAAAAGCGACCGCTCAGTACAAGTATCTTACTTCTGAAATTTGCAATATTACTGACGTTATTTGGTACAGACGCATACTCAATACATAAGCGTTTAGTTAAAATAGATGCTTAAATACATATTGCTTATTATTAAGATTCACTCTTCACACTCTTTTAAAATAGGTATTTAGTAAATAAGTATTCATGCGTATAGGGTAAAACAGTACTCTATTACTAAGACTCCAGACTGTCTTTCCATCCGTTTGCCTGTTTTTCACCAGGCTGTTTTTTATGAACCGTTATAACTAGGCTGTTGAAATTTACCTCCTATATCTGTTGCCGCAAACAACATTTACTAAAAACGGAATACTTAAAGTAATTATTTAAGGAAGGGCTCCAATGCCAGAAACCTGATTTTTGTCGCTTTTTTGCCTGATATTTTATAATAATGGTACGGAATACATCGTACGCGAGTACAACTAGCTCTTTGCCGGTTTCTATCATTCGTAAGCATTCTAGTTTGTATATAAGTTCTTATGGTACCTATTTTGTATATTTCTACTATTACTCATACCGAGCAACCGGTAAACGTGTAAAATATTATTGAGCTGTAAAAAAAAAATTACCAGAAGTTTATTTCTGTATGGTAGACAAATCCTGCATTTATCATCTAAGTACTTATAAAAGAATATATTGACCGTCAAACAGACCTTAGCTTTTCATATTAGCAAATTTCCCGGGACTTTGTGCTCGTATTTTATGACCTATGTGACCCGCAGCTAAATGAGCTTTATATAAGTGAAAGAACTTTGAAAATCGGTCCAGTTTTAAAGTCAATTGTATGCATATGTCGTGGCCATATCGTAGAATTGATCTTTTCATGAAACGATTGACATTTTCATGAAATGGTGGCATTTAATGATGTGGCCAACTTAATTTGATCAGATCATTGAATCGTCCACGTTTAACGATATTGTCATTCACGTTTGGCCGGTTCGTAAAATAGGGTGTCTAGGAAATATAATTAACAAAATTCAGAATATGTTGAGAACATTTTGTATTTTTTTCACCGTAAATTCTTATATTTTCAATTTCTTCATCATTACACAACATAATGTTCTCTTTTTCACTGCGGTTTTCGCCGACGGCCGCCATCTTTCCACGTAAACAAAACAAACAAAGCGTTTGTAGCGCCTCTACCGGTAATTAAAGAAACTATTTTACGATATGATCAAACAATCTTGACCATTTCATGAGAAAGCCACGCGTTTGGCTGCACATATCGTTAAACGATATGTTGTCATTGATCTGCCCAATCTACATCATGATGTGGCCAATATACAGTAAAACATTTAATGAAATGCGACCATTTCATGAAATTGACAATCACTTCATAAAGTGATCGATTCTACGATATGGCCACGACACATACATAAAAACAATCAAATCTTTTCTCTTTATAGTATTATAGTAATAGTCTTAATAGTATACATAACAGATTGACGTTTTAAATTTGTATCATTATTGAAAGTTAAAGTGAGGTATATACAGTCTCCCATCTACTCAGAAATAACACAAAAAACTACAAACAATTTATAGATTAATACTGTAAATAAAACTTGTATCCGCGCCTGTACCTCATTTATAGTGGTATTACATAGTAATGTTTGGAATGACAGCAATTTATATGAAATGGTCGCTTTTTCATAGCCATCCGACATTAGTCGGTTTATAACCAAGATTTAAGTGTCACTGGTTTTTTTACGATATTACTTTTATTACTAATTGGATAAAGCTAATTATTAGAATGCGTATAGATGAATAAATAAACAAACCATTGAAATTAGTTACTACTTGCCACATAATATGAAACTCCTACAATAGACGGATTCAAAATCATGATGACCGTGAGGCATTATTTTTGTTGTATCTTTTTTTATACTTACTCTATTACAAACATACTTTCGCAGATGTTGGAGGCAGTTTTAATATATAAATAGACGTTTAAACCTTTCCATTAGGTCCTTTAGTTCAGCTACTAGAACCAAAATACCTACTTTTATGTATATATATTTTTTAATCATAAGTAGCTGTGTTTTTTTAGATTCTGTTTTTATAAGCGTTATAAACAAATTAATAGCAATGTGTGTAAAAAAATCGAAGACCGTATTCCAAACCGTTTATGAGATCCAGCAAAAGGCCGAACATTTCCACAGCGGCATTTTGAATAACTTCGGAGGCCTATGACACACAAATTCCATTTATGCATAAACATTTCTCTCTTATGATTAACTAATTGCTCTACGAATTGAATTTTGGATTCCTGACAAAATTCCGCCAGGGAAACGTTTCTCTGGCGTAATATGTTTTTGACGAATTTCTCAAAAATTACTGAATACACGAATTTCATTCATCGATAAACATTCGAAGGCAGCTTTGAACTAACGATCTAGTATAATTCAACATTTATTATTCAATACTTTTCCGCTGGGGAAATGCACACTATCATACTTACCTTATCAGAGATTTTCGTGTGTGACTCTGTATTCATGTGATTGCGGAATAAACGTTTGTACTCAGTGACTTTAATTGGCTATCCAAGTACTATACCCTACACTCTCACACATAACACGCAATAGCCAAAAAAACTAGGTACTGGACCAATTTCCAAAATTCCTTTACCTATAGTAAGCTAATTTATCAGCGGGTGCCATAGGCATCAGCTATAAATTATTCGGACGATTGCAATTAAACAATGAAACTTCGTAAAACTTACCGCGTTTGTGATAAGTTTGTGGATGACTTGATTGTCGCGCTGGATTC
This sequence comes from Rhodophaea formosa, assembly GCA_963082605.1. NCBI lineage: Eukaryota > Metazoa > Arthropoda > Insecta > Lepidoptera > Pyralidae > Rhodophaea > Rhodophaea formosa. The sequence continues at coordinate 4,888,514 of OY720229.1, read as the reverse complement.
TCTTCAGCTGGTCGGCTCTATTGCAGTAGTACTGGGTTCTTGGCTTCGGTGGCTCCTTCCAGTGGCTGTCCACTTTGCCCTTGAAGATTTGATTCATCATCATTACGGCCGTATGAAGTCCACCGCTGGACATAGGCCTCCCTCAAAGAGTTTCATGATTGGAGGGGTTTTGCCTTACGCTCCACGCTTGGCAAGCTGAGTTTTTTTTTTTACTTATGGTTTCAACACCTCTGCCTATAGAAACCCTTTTTAGGGTTCCGTAGTAAACAAGGAACCCTTATAGTTTCGCCATGTCTGTGTGTCTGTCTGTCTGTCCGTCCGCGGTTTTATGCAGAGACTATAAGTACTAGAAAGCTGTAATTTGGTATGGGTATGTATATTAATCACAGAACACAGAAAGACATATTAATCATGGCAAAAAAGTGGTAGAATAAAATCTTGAAAAAAAATTTTTTTTAGGGTAGCTCCCATACACGTAAAGTGGGGGAGTAATTTTTTTTCTCTATTTACCCTACGTGTGGGATCGGTAAATAGGTCTTTCAAAAATATTGTGAGGTTGAGAACACCATTTTTCGATTTAGGGATCCGTTACAGTTTTACAGCAGTAGTATATATACTGAAGTTGAAAGGAAAACTATCAAAGCTGAGTACTAAGTACAAACTAAAAAGTTATAGGCAACCAACTTATAAACTGTAAAATTTCATACTATTTTCATTGTTAAATGTTTTTGGTCGTTAAACTGTAAGGTGCGAGTGTGAATAGTGTGAACTTAAAGTCATTCGCAACTACGGAACCCTACACTGCGCGTGGCCCGACACGCACTTGGCCTGTTTTTTTACAAGGGAAGGGTAGTTTGTTGGACTGGGGGAACGGGAAGATACAGTTAGGGCACGACAGCAAATGAGTCATGGATTAATTGATTGGCTGTCTGTGTTGTGTTTGCGTCACTTGCACGTCTCGCACCGCAGGCACGAAGTGAGTAATGAGTGACTACATAACCCTTGCGCTACACGCCCCGGCTCAAGGTCACCGGTGACCGAAATCTCACGTACAAGAATTTTCGCAACTGTGCCTATACTTACCTTCAACATCTGCCAGCGTCTAATGGTCTGCACCAAAGCCATGTTCTCCCTAGTGATCTGCAGCGCGCGGCGACACCAGCCGCCCAGGGGATTTGTTATGCCGCGCCTGTTGTATATAGGGGGGGAGGCGTCGACTCTAGCGCATGCAGGGGGAGGCTAGAAGGTACCATAAGAAATTTAAAAAAAAAATGTTTCTTCAAGGATCAACATTTAAAGCCAGGTTCTCCGGATAAGGCGAAGTGAGTTCACACACTAGCGCCACCCAGCAATTAATTCTTTAAGTCCTAAACCATATCAAATTTAAAAAATCTAATAGCTGAATGCCCTAGTAAATTACTTGTAGTATTCTTTTTATTACTTTTCATAGATAATCTAAATTTAAGAGAACGAATTATTACCGCCAAAAGTGGCCACTTTTGGTGATAAAAATTCGTTCTCTTAATTCATCAAATTAAAAATAGTGAAAACTTATACCAATAATACTACAAGTAATTTTCTAGGGCACTCGGCTTTTAGATTTTTTAAATTTGATATGATTTAGGACTTAAAGAATTAATTGCTGGGTGCCGTTAGTGTGTGAACTCACGTCGCCTTAAGTAATCTGGCGTGGTACTGATTGCATCGTGTTAACTTGAACCTCGCGAAAAAAGTACAATTGTGGAAACTGTATAAATGCACTTGTAATAAATACGTTTTGACGACCGAGAGCCTTACCTCGTTCAATTACGATTTACAAAAGATATGTTTAATAGTTAAAAAATGCATTTTTTGCTAAAATAGTAGACCAATGTTTGTGATATTGTGATTTTTTACTTAAAGTAAATTAAATCATGTTTATTATGATCTGCGGTCTTAGATAATATACAAAAGTAACATACTAATTTAGACTTTTAGTTCGATCTGATTTCGGAGTGAAATAAATAGCTAGATAGCGCTATAGTTTTGCATGTCCAGCGCTTTATTAAGCTAGCTTTTACCCGCGGCTTCACTCGCGTATAATTTTGCTGCCTAAATTATCTGACTCCTTTATCAAAAATCCCACGGTAACAGTACTTGTTTCCGGAGTGAATATGTATGTACATACATATGTATGCCAAATTTGAAGAAGATTGGTTCAGTAGATAAAGCGAAAAGGGGTAACAAACAAACAATCTCACTTTTATATTTATAATATTACTAGCTGTTACCCGCGGCTTCGCCTGCGTAATATATAGCCTATGTCCTTCTCAGTACCCTAACCTACGTTTAACACAATTTCATGATGATCGGTTCAGTAGATAGGGCGTGAAAGCGTGACAAACAAACTCATTTTCGCATCCCAATCCCATCCCAATCCCAACTAATATTATAAATGCGAAAGTGAGTTTGTTTGTTTATTTGTTTGTTTGTTTGTTACGCTTTCACGCTGAATCTAATGAACCGATCATCATGAAATTTTGCATACATATAGGTTGGGGTACTGAGAAGGACATAGGCTATATATTACGCGGGCGGAGCCGCGGGTGAAGGCTAGTTTATAATATTAGTTGGGATTGGGATCTATTGTCAAATGACTATGTCGAGAACAATCTGACCGTAGAAAATAATTTTGCATAAGTACCTTGAATTTTTTCTTCTTCTTTTCCCTGCGTATTTCTTCCTCCAGTTCAGGCGGCGGTGACGGGTACTTATGAAATTTTGCATACATATAGGTTGGGGTACTGAGAAGGACATAGGCTATATATTACGCGGGCGGAGCCGCGGGTGAAGGCTAGTTTATAATATTAGTTGGGATTGGGATCTATTGTCAAATGACTATGTCGAGAACAATCTGACCGTAGAAAATAATTTTGCATAAGTACCTTGAATTTTTTCTTCTTCTTTTCCCTGCGTATTTCTTCCTCCAGTTCAGGCGGCGGTGACGGGTACTTATGAAATTTTGCATACATAGGTTGGGGTACTGAGAAGGACATAGGCTATATATTACGCGGGCGGAGCCGCGGGTGAAGGCTAGTTTATAATATTAGTTCGGATTGGGATCTATTGTCAAATGACTATGTCGAGAACAATCTGACCGTAGAAAATAATTTTGCATAAGTAGTTACCTTGAATTTTTTCTTCTTCTTTTCCCTGCGTATTTCTTCCTCCAGTTCAGGCGGCGGTGACGGGTACTTATGAAATTTTGCATACATAGGTTGGGGTACTGAGAAGGACATAGGCTATATATTACGCGGGCGGAGCCGCGGGTGAAGGCTAGTTTATAATATTAGTTCGGATTGGGATCTATTGTCAAATGACTATGTCGAGAACAATCTGACCGTAGAAAATAATTTTGCATAAGTAGTTACCTTGAATTTTTTCTTCTTCTTTTCCCTGCGTATTTCTTCCTCCAGTTCAGGCGGCGGTGACGGGTACTTCTCACAGACGAACTCTTTGGACTTCGCCGTCCTTAGAATTACTTCTCCCAAGGTCATATTAAAAAAATAATAAAAAATATTATTATTTAAAATAAATTAAAAATGCTTTTGTTGTAACAGTAATTTTGTGACAATTTAGGAAATAATTGGAAATCTATGCGAGAGCGGGTCGAATATTTATGAAATTAGGGATGAAAGTAGAGAGCCTCCTTGGTTTTGCTTGACCTACAAAATTAAGTCGGCGCTTCGGAATACCTTAAAATTGTTCAAAATCAAGGCTAAATTAATCTTAAAAATCTTTAAATTATTACTTACCATGATTATCATATGGGGACGAAAATTCCAAGCGGGCGGGATTCGAACCGGCGATTGATCTTTGTACTACCAATTAAGTTTGACTCATATTGCAATGAATATGAAAATTAATTAATATGAATGTTTTTATGCATTTCGTCACGTCACGTCGAGCTCCGTGGCGCAGCGGTCAACACGCTAGCCTGCGACACGGGGGTCCCGGGTTCGATCCCGGTCAGGTCAGGATGGAAAAAGATCTTTTTCATATTGACCTGGGTCTTGGATGTTTATCTATATAAGTATATATTATAAAATATAGTATCGTTGAGTTAGTATCCCACGACACAAGTTCACAACTTACTGTGGGGCTAGCTCAATTTGTGTGATATGTCCCTATATATTTATTATTATTATTTACAATGCCATTCTGATACACTTTTCCTATATCTTAATTTCTAATTGAATAAGACCATTATTATATTAGCTTGAGTAGTCAGAGGATTTGGCCTACACTCTCCACGCTGGCCGGACGGGTTGGAGATGTCTCTCTGTAATATATGGCTCTGGGAGTACAGAGGGGGTCGTGCTCCGGCAGTGAAGACAAGAAAGACCTGATGATGATCATGATTATTATTATATTAGAATAGAATTCTGTACGCATAAAAACACTTGTTAAATATAAAATTAGATGGATATTCCGTGACTAAAGTGTTAGTCTGAAAACATGATATTACCTATTTATCGTGTAACAACTGCCGAAACACAGCATGTACTTACCACAGATTAGAGAAAGAATGTCCTAAAGGACATTAGTACTAACGGACGAATCGTTAAACCGATTAATGCTTATAATGTTGATTTAGTAAAACTAAATTTTGCATTGGGACACTTACAAATATACGGAGTTTATCTTTAATTAATGTTGTATTTGCTGTAATTTTAGGTTAACTAGTCCACTGCCACTAGATGGCGCTGTACTGATTTTAAAACGCGCTATGGTTTCGTTTTTACAGAACAATCAGTCGAAATTTGCGGTTTATATCGTCACTTACCACTCGGTAACGATTGACATACGAGTTCTCGGAACTCAATTTTTAAAGGGCTAGTGATTTAACTAGCTTGTTAAATAAGCGCTTATATGCTCAGATAAGCTTATATGCATGAGCTTGAGCGTGTACGGCCTCAGCTAGGGTAGGGCATTATGGAGCAATGCCTACCCGAAAACTAAGATAAATAATTATAATTACTTTATATTTCAAGCTAAACTTGTTGACGGTTGGTACTTATATTTCAGGCTAAACTTGGCGTGGCCAATAACACCTCTAAAAAAATATTTTTATTTTATTGTGCTTCCACGGAAGACCAGTGTTGCCGACTGTTATATGACAGTCAGCAATATATGCTGAGTGGAACTCACTTTCAGTGGTTTAAATGTAACTGTTTTATGTTTTACTTTTACAAAATTGGTGAACTGTACTAACTTTATGTTAACTATTGTTATTGTATTGTACTCTACCATTTGTAAATCACTGAATAAAGGGAGGCCTATGTCCAGCAGTGGACGTCACTGGCTGATAGATAGATAGAATAAAGATTTTTTTATTCTATTCTATATTTTTTTATGTCATAGGACGGCAAACGAGCAAGCGGGTCACATGATGGTAAGTAACCACCGCTGCCCATGGACAACTGCAACACCAGGGGTGTCACAGGAGCGTTGCCGGCCTCTTATAATTGAATTCAATAGGCTTCAAATGCTGTCAATGGGTCACCAGACAATGGCTGGGAAGGTATTTCTGGCCTTTGAAAAAAAAATAAAGTCAGTTGATGAACTAGGTTTTTAACATTTTTCATAACATGGCAAATCGTACATCATCATCATCATCAGGTCTTTCTGGTCTCCACTGCAGGAGCACGACCCTCTCTGTACTACCAAATCGTACATAGGTAGGTACCTACATCCAAATCTGGAATTGCAACCATGTTGTTCACTTCTTCTTCATCACTGAGGATTTATAGTTCTTCAATCCATGCTCATGCTCTATGACAGAAATAATTTGTCTACGAATAGCATTTGAATGCGAAAAAATTATCAAAATTAATATACTTCCCTCGATTTTGATATATTTTTTTATTATAACCAATGCCGCCGTACCTCAAATTCTAGCTACAGCCATTTGGGCGTGGTGACAATTTGGATTGGTCACCACCACGTCACCACTATTTGCTTATAATGTTTTCAGCCAATCCTCCGGAAGGCACGTTAGTCCATTGGTGCGGTTCATCAACATTAAAAATATAAATACTTACGTCCTTCTCCCATACGGGGTAGACAGAGTAGGCCGTAAGACTAGAGCACGGAATGTAGCTCGCGCCCTACTAGAGAACAAAATATTACTACCGCGTGTCAGCCCGAGCGTGGCTAGTAGGCGAAAATCGCATACTCGGCCTGTCAGTTCGATGCCCAAGGTGCTGTGATTTGGTATGATAATGTAATTATTTTATTGTAGTATGTACTCAAGCTAATAAATGGCTCTGGTAGTACAGAGAGGGTCGTGCTCCTGCAGTGGAGACTGGAAAGACCTGATGATGATGATGATGATGATGTGAAGAGGGTAATAAACAAAATTCTGATGTAACCTGTATAACAAATAAATAGAAAATAGCAGATTTTTGCATTTCTACAACTGTATGAATAAACTCTAAACCTTAATAAACGGACTGACACGCTTGTTTTGTATGTTATGTGTTGAGTAAGAAAGTAAGAGAGTGAGTAAGAGAGTTAAGTAAGAAAATTTCTTCCCCTCCCCCTAAGCTTACGTAAACATTGGTATCAATTTCGCAAAAAATGTTAGTGTATTTTGCTTAATGCTGTCATCACCACGTCAACCCCCCCGGCCCCAATGACATCAAAAATATGCCAAGCCTAGACCCCCCCCCCCCCCCTTTCACTGCTTACGTAATAATTTAATGACCCCGTGCCACAGATCACCCCCAATAGATACCGCTTGTATGGGCGTCCGCGGTCACCGCACTTACATGCTTTTGCACTGATAGATGAAATTGCATATAGACCTTTGATTAGTACTGACCAGAACTCAGAGCTGTGAGGTTGTTACGTCAATATTTTCGAAAATAACATTAAATTCGTTGAGTGTGTCAAACTGACTGTAAAACGTACTGCTAAGCTCGCAGCTAATATCCGACTCGCAACAAAGTTTGGCGCGGCTTGTGGCAACATCAATCAGTTTCCGGCTGTCGCCTATGGCGTGGTGTACACCGCGATAAAAATTATCGTTTGCCATATACCGTAATATCAATGTTAAATTTGTCAATCTGTCATAGCCTATAATCAGTAGATGATCAAGTCGTTTTCAACGATACCTCATTAGTCAAATTCAGAGGAGTATTTAGTAGCTTAGGAAAAGATGAACATACTAACCTAACTCCCCTTTTTGCTTCGCTTCGTTACATATTAAATCAAAACTTCTTCGAGCAAATTTCAACTCGCAACTTTTGGTCAGTCGTCCATTTGATGACATAAACATTGAGATTATAATTTTTTTCTGAATAAAACATTTGATCTTTTAAATTTTGTTATTTCATTTCTTGTTCGTTTGAAATTTGCTCTATGAAGTTTTGATTTATTAAATTTATTAATGTAACCTTCCCCAAAGCTTGCCTTTCCCGCTAAAATTTATCGATATTTTTATCGATACTACGGAAATCCCTATAAATTTGTTACTATCCACGACGACCTTGAGCTAGCCAATGAGAGTCCTATTGTTTTGTTCCCCGCACCCCTTTCTTTCCACCAACATTGGTGACTTTGAATCTTTAGAGAATATTTAATATGCGGAATCTATTGGGGGTAATCTGTGCCCCGTGCGAACGCTTCGTGCGTGAGTCCGAATCGCACTTATTACAATTATTATTCGTTCACTTTTCGAAGAGAGGAAATAAAAAGACTGTGTGAATGCTCAAAATATATATTATATAACATGTCGTCGCTTAAAATTCCCACTTTACAACAATATGATAATTTCTTATGCTCTATAGGTACGTCAATTTACAAGTAAACACCACAAATCTCAATGAAATGGTATATTTTAGAAATTCTGGTATGGAACTTGGTGGAGTGTAGGCCAAATCCTCTTGACCGCTCTGCCTAATGGCCCTGGTAGTACAGAGGGTCTTGGTCCTGCAGAGGAGACTTCTACCTTTTAAGATATCAAAATATGTAAGTACCACCCAGCAATTTATTATTTTACTCCTAAATCAGATCAACCAAAAAATCTAATTCCTTACTGTACTAGTATTCTAAATTATAAATTAAAACCGAACCGCCTAAAGCCAAATTAATAATAAGTAATAAAAAAAAAACAACAAGTATTTTCTAGTGCAGCAAAGAATTATATTTTTTAAGCATATCCTAGCGCCTTCACATCACACGCATCCGATCGCTATCATCAGTGCGGATTGGGACGACATCGTGCGCGCGTCTCAATTCACATTCGCCCTGACGAAGACCTCCGGATAAGGTCGAAACATGTCGGCCAGTAGCTGACTTTACGTGAGTAACCCGTTGTTACGTATTTTAATAGTATTCAACAAAGTCGCTTCTCGATGATTTTGATTCCCCTTTCCACCTTTACGCCCACGATGTTGCTAAACGTGGCCTGTAGGTTGAATGACCTTGGGCTCTGTCTACCCCGCAAGGGATGAAGACGTGATAGTAAGTATGTATGCTTCCCGATGTCTGTTTGTCCCTATTTATGCTCTTTTATTTATGCTAAGATCTTTAAAACTACGCAACGGATTTTGATGCGGTTTTTTTAAATAGCTAGAGAAATTCAAGAGGAATGTTTATATGTATAATGCATGCCCGGGCGCAGCCGGGGAGGGTTGCTAGTGAGGGATAAAATAGGCCATTTCATTGAGATACGTCGATATACACGCACAAACTTTGACACCGATAATTAGCACTATGATCTTGAGTTGCGGAAAAACAGCGAAAATTTCGAACTTGCGGAAAATTCGAATTTCGATAAAATATTATGATGACATAATATTTTAAAGAAAACTTTAAACTATTATGTCATTAGAAAATTCACTCGCCATTTCCATAGAGCACTGATAGTGCTTAAGCAACCAAGGGGTTAAACCACTGAAATTGGCCCTTACCATAGATATTACAATTCTACAGGAATAGATATCTCACCCGGAGGCATGCGCTCTGGCAAGCTAAGTTTTAGAAAGCCACCGGTAGATGGCAGTAAGTCCACTACTAGTCAACTAGACCAATTAAAATGTGTTTAAGCGTGAAAAGAATAGTACGCATTTATTTGGAAGGTAAAATGTAATTCTGATCTCTGAAAATGGTAAAGCTTCACGTTCACGCTTTACGAAGTGGGTTCAGTTCAGACGATACGACACACTAGCGCCACCCAGCAATTAATTCTATAAGTCCTAATCATATCAAATTTAAAAAATCAACTAGCTGAATATAATGCCAGTAAATTATTTCTAGTATTATTGGTACAAGTTTTCACTATTTTTAATTTGATGAATTAAGAGAACGAATTATTACCGCCAAAAGTGGCCACTTTTGGCGGTAATAATTCGTTCTCTTAAGGCTCCACACTAGGCACACTAGCGACTCCAATAATTTTATTCCTAATACTTTACAAATAGAAAGAAACTGAAGAATGTGGGTTATATAAACATTAGTAAATAATCTGAAGTATTTTTGGAATCATGTTTAATATTATCAGAAACAGTGAGAATCATGAGAATCAGATTAATCGCCAAAAACGGCCGTTTTTGGCGGTACCTTTTCTCGTAATGACTGATTCTCATAATATTAAAACATGATTGCAAAAATACTCAGGTCATTTACTAAGGCTTATATGATTTACATTCTTGAATTTCTTTCTATTTGTAAAGTATTAGGAATAAAATTATTGACGTCCCTAGTGTGCGTAGTGTGGGGCCTTAAACTTAGTTTATAATATTTATGAAAAGTAATAAAAAGAATACTACAAGTAATTTAATAGGGCAATCAGCTATTAGATTTTTTAAATTTGATTTGATTTAGGAGTAAAAGAATTAATTGCTGGGTGGCGCTAGCGTCGCGTATCGTCTGATACCACGGTCTATCATAAAATAGTTTGAATTATCTAAGGGCAAAGTTCAATGATTTTACCATAAATCATTTTACCATAAAACTCAAATTAAAATACCAAAGTAGGACTTCGCAAATAAATAAAAAATAGTCAGTGCGTGTACTGTACAATACTATACAATAATACTTATATATTTGATCAAAGTCACAGCTAGGATAATAGAACCATTCATGATTGTATTTCAGAGAGGCAAAAGGTATTATGGAGGTTGTCTAATTTGGAACAAAAAAAATGTCAAATTGACAAAAAGGCTATTTTCCTGGGTCAAAATATTAATAATAAAATTAGACCGTCAGTTAGACAGTCAAAAAATATTGGACACGTATTTTTTCTTTCGTTAATTAAACAATAAATGTCAAAGATAGAGCCTGTCAAAGTTCATGAGTGGGGGGCTTGTGACATCACAGGCCACTAAAAAGTGTACTGGCTAGTGACGTCGCACACAATTTTAACGGGCTATATCTACCTATGTAATTTTTTGTTTAATTGACAAAAGAAAAACACGTGTCAAATATTTTTTGATAATGTAACTGACGGACTAATTTATTTAGGAAAATAGCCCATTGCTGGACTTGAGCCTATTTCGCATACGGCTAGTGAATTATTCGAGTAGAGAGTATTTTAGTACTAAAACACCCGCCACTGCCCAAAAATCGTTCGGGCTGGTCGAGTATAATAATAAATTAATATTTAACAATAAACTCGACTAAAATGACCCGTTCGGACCTGGTTAGCGGGTGAGCGAGTAGTCAGTGATGGTGGTCGGAGGGGCTGCTCTAAAAGCAAAAGAGTAGATTCTATAGGCTTGACTAAATTTCTTACTAATCTACTCTACTTAAATGTTGGTGTTCGGACACAGAGAGTCACTGAAATACCTATCTTAATCCCTACTTGACTCAAATACTAGCCGTGTGTGAACTAGGCTTAAGAGTTGAGAGAGCTATGACTGTTTTACCTGCATGAAACGGTCGTGCCACGCGAGCGAGCGAGATGACACGACGATTGTACCATCTATTGCTATTTCACCTGCATGAAACAGGCGCCGATACATAAACTACCAGTAGGAAAAGACTTCTATATAAACTGAGGTAAACGATCTGTACGTATATACCAAATTCTGAAGCGTTCAAAGGGGGCTAATTAACACCATTGCGCTTAATTCACACCGAAACTCTGTACCGTGAAGACGCCGTACATGTCACGTGACACGATTTTCTTGCAGTAGGGCACTTCTACCTCGGTTTATATACAAGTCTTTTCGCGTAACATCGTTTGCCCCTCAGAAATCACGATAACAGATAACGTTAAAATTTAGAGAAGACACAGAGGTAGAGTTAGACAAAATGTTGATAAGTCATGTTTAAGCCTGATTGCATTTTGATTATTGACAAAAAGATATGGGATCTTTGGAATTGTTGATGATTACATCACTGCTGAAAACCTGTCTTTATAGATATTAGGGCATTGAAAGTTTTCAGAATTGATTTTTCCCCCAGGTGGCGACACTGTGTCGAAAGGTATTTTTGACAGCTGCTGTCAAAATCTATCAATCATGTTTCTTCTTCTTCTGTTTTATATTCTGGCTTCCACCGAAATTTCAGTGATTCTGCCAATGTCCAGTATAATGAGATACTAAGTATCGGTGTTGTAGGTAAAGTTTTTCCAAGTAGCATCAAAGATGGCGTATGTTCTTTGATGCCTCGTGGGAGCTTCTGGTGGCAAATCTATACGAGTCCATTTATCAGTCCACTTTAACTATTTCACAAATTGTTCATGAGCACGGTCATTTATAACACCAAACTACACCAATTTCATATTATAAAGCCGACTAAAATCAATTTGCAAAATTGTCTAAGGCAAACTTCAACTGCACCCCTTGACTTTCTACCACAAACCCATCAATCATGTTTAATCATCAATTTTATGATTGGTGCATTCTGACAGCTCGACCTCTCGACACAGTGCCGCCACTGGGGCAAAGATCAATTCTGAAAATCCTTATTGAGTTTAAATTTGTGGCCCACAATAGAAATTCAAACTTGATTGTATTACATTTAATCATTTTACCCTCATTCCAACATTTGTCTATGGTCTCTATAGCACAGAGAAAACATAAGGCAGTCGGTCATGTGATACTAGTAATAGTATCTTCTTCGTAGTGTATGATTATATGGCGTTTTGTGAATACTACAGCACCGAAACGTATGCTATATCGGGTCCTCATGTCCCTAAAATAACTATGATATTTCTAAATAATCAAGTAAAGAAATTCAAAATTGGTTAAGTATTTAAATTTCCATCATCAAAAAGCGGTATTAACAACTCTATATAATTTGATCTAGCAAAGGACTTTACGTCATTGCAATATGATGGTCGTTATTACTTTAAGGCGAAGTGAGTTCACACACTAGCGCCACCCAGCAATTAACTTTATAAGTCCTAAATCAAGTCAAATTTAAAAATCTAATAGCTGAATGCCCTAGTAAATCACTTGTTATTATTGGAACAAGTTTTCATTATTTTTAATTTGATGAATTAAGAGAACGAATTTTTACCGCCAAAACTTTTAATTTGATGAATTAAGAGAACGAATTTTTACCGCCAAAAGTGGTCACTTTTGGCGGTAAAAATTCGTTCTCTTAAACTGAGATTGTAATATCTATGAAAAGTAACAAAAAAAATACTACAAGTAATGTACTAGAGCAATCAGCTATAAGATTTTTTAAATTTGATATGATTTAGCAGTAAATGAATTACTTGCTGGGTGGCGCTAGTGTGTGAACTCACTTCGCCTTAAGTTGATTCACATATAAATGGCGAATTTATCGCTTTAGATCTGTAACATCTTTTCCTATGTGACTAATACTGAAAACACGAAAAAAAAACTGACGTGCCCATACAAATTTGAATGTTTTTATACGGATTTTTTTAATTTTATTTTCCATCGTTTGTTCCATAGGATAAGTTGTTCATATCGACGGGTTGAATAACCCCTATAAGAATCAAAAGCGATCCGAATATCGGCATGTCTTTTTTTTATCTGATTTAAAATATATATTGTCGGTTTGATATTTTGGGTCCTTACCTTCGAGCAACACGGCCTCCGTACCGGACGGAGGGAGTCGGCAAAGCGACAATTTACTATTACAATTTCTCTGGCGTTTTTTGCGGGGGGAAATGTACCAAAAGTTTAGTTCCGCACACCTACATACAAAACTTAAACTGTCACTTGATAGTAATTATGACAGTGTCACAAAAGAAACAATAATTTGTGTACAGATAAGTCACACACAACTAACACATAGACATGTATATGCCTAATTTGGCTTGTACCTTGACAGAGGGGAATGTAGCGCGTGGTTACTCCCTTCCGGTACGGAAGGCTGTGTAAGGCCGTGTTGCTCGAAGGTCCTTACCTATGAAATTGGCGTTTTCTTCCCGCTTGCCAATTTGTTCCTAATGACAACAAGTTTCAGGTAGTCACATTTTTTTTTATTTAAACTTGAAAGTGGGCTAAATTATTAACATTCTGCATGCATTAAAATTTTTGTTTTTGTGAATTTATTTATTGAAAAATGCTCAAGGAAAGATTTTTTCTCAGGTTTGTCCGTTTTAATCAAAAATGTAGTCATTGTTCTAATATTTTTCTAACTTTTAGTAAATTTTATAAGGTCTGAATTAAGCTTACTGTTGTCCGTAACTATATGCAAAATCTTACTTTTGTTTAATTTATCAAACCCGAAATAATACTAAAAATGTTAGTATGGAAAAATTCACTTTTTCACTTTGCTCGAAATTCTCTATAGAAAACGCCAATTTCATAGGTAAGGACCTAATACAAAGTAATTTCAAGGCGGATAATTATTCATGGCAAATACAGACAAAACAACTTACAATTACACAATACTTATGTATGTCAATTAGGTACATTTAAATGGGAAGTAATGTTATATGATTCGATCACATAAGTCTCATAAGTTGCGATCAGAATAGGCAGAGTATGTTTACCTCTAAAATCAAAATCAAAACGTTTATTCAGAAAATAGGCCTTTGCAGGCACTGTTTCACGTCATATTTAAAATTATCTTATTAGATAATATGTATTTATTAATTGTTCAAAAGTTAACTAGCGTTTCGGAACCGACCACTGCAGAGCAGAAACGCCGAAAGAAACTCTTATCAACAGTTTTGGTCGCCTACTCGCCTGAAGGGCTTTATATGATTACGAATATTTATTCCTTATTGTCTTTTTCTTTCTTTTCTTTTTTCTTTCTTTTTTCTGTTTTCATGTTACAATTTCAATATACATAGATTTATTATTTTTGGAATATGTTTATGTTAACGATCGAGTGTGCAAAGATAATAAACAACATATGATACTTAAAGTAGTCTCAAAGAGGCCGAGCAGACTCTTCAAGAGCTAAAGTGGATTTTACCTTCGTAGTGCTCGGTAAGCAAAAGTGGTAACATCTAGGGGGTCATTCGAATATTACGTCAGCAGTGAAAGGGGATGGGGGTTCTAGGCTTTGCTTTTTTGATGACATGGGGGGCGGGGGGTTGACATGGTCAAAGACAATATAATACTAACGTATAGACTGCCCACCTCATACAAAATTATTGGACCAAATTAAGGTTGCGAAAAGCAGACGAATGTATGGCGCAGGAGAGTTGCTTGCTACTCGATACTAGATGGCGGTAATCTGCGTTAGCCTTTAACTTACTAAATTTACGGTGTCATTCTAAAATATTTAGCCTAAAATATTGTTTTGATTTTTAATAAGATATATTTTGTGAATCATGTTTTTATATTCTCATAAAACGGTAGATACAATGTTGTGTAGTTTCGAGTGGCGCCATCTATGCGAGTCTCTGAGAACAAATCGTACGATTAAGGCGTTGAGACCACATGACATGGTGATGGCATAAGCAACATTTCACAAAATACACTAACATTTTTTTTATGAAAATGATACCAATGTTTACGTAAGCTAAGGGGGAGGGGGACGAACTTTTCTTACTTTTGTTGACAAGAGGAGGTTAAAAATAGCATAAGTTTTTCTGCTTACGTAATCAATCAAAAATAATCGTAATCAAATACTTGAATGGCCCCCACTCTCTGAATATCCAATGAACAACACCGAACAGCTAAATGCCTATATTATCATATATTAAATAATTATAAAAGCATTGAGCTTTAGAAATATTTTTAAAATTTTACTATCCATGCAAGTTTCTCATTCATTAATGTTTTTTCAGTATATAGTTATTAATTAATGTTCAGGTATACATATAACTCTCCGTTTATTCCGATCGCTTCTCATAATATTTTTAAAAAAAATGAGGACTAAATTTAAAATTATATTTTACATATCTATACCTTTAATCGAAAAAGATGTAATAAGCCGATATTGCTTAAAGTCAACCATACGAACAACTGTAATGATGTGACCAACCTTGATCGAAAAATCGATGTGAAATAAAATTCTATTCATAACACGTCAACATTCGTTTTGGAGATAGCCGCATAGCAAAAGTTGTTCGTAGTGATGTATATCGCCTTTTTTGTCAGCATTTTATGGAGGACTTAAATATAGTGTCAATTTTACATTTAAAACTAAATTATTTTACATAATAATACATGAATTTAGTCAACACTAATAGTGACTTTTAACAATAAATAATTTTGTCAAATAATACCTACAACATCCTTTTCAACATTTTAAAATAAATTTATTTAGATAATTCAATTGAAATAATACTTTGTTACATATTTTATATAATTATAATCAGTTGATACAGTTTTTCACTTGTCTTTGTTCAAAAAGAAATTTTCGTTAAATTTATTATTTATTTTCTAGAGAAGCCACCGTCCATATTAATATTTTCATTTATTTTTGATTTATATTTTTTTTTATTACATGTACAATATTCTTTTTTACTCTTGGACGCAAGCTATTACTATGAAAGAATTAAATTTTGGAATGTCTTCGTTTTAAAAAGTGCTTTTGAAATGCATCGATTAGAGACGTAGAGTTACACTACACTTTACTGGCATGGGATGGCATCGGTAGCGACGCGTCGCTTCATTTCAAAATAAGCTATATGTCTAATGGTCACCTTATGAGGTGGAAAACGGCGGCTGCACGCTTGCGGGCGTCTAGTCCGCGCGAGTGCGCGCCAGGCCGCCGGCCGGCTCGCCACGTTCAAGCAGTTATGCATCTTATTAACCTTGATATAAAGCTTGTTTTGAAATGACGCGTCGCTTGCGATGCCATCCCATGCCAATCCAGTATAGAGCGTACCGAAATTTATTGGGTGTACAGTGGGCCACACAGAAAACCACCGATAATACTCGTGTAATAGTATACTTTCTATGTGGCCCACTGTACATAGGAACATTTAATAAAAGTACGCTAGAAAAAAAACCTTCATCACTACATAATATAAAACCAAGTCGCTTCCCGCTGTCTCTCTGTCTATGTATGCCTAGATCTTTAAAACTACGCAACTTATTTTGATACAGTTTTCTTTAATAGATAGAGTGATTCCAGAGGAAGGTTTATATGTTTAATACATGCCCAGGCGGAGCCGGGGAGGGCTACTAATCTTCGATAAACAAAACATATCCTGACAAGGCGAAAAACTGTGAAGTTTCAAAATGGATGCGTTCGTAACATACCCTTGCCCCTTATGTAATTATGTTTTATTTCGGCTCCGGTTTCATTTGTTCTTTTAGCCTTGAGATCTCCGCTCCTAGGGTGTCCATATTTTCCTGCAATATAAACAAATTAATATTCATAGAGGTCATACAGGTTCTCTGCAGTGGTCGGTTCCGAAATGTCTGTAGCTTTTGAACAATAATTAGAAAATGCATTATCCTATCCTTATCCTAACTAATATTATAAATGCCTATGTGAGTTTGTTTGTTACGCTTTCACGCCCTATATACTGAACAGATCATCACGAAATTTTGCATTTACTTAGTTTAGGGTACTGAGAAGAACATAGGCTTTATATATAACAGCTAGTACTTAATAAGATGATTTTAAATGTGATTTGACGTGAAAAAGTGCCTGCAAGGGCCTATTTTCTGAATAAACGTTTTGAATCTTTGTTTTCTTTCTTTTAGTTGTGGTAGAGCCACGCTACCGGCGAAAATCACAGTTGCTAGTAGCATGAATGGGCCGGCTCGTCCGGGGAAGAATCGACGTTTGAGTAGTAGCTTTACCGCTTATATGCTTCGTTCGGTGAGTGAGAGAGCTGGAGTCCCATCCCCTCTCTTGTCACACCCCTGGTGTTGCATTAGTCCATGGCTGCCGGTGATCACTTACCATCAGGTGACCCGCTTGCTCGTTTGCCGTCCTATGACATAAAAAAGGTAACAGCAACGTAGTGGCTCAACGCCGTGTGGTTCCCGGCGGTGTAGAGTAGAATAGAACCATTCCAAGTCTTCCTGTGGCTGTCGTAGAAGGCTACTCAGGAAACACAAGTTAAACAAAGCTTATGAACATCAAATCTTACGAACATGATCTTCAAGGAGATTCACCTTTAATGATTGATGTTTTTAAGCAGAGCGTCTTCCAACACCGCTTGTAGTCTGCTGTTCATCTCTAGAGACAGTTCGAGGGTCATCTCGTAACTGGAGCCGCCTCAAACATCAAACGCCGTTATATACTACCTTTATAAGTGAGTGTGGTACATTAAATTACTTATCTAAGACTCACCTTCAACGTGATGTTTTTAAGCAGCGCGTCTTCTATTGCCTCCTGTATGTCTCTAGGGACAGTTCGAGGGTCATCCCATTACTGGAGCCACCCCAATCATCATCAAACGCTCTTGCGAGTGTGGTAAATTAAATTACTTGGCCTAGAAGACTAAAACGCTAAACTTTAACGTCATGTTTTTAAGCAGAGCGTCTTCCAACGCCGCTTGTAGTCTCCTGTTCATCTCTAGAGACAGTTCGAGAGTCATCCCATCGCTGGAGCCGCCCCAAACATCATCAAACGCTCGTGTTTAATGCCCTTGGTTGGTGAGTCAACATCATCAGGCCTTTTACGACCCTCTCTGTACTAGCAGAGCCATATATTAGCCAGAGCCGTCAGAGGATTCGGCATACACTCCCTACGCTGGTCATACGGTTTGGAGAAGTTTCTTTGATGTTTATAAACTTTGTTTAGCTGTGTTTTCTAAGTCGTGTAATACATCAAATTACTTGGTCAAGTAGACTCACCCAACGTGATGTTTTAAGCAGAGCGACTTCCAACACCGCCTTTAGCCTCCTGTTCATATTTAGAGACAGTTCGAGGGTCATGCTATCCCTGGAGCCATCCCAAACATCATCAAAGGCTCATTTCATCAAAGATAGTATACCTTTGATAGTTGAGTATCATACATCAAATTACTTGGTCAAGACCCACCTTTAACGTAATGTTTTTAAGCAGAGCGTCTTCCAACACCGCCTCCTGTTCATATTTAGAGACAGTTCGAGGGTCATCCTATCCCTGGAGCCATCCCAAACATCATCAAAGGCTCATTTCATCAAAGGTAGTATACCTTTGATAGTTGAGTATCATACATCAAATTACTTGGTCAAGACCCACCTTTAACGTAATGTTTTTAAGCAGAGCGTCTTCCAACACCGCCTCCTGTTCATATTTAGAGACAGTTCGAGGGTCATCCTATCCCTGGAGCCATCCCAAACATCATCAAAGGCTCATTTCATCAAAGGTAGTATACCTTTGATAGTTGAGTATCATACATAAAATTACTTGGCCAAGACCCACCTTTAACGTAATGTTTTTAAGCAGAGCGTCTTCCAACACCGCCTCCTGTTCATATTTAGAGACAGTTCGAGGGTCATCCTATCCCTGGAGCCATCCCAAACATCATCAAAGGCTCATATATGCTACCTTTGATAGTTGAGTATCATACATAAATTACTTGGTCTAGTCCCACCTTTAAAGTGATGTTTTTAAGCAGAGCGTCTTCCAACACCGCCTCCTGTTCATATTTAGAGACAGTTCGAGGGTCATCCTATCCCTGGAGCCATCCCAAACATCATCAAAGGCTCATATATGCTACCTTTGATAGTTGAGTATCATACATAAATTACTGGGTCAAGTCCCACCTTTAAAGTGATGTTTTTAAGCAGGGCGTCTTCTAACACCGCCTGTAGTCTCCTGTTCATCTCTAGAGACAGTTCGAGGGTCATCCCATCACTGGAGCCCCCCCATACGGCCGCCATGGCGCCTCCGCCTAAGCGCGCCATTTCTTTCTGCAAATTCATTGATAATCATTAAATACACAATACATTTTACTAACACAAATTAAGAAGCCGGCGGACCGCCCGCTCAAATCGAATTTGAGGCGAGCGCCTAAGTTTGTTGGACATATCGCTATCTCATTCGTCGCGAGCGGGCCTACGGCTAACTATGCGCCGCGCCCCGCACTCTCCGCGCGATAGTGAGAATGTGTGCGTGCGTTCCTTCATCGAAGACGTGCAAAATCGACATACTTTTTTGGGCTGTAGATTTCGAAAATGACGTCTGTTTTGGAATCCAAGATGGCGGACCCGATTTGTCAAATAAAATCGACATGGGTGTCGTTGTATAGGTTTTTCGGGGTGTAGATTTCGAAAATGACGTCAGTTTTGGAATCCAAGATGGCGGACCCGATTTGTCAAATAAAATCGACATGGGTGTCGTCGTATAGGTTTTTCGGGGTGTAGATTTCGAAAATGACGTCAGTTTTGGAATCCAAGATGGCGGACCCGATTTGTCAAATAAAATCGACATGGGTGTCGTCGTATAGGTTTTTCGGGGTGTAGATTTTGAAAATGACGTCAGTTTTGGAATCCAAGATGGCGGGCATGATTTGTCAAAGAAAATCGACATGGGTATCGTTGTATAGGTTTTTCGGGGTGTAGATTTCGAAAATGACGTCAGTTTTGGAATCCAAGATGGCGGACCCGATTTGTCAAATAAAATCGACATGGGTGTCGTTGTATAGGTTTTTCGGGGTGTAGATTTCAAATATGACATCAGTTTTGGAATCCAAGATGGCGGCTGCGACTTTTAATGCAAAATCGACATGGGTACCTATCGTTGTATAGGTTTTTCAGGGTGTAAATAGTCCGCCATCTTGGATTCCGAAACTGATGTCATTTTCGAAATCTACACCCCAAAAAACCTATACAACGATACCCATGTCGATTTTTGAAAAATCGGGTCCGCCATCTTGAATTCCAAAACTAACGTAATTTTCGAAATCTACACCCCGAAAAACCTATACAGTGACACAAATGGCGATTTTGCATGAAAAGTCGCGTCCGCCATCTTGGATTCCAAAACTGACATCTTTTTCGAAATCTACACCCTGAAAAACCTATCCAACGACACCCATATCGATTTTGTGTGACAAGACGCGTCCGCCATCTTGGATTCCAAAACTGACGTCATTTTCGAAATCTACACCCCGAAAAACCTATACACCGACACCCATGTCGATTTTATTTGACAAATCGGGTCCGCCATCTTGGATTCCAAAACTAACGTAATTTTCGAAATCTACACCCCGAAAAACCTATACAGTGACACACATGGCGATTTTGCATGAAAAGTCGCGTCCGCCATCTAGGATTCCAAAACTGACATCTTTTTCGAAATCTACACCCTGAAAACCCTATCCAACGACACCCATATCGATTTTGTGTGACAAGACGCGTCCGCCATCTTGGATTCCAAAACTGACGTCATTTTCGAAATCTACACCCCGAAAAACCTATACACCGACACCCATGTCGATTTTATTTGACAAATCGGGTCCGCCATCTTGGATTCCAAAACTGACGTCATTTTCAAACTCTACACCCCGAAAAACCTATACAATGACACCCATGTCGATTTTATTTGACAAATCGGGTCCGCCATCTTGGATTCCAAAACTGACGTCATTTTCGAAATCTACACCCCGAAAAACCTATACAACGGTACCCATGTCGATTTTGCAAAAAAAGTCGCAGCCGCCATCTTGGATTCCAAAACTGACAGCATTTTCGAAATCTACACCTCAAGAAACCTATCCAACGACACCCTTGTCGATTTTGTGTGACAAGACGCATCCGCCATTTTGGATTTCAAACTAACGTCATTTTGTTCTATTATAATTGTTTGGTTAACGTGTGTTTCTATTATAATTACATAATGATTGGTTTAGTTTTTAATACAAAACAAATAGGCGAAAAATATGTCGAAAATGTCGTAAAAATGAACGAAATTAAAACGCAAATATATGTAAGTACGTTAATATTTTGAATAAAAAAGTTTAACAGTAACATAGATAAATACTGTCTTAATACAAATAATAGCATATTTGTGTTGAAATATGCTCGAACTAAAAATAATTTGGTATTAAGTTTGTATGGGAAATTCATTGGTCGCCGGCTTCTTAAATACTAAAACATAACTAAAAAAATCATTACATGAACTTTATTAGATTTAAATAAACTTTATTTCTCTTGAAGAAAATAGTTCACTTACATCCTAATCCTATCCTAACTAATCCTAATCCTAACAAATATTATAAATGCGAAAGTGAGTTTGTTTGTTTATTTGTTTGTTTGTTACGCTTTCACGCCGTATCTACTGAACCGATCATCATGGAAATTTGCATACACATAGGTTAGGGTACCGAGAAGGATATAGGCTATATATTACGCGGGCGAAGCCGCGGGTAACAGGTAGTTAGTTATATATTTAAAAAAATTAAGAAATTAATACCCCCCAGTCTTTCCGAGCAAGTAGCACCCCAAATACCTTTATCCCGTTTTCTCAGAAACAAACTCCTTTCCTTCGCTTCAAAAATGGTTTCAGTAGGCAGCGTCCGAACTGAGATAAGTCAAACAACTACGCTCACCAACCCGTCTGCCAAGCGTGGTGAGTATGGCAACTCCTACCGTTCCATCCTTAAAAAACAGTTTCGATTGGCAGCAGCGTCGGAACCGAGATAAGCCAAACAAACTGCGCTCACCAACCTGTTTGCCAAGCGTGGTGAGTATGGCAAAACCCTCCCAATGCAGGAAATTCTTGGGGAAGGCGTATAGTATATCCATCAAAAGTATAGCCAAAGTAGATGGCTTAATACGGCTGTAACGATGACGACGACGAACTAAGAATAGCAGTCTTTTGGGTACTAAATTTAAGACACGTAGAAACATTAAAATACATATACTAGATAGATAAGAGAAATAGGTAATTCAGAATGTATGTAATAATAAATAAAATCAAATATTTTATAAAAATCTAAAATTAAGACTATACAAATAAATAAAGAGAATAATAAAATCATAATAGGGTGTATGCACGTAATTTTTTTATTTGCTTAGTATAATCCTTAATAACCACAGTAAAAAAATATGAAAGAACTTTTAAAATATCTTAATTAACGACGAAGATGTGAAACTTTAAAGTTTGAATAAGAAAGAGAAGTCCGATATGGACTAGTGACGTCATAGTCTATGTCATGCATACATTTGCCATACAAAATAGTGTTTTCGCGAGTGAGATAGAAAGATTTTCGTAAAATCATTTTATCTCGTTCGTTTTTCAACCAAATTTTATTCTGTTTTTACTTTCAGTACTTTACTATTGAATGTTTTTGGATAAACTGGTTAGATAACAGATATTTTTTTCATGCATATTCCCTATTCTACTTTTGAGTTCGCCCGAGTTAGTTAATTATTCAAAGAACTTACCTTGGTCAATTTCCTTATCTACATACGCATGAAATGAAAAATGTATTCAATAAGTAGTCTTGATCATTTAATTTCATGTTTAGTTAAGATAATTAGAAATCTTACAATTATGAACAGTTGTTTTAGAACAAAATTAAGAGACCCAAATAAAAACCGAATAATCAGAAAACCAGTCGACTATCATTTAATGTCATTGATACGCGTACCTCCGAATATTTAAAATAATCTATCTATCTATATATATAAAAGGATAAACTGAATGACTGACTGACTGATATATCAACGTACAGCCTAAACCCCTAGGTCTAGCGACTTGAAATTTTGCACACAAGTTCTTTATACAACGTAGGCAAGCACTAAGAAAGGATTTTTGGAAATTCCACCCTTAAAAGGGTAAAAAGGGGGTAGAAAGTTTGTATGAAACTTCGTCATTTTTAAAGTGAGACCCATAAAGTTTTTGATTTTATTTATTGTTTGATAGTAAAGAAAAATGCCATAATTGGATTTAAAAAATGCACCCCTAAAAGGATAAAAAGGGGGTTTGAAGTTTGTATGAAACTTCATAATTTTTGAAGTGAGACTCAATATTTTAATTTTATTCTTTCGCGGACGAAGTCGCGGGCAACAGCTAGTCTTAAATAATGGCAATCTACTGTCTTTGCCTTGCTAGGTTATCAAGACAGTGACAGAACGTGACTATAATAATTCATATCTTTCGGCGCGTCTAGTATACATTATTTATAGAGAAAATAATAGCCTTGATTTTGATCTTAATTCTGACGTCAGCTGAATGTTCTGCTAGAAACTCTCATCTTTCGGCTCTTCTAGTAACCATTCCCTTCAACCTTCTAGGTCCAGTGGGTGTGAGCTCTATGAGCGCTTACATATGTTAAGCAACCCCTGGTGCAGTCCCTACCTGGATGGGTGACCGCAAGTGGCATAAAAATATCTCGAGCTCCTCCGTGCTTCGGAAGGCACGTTAAGCCGTTGGTCCCGGCTGTCATCGTTGATGGCAGTCGTTAAGCTATGTCAGATGCCTTAAGGAAGCTTGAAAAATGTGACACCAGTGTTGGCCACTTACACATACGAAAAACAAAAACAAAAAGTGAACATTATGATCAGTACGTACCTTGTTCATATCCCTATGTTGTGACGTCACAGCCCCCGCAGGCATCGAACATAACAGCTGTCTTAACAACCTAGATTTTGATCTTAATTCTGACGTCAGCTGTCTAGAATGTTTTTCTAGGAACACATCTTTCAAACAATTATGTAGAGAACATTATGATGAGTACGTACCTTGTTCATATCCCTATATTGTGACGTCACAGCCCCCGCAGGCATCGAACATAAAGCTGTCTTAAAAACCTTGATTTAGATCTCAATTCTGACGTCAGCTGTCTAGAATGTTCTTCTAGAAACTCGCATCTTTCGGCTCGTCTAGTAACCATTATTTTTAGTGAACATTATGATAAGTACGTACCTTGTTCATATCCCTATGTTGTGACGTCACAGCCCCCGCAGACATCGAACATAACAGCTGTCTTAACAACCTAGATTTTGATCTTGATTCTGACGTCAGCTGTGTAGAATGTTCTTCTAGAAACACATCTTTCAAACAATTATGTAGAGAACATTATGATGAGTACGTACCTTATTCATATACCTATGTTGTGACGTCACAGCCCCCGCAGGCATCGAACATAACAGCTGTCTCAGTAGCCTCGATTTCGATCTTTATTCTGACGTCAGCTGTCTAGAATGTACTTCTAGAAACTCGCATCTTTCGGCTCGCCTTGTAACCATTCTTTTTAGTGAACATAATGATAAGTACGTACAGTCCGGAAGGCGTAAGCTGAGCTCTGCATTTGTGTGAGTAATCACCAAAAGTAGAGTCAGACCAAAAACTCTTAAAAATAAATTTGACACTTGACACGTCTTTATCGTTCATGTTTTTAAAATAACTGTTTAAATTACAAAATATTTCTATTACATGGCTATTTAAAGGGTTTCGTATTCTTCGTTTACTTTTGTTTGCAGCCATTTCACTAATAAATCGGACACAAAAACAAAATATTAAGAATTAAATACGTCACACTGCTAGCAGTACAAGGGTGAAGTGTGACAGGTGCGCGGCGGAGATGCGCCGCGCTATAAGCCGATGTCACACCTACACTATCTATGTGCACTCACACAAATGCAAAGCTCAGCTTAGGCCTCGCGAACTGTACCCTGTTCATATCCCTATGTTGTGACGTCACAGCCCCCGCAGGCATCGAACATAGCAGCTGTCTCAAAAGCCTAGATTTTGATCTTAGTTCTGACGTCAGCTGTCTAGAATGTTCTTCTAGGAACACATCTTTCAAACAATTATGTATAGAACATTATGATGAGTACGTACCTTGTTCATATCCCTATGTTGTGACGTCACAGCCCCCGCAGGCATCGAACATAGCAGCTGTCTCAAAAGCCTAGATTTTGATCTTAGTTCTGACGTCAGCTGTCTAGAATGTTCTTCTAGGAACACATCTTTCAAACAATTATGTAGAGAACATTATGATGAGTACGTACCTTGTTCATATCCCTATGTTGTGACGTCACAGCCCCCGCAGGCATCAAACATAGCAGCTGTCTCAAAAGCCTAGATTTTGATCTTAGTTCTGACGTCAGCTGTCTAGAATGTTCTTCTAGGAACACATCTTTCAAACAATTATGTAGAGAACATTATGATGAGTACGTACCTTGTTCATATCCCTATGTTGTGACGTCACAGCCCCCGCAGGCATCGAACATAGCAGCTGTCTCAAAAGCCTAGATTTTGATCTTAGTTCTGACGTCAGCTGTCTAGAATGTTCTTCTAGGAACACATCTTTCAAACAATTATGTAGAGAACATTATGATGAGTACGTACCTTGTTCATATCCCTATGTTGTGACGTCACAGCCCCCGCAGGCATCGAACATAGCAGCTGTCTCAAAAGCCTAGATTTTGATCTTAGTTCTGACGTCAGCTGTCTAGAATGTTCTTCTAGGAACACATCTTTCAAACAATTATGTAGAGAACATTATGATGAGTACGTACCTTGTTCATATCCCTATGTTGTGACGTCACAGCCCCCGCAGGCATCGAACATAGCAGCTGTCTCCAAAGCCTAGATTTTGATCTTAGTTCTGACGTCAGCTGTCTAGAATGTTCTTCTAGGAACACATCTTTCAAACAATTATGTAGAGAACATTATGATGAGTACGTACCTTGTTCATATCCCTATGTTGTGACGTCACAGCCCCCGCAGGCATCGAACATAGCAGCTGTCTCAAAAGCCTAGATTTTGATCTTAGTTCTGACGTCAGCTGTCTAGAATGTTCTTCTAGAAACTCGCATCTTTCGGCTCGCCTCGCGGCCGCTCGTTGTAGGGACACGATGCGCTCTATGAGAGCTTGGCGGTCGGGCTCCCGAACCTGATGGTATAGGAGACAAGAAATGTTAAAACATGGTATTTAATTAAACAATACGTTAAGCACTGTCCGATTTTTATAGGGGCGACTCAGTCTGTCAATTTTAATAACTTTTCCTATGAGAATATTGCTGGTAATTCGAACTAAAATTTCAACATTTTCATACAAATTGCCAGCTGAACACTTTTGTAGGGGAATGTCAATTTCTTTTCGAATTTCCTGCATTAGTCTCATACTGTCTTTGACCTTTTCCTTCCAAAGCTTGTCGAATGCCGCAAGTCATCCGACAATGATATATGATCATAGATATATATCATATATCCAATCAATCATAGATGAGTGGAGGGAAGAAGGGGAGGCCTTTGCCCAGCAGTAAGACACACACGGCTAGTAAAAAAAAAGTCCCATACTAAATGTTGTTTAATTTGACGGACTGAGTCACACATTTAAGGATCGGGTTTTGTTAATAGTCAGTATGTTATTAACAAATGAATTCGTATATCATATTTCGGACAAAAAACACCATAAGGAAGAAAATTTTCACAAATAAATAATCCTATACGTACGTACCTAATAAATACCAGTAATACAGAAATCGATATTGAAACAAAACTACATAATGGGAGAATAACATGAACTACGTGTAATCCATACTAGTATTATAAAGACGAAAGATTGGAATTCTCGTTTGCATTGAATAGTCTCCGAAAATACTGGACTAATCAGTGAGAATTATGAGAATCAGTTAACTTCTCTCTAGTTCTCTTAATGACTGATTCTCATAATATTAAAACATGATTCCAAAAATACTTCATGTTATTTACTAAGGCTTATGATTTACATTCTTGAATTTCTTTCTATTTGTAAAGTATTAGAAATAAAATGGTTGGCCTCGCTGGTGTGCCTAGTGTGGGGCCTTAAATAAAGCTAATTTATCTGCGGGCGACATCCCAATCCCAACTAATATTATAAATGCGAAAGTGAGTTTGTTTGTTTTTTTGTTTTTTTGTTACGCTTTCACGCTCTACCTACAGAACCGATCATCATGAAATTTGGCATACACATAGGTTAGGGTACTGAGAAGGACATAGGCTATATATCACGCGGGCGAAGCTGCGGTTAACAGCTAGTAGGCTATAATTTACGCGGTCACCGGAAAATGCTGATTTTTATTGTGGCTCCCCGCTGTTTATAGACGACGAAACAACCAATTACAAAGAAAGTTAATGGAACTACACATAGGCTACACTTTTTATCTACAAGATATATTATCTACAACACAGAATTTTCTGTTCATCTAACCTTAGAAAATATTTTGTCAATAAAGCTTGAATTTTTTATCTGCAAATAAAGAAATTAAATGAATTATCGCACCACGCCAAATCCTCTGACTGCTCTGGCTAATATATGGCTTTGGTAGTACAGAGAGGGTCGTGCTCCTGCAGTGGAGACTAACAAAGACCTGATGATGATGATGATATAAAGTTCAGAAGAGCAGTCAGAGGATTTGGCCTGCACTCTCCACGCCAGTCATCCGAATGCCGCGTGTTCCCGGCAGAGTAGAATAGGAGCACTGCAAGTCTTCCCGTGGATGTCAAAATCAAAATAAAAAAAAGTTGAGGCGACTTAGGAAACACGAGCTAAACAAAGCTTATAAACATCAAAGAGACCTGTCCAACCCGCCTAGCAATTTATATAAAACAATCAGTTACTTACCATGGAAGACTGGGACTTTTCCTTTCGGAAGCGTGAAAAACAGTATACTATTTAAAAATCAAAACAATATTTCTTGCTTATATAGACAAACCCTAAGGGGTGAGTCAGCCCGCCAATATGAACAACTTTTCATATGGGATTGTAGCGGGAGCGAGGTGTATGCTCGACCGCCACAAAGGGAAGATCTTCCCGCTGGGCAAGGTGTGCGCCCAGGGAACCGTACGGCTCCAACTGAGTTTTTTTTTTAATGGACTACGTAGCTAGCTCCAAATGAGCTTTCGCTACTTCACCGGCCTTTTTGAGGTGAGGGCAGTGCCCTCAACCTGTAAGGCAAACTTCACCAAAGGGTTCCCAGGAGGGACGAACCTCGGTTTTGGGCGTTGCCTGGGTGCGCAAGGCTTGGAGAGACAGTAAACTCTCATATGCCTGATGGGCCGCGATTTGCATGCATGACCTGAAGGGCTGAACTGAGAAACATTGGCAAAGCCTTTAGAGAGCAGCAACTCTCATGTTTTGCCGTATGGGCCGAAAGCTACGGTTTCCGAAGGACCTATACTGGGTGAAAATCACCCGGGACCGCCGGGCGGTCACCAGTAATCGGAGCTAGTCCTACTCTACGAACTCTGTTCCGGTGGCGAGTGCGACGGGGTAGGAGGGTGGGATTCCTCTGGCTGTTCGGAGCCGGAGAGGATCTGGACTGGGCAAGAACGATGTCGATGGCTTCATCGGGATCGGTAAGGACGTCCCTTGGACGTCTGCGACGTAAGGTCACATTGTCCGACTGAGTTCTGTCGGAAGTGTTATTTATGCCAAATTTGGAAGAAACTTTGTTTGCGCGTTTCAGGATTGTGCAGCGCCATCTTGTGAGAAGTCTTAGTTTTTGCTGTCTCGCCATATTCACAGTTGGGTCTTCGTATTAGATCTTGTGGCGAGTATAGATGTCGCTACAGGAGCAATGCTTGGAACTCAAAAAACATCCTTTGAAATTTTCTTACAAGTGTTCAGGCGCCCAGGCAATTATTATATGAAAGTATAAATATTTTTCGAGTTCCTAGCATTGTTCCCATAGTAAAAGTTGTTCATATAGACGTCTGAGTCATCCCTTTGACGGAATCTCTAGGGTCAATTTACATCTGTTTTTATACATAATATCTGTCTTAGCAAGTTTGGGCTGAAGTTGATTAGCGCCATCTAGTGTCGAGTGTAAAACAACATCATCATCTAACTATGGGGAGTTTGTGGTGGGAAGTCAAGGAGTGCGGTTGGGGTCTGCATTGGACGATTTTGCAAATTGATTTTGGTGGACTTTATAATATGAAATTGGTGTAGTTTGGTGTTATAAATGCTCGTGCTCAAGAACCATTTGTGAAATAGTTAAAGACTGTTATATGGACTCGTATAGATAAAAACTATATCGTACAATACCGATACTTAGTATCTCATTTAATTGGACGTTGGCAGAATCGCTGAAATCTCGGTAGAAGCCATAATATAAGCCTCGTGGGTTCGATTCCCACGAGTTGATTCCTGTTTAGTTAGGACATTGCAGGCATGAATCGCCTCATTGTCTGTTAAGAAAGATGATTCCGTGCTTCGGTAAGTACGTTAAGCCGTTGTTAGTCCGGCTGCCATCTGGTAGTCGTCAAAGGAACCACGTCAGAGGCCGAGAGGCGGTTCCGAACCACTCTGACACCAGGGTGTGCATGGTCGACTGACTGTGTCACCTACACGAAATAACGATGACGAACAGCAGTCTTAAATTTATTTAACGATAATTCCAAAAACGATAGTTGGTAGCCATAATATAAAAGAAGAAAGAAAGTAGTGTGTCAAATACCTGTATGTCTGGAAGTGGGTCATGTCCATTCTGTAGCCTCTCATCCACCGCTGAGCTCTCGACGCTGCTCAGCGAAGACACAGATCCTGACAAGAGAAAACTCATCATCATCATCAGGTCTTTGTCAGTCTCCACTGCAGGAGCACGACCCTCTCTGTACTACCAGAGCTGTATATTAGCCAGAGCAGTCAGAGGAATTGAACTACACCCATCATTATCATAAGGTCTTTGTTAGTCGCTCGGAGCTCGTCCACAGAGGTGGACGAGCTCCGTGGCGCAGCGGTCAACACGCCGGCCTGTGACACGGATGGTCCCGGGTTCGATCCCCGGTCAGGTCAAGATGAAAAACGATCTTTTTCAGATTCACCTGGATCTTGGATGTTTATCTATATCTGTATTTGTTGTAAAATATAGTATCGTTGAGTTAGTAATGGGATACTAACTCAACGATACTATATTTTACACACAAGTCTTATTAAGAACTTACTTTGGGGCTAGCTCAATCTGTGTGATATGTCCGTATATATTTATTTATTTATTACTACCAGAGCCAAATATTAGCCAGAGCCGAGGATTTGGCCTACACTGTCTACGCTGGCTAGTCGGGAGAGGTCTCTTTAATGTTTATAAGCTTTTAGCTTTTGTTCCCTAAGTTGCCTTCTATGACATCCACGGGAAGACTTGGAGTGGTCCTATTCTACTCTGCCGGGAACCACACGGCACAAACTGATGAGATATGGTGAAGACATTTGACGTGTAGAACCGAGTCGCGGTGGCCGAATTGGTAAGACGTTAGTCGTACAAAGACTTGAGTTCGAATCCTGCTCGCGTGTATTTTTTCTTATATCTTATTTTCTCTCCAACCCGTCTGGTCAGCGTGGAGAGTGTAAGCCAAATCCTCTGACAGCTCTGGCTCTCTCTCAATATATGGCTCTGGCAGTGGAGACTAAAAAAGACCTGGGGGGCTACCATAACCTCTTATAGCAGTATTATTTCAATATTACTTTTGAAATTCGTACCATGACGTATACAAAACAATATTACTTTAATGTTGTTTTTACTAGCAGTTTTGATGACGTCAGAGCAAATCATTCATTCATTTGGTACCATAAGCCGCTATTTGACAGTAAGCAATATTGTTTTTGTGTCAAATTAGCGATCTTAAAAAAGTTGGTCGGGTACGATGGAAACAAAACTTTTTTCCATTTTACTGTGATATTTTCATTATTATTGGTACGTATACCACAGAATACATAACAGTATAAGCCTTTTACAACACTGTAGTATTCACGTAACATTGAATTTGTGAGTGGAATTGTGTTAAAAGTTTTTAAATAAAGTATAAGATCCTATCTAGTTAGGTATGTGATTTAAAAAACAATCAATCAAACAGCTATTTTCTGCGCAAATCGTCATAGCAAGGTCAAATAAATGGCCAAAAATCTTAAGAAAATATTTCTGAAACGCAATGCGGCTATCGCTTTTTTATTTTCCACCACTAGGTACGAGAGAATCTTTAGGTTAGAACCCAGTGGGAAAATACTCACAACATGAATATATGTAGGTACCTATTGCAAGTCAATAAAGACCAAAATGTCTAAGAAGTGGTTTTCTTTTTTCCATCAGTTAGGTAGGTACCTACAGTGCTTTGAGTAGTAAATAATATTACATGTTCACCAGGGATGTTTGGTTTGGTGTCATTTATTTCATCGGTAAAAGACCTGCGGCAGATTTTCAAGGTGCTAAGAAAGGCATCTTACTTAGCTTAACGACTGGCACATTAGACTGGCATCAAAAATTACAGCCGTTACCATCATCTAAACGTGCCTACAGAAGGAACATAATACATGTATACAATATTCATTGCCCCGAAATCTAGATACCTAACTAAGTACTGTATGTACCTACCTACTTACATAAATCCACGGATACTAGTATATACCTACTCCAACAAAAGAATTGCTCCTTTAATCTGATTAAAGATTATAAGTAGGACAAAAAAATAAAGAATACAACAATAATGTTCTTACAATTTTATTAAAGTAACGCTACAACAATCATTTTGTTATTGTTTTAGGTTATATGCCGTCGCTATTTCTCTATGAGAATCTAAGGATTCCCATCACCATCAAGATCACGTTTCTTCCTCGTTGATAGATACATGACACGTTATTCAACTGAAAAAAACACTGAAAATTCCCGAGTGCATTGAAAAAATAAACAACGTTCATTGTAAGAAAAAAATGTTGTCTTTATGTTATGTAGTCTTATTTACATTCAGATTTTCACGAAATAACGCCACGCTTAACGCATACAATAGAGAATTCACTTATTCATTTGGTTTTAGTATCATACTTTTATGGTAATACCGAAATTATATTAATTAATTTTATCTCATATCTTCGAGATCGAGACTAGGTACAAACAAGAGGCGCGCGAACTGCACGCCTTGAAAAAAAATGCTCCGTTTTACGCTAACAAATACAAGTGTTGTTTAAAACTATAATATTATTTTAAGTACTTAAAGTTATCTTATAAAAAATACATTTTAAATATTTAAATTAGATTATATAACTATCAAACATCATTTATTTATTAAAATTCAAATTGTATTTGTATAAAAGAAGACCAATGTTGGTAATGGATCGGAACGCCGCGTAAAAAGGACGGAGCTATACAAATTGCATAGCGTTGTCCCGCTCTCACAATCGTCAAAGAATAGAAATTCATTCGTTCTTTCTCAACACTAGACAGGAATAAAACAATCTTGTTTTAAAAGTTCATGGTAAGATTTGAAACAATGTTACAATAAGCTTGAAATAAAACGGGCCGAAACCATGATGGTTTTGTAAAAGTTCATGGTAGGCCCCCTGATGACGTAAACTTGTAACATCACGATTGGCTCATACCACGATGTTCTAATGAATAAACGACATTCATCCATTCATTTAGGGAGCATTATTAGCGCTTTCGCATGATAAGCAACCCCGGGCGCAGTCCCCCCTTGGATGGGTGACCGCAAGTGGCATAAAATATCTCGAGCTAATCCGTGCTTCAGAAGGCACGTTAGGCCGTTGGTACCGGCTGTCATCATCGATGGCAGTCGTTAAGTCAGACGCCTTTAGTCAGCTTGAAAAATCTGACACCAGTGTTGGCCACTTACACACACGAAGAACAAATAAACATCTATTTAATTAAATGGTTTTAAATAGCATTATAATGCTCGGTATATTATTAAAATTGAAAATATGTGGTGATAAGGAATTCGCCACAGGTAGGACTCGAACCCACATCTCTTAGGTCTGCCACCTAAGTGTGCTATCAACTACACCACGATGGCTTCGAATCATTGCGTTGAATTCTCTCATCACATATTACCCCGTCTAATATAAAACATCCATTCACGAGCTCCGTGGCGCAGCGATCAACACGCCTGCCTGCGACACGGAAGGTCCCGGGTTCGATCCCCGGTCAGGTCAAGATAGAAAATGATCTTTTTCAGATTGACCTGGGTCTTGGATGTTAACCTATATATGTATTTGCAATAAAATATTATATTGTAGAGTTGGTATCCCATAACACAAGTCTCGAACTTACTTTGGGGCTGGCTCAATCTATGTGATTTGTCCGTATATATTTATTTATTCATTCATCCATTCATTCATTCATTCAAAAAGGATACACTCACCTGTTCTAGTAGAGGGAGCGTCGGGGGCCGATAGCTTAGCTTCTAGCTGCTCGCAGCGCTTCATAGCTCGTTGCAGCTCGCGGTTCAGCTCCTGCCAAGACAATAATAATAGTATTTTTTTCTACTCCTGTACTTTTATCTGTCATTTATATGATCAAGACCACAAACATAAGAACATCCTTAATAAGTCTATACTCAATTCTCCATAACAGTACGGCACAGCCGTACTATTATGTCGCTATTACGATACGGCTTGTCGCGACGAACGCGATACAAAAATATAGCTGGTAAGTAATTGCCTTATTTATACTGGGAACACAGGCCTAAGTATTTATACTGGCAACTCTGATAGAATACTTTAGAAGTGTAACGAATCTTTTGACAGTTGCACGTGGTCTTTCCTTGCGGAACAATGTTCGCGCAGCGGGAAATTTGAGTAAGTGATAGAATAAGAAAGAATACCAGCGGATTACATTGGTGAGTGTTAGAAATGTAATTTGATTATTGTTTGTAGTAGAGAAATGAAGTGATGATTAGTAAAGAATGTAGAATGAGAACTAGAAGTGAGAAACAGCCAAGAAAAGCCAAATGGTTGTGTGCGGACAGGGTCGGGCTATAAGGGGTGATGTGGAGGCCCGTGATGGAGAAAGAATCTCCGTCAAGCAATCAGAATAGAAGCTATTAAGAACTTAGAATGTTATTAGAATCTAGAAAGTATGTAAACTTAGAAATCACTTCATCTCTCACTCGACTGTACTTTATTGTGTGTATTTCAGAGGAACTTTGTCGTTATGTCTTATTAGAACTCGGGCTTGGTCTAATGTTGGGTAATAATAGAATATTGCCTATAATAAGAATCTTATAAGTAATATAGACGTCACGACAAAATGGTGGAGGTGCTGAGCGTAAATTGTATATTGAATGAATAAGCGAAGCATGACTTTTGTGGCATGACGTTAATTGTACACCTTTTTCGTTTGGCTCGGGAGGCTCCGTGCCAGAACGGGAGGTGATAGAATATGGTGCAGACCAAGAGACTGATAGAATAGTGTACACCAAGAAACTGATAGAATGGTGTACACCAAGAATCTGAAAGAATGGTGCAGACCCAGAAACTGATAGAATGGTGTACGTTGCAGCAGGGATCGTTTAGCACTTGGATGACATTAAAATGGAGACGCTGTGTGTAATTACGAGTTTAATTAGGACTACCTGCTAATAAAATATTCTTCGTTTTATAAATAGAATTAAAGGCACGGAATATCTGCAACAAACTAGAATTCGAACTATCTTCCAAAAGTGATTGCGGCGTTTAGTTCCGATTATGGCCACGTGCTGAACGATCCTTGTAGCACTGTACAGTACACCAAGAAACTGATAGAATGGTGGAGACCTAGAAACTCATAGAACGGTTGAGTGAGTTGAAGACAAACTTTCCTATAGAATGAGGGAAGTTTGGAAGCTTATAGAACGGCTGAGTGAGTTGAGGACAAACTTTCCTATAGAATGGGGGAAGTTTGGAAGCTCATAGAACGGCTGAGTGAGTTGAGGACAAACTTTCCTATAGAATGGGGAAAGTTTGGAAGCTCATAGAACGGCTGAGTGAGTTGAGGACAAACTTTCCTATAGAATGGGGGAAGTTTGGAAGCTCATAGAACGGCTGAGTGAGTTGAGAATAAACTTTCCTATAGAATTAGGGAAGTTTAGAAACTCAAAGAATTAGAACATGATGTGAGTCCATAGCCTGTGAGTTGAGAATAAACTTTCCTATAGAATGAGGGAAGTTTAGACACTCAAAGAATTAGAACATGATGTGAGTCCATAGCCTAGGAATCCTAGTTTGGTCTCATAGGTATTAGAATTTTCTGTTCTCTGTTATTATGAGTAGCCCTATGCTAGGAATCCTAGCTCGGGTTCATGGTACGGTTTACAGGAGGAAGAGAAGAAATAATTAAATTTTATATATAAGTGCATTTCAGTTAATTTATAAACTAATAATAACAGAACTGTGTTTACCATTGTTATTCTAAATAAAGTAGGGATTTTTCTGTTACATATTTCCTAAAATGAACATTTGCTTATTCTGTTGAACTTGTCAAGTAAGCAAGATAGTGCAAAAGCTATCGCGATCGTGTCGATGTTGAAATGTTCGACATCGATTCAAATTTCGCGGCATTATTGTTCGTCACCTCATTGGTCACAGAGAAGAATCGATTCAAATTTTGCGGAGTTTTTCTGTCATACCGTTGGCAATAGTGCGAAATTGAATTGTTCTTGTTGCGAGTATTTGTCATAATTAGACGTTTTAAGCGGACGATTTTCATTGGCTCATAAGGAAATACGATTTTTGTTATTGGATGTTAACGTCTTTACGAAATTATATAGTGTTGTTGTAATAGAAAACGTACTTGTTTATTTTGCCGCCTTTTGGTTCCGAGAGAAACGTCAGACGGATATTTTGTATGAAAATAGTTGATCTGAAGTTAGGCTATTACATGCTCGCAAGCGATGCGAAGCGACCTCGAAGCGTCCCGCGCCGGTTTGTAAAAATTGAAAGAAGAATCCTGAGAAGGAATCCATGCGACAAGTGTTTGAGGTGATGGGCAGTAATTCTGTCCGGGTGTATTGTGTTATTGTATTGCAAAAAGTATAAGGAATACGTTGCGCTACAGTTTTTATTGTATACTGTGTAAGTGGAAACAAACTAAAAGCAAATGTAAGTTATTTTTTGTTACTTATTAGAATCAAGTAAGTAAGAACGCCATTTTTACAAACAAAACCAAATTCAGAAAACTATCTCATTCTTATATGACTATAGAAATAAAACAAATCTTAACAAGTAGGCTACTACCTGTTGGCTAATGCCTAGGTATTTAGGTACGAAAAGAACCATTCTCGAAAAGGAAACTGGAAATAATTATTGTATGTTTCACCCTTTGTATTTTCAAGTGTATTTTTTTATCAAAAGATGTGTGTAAATAATAACACTGCGATAAGGCCGCCTGTTTCGCATTTTATAAGGCCCTGTTTAAATAAATTGTAGGTATCATTTCTGTTTTTCCTTTGATGTGCAATAAAGGGTTTCTATTTCTGTGTTGTATGTGCACCATTGTGCACATGGTTAGTGAAGTACTACGTACCTATGAGAAATAGTATCTCGCGTTATGGTTTCTGCCGTGATTCTTGTGGCCAGGTTTGTTAAGCGATGCTTAGAAAAGGGTCCAGTACTGCTGTGTTAAGGCATTTTTGTAACAAGAATAGGAATGTAAGGAATTATTTACTTTCAGTGTAATCAAAATGGCGGACCCTATGGTTGTTCGACTTGACCTCATTCACGAGCATCTTCAAGGTCTTGTTGATCAAGCTGCTGCTATGGGGACGGTCACAGAAGAAGATCTTAGGAAACAAATCCAGTTGGTCGAAGATAGCAATAAAAAATTTACGTCAGAAATTCATTTTTATATGGAAAAAAGCAATCATATATCTATGGAGAACATCCGCTTGTACACTGAAACGCAATTAAAGTCTGAGAAGTGGATAGCAGATATGAAGGCGGCGATTCAACAGACTCTAAATCACTCTTCCGAAGCGTCAATAAGTACGGCTAAGCTACCAAAACTCTCTCTACCAAAATTTAAAGGTCAAGCTCTAGGATGGGCTGAATTTTGGGACCGATTTAAAAGTAATATTCATGAAAGGTCTCTATCAGATGCTGACAAAATGGCATACCTTATCAGCTGTCTAGAAGATGAAGCACTGCAAGCCGTAGAAGGCCTGAGTGTAACGGATTTAAATTACAATGTGGCTTTGGAAATTCTAAAGCAACGGTTTGGTAATAATCAGAAGGTTGTTGATGCCCACTACGATGCAATTAACACCCTCCAAAGGGCAAGTTACAGTGCTACAGACTGCAGAGCTAATTTAAATGCCATTGAGAGAAATTTAAGGGTCCTACAGAGTTTGGGCGAGGGTATTGATGGGAATAATCTACGTTCAGTAATTTTGTCTAAGTTTCCTGAGAAGGTAGTGTACGAGTTGCACCTATTGTCTAGCTCTTCAAATATTACAGACATCCGTAGTGGGCTACAGACAATTATTATGGCTATGGAAGGAGCCACACAGAACCCAGTCTCTACTTCACCGACACCTATCAACAAGGAAATATCTACCGGAGCACTGCAGATAGTCACTTATCAGAAGAAAGGAAGGCAGAACAGGACCTATCAGAGTTCATCTCGGAAGAGCGCCTACAAAAAGGAACCTCAGGATAATACAGAGAAGAAAATATTGAAAATTAAGAAACCTAGGATGGCTTGTATTTTTTGCCAAGGTGCACACTATAATGCTGAATGCACTGTAGTCAAGGATATAAAGGAAAGAAAGAAAAGGCTTGGCAATAGATGCTATATTTGCTTTAAGGAGGGACATAAGATGACAACATGTCAAAGGATGAAGTCTTGCTACTGTTGCAAAGGGAAACACAATCAAGCCTTATGTCCACAAAATAAATCAGTCAGAAACAGTGGAGGAGGGCCAGAAGAATCTGAACAGAATTAAAACAGGAAGACTTATTTTTGTCTGATGCCTGCAAAGGAACTTGAAATAGTGCCAGACCAGAAAGACCAAATGATGATTTTTTGTTCTCGATGCTGGAAATCCAGTGAACATCTCCAGCCCTTCATTGCCGTGTGGTTCCCGGTAGAATAGAATAGGACCACTCCAAGTCTTCCTGTGGATGTCGTACAAGGCGACTAAGGAATCACAAGCTAAACAAAGCTTACAATCATCAAATAGACTTCACCAACCCATCTGACCGGCATGGAGAGTGTGGGCCGGTACCTCTACCTGCTCTGTGGCTTTGGTGGCGCAGAGAGGGTCGTGTTCCTTCGGTGGATATGAAAAAAGGATCTGGTGATGTTGTAGCTGACGATGGAACTGCTGCTGAAGAAATACAACTGTTAATAGGAAGCGACTACTAATTTTGTTTTTCAGAAATGATAGGAAATAGCTAAAGGATATATTTAATTGACACTTTTTTGGTTGGATTGAGGGTCCTACATAAAGAAAAAGGGGAAATGCACTTTGTGTCATTACATACTGCCAATGTCAAGAATTAGAAGTACCATATTTTGTACCACAGTACTTGCCTTTTCGGAATCCAGATGTCAGACTTTTATGGGCCTGAGAAAGTATTGGTAAGAAAAGAAGAAGCACTAAAACACTTTAAAGAAATAGTAAAATATGAAGATAAGAGATATCAAGTTAAATGGCCCTGGATAACTTACCCACCTGATTTGCCCACTAACTATGGCCTAGACTAGAACAAAACGACATGAAGAAATATGAGAGCATTCTCCAAAAGCAACTCGCTGCAGGGGTTATAGAGATTTTAGATTCATCAGAAATTAGCTGCAATACACTGTTCCAACCAGTTCATTATCTGACACATCACATTGTTATCCAGAATAGAAGAAAAGGGACGTGTGGTTAATGACGGACGTATGTACAGAGGAACATCGATGCTCCTGGATTTGAATGCACTCCTCTGCACTGAGATTTAGACTGGTAAGATAGATATTCATTTCTAGGAAAACCTGGTGATCTTGTTAACAAGACTAGAATGGCATTCACAGAATTTTCAATGAATATAAGAGAATGGAGATCCAACAACAAAGTATTATTAAAAAGTAATTAAAAAACAGTTCAGATCAAAGGATACAGAATCAACAAGGTGGTAGGACTCACTTGTCATATAGAGCGTGACAACTGTGACTGAGATTAAGCGACATTCCTTCAGACATAAAAACAATTTCAAGAAAAAAAAAAAGAGAGGTATATTAAGAACCCTTGCATCATTGTATAATCCTTGTGGATTTCCTGCACCCTTGATTCTGCTTGCAAAACTGCTGCTTCAAGAGCTCCAGAGAAGAAAGGAATAATGGGATTATCCATTTCCAGAAGATTTAAAAGAAGAATGGAAAATGCGATAAGCTCCCTGAGGACTGCAGCTGAGATAGAAGTTTCCCGGCATGTGGGGTTTAAGCGACCAGAGATATGCTAGATGCGATGCAAAAAGGAAAACTTCATTAATTTTGGAAAAGGATTGCTAACTTCTATTGAAGACACTTTTGGTATAGAATTCAAGCGATTATGTCTTTGGTCTGACAATGAAATAATTTTGTACTGGATAATGGAAGAATAAAAGCATATAAACTAGATATGTTAGTACAGATGTAAATCCTGCAAACACAACCGGAATTTTGGCACATTAAGAAGGAACTGTGGCTCAGCAGACTGCTATATATTTTCTTTTGCTGAGTGAGGAGGGCTGGCCAGATACAAGAACATGGCCAGTCAGCATTCTTTACAGGATATGATGTAATTAATATTTTGGCGTGAACTGATATCAACACGACGATGGCCAGAATTCATTGTCTCAGACAATGCCTTGCAGTTTAAATTAACAGCAGAATTGTTGTCAAACACATACTTCATGGACAATAGAATGAAATGGAACTTTATCTTTCAACTTAGCCCAGGACATGGAGGATTTTATGAAAAATTAGTTGGTATAGTAAAGAATTGCATGAAGAGAACCTTTGAGAACCCTAAATGCTTCATGAAAGAATTAAGGCCGTGGTAAATTCACGTCCACTTACTAGTGTTGGCTCTGATATAGTGTATGTACTAAAATCGGCATATCAAAGGTGACTTGAAGAAAAGAGAAAAGTGGAAGGTTGGGAAGATAACTAATTTAGAAAGAGGAGGTGCCGGAGAATGCAGACTTGAAAGGTCAATGTTGTAGGAAAAGAGTTTATTTGATCCATAAATCACTTGTATCCTTTAGAAGTTAGCGATACAAGAAATTAAGTAGAAATATTATTGAATTCAGAAACAGCAGAGACTGAAGAATCATGTCCGCATAGAGCATCCAGCAGATATATAGCTGATATAGAAACCAGGTATCCTGAAGAGAAACTTGAAAATACCGTTAGGTTAGAAACAACAACAATAGAAGAAGAGCGTTTTAGTAGTGTCGGTGAACGTAAGAGACTGGCCGTAGGTGAAGATAAGGTAGAGAGAGTAGAAGCCGTGTCAGACGCTGATGAAGAAAGAAGTAGAAGAATAGCTGCCGTATGGGCGAGAGAAGAAGAGAGAAAATGGTCCAGGGGATAAGCTAGTTGCTAGCCATCTGGTAAGAATCTCGGCCGTCGGGAGTGTCGCGACGAACGCGATACAAAAATATAGCTGGTAAGTAATTGCCTTATTTATACTGGGAACACAGGCCTAAGTATTTATACTGGCAACTCTGATAGAATACTTTAGAAGTGTAACGAATCTTTTGACAGTTGCACGTGGTCTTTCCTTGCGGAACAATGTTCGCGCAGCGGGAAATTTGAGTAAGTGATAGAATAAGAAAGAATACCAGCGGATTACATTGGTGAGTGTTAGAAATGTAATTTGATTATTGTTTGTAGTAGAGAAATGAAGTGATGATTAGTAAAGAATGTAGAATGAGAACTAGAAGTGAGAAACAGCCAAGAAAAGCCAAATGGTTGTGTGCGGACAGGGTCGGGCTATAAGGGGTGATGTGGAGGCCCGTGATGGAGAAAGAATCTCCGTCAAGCAATCAGAATAGAAGCTATTAAGAACTTAGAATGTTATTAGAATCTAGAAAGTATGTAAACTTAGAAATCACTTCATCTCTCACTCGACTGTACTTTATTGTGTGTATTTCAGAGGAACTTTGTCGTTATGTCTTATTAGAACTCGGGCTTGGTCTAATGTTGGGTAATAATAGAATATTGCCTATAATAAGAATCTTATAAGTAATATAGACGTCACGACACGGCTAGCAGCCACAGACTATTAAACCTAGATTTCGTGATTGCAAAAGAAGCTTTTTGTTTTTTTTAAGAGTCAAGCGAATATCAATTAAAAAAAGAATGTAACCATAGACACAAAATTTTGTCATTTTTACATTTCCCGCGACTTAGTTGTCAAACTCAAAAATTATGTTTTGTGTTTTACTAGTTTTGCATTTGTTTTTGCCTTTTAAGACTCCTATTATAAAACCGTTGCATAATAGTATTTTATGCAACGGTTTTATAATAGGGGTCTTAAAAGGTGAATGGCGCGAGCGAATATCGCTAATACAGGCGCCACGAGCCTTTTAAGACTTAATTATAAACCGTTGCATACAATATTTTTTCACGACTTTCAAAAATTGCAAAACTAGTAAAACATAAATTTCGAGTTTGACAACCAACTCGCGGGAAAGGTTATTATGACAAAATTTTGAGTCTATGGTTACCTTCTTAGTTTAATTATCGCTTTAGTCTCAAAAAAAAAACTTTTGCAATCACGAAATCTATGTTTAATAGTCTGTGGCTGCTAGCCGTATCGTAATAGCGACATTATAGTACGGCTGTGTTGGCTATGAAGAATTGAGTATAGACTTATTAATGGATGTTCTTATGTTTGTGTTCTTGACCATATAAATGACAGATTAAAGTACAGGAGTAGAAAAAATAAACAAAACGTTTACTTAAAAGACGTTTTGAGTATGACAATAAGGCTTAAAAGCGAATCACAGTGTCCCATGTCTGCGCCGTATCTGCGCCACGCGCCTTACGCCTAAGATACAATCATCATCATCATCATCATCAGGTCTTTCTAGTCTCCACTGCAGGAGTACGACCTTCTCTGTACTACCAGAGCCATATACTAGCCTGAGTAGTCAGAGGATTTGGTCTACACTCTCCACGCTGGCCAGACGGGTTGGAGAGGTCTCTTTGATGTTAATAAACTTTGTTTAGCTTGTGTTTCCTAAGTCTCCTTTTACGACATCCACGGGAAGACTTGGAGTGGTCCTATTCTACTCTGACGGGAACCACACGGCAATAGTTGGATAATTGAGTTAGTTATAGGAACTTTTCCAAAGCTAATGTTTAATGGCAATATGGCATGTAGAATTAACTTTTTTTTTTCTTGATGCTATGGATACTTTTCCAAAAATTAAGTACACAATATGGTTTATGTTTCTACTCTGCCGGGAACCACACAGCGCTAAGATACAATACTCTTACCTTTATGGCACTGGCGTGTTTCTTTTTGAGAACACCGTTCTCTCCTTTCTCCCACTCGAGTTTCTTGTTAGCATCTGCTACTTCTTCAGTCAATTCGGCCACCTGGAAGTTAAATAATGGTACGGATCATTTACTACAATAAATGCATAAATTATGATTATTTTTGGGACTATTTTTCCACTTTTTATAAGCCATAGCACAACGAAAAAAAATGTATCTTCTTTATTTAATAAATAAATAAATAAATAAATAAGCCTTTATTGCTGTAACATAAGTTTCAATAAGTTGTTTAACAAAAAAACCTTAATTCCTAA
Organism: Rhodophaea formosa; assembly: GCA_963082605.1. Taxonomy (NCBI): domain Eukaryota; kingdom Metazoa; phylum Arthropoda; class Insecta; order Lepidoptera; family Pyralidae; genus Rhodophaea; species Rhodophaea formosa. The sequence continues at coordinate 4,845,706 of OY720229.1, read as the reverse complement.
TTTATTGCTATTAAATTGTTATCGGCAACCAGTTTTTCTTTTACAGCTTGTCCTTCGACAAAGGCCTCCTCTAAAGCTTTCCACTTTGTCCTATCTTTTGCAATGCGTGTCCATTCTGGACCTGCTATCTTTTTGATATCATCTTCCCATCGTCTATGTTGTTTGCCCTTGCTTCTTTTACTGGCTCGCGGGTACCACTCCGTTACTAGTCTTGTCCACTTTTCTTTTTCTTCCCTTAGCATGTGCCCCGTCCACCTCCATTTTAGGCGTTTGTAGACGGTATGTATGTTTTTAAAGTTAGTTTTTCTTTTGATATGTTGTAGTCTGATCTTTTCTCTTCTTTTAATACCCATAACACTTCTTTCCATTCCATTTTGACACACCTGAATTTTTTTAAATTGTTGTTCAGTAAGTGCCCATGTTTGGCATCCATACGATAAGCATGGAAGAATACATGTATTGTACACTTTTCTTTTTTCTTTCATAGGCATGTCTTTGTCTTTCATAACCTCGCTCAGAGACCAAAATCGTTTCCAGCTGTTTGATATTCTTCTGTCTATTTCTTTTTGCATTGTGTCTTTTGTGGATATTAGTTGGCCCAAGTATATGTATTCATTGACATATTCTATTTTCCCACCGTTTATTTCAATATCTTTTTTTTATCGAATTTGTCATCACCTTCGTTTTCAATGTGTTCATTGATAGGCCGACCTTGGCACTTTCAAGTGATAGTTGCTGGAGCATGTCTTGTAAACAATCCGGGTTCTCAGAGAAGAGGACGATATCGTCAGCAAAGCGAAGATGGTTAAGTTTCTCACCGTTGATGTTAAGTCCATATTTATCCCAGTTGAGGTTTCTAAAGACCATTTCTAGAACCGCGGAAAATAACTTCGGTGAAATGGGATCGCCCTGTCTGACACCTCTTTCGACAGGGAATTCTTCACCTGTCCTTTCCAGCTTAACTTGGGCCGTACTCTTTGAATAGATAGCTCTGAGTATATTGATATATTTGTTTTCTACTCCCTGAATTTCCAATGCCCTCCATATACTATTATGGTCTAGGGAATCGAAGGCTTTATTAAAATCTACAAATCCTAAGTAGTAGACTTTGTTGTATTCCTTATACTTTTGAAGAACCTGTCTTAGTACGTGAATGTGATCAATTGTACTGAACTGACTTCGAAAGCCAGCCTGTTCTTTAGGTTGGTTTTCATCAAGCGTGGCAGCAATTCTTGATAGTATTATCTTTGAGAAAATCTTGTAAATGTTGGACATTAAACTTATAGGTCTGTAGTTGTTTATGTCTCCTTTGTCTCCTTTTTTGTGTATAAGTACTATAATTGATTTTGTCCAATCGTTTGGAACACTTTCAGTTAATAAGACTTCGTTGTAAATTTTTGTTAGTATGGGGGCTATAGCCGGTATTGAACATTTTAGTAGCTCGTTAGTTATATTATCTGGTCCTGGTGCTTTCTCTAGTTTCTGTGTATTGATTGCTTTTATAGTTTCTGCTTCTAGTATTTGTGGTATAGGATCTGATTCCGTTGATAACTGATGCATTTCAAAAGGCGCATTATTTTGTTTTTGATATAGTATTCTATAATAGTCTGTGGCAATTTTGAGTATCTCCTGTCTTTTTCGTGTAGGAATTCCTTGTTTGGTTTTTATGTTCGGCATCCATATTTTCTTTCGGTTTAATTCTTTTAAAGCTTTATTTATTGCACCGTTTTTTTCAATAAACTTTTTTATCGTTCTATGCCTTTTAAGTTTTCTGTCCTTTCTTAAGTGTTCGTTTATCTTTTTGCTTAGGTCGGATATCTTCTTACGTGTATGTTTATTTCTTTTTACATTATGTATAAGTTGCTTTCTCTCATCGATCAACTGTTTTGTTTTAAAAGATAGAGTGTTTTCCGTTTGTTTATTGACTTTCTTGACCTCTGCTTTGAGTAAATTTATTATGCTATCGTATCGTTCTTGAATTGATACGTAGCTTAATGCAGTATTCTTAGTAATAGTATTCATTAGGTTATCGAGAAGTACATTTTTATTTCTTGTAGGAACCAGGTCTGTTTTGTATGTGTTGTGTGGAAAGTATCGACTTCTTTGTTGTACTTGTTTTCCTGACAAGGATGTTCTAACCATTCTATGGTCCGTGTGGAAATTAAGCTGTTTTATAATGCTCACATCATTAAATAGTTTCCGGTTATTAGTCATGATATAATCAATTTCATTTTTGGTCTTGCCGTCAGGTGTCCATGTCCATTTTTTCGAGCTCTTTTTTTTGAAGAAGCTATTTAGAATGCTCAATTTGTTTTCTAATGCAAATGCAACTAGTCTTTTTCCGTTTTTGCTTCTTTCGCCATATCCATGTTTCCCTATTGTAAATTCCTCTCCTTCACAACGGACTCCTATCTGAGCATTAAAATCACCCATCACAATAAGATTTTTATATGAACCTTGCATTGCTGATTGTAGGTCTTGGTAAAATTTGTCGATTTTTATGTTGTCCTGTTTTTTCCTTGGTTCAGTTGGTGAATACGCTTGAATTATGGTCCACATTTCTTCTTTATTTTTATAGGAAGGTAATTTAATGTTAAGGATTGCTATTCTTTCATTGATTCCTCTAATTTCTTCTATTTTGTTTGATATTTCCTTTTTTATTAAGAAGCCTACACCGTATAAACCTGGTGTCTCACCGATGTAGTGTAGTATATATTTGCTATTATGGTCTTCAATACCTTCACCCAGTCTTCTCATTTCGCTGATTCCGATTATATCCCATTTGACATTCTCAATTGCTAGCTCTAGTTCCATCAATTTTTCAGGTGTTCGAAGTGATCTCGTGTTCAGGGCTGCTATATATATGTTTGACAATGTTCTGTTATATTTGCTTTTTGTTTCTCTTTTCTCGCTTAGAGGGTCGTGGTCATTTTCCCCCACGATGACCAGTCGGCTTGGGGGAGGATTTCGTTTGTCTTGTTTGCTTTTTACAATCTGTAGTGTGTCTTTCCGGTTACCGTTTATTAGTTGCTATTGTTTCTTATTAGTTACATAGTTAGAAAGAGAGTTTGATCTATTTCTCATTAAATCAAAGGCATTGGTCCTGCTGTCATCTGATGTTCGTGAAACTTGCTTTCTTGGCTGTATGTTATTTTGCGGTGATGAAGATAATTCCCTCTTTCTTTTATCTTTAGTATTTTTTTCTTTTATAATTAGCTGATCGTACTTGAGGTATGCAATATTTCCCTTTGCCCTTTCTTCCTCTAATTTTGGAAGAAGTTCTTTTCTTTTTTGCATGACTTCTTTTGAAAAATCATCTTTCAAGTATAGGTCTTTTAATTTTTTTTTGTTTATCATGATTTCACTCTTTTTCCATGCACTTACAAAGGAAAGGAGAATTGGCCTGGATTTGTCTTCTCTGCTAACTTTTCCAAGGCGGTATACTTTATTTACGTCCCTGTCTTCTATATTTATATCTAAGTCATCCCTGAATGCCTGCTTAATTTTTTCTAATATTTGAGTTGTAGATTTTTCCTCTTCTTTTAAGCCAAATATTATGATATTATTGTTTTTCTTTTCTCTTTTCATATATTCTATTTCTTCTTCTAGCTTCTCAACTTTTGTCTTTAGGTTTTTATTTTCTGTTATGATGGGTTGTAGTTTAACTTCAATTTTTTCCATTATCGTATTCGTGATTGACTCTGTTATTGACGTTGTTTGATTTGCAAGCTCTATTTTCATTTTATCAAATAAAAGTTGGAATTGTTCTTCCATTTCTATAAAGCTATTAAAATATCCTTCTAAGTATTTTTAATGTGAGTGGAACGGAACGTTTTATGGTAGATTTTTATTTATTACTGGCAACTTCGTCGTTATATGTCAACTGTCAGATCGGAATATTATGTTGTAGCTCGTAGCCGCTTTTTATACACTTGACACTTGAAACTAACCTTACTTTTTGTCGTTAAATTTTACTTGTTGGATGTGAAGTAAATCCTGTAGGATAAACAGGATCTGTTATCTTGTTCACTTTTCAGCAGTGTCTTTCTTTGAACAGTGTCGATGATGGGTTTCTAAACAGCTTTTTAGTAATATTAAACACGATTAGTTTTGCGAGTGACACAAAGATGGTATTTACGTTACGAAGACCGGAACCGGAAACCTTCTTTATTTAAGACCATCTTAAATCTAGACATGTGGCCCAGGGCATTAGAATACATTATTTTGATTAAAAGTCAATTTTAATTTCAAAGAAAATGTTAATTTTAATTTATTTGACACTATTACCTAGTTCAATATTCATATTTAAGTACAACATACCAAGTATAATTTCAGTAAATATACAAACTACGAGGCTTCTGCTCCAAGCTCAAGCCGGACATTCCTGTCTTTAAAGTGATCTTCAATTCTATAAGGCTTACCTTTACCTTGTTATATATGGATGTAACTCTTACTTACCTTCCTAGTAATTTTCCTTGTTCCACCTATGCCAGACAAGGTGTGAAACATATACGAGTACAAACTACGCAATTTCTGCGCCAAGCTCAAGCCAGACATTCCTGTCATTGAGGTAGTCTGAAGACTTTTTACACGTGTTTTAAAGGGAGATATACTCGTACTTACTTTCCTAGCTAGGACCCTGTTCTCCTTGTTCCGCCTGTCTGTCTCCTCCGCCAGAGCTGTGGTGAGCTTGGCACATTCTTCCTCTAGTGCCGATACTCTCTCCCGAAGCGACGCGTTGTCGGCGGTGAGTGCTTGCGCCTATGGAAGAAAGGAAATACTATACAAAAATATATCAATGTTCCAAAAATATACACTTTCTATAAAACGTTAAAGATGACAGCACCATGTTACAAACTCGTGATCTTGCTATGTAACTGCATGTAGTGCCTCGCGGAGTGCTCTAACCTAGCTCTGTGACGCACACAGGCTATAATACCCTGCTGTCGGCCTCGCGGAGTGCTCTAATCCAGCTCTGTCTAACGCACTGTAGTGTTTGACGACACACGAAACTAATAGTACGTACGTAAACCAACGTATGCTCTATTCGGAAAGGGCTTGATAAATACTAAATAATCGAATATAATTATCATGTAATCTGATACCCTAATGTTTGATATTATCTTGTAAAATATTCAAAGATTAATTAAATGTAATGTGACATATATTATCTACGTAGAAATCTATAATATAAAAACCGGCCAAATGCGTGTCGGGCCACGCGCAGTATAGGGTTCCGTAGTTGCGAATGACGACTTTGAGTTCACACTGTTTACACTCGCACCTCACAGTTTAACGACCAAAAACATCTAACAATAAAGATTGTATGAAATTTTACATTTTCCAGAACATTTTATAAGTTGGTTGCCTATATCTTTTTAGTTTACACTTAGTACCCAACTCTGATAGTTTTCCTTTCAACTTCAGTATATATACTACTGCTGTAATTTTTTTCAGGTATCCATATATAACCGTTTAGCAGATAGGGGGGGGGGGGACACGTACCTCTAACAAAAATTTGCTTTAAAACCAAATATTTCGGAAACGGATCCCTAAATCAAAAAATGGTGTTCTCAACCTCAATATTTTTCAAAGACCTTTTTAACGATACCCCACACGATGGGTAAATAGAGAAAAAAAAAATACTATACAATTTACTTGTATGTAATAAACAAAAAAAATTTTTTTTTCAAGATTTTTTTCTACGACTTTTTTGCCATGATTAATATACATACTCATACCAAATTACAGCTTTCTAGTACTTATAGTCTCTGAGTAAAACCGCAGACGGACAGACAGACAGACATGGCGAAACTATAAGGGTTCCTAGTTTACTAAGGAACCCTAAAAATGAATCGCTGAATGTGTTGCTGAGCGCAAATCTCGAAAGCAGCTGAACTGATTTCACTAATTCTTTTTTAGAATATTCCTTGAAGTACGAGGATGGTTCTTGCGGAGAAAAAATTGTATGTACAACGGGCGAAGCCGGGGCAACTGCTAGTATATGTAGAAGATAGAAGAAGATAGATAATATGGCAGATACAATGTAGTGTAGCAAGGAGTGGCGCCATCTATGCGAGTCTACACATAGTGATCTACATATAGAGTGCTCTAACCCAGCTCTGTGACGCACACAGGCTATAATACCTTGCTGTCGGCCTGTGCGGCGTGCGCGCGCTCAGCGACGTGCAGCGCCGTAAGCTTCGCGGAGTGCTCTAACCCAGCTTTGTGAGGCACACAGGCTATAATACCGTATATATTTTTAGTAGCAACAGTACCTAAAGAGTGAAACATAATCATAATCATCAAGTCCTTTATAGTGTCCACTGCAGCAGCACGACCCTCTCTGTACTACCAGAGCCATATATTAGCCAGAGCAGTCAGAGGATTTGTCCTACTTTAAGAGCGTAGACTGGCAGTATTTTTTCAATATGGTTTCCATACAAATGTATTTCTTTATTTTCTCGCTGAAAACTGATTCTAGAGCCACAATTATTTTTTTCATAAAATGTAGTATTAAAAAATAGGATTGCTCCTATTTTTTAATTTTTCAAAAAAACTGTTTTTTGTACAATTTTTTTTCTTTTAAACAGGTTTTTAGAAAAAAACAAGACATAGGGACATACCTATTTAAGTTCTTACTCTTAAGACTTTTTGTATTTTACCTGAGCTCTTTCTCCACTATGCACCGACTACACCTATTATTTTATGAAGAGCTGGGTGAGTAGGACCCGACAATACTTTGATGTTGGCCTTTAGGTTATATATACTTGGGCTCTGTCTACCCCGCAAGGGGAAAAGACGTGATTTGTATACCTTGCTGTCGGCCTGTGCGGCGTGCGCCCGTTCAGCGACGTGCAGCGCCGTGAGCCTCGCGGAGTGCTCCAACGCCAGCGCCTCCCGGCGCGCGCACGTCTCCGCCAGCGCTCGCGACTCTGTCAGCGCTTCTTCCGCTTTCGCTGCTCGCTCTGATTCTCTGTGGAATAAATTAATCATCATCATCAGGTCATTTATAGTCTCTAAAGAAGCACGACCGTCTCTGTACTGCCAAAGCCATATATTAGTCAGAGAATTTGGCCTACACTCTCCACGCTGGCTGTCCCTATATCATAATCAACAGGTCTTTGTTAGTCTCCACTGCAGGAGCACGACCCTCTCTGTCAGTGGCGGCTCCCCCTTAAGTGCACTCGTGCGGCGCACTACCAGTTTAAGTTTAAATATATATACAAAAATATTACATAGATATAAAATAAATAAGCAGTTTTACGTAAAAATATATTATTTTTTTGTCAAATGATAATCAGTCATGTATGTAACATTATAAGTTTTATTTTCGCTTGACAAAATATTTTGCCGTGCGCCCGCTCCTAGCGCACACAGCGAGCCCATACAGCTACTATTGAGAAAGCGACGAAACGCCTGGCGCGTGAGACGGAAGATTAGTATGGAAGTTTAGCGAAATCTCGTGCGCCGCACGGGGCCCGACGCGGGCCGAACGCCGACGTTCGGAATTGTTCGGATTAGGTAGTTTTCGCGTAAATTGTCTTACGTTTGTATGTGTTCGTGTTTTACTTTAGCTGTTTTTATGTTTTTTTTTCTTATTAGGTATCATACATTAAGTAATGTAAGTAAAAAATGCCTATCTAAATAAAAGAGAGAATTATTTCTGCATATAGAAATTATCCATATTGTTTAGGCATGTTTTATGATGTGCACCACCAGGTCTTTGAGTCACGAGCCGCCACTGCTCTCTGTACTGCCCGAGCCATAATAGCCAGAGCGGTCAGAGGATTTGGCCTACACGCTCCAGGTCTCTGTGATGGTTACAGCTTTGTTTAACTTGTGTTTCCTTAGTCAACATCCACGGGGAGACTTGGCGTGGTCCGATTCTACTCTACCGGGAACCACTTGGCAGTAGCAAGCTTGATTAACCAAATTACCACTCAATTTCGCCAGCAAAATTTACTTTGCTTTTCATAGTGATTGTATGAATCACAAAGTTACAATTGCAGTTTACGAAAATGTATTAAGGCCCCACACTAGGCACACTAGCGACGCCAATAATTTTATTCCTAATACTTTACAAACAGAAAGAAATTCAAGTATGTAAATCATATAAGCCTTAGTAAATAACCTGAAGATTAGGAATAAAATTATTGGCGTCGCTAGTGTGCCTAGTGTGGGCCCTTAACTACATGTGCTATCTGAAAAAATGCTGACTAAATCTAATTCGAACCAATTTTCGTTGAAAGTGTGGAATGAGACCTTGTAGCAGAACGCACCTATACGCATCCCGGCGATAAAATTCGTAGTGTCGTGAACCCGACCGGAAGGTCACGTGGTCCGCGCTCGACCAATAGGAGCGAGTTTCAATGAGAGACATCTTTGTAGGGTTCCGTAGTAAACTAGGAACCGTTATAGTTTCGCCATGTCTGTCTGTCCGTCCGCGGTTTTACTCAGAGACTACAAGTACTAGGAAGCTGTAATTTGGTATGGGTATGTATGTTAATCATGCCAAAAAAAGTGGTAGAAAAATCTTGAAAAAAAATTTTTTCTGTTGTTTTAGTTAGCATGTTCGACACACGACTCTAGTGTTTTCAAAGTTTCAAATAAGTTTTATCATTCATTAGACTTGTGTCAAGTTTCTGTGTGTGGTTTTACCTAACAATACAGTAATTTAATACTACAATTGACTTTCATTTAAATCACTTACGTGTATATTCATTACAACCTCAATTTTTTTTTCACTCTCAAGCATCACGAGTATAAATCAGGGATCACTTGGGACCACTGAATAATCGAGGTAGTGCCCCCAGACAAACTGCAAGAAAACCGCAAGCAAATACCTCTGTAACTGCACGCTGAGCGTATCGGCTAAGGCAGCCTACGGCTTGCAAAGCGGCAAACTCTTCGTTATTGACTTTGAAGTAACGTTAGTTATTGGATAGAACCTCAACAAGCTCTGAAGCATCATGAAGATAAATCGGAAAACACTTGGTAGCTAAATAGACAAAATGTAAGACCAGCAGAGTAGAACAGGACCTATGCCGTGTGGTCCCCGGCAGAGTAGAATAGGACCACTCCAAATCTTCCCGTGGATGTCGTAGAATACGACTTAGGAAACACAAGCTAAACAAAGCTTTTAACATCAAAGAGACCTCTCCAACCCTTCTGGCCAGCGTGGTAGGCCAAATCCTCTGACTGCTCTGGTAGTACAGAGAGGGTCGTGCTCCTGCAGCGGAGACTAAAAAAGACCTGATGATGATGATGATGAAGAAAACCGCAAACAAATACCTCTGTAACTGCACGCTGAGCGTGTCCGCTAAGGCAGCCTGCGCGCGCAACGCGGCCAGCTCTGCCGCTTCCTCTTCCAAGCGGAGATTGCTCATCTTCAGCATCTCCACCTACGAGAGATTACAAAATAATTATAAAAAATCATGAAGACATAAATATTTAAAATTCATCATGAACATCATCATTATTAGGTCTCTCCACTGCAGGAGGAGTTCGCCGTGTGGTTCCCGGTCGCCATGTGGTTCCCGGCAGAGTAGAATAGGACCACTCCAAGTCATCTCGTGGATGTCGTAAAAGGCGACTAAGGAAACACAAGCTAAACAAAGCTTATTAACATCATAGAGACCTCTCCAACCCGTCTGGCCAGCGTGGAGAGTGTAGGCCAAATCCTCTGACTACTCAGGCTAGTATATGGCTCTAGTAGTACAGAGAGGGTCGTGCTCCTGCAGTGGAGACTAGAAAGACCTGATGATGATGATGATGACTGCAGGAGTCTGTATTACTAGAGCCATATATTGGCGAGAGCAGTCAGAGGATTTGGCCTACACTCTCCACGCTGGCCAGAAATGTAGAATGTTTACAAGCTTTGTCTAGATTATGTTTCCTAAGTCGCCTTCAACGACATCCACGGGAAGACTTGGAGTGGACGACGTGGAGAGTGTAGGCCAAATCCTCTGACTGCTCTGGCTAAAATGATATAGCTCTGCCCGCCTATTTAGTACCTCGGATGACAGGCGTCGATGCCTATCAATCTAGGGTTTGCTGTTAAAATGCGGTTTTTGTATTCCACATAACCAAATCAAAATCAAAACGTTTATTCAGTAAATAGGCCTTTGCAGGCACTTTTTCACGTCATATCATATTTAAAATTATCTTATTAGATAATATGTATTTATTAATTCTTCAAAAGCTACAGACTACTAGACATTACGACAAGCTACGACCGAAACCGACTGGTCGGCCTCTTTGAGACTACTTCATGTTCTGTTGTTTTTGTGATTTGCTCACTCGATCGTAAACATAAACATGTTCCAAAAATAATGAATAATATTGTAAAATGAAAACAGATGAAAAAAAAAAGAAAAGTAAAAAAGAAAGAAATATAATATAATCATTAATCATTCAAAGCCCTTCAGGCGAGTAGGCGACCTATACTGTTGAAAAGAGTTTCTTTCGGCATTTCTTCTCTGCAGTGGTCGGTTCCGAAATGCTAGTAGTCTGCAGCTTTAGAACAATAATGAGTAAATGCATAATACTTAATAAGATAATTTAAAATGTGATTTGACGTGAAAAAGTGCCTGCAAGGGCCTATTTTCTGAATAAACGTTTTGAATCTTTGAATCTTTGAAAAAGTTCGAGCAAGCAAAACCCGCATTGTAACGGTAAATTCTAGATTATAGACATCAACACATGTTATCATCTCAGCTACAGGAAGTCCACTGCTGGACATAGGTCTCCCCCAAGGATTTCCAATGCGACTGGTTGGAAGCGGCCTGCATCCAGCGCCTTCCTGCGACCTTTATTAGGTCATCCGACCACCTGGTCGGTGGGTGTCCGACGCTGCGCTTTTTTTTGTATTGTTTTACGGCCCTGGATATAAGTCCTTTAGAGCCTTTCTTCATTTATTTCGCCAGTTGGCGAGTTCTTCTTTTTGGTTGTCAACGAAATGATGGTGTAGGTAATGCATTTCGTTGTTTTCACGGAGCCCCTGGCGACAACTCTTCGCGAATCCACTGGTTTCATCATTGACGACGCAGCAAGGCGGACAACCACCAGCCCGCTATGTAAATCTCACTACAGCCGCACAATGACAGTCTATTTTAGTTATTCTACACATTGTTCATAAATATGGGCATTTATAACACCAAATAACACCAATTTCACATTATAAAATCCACTAGAATCAATTTGCGAAACAATCCAAAACAGACACCGTGTAGTCCGCTAAAATTCCCGCCAAGAACTCCGACGCTGCGCTTGCCGGTACGTACCTGTCATCTGAGTTAATAAATAGGGAGGGGGGGGGGGGGGCTGATATCTGGTAGTACAGAGAGGGTCGTGCTCTTGCAGTGGAGACTAACAAAGACCTGATGTTGATATCCATACCTCATTGGTGGCGCGAGAAAGAGAGTCCGTAGCGCTATCCCGCTCTTTCCGACACGTGTCCAGCTGGTGCGTGGTGGTGGCCAACCGTCGTTCTAGCTCCTCTTTCTCGTGGCGACAGAGGATCAGGGCCGCGCGACATTCCTTTAACTCTGATTCTGTTTAGAACAAACGAGACATGCTTTATTGTTTTTTTACTTGGTTATTTAACTTATTTACAAAGGTACGAAAACACAGTCTTAAGAAGGCCCTGGACGAGCATGTCTCCATACAAACGGAAATAAGGAATTGTGGCATTATTGGACAATTTTGGAGTAAAATTAAGCATTCATTCAATTAATTTCATTAAAAATTACGTTCCTATACAGTTTGGTAAAATTATCAATGGTTTGAGAATTATAAGCCTCTCAATATTTTCATACAAATTTTAAATGTAGGTACGACATCGCTAAACAGACCGCGCTCTCCAACCCGTCTGGCCAGTGTGGAGAGTGTAGGCTAAATCTTCCGACTGCTCTGGCTAATATAGCTCTGGTAGTACAGAGAGGGTCGCGCTCCTGCAGTGGAAACTAAAAAAACATGATGATGATGATGACTCACCGAATTGTCTCGCTTTAATAGAGTTACTGGCGTTCACCGCGGCTGTCTCCCTCGCCGCTTCCAGCTCTGCTACCACGCTCACCAACCCGTCTGGCCAGCGTGGAGAGTGTAGGCAAAATCTCTGGCTAATATATGACTCTGGTAGTACAAAAAGGGTCATGCTCATGCTGCTGCAGTGGAGCCTAAAAAGACCTGATAATGATGATGATGACTCACCGAATTGCTTCGCTTTGATGGAGTCATTTGCGTTGACCGCGGCTGTCTCCTTCGCCGCTTCCAGCTCTGCTACTTGCTGGGAGAGTTTCTCAGCCCGCTCTGAACTCTCCTGGAAAGGACAAAACATCAACCTATACTAATACCCTCATCATTCCTCCATAGGACTACGAGACGCAGACAAAAATATCACCCTCTTGTCGTTGAAATACTAAAGAGTCGTACTGAACGCTTCGACAGTTTCTTTTTGGTTCGAGTAGCTAAGGTGTGGAATGAACTGACTTTTTTTTTTTTTATGTCATAGGACGGCAAACGAGCAAGTGGGTCACCTGATGGGAAGTGATCACCGCTGCCCATGGACAACTGCAACACCAGAGGTGTCACAGGAGCGTTGCCGGCCTTTTATTTTTCTCTCCCCAGAGGGGAGAGGGAGATGGGCCTCCGGCTCTCTCACTCACCGAACGAAGCATAGCAGCGGTAAAGCTACTACTCAAACGTCGATTTTCTGTGAGAGTGTGGTACTTCCCCGGACGAGCCGGCGGCCCATTCATGCTACTAGCAAAAGTGATTTTCGCCGGTAGCGAGGCTCTACCACAACTGAACTGCGTCAATATTCCCAGACAGTCCCGGGACATTCAAAAGTAGAATGAATTGGTATCGTTTGTTTGCATTGAATAGGCTCCGACACCACTGGACCGATTTCCAAAATTCTCTACTATTCTACTAATATTATAAATGCGCAAGTGAGTTCGTTTGTTTGTTACGCTTTCACGCCGTATCTACTGAACCGATCGTCATGAAACTTTCCATACACATAGGTTAGGGTACTGAGAAGGACATAAGCTATATATCACACGAGCGAAGCCGCGGGTAATAGCTAGTATTTCATAAAATACTTAGTCTACCTCCGACCACGAACACGAGTGTTCCAAACGCTAGGTCTATCAATCCCAACTGATATTATAAATGCAAAAGTTCGTTTGTTTATGACGCTTTCACGGCGTGGCTACAGAACCGACCGACATGAAATTTTGCACAACGTTCTCTGGACTACGGACAAGGACATAAGCTACCTCTCATCCTGTAAAACGTACTGTTTCCGTGGGATCGACATTAAGCAGAGCCGCGGTCGATAGCTAGTAATAAAATTAACGCGATAAAACCATATTAAAATTAATTTTGCTGCCCGCAAATTCTTCAGTTCCTTTGTGATTATGGTCCATTTAACTGGAAATATCGAAAACTCAACGAAACCACAATAATATCCCGATATGTTTAATTCTAAAATTAATTTTATTTAAATTCGTGCTCTGTGTGAATACTCCGCTCCGTACCTTATAAGCGTCCATCTCCACTCTTAGCTTGCTCTGTGTCCATTTGAGCCGTCCTTCCAGCTCGCGTAGCTCTTCTCGCACCTTTGCCACTTCGCGTTCGCTGTTTGATAGCTCGTGACACTGTGGACAAAATAAAGACATCCATATTAACAACTCATCCTTGTACAAATTCGACCTTGTTCTTACTCATCTTTGTACTAACTCTTCCTTGTACTAACTCATCCTTGTACTCCCAAACCAGTGTGTCACACTTCATTCATCATTTCATCACACTGGTCTGGTAGAAAAGAAAAAAAAAATATAGTGACATAGTGACATATCACACAAATTGAGCTAGCCCTACAGTAAGTTGTGAACTTGTATCGCAGGATACTAACTCAACGATACTATATTTTATAACATAATACTTATATAGATAAACATCCAAGACCCAAGTCATTCTGAAAAATATCGTTTTCCATCATGACCTGACCGGGGATCGAACCCGGGACCCCGTGTCGCAGGCTGGCGTGTTGACCGCTGCGCCACGGAGCTCGTCGATGTAGGTAGAATGCTGTTATTCACGTATCTTTCGTAAAAACCGGTCGTGAGAATGGCAATGGCGATGCGGATAGTAACCCATCACTATTTTGATTCGACTACAAGCCCAGACGTGGCCTTTAGGTTTTATAGACCTGGGCTCTTTTGCAAGGGAAAAGAGGTGACATCGTCATCATCAGATCTTTTATAGTCTCCACTGCAGCAGCACCCTCTCTGTACTACCAGAGCCTTATATTAGCCAGAGCAGTCAGAGAATTTTGCCGACGTGCTGGCCAGACGGGTTAGAGCCTCTTTGATGTTTATGAGCTTAGTTCAGCTTGTGTTCCCTAAGTCGCCTTTTACGACATTTAGTGGTTCTTTCAATATTATACCAACTAATATTATAATTGCGAAAGTGAGTTTGTTTTTTACGCTTTTACGCCTTATCTACTGGAACGATCATCATGAAATTTTGCATACACGTTGCCTGGAGTACAGAGAAGAACATAGGCTACCTTTCGTCCAGGAGTAAAGAACAGGTTCCCGAGGCATCGACACAAACACGAGCTGAGCCGCGGGCGAGAGTGTGTATTATTATAAATCTAATTGATGGTCCGAGTTGACTAGCTGCGTGGCGCATCGGTCAACACGCCTGCCTGCGACACGGATGGTCCCGGGTTTGATCCCTGGTTGAGTCAAAATGAAAAATGATCTCTTTCATATTGACCTGGTTCTTTGATGTTTATCTATATGTATTTGTTATAAAATATAGTATCGTTGAGTTGATATCCCATACATAACACAAGTCTCAAACTAACTTTGGGGCTTACTCAATCTGTGTTTTATTTATATTGAGTTTCTGAAAGCATTATAGACGTTTCATAATGTATGTGTAGATAAAATAGGTAGGTACCTATACCTATACGCTGAATAAAGTCGCAGCATTGTTTGTTTTGTGTTATGTCGGGGTTAGTAGCTAAAGGGACATGCATGTATCTATTAATTTAATTATTAAGTACGCTATTGTATTAGGGAGATGTCATGATAGTGTAAGAAATGAATGAATAAATAAATAAATAAACCTTATCATCGTTAAGCTGGCAGATCCTCTACTTCTCGACATGCGCAAACTTCAGCTTTTTATTCAATTACTCCATCTCGCTGACAGCTGCCTTTTCAGTCGCAGCTACCGTCCGTAGCTCGCTTGGCCTCGATCGCAGCGCACTCCACGCTCGCGGATAACGCTCAGATGAGTGAGAGAGAGTACCTTATCATCGTAAAGCTGGCAGATCCTCTGCTTCTCGACATGCGCAGACTTCAGCTTGTTGTTCAGCAGCTCCATCTCATTGACAGCTGCCTTCTCAGCCGCAGCTGCCTTTTCCGCAGCTCGCTTGGCCTCGATAGCAGCGCACTCGACGCTCGCGTAACGCATCACCGCCGCGTCTTTCTCGCGCTCTGCTTGCTCTACGCGTTTGCCCATCTGAAATCGAATTAAAAGATTTATTCAGAAAATAGGCCTTTTCATGCTGGTCTGGGAGAAAGGAAAAAACATAGAATTGACGAGCTCCGTGGCGCAGCGGTCAACACGCCTGCCTGCGACACGGATGGTCCCGGGTTCGATTCCCGGTCAGGTCAAGATGAAAAATGATCTTTTTCAGATTGACCTAGGTCTTGGATGTTTATCTATTTAAGTATATATTATAAAATATAGTATCGTTGGCGACACAAGTTCACAAATTACTGAAGGGCTAGCTCAATTTGTGTGATATGACCCTATAAAAAAAAATATTGTTTAAACTCCTTAAACGCTACGCTAAAGTTTCTAACCGCAGAGAAGGAAAGCCAAAAGAAGAATCTTTTAAGTATTGGTCTCCTAAAATATTTTTCTTTTTCTTCTCTTTTGAAGCTCAGTGCCAGAGAGGTCAAGTCAACCAAACCGTTCTACATCTCCTCTCATGCCCAATATAATATACCCAAGCCAAGAACCTTATTTCATAGTACTTAGAAAGACTGAGTATATATATAATATATACTAACATTTGGCATAGTAAGAGACGAATATATTCAGGTTGGTTGAATAAAAACCATTACAGTTATGAGTATCCTAATCCCAACTAATATTATAAATGCAAAAGTGAGTTTGTTTGTTTGTTACACTTTCACGCCGTATCTACCAAACCGATCATCATGGAATTTTGCATACACATAGGTTAGGGTACAGCTAGTATTATATACAATTGCATATGTGCAAGCGGGACACCAATCTGTAGTACCTATTTTAATTAATAATATAACATATGCCTCACTTATTAGAATGTAATATATTAGTTGTTGATTTTAAAATATGTATGTGTTTACATAGATTAAGAGTCGCCTGGACGCGCATGTCTTCATACAAACGGAAAGGGAATTGTGGCAATATATGTCAATTTTAGGGCAAAATTAAGCATCCAATCAATTAATCTCATTATAATCTATGTACGTTCCTATACAGTTTGGTTAAATTAAAATAGTTTGAGAATTATACGCCTCTCAAGATTTCCATACAAATTTGAAAAGGCTTGTAATTCTCAAACCATTTTAACCAATCTGAATAGGAACGTACGTAGATTATAATGAGATTAATTGATTAAATGCTTAATTTTACTCCAAAATTATCAAATATTGCCACAATTTCCTTTTTCCATTTGTATGGAGACATGCGTGTCCAGGCGACTCTTAAGTATGTATACTTGTATACTAAGGTAAGATGTGATTGTCTGTTTGTTTATTTGCATTGAACAGGCTGCGAAACTGCTGGACAATAGATTGTATGTGAACATTTTTTTACCAACATTGTCAATACATACATATATACTATCACGTCTTTATCCCTTGCGGGGTAGACAGAGCCCAGGGTCATAAGACTCTAAGGCCACATTTAGCATCGTAGTGGGCGTTAAGGTGGAAAGCGAAATCAAAATAGTGATGGGTTGCTAGCCGCATCGCCTATTGATGTGATTCCTTAGATTTTGCCCAATCCCTTGACCGGCTTTTACAGTCTGCGCGGGAAGAAAAGCAGCTGGTATATTCTATGTTTGTTCTTTTCTCCCAAACCAGCATGGAAGTTAATTCATTCATTTTCAATAACAACTACAATTCCCCTTTGCCATCTACATATATGGAGATATGTGCACCCTTAACAGCGGTTTATTCCACTTTGATCACCTAGGTGATAACACCTGGGTGAACAAAGTACACTCTTTCAGTCCACTTTGTTCACCTCGGAATTTGAGCACCACCAG
This sequence comes from Rhodophaea formosa, assembly GCA_963082605.1. NCBI lineage: Eukaryota > Metazoa > Arthropoda > Insecta > Lepidoptera > Pyralidae > Rhodophaea > Rhodophaea formosa. The sequence continues at coordinate 4,828,359 of OY720229.1, read as the reverse complement.
CAGAACATTAATTGGCGATGCGGCTAGCAAACCATCACTATTTTGATTCCGCTTTCCACCTTTACGCCTAGTATGATGCTAAAAGTGGCCAAGTCTTATGACTTTCGGCTCTGTCTACGCCACTAGGGATAAAGACGTGATAATATGTATGTATGTATCAAATACAAAACTTACCAAGTCTAGTTTCACCTCCAACTCCTTGAAAGTCTGGTCTTTCTCCTGCAGCTCATCCAGCTGTTGTTTCACCCTGTCTCTCAACAGTCCATTCTCCTTTCTCTGCTCGGCCAACAACTTCTCCAAAGCCTCCACCTGTAGCCTCAACACATCTCCTTTCACATCATCCTCACTCTCATGTTCAGAATTTGAATTTGGAATTTCTTCATTTGTTTTTTCAATGCAATCTGTTTGTGGCCTGTCTTCTACAATTTCATCTTCGAATATTTCCTTCATGACTTTGCCATTTGGTATGTTCTTCACTAGTTTCATAGGCACTTTTTGATGAGGAAGTACTCTATGACTGTTGTTGTAAGCGCTTTTCAAACTACCACTCACTGATGAAAATATCCCATGTACATTTTTTACTATACTGCCTAAATCTTGAGATAAAATCTCTTTAGGTATACGAGGGTATCTGACATCTAAATTCTGTGTTGGTGGATTTTCAGGTATCTTCTGCGTAGCACCAACTTTAGATTTCTGACTTACAAACTGAGCTAAAATTTCATCAGTATTTAAATCTCTCGTCCTGGAACTGAGTTTCTCTTTCGGTTCAACTGTTGATATGTTCTCAGCGCTACGACTGAATGGTGACTTACACATAGTAGAATTAACATTTAATTGAGTTTTATGTTCAACTAGACTTGTAGTAGATGTTGTCATTACAGTGTTTTTTAAATTATTTAATTCAGTGTTCAATAATTCGTAGCTGTTGCTTTTATCGTCATGATTATTCATTGTGTTAGTCATAAGCAATTCATTGTTACAAGAATTGATGTCAATGGCTTTGGAAGGTTTAGTAGCATCTTTGGTTGGGGAGATACGCTCAATCAAATGGTCGGGGGACTCGTCACAGCTCATTAGGCCGTCCTCATCATTACTATCCGGCGAAATCGAAACTGGACTGCAGTTTGTGGTGCCACTTTCATTTTCGACGTCTACTTCTACTGACCTGTTTACGATGGCGTTTGAGACAGTTTCTGGGTTCTTGATAGGAGAAAGTTCCGAATCAGATGATATAGGACATACCGCTGAGCAAGTGTCGAGGGTATCAACCCCCGAATCACTGGTTATTTCGCACAACGAGCCATTTTCTTTGGAAATATCTGCGCAAACGTTATCAATATGGAGTGGCGTTTCCTCGGGCCCCTCAGACATTTTGAGGCTAAAACATTGCTCGACTTAAAGGGTATCTGATTGTTTTATTACTTCAAAACATAAAAACACTGAAATAGCTTAGATTTTTAATTAAATCAAAAAAATAAACATCTGTACTGTTTGACGTTTGTCCGTCGATTTTTGTTTGACATTAGCCTCTTTATAGTTGCAACTTTCAACTAAATATTTTTTTAGTGAATATTTGGATAAAATTAGTAGATATCATAATTTTTTTTAATTAAACAAATAAAATAAATAATTTTCACATAATGCGGCATAGTTTATTAAATTTTGACATAATTTTCTTTATGCATTCACTAAGTTTGCATCAAAAAGAACCTCGTCAATTTGTCAGGAAGTCAGAGTTGCCAGCTGATAAAAAAATACTATTTAAGTAGTTTGCGATTTATTATGAAGCAAGGTTATATAGCCCATTATGCCTTAGTTTCCAACTTTGCGGTGCCACACTTGACGCCCGGCCCGTTTGAGCAGGACAGACCCATATACATAAACGAGAAACACTTACAACTTTCTCTTTAACGTATTTAGGTCTGACTTGCTCGGAACTCGTAGTCGAATCTTTCGTAATTATATTTCACCTTATTCCAGTCCAGAGAAAAATATTGCCGATTATTAAATTAAATAAATAAATATATAGGGACATACATATCACACAAATTGAGCTAACCCCACTGTCAGTTATAAACTTGTGTCGTGCGTGCGTGAGATACTAACTTAACGCTGCTAATTTTTCTAATAGATACTTATATATTATATAAACGATGCAACTGAGAAAATGTAAAATCGATTTAGAATAATGAAAAGAAACTGAACCAAGTTTTGATCAATTTTCGTCGTCTCAGCCGCAAGAAGTCCACTGCTGAACATAAGTAGGACGCCCCAAAAGATTCAGGCAGACGGGTAGGTGAGCGTAGTTCCACAGTTCAGCAGATAAGGCAAAAACATGCCTTATCTCGGTTCCAAGTCTATTGCTCATCGAAATCGTTTTTTAGGCGAGCGAAGTTGGAGTGTGGGAAGGAAATAAAGGTATTTGGAATGCTACTACTCGGAATTATTGGGTATGAAATTTTTGACAGCTACGGTGTACAACGTTTTGATATCCACTTCAACACATCCTTTTCGGCATTATCATTGACTATTTTTTATTATAAATATGTAAATCGTAATGGATATTAAAGTGACTAGATAAAAAAATGTCGTACACCATAGGTGTCAAAAGATAGCAAATAAGCCTGGATGTGTGAAGATTCGTTGGAAGCCTTATCTTGAGACTTGAGACCACTGAGACAAGCTATAATTTTTATGTCGGGGCAATCATGTCACATTTCTCTTTTAAAAAACTTGTTTTCCTGTTTTCACCATGTTATTATTTTGATCGTTTACATTACGTTATAGGAAATATAGAATCATTCTAAACTTAAAATTAATTTTAATCATGTGGGTGCGATTTGCGTTGCCACTGGTGAGTGGGCTAAGAACTACAATGGTCTCAACAAGGCCCCTCTAATATTTGATCGAGTGAGCGAAGCGAGCAAGGTCTAAAGTCGAGTTAGAACAAAAACACATTTTTTCTATGTATATGCATGTAAGCATGTAAATGTGTTTGTACAGGCCATAACTTTTGAACCGGTGCTCCAAATACGATGAAATTCAAACAGTATCTTAGTAGGTACTATTCAAATATTTTTCTTTATATTTTAAACGCTCGCGAGGTCAATGTACATGACTAACTACTTGTTTATGCTGACCAATATAATGACACACCCGGCAAAACAATTACCAGTTACATAAAGAACAAACAGACAGATAGGTCCACCTGTCTTTGTTATCTTGAGTATTTAACAAAAATATTTCCAGGCTTTTGCTATAAGTGTATTTGACACTTTTGTTTCGGAACAATCCTTAACAATGCCACTATTTTCTTGACTCTTGAGTTTTGTCAGTTGCGATCTTTATAACGCCTTAGGTTGCTAGCCTAGGGTTGCGGTGCCACACTTGAAGTCTGTTTGAGTAGGACAGACCTCTACATGTAAACGGGAAAAATGACAGGGTTTCTCTTTTATGTAATAGGTCTGTCCTACTCGGACTCGGACGGACGTCAAGGCGGCACCGCAACCGTAGGAACCCAAGGCATTACTGAATAAAAAAAAATAGTAGTAATTTTTGAAGTGCGATACCTAGCAACATTACAAGAAAACGTCACGTCATTGCCATTTCGCTCGCAAAGGAAATTGAAACGGAAAAGTAGGTCGACGGTATTGATTTTTACAATATTCGGCAAACAAAAGACGTATCGTAGCTTTGTGGGATAAAATAATTTAAATGTTACTGTGATCCAGAAGAAGAACACCTTCAAAGATGCCAGTGAGTAAGAATCTTGTCATGTGATCTGCGGAAACGTTGAATCAGTGATTTCATAATCTTTTCCTTCTTATTGGATTATTTCGACATCATTTCGTTGCCATTGTTCTCGATATAGATTACGTACGCAGTCTGGCGTTGTTATAAATGCATTTTACTCGAAATCACGAGCACGTTTTGTGCTAAGATTATGAGTCATCGCAACGCATTTCGTTCAGGGTCATTTTACTTTACACCTACCTACTGTAGTTAAATGCGTAGTTTAGTTGCTACCTACACTGTAATAATTTATGCATCAGCAAAATCTTCCGGTGTATGAAGGTATTCCTTTGTGCGCGTTCTAAATTCAATATAATCATACACACATCTACACATGGAACATTGCTTTGTCAGTGGTCATAGACAATTCGGTGCGAAAGGGCGGGCCGCGCCGCGCGCTCCCGCAGCGAATAGGTACCTCGCAATATAAAGTGTGCCAAGGTTTCTACATAGATAAATCTTTGTTTGATATGAAGGCACAGTCCTTGAGTTCACTTTTTGTGTGGGAATAGATTAGTTGTGTGCAACATGTGTAGAATGGATTTTTGTGACCAGTGAGTATAATATCTCATTGTACCCTCAGTATTGTATTATAATTACATCTTGTAAAAAAAATTTACAGCTTATTTCAAGTTCTATGGTGATTTTCCTAGACTTTCTGGAATGTAGGGCCTTAACTTAGGACTTGTATTTTGCATAGACCAGTCAATAGTTTCCTGAAATTAGTCATAAATAAATTATTTTCTTTCTACCAATAATTAGCTATTGCTTGCGGCTTCACTCGCGAATGCCTGTGTCATAATTTTCGTGCCAAATTCTGGTGCAATCTGTTATATGATTTAAGCTGTGAGTTGATGGATCAGTCTAGTAACTGCTATCTTCTATATACAACAGATATATTTGGCTAAAAATTCCTGTCTTAGAAAAATCCCTTTACCAAATTTATGTAACCTTATTAAACTCTATTGAACATTTTTCATCTGATGAGTCGTCTTCAAGTAGGTCCTTCATTGAACTGACCTTGTGATAGATACTTATTTCGGTTGAAATTTAGAATCAGGCGCCCGTGTGCTTTTCTGCCCTCAGTCGTTCCAGGTGGTAATAAAAAAAAATTACCTGAACCCTAACTTCTTTTCTGCCCTCAGTCGCAATCGAGGTGCACGATTCTAAATCCAAGCCCTGATTTCTACAATCAAACCAGTCTAGTTGTTTCAGGAAACAAAGAGCTGCCAGTAAGCTTCATATCGTCTGGTCTTCTTCACATACCTTTACTTGTAGTAGTAATTACACTCATAGGCAAGCAGTTAGCAGTTTTTTAAGCCTTCATACGCAGAAAACTCATTTATAGGACTGACAACTTAAAAATATAACTAGCAAGGCTTTTTCGTTCTTGGCTTTTCCCTATTTGAAGTTGGCTCTGTCTTTACTAGCAAGGCTGAAACCCATTAAAACAAGGCCATTTGTCGATTGTGTTGTATCAGGAATTTAGTAGTTATGACTTTAATAGTAAAGTATTTGAGACATCTGTAGTACTTCCTATCTCCTTATCCCTAGTTATCTGCTTGACCTCATTATGTGATAGATAACTTATTTAGTCTAAAGTTTTAGACTTTTATTTTGCAAAAATATTTACAGAAATACTTCTGTTAGATAAAATTGTTAACCATCAAGTTGCAGTGGCCTGATATTGGCCTTATTTTTTTCAAATCATCACATGTCCCGCCCTGGACATTCAAAAGTAAAATAAATGGGTATCTCTTGGATAGGCATGTAATATCGTCGTATTCATCATCACTTACCTTCAGGTGAGGTGGGAGACAAATGCCTAATTCAATAATACTAACAAATAAAAGAAATATCAAATATTTATTGAGCTGTCCCAATAATAGGGTCCAGGGACCACGGGAAGGGAAAAATATTACCCATCAGTCCTTAAAAGTTGACGCCCAAATACTCAAAGGCATCTTAGCTTCAATCTCGTTGCATCATTGTCTTGATAACCTAGCAAGACAAAGAAGTTTGAGGTTTAAGACAGTGGGTGCACTTCAGAATAGCTTAGCACAAATTTTGATGTTCTGTGGATTGGAATCATAGAACTCACATTCCTCTTTATAAAGACACCATTTTTAAAGCGCGGAATCTGCGCTCTTTAAAAATCATATTGTTGAGAATAAAGTTCTATTAGATCCAATTCCAATCCTCAGAAATAACAAATTCGTGCTAAGCTATTCTAAAGCTTACTCAAGTCAGTCATTCATTAGTCAAGATTATTTTGAAAATTCTGAGGTATAAAGTCGTAAAATTTAAAAATCCGTACAAAACAGGATGCGGAACTGGCAGCGCCTACAGTCGAAAATGTCCGCGTGGTGGTACGAGTCCGGCCTATGGACCAGCGGGAGAAGCTGGACAACTCCTACAACTGCATCTCCGTGGACCCCGTGAACAACACCATAGCCGTGACGAGGAACAACGTCAACCCTCCTGAGCCTCCGAGGATCTACGCTTATGATGCAGTCTTCGACAGCAATACTTCGCAGGTATGGTTTTGTAGGGAACGGGTCAATTTTGTTGTAAACTTCTATACATATGTAGCTTTTTTATAGGCATCGAGCAAGCGTGTCGACTGATGGTAAGTGATTACTGCTGCCCATGGACGAATGCAACGCCAGGGGTATGACAAGGGCATTGCCGGCCAATTTCCCTCTCAGAGGGGAAAGGGGATAGGCCTCCACCTCACTCGCTCACCGAACGAAGCATAGCAGCGGTAAAGCTATTACGTCGGTTTTCTGTGAGAGTGCTGATTTATTAAAAAGGATACATTGGCACTCTGGGAGTACTGATAGAAGTGAAAACTTGAATAATTACGTGTGTATTTTTTTTTATCCTCAGGAAATATATTGTGCAGTATATACTTTTAAATATATACAGAGGTGTCGGTTTTTGGTAACGTTGTCGCGTGTTCAATTATTTTTTCGTTTTTTCCTATCTCAAAAATGCCCAACGCGCTTCAAGAAGTTTTTACTACAAAATTTACTAAATTTAACAGTGATTTCGACTTAGCTATTGTAGGAGTTCAAAACCTTATCAGGGACTTATCAACACATGATGAAATTGACCCGAGTATTACAGAGCAAGGCTGAAGGCGAATTTTATTATTTCCTTACCTTATTAAAGTGTTACCTATACGGTCTCAAATCAATTTTCAAGATATTTTTTTTTTTTTTAATTAAAACATAGCCTATTACGACTATACAAGAAGATGAATAAAGGAGGTACTATGTTTTATTTTATGTATGTTCACCGATTTTCAAGATTATCTAGAAAGGAGACTGCTTTTGATCAACATCAAAAAAAGGAGGAGATTCTATGTTTCATCATATTTTTTTTATGCATATTCCGGTGAACATCATTAAATCGGTATTTTCAAGATTATCAAGAAAGAAGACTGCAAACAACCTTGCTTTTGATCAACTTCAAAACAGGAAGAGGATGAAACAAAGAAACTCCTTTTTTGAAGTTTTTTTTATATTTTTTTATGTATGCCTATGGATTTTCAAGATTATTAAGCAAGAAGACTGCGTATAACCTTGCATTATCAACTTGAAAAAAAAGATTTTCATATATACATGGCGAAATTTTGATCGTTCCGGACCATTAAAGGGGTGATTCAGCCTGTCAATATAAACAACTTTTCCTATGGGACAAATGCTGTAAACTCGAAAAAAATTTCGACATTCCTATACAAATTGCCCAGCTGAACACTTTTGTATGAAAATGTCGAAATAAAATTTGAGTTTCCAGCATTGGTCCCATAGGAAAAATGGTTCATATCGACGGGCTGAATCACCCCTTTAAGGGTCCAGAACGATCAAAATTTCGCCATGTATATACATATATGTATATTTTATGTATGTCTACTGATCTTCAAGATTATCAAGAAAGAAGACTGCAAATGAGCTTGCTCAAGGAGAAGGTTCTATTTTTCATATACTTTTTTATGTATGTTCACCAATTTTCAAGAGTATGAAGAAACAAGACTGCGCAACATACATACGTCTTGCCCACCATTCGTCTCGACTAATGCGGTTCCAACGCTTCAGTCTTGTCGAATGGTGGGTGAGCTGTGTGTACATTCACGGATGGTGGAAGATGAAGACTAAAATATTTTTATACTGAATTTGAAGAATTTTTAATGTATTTAGCTACATAAAATAATGTTTTTATACATAACTGTGAAGATTGCTATGTTTTTTGATTGTATAGAGCTATGAGGTTGAGTGTTCAAAGAATCTGAATCTATTAGATTATTATCTTTTGAGTTCCTTGTCTTTTAGGGTCGCCGCACACGGGCGACTAGCCACAGCCACAATCACCGCCATCTAAAGAAGTAGGTAGCTAGTAGTGACCACCGGGGCGTCAACAGTTTGCGGCGAGTCCATATTAAATGTATGAAAACAACAGGAAATAGGTCGGTGGTTGCGGTTGGTGGCCCGTGTGCGGCGACACTTAGGCTGTGGCTTAGGGATATACAACATTTAGTTGTAGGTAGATGTTGTAGGTGGCATCAGAAATAGTGACAAATTTCTATTCTATACTCATTCAGGTTAATTTCTATGATCTATGTTGGAAGGAGAAGCTGTTGGTGTACTCAGTTTCTAACTTATTTATTATTTTAAATAATTAAATATTTAGGGACATATCAAACAAATTGAGCTAGCCCCACAGTTAGTTGTGAACTTGTGTCGCAGGATACTAACTCAACGATACTATATTTTATAATATAATATATACTTATATAGATAAACATCCAAGACCCAGGTCAATCTGAGAAAGATCGTTTCTTAATTAAATAAAGAAAGATATTATATTTATTTCGAGCCATCACGTGTCCCACTGCTGGGCAAAGGCCTCCCTCCACTTCTTCCATTCAGTCCGGTCTTGCGTTATCTCCTTCCACTCTCTGTTAAATTTGTCCAGCTCATCACGCCATCGTGTTCTCGGTCTACCGAGTCTTCTAGGATTATTAGGGATCCAGCAGGAGGTGATCTTTGCCCAGAAATCATTAGGTCTACGGTGTATGTGGCCAACCCAGTCCCACTTCAATTTTGCGGCCTTCAAAGCTACATCTGTGATTCCTGTTCGGGAGCGTAGTTCGGTGTTTCGGATTTTGTCCATTAGTTTGACACCTAGGATGCTACGCTCCATTGCTCGCTGGCAAACCTTGAGTTCGGACTTTTGGAGTTTAGTCAAAGACCAAGTTTGTGCGCCATATGTTAATATCGGAAGGATGCAGATGTCCATTAGTTTTCTTTTTAGGGAAAGAGGAAGGTTTCCCTTAAATATTTGACCCAAGGACCAATATCCTTTCCAGGCGTTTTCTGTTCTTCTTACAATTTCCTCTTTTTGCCGATCCTGGAAGGATACCAATTGGCCCAGGTAGATATATTCAGTGACATACTGCACTTCTTCATTGTTGACTCTGACAGGGCGTTTAGAGCTGTTGATCAAAATCTTGGTCTTTGACATATTCAACCTCAGTCCAACCTCAAGGCTTGCTTAAATAAAGAAAGAATAGAATTAAAAGAAAGGAAACTTTAGGCGGGCAAAATAATTACTTTTTCTTTTATGCCTTTACATATACATATACATGACGTCAATATGACTATATTCATATAACTACTTTATCTAACAGGAAAATAATTTGAATAACATACAAATGTTCGTAAAGAATATATAGGTAAATATACTACATACATATTGTACATAGTTAAAATATTTGAATATTGAATTTTAACAAACATGATGTTGCTACAAAATGTGGCCCTGGCTAGAATTTATAACATGTGATGTCATGAGGGTCATTGTAATATGACGTAAGCAGCAAAAAGGGGAGCAAGGCTGGGGATGACATATTGGGTGGGAGGTTAGCATGGTGATCATGTTAGCGACATTTCGAAAATTATAAACAAATTTTGTGAAAATTATATTAACGTTACGTCAACTTGGGGACTGGAAGAGCTTCTCAAACTTCTGCTGACAAGAGGGAGGGGTAGGAGAGTTTAAAATAGCTGATATCCTGCTTTCGAAACTTGAACAGCCTTAAGTCAGCAAAATTCAATAGTGTCATACATAATGCAATTTAAGCAAATTCTTTATTTGCATAAATGTAGGTAAATACATGATACAGATAGTAGGATCAGTAAACAAGTGCCAAAACATTTTGCCTGCGAAAGGCGTGCAAAATTATTATTAGTTTCCGTACATGCATTTATATGTCAAACCCTAATGCATCTTATACATGGCGAAATTTTTACCGTTCCGGACCATTAAAGGGGTGATTCAGCCTGTCAATATAAACAACTTTTCCTACGGGACAAATGCTGTAAACTCGAAAAAAATTTCGACATCCTATACAAATTGCCCGGGCGGCTGAACACTTTTGTATGAAAATGTCGAAATAAAATTTGAGTTTCCAGCATTGGTCCCATAGGAAAAATGGTTCATATCGACGGGCTGAATCACCCCTTTAAGGGTCCAGAACGATCAAAATTTCGCCATGTAGAATGACGTTAGCTTGACATTTCATAACGCGGCAAATCAGTTAAAAAATAATAATTACAGCCCCAATCAAACTTTATGGCGGCCCGGATATTAGCTGCGAGCTGCGCAGTACGCGCCCCGCCTCCCCGCGCGCGTCCCTCTGAAGCTAATATTGTGTACTGCGCATGGACTCGCGCGATGTTCCGACCCGCCATTAAGTTTGATTCGGACTGTACAGTTCGCGAGGCCTAAGCTGAGCTTTGCATTTGTGTGAGTGCACATAGATAGTGTAGGTGTGACATCGGCTTATAGCGCGGCGCATCTCCGCCGCGCACCTGTCACACTTCACCCTTGTACTGGTAGCAGTGTGACGTATTTAATTCTTAATATTTTGTTCTTGTGTCCGATTTATTAGTGAAATGGCTGCAAACAAAAGTAAACGAAGAATACGAAACCCTTTAAATAGCCATGTAATAGAATTTTTTTGTAATTTAAACAGTTATTTTAAAAACATGAACGATAAAGACGTGTCAAGTGTCAAATTTATTTTTAAGAGTTTTTGGTCTGACTCTACTTTTGGTGATTACTCACACAAATGCAGAGCTCAGCTTACGCCTTCCCGACTGTACGTGGTTATTTTTTCTTCAAGAGCATCCGCGCCAATAATTCATTTGAGAAACGCTATTACAATAGCTGAGAACAATGGCTATTGTGTATCGAGAACTTTGTTTTATTTCTATTTTAATAATAATGACAGTACCAACTATTGCTATGAGATGGTTAGATTTGTAAACTTCTCATATAAACACATAGTGCTATTTACATTGACGATTTCTCTCTTCGCCCCCTACAAGGGCCAAAGGTGGCTTAAGTGCCCCACACATTGAGACTGCGCTTTTTTATAGCATGCAATTAAAACTTTTTTTAAAATAAATTCTTAATTATTAAAAGTATATACGGACAAATCACACAAATAGCGCTAGCCCCATGATAAGTTGAGAATTTGTGTCGAAGGATGCTCACTCACTGACGAGCTCCGTGGCGCAGCGGTCAACACGCCTGCCTGCGACACGGATGGTCCCGGGTTCGATCCCCGGTCAGGTCAAGATGGAAAATGATCTTTTTCAGATTGACCTGGGTCTTGGATGTTTATCTATATAAGTATCTATTATAAAATATAGTATCGTTGAGTTAGTATCCCATAACACAAGTCTCGAACTTACTTTGGGGCTAGCTCAATCTGTGTGATTTGTCCGTATATATTTATTTATAAAAAAAAAAAAAAAACTCAACGATACTATCACTACATATCACTATCACTACATAGTATAAAACAAAGTCGCTTTTTCTTTCCCCATGTCCCTTTGTATGCTTAAATCTTTAAAACTACGCACCGGATTTCGATACGGTTTTTTTTTAATAGATAGAGTGATTCAAGAGGAAGGTTTATATGTATAATAACATCCATTAAATAGTGGAGAAATACTGTTATTTTTGAGGTTTCTAATATGAAGTGTCGCAGGCTGGCGGTGTTAACCACTGTGACACAAAGGCCGTGAAGGTAGCATTTTTATAATTTATAGTTCTTTTCTAGGAATATTTAATCTGTCTGATGGCGTAAGGGCTTGCGTCACCCACCTCACGTTTTTGATGCGTAGGCATGTTTTTTACAAGTAGGCATTACATTTCTTAGAATTGTGGCTTAAGAGTCGCCTGGACGCGCATGTCTCCTTACAAACGGAAATAAGTATTGTGGTTTTGTAGTAAGTAAGTAATTGTGGCAATATTTCATAATTTTGGGGTAAAATTAGGCATTCAATCAATTAATCTCATTATAATCTACGTACGTTCCTATACAGCTTGGTAAAATTATCAATGGTTTGGTTTGGTTTATCAATTATAAAGATTTCCATACAAATTTGAAAAGGCTTATAATTCTCATATTATTGGTATTTTAACCAAGCTGTATAGGAGCGTACGTAGATTATAATGAGATTAATTGATTAAATGCTTAATTTTAGTCCAAAATTATCAAATATTGCCACAATTCCTAATTTCCGTTTGTATGGAGACATGCGCGTCCAGCCAAATCTTAAAACCAATGTGTATTAAACATTGTAGATTATATTCTTATTAACATAAAGAAATAAGATTTGAACGGTAGTCTCTTTGCACGAGTACAAAGAGTAAAGACCGTCAGTTCCCTTTTCCATATATTATTTCTTTATTTTCAAAATCAAAAAATCAAAACTTTTATTCAGAAAATAAATAGGCCTTTGCAGGCACTTTTTCACGTCATATCATATTTAAAATTATCTTATTAGATAATATGTATTTATTAATTGTTCAAAAGCTACAGACTACTAGCGTTTCGGAACCGACCACTGCAGAGAAGAAACGCCGAAAGAAACTCTTATCAACAGTTTTGGTCGCCTACTCGCCTGAAGGGCTTTATATGATTACGAATATTTATTCCTTATTGTCTTTTTCTTTTTTCTTTCATTTTTCTGCGTTTATTTTAATAAGAGTATAATCAAAATAGCATTGTGGATGCATAAAAGCACTTATAAAATATTGCAGATTGTAGTTTGATTGCACACAAATATCATATATTATTGTATATACTTATGTTGTTTTTTAGATTTTACATGACAACTGTGTGGTAGAACTATAAAGTATTATGGTTGGTTTTCCAGTGTCAAATAAGCTAAGCAATACGTATATTAAAAATTATAAATAGTAATCAAATATAATAAATAAAGAATTAAGATATGATGAAAATATCTACGCGAGCGGAATCGAACCTGCAACACGAGTCTTTATACGAAAATGCAGTCGAATTTCTCCACCATATTCCATACTTCTTATCCACATACATTCTTCTTAAATATGTACTGCTTCTTCATATACACGTCACCTAACATATTATCTCATTTCTTTATAAGATTATGAAAGAGTGGCATAGTGAATGCTTATTAATAAGCAAAAAAGATTATTTTAATAAATTTTTTTTTCGAGCCATTAGTACTCCTGACTCCTGATTCAGCAATCCATTCTCCATAGGTACTCCAGCTAAGAACCTGTCTCGTAGGGCAGTATACTGAAAGAAATATTTAATAGCATTATTACCTGGAAAATCAACCACACATTGCAAACTATTTTAAACGGAGGAATGGGTATATTCAAGTATCAAGAAAGCAAATCTAAATACATAATGATATCTCTTCTATGATCTTTTTGATGTAAAGTTTACTAGATATATTTATTGTGTTGTGAAGACTGAATAAAAAAGTATAAAATTTGTTATCTAATTGAACAAATCGAAATCAAGATTTCTGTCGCTCGATAGATGAACATTTCTCGTAGTGCAACTAAGCCGAAATATAAATTCAATAGTCTTCAATATACCCTTTCTAATGTTGCATATGCACTGAATGACTTTGTATACAACGTGTTAATGAATGATCATGAATAATTTATTAATATCTTTTTTTTTATGAATTCTTTCTAATAAAGATAAGTTGGAGTGTCTGAGGCTTTGCGATTTTTCATTCACGTTATTATATTATGTATATATTATATGAGTTCAGCATCGATGACCTGGCGTAACATTCTTAGTGCATCTTGCGCTGCGTTTTGGTGCAAACCAGTGGACGTTGCAAGATAAGCTGTTGCTCAATGCATCGGGAATGTTGCGCCTACTCTCTACGGCGGCAAGTGTGAAGATACCTTTATTTTAATTTTGTATATGTATTATACATTGGAAATTGTTATGTATGTTAATTATATATGTAATGTTGTATTTGTATTAATTATATGTATTAGGAATCGATAAAAATACATGGCGAAATTTTGATTGCTTTGGACCATTCATGGGTGATTCATCCCTTCGATGTGAACAACTTCTCCTATTGGACCAATGCTGGAAACTAAAAAAAAACATTGCCATTAAAATTAACTTTTTGTTTATTTTTTTTTAGTTTTTACTACTTTCCACCTTTCACCCCTTTTAAATACCCAATTTTGATTGGTTTGGCCCCTTCGAAGCATCAAAAATGCGCCATTTATATATTAAGGATCCACGAATTTATGTTTGATGGGGGAAGGGGGCCCTCTTTTTCAACTTCTCTTGGGAGACTTATAGATCCTGAAATATAGACAATTGAAGTTTTAGAGTCTTAGTAAATATGTTTTTACTTTTGCAATTTCAATTTGATTTATAAATTAAGTTTACATATTAAAAATTGAGTAATTATGAATAACTGTGACGATATTCCTCCTCTCTGGTCCTTAAATGAGTGTGGAATGATTGTATTATGCAGTCTGCATGTTATTTAATTTGTGAAGAAATAAAGTATTGAGTATTTAAATACCGCTTAAAATTCAACCTTACAACAAGGTCAGGTTGAATTTCAAGAAGTATTCGAGTTATTTGACTCAAATTTAAGTTGAAAAGGGGGATTGTAGTCGCCCCTCCTTTCTTAAATTCGAGGGTCCTAACACTCTATCCTATTATTGTTAGTTTGCACTATTATTCTGGAGTTAACACTACACTAAAAAAATAATAGAATAGTTTTTTTCCTTAGAATATAGTATAACATAAAATCCAGATGTCAAATAGGATACTAGTGCAAACATATTCTGCCACCATTGGCGTAGAAAATTTTAATATTTGACAAAGAATAAAAGAACCCTAAAATTTCGGGTCATTGACAACTCCCAAACTGTAACTTCAGGCAAACAAAACCGAGTTGGTGACGTAGTATCGTGGATACGATTTATGAGATACCCGTTCACATCATGGAAGTAGAGACGATTTATTTCAACCGACTTCAAAAAAAGAAGGAGCTTTTCAATTCGTCGGATTCTTTTTTTTATGTAGTTCCCCGATTTTTCGAAGGCTCCTGGCAGATCCAAGATTTTTTTGTCTGGAAGGTTGCACCCTCTAGGTGGTCCCATGGTCACCAAGTCAGGTTCTTATAAATGGAACCCTCTAAAATTGAGGGTAACCAGAAAATTGTGTACACGGATACCGTTCGGTTTAAACTTATTACAATTTTATTCTTTTTCCTATTTTTTAGCTCCAGTCTGTACACTTACTTGTGTATATGGTTAAATTCGGTTCTTTCTTTGTTACCTATGGTTCTCATCGTTAAATGAATTTTCTTCCATTCTGGTAATAGAACGGACAAAAATATAGGATGTACCAGCTGCTTCTCTTCCCGCGCAGATGGTAAAAGCAGGGAATGGGTAAATACATGGGGAAATTTTGATCGTTCTGGACCCTTAAAGGGTGATTCAGCCCGTCGATATGAACCATTTATCCTATGGGACCAATGCTGGAAACTAAAATTTTATTTCGACATTTTCATACAAAAGTGTTCAGCCGCCCGGGCAATTTGTATAGGAATGTTCAATCACCCCTTTAATGGTCCGGAACGATCAAAATTTCGCCATGTATATCTCATTAATAAAGTCATAAGCGATGCGGCTTTTCCATTATCCACATACAAACCAAACACCAATATATGCTGAAAATGACCTTTGGGTTTCTATGGGCCTCCACCCTCTAAAGAGATTTACTCAGATCGGCCGTTCGTCATATATACATATGTACAATCGTGCCCCACCCATCAGGCAATATAGGAGATAGCGAGTCCTGGTGACCCGTAATTACAGGTTCCTCGGAAACCTACCTAGCATGGGCACCAGTCATGTTTTATTGTTTTAGTTCTCTTTGTGTATTGTTTTGTATTGTTGCATGTTTTGTACAGAATTGTAAGTTATTGGAGGAAATAAATACATTTTTATTATTATTATATTATTATTAATATAAGAGAAGCTGTCTCTCCGAGCCTTGCGCGCAAAGGCAACGCCCAAAGCCGAGGTCCGTCCCAACTGGGACCCCTTTGGTGATGTTGCCTTAAGGGTTGACACTCTGCCCTTGCCTCAAACGCCTCATTCGGTCCTTACGACTAAACATGAGAATTGCTGCTCTCCAAAGGCTTTGCCGTTGTTTCTCGGTTCAGCTCTTCAGGCTTTAATGCAAAACGCGGGCATCAGGCATATGAGAGTTTGCTGTCTCTCCCAACATTGCACATATAGACTATGCCCAAAGCCGGGGTCCGCCCCAACTTGGGGCCCTTGGTGGTATTCGCCTTACAGGCTGAGGGCACTCTGCTCTGACTTCAAAAGTCCAGTGAAGAAGCGAAAGCTTCCTTGGAGCTAAACAATGTGTTAAAAAAAAACGTAGTGAAGTAGCGAAAGCTCATTTGGAGCTTGCTACATACATCATCATCAGGTCTTAGTTAGTCTCCACTGCAGGAGCACGATCCTCTTAGTACTCATCATCATTTCGTGTAGGTGACACGGTCAATCGACTATGCACACCCTGGTGTCAGAGTTCTTCGGAACCGCCTCTCGGCCTCTCACGTGGTTCCTTTAACGCCTACCAGATGGCAGCCGGGACCAACGGCTTAACGTGCCTTCCGAAGCACGGAATCATCTTTCTTATCAGACAATCAGGTGATTCATGCCTGCAATGTCCTAACCAAACTGGAAACAACTTCACAAAGTATGCTTCCCGTGGGAATCGAACCCACTACCCCCGGGTCAACAAGGCAAACGCCTTAACCACTGGACCACGGAGGCAGTTAGGCTCTTAGTACTACTAGAGCCATATATATAAGCCAGAGCAGTCAGAGAATTTGGCCTAAACTCTTCACGCTGCCCAGACGGTTTGCTACATATATACTCATATCAAAAAATAAAATCCAAAATGCCGTGATTATACATGACATATGTATGCAGTTATATATACTGGCACAGTACGTAATAAAGTTTTCAGTTCAGCGGACTAAAATATCTTACGTCGTAGTAGACAACGCCCACGGTCTCGGCGAGTACTCACGTGTTTATGTGGGCGTGCGTCGCGTGTACTCCTCGGCTATTTTCAGCAATTCCATATGACAAGCTTTTATTTTAACTCAAACTCTAATATTCTATTCATCGTAAGATATCTAAATATATATAACTCAAAGGTGACTGACTGACTGACATAGTGATCTATCAACGCACAGCTTAAACCACTGGACGGATCGGGCTGAAATTTGGCATGCAGGTAGATGTTATGATGTAGGCATCCGCTAAGAAAGGATTTTGATCAATTCTACTTCTTAACGCGAGCGAAGCCGCGGGCAAAAGCTAGTTTCAAATATAATTTGGGGAAAGTCAATTTTCACTACAATTTGTTTACAACGTTACTATTGTTGACGTCAATAATTAACTTATAGCTATTTAGGGCCGCTTCCAAAGCGGAGTGCAGAAGAATCGGTAACAAACTGCAATAGCGCATTTTCTCCAAATGACGTCAATTTACAATCTACGATATACCTACTTAGAACTAAACGCAACTTAGAACAAAACTTATGCAATGTATAAACATCAAAGAGACCCCCCAACAGGTCTGGCTAGCGTGGAAAGTGTAGGCCAAATCATCTGACGGCTTTGGCTAATATATGGCTGGTTATACAGAGAGGGTTATGCCTCAGTAGTGGTCTCCAGAAGACCTTATGATGATGTATATTTTGTTGACTTGTTTCTACATTGGTTGACTTGGATTGGAACTCCTTGAACAGACTCTGGACTAGAGTCGGCCGAAGCAAGGAGAATCTGAACAGGTGGATTTACAGCTCTGAAATTTCTTGTTACTGTGATGCCACTCCTCAGACCATTGCACACTTATTATCTTGCCCTGCGTGTCCTACCTGCACACGCGAGGACCTGAACAATGCTACTAATAATACTGTATCAGAAGCAAAGAAAGAGCTGATTAGTTCCGTGGTGCAGCGGTCAACGCGCCAGGCAGCGACACGGGTGGTCCCGGGTTTGATCCCCGGTCAGGTCAGGATGAAAAACGATCTTTTCAGATTGACCCGGGTCTTGGATGTTTGTCTATGTTTTTGTTATACAATACAATATTGTTGAGTTAGTATCCCATAACATAAATTTTAAACTTACTTCGGGGCTAGCTCAATCTGTAAAAAAAAAAAGTGTTTCGGCGAGCACAAATATTATTGTCCGAGTCGACACGCTAAAAAGAAGAATGTATATTTTGTAGTATATTTATTCGTGTCAATCAATTTAAAACCAGTTAGGGTTGAGGGTTTGAGCTTCTTCTGGCGGCACGGAATCCCATCCTGTGCTTCTATCCTTGTCTATCCCGACTCTCTTTTATCTGCCTGCAAAGAGTGCTTGATTTCTTTGGTAATATCGCCAGCAAAGATGGGAACAACCTCGAGCAACTCATGGTTACCGGAAAGGCTGGCAGTATACCAAGAGGACGTAGTCCGATTAGGTCGATTGACCAGGTTTGAACAACCTTGGACACCAATCCACACGTTGCTCTTCATTCGGCCAATGAGAGGAACAAATTGCTGGCAAAAGTCCGGAAGAAGATCATCCCCCACAACAAGGGAATTACTTTCTCCCCATCTGATCGTTTTCCCGGTTGCATCCTCAGCTGGAGTGCTTTGGACCCCGGGGTCCACCTACCGACTTTTTTTCTCCACTTCGCAAAGTCTTCGGCATCCTTGATTGTGAGGCCATTGGCACGCATTACCTCCCTGACGACATCAAGCCAGCATTTCTTGTGTTTCCCTCTTCTGTCAGGGCCAACCTGGCGGAGGCGGCATAGCCATACAACAAGGGAATCACGACCCTCAGTAATGAGAATAACGACGCCAGGAACAAGTAAGGAGGAGGACTCTTTTCTGTCACTTACGGCATTAACGGAATCAACGGTTCCACCGCGTTCCGTTGCTCTTCCCTCTTCCTCAACTGATTGAGCTGAAATCTATACTTCTATACTAATATTATGAAGATGAAGAGTTTGTTTGGTTGAACGCGATGATCGCAGGAAATACTGGACCGATTTCAAAAATTCTTTCACCGTTTTATAGTTACGTTATCTCCGAGTGCCATTGGCTATGTATATACCATGGGCGGAGCCAGGGAAAACTGCTAGTTGTTGTATAAGTCTGATGACTGTGACAATACAATATGAATACGTGTAAAAAAAAATATGTTTAATTTTATACTATAAATAAAAAATATAGTATAATTTATTTTAAATTGGATTTTTTTATGATCAATGTTTAGATTTTTTTGAGTTGGCCCTTTGAGACCGAAAATACGTCCGTTATTTTTTACGACAGCGATATTGAAAACTACACTGACGTACCTAGTGACGTAACGATACGTGGGCGTAAGCGTCGCGAGCGCGCCGACTATTTTCAGCACCACCAAATTAATGCACCTATGTATTTAATTGTGTCGTGTGGTTCCCGGCAGAGTGGAGTAGGACACCTCCAAGTCTTTCCGTGGATGTCGCAGAAGGCGACTTAGGAAACACAAGCTAAACAAAGCTTATAAACATCAAAGAGACCTCTCCAACCCGTTTGGTCAACGTAGAGAGTTTAGGTCAAATCCTCTGACTGCTCAGACTAATATATGGCTCTGGAAGTACATAGAGGGTCGTGCTCCTGTAGTGGAGACTAAAAAAGACCTGATGATGATGATGATGAATAATTTTTATATTGGAATTTTGGTGGTCAATTTTCAGTTTTTTTTTTGTTGGGACTTTGTGACAGTCAGTACGTCCGCTTTTTACGACAGCGCTATTGAAAACTACGCTGACGTACCTAGTGACGTAACTCTACGTGGGCGTACGTGTCGCGAGCGTGCCGACTATTTTCAGCATCACGAAATTTATGCAGCTATTTAAATTGGAAGGCGAGCGGAGTTTAGAAATTTAGAGGAATAGTTTTACTCATTATTGAAATTAATTAATTAATACTAGATATAAGACCTTTTTGTATACACTTAGTTGGCAAATAAATGATTATGATTATATAAAGAAAGGAAATTCACATCTACGTGTGTTCTTGGGATCATTAGATATCCGTTCCAGGGATCCGTTGGGCAAAGCAATTAAGTGTATGATTTTTTTAAAAAAACCGGCCAAGTGTGAGTCAAACTCGCGCAATGAGGGTTCCGTACAATATGCTTTGTGAACACACACACAATGTGCAAAAAATATTTTATTCAATTGACTAGCGCCATCTAGTGGTGTTTTAGTGAACTATTTCCTTAGATGAACTTATTATTGTGAGTTTACCACTTAATTTTCAAGTGATAGAATTCTTAATGTTTTCTTATGTTTTCGCGATTGTTACACATTTAAATAAAATTATTTTAATACGGTTTTTATCGCGTTTATTACATTATTTATACACCTAACGTTTCGAGCACTTTACAGTGTTCGTGGTCGCAGGTAGACTAAGTTGACATTTGTCTAGTATTTTATAAGAACTGCAAAATCTACCGCCTAAAATATTTATTGATAACGTTCCGGATGTACGCAGTATTGGCACACGGTGTCTGAAGGTCTTGCAGTCTTTCTTCTGCTTTTCTGCAGTCTGTGAACATGCCCTAGACAAACCCAACCACTATATGCGTTTTGATAATCCTCAAGTCCTTGCAAAAGAAAACAGATACATTCCAAGAATGCTTCGTGAGGCTATTGAAATTAAAAAACATCCTAATTTCAATAGAGAGGATGGTTGGCAGTTACCACCAGCTTGGGATCCAGTCATCAATTTAATCAAATCTCAAGCTAAGCAGAAGACTGCAAGACCTTCAGACACCGTGAGCCAATACTGCGTACATCCGGAACGTTATCAATAAATATTTTAGGCGGTAGATTTTGCAGTTCTTATAAAATACTAGACAAATGTCAACTTAGTCTACCTGCGACCACGAACACTGTAAAGTGCTCGAAACGTTAGGTGTATAAATAATGTAATAAACGCGATAAAAACCGTATTAAAATAATTTTATTTAAATGATAGAATTCTTATTATTTTTCCTGTAATCTTCAAGGAATGAACTACGTTTTGTAATTTTTTCAAAATTTTCGGCCCAGTAGTTTCGGAGATCAGGGGGGGGGGGAATGGTCAATTTTTGCCTTCTTTCGTGAATAAAATCAAAAGTATTGATTTTACCCAAACAAAAAAAAATATTTTTGAGATCCTCATAATGAGCCCTTTCATTTGATATATGACACAATAAGGTTTGCAAAATTTCTTTTAAAATTTTGTAATTGGGCCCCTCAAAATGTCCCTTATTTCAAAAAAATCTTTATTTACTTTGCACATCCGTGTTTGGGTCATAGGATTACACTATCTTACCAAATTTCATCTAATTTGGTTCAGTAGATTCGGAGAAAATCGGCTGTGACAGACGGACGGACGGACAGACAGACGCTCGAGTGATCCTATAAGGGTTCCGTTTTTCAACTTTTGTACGGAACCCTAAAAAATCAAATTACCCACGATTATCTGAAAAAAGTCCTAATTAGTTATGATTATAAAGATTTTATCTTTTAGTTTTTTTTCGCCTGTCTGTTTATTTACAAAGTTAATTTGCGCCTGAAAAGCTACGATAGATAGACTTGATACATAAATCGCTTCTTCAGCTGCTGCTGTGAAGTGTTTTTCACTTTTGGATTTTTTTATACTAAATCAAAAATCTGACTGCAAAAAAAGGCTGCAAAAAGTGCTTTTGTTCTTGTATTAATTATATTGATTTTTTAACATAAAAAGATTTCTTTGTTCTGATTCCAGGAATTTAAACTAATACCCATTTGATTAAATCATCGATTGTTATTTAAAAAAACCATTTGATTTTAATTAAATTAATTTAATCGTGCTACAACGCTTCGTGCTCTTTAGATTTATTAAAATAAAGATTGCAGATATAATAGCAATAATTGAGTTTTTATATGATTTCACCTTAAAATGACTTTAATACCATGTCCTGGCTTTTCCGTTCTTTTTCAGCGATTTTATATAACTGGTTCATAAAGAAATCCATTTGTCCACGACTTTTTAGTAAAGTAAAAGTACGCAATGTGTCGTTGTCAATTATTTATTATCTTTCAGATATAACACCAAATTTAACCAAACCATTGAAACAACACTGATGAAATTTAAATGGGACCAAAATCAGAGTTTTGAAATCAGTCCTGGCCTTGAGAGTATTCGGGGAAAAAATATAAAAATTCTGACAAATTATTGAGAACCTATCTTTTTGAAATTGCGCAAAACTTATTTACTAATTCGAGATTATGATCCTGTCGTTATCATAATCTGCGTACCTACTTCTATCTAACTCGAGTGTCGTGCGTGGCAATGATAAAACAAAATGGCGGCGTTCGGGCGCCATTACATGGTGTTATTTTTTTCTTTTAATATCGATTGGTGTATCAAAATAATGTGATTAAAAGAAAAATCTTACAATTAAATGAAGATTAAATATAAATAATAAATTGAATTTAAGAATGATCCGAAATACGAATCAGAGAATTGGTCTTTAGATTTTTGCTCAGTTTCAATCTTTAGCTACCTTCTCTCTATCTGTTTGATTGTCTGTCTTTTCGGTTTTTCCCCAAATTATACTATTCCTAGGTAAAATTAGGCTGCCACAACACTTGGTAATAACCGAACTTCCCTTTTTCAAATATTACTTACTAGCAAAATTTACACGTCTTTGTCGGCGTAAATTATGCCCTATATCACCGGCAGATAAATTAGCCTTATAGAGGTGAAAGAATTTTGTAAAGGTCCAGTAGTTTTGGAGCATATTCAACGATGTTTGCATTGATCATCAAATCTTTCTCCTTTATATTATTACTTATTTCATTCTACGATATCCATCACGAATACAGCGATCGGTTTTCTTGATCCCAACATCCATCGGTGTATTGATTATGATGGCAAGTAGGGCAGTGTGCCGCGTACTGCTAAGTGCGGCGCGACCCCGATGCGCGGCAGCATGGGCGGGACTATCGATTGGCGCTGCAAGCCTCCCAGGCGGGGCCAGTGTTTGGAGTATACGGAGTGATTAAAAGTAATTGAATGCTTTCATGATCGCCTGTAAGCAGGGAAATATAATTTTCTGAATGTATCTCGCGATGCGCAGATTTTAAATCAATCAAGAGGGAAAAAGGGATTATTTATTAGGTGATAAGTTAGCTTCTTGGAAAAATAAGCCTGTCATACGTAGTAGTTGGTCTTGCGACCATTTTCGCCTGTAAACAGAGGCAATATAAATTTATGTATCTCGCGTTGCGCAGATTTTAAGTCGATCAATAGGGACTGAGGGATTATTTATTAGGTGATGAGTTAGCTTCTTAGAAATATATGTGATATATAAGCCCGCATTATGTAGCATCTCGCGACCATTTTCTTTGTCTGCCGAACGAAACGCGGTACATTCAACAAAGTTATTCAGAATCCAGGGCCAATGCAGCAACTGTATTCAGATAAATATTTATGGTATTTTTAATGAAACCAAAATGACAAAGGTTTGGGTATACGTTTTAAAGAAAAACTCTTTACTCACATAATCATTGGACTTGGTAAAATTACTAAGTATCGTATCCAGATCGGCAGCCTTGGTAACCGAATTTCTTTGTTGATTTTGCTATATCTATATAATAAATTATCGTTTATTTGAAAGTTGGCAAAAACTGCTTAGCGACAGCCATCTTACGATGAAAGAAGAGCTAGTAGGAAGTACATAAAAGCTCGGCATTTTTATCCAAAACTAGCAGCCTTCCCCGGCTGCGCCCGGGCGTGAATTACACCTATAATATCATCGCGAACAGACAGATGCAGCGAAGGACTTTGTTTTATAATATGTATTGATGGGATAAATTATCTTTGTCTTCACCAACAGGTCAGGTGGTTATCGAACCTTTTGTTTATGGGTTGGTTGCAGCGCTACTAGACGACGGAGCCATTAATGCTTTGATTATACCAAGTCTGATGATTTGAGGCAGCTAAAATCCGAGACGAGCTCCGTGGCGCAGCGGTCAACACGCCTGCCTGCGACACGGATGGTCCTGGGTTCGATCCCCGGTCAGGTCAAGATGGAAAATGATCTTTTTCAGATTGACCTGGGTCTTGGATGTTTATCTATAAGTATCTATTATAAAATATAGTATCGTTGAGTTAGAATCTCTCACAAGTCTCCAACTTACTTTGGGGCTAGCTCAATCTGTGTGATTTGTTTATTATTAATGAAAGAAAAGAAAATCTTAATGGGCATGTTGAAAATTTTTTTCATGTTGCTATGTACAGACCTGCCAAAAATAAACACAATAGTGACAGAAATACATTTCTAAACAAAAAACTCTTTCAGTTATAAAAGTTTTAAAGACACATGTTTTTAGACGTGAAAACCCGCCGCTGAAATACATATTTGTGACGTCACAAGCTTGTATTTTGTATGGGTGGCGTGAGAACTTTATTTGGTAGCTATACGATATATTTCGTTTATGGTAATGGTTTCATAATAAAAGTTGCTATAAATTTTGCAGACTAAAATACAGTATAATTGTAATTAAAGATTTTCTTACTTTAAATTAAAAACCGGCCAAGTGCGTGTCGGGCCACGCGCAGTGTAGGGTTCCGTAGTTGCGAATGACAACTTTGAGTTCACACTATTCACACTCGCACCTTACAGTTTAACGACCAAAAACATCTAACACTGAAAATAGTATGAAATTTTACAGTTTATAAGTTGGTTGCCTATAACTTTTTAGTTTGTACTTAGTACTCAGCTTTGATAGTTTTCCTTTCAACTTCAGTATATATACTACTGCTGTAATTTTTTTCACTTATCTATATATGACCGTTTAGCAAATAGAGGGGGGGGACACTTACCTCTAACAAAAATTCGCACTTTAAAACCAAATATTTCGGAAACGGATCCCTAAATCGAAAAATGGTGTTCTCAACCTCACAATATTTTTGAAAGACCTATTTAACGATACCCCACACGATGGGTAAATAGTGAAAAAAAAATTACTCCCCCACTTTACTTGTATGGGAGATACCCTAAAAAAAATTTTTTTTCAAGATTTTATTCTACCACTTTTTTGCCATGATTAATATACATACTCATACCAAATTACAGCTTTCTAGTACTTATAGTCTCTGCGTAAAACCGCGGACGGACAGACAGACAGACATGGCGAAACTATAAGGGTTCCTTGTTTACTACGGAACCCTAAAAATGGTCCTATTCACCCAACTTTAAAGAAGCTTTAAGATCACTTAACGAATCGATATCAAATTAAAAGTGTTCTTTATAGTGTTTTTTTTTAGATAGAAATTACTCTCATTAGAAACAAATTTTATATAATCTTAACATTAGAGCCACTACTGCTTTGATAAAACATAACTCAGTCGTCACTCACCAGTCATAAGGCAGCTAAATTCTTAAGTGTTAGCCTCTACACGAAAAAGAAGATGGCGGATTCTGACCTCGATCTGTGGCACGGCGACGGGCGTCTCTATTGATTGGTGCCCTCGGTATGCACCGAGGCAAGGCGTGACGCAGATAGAATAATTAATATATTAAACGTGGCGAAATATTTATCGTTTTTGACTCTTTAAAAGGATGATAGGTACAGCCCGTTGATTGAACAACTTTTGGGAACTTTGGCTTCAGGCTTCAGGAATCATTTCAATAAGCGGCGGCTAGCAACCCATCACTATTTTGATTCCATTCTCGCCCAAAAATCCACCAACATGATAAACGTGGCCGTAAGGTTTTACAGACCTGGGCTCTGTTTACCCCGCATGGGAAAATGACGTGATTGGGGGCGGGCGGCTAAAGATTTTTGTATGGAAATGTACTTAATACGAATACGAAACAGCAGGTTTTTTTTGTTGAGTTGCAGAGTCGGCCCCATAGTAAAAATTGTTCATATTCATAAGCACAATCACCCCACCTAAGAGGTTTTGCGCTTATTCATTAACACGTTGTATATTATTTATAATATTAGCATATGTAATTTTTCATCTTTTATTATGACGATGCTGACAAATGATCCCATACACGAAATAGTAAGAAGTACCTATAGGTACTTTCCGACTCCATCCATCAGATCATGGGAACTATTTTTGAACGCGTAACTCACCAACGATTCACTTGCGCTAGCGTTTTTTAAATGAGCTACACCTGTAGGTAGTTTACGACATAGGCCCATTTCCTAACTTTTGACAACTACTGTGTATAACGTTTTCATGAGCACTTACCATCCATTACGGTGTTTATATTAATTAATTATTTATTATTATATTTATATTATGTTAACTCTTCCACCGCCCTTTTACGTAATGAGGAAATTTTCGTGTCAATTGATTTAGCACACCTTAATCTAGGGCTAACCGTTTTTCTTTTTTATTGATTCAATTAAGATTAATTCAAATAAATTAAAATGCCCCAGGTATTTTTTATGAAAAAAATATTGATATTTACTTAGATGCTCATAACTTTTGTTGTAAGCAATATATATTAAATATCAAAACGTACCGTACAGCCCTACTTCTCCAATTTATCAATAATGTGTAAAAAATTTATTGAAATTGGACTATGTTTAAGGGGTGGGAAGCGATATCGCTTTTTGTGTGAAAATTTAAAGGTAGTTATTAAATAAATAATTTAATTATTTATTTAATAACTACCTTAAATAATTCTTAAATAAAAATAGTCTATCAAATGAAAGCCGTAATGGATGTTGAAGTGACCATCAAAGCAATGTACCCTAGCAAATAGGGCTGCAGGACGTGACCAAGGAGAACTATTTTTGAACGCATGACTCACCAACGACTCATTTGCGCGAGCGCTTTAAAACGATCGTGACGAGCGGTTTACGTGTCTGTGGGTGAAGGACGTCCAAAAAATATGTGTGACCGGTTGGTTCAATTATCTCTCATACTCGTCATCTGGTCTTTTTAGTCTCCACTGCAGGAGCACGACCCTCTCTGTACTACCAGAGCCATATATCAGTCAGAGGATATGCTCTACATTCTCTACGCTGGCCGGGTTGGAGAGGTCTATTTGATGTTTATAAGCTTTGATTAGCTTGTGTTTCCTGAGTCGCCTTTTACGACATTCACGGGGAGACTTGGAGTGGTCCTATTCTACTCCGCCGGGAACCATACAGGTCGATTATCTATTCGCTAGATATGTGGGTCATCCGGGTCTTCAGAATGTCAATATTGGTTCGAATGTAGATCAATATCGTATTTGACCACTGTCTTCCACTTGTTGGCCACTTACACATACGAAAAACAAACAAACATCGTATTTGACGCAACAAGAAAGAATGAGCCGTTACCGAATTGTTCTTATATGGACCATCCATCCATCTAAACTTTATTTACCATTTTCGCGTACAAAACTGCATCAAAAAAATTGCTATGTAATTTTGGCAAAAATATTTAATAATATCCCAAAATCTTTTCGCGAATTGCCATTAAATCATTTTAAGAGACAACAACAACATGGCTTCCCGACCGATGCTTTTACACAATTAAAGAATTTCTGGATTATAATAATATGTAGTGACA
The DNA here is from genome assembly GCA_963082605.1 of Rhodophaea formosa. NCBI lineage: Eukaryota > Metazoa > Arthropoda > Insecta > Lepidoptera > Pyralidae > Rhodophaea > Rhodophaea formosa. The sequence goes on along the minus strand of OY720229.1, from coordinate 4,800,538 downwards.
TTTCTTTTTATAATTTTAATCAAATTAATTATTTATATATAGCTATTTGTATGATAAAACGAAATCCATGACAATTGTATATTTGCATGCTGTTTAAAACGGCTAAATAGGCTTGTACTTCCACGATTCAATGTCAACATTATGATACCAACCCTATTTAAGCAAATAAATTATTTTGAATTTGAATTTTGAATTTAATTTGACATTTCCAATACAAAAGTTACCTCTCCAACCCGTCTGGCCAGCGTGGAGAGTGTGGGCCGAATCCTCTGATCGCTCTGGCTAATACATGGCTCTGGTGGTACAGAGAGGGTCGTGCTCCTGCAGTGGAGACTAAAAAAGACCTGATGATGGATGATGATGGAATACAAAAGTTCACCCACTGCCGAAAAACTGATTTTATGTATGAGGACATGATTACGCGTCAATTGTTTGAATTTGTATCTCCCACAGAATACATTTGCTATTAGTACTCTTATGACATTTGAAATTGGATCATAATGTGGTATTCTTCGGACTAGGCCCTTTTCTTTACACCAATCACCATTGCTCAATTTATTTTCTGGTAATCGCAAATGTATTGAAAAACGTCGTATGACGCTCATACTAAGCAAGCTGGCTATTGTAGTCATTTGTAAACGTAAGCATTCGGCTTTGCCTCGTGCCTATAAACATCTCGGCTTCAATATCCAGCTTATTGTACTTGCATCACAATTTTATATTAAATGTTTTATTGTATAACTTAAACTGATTGAATGATAACAAGAGCCACATTTCCTACTTTCGGAATCAGTTAGTTCTTACATTGTTTTTAATTTCTTGTACATGTTGCCAAAAAAAAAAAAAAAACAAGAGCATACGTAACAAGAGTGTAGACTAAGTTTGCTCAGTGGTCTCTATAATATACGGGATTAAAAATTCGCCGTTACATACGCGTTTGCAATGTTTGCACTTTTTTGTGTCGATATTAACTGGCTTATTAATAAAATATTCAGCTCTAAGTTCCAAGTTTTTTTTTTTTCAAATATGATAGCAAACAAAATCTCTTACAGATGGACATCTACGTCCAGACAGCGAGCCCTATCGTCGAGGAGGTCCTCAAGGGGTACAACGGCACGATCTTCGCATACGGCCAGACCGGAACCGGAAAGACGTACACGATGGCCGGAAGCAACTCTGCGCCGGAGTTGAGGGGGATTATACCGAACTCCTTCGCGCATATCTTCAGCCATATCGCTAAGGCGAAGGATGATGAGAAGTGAGTAAGATATCATCATCATTAGGTCTTTTATTGTTTCCACTGCAGGAGCACGACCCTCTCTGTACTACCAGAGCCATATATTAGTCGAGCTCCGTGGCGCAGCGGTCAACACGCTAGCCTGCGACACGGGGTCCCGGGTTAGATCCCCGGTCAGGTCAAGATGGAAAAAGATCTTTTTCATATTGACCTGGGTCTTGGATGTTTATCTATATAAGTATATATTATAAAATAAGTATCGTTGAGTTAGTATCCTACGACACAAGTTCACAACTTACTGTGGGGCTCAATTTGTGTGATATGTCCCTATAAAAAAAAAAATTAGCCTGAGCAGTCAGAGGACTACACTGTGCTAAGGCGAAGGATGATGAGAAGTGAGTGAGATAAGATACACGTCTTTTAGCTGTGACGGCGTGTACAGCCTTCATATCTTAGGCCACTCTCAAGGTTTTTCATAATGCCCTGTACAGCCTTGTCAGGTCTGCTTCTGTGACTAGCAGTTCTGAAAAAGTACATAAGTGGACCATAAAAGTGAAATAAGTTCTTCCATCCATTCATCCATCAGTTCTTTTTTAGTCTCCACTGCAGGAGCACGACCCTCTCTGTACTACCACAGCAATATATCAGCCAGAGTAGTCAGAGGATTTAGCCTACACTCTCCACGCTGGCCAGACGGGTTGGAGAGGTATTTTTGATGCTTGTAAGCTTTGTTTAGCTTGTGTTTCCTAAGTCGCCTTTTACGACATCCACGGGAAGACTTGGAGTAGTCCTATTCTACTCTGCCGGGAACCACACGGCAAATAAGTTCTTATGAGAAATAAATACTTTTAATCTAAATCTAAACATAGGATCAGAGTTAAGTACACGCACATCTCTTAACCATCATTAATGGCAGTGGTTAAGCTATGTCAGATGCCATAAGGCAGCTTAAAAAACTGACACCAGTGTGAAATTTATTTTTCTATTTATAACTTGTGGAACCATTGGATCTGCAGTTTCAATGCCACAAAAACGAATGTACGTTTTAAAACCATTTCCTTTAAATATAGTTCTTTGTTCAAGGTTCCTGGTGTGCGTGACCATAGAGGGATTATCACGCAGAAGATTGCTTAATTTTTTTATTTATTTATAAGTTGTAGTACCATTATATCTGCAGTTTTAATGGCACTCATACAGATGTACATATTAATACCATTATTTTTAAATTTAGTGGTCATTTAAAAGTTTAAAGTACTTTATTACAACCATTTCTTTTTAAATGTAGTCTTTTGTTTAAGGTTCCTGGTGTGCGTGACCTATCTGGAGATCTACAACGAAGAGGTCCGCGACCTGCTCGGCAACAACCCTCACCAAAGTCTGGAGGTCAAGGAGCGGCCGGACATCGGCGTCTTCGTCAAAGACCTGACTGGTATGTATCGTCGCACAGCTGGAAAACTGCCTATACGGATAATAGTTTATAAAACTCACGTCAATTGAGTTTAAATATATGGTCCCCAATAGAAATTCGAACATAATTGTATGACATTTCATCATCTTTACCCTCACTCAAATAATTGTCTAAGATCTCTATTGCCTAGAAAAAAGTCTACGTAGTTTGTGTATCGTCGTCTCAGCCGCAAGAAGTCCACTGCTGGGATAAAGTTTCAATGGAATTCAACTGTCTAGCTATTACGGTTCTTGAGATCTAGCTCGGCGAGTGGTAGCCATGAAAAAGGGCTAAAATATCACATTTTTTGTATGCGAGCCCCCCTTAATTATTATTATTATTTTGTTTTTAGTATTTGTTGTTATAGCGGCAAAAGAAATACACAAGCTGTGAAAATTTCAACTGTCTAGCTATAACAGTTCTTGAGATACAGCCTGGTGACAGATGGACGGACATCAAAGTCTCGTGAATAGGGTCCTGTTTTTACCATTTGGGTACGAAACCCTAAAAATTGAGTTATTGAGTACCCAGCATTGGTCCCAATGCAAAAGATGTTCAAATTGACGGGCAGAATCAACACTTAGAGTGATCAATATGAATATATTAAAGTCCTTTTGCCACATCTTGAAATTGCAATTTACCATCCAGGTTACGTAGTCCACAACGCGGATGAACTGGAAAAGATCATGGCGGTCGGCAACAAGAACCGCCACATCGGAGCCACAGCTATGAACACGGAGAGTTCTCGCTCCCACGCCATCTTCTGCATCACTGTGGAGAGCAGCAAGAAGGGCGGTGACGGGAAGATGCATGTTAAAATGGGGAAGCTGCATTTAGTCGACTTGGCGGTGAGTTTTGGGGATCCTGGGCTCAAATGGAGATACTGAGAGCAAGCAGGCAAGGGCAAGCCAAAATGGTTATCTTATCTTAGTAGTCAGTGAAAGCAGACACCCTGGGCTACGCATCACAAGCACAGACACCTCCTGAAAGCTGGCAGACGACGACTAAAGTATGTCAAAATGGTAATTTCATCGATTGGCTGGTGAGTAAAATGTGTCAAATTATCCACCCACTAATTTATAGTGAGCCCCGGGTCCCTGGGTAACCCGGGAGCTATAAGGGCTTTGGGCTCATAAACAGTTCTCTCGACAGCAAACAGATGAAGACTAGCTGGACGTAAATATGAGCATCTTGTGTGGTCAGTACAGACCAACAAGAACCGTCATATTGGCGGGACTGACTTGGAGAGTTCCAGGTCTCTCGCCATTTTCTGCGTCACTGTGGAGAGCAGCAAGAAGGGGGGTGACGGGAAGATGCATGTTAAAATGGGGAAGCTGCATTTAGTCGACTTGGCGGTGAGTTTTGGGGGCCCTGGGCTCATTTACAGGTCTCTCGACAGCGAGCAGATGAAGGCTAGGTGATAGTCAAAATGAGCATCTGGTGTTAGTGGTCATTACCGACCAACAAGAACCGTCACATCGGAGCCACTGCTATGAACACGAAGAAAGAAAAAAATCTTACCTATATGGATGAGACAGAGACTTCATCAATTGAGGTAAACTATTTTTTCTTTTATGTCTACGGTCTCACCCGTTATTCCATATTTGACAAAACAAAAGACATTCATCTAAAAAAACACGTAAAACAAAACAGACTCGACTACCGAGCCTGTTGCTCGGTTGTGTTTCGTGGGGTTTTTTCGTATATTTTATAAAATTCAATAATAGATTTTGTTAAGTTCGTGCCAAAAACTTAAGTTGTCCCTCGGGTTTTGAATTTTTGAAATAATATGACCTGTTATCAGATATCGAAGACCTACGGAATCACGTTACGTCAATTAGTCTCTGTCTATACCGCAAGGGATAAAGACGTAACAATATGTATGTATGTTTTCATATACATTTTATTTCCAGGGTTCAGAACGGCAAAGCAAGACGCAAGCGACCGGAACCCGGCTCAAGGAGGCCACGAAGATCAACCAGTCCCTATCAGTCCTCGGGAACGTCATCTCAGCGCTGGTTGATGGCAAATCCACCCACATTCCATACCGAAACAGCAAATTGACGAGATTGTTGCAAGACTCGCTTGGAGGCAACTCTAAGACTGTCATGGTGAGAACTAATCATCATCAGGTCTTTTTTAGTCTCCACTGCAGGAGCAGGACCCTCTCTGTACTACCAGAGCTATATAGCCAGAGCAGTCAGAGGATTTTGGCCTACACTCTCCAGGCTGGCCAGACGACATCCACGGGAAGACTCGGACTATTCTACTCAGCCGGGAACCACACGGCATCTCACTCTCAATTCTAAGTAATGTAATCTCAGCGCTGATTGATGGCAAATCCACTCACATCCCGTACAGGAACAGCAAGCTGAATCGACTACTACAGGACTCGCTTGGAGGCAACTCTAAGACTGTCATGGTGAGAACTAATCATCATCAGGTCCTTTGTAGTCTCCACTGCAGGAGCAGGACCCTCTCTGTACTACCAGAGCTATATAGCCAGAGCAGTCAGAGGATTTTGGCCTACACTCTCCAGGTTGGCCAGACGACATCCACGGGAAGACTCGGACTATTCTACTCAGCCGGGAACCACACGGCATCTCACTCTCAATCCTAAACAATGTAATCTCAGCACTGGAGGCCTACTCTCTCTGTTAACTTCGATGCACGAACTACGTATTTCTTTCGAATCTTATGTCAAAACGACGCTTTTGACAACGAAAAATGCGAATCCGTTGCGTAATCATCAAAAACCCTACTCTAACGGACTTTTCGTCGTCCGATCTCTCGCTCTTTCCGTAGCTACTTGCCTCTCTCAAAGTGCCTACGAATTTGTTGCGGATTCGTTTCGAATCTTGTTCGTCGATCTATGATTGGTTAACTGCAACACTGACAGCGACTTTTACGAATTTTTGCATTTTTACCTTACTCTGAGCTGGTTGATAGCAAATCCACTCACATCCCGTACAGGAACAGCAAGCTGAATCGACTACTACAGGACTCGCTTGGAGGCAACTCTAAGACTGTCATGGTGAGAACTAATCATCATCAGGTCTTTTTTAGTCTCCACTGCAGGAGCACGACCCTCTCTGTACTACCAGAGCCACATATTAGCCAGAGCAGTCAGAGGATTTGGCGTACACTGTCCACATTGGCCAGACGGGTTGTAGAGGTCTCTTTGATGTTTATAAACTTTGTTTAGCTTGTGTTTCCTAAGTCACCTTCTACGACATCCACGGGATTGCTTGGAGTGGGCCTATTGTACTCTGCCACACTGTAGTGTGGCAGAGTAGAATTACAGGACTCACTAGGAGGAAACTCCAAGACTGTCCTGGTTATAACTAATATCACTTTCATACTGTTTAACACACTCCCATATCACATTAGTCGTTTTTTCACGAGTGTCATACATTTTTGCAAAACTGTCTAAGGGCAGTAGGGTTTTGTTTTTTTAAATAGCTAATTCTTTTGTTTGAGAGTTGAATAAATAAAATCTGTTATATTTTTCTCTTTGAACAGATAGCGACAATCGGCCCGGCGGAGACCAACTACGTGGAGACGATCAGCACTCTCCGCTACGCCAATCGCGCTAAGAACATCGAAAACAAAACTCACGTCAACAGTGAACCAGGAGACGCTCTTCTCACCAGGTAAAAATCGCAAACATAGTTGAGTTGGCAGTGGACGGGGCACATAGCCGATTCATTCGGACTTATCTCACCAGGTAAAAATCACGCGCTAATTTCAAACATTGTTGAGGTGGCAGTGGGCGGAGCACATAACCAAATCGCAAACTTAATTAGTTGAAGTGATAGTAGGCAGGCACCTTGCGACGTCAATCCATTAGCACTCTCCGCTTCGCCAACTGCGCCAAGAACATCGAAGACAAAACTCACGTCAACAGCGAACAAGGCGACGCACTTCTCACTAGCTAAAAATCACGTGCCAATCGCACACATAGCTAGTTGAAGTGGCAGTGAGCGAGGCACATAGCCAATCCACACAACACAGACGACAATAGAGAAAATAGTTTTACCTGGTGAGATAACTCACCAGGTAAAACTATCTTCAAAATCGCAAACATAGCTAATTGAAGTGGTAGTGGGCGGAGAATATATAGGGAGCGAGCGACATTCGTGCTTTGTGTTGAGAAAAGTTTCAATTGTTAAAATGTAAAATATTAAAATGAATTGTTGCAGGTTCCAACAAGAGATCGACCAACTCAAGAAACAGTTGGAGGAAACTACTAATGGTTTGTACAAACTTTTCAAAATTATTAAAATCAGTAAAATATACCGCATAATTTTGTCACCCTAATCATATTTACTATCGGAATCAAAATCGCTAATAAAACAATAATATCTGAATTCAATTTTGACCTTCGAGCAACACGGCCTCCGTACCGGACGGAGGGAGTGGGCAAAGCGACAATTTACTATTACAATTTTTCTGGCGTTTTTTACGGGGGGAAATGTGCACACAAGTTTAGTTCGGCACACTTACATACAAAACTTAAACTGTCGCTTGATAGTAATTATGACATTGGCATAAAAAATGACTTAAAAAAGAAACAATAATTTGTGTACAGATGAGTCACACACAACTAACACATAGACATGCACATGCCCAATTTGGCTTGTACCTTGACAGAGGGGAACGCAGCGTATGGCTACTCCCTTCCGGTACGGAAGGCCGTGTTGCTCGAAGATTTTGACCTTCCATACAAATTTACCAATGCTTACTTTTCTAAAGGTCATAATTTTTTTTTTTTTATGCGAAAGAAAACATTGTTCTTAGAAACTGATTTCGGTATTTCTGTGATTGAATAAGTTTTAATTCATAAACTTGAATTTTAAATTCTCTCCAAGTGGTGTCATTATCATCATCATCACCAGCCCCCTTATTTACTAACTCGGATGACAGGTGTCGATGCCTATCAATCTAAAATTTTCTGTTACAATGCGGGTTTTGTTTGCTCTATTTTTTTATTTGGAAAACAAAAACCGCATTGTAACAGCAAATCCTAGATTGATAGGCATCGACACCTGTCATCTGAGTTAGTAAATACGGGGGCAGGTCTTTTGACTTTTTTCTTCCTGTACTACTAGAGATATATATTAGCCAGAGCAGTCAGAGGATTTGGCCTACACTCTCCACGCTGGCCAGACGAGTTGGAGAGGTCTCCTTGATGTATATAAGCTTTGTTTAGCTTATGTTCCCTAAGTCGCCTTCTACGATATCCACAAGAAGAGTTGGAGTAGTCCTATTCTACTCTGCCGCGAACCACCCGGCACGACTTCATTATCATTACCGCTTTTTATTTTTTTTTAATAAGGGAGAAAATCCATATTCTTAATAACGTAATATCTTGTATGATGTATGTATGATGTCTATATTTTTGTACGATAAATCTATATAAACAGGATTAAATCGGGATTGGAAAAATGCGTTAGCGAATGCCGTCAAATAACGCGAAATGTATTTGTCTAATATCTCAGTAATCCTTTATTTTTTAAATCTGTTACATCGAAAATATTGTTATTTGAGCGTTTATTTCGAAATGGTTTTAGATTCAACCAGTTAGGAAAATTTATCTAAGCGAATAGGTATGAAGACTGGGTCTTCAGATTCTTAAAAATGTTTCTTATTAAATAAAAATCTGCCTAAGAAGACTATAAGTACACTTTAAATATGATACAGATTCGTTTACCACGCTAAATAACCTTTTAGAGTTGGCCGGGCAAGTCCAGTTAGGTTTTTTAGACTTTGGTTCTGTCTACCCCGCAAGGGATAAAGACGTGATAGTATGTATGCTATGGAAAAACTAGATAACAAATATTTTTTTCAATGCATGTTCTATTTTCTACCTTCTTTGTTTATCAGTTCTAGACTACTATTCCAACCAATTCTGTGTTCAGAACTGGAAGAAGAAGGTGAAGAAGAAGAACTGTCCGAAGCTGAACTGTCAGACGACATCTCCGAGACAGAGTTGGAATGCTTGGAGCCTGAAGAGAGGAAGATAAGGAAGCGAGCGCTGAGGGAACAGAAGGTAATCACTATGGTCTTTTATAGTCTCCACTGCAGGAGCACGACCCTCTCTGTACTACCAGACCCGCATATTAGCCAGAGCAGTCGGAGGTTTGTGAAGCTTGTGTTTCCTAAGAAACTGTCTGAGGCTGAACTATCAGATGATATCTCCGAGTCGGAGTTAGAATGCTTGGAGCCTGAAGAGAGGAAGATGAAGAAGCGGGCACTGAGGGAGCAAAAGGTAATATTCATCTCCAGGGTTCGATCCCCAGCTATGTCATAAAGGAAAACGATCTTTTTCAGATTGGCCTTAGTCTTGGATGTTTATCTGTATAAGTATTTATTGTAAAATATAGTATCGTTGAGTTAGTATTCTACGACACAAGTTCAGAACTTACTCTGGGGCTAGCTCAATCTGTGTGATTTGTCTATATGATCATCAGATCTTTGTTGTTATTGAGCCATATATAAGCCAGAGCAGGAAGAAGATTTGGCCTACACTCTCCACGCTGGATAGACGGGTTGGTCTCTTTGATGTTTATAAGCTTTGCTTAGCTTGTGTTTCCTAAAAAGAACTGTCCGAAGTCACAGGCAAAAGGAGGGTTATCGAAAGCAGTGTGCAGTCGTATAAAGGTGATAATAGTAAATAAATATTTAAGGACAAATCACACAGATTGAGCCTGCCCCACAAGTTGTGAGCTTGTGTCGTAGGATAGTAACTCAACGATACCATATTTTACTGCCATGTGGTTCCCGGCAGCGTAGAATAGGACCACTCCAAGTCTTTATGAAAACACAGCTTTACTCACGTTTTATTACGTTGGATCCGCCGACTAGTTCGGTCTGTTACGAAGACCCTCTTTTTTTTTTTTTTTTTTTTTTTTTATGTCATAGGACGGCAAACGAGCAAGTGGGTCACCTGATGGGAAGTGATCACCGCTGCCCATGGACAACTGCAACACCAGAGGTGTCACAGGAGCGTTGCCGGCCTTTTATTTTTCTCTCCCCAGAGGGGAGAGGGAGATGGGCCTCCGGCTCTCTCACTCACCGAACGAAGCATAGTAGCGGTAAAGCTACTACTCAAACGTCGATTTTCTGTGAGAGTGTGGTACTTCCCCGGACGAGCCGGCCCATTCATGCTACTAGCAAAAGTGATTTTCGCCGGTAGCGAGGCTCTACCACACAAACCGCAACAAACGATGTATGCGCGCGTATAGATACTTTTTGTATTAAGTTTTCTGATAATAGGGATGATGATTTTGGAGCAAAAGTAAACGCAGTGATCTGGTTCAATGTTGAAAAACGAGTATAATGAATTCAAATTTACATAGGTCAGGGAATAAGGTAGTGGGAACAATTAGACCAATGGTATGAGCATACAGAGAAATTTGGGCGCGTTTATTGGCCGCCCACGCAGCGCCCGTCACGTGATGACGATGGGCGGATGATGTGCGTGTCTTCCGTCAGGGGGCTCCACCGCAGTGTTGCCATTGCGTTAACATGCCCGCGGCCTTGAAAGCATCAGCTTTAAAAAGTGTTCTCGTCTTCGTCGTTCATCGTCAGAGGGCAGATTTTAACGTATGGGCGTCTTATAACGCCTGACGATGTCTGGATGTCCGCAACACGAGCGATGCCATCGTTTCCAAGTATGCTTCTGACGACTCGACCCAGCTGCCATTTTAGGGGAGGAAGGTTATTATCTTTCACGACAACGAGGGTGTTTGGTTGCAGATCAGCTTTGTTCTCTCTCCATTTTATGCGTGTCTGAAGTCCGGAGATGTATTCCTTTGACCAGCGAGACCAGAATTGTTGTCGACACTGCTCCACCTTGTGGTAGCGGTTGAGTCGATGTAGAGGAGCGTCCTTGATGTCCTCATTGTAGACCGGTGAGGTGAGTGGACGTCCTATCAGGAAATGTCCAGGGCTGAGAGGTTGGTAGTCCACCGGATCTGTAGATAGCGGCGTCAGCGGACGGGAATTGAGTATGGCCTCAATCTGCGTCAGCACCGTAGTAAATTCCTCGAAAGTGAGATGAGCATTGCCTACCACTCGGCGCAAATGATATTTGCATGATTTCACCCCCCCTTCCCACAGACCCCCGAAATGCGGGCCGGAAGGAACAATAAAGGAAAATTTGACATTTTGACTTCGCGCGTATTCTATAATATTTGAGCTACATTTTTCAAGAAACTGAGCAAAATCATTTCGCAAACCTACAAAGTTTCGACCGTTGTCCGAAAAGATTTCGTATGGCTTTCCTCGTCGCGAGATAAAGCGCTTGAGAGCAAGTAGATAAGCGTCAGAAGTGAGGTCACTAACTAATTCCAAATGAATTGCTCGTGTAGTAATACAAATAAATAAACAAATGTAACCTTTGACCAATTTTGCTCCTCTACCCTTACGGTTTAGGGTGAAAATTGGGCCTGCGTAATCAACCCCAACGAAAATATTTGGAAAACCGCTAGCCGTCACGCGTTCCTTGGGAAAATTCGCCATAAGAGGACTTAAAGTCTTACCCCTGAGGCGCATACATTTAACGCATTCATGAGTAGTCTTGCGAGCCAAGTTTCTACCTGAGACGGGCCACCACTCTTCGCGAATACGGTACAGGAGAGCCTGTGGACCTGAATGCAGAGATTGGATATGTTCATATCTGAATAACAAAATAGTAAAATGGTGTTTACTACATAAGAGTACAGGATGTTTTTGACTGTAATCTAAATCGGAAGAATTCTTTATTCTGCCACCCACACGCATTACATGTTGAGCATCCATGAACAAACTTAGACTAGCGAGTTTGTGTTTTGGTTTGAGACCCTTTTCATTTTTTAGTGACTCGTAGGTATCTGTAAAAGATTCTCTCTGAGATAGCTTAGCGAGCGTGCTACCTGCATTCCGCAACTCATCGACAGTGATCGCGCCCGACAATCTACTTGTCGAGTTGCGCGCGTTATGAATGAAACGAAAAACATAAGCTGCGGAACGTATCATGCGATTGTATTGAGAGAATCGGTGAAATGGGAATAATGACTCAACTTGACCATCATGGGTTGTTATCATTAATGAGTTGGCCAAATTTGGTTTGAGCTCAGGCAACTCAGAAGGCGAAATATTTGTGTTTATATGCAGATTATTAGGTAAATTAAGTTCGCGTAAAAACTCAGGACCGTTCCACCAAAGATCTGACAAAGATAAGTCCTTTAAATGAACACCTCGCGAAACCAAGTCAGCGGGGTTTTCCTTACCACTTACATGTCGCCACGTAAATTTACTCGTCAAATCATGTATCTCAGCGACTCGATTTTGAACAAATGTTTTTAGCAAGTTTGGAGGCATTCGTAGCCATCCTAAAACAATGGTGGAATCCGTCCAAAATAAGACGTCTTCGATCGGACGAGTAAGGGAATCGCGAACCTTATCGTAAAGCCTAGCGCCTAGGAGTGCCGCTGTCAATTCCAAACGCGGTATGCTAATTGGAGAAATTGAAGCTACTTTTCCCTTTGAAATAAGCAATCGCACCATCACGTTGTTATCTTGTATAGTACGCACATATATGCATGCACCGTAAGCCGTTTGCGATGCGTCGGTAAATATGTGCAATTCTGTTTTCGACGGATTGAATAGGAAAGCATGCCTAGGTATAGTTATATTTGCCAGATAAGGCAGCCCGTCGAGAAACCGGTTCCATGTTCGCGCGACATCAGCCGGCAGCGGGTCGTCCCATTGTAATTTTAATAGCCATAGTTTTTGCAAGAGCACCTTACCTATCATAACAAATGGACTTAATAAACCCAAGGGGTCGAAAATTTGTGAAACGACAGATAAAATTATGCGTTTGGTGATAGGTTGATTACTTTGATTTTGGACAAGTGTCTTGAAATAAAGTTGGTCAGTTTCATTGCAAAAACTTAGACCCAATGTGCGACATTGACTTTGTTCACCGAGATTCAATTCCTTGAACGTGCTCGAATCTAAGGAACCGCATGTGTCAGTTTCCATTTTGAAATTAAAATTCCATTTGTGTAGTGGAAAACATCCAGAACTTAATAAATCGACCGCGCCTTTACAATTTTGGATTAAAATCGTTTTATCATCATCTGAAGTCAATAGATCATCTACATACATATCATCACGGATTAGCCTTTTGACCTTGAGGTCAGTACACTCATCTGCCAGCTGCTTTAAGCATCTGACACTCAAATACGCTGAGGCAGCTTGGCCGTATGTTACAGTATTTAATTGATAAATCTGGAGAGGCTGTGACGGTTCCTCACGCCAGATGATGAGCTGAAGGTCTCGTTGTGCGGGTGAAACAAGCACCTGCCTATACATTTTTTGGCAATCACAAATAGCGGTGTACCTGAACTGCCTGAATCGCAAAAGTATGGCTAACAAATCTTCTTGAATAGGAGGCCCTACCATTTGAATGTCGTTCAAGGATTTTCCACTACTTGTTAATGCACTAGCGTCGAAAACGACACGAAGTTTTGTTGTTGTACTGTGTTCGCGAAAAACGCCATGGTGTGGTGTAAAGAAATGTGACTTAGAATAGTCACTGACTTGAGTCATATGACCTAACGCAATATATTCTCGCATGAATTCGATATATAATTTTTTATAACTATCAGGTGCGCGTGATAACCTGTTTTCTAATGATAAGAACCGACGTTCCGCCTGGGGAAATGATTCACCTAAAACCTCAGGTGATTCTTTAAGAGGAATCTGTACACAAAATCTGCCCTCACCATTGCGTGTGGTAGTGGTAGCAAATATATGTTCACAGGCTCGCTCCTCATCTGTGCGCGTATCCAGAGGCTTAGGTAGCTCCTCGAGCTCCCAAAACTTGCGTAATTGTAGGTCAATTGATTGAGAGAAGTTACACTGAACACGTCCATCCTTGCGCGTATTATGATGGATGGGGCCAGAAATGATCCAGCCTAACTTCGTATTTTGTAAAAACGGACCGTTTGGCAAACGCATCCTGTCATCGATTAGCAAGTCCCAAAACTTGTCCGCCCCTATCAAAATATCAATTTTTTGAGGACCTAAATAATTAGAATTTGCCAGCTGTACATGGTCAGGAATCCTGAACTGTGCGGTTTGTTCATGCATGGCTGGCAATGTAGCCGTGATTTGTGGTAGAACATAGCAATTGATACGCGTTGAATAGGCATTAAAGCGCGATTTAATTTCAATATTACAAGTTTGCGTCGACTGTGATACTGAATTACCTACTCCTCGTATCTCAAGGGTGGACTGTAACAATGGAATATCTAAAAGTTTGCAAAGTGACTGTGTGACGAAACAATTTTGTGACCCACAATCAAGTAAAACGTATGCGGAATGATAAATATTATTTTTTCCTAAGACCTCGACCAACGCAGTAGACAAAGCACTGATGTACACACAATGCTTTGAGGGAAGCGTAACCGTCGTGTCGCCACCCCTTTCACTCGCCCCGATGATGGTCTTCGTAACAGACCGAAACCAGTCGGCGGATCCGATGTAATAAAACGTGAGTAAAGCCGTGATAATTAATTTATCTCGCGTAAGTTTTAATATTATCACTCGAAGTCTGCCCGTGGATGTCGTTCAAGGCGAATTAGGAAACACAAGCTAAACAAAGCTTAACATCAAAAAGACTTCTCAAACCCGTCTGGTCTACCCAGGAGAGTGTATTTTCTCTGACTGCTCTAGCTAATACATGGCTCTGGTAGTACAGAGAGGGGCGTACTCCTGCAGTGGAGACTAACAATGATCAGATGATGATGACCTGACAGCGAGCGTCCGTGGAGCAGTGGTTAACACGCCTACGACACGTGGGGTTCTAGGTTCGATCCCCAGCTAGGTCATGATGGGAAACGATCTTTATAGAGTTACCAGCATTGATCCCATAGGAAAAGTTGGTCATATTGACGGGCTGAGTCGCCCCTTGGAGGGAATGTGGTGATTAATTTACATAAGTATACAGTACAACCACTTTTACAAGTTACACCGATGTACCGATGTACGCGCAGAAGTCAAGTTTTTGCATGGCGCGAAAATACCCGTCCGCTATTGGCTGATGTGTACGCGCCATGCGGGCGTCTCGACCACTCACGGCAGTCGTACGAGTATTGCGAGCGAGATAGCACGAGTCCTTTTTTTTGGATTTCAAATCTTATTTTGTAGCAATAAGTTCGTTATTTGATTGATGTTTTCAGTCGGCGGTAGGTTGCGCTATTCTGCGCCATCGAACAATGCCGATGTAACTTATTAAAGTGGTAGTACTGTACGTATCTATACAAAATACAGTATCGTTGAGTTATTTAGTATCTTGTTGACTGTAGGGCTAGCTCAATTTGTATGAACTGTCCCTATATACTTATTATTATAATAACCTTTCTACCACCCACTGCTGGGTATAACCCTAAACAAAAGATTGCATGTGCTATCTCTCCTCGTTAGCCATCGCAATCCAGCTCTTCCTAGCGAATGTAATAGAACATTGTAATGAAGGATTATGTAATTATTATGATTTACCTCATATACTAAAATACCTCATATATATAAAATATAATTATGTGTATTTAGTTTAGAGTTAGTTGGATATATATATATTATATGTATATATGTTTTATTATACACCCACATCAAACTCTCTGAACAACCCAAAGGTTCGACTGTTAGAGAATGCTGTTTAGCATTAAGTCCACCTTTTTGTACTGTTACATTTTTGTATGTGTACAATAAAGCGTAAATAAAAAAAAAGGATAAAAAACATGGGTGATTGATTTTTTGCTTTTATTTAAGCGGTATGTTTTTTATAAAGTTTTTTTTTAATAATGCGATTTGTTGCAGGAGATATTGAATCGCGAAAAGGCACACCAAGCTCGCAAGGTGCTGGAAGAAAAGAAGGCTGAGCTACTTAAGACTAAGTATGTCGTCCCTTAAGGCGCTCCTATAGTAACACTAGCGTCACTCAGCAATTAATTCTTTTAATCCTAAATTGTATCGAATATTCAAAATCTAACAAGTACATAACTAGTAAATGACTTGTAGTATTTTTGTATTCATTTTCAATAATATTCGTTTGATAAATTAAGAGAAAAACAGGTTAACCGATTTTTCTCTTTAAATATGTCACTAGTAAATTACTTCTAATAATCAAAAAATACTATAAGTAATTTTGTAGTTATGTACTTGTTAGATTTTTTAAAATTCGATACAATTTATGATATAAGGAATTTAATTGCTGGGTGGCGCTAGTGTTACTATAACAGCGCTTGACATCAAAAAATATTTTTTTAGTTGAAATGCTAAATTTTTTTAGCGCGTTAGGCATTTTTAGGGTGGAAAAAATCATAAGAACACTGTTAGGGATCCTCCGATGGTGTTAAAAATAAGAAAAATGGAGTGTAGATTTAAATTATTATATTGGTAACTAGGAGAACTAGATAGATACAAGAAAGTGGCGTCGTCGTCGGTGTCCAAGAGTAAGTGGCTAAGACTACTCGCCGCCGGTATGTCGTTATATTACCAATCCGCACGCCGCTTCCTCCCGTGCGTCTGCCTCGATGATATCGCTAGTTTGTATGAATCTTCGTAATTTTCGAAGCGATACATATGAGACTTTTGAATAAGTAGTAATTAATTTATTGGATTATAATAAATTGCAATCCCAGTCTAAAAAAAATCTATTTTTTGTAGATTACGCGGGCGAAGCCGCGGTAAAAAGCTAGTACTTATGTAAAAGTATTTCCTGGGCAATAAACAAGTGATCATTTAAGTTTTCACTTCTATCGGCACTCCCGAAGTGCCACGGTTTTTTTTTTAAATTGTCGTTTTTGTTACGTTCTTTATTCTCTTGTTACTTTCTTCTTCTTGTCTAAACTCCCCGTCATAAGAAGCTATAAATTATGTAAACAAATGTTCAGGGGTTCGCAACATTTGGATGAAATAAAAAATAATATTTTTGTTGTATATTTTTTGTGTCAAATGGTAAACCAAAAAACAGATGGTTAGAATTCTGTTTCCATAAAGAATGTAGGGAGATTGCAGGCAGGCAAAAAAAAAAAACTGCTGCAGACACTTTATTATAAATCTCAAAAATACGGACCAAATGTTTACATTCACGGAGTCGGACTCGTTCATATACCAAAAAACATTGAGCGACAGCGTTTTGTATCGTTAAAATATAACTACTAATTGGAATTGGTCTTTAATTTCGTATTACCCGTATAGTATTTTAAGTCAATTGTATTTGGTTAACTCATAATATTGTCGCTAGGTAACTCCAACTCAATAGAAGTTTATTGATGTACTTAATTTATAGATTCGTAAATGGATGGCTTACTAACGGCATCGCCTATTGATAGGATGCCACAGATATTTGATATCTCAAAGAAATATTTATCAGACGAGGTCCGTGGCGCAGCGGTCAATACGCCTGCCTGCGACACGGATGGTCCCGGGTTCGATCCCCGGTCAGGTCAAGATGGAAAATGATCTTTTTCAGATTGACCTGGGTCTTGGATGTTTATCTATATAAGTATCTATTATAAAATATAGTATCGTTGAGTTAGTATCCCATAACACAAGTCTCAAACTTACTTTGGGGCTAGCTCAATCTGTGTCGTATATATTATATATTATAAAAGTATTTAAATACCTATTCGCACTGGACAACATTATTTTCATTATTAAAAATGTTCGAACAGGAAACAACAAGAAGAACTGAAGGAGAAGCTCAATAGGCTCGAATCCAAGGTGCTAGTCGGAGGCGAGAACCTTCTGGACAAGGCTGATACACAACGAAGGTTGTTGGAACAAGCTGCGTATGAGTTGGAGCAGAGGAAACTCAACGAGTTGAGGCTGCAGGAAGACTTGCAGAAGAAAGAGGTAAGACTTCTCTCTCATCGCATCATCAGGTCTTTGTTAGTCTCCACTGCAGGAGCACGACCCTCTCTGTACTACCAGAGCCATATATTAGCCAGAGCAGTCAGAGGATTTGGCCTACACCCTGGCCAGACTGGTTGGAGAGGTCCTATTGATGTTTTTATGCTTTGTTTAGCTTGTGTTTCCCAAGTCGCCTTCTACGGCATTCACGGGAAGACTTGGAGTGGTCCTATTCTACGCTGCCAGGAACCAAAAGGCGCTCTCTCTCATAAGAGAGCCTTCTATAAAGGCTCGGCTGCTAGAGCAAGCTGCGTATGAGTTGGAGCAGAGGCAACTGAACGAGCTGAGGCTGCAGGAAGACTTGCAGAAGAAAAAATTAGACTCTTCTCTCTCAAAGGAGAAACACTATGACAATTTTTTTAAAATCTATTTCACCACTTTTTCAGTTTTTATATATAGGTACCTCTGCCAAATTTTAGCTTTGCAATACTAAGTCTCAGAGCTGAACCATGTACACACAGTCAGACGGAAATGGTAACACTAAAAGTGTTTCATGTTGACTACGTAACCATAAAAATTGGTAATTATCACCTGTTTTTCTCACAGGCGGAGCGCTTAGACCTAGAAGAGCGTTACTCCAGCCTGCAAGAAGAAAACGCAGCCAAATCCCGCAAACTCAAGCGCGCGGTGCAGCTGCTCAACTCAGCTAAAGCTGAGTTGGCTGACCAACAGCGGGAACAGCAG
Organism: Rhodophaea formosa; assembly: GCA_963082605.1. Classification (NCBI taxonomy): domain Eukaryota; kingdom Metazoa; phylum Arthropoda; class Insecta; order Lepidoptera; family Pyralidae; genus Rhodophaea; species Rhodophaea formosa. The sequence goes on along the minus strand of OY720229.1, from coordinate 4,782,203 downwards.
AGGGAGATGGAGGGGATACTAGACAGCGTGCGAGCGCTGAGAAGGGAGTTACAGCTAGCTGACAGAGTGCTGGACTCCTATATCCCTAAGGAGTATCAGGTATGTGACTTGGTTTTTGAAGAATTGGTCTGCTGCACATATAGCTTACTTAGGGATTTCCAAAAAAATATTGCATGTAGGTTTCTTCAGGATTTTTTAAAAGTCTTTACGTATGCCCACTTGCCTTTCATAAAAGAGTTGATGAATTAATGGGGCACACTAGGCACAGTAGCGACGCCAATCATTTTATTCCTAATACTTTACAAATAGAAAGAAATTCAAGAATATAAACAATATAAGCCTTAGTAAATAACCTAAAGTATTTTTGGAATCATGTTTTAATATTACGAGAATCAGTCATTGAGTGAAAAAGTGATAACCGCCAAAAACGGCCGTTTTTGGTGGTAATCAGATTCTCATAATTCTCACCGATTCCGATAATTATAAACATGATTCCAAAAATACTTCAGGTTATTTACTAAGGCTTATATTGTTTATATTCTTGAATTTCTTTCTATTTGTAAAGTATTAGGAATAAAATGATTGGCGTCGCTACTGTGCCTAGTGTGCCCCCTTAAACCAATCTCTTGTCTCCACGTCCATTCGTCCTGCCACTCTAATTCTAATAGCAACAGTAGTCACTGTTCAACTCGGCTAAAGCTGAGTTAGCTGACCAGTAGCGGGAGCAGCAGAGGGAGATGGAGTGGAAATTGGACAGCCGTAAAGTATCAGGTACATGCCTCAGTTTTTGAAGAATTGTTCTTTCTTCAGAATTTCTTAAAAGACAGTCTTTAACGTTCGTCCTTCATAAGAGAGTTGATGAACTTCAATCTCCAATCTTTCCACGTTCCTCCGTTCTGTATTTTTTAATATCAGGAGCAGAAACTGCTTAACTCTGCCATGGCTGAGTTAGTTGACCAACAGTGGGATGAGCAGAGAGAAAGAAGATATTAGAAGAGTAACAGCTCTGAGAGAGCGTTTGCTAGCAGACCGAGTGCAAAAAAAGCAAAAGAAATAATTTGTAGTCGTTATTTAAATTCATTCTAAAAAAAACAAGTTCGTATGAAGAAAACAACGCCTACATCTTTCACCCAAATCATTTTATGTAATTTAATTCCCTTTTTATCCAATTTAACTAATTTAATTTCCAGGCGCTGATCGAGCAATACGTCCACTGGAACGAACAACTCGGCGAGTGGCAAGTCAAGTGCGTCGCATACACGGGCAACAACATGAGTACTCCGCACCAACAGTCGCACGCGCACAAACACGTAAGTCATCATCAATCAATCAATCAATACTTTATTTGCATCCTTAATGTACATACATAGGTCGTCTTACAATAGTGCAGAATCAATTAAGGACATCATCATCATCCGCAAGAAGTCCACTGCTAGGCAAAGGTTTTGATATACTTGACCCTGCCACCTGAGGAGCTCAATGGTCCAGTGGGCGTAAGCGCTTATGCATGTAAAGCAACCCCGGGCGCGGTCTACACTTGGATGGGCGACCACAAGTGGCATAAAAATATCTCAAGCACGTCGGTGCTTTGGAGTTGGCCCCAGCTGTCACCATTCGTAGTACTCGTTCAGTTTTGTCAGATGCCTTAAGGCAGCTTGAAAATCTGATGTGCCATACCTACTAATACAGGACAGGCAAATCTATATTTACTGAGGTAGACGTGCCCTATTCCAAGAAACAGGCTTTCGGCGTCTTCACGGTACCATGTGGTCCCAACCCCTTAATCGTACGATTTGTTCTCACAGACTCGCATAGATGGCGCCACTCGTTGCTACACAACATTGTATGTACCATATTATGAGAATATAAAAGCATTATTCACAAAATATATCATACAAAAAATTAGAACTACCCTAGTTTTAGTAAGTTTAGGCTAACGCAGATTACCGCCATCTAGTATCGAGTGGCGAGCAACTTTGCAGCGCCATACATTCGCCTACTTTTCGCCACCTTAATTTGGTCCAATATTTTTGTATGAGGTTGGCAGTCTATTACGTTAGTATTATATTGTCTTTGACGGTACAGAGTTTAGGTGTGAGTTAAGTGCAACGATGTTAATGAGCTCCCTTTGAACGCTTAAGAATTTTGTACGTACGGCTCGTCTTCTTCAGTTGAAGCAGTCGAGGTTGAGGATGACACTCCTGACCATCGAGTTCCAACTAATTATTAAATAAACCTCTCAAAAGATGGGTTTTATGCAGGCCCACATTAATTTTTAATAAAAACAAAATGAACATAGCGAAATTTTGATAGTTCAGGGCCCATAAAAGGGGTGATTCAGCCCGTTGATATTAAAATCTTTCCAACAAGGGACTAAAGCTGGGAATTCGGAATATTTTTGTCTCTCAAATTTACCGCGCGGCTGACTGAACTCTTTTGTATGAAAATGTTGAAAATATTTTGAGTTCCCAGCGATTCCAGCTGGCAGTTCCGTACGGCCAGCATATGCTGAATTGGACCCATTTTGAGAACACAAGCAAGATATAAATTTTTGTTTATTTTTTATAAAATTGTGTTTGTATAGGTGAATATTTTATCTTTTTGTGTTCCTCAAATAAATTTTTTACTTACTTACTTACTTATTAATGCTGGTAACTCTATTCCAATATTCTATAGGAAAACGTTTTCATATTGACGGGCTGAGTCACCCCTTTAAGCGTCAATTTACACGCTGTATAATGTGAAAATATATTGTTTAGCAGGTGGAGCCCCCAGACCTGTCAGATCGCTACCTGTCGTACGCGAGCGTGAACGCGCGCGCGCCGCGACCGCACACGTCGGCCGTGCCGCGACCGCACACCGCACTGCGCCAGCGGCAGTGAACGGCAAAACATATACAAAATACACACGAGCGTTTCAGTGGATGAGGCCCTGCATAATGTGCGTGTACCTTGATGGCGCAGTGCCACGACCGCACACCGCACTGCGCCAGCGGCAGTGAACGCACGCTGAGATCCGCATCCGCTTCAATCCGCTGAAGCGCTAGTGTGTATTTTGTATGAAAATACAAAATACACACTAGCGCTTCAGCGAATTTTTGCGATGCGGCCCTTCATAGTGTACGCATACCTACCTTATAGGCGCAGTGTCGCGACCGTACACCGCACTGCGCCAGCGGCAGTGAACGGCACACTAGGGCTCGATCGGCACACGTAACAAAGTTATTTTAATTTTATTCATTCGCCACTGCTTCGCCTGGTGGTACATACATGTTTAGCCTATGTCATTCAAGAATAACGTACCTATTCTATTAATCACGTGAAGCGTTTTTTAGCATTTTGAACCCTCCCCCCCCCTCCCCCTTGGCGATACGTGTTGAGGTTTAAGACTAAACCCCCACTCCCACCCAATATCACGTGATGATATTTCGTGATTTTTTCCGAACCCCCTCCCCCCCCTTTCGAGCCTCACGTGATTAATGAATGGCCCCTAATCTATTTAAATTTATTTAAATAATAAATTTAAAAAAGTGTTGCAGCTAGGTGCGGGCGGGGACCCAATCCCAATCTCTAATTGACTTTTTTTTTTGAGTTGAACATAGATAGCACCAGAAGTAACGTCACAACTTCTTATTTACCATATAATGAGAAAAAAAATAACGAAATATTATTTACTTATTCCAAATAAAAATAATATTTTTAGCATATTATTTACAAATTATATTTCAGTTTTAGCAAATTTAGGCTAATGCGGTTTAACGCCATCTAGTGACGAGTGGGACACAACTTTGCAGAACCTCTCTTATACATAATATTTCATAGAGTTATAATTTGGTCCAATATTTTTGTATGAGGCTGACAGTCTATACCATAGTATTATATTATTTGCGAAGCTTAATGATGCTAGTCACATTCCGTGATGTATTTATGTAAGGCTTTTCAGTATTAATGTATTTTGCACAACTATGACGATTTTATATGTATATCGTGGATTATTTTGGAAATAAAATATATGTAGTGATTCCCGTGTTTCATTTATGATCCTTATCAGGGCGTTCCCATCTTATCTTCTTTAGGGGCGATGTCGAGACGAGTGACGAAGGAGGCGAGGGGCGCGGGGGCTGCGGTGCGCCGGGTCACCGGCGATCGCTTCACTTGCCAATCGAGCAGCTAGGCACCGGGCGTGTCCCGTAGATTCATGTTTTATTTACCAGTATTATACGTTTGTAGTAGTAGTCCATTTGTTTTATTCCCAGTTTCCTAAGTATTATAGTATAGGCTAGGACAATTAGGGAGATAAAGCTCTGCTGCTGCAGCTTCAGGCGATTAGAAATCGGAAGAAGCACGCCTAATCTTCGTGTTACTTTGTACTTAGCCTATACCAAATAATAAATACAGTACACGAAAAGAAACTACACACATGATTGCACGTAAAACCGCTAGCGGCTATGTGAGTGACTGGACGTGTGCGGGGGCCGCGATCAGCGATCATGAACCATGATAGCTAAACAGTTGAAATCTTCACAGATGATGTATGTTAAGTAAATCATAATGAAGAGCCGTGTGGTTCCGGGAGATAAGAATAGGACCACTCCCAGACCTTCCGTTTGCTTCCGTGGATGTCGTAGAAGGCAAATTAGGAAACACAAGCTATACAAATCTTATAAACATCAAATAGCACTCTCCAACCCGTCTGGCCAGCGTGGAGAGTGTAGGAAATGCTCTGGCTAATTATGGCTTTGGTAAAGGGGTTAAGAGCGTAATGCTCCTGCAGTAGAGACTATTTTTAAAATCAAATCGGTCTTTTTGAAAATGATTTTGAAAAGCGGTCCAGTAGGTTGTTTCGGAGCCTATGCAAACAAACAATCATATCTCTCCTCTTTGTAATAATAGTATAGATAGCGTGGTGGGTATGGCAATACCCCTCCAATAATGGAAACCTTTGAGTGGAGTCTGTGTCCAGCAGTGGACTTTATATGGCTGTATTGAAGATTCCCGGGCGCAGTCGGGATGGAATCTAAATATATATAACTCAAAGGTGACTGACTGACTGACTTAGTGATCTATCAACGCACAGCCCAAACCACTGGATGGATCGGGCTGAAATTTGGCATGCTGGTAGATGTTATGACGTAGGCATCCGCTAAGAAAGCATTTTGATCAATTCTACCCCCAAGGGGATAAAATAGGGGATGAAAGTTTGTATGAAACTTTGTCAATTTTAAACCGATCGGGCTGAGACTTTGCATGCATAAAGCTTATATGACGTAGGCATCCTCTAAGAACAGATTTTGATAAATTCCACCCCCAAGGGGATATTCATTCAGTGTACAAAGAAGTTTAGTACTAAACAAAAGTAAAGCCGCAAAAACTTTACTTCTTAACGCGAGCGAAGCCACGCGCAAAATAAATAAATAAATATATACGGACAAATCACACAGATTGAGCTAGCCCCAAAGTAAGTTCGAGACTTGTATTATGGGATACTAACTCAACGATAGCTATATTAATAAGCTAGTATTGAAATAAAACACAGAATAGTCCGTAGTCGTATATTGCTAGTCCAGTTCAAACTGAATGAGGTCTCCGATGTCGATATCTCCGTCGCTCTCGCTGCTGTGGCCCTCCGCCGCCGCCTGCAGAGAAAACAAATTCAAATTCAATCGTTTATTTAATACAGGTTTCTTTGAACACTTATTAATTGTCATATTTGTGTTTACAATTTTTACAACAAAAAATTTTTGTTGACGTCAATAATTACTTATGGCTAAGTTTAGGCCGCTTCCAAAGCGGAGTGCAGAAGAAGCGGCAACAAACTGCACAGCGCATTTTCTCCAAGCGACGTCAACTCACAATTCTAGTTAGACCTTATAAACTACTTATATATATGTGGACTGAGTGTGCATTGTTTTAATTAAATGTCATGATAAAAATAGAATTGGAAAAAATTTATGTCATCATTGAAATGTTAAATAAAACATCTATATTACTGTCTGATTTTGAGAGCTGGGCTCTTTTCCGTGTCGCCATATGTAAATACATTTAAAATAATTTATAATTAGTTTAAAAAAACACCTATCACGCTAGTCATGTATTGTCATCAGAACTCAGAGCGTGTGCAAAATTTCATCCTAACCGAAGACCGGGAAGTGGGTCAAATTAAGATTCCAAGATTTTTTTACATACAAGTTCTTCTTCTTCCTTGCCTTTTTCCCTATTTGGGGTCGGCTCTGTATGTCAACTCTCTCCAAAGTTTCCTGTTACCAACCACATCGGCACTTGCTCCCCGTTCCTTCATATCATTCCTCACACATTCCCTCCACGACTTTCTCGGCCTTCCCTTTCCTTTTTGTCCTGACACATTTAAGTGCAGCATCCTTTTAGCCAGGTGATCGGCATCCCTTCTCTCGATATGGCCATACCAGGTTAAACGATGACTCTTTATTTTTTCCACTATTGGTTATATTTATTATAAGTATTTTCTTACATTCAAGTGAAGCTAATAAAATCGTGTTAAAAATGGGATTTCACTACTATAGGTAACAAGGGAAGTAAATAAAACTGTATCCACATATAGGTACTGGTTATAATAAGCCAAAAATTAGAAAATTAGAGATACGTATGTTTTTGAAACAAAGGTTACAACTGAAGTATTAATTGTCAGCAAATTATTGAAAACTCCCACGAAGTGTTACCCGCGCGAGCGTTTGCGTTATGTTTTGTTTCTTAGAATACATACATTATTGTCTGATGTTTGAGAGCCTGGCTCTTATCCGTGTCATTATACAAAAATACATAAAATAAAACAGTGACAATGTCTGGCCTGCAGGGAAACAACTACATCACTATTTGATGTTTGAGAGCTGGGCTCTTTTTCGTGTCACCATACAAAAATACATAAAATAAAACAGTGTCAATGTCTGGCCTGCAGGTAAAACAACTACATTACTATTTGATGTTTGAGAGCTGGGCTCTTTTTCGTGTCACCATACAAAAATACATAAAATAAAACAGTGTCAATGTTTCAGCTTGCAGCAAAAGTTGTTCATGTTAATGGGCTGAGACACCCCTTAAAGTTTGTGTACTGTTTAAAAAATAAGGGTGTATAACTCTGGTGGTAGTACTCTGCAGTCCGATTTGCTAACTCGGTGTACAACGATTTGATTGTCACTTTAGCATCCATTACGGTTTTCATAACTTAAAGAAAAATAGTCATTCATACGGAAGCCGTAATGAATATTGAAGTTACCATGAAAATGATATACACCGTAGCTGTCAAAAGTTAGCAAATAGGCCTGCTGGTCGTGTTCCCGCAGTGGAGACTAACAAAGATGATGATGATGATGATCTCACCTGTCTGCGCGTGCGCATCCTCCTCCTGGGCCGGACGTCGTCGTTCTCCTCGTGGTCGGACTCCGCTGAGCTGCCCTCAGCGAGGCCCATCACCGCGTTCCTGAGGAGACTCGTGGCCACTGGAATGATACATACATCTTAGATTACATAAAGACTTGATAGCCTGAAAGCATAGAAAAACTAGTGTCCCATGGTCGGTCGCGCACACACACAGCTACCAATTAGACGGATTTTGAGGGCATAAGGCTTAATTCACACCGAGATGGAAGCGCGCGGAAGGGAAGCGGAGAGCAATTTCAGTGTCATATAATTTTAGACTTTATCGCGATGACTATAATACAAGGAATTGCTTGAAAAAGTGGAAAACGGCGCGGGAATGCTCGAGACTTCGCGAGCATTCCAGCGGCGTCCGCGTGGTGTCGGCGCACGACTGCTCTGGCGGGTGGGAGCGGGCGCGAGCGGCCGCTGGAATTGGCATAAGAATAACGTGGTAAGTCGCTGGCGGGCGCGAGCATTCCAGAGCCTTCTCTTCCGAGCCGGCCGCTGCGCGCCGCTTCTGTCTCGGTGTGAATTGAGCCTAAATTGACAGGACGCGTGTGGTAACACAAAGCTGTCACGCACACAAGCTTTGAAAAATTGGCCTGTTTTTTAATAATTGAAATAAAGGCATAACGGTGTCTAAACTCCCCGCCACGAAAAGCTATAAATTAAGTACGTCAATAAACTTCTACTGAGTTAGAGTTACCTAGCGACAATATTATGAGTTGACCAATACAATTCGGTATTTGCCTAATGTAAAGATTATATAAACTATGTTGCCAATGATACTAATTTCTATCTAAAAACACAGTTGTGACGTCACAAATATGTAGGCATTTCAGCAGTGCGTTTTCACGTCTAAAAATATGTGTCTTTAAAACTTCTATATCTGAAAGAGTTTTTTGTTTAGAAATGTATTTCGGTCACTATTGTTTTTATATTTGGCATGTCTTTACATAGCAACACGAAAATTTTTTTAGTCAAGTAGCTAATTGACTTAAATTGCTATACGGGTAATACGAAACTAAAGACCAATCCTAATTAGTCGGGTTATATTTTAACGATACAAAACGCTGTCGTTCAATGTTTTTTGGTACATGAACGAGTCCGACGATGTTTTCATTCACGACTCCGTGAATGAAAACATTTGGCGCATTTCTGAGATATAATAAAGTTTCTGTAGCAGTTTTTGCTATAAGTTGTTTTTTCCTTTTAGCTATTGAGTCTTATTGATTTATAAAAAAGTTTCTGTAACAGTTTTTGCTATAAATTGTTTTTTTTTTATTGGCTATTGAGTCTCAATGCAGGGCAAAAGATTTTTTACGTAATCACTTCACCTGCAAACTCCCTCCATTCTTTATGGAAAAATATTTCTAACCATCTTTTCTTTGGTTTATTTTTTTACACAAAAATCAACAATATTTTTTTTTATTTCATCCAAATGTTGCGAACCCCTGAACATTTTTATAGCTTCTTATGAAAGGGACTTTAGAAAGTATATAGTCCAAGCATCTTAACTATAACGCCTGTAGCACACAGCCGCGAATGCGGCACGGAAGCGGTACGGAACGAAACACTGGCGGAACTGCGAAACGCTGTTGTATGATTCCGTTTCGGTGTCGTTCCGCTTGCGGTGTGAGACGCACCAAACAAAATCATACGTTTCGCGGTTTCGCCAATGTTCCGTTCCGGAACGTTTTCGTTCCGCATTCGCGGCTGTGTGCTACAGGCGTAAAGTTATCAAAGTTAGATTGATGTTTTTAGAGAGGGAGGTACTGTTACGTGGTTAGAGATTTTCTCTTATGATTTTAAGTTTTCGCGGTCACAATCACTATTATGTTCACTACGGGACTTACCGCGATTACTTTTGAGTTCTGTCTGATATTTCGACAACAGACTACTGTGTCTGTGAAAATGGCAGCCGCAATGTTGTCGAAATATCAGACAGAACTCAAAAATAATCGCGGTAAGTCCCGTAGTGAACATAATAGTAGATTTTCTCTTTCTGTAAAATAAAACTGATACTCACGATCATCGTCATCGTTGGAGCCCGAGTCGGAGCCGTCATCGTTCTCTGAGCCCCCAGCCAGTTCCTCTTCATCGTCCTCCTCCTGTCGACAACACAGGACATTAGCATTGAAAGAAAGTGCGGTGTAGACTCACTCTCTTACGGATGATTTGATAATAATATTAATCAGCTAAAAAACTGAATTTATGAATATTACGGCATAGAACACGCGTTAAGGCGAGGTGAGTTCACACTCTAGCGCCACCCAGCAATTAATTCTATAAGTCCTAAATCATATCAAATTTAAAAAATCATATAGCTGAGTGCCCTATTAAATTACTAGTAGTATTATTGGTACTAGTTTTCACTATTTTTAATTTGATGGGTTAAGAGAACGAATTTTTACCGCCAAAAGTGTTTTGGCGGTAAAAATTCGTTCTCTTAAACTTAGATTGTAATATCTATGAAAAGTAACAAAAAGAATACTACAAGTAATTTACTATGGCAATCAGCTATTATATTTTTTAAATTTGATTTGATTTAGGAGTAAATGAATTAATTGCTGGGTGGCGCTATTGTGTGCACTCACTTCGCCTTAATGAGGTTGTCTGAAATCGAGATTTACCAGATGGCGTCACTCTATCGAGAAGTATTTTTGACAGCAGTTGTCAAAATCCACCAATCTTTTTAGGGTTCCGTAGTAAACAAGGAACCCTTATAGTTTCGCCATGTCTGTCTGTCTGTCTGTCTGTCTGTCCGTCCGCGGTTTTACGCAGAGACTATAAGTACTAGATAGCTGTAATTTGGTATGGGTATGTATATTAATCATGGCAAAAAAGTGGTAGAATAAAAACTTGAAAAAAAAAATTTTTTTAGGGTAGCTCCCATACAAGTAAAGTAGGGGAGTATTTTTTTTTTCTATTTACCCATAGTGTGGGGTATCGTTAAATAGGTCTTTCAAAAATATTGTGAGGTTGAGAACACCATTTTTCAATTTAGGGATCCGTTTCCGAAATATTTGGTTTTAAAGTGCGAATTTTTGTTAGAGGTAAGTGTCCCCCCCCCCCCCCCCCTCTATCTGCTAAACGGTTATATATAGATACGTGAAAAAAATTACAGCAGTAGCATATATACTGAAGTTTAAAGGAAAACTATCAGAGCTGAGTACTAAGTACAAACTAAAAAGTCATAGGCAACCAACTTATAAACTGTAAAATTTCATACTATTTTCATTGTCAGATGTTTTGGTGCGAGTGTGAATAGTGTGAACTCAAAGTTGTCATTCTCAACTACGGAACCCTACACTGCGCGTGGCCCGACACGCACTTGGCCGGTTTTTTTTTTAATTAATTATTGAATTAGGCATTTGTCTCGCCTCTCAACTGATGGTAAGTGACGATGAAGATAAGGATGTTACATGCCTATCCAAGAGATACCTATTTAATAACAACATTGAATTCATTTAAATGATGATTAAACATGATTGGTGAATGTTCATAGCTGCATTCAAAAATATCTCTCAACAGAGTGCCGTCATCTGGGGAAATTCCGAACACAGATTTTGTTTTTTATTTTTTTTATTTCTTGTACTCATCTTGAAAAGCTCAATGGTTCCCGAGGGCTAGGCATGGCACTATTATGGCACTAGTAGCAATTTTATATTGCTATCCCTGATGTTTAAAGAGTATAGGTTTCAGAGAGACTATGTTTATCTGCAACCTGTAGTTTAATACGAGCTCAACAGTTTCACACAGGACGTGAGAAGGAGGAGGGAAGGTTTAACAGCGCGATACGCCCAGCGAGTGACAGAGACAGCGACAGTGTGCGAGAGAGAGAGAGAGTACTCACCGCGTCGTCGTCATGGTCCCTGTGTCGGCCGACGTCGTACAGCTTGACGCAGGACTCCTGCACGTGGTCTATGTCGCCGACATTCTCTACTAGTGCGATCTGTGTCCCCCACCGCGATACGCCTAGGGAGTATATGTTGCGCTTCACTTCTATCGTCGCTGTGAAAAGAAAATATACGTATATACTTACATAAATATTATCACGTTTTTCCCGTACATATAGAGCCATACCTGACGAGACGACATGACGAGCTCCGTGGCGCAGCGGTCATCACGCCTGCCTGCGACACGGATGGTCCCGGGTTCGATCCCCGGTCAGGTCAAGATGGAAAACGATCTTTTTCAGATTGACCTGGGTCTTGGATGTTTATCTATATATGTATATTTGTTATAAAATATTCTATCGTTGAGTTAGTATCCCATAACACAAGTCTTTCATAAGAACTTACTTTGGGGCTAGCTCAATCTGTGTGATTTGTCCGTATATATTTATTTATTATTTATTTATACCCCTGAATTTTCAAAATAATCTTAACTAAAGACAGCCTTATATTTTTTCATGTATTTTGCCTTGCTTAGTTATCGAGACAGTGTTAAAACGAGACTTAAGAACGATTTTAGTTAAAAAGTTGTTTTTTATTTTCTGCTAGACCAGCTTGGAAGAAGAGGTATTTAAACATATGATGTTAAAGGTTTAGCAAGTTACACATATAATAATAATAAACTTTTTTTCTTCGTAAGTTTCACTTATACTAGGTAAACAAAAATTTCTGACAGTAACTCACTGACTGGACTGCATTGTTCACAAAAAAAATAAGATAAAGAAAAAAAAAACATGGGGATAAAAAAACCATGTAAACAACTTATCCTAGTAATAATATAGTTAAAGCACTAAATACTTGATTTACAAAGTGTTGTCATACATGCGCCGATTTTATCTCTATTTAAACTATTTCAAATTGTTTATAAGTCCGAGCGTTTATAAACGCCAAACTACACAAATTTCATATTATAAAGTTCACTAAAATCAATTAATCAACGTAAGGCAAACCCCTAACTGCACCCCTTGACTTTCCACCACAACTCTTCTCTTTGGTCGTGTGGTTATCATCTTTGACGTTTTATAAAAACTGAGTTGCACCTATACCCAGAGGGCGATGAAAATGTATCAATTTTCATCTCACCTGCCCTTAAACAGTGTCATTAAATGCAAGCAAAGTGGGCGGGATGGCCGCTATTACGACCGTGGGCTATAAGATTTCATAAAAATTCCATAAAGCCCGAGAGCGCATAAAGTATTTTTTTTTAATTTAATAGGGCACTATACCATGCACAAGCGTCAAATCTTCTACATCCAAAAAGTTTTCTAGTCGAATATTCAAATTTGGAATTGCCAGTGAACCCGATGAAAAAAACATTTGAACTATTCTGCGAGATTTTGTCCTTAATTCAAATTTGGAATTGTAAATGGCCGTGCGTGGCTGGCTGTTTGTATTCATCGATCTTTGACTTCCACTTTTTGGATAAAACATTTTCGTTATCTGTGTAATCCTCGGATGCATTTTCTGTTCACTGTTTGCCGCTATTTATTTTTAGGCATAATATTTATAAGTAATCGTAATTTTCATTAATTTGCATGAAATACATTCCCTATGATAAATGAATACATGGTCAATAATGTTGATATAGATAATATAATCAGCCAGCTGCTTGCAGACGCATAAATATTAATTTTCAAGGTAAACTATATAGAATATTCATACTATACAATTTCAACCAATATAATATGAAAAATATTTTTTTTTACTTTACTATTTACTCGGTGAGATGAAAAACATTGTGTGTATCACGGCCGGTATAGACATTACAAACTCGGACTACTAAAAGCACTCGGCTTCGCCTCGTGCTTGTTAGTCGCTCGTTTGACGTAATGTCTTCTATCCCGCCCTTGCTACACAATGTACTATTATAGTACTGTCAAGTAATAAGGGTCCTTAATATACGAATGTGTGTTTATGCAACGAGCCGCAGGCAAGTTTCATAATAAGAGCACATGAGTATTTTAAGGACTAATTACGAACAGTTGCATACAAAACTTTATCTTCAAACACACTATAAAGCATTTATAATGTTTCAAAAACTATTCTATAAACTTTTTCATATGTACTTCATTCTGACTTATCTGGCAACAAATTGATGCTTATGTTTGCTGCCCCGTAGAAAATGTTGGGTAGTTTACATGCCTACTCCGTCATCACTTTTTCGATTTACTATCATAAACTTTTTATTGCAAATAAATCTACTTACTTCGCAATGGCGGCAAATCAAACTTATATCAGTGGACGACTGTGGGACCAGGCCCACGCAGCTCAAAGGAACCAAAAAATGTATGGCGTTTGCTGTAGCAACGATGGCAGCCATATTGCTATCTCTGTCTTTCACTACATTTCTCTTTCTTTCATTCAGTCAGGGGTACTATTTTTGAACGTGTGACACTCGTATTTGACTGAGAAATCATTCGAAGACGAATGTCATACGTTCAAAAATAGGACCCCAGTTGTTCTGTCACTGCTGTAAAAACTCCCGCCATTTTGAAGTTTTTGAAGTTAACTTTGCAAATTTTATTTTTACTAGTTTAATTATGAATATTAGTGAAAAGTACAACAATTGCACTGTGTTTTTGGTAAACTTATTAGTTTTATGAAAATTCCGCGTCAAGTATCTTGTATTACTTCTTAAATATGTGGTATTCGTACCAGTGGAGTGACTAACAATAAGAGGCTGAAGAGAAGATGTTTATAGCAAAATTTCCATTATATGAGGCGCGGTAAGCATTAATATTATCTTTTTACATATTTTACACCATGCCATTATTACAATAACATAGTGAAAATAAAGATTTTGATAAATATTTTAATTTTACATTGTTCAACTAGTGATGTGCACTTCGACATTCGATACCTTATCGATACGTAACTACCAATCAATACAAAATACTAGTTGCTAAATTTATTTCATTTATTGCTGTTTTAGGTTTTGTTATTTAAGTTAAAATATGTAAATAATTTTCAGGTGTAGGCCAGTGGGCGATGTTTGTGGGCAAAGAAAATTTGATATATGTTCCAATAGAGAAACTATATACATTCCGGAGAGCACTTACGGATATAGGTCACCTCAAGCCCTATGCTGTCCACTCGAAACATTCAAAAGCTTTTCTTCTCCCTGATGAAATGTTGCTCTTTCCTTATCACTTACATGAAAGTAATTATTCTATACCTACAAGTAGAAGTAGTCGCTAGACCAAGTAACTAGTTACGTCTGATAAACATAATATTATGTACTTATGTGCAAAATAACTATCAATGAGATACCAAAAAATGATGGTAAGTTATGTTTTCATGATTCACATAAGTACTTAACATATATGTTATGTACATATGTGTGTGTTATCCTAACTAATATTATAAATGCGAAAGTGACTTTGTTTGTTTGTTTATTTGTTTGTTACGCTTTCACGCCCCATCTACTGAACCGATCATCATGAAATTTTGCATACACATAGGTAAGGGTACTGAAAAGGACATAGGCTATATTTCACGCGGGCGAAGCCGCGGGCAACAGCTAGTTCAACCATAAAATATAAAAATATATTTAGGCGGCCTACCACGTAGGTCCTTTCTCTTTTTCTCCCTTAGTTCTTTGTATCATACATATGTCACTAATCTCGTTAAAAGTATATTTTTATGAAGTTATAATCAAATTTTTAAATCCGTCATTTCTCTTGATTTCCTTCAGTTATGTTAAGTTTTTAGGTCAAAACAGCTGCTATTTCTGTGTAAACATAATATTACCTGAATGTGTGAGTATTGAAATAATGAATCAAACTTTTATTTATATTTTTTGCAGACTTCGTGAGCCAACAACAGGCATTGGTGATGGGGAACAATGAGAAAAACATCGACTTCAAAAATCTTTTTCTATTTGGAGGGTTGATATTTCCCACACAATCAATCCTATTTTATTAAAATCGATGATTCGAAAATCTATATATTATCCAAATAGACTTATTTTTCTAAACTTTGTTTTGTAATGGTGCTCCCACACAGCAGTTATATAAGTCAGGCAGTCATAAAACAATTTGTAACAACGATAACATTCTATAACACCATACATTATCAAGAATGTTATTGTGTGTGGTAGCACCATAACAATGGTAGATTGTGTCCAAAATAAATGATTTGTATTGACAATGAGGACTCGTTTAATTTATAGAAGTTTAGTACATCAAAGAATCTGAAGGGCAACCATGCGCCACCTACCACATTGTATCGATATCGATAAACTATCGATATGTAGGCAAGCTCTAAAATTGGTTTGACTGTTCGGTTGCCAGACTTGCTTGTGACATTAGTGTTGTGAAAGTTTGTATTATTCCACTTTGTAAATTGACCAAAATCTAGATGATTCATTGGCTAGTATGAAAGTCCCGTCTCTTAAAACGTAGTGATTATATGCTCTTTGTGTGGGACGACCTCAGCCACGTACCTAGTTCTATTTTCAAAAATCTGACCTAGATTTCCTTTCCAAAAGAAGGTATTCGAAATTTGAAAGTCATTACCTAATCGAAAAACGATCTCGTAATGAAGATACGTACTATATTACCTACGGCTAGAGACAATATATTTGTTATTATAAATGCGATTGAGGTAATGATGCCTATTAATGGCCAATTTTTGGTATCGTTAGAGACTCTTTATAGTGTGTTAGTAGATAAACAGATATTCATACTACAACTTTAAACCGTCGATGACCTTTGGAACTAAGCTTGCCAGAGCACTTGCCTCCTAATGAGATATCTATTCCTGTAGAAATATATCTATGGTATAGGTAGACACATACCAATGCTAGAATAGTCGTAAGCGTCGAGCGTTCTGAAGCTGGTATCGAACTGGCTCCTCTCTTCCGAATCCTGGTCGGAGCACACCGCGTACAGCACCGAGCATGTGGGGTTGAATATCACCTGGGGATTAAATGGAGACCGGTCAAGTGGGAATCAGATTCTTGCATAGATAAATAAATAAATATATACGGACAAATCCCGAACGGAAAGTCTCGAACTTACTTTGGGGCTAGCTGCTAGCCTCAAAGTAAGTTCGAGACTTGTGTTATAGAGGATTCAAAGAACTTTTTTTTCTGATATAGTTAACTATATACTACTTCTACTTCCTAATAAATTAATATTATTACAAGCCATTGCTGTCCCAATGTTGGGCAAAGGCCTCCTTCTCTCGTTTCCATGTCTGTCTGTTTGTCAAAACTGTCAAGCTCGTTGCACCGTCTAGTTCTGGGTCGGCCACGTCCCCCGTTTTCCATCTGGCTAACAACGTATATTCGACAACCTCCGTGGCGCATTAGTAATACGCTAGCCTGCGACACGAGTGGTCCCGGGTTCGCGTCCCGGTCAGGTCAAGATGGAAAACGATCTTTTTCACATTGGCTTGAGTCTTGGATGTTTAAATATATAAATATATTTTATAAAATACTAGAAACCCTCCCAGGCTGCGCCCGGGCATGTATCACTACATATTATAAAACAAAGTCCTCCGCCGTGTCTGTCTGTCTGTCTGTTCTCAATAAACTCAAAAACTACTCCACGGATTTTCATACGGTTTTCACCAATAGATAGAGTAATTCACGAGAAAGGTTTTAAGGTATAATACATGCTCGGGTGCAGCCGGGTAGGGCTGCAAGTTATACCTATAAACCTGTACGAGCCTCAGTTTGAAACCCGTACGGTAAAGTTAAGTTATTGTTATGTATGTTAGTTTGAGTGCACTTGTTCCTTCTTCTTCTGTTTTATAAAATGGCTCCCACCGAGATTTCAGTGATTCTGCCAATGTCCATTAAATCGAGATACTAAGTATCGGAGTTGTACGGTAAAGTTGTAACAAAGTAGCATCAAAGATGGCATATGTTCTTTGATGCCTCGTGGTCGGGAGGTTATGGTGACAAGTCCACTTTAACTATTTCACAAATTGTTCATGAGCACGAGCATTTATAACACCAAACTACACCAATTTCACATTATAAAGTCCACCAAAATCAATTTGCAAAATCGTCCAAGGTAGACCCCAACAGCACCCCTTGACTTCCCACCACAAACTCGAGTGCACTAGTTAAGTTATTATAAATCAAAGATACGTGTTGACGTCTATGCGTTTATTTTGTACACTAAAGTTACAAGTGCAGATGCGACGGCCGTGGCCAAAAGTAGGTTACATGCGTTGCATTTTATATGTACAGCCTTGACTCGTACAAACCCTTCCTCATGAATCACCCTATCGATTGGCGAAAACCACATAAAAATCCGTGCAGTGATTCTTGACTTTATTGTGGACGGACAGACGCGGCGAAGGACTTTGTTTTATAATATGTAGTGATATCGTTGAGTTAGTATCGTACGACACAAGTTCACAACTGACTGTGGGGACCCAATTTGTGATTATCCCTATATATTTATTTATCATGTCAAACAATGGGGGCACAGTCCGTGGTATAAACAATATGCTTACCTCTGATTTGTCTAAAGTGGGCACTGTCCTAAGTAAATGGAACGTCCGCAGGTCCCACACTTCTGTATTTGATATAACCTGAAAGAAGAACGAATTTAATATTAGACATTGGACGCGCGGCTTTGTCTATGCTGTCGATATTAACGGTACATGCATCTGGCAACATCGCATTCGCGCGACCGAGTCCAACTAGTCGCGCGATTAGTCTACGCTGCCGCTCACCGCCTAACTCACCGCTGGATTGAGAGCTCACGCCGTTCTCTCGACCAAATACTTGCCCGCGCGCGTAATTGTGCTAATTGCTCGCAAAACCAAAATATACGCATATTCGGCGTGCCTATCTTCACCAGCATCAGAGAACCAGGTCAGTGCCGTTTGTATTGATCAGTATGTGTCACTTTGTTATTTACACTACTGAACAAGTGGCATTATTTAAAAACACAAAATTCCTACGTCCGTTTTTGACAGTTTACAGCCGCCATTTTAACTTTTATATAGTTTATGAAGCCGTGTGGTTCCCGGGTCGTAGAAGGCGACTTAGGTAACACAATAGCTAAACAGAGCTTAATATACACCAAAGAGACCTGTCCAACCCGTCTGGCCAGCGTGGAGAGTGTAGGTCTAATCCTCTGACTGCTCTGGCTAATATATGGCTCTGGTAACACAGAGACAGACAGAGAGAGAGAGAGAGAGAGAGAGAGTCGTGCTCCTGCAGTGGAGACTAAAAAGACCTGATGATAGTCTATGAAATTCTAGGGCAGAATATAAATGCAATTAAATGTCACTCTTCCAAATCGGTCAAGCCCTTAGGATGCAACACTAGAATAGACATATATACAAACAAAGGCGCGAAAAACATTACCCTTCTTCTGGGTGGATCAGTCGGGTAAAAAAGGAGTGATATTTAGATTTCATGCATGAATGATGGAAAATATTTATTATCTGAGTCAATCAAAAAAATCTGAATAAATAACCATTTCAAAAAAGTTGAATAACATTCAGTCAGTATAATATTATAAATGCGATAGTGAGTTTGTTTGTTGAGCTTTCACGGCCTATCTACTGAACCAATCATCATGAAATTTTGCATACACATAGGTAAGGATACTGAGAATGAAATGAAATTATATTTTTTTCCACAACTGCTTACATAATATAAAATATGTGAAACTGAGGAGGTGGACTGGAGCCTAAACTAGGAAAACCTGTATTTCAGGCCTCCAGGTCACCCGCCCGCATACCTTCTATCTACCGGATATTATATATATTTTATGTTTTATATATTTATACCTATCATTCTTGCGATAAAGGATATAAGCTATATATTACGCGGGCAAAGCCGCGGGTAACAGCTAGTAAAATATAATTCAAATGTGTGTACGTAAAGGTGAACCTTTAAGTTTTTTGGACTTATCCGTTTTGGTTAGGATCCTCACACAGTCCCTAGTGACATAGGCTATAATATTTCAAATTTTTCTTTGAATAAACTTGGCGAAAAGTACCTCAAGTCCGTTGGGGTGGAAAACCCCGCTGTGCGTCTGGTTTAATTTGTCAAACTTGTGTATTTCTTTGCCTGTGTTCACGTCCCAAAGAACGCCGTCTGAAAAAAAGAAATTACATTTTTTTAAACCAAATCCCACTAAAGACAGTATAATGAAAAAACCATGATGGTATCACTTTGCTGTGTGGTTCCCGGCAGAGTAGAATAGGACTACTCCAAGTCTTCCCGTGGATGTCATAGAAGACGACTTAGGAAACACAAGCGTATAAATAACAATGAGAACTCTCCGACTCGTCTGGCCAGCGAATAGGCCAAATCCTCTGACTGCTCTGGCTAATATATGGCTCTGGTAGTACAGAGAGGGTCGTGCTCCTGCAGTGGAGACTTAAGACCTGATCTCTGTCTGTCTGTCGTACCTGAGAGCACCAACTCGTCGCTCGGGTTGAGGAGCCCGATGGCTTGGACTTGCTGTCACCCATCCAAGTGAGGACTGCGCCCGGGGTTGCTTAACATGCGGAAGCGCTTATAATGCTAACACCTACTAGGCCATCGGGCTTATTTGCTTATAATTGGCTTATTAGCTCTCTACTAGTTACATGTCTGTCTGTCTGTCGTACCTGAGAGCACCAACTCGTCGCTCGGGTTGAAGGTGGCTCCGTTCTTCGCGTACTGGTTGCTGATGGCCGGAGTCAACTTTATCAACTCTCTAGTTACATGTCTGTCTGTCTGTCTATCTGTCTGTCGTACCTGACAACACCAACTCGTCGCTCGGGTTGAAGGTGGCTCTGTTCTTCGCGTACTGATTGCTGATGGCCGGAGTCAACGTCATCAGCTCTCGGCCGGTCAGCGTGTCGAAGATGGTCGCCGTCTCGCCCTTGGTGCCAATGATGCGGTCGTCGGACATCTTGGAAAACTCCACGTACTCTTCGTTTTCTAGTTGGAATCTGGAAATTTTAATTACATCAGTCATCATCATCCTCTGACTGCTCTGGCTAATATATTGCTCTGGTAGTACAGAGAGGGTTGTGCTTCTTCAGTGGAGACTAACAAAGATCTGATAATCATCATCATCATATCGTGTAGGTGACACGGTGTCGACCACGCACACCCTGGAGTCAAAGTTCTTCGGAACCGCCTCTCAGCCGCTGACGTGGTTCCTTTAACGACTACCAGATGGCAGCCGGGACCAACGGCTTAACGTGCCTTCCGAAGCACGGAATCATCTTTCTTATCAGACAATCAGGTGATTCATGCCTGCAATGTCCTAACCAAACTGGAAACAACTTAACAAAGTATGCTTCCCGTGGGAATCGAACCCACGACCCCCGGGTCAACAAGACAAACGCCTTAACCACTGGACCACGGAGGCAGTTACCTGATAATGAGACTGCTTAAACACTGATCAGTACTCGCGGAAATTGCCTACTTCATCATCATCACGTTCCTCCCTCGCTTAAGAGCATATTATAGCAGTATATTTCTAAAAAATGTTTAGAATCAAATATAACATAGGTCCATATCTATTTTAGTAGTAGATTTTATGAAAAAGAATTGTAGAAGCAGTTTTCAGTGAGAAAATAGAGGAATAGAGGAATCATTTGTATTGAAACGAATAAATAAAAATAAAAATACCGCTAGGATATGCCTAAACCAACGGTTTCGATGGGCAGCAGCGTTGAAACTGATATAACCCAAACAAACGTTTTCCAAGCGTGGTTAGTATGGCAAAACCCCTCCAACGATGGAAATCTTTGAGGAGGCCTGTGTCCAGCAGTGGCATTTATACGGCTGTAATGATGATGATAATCAATGAACAAAAAAACTAATATTCCACAGCGCGGAGAGGGGTCGCCATGTAGTCGGTGTTGACACTAGTAGTAATAGACCGTCTACTCCTTATATATCGCTACCTCGCTACTTATTTCTAGCTATGTAAGCTAGAAATAAGTTGCAAGCCTATTCGTTAGATCGTATCGTACAGACCTATATTCACTGAGTAAATTACTTACAACTGCTCGAACTCCTTCATATTCCACAGCGCGGAGAGGGGTCGCCATGTAGTCGGTGTTGACGCTAGTAGTAATAGGCCGTCTCTGCTCGCCTGCGACAAAAGGAAATCAATCAGCAAATTGTAGCATTTTTTTAAAAGAATAAATAATAATATGACTGCCACCAAATTATAGCCTACGTAATTCTTATTTTATTATTACATCACATATGTATTAAGAGCTGTGGTCCCTTGACTCCGTGAAAAAATTAAAATTATAAATCAACGCAATCGGGCCACGGCATGTAGCAAGTATTATAGCACAAGTTCAGGATAAAATAAATTATAATAAGAACAAAAAAAAATAACACTCCATGCGCGAGATTTTCTAAATAAATAAATAAATAATAAATATACGGACAAATCACACAGATTGAGCTAGCCCCAAAGTAAGTTCTTAAATAAGACTTGTGTTATGGGATACTAACTCAACGATACTATATTTTATAACAGATACATATATAGATAAACATCCAAGACCCAGGTCAATCTGAAAAAGAAAATTTTTTTCATCTTGACCTAACCGGGGATCGAACCCGGGACCATCCGTGTCTCAGGCCGGCGTGTTGACCGCTGCGCCACGGAGGTTTTTTTATTCGAATACATGTACAACAGGTGGCAGATAAACCTGACCCATGAAAATCTGTTCGTAGAGGGGTCATATTTATCTGCCCCCGACCACAAACTATGAAGAAGATACTATTACTAGTATCAGACGACCCGCTGCCTTATGTTTTCTCTAGGCATAAAGATCATAGACAAATAATGGAGTGAGGGTGAAAATGAAAAAAAAGTCATACAAATCCGTTTGAGTTTCTATTGGGGGCCACAAATTCAAACTCAATTGACGTTTGTTCTAAGCCCTAAAATTTTTCTAGGCAGTTTTACGGCACCGCCCCCGACTATACATGAAATCAGAAAACACAACTCACCTTTTTCGCGCATACATACCATCACGTCTTTTTCCCTTGCGGCCAGCGCCTAGGGTGATAAAACCCAGAGGCCACATTTAGCATTGTAGTGGACGTAAAGGTGGAAAGCGGAATCTAGTGATGGGTTGCTAGCCGCATCGCCTATTGAAGTGATTCCCTAGATTATGTCCCGTATGGTTCCCGGCAGAGTAGAATAGGACCACTCCAAGTCTTCCCGTGAATGCCGTAGAAGGCGACTTGGGAAACACAAGCTAAACAAAGCATAAAAACATCAATAGGACCTCTCCAACCAGTCTGGCCAGGGTGTAGGCCAAATCCTATGACTGCTCTGGCTAATATATAGCTCTGGTAGTACAGAGAGGGTCGTGCTCCTGCAGTGGAGACTAGAAAAGACCTGATGATGATGAGTTTTGAACCCATCCCTAGACTATCAGATACATTACCTGCATGTGACATATGTAGGACTCGTGAACTTGGTAGGAGTTCTCCTCCACGCCGGAGAACAGGTTGAAAACCCGGATGTCGCCGGACGACGTCGCCGCTAGCAGCTGTTGTTGTGTCGGCTGTGAAACAGGAAAACTTTATCGTTAGATAGATAGATAAAAACTATAATACACACATACATATTTGGACCAAGGACCTTATATAGTGATAGAAGGACTGAGTTATAGTAAGGCATATAAAATTCAGTTTGGTGTCCCAACTAATATTAAAAATGCGACAGTGAGTTTGTTTGTTTGTTTGTTACGCTTTCACGCCATATCTACTGAACCGATCATCATGAAATTTTGCATACACATAGGTTAGGGTACTGAGAAGGACATAGGCTATATATTACGCGGGCGAAGCCGTGGGAGCGAGACACCAAACTGTAGTTTGTTACGCTTTCACGCCATATCTACTGAACTGATCATCATGAAATTTTGCATACACATAGGTTAGGGTACTGAGAAGGACATAGGCTATATATTACGCGGGCGAAGCCGTGGGAGCGAGACACCAAACTGTAGTATTTGCGTCTCACGGTCAGACATAATTTTTTGCCCAGAATTATGCTCTCTAAATATTTCGTATATTAAAAATTGAAACTGTTCTATCAGGGTACTAAGGAAAAGACGCTAACTATATTGATGATATTAACATATACCTACATAACGAGAACTTATTCATAAATAAAATGGCATTTAGTTCGTTTTGCTCCAACTATTTTCTGGCAGGGTTTAAGGACTATTCTAATTTAAGGACTTAGAACGATGTTTTGTGTTGGTACAGTAAGCTCGCGTTCCGCTGTTATTTGGCAGGGTCGCCATGTAGTACCTTTTAGTGATACCTTATTTTTAAATATCATCTGCGTACGTGGAAGATAGTGTGTGTAAAGTAAACGTCGTCGTCTTACAGCTCACGTTGTGCTCTGTCTTTTGGCAGGGTCGCCATGTAGTACCTATTAGTGATCCCTTATTTTTAAATATCATATACTTACGTGGAAGATAGTGTGCTTCAAGTAAGCGTCGTCGTCTTGCAGTCTCAGTGTCCGTACGGTTGAGGTGCTCTATCTTTTGGCAGGGTCGCCATGTAGTACCTATTAGTGATACCTAATTTATCTATATCATCAACTTACATGGAAGATAGTGTGCGTAAAGTAAGCGTCGTCGTCTTGCAGTCTCAGCGTCCGCACGGGGGCAAAGTGCGAGTGGGCGAGCCGGGCATCGGCCCGTCTGCCGACGTGCATGCCGAGTTCACGTCTGAAGACGCGCACGCAAACGTTCGACGTGACGGCAGCGTCTCGTGGCTCGGGGCATTTGTGCGGTCTGCGGAGAACATAAATAAATATATTTTTTTTTTAAGGGAACCCTTCTTTAGCAGCGATGTGTACTTTTTGTGATGGGGCAAAATCTAAAACTAGCGACACGTCACGTGACCGTCAGATTCGTCAGATTTTTTTTATATATATAACAAGCTGTTACCCGCGGCTTCGCCCGCGTGATATATAGCCTATGTGTGTATGCTTCTCAGTACCCTAACACATGTGTATGCAAAATTTCATAATGAATGGTTCAGTAGATACGGTGTGAAAGCGTAACAAACAAATAAACAATCAAACTCACTTTCGCATTTATAATATTAGTAAGGATAGTTAGGATTAGGATTTTAAAAATTCATAAGACGGACACGTGACCTGATCGAAAACTAACTTTAATATTCAAGTTATAATACTAGTAAACACGCCTTTTGAAGATCCACAAGGTATGGTGACAAATCATACAGTATATGTAGCCCCACAGGGGGCCGGCACAAACAAGCTAGAAGCAGCTCATATCGAAATCGGATTCAACTGAGGACTGGTGACGACGGGGTTCTTGCTTAGAGTGTTGATGTAGAGAGACCCCTTGATGATCAGTCACCCTGGGGGCTCACTAGGAGTCGACTAAGACAAGCTAGAGGAATCTATACTTACTCAAAGAGATTGAACTGTGCACATGACGCCTGAGTTTTTGCTTAGAGTGTTGATGTAGAATGACCCCTTGATAATCAATCACCCTGGGGCTTACTATTACTAGGGGTTGACTAAGAAAAGCTAGAGGTATTTCATATAGACTTACTCAAAGAGATTGAACTGTGGACACGTGACGACGGGGTTCTTGCACAGAGAGTGCTGGTTGTAGAGGTACTCCGTGATGATGGAGTGCAGGGTGACGCGGGGCGCGGGCTCGCAGGGGGGAGGCACTGTGGGCTGTTTTTGTAGCGAGCGAGCGCGTTCGGGCGCGGTGAGGGATGAGAGAGGGCTGGACACCGTGCCTAGAGTCGGATTTGACACTTTCCTGTAACACAAACAAATCGTCATCATCATCAGGTCCTTTTTAGTCTCCACTGCATCAAAGAAACGTCTCCAACCCATTCTGGCCAGCGTGGAGAGTGTAGGCCAAACCTTCTGAGTGATCTGACGAATATAAAGCTCTGGTAGTACATAGAGGGTTGTGCTCCTGCAGTGGAGACTAAAAAGGATAAAGAAGATACTTAAAAACAGGGATTGAATAACCGAAAAAAATACGGTTAAATCGGTAAGCGGTATGACGTCATACCTTTATATTTCGATACCTTAGAATAATGGTACCTTCAAATTAACATACCTTAAAGAAACGGTACCTGTACGATTTTGGTATAGTAATATTTTCGTTCGTATCGTTATTTTTTTCGACATTGGATTTATGAAATAAAGGTTTTCATTGAATTTCACCGCCGAGGATTCGCGTCAATAATTATAAAGTTATCGTTACATAACGATATCGTAAATGTATAAATACCATTATTTATATTTAGCTTTATCACAACCATGATTGTCAACCGATTTGGTTTTACCTTTAAATCTAAGGTGTATCGTAATTTTATACCGGTACCATACCCTTATACATTTACCGTTTTCAACCCCTGCTTAAAAACAATTTGTATAATTTAATAACATTAAAAACTCAACTGCCGTTTTCGACTGTTTTCGTCCGCTTTATTGGCTTTTGCTGACGTTACCGTTAGCGTATGACGCCTCGTCTGTAGTTACATCTTCATTTGAGATACTTTCGGATCAAATCGAAACATTTAGCAGCCTACACTTAGCACAAAATTTGTAAAAAATTTACAGTCACATACAAAAGTGTTCAGTCGGCCGGGCAATTTATGTGAAACTAGCTGTTACCCGCAGCTTCGCCCGCGTGATATATTCCTATGTCCTTCTCAGTACCCTAACCCATGTGTATGCAATATTTCATGATGATCGGTTCAGAAGATAGGGCGTGAAAGCGTAATAAACAAACAAACTCACTTTCGGATTTATAAAAATAATGAATTTCCAGCATTACTCCCATAAGAAAAGTCAATCATATTGACATGCCTCTTTAACGAATTTGTTGCCTGAGACAAATAAATAATTAAAAAAAAATTAACATATTGCAGGTATGCAAAAGACTTCGACCGCTCAGGGTCGTCTAATCGAACCCAGAACTTCTTAGTTAAAGGATTACCGTTTGAATATGAAAAAGTGGACTGGATATTGGTCCTTCGAGCCGGATGTTACTCACCTTAGCCTGATGACGTGCGGCAGTGGAGTGTTTTCCTCCGAATGGTGTGAATTCATATCAGAGTCTCGATGTAGGGACCCCACGCTGTTAGTACGTGACACTGACAGGCGCGCCTGTATCAATAAAAAATAACAATTTTTTTTATAGTTGTTTTTATTTTCAATGCTTCTATGCTGGTTTGGGGCCTTCCATGGTGGTTTGAAAAAAAAACATAGAATATATCAGTTGCTTTTCTTCCCGCATGGACCGTAAAAGCCTGTAAGGGATTGGACAAAAATCTTACGAATCCAGGCTATGCGGCTAGCAACCCATCACTATTTTGATTCCGCATTCCACCTTAACGCCCAGTAACAGGTTTTATTGAATTTTGTGAGTTGTCCTTATTTTAGACCATACAACGAAAGGCCTTTTTGTAGTTTATTTTTATGTATATCCAAATTGCCGTTGGCTAGTTTTTATAACACTCACCCGTATGGGCGTAGCGGGGGTGTAGACGGGCGGCGGGGGAAGTTCGGGAGCCAGCGCGCGGGGGGAGGGAGCCCCGCCTCCCGCTGTAACGCGGACGCACTCTCCGTCTGCCGCCGCTAATTGCGACACGAGCTGTAGTAGTTATTATATAAAACACTCACCCGTATAGGTGTAGCGGGGGTGTAGACGGGCGGTGGGGGTGGTGCGGGCGCCAGGGCGGCGGGGGGAGGGAGCCCCGCCTCCCTCTGCAAAGTAGATGCACTCTCCGTCAGCCCCCGCGCCGCTAGATGCGACGCCACGAGTTGTAGTAGTTGTCGCTCGTTGTAGTTTATGCGTGTTTGGGCTACTACGTTTGCCTGTTGATGAAATTAAAGATTTTATACACCACATTCTTCATATTTTATACAAATATTATAAGGACACTTGTTTGTATTTTATACACAAATATATAGAAAAAATAGGGTCAAGTTGCGAGCCTTGGGGAACGCCTGCAAATTTTGGTACGTATTTTCTACTAGAAGTCGCAAATTTAAATATTTGAACTGAACATCTAAGGCTAAAATCATTGCTGAAGAAAACGATCACAAGAGACTTAAAAAACCGGTATTAACAAGTTCTGATATGATTATACTGTGAACAACCGTATCAAACGCCTTGGATAAGTCAATTTGACGTGTAAATTGACCTCCGACATTCCCTTAAAGAGGGTGACTCAGCCCGTCTATATGAACAAATTTTCATATGGTGCTAATGTTGGGAACGCAATATAATTTTCGTTATTTACATACTCAGCCACCGGGAAATTTCAATGGGACTATAAAAAATTTTTTTTTGGTGTCCCAGTATTTATCCCATAGGTAAAGTTGTTCATTTTAACGGTCTGAGACGCCACTTAACCCTTTACACGGCAGTAGGTATATTTAAAAGTCATTGTTTTTGGACCTTATCTCCGGGGCATAAGGTTCAAGTTTTGGTGGCTATATATTTCCCATTGCTTTGAAAAGGTTTAAAGAGAAGGTTCAGGGTTAATTTTCACGCAGTAGAATAGACTCTTTCAAGCAGTTATATTAAATGTATGTATGTAAATTTCTTTATTGCAGAAAAAACAACTATAATGTATTATTTATTGTAGAATTATAACTGTTAGAAAACGCAATACTAGTTTTCTTTCAGCAGATTCCACATTTACACGTTGTATAATACTTACACAGCCGTGTGGTTCCCGGCAAAGTAGAATAGGACCACTCCAAGTCTTCCCGTGGATATGTCGTATAAGGCGACTTAGGAATCACAAGCTAAACAAAGCTTATAAACACCAAAGAAACGTCTCCAACACATCTGGCCAGCGTGTAGGCCAAATTCTCTGACTGCTCTAGCTGGCCGGTATACACTTTGATAAGTGCCAGTTTTTGTTTTTTTCGTATGTGTAAGTGGCCAACACTGGTGTCAGATTTTTCAAGCTACCTTAAGGCATCTGACATAGCTTAACGACTGCCATCAACGATGACAGCCGAGACCAACGGCTTAACGTACCTTCCGAAGCACGGAGGAGCTCGAGATATTTTTATGCCACTTGCGGTCACCCATCCAAGTAGGGACTGCACCAGGGGTTGCTTAACATACGTAAGCGCTCACAGAGCTCAAACCCACTGGACCACCGGGCTTCTCCAGTGCCAGTGTGAATTTCATACATTTCCTACTAAACGTTTAGTAGCAAATGTATGTACTTCGCACTTGCACTAATCAAAGTGTACACAAGCCATAATATGGCTCTGGTAGTACAGATAGGGTCGTGCTCCTGCAGTGGAGACTAAAAAGACCTGATGATGATGATGATATTAATCATCAAATTTAAGAGCTGGGCTCT
The DNA here is from genome assembly GCA_963082605.1 of Rhodophaea formosa. Classification (NCBI taxonomy): domain Eukaryota; kingdom Metazoa; phylum Arthropoda; class Insecta; order Lepidoptera; family Pyralidae; genus Rhodophaea; species Rhodophaea formosa. The sequence continues at coordinate 4,753,500 of OY720229.1, read as the reverse complement.
TGTCGGTGGAGCTTCTTCCATTTCTCTCTTTCTTCCGCCAGTTGTTAAAAAAAGGGGTAGGAGAAAAAAGGCACATTTTGAAGACCATTGAAAATAGAAGAGGAAAGATGGTGGGACACCTATTACGGCACGACGACTTGGCCAAGAACATAATAGAAGGAAAAAGTGGACCGGGAAGGCCGAGACACCTTCCACACCTTCATGAAACAAATAAAAGAAAAAGTTAATGTTGATGATACTTCCTCTATGTATATAAGCGAGGGAGGTCTTAACCTCGGCGCCCATGTGTTTGCTCTTGCCGGAGACTAAAAAGACTTAATGATGCTGATGATGATGATACTTACTCTATGTATATTAGCGAGGGAGGTCTCAAACTCGGCGCCCATGTGTTTGCTCTTGCCGGAGACTCTTTCCAACAATTCTAGGGCGTATTTCTGGAACACGACTAAAAAGACCTGATGATGATGATTCTTACTCTATGTATATTAGCGAGGGAGGTCTTAAACTCGGCGCCCATGTGTTTGCTCTTGCCGGAGACTCTTTCCAACAATTCTAGGGCGTATTTCTGGAACACGACTAAAAAGACCTGATGATGATGATTCTTACTCTATGTATATTAGCGAGGGAGGTCTTAAACTCGGCGCCCATGTGTTTGCTCTTGCCGGAGACTCTTTTCAACAATTCTAGGGCGTATTTCTGGAACATGGCTAAAAAGACCTGATGATGATGATGATACTTACTCTATGTATATTAGCGAGGGAGGTCTCAAACTCGGCGCCCATGTGTTTGCTCTTGCCGGAGACTCTTTTCAACAATTCTAGGGCGTATTTCTGGAACATGGCTAAAAAGACCTGATGATGATGATGATACTTACTCTATGTATATTAGCGAGGGAGGTCTCAAACTCGGCGCCCATGTGTTTGCTCTTGCCGGAGACTCTTTCCAACAATTCTAGGGCGTATTTCTGGAACACGACTAAAAAGACCTGATGATGATGATTCTTACTCTATGTATATTAGCGAGGGAGGTCTTAAACTCGGCGCCCATGTGTTTGCTCTTGCCGGAGACTCTTTCCAACAATTCTAGGGCGTATTTCTGGAACACGACTAAAAAGACCTGATGATGATGATACTTACTCTATGTATATTAGCGAGGGAGGTCTCAAACTCGGCGCCCATGTGTTTGCTCTTGCCGGAGACTCTTTCAAGCAGTTCTAGGGCGTATTTCTGGAACATTACGTGTTCTTGCCGCTTCTCTTGCAGGATAGGGTCTCGCATTAACACTGTGAAAAGAATATAAGAAAGATATTGACTATATTTACTGATTATTATCACTTAAGTCAACTATTGCTTTGTTATCATCTAAACTCCCCGCCACGAGAAGTTATAAATTAAGTACATCAATAAACTTCTACTGAGTTGGAGTTACCTAGCGACAATATTATGAGTTAACCAAATACAATTGACTTAAATGACTATACGGGTAATACGAAACTAAAGACCAATTCTAATTAGTCGCGTTATATTTTAACGAAACAAAACGCTGTCGCTCAATGTTTTTTGGTACAGGAACGAGTCCGACTCCATGAATGTAAATATTTGGCGCATTTCTGAGATATAATAAAGTTCCTGAAGCAGTTTTTGCTATAAGTTGTTTTTTTATTAGCTATTGAGTCTTACTGATTTATAATAAAGTTTCTGTAACAGTTCTTGCATTAAATTGTTTTTTTTTTTTATTAGCTATTGAGTCTCAATGCAGGGCAAAAGATTTTACGTTGCCAAATAATTACTTCACCTGCAAACTCCTTCCATTCTTTATGGAAAAATAATTCTAACCATCACTTCTTTGGTTTATTTTTTTTACACAAAAAACAACAATTTTATTTTTATTTCATCCAAATGTTGCGAACTCCTGAACATTTGTTTACATAATTTATAGCTTATTATGATGGGGACTTTACATCATTGTTTCAGCCGCAGGCAGTCCACGGACGTTAGCGGCCTGCATGCAGCGTTTCTCCGCGACCTTAGTCAGTTTATCCAACTACCTGGTCGGTGGGTGACCGACGCTGCGCTTGCCGGTACGTGGTCGCCATTCGAGAACCTTTTTATCCTATTGGCCATCGGCTCTGCGCGCTATATGCCCCACCCACTGCCAATTCAAGGAGCTAATCTTCTGAGATACTATTTTATTACTATTTTATTATAAGAATTATTATGTATGGGGAATGTTTGAGAAGTAACGCTGGTTAATAAAAAATCTAGTAATATCAGCTACCAACCGCTTATAACTTATATTCTTAAGAGTCGCCTGGACGCGCATGTCTCCATACAAACGGAAAAAGGGAATTGTGGCAATATTTGATAATTTTGGAGTAAAATTAAGCATTTAATCAATTAATCTCATTATAATCTACGTACGTTCCTATACAGCTTGGTTAAAGTACCAATGGTTTGAGAGTTACAAGCCTTTTCAAATTTGTATGGAAATCTTGAGAGGCTTCATCATCATCATCATCAGGTCTCTCTAGTCTCCACTGCAGGAGCACGACCCTCTCTGTACTGTACTACTAGAGCCATATACCAGCCTGAGCAGTCAGAGGACTCGGCCCACACTCTCCACGCTGGCCAGACGGGTTTGAGAGGTCTCTTTGATGTTAATAACCTTTGTTTAGCTTGTTTTTCCTTAGTCGCCTTTTACGACATCCACGGGATGACTTGGAGTGGTCCTATTCTACTCTGCCGGGAACCACACGGCTTATAATTCTCAAACTATTGACAATTTAACCAAACTGTATAGGAACGTACGTAGGAGATAATGAGAATCATTGATTGGATGCTTAATTTTGCCCTAAAATTATCAAATAATGCCACAATTCCCTTTTTCCGTTTGTATGGAGACATGTGCGTCCAGGCGACACTTAAATAGAACATGTCGTAGAAGGCGACTTAGGAAACAAGCTCAACAAAGCTTATAACATAAAGAGACGTGAAGAGTGTAGGTCAAAATCCTGTGACTGCTCTGGCTAATATATGGCTCAGGTAGTACAGAGAGGGCCATGCTCCTGCAGTGGTAACTACAAAGACCTGATGATGATTACGAAGGTATACCTTGAATCTGCGAGGTGGTGAACAGCGGCAGTTTGGATATAATCTGCCTCACAGTAGAGCACCGCGCGAGTCCGGCTAATGCACGGCAAGCGAGACCCCGGATACGGTCCGCATCCGTTATTGGAGACTTTACCATCATCAGTGATAGAAGCACCTGCAAAGATGGAAATTACAACGTTATATTTTAGCGCGATATAATAAAGGCACGAATACACATGCTACTTAGTAGCATGCTACAGATATTCTACATACATACTGTCACGTATTTTTTCCATGCGGGGTAGACGACCCTGATGATGATGATGTGTCATCAACATACCATGATGCCGTTGTTAATACAGACAGAGTCCATACATAGTACAGAGAGGGTCGTGCGAATGCAGTGGAGACTGTCTGGCCAGCGTGGAGTGTGTAGGCCAAATCCTCTGCCTGCTCTGGCTAATATATGGCTCTGTTAGTACAGGGAGGGTCGTGCGCCTGCAGTGACACTAAAATAAGACCTGATGATCATGATGATGTGTCATCAACATACCATGATGCCGTTATTAATCCGCACGCTCTCCCAGACTTTCTGTATGACGTCCTCGTATGATTTCAAAGCTGTTTTCTTCTTACTGGTGCCTGTTAGTGAGAAACGCGTCGTTGAAGAACCTGCCTGTGGGAAAAACAACAATTTTATATAAAATCACTAAATTCGGTTATATCGCGTTTATTACTTTACAGCTATCGTGGTTCCGGGTAGGCTACCTAGGGTCTACCTGCGAACATAAACACTGAAAAGTGTTACATCTGTCGTTTTAAACACTTTACTGTTACTACGTTACGTTACTGTTACTTACGAAGTGTCTATTTTCAAACGATTTACATTGAGAAAATTTTTTGATGACATAATACGAAGATTTATACATTTAAATAAAATTATTTCAATACGGTTTTATCGCGTTTATTACATTACTAGCTGTTACCCGCGGCTTCGCCCGCGTGGTTTATAGCCTATGTCCTTCTCAGTACCCTTACCTATGTGTATGTAAAATGTCATGATGATCGGTTCAGTAGATGGGGCGTTAAAGCGAAACAAACAAACTCACTTTCGCATTTATAATATTAGTAAGGAAGTTAGGATTAGGATTTATACACCTAACGTTTCGAGCACTTTACAGTGTCGTTGTCGCAGGTAGACTGTGTAGAGGTAGGTAATGTAACAATCGCGAAAACTTAAGAAAACATTATAGGAAGACTTATAATCTACTAGCAATGTTTGTTTAAGTAAATCGAAGACAGGAGCGCGGACTCGCCGCGATTCTCTCGCTGGTGAAAGCGATCCCTTAAGAGTCTCACGTAAAGCCGCAATCCCATACAAATATAGTTTGGTTTTAGTTATACAACAGTTAAGCCAATCTCAACCAAATTTCGTACATACAACCGGGTAAAGCATATTGATGTTTATAATCAGATTTCAATTTAAAAAAACCGGCCAAGTGCTTGTCGGGCCACGCGCAGTGTAGGATTCCGTAGTTGCGAATGACAACTTTGAGTTCACACTATTTACACTCGCACCTTACAGTTTAACGACCAAAAACATCTAACAATGAAAATAGTATGAAATTTTACAGTTTATAAGTTGGTTGCCTATAACTTTTTAGTTTGTACTTAGTACTTAGCTCTAATAGTTTTCCTTTGAACTTCAGTATATATACTAGTGCTGTAATTTTTTTCATGTATCTATATATACCCGTTTAGCAGATAGAGGGGGGGGACACTTACCTTAACAAAAATTCGCACTTTAAAACCAAAAATTTCGGAAACGGATCCCTAAATCAAAAATGGTGTTCTCAACCTCACAATATTTTTGAAAGACCTATTTAACGATACCCCACACGATGTGTAAATAGAGAAAAAAAATTACTCCCCCACTTTACTTGTATGGGAGCTACCCTAAAAAAACCTTTTTTTCAAGTTTTTATTCTACCACTTTTTTGCCATTAATATACATACCCATACCAAATTACAGCTTTCTAGTACTTACAGTCTCTGCGTAAAACCGCGGACGGACAGACAGACAGACATGGCGAAACTATAAGGGTTCCTTGTTTACTACGGAACCCTAAAAACAATACCTATACAAAATTACAGCGAGTACAAGTTTTCGATACGAAGCTTACCCTGTGCACGGGCGCGCACACGCAGTTGACGAGCACGTTTAGGGCGGCCTTCTGCACTTCGGGCTCCGGCACTATCTCGCCGTCAGCCGCGCCTGTGGCAACAAGCAATTCATAATAAATTCGTTTATTACACCTCCTCTGGCTAAATATGGCTTTGGTAGTACAGAGAGGGTCGTGCTCCTGCAGTGGAGACTAGAAAGACCTGATGATGAATTATGATGCACCCAGCACGATATTAACGCCAGTGTTTAAGGCGCTCTTATAGTAACACTAGCGCCACCCAGCAATTAATTCTTTTAATCCTAAATTATATCGAATTAAAAAAATGTAACAAGTACATAACTAGTAAATTACTTGTAGAATTTTTGTATTCATTTTCACTAATATTCGTTTGATAAACTAAGAGAAAAACAGGTTAACGCCAAAAGTGGCCACTTTTGGCGATCGATTTTCGAGAAAAATCGAATCGATTTTTCTCTTTAAATATGGCACTAGTAAATTACTTGTAATAAACAAAAAATTCTATAAGTAGTTTAGTAGTTTTGTACTTGTTAGATTTTTAAAATTCGATACAATTTATGATTTAAAGAATTTAATTGCTGGGTGGCGCTCATGTTACTATAAGAGCGCCTTAGGTCAGCGTCTCACGTCAATTTTTTTCTTTCAGTAGGAGTTGTATGGGAGACGCCACATAGCATGATACCACATCTGACACTAAACGGACTGTCTCATACATACATACATACACATCATCATCTTGATCATCAGATCTTTTTAGTCTCCACTGCAGGATCATGACCCTCTCTGTACTACCAGAGCCATATATTAGCCAGAGCAGTCAGAGGATTCAGTCCACATGCTGGCCAGCCGGATCGGAGAGGAGGATGTGTCTCAATTCGACCGTATATATATCATCATCAGGTCTTTGTAGTTTCCACTGCAGGAGCACGACCCTCTCTATACTACCAGAGCCATATACTAGCCTGAGTAGTCAGAGGATTTGGCCTACACTCTCCACGCTGGCCAGACGGGTTGGAGAGGTCTCTTTGATGTTTATAAGCTTTGTTTAGCTTGTGTTGCCTAAGCCGCCTTCTACGACATCCACGGGAAGACTTGGAGTGGTCCCATTCTACTCTGCCGGGTACCACACCGATTTTACTAACACATTAGCACGTCTTCATCCCTTACGGTGTAGACAGAACCCTTTAAACTACTTATAAAAGACTCAACCAGCAGGATATTAACGCCGGTGTTTAAGTCAGCGTCTCTCATGTCAATCTTTTCTGTTGGTAGGAGTTGTATGGGAGACGTCACATAGCACACTAATACTACCTACATATTTACACATCAGCACGTCTTTATCCCTTACGGGGTATACAGGACCGATCTACTTATGAAATACTCACCAAGTACGATATTGACACAGTTATTAAGTCAGTTGTGGTAGAGCCACGCTACCGATGAAATTCACTTCCGCTAGTAGCATGAATGGGCCAGCTCGTCCGGGGAAGTACCACACTCTCATCATCATCATCATCAGGTCTCTCTAGTCTCCACTGCAGGAGCACGACCCTCTCTGTACTACCAGAGCCATATATTAGCTTGAGTAGTCAAGAGGATTTGGCCTACAGTCTCCACGCTGGCCAGACGGGTTGGAGAGGTCTCTTTGATGTTTATAAGCTTTGTTTAGCTTGTGTTTCCTTAGTCACCTTTTACGACATCCACGGGATGACTTGGAGTGGTCCTATTCTACTCTGCCGGGAACCACACGGCGGACGTACCACACTCTCACAGAAAATCAACGTTTGAATAAAGCTTTACCGCTGCTATGCCTCGTTCGGAGAGTGAGAGACCTGGAGGCCCATCCCCTTTCCCCTCTAGGAGGTAAAAATAAAAGGCCGGCAACGCTCTTGTCACATCCCTGGCGTTGCAGGTGTCCATGGGCAGCGGTGATTACTTACCATCAGGTGAGCCGCTTACTCGTTTACCGTACTATGAGAAAAAAATCACCAACTATTAATGTAAGACTCACCCAGCACGATGTTAACGCCGGTGTTCAAGTCAGCGTCTCTCATGTCAATCTTTTCTGTTAGTAGGAGTTGTATGGCAGACGCCATACAGTACCCCAATACTACATACATACTTACACATTAGCACGTCTTTATCCCTTACGGGGTAGATAGAACACTTAAATACTTAAGAAACACTGACCAAGCACGAATTTAACGTCGCATCTCGTCAATATTTTCTGTTAGCAGGAGTTGTATGGAAGACGCCACACAGCACATCGATACTATATATATATGCTTAAATATTAGCACATGTTTATCCCTTACGGGGTAAACAGAATCCTTTAGAAGTACCCAACTATTTATGAAAGACAGGCACTACACACCAGGTGATATCCTGAAGCTTATGCAGTCCTTCTTCGGGAATCACCGTGTGGGTGAGTAAGGCATGGGGTAAGTACAAAATAACCCAAAGGTTAGACGTGCTTCCGATTTATAATCGGCCCCAATAAAGATAAGATAAGATATGAAAGACTCACCCAGCACGATGTTAACGCCGGTGTTCAAGTCAGCGTCTCTCATGTCAATCTTTTCTGTTAGTAGGAGTTGTACTCGAGGGGCCACACAGCACACGGACACTACGTCTAACGCTGAGCGGACGGTTTCTGATCTGTAACAGAAAATAGGAAATATATTCATACTAAAGATATGTACAGTAGTACCACTTTTATAAGTTACCTCGGCGTTGTTCGATGGCGCAGAATAGCGCAACCGACCGCCGACTCGGGCCGAATGAAAACATCAATGAAATAACGAACTTATTGCTACAACATAAGATTTCAAATCCAAAAGCAGTAGGACTCGTGCTATCTCGCTCACAATACTTGTACGCTTGCCGAGATTGGCCGAGACGCCGCATGGCGCGTACGCATCAGCCATTAGCGGACGGCTAATTTCGCGCCACGTAAAAATTTGATTTCGGCGCAGGTGGTGTAACTTATAAAAGTGGTAGTACTGTATCTATTGCGGAGCTCGGCCCAGTGGACTTAATCACTGAAAGCGCTTACACTGTAAAGTAACCCGGGGCGTGGTCGCCATATGGATGGGTGACCACAAGTGGAATAAAAATATCTCGAGCTACTCCGTACCTCGGAAGGCACGTTAAGCCGTTAGTCCCGGCTATCATCATTTAGTAGTTACCAGTAATTCATGGTAATTACTGGCATTTCGGGGGCCCCGCTCATCGACACCACGACACGATGTGAAACAGTTCTATTTGCTCTTTTAGAATGAGATAGAGAGAGATAGTAAGAGAAAGAGATAGAGACTGTACCTGCCGTTGAAATTCCACTCATAGGCCAGCCCCACCACTTGCAGCAGTAGAGCTATGCCCCCTAGCTCCAGTAATTCGTCTACGGGGGCCCAGCGAGACCACGACACGCTTTGGAGCAGTTCGATTTGCTCTTGGATCTCCTCAGGGGATGATTTTGATGCCTGTTGAGAAAAAAGAATATATATATATATATATATATATATATATATATATATATATATACGTGTGGTTCCCGGCAGAGTAGAATAAGACCACTCCAAGTCATCCCGTGGATGTCGTAAAAGGCGACTAAGGAAACACAAGCTAACCAAAGCTTATAAACATCAAAGAGACCTCTCAAACCCGTCTGGCCAGCGTGGAGAGTGTAGGCCAAATCCTCTGACTACTCAGGCTAGTATATGGCTCTGGTAGTACAGAGAGGGTCGTGCTCCTGCAGTGGAGACTACAAAGACCTGATGATGATATATATACGGTCGAATTGAGACACATCCTCCTTTTTGATGTCCGTTAAAAAATTGTTAGGAGAGGCCTATGTCCAGCAGTGGACTTCTTGCGGCTTAAATGATAATGATGATGAAAAAAAATGTTAAATGGTTTGACGAGCTCCGTGGCGCAGCGGTCAACACGTCTGCCTGCGACACGGATGGTCCCGGGTCCGATTCCCGGTCAGGTCAAGATGGAAAATGATCTTTATCAGATTGACCTGGGTCTTGGATGTTTATCTATATAAGTATCTATTATAAAATATAGTATCGTTGAGTTAGTGTCCCATAGTACAAGTCTCGAACTTACTTTGGGGCTAGCTCAATCTGTGTGATTTGTCCGTATATATTTATTTATATTTATTTCTGAACTGCATTAAGCACGCCAGCCTGCGACACGGGGGTCTCGGGTTTGATCCCCGGTTAGGTCATAGCAATTGAAATAAAAGCTTGTTAATAATTAGGACTAACCTTGTAAGGGGGTGGTTCGGGCACATTGTCGCCTTGTTGCCTCGCGACCTGCGCGGCGCGTAGCCTCAAATGTGCCTCGAGATACCTGCAAAAGACACATAAGTGGTGTTTACGAAACGCTTCGATTCTGCAAATATGATAAAAGAATAATGAATGAATGAATTATTTATTTATTAAGTAACAATGACTCATACATATTTGTTAGTAATACTTACTTCTAGGTTAGTAATCAATTTTTATTTTTAAAACTTTAAGAGAGAAAAGGTGACTTGTGAAAATTGAATAAAAAGTGTTCAATATATTATATTTATCTACACATGCACCATAAAGTGTCTAAAACGATTTCAAAAACTGGCTGATAATAACCTTCATTACGTCAGTCAGATTTATAATATCAATTATTTTGTGTGAATACCGTAGGTAATACTTTACGTAATTGTACGTGTGGAGAGTGCAGGCCAAATCCTCTGATTGCTCTGGCTAAAATATGGCTCTGGTAGTACAGAGAGCGTCCTGCTCCTGCAGTGGGGACTAAAAAAGACCTTGTAGCGGTAGCGAGTTGGTGTGCTCGACCGCCACAAAGGGAAGATCTTCCCGCTGGGCAAGATGTGCGCCCAGGGAACCGTACAGCTCAAACTGAATTCTGTCGGAGGTCATATTTATGTCGAGATTCGAAGAAATTTTGTTTGCGCGTTTCAGGATTGATCAGCGCCATCTTGTGAGAAGTCTTGTAATTATTTGTTGTGCCGCCAAATTCGCAGTAGTACTAGGTTAAGTAAGTAGTTTTTGTGGCGAATGTAGAGGTCACCACAACCGAATGATGATGATGACGAAAAACGTACCTCTTTAAAACGACACAGACGTGCCTCACAAGTTTAGGCTAACACAGATTACCACCATCTAGTATCGAGTGGAAAGCAACTCCGCAGCGCCATACATTTGCCATAATATTTGTGTATGTGGTTGGCAGTCTATACGTTAGTATTATGTTGTCTTTGAACGTACCAAATCCTCTGACTGCTCTGGCTAAAATATGGCTCTGGTAGTACAGAGACGGTCGTATTCCTGCAGTGGAGACAAAGACCTGATGATGATGATGACGAAAAAGACGTACCTCTTCAAAGCGACACAGACGTGCCTTACGATCTGCCTCGCGGCGCACGTCTCGTCCTCGGACACCGGCAGCTCCTCGTCATCAGACCCTAGGATCGGCAGCGTGGATATCACGTTGTATAGCTTGCGGAGACCATCCTGTAAAGAAATATCAACATTCATCACTCACACAAATTTAATATAAAATTTATAAAACTTAGAACATGATGATACACTCAATTGATATTAACGCCTGTAGCACACATCCGCGAATGCGGAACGGAAGCGTACCGGAACGGAACATTGGCAAAACCACGAAACGCTGTTTAGTATGATTTTGTTTGGTGCGCCTCACACCGCAAGCGGAACAAGACCGAAACGGAATCATACAACAGCGTTTCGCGGTTTCGCCAGTGTTTCGTTAGCATTTTTTAATCCCCCCTCCCCCTTGGTGATACTTAGTGAGGCTTAAGACTAACCCCCCTCCCCCCCACCCAAAATCACGTGAATTTTTAGTACCCTCCGATCCGATCTAAAAATTGATAGAAAATTATCTCTAAATAGGTATAAGTATAACCTTATTTTATTCTAGACAATTCAACACCATTATAAAAATGTCTGACAGAATGGCAACGGCGAGTGAAGGTCGCCGTTATTCTGTTTAGAAATCGCACGTTTGACAAAAAAAAAACACGTGATATCTTACTACACCCCCCTCCCCCTGGTGATATTTCGTGATTTTTTCCGACCCGCCCCTTTCGAGTCTCGCGTGATTAATGGACGGCCCCTTATGAGGACGCAAGTTGTTGAGTTGTTACCCGAGTTGACACACTAAGAAGAAGCAGGTTGTGAAATAATATTATTCTATTCCCGGTACTATTTTTTGAATGTGAGCATTTGGTAGTTAACCGTCGTAACGGTACCACAATAAATATTTTATGGTTCATAATACTATAGTAGCTTTTTCCGCGACTTCATTCACTTAATTCATTACCTATATATTTATTCAAAGCTATCCAGTATTTTTTAAGCCTACCCCTATGGGAAAGAGGCGTGATAATATGTATGTATGTATGTATCCAGTATTTTTTAGCGTGAAAGAGTAATTTCACACCTATTTAAACTTTCGAATATATAATATTACTTGGATTTCTTAAGACGGTAATTCCGAAGTGGGCTAGAGGGATACGTAAACGATAGAGGAAGCAGCGAGGTGATTTCAAAGGCGCACGCAAGATTAGGGCATGCACCTTACCGTAAACTAAATAACCATAGTAATAAAATACTCTCATGATCATGGTTCCGGCAGAGTAGAATAAGACCACTCAGTGCCGGATTTATATTTTTTATGAGTCTAGGCAACTTTATTTCCGCCGCCCCATGTATACACACATTTCTAAAATACTAATTTTCAAAATTTTTATTTAAATAAACGAAAGAATTACTCATTAAGAAAGACAGCGTAAAAAAGAAACAAGATATATATTTTTTTTACTTTTATCCTCTGAAATCAAGTGACCGTCCTTTGAAATCCGCCGCCCCTAGGCCGCGGCCTATACGGCCTATTTATAAATCCAGGACTGAGACCACTCCTAGTCTACCCGTAGATGTCGTAGAAGGCGACTTAGGAAACACAAGCTAAACAACGCTTATAAACATCAAAGAGACCTCTCCAACCCATCTGGCCAGCTTTGACAGTATAGACCAAATCCTCTGACTGCTCTGGCTAATATATGGCTCTGGTAGTACAGAGAGGGTCGTGCTCCTGCAGTGGAGACTATAAAAGACCTGATGATGATGAATGACTCACCCAGCACAATGTTAACGCCGGTGTTTAAGAGTCCCACGTAAAGCCGCAATCCCATACAAACGTAGTTTCGTTTTAGTTTTACAACAGTTAAGCCAATCTCAACCAAATTTCGTACATACGACCGGATAAGGCATATTGATGTTTATAATCAGATTTCAATTTTAAAAACAATACCTATACCAAATTACAGCGAGTTGAAGTTTCGTATCGAAAACTTGTACTCGCTGTAATTTTGTATAGGTATTTTGTGAGATTGGCTTAACTATTGTAAAACTAAAACGAAACTACGTTTGTATGGGATTGCGGCTTTACGTGGGACTCTTAAGTCAGCGTCTCTCATGTCAATCTTTTCTGTTAGTAGATTCCGGCTGGCCAACTTTAAGAGTGGAGGCCAAATCCTCTGCTCAGGCTAATATATGGCTCTGGTAGTACAGAGAGGGTCGTGCTCCTGCAGTGGAGACTTACAAAGACCTGATGATGACTCACTTGATTGTCGAACTCCTCCAGTATGACCCTGAACTGGAAGGAGAGGCCAAAAAACATGGTGGCGTGGCAGCGGCCCGAGTCGTGCGAGCATTCTAGCAGCCACAGCGCGTATCTGGAACAAAATGGCGTCATTATTAAGGGCCCACACTAGGCACACTAGCGACGCCATAATTTTATTCCTAATACCATGTGGTTTCAACGCCTTAATCGTACGATTTGTTCTCGGAGACTCGCATAGATGGCGCCACTCGAAACTACGCAACATTGTATCTACCGTATTATGAGAATATAAAAACATGATTTACAAAATATATCTTATTAAAAATCAAAACAATATTTTAGGCATAATATTATAAAATGACACCGTATATTGAGTAAGTTAAAGGCTAACGCAGATTATCGCCATCTAGTATCGAGTAGCAAGCAACTCTCCCGCGCCATACATTCACCTGCTTTTTACAACCTTAATTTGGTCCAATATTTTTGTATGAGGTGGGCAGTCTATTACGTTAGTATTATATTGTCTTTGCTAATACTTTACAAATAGAAAGAAATTCAACAATGTAAGTCATAAGCCTTAGTAAATAACCTGAAGTATTTTTGGAATGATTAGAGAGAATCTAATGACTGATTAGAGAAGAGAACTACTGATTACGGCGCGGTCATAGTGTGGGGCCTTAACAGAACTTTCGCGTTGCAATGCAAAACCAGAAATTAACGCGAACATACAGTTTTTTTAAATAAATAAACATTAAAATGAAAAATATTTTTTTAACTGCAAAATAGATTTATTATTCATATATACGTATTTATTACTTAAATATACTCATTTACATATATTAACTTAGGTGTGTAGTTGTAACTATAAATGTATTATTTTATTTGTTCATATATATTATGATATTATTTAAATTTTAGTAGCACCCCCTCATATCTTTTTTACAATGTCCCAAAGGTGAACTGGTAGACAATGCAAATAGCATTAAGTTAACCTTTTGTATCAATCTTTGATTGTGTGCAATAAACTTAAATAAAAAATAAATAATAAAATAGAATACATAATAACATCAAAGCATTTGACTAGGTCGGCGAGCGTCCGGCGGGGCAGTAGACACAGTCGCTCCATGGCGTCTTCGCAGTACGCCGCGTTTGCCTTGTTGACCCGGGGGTCGTGGTTCGATTCCCACGGGAAGCACACTTTGTTAAGTCGTTTCCAAGTTGGTTAGGACATTGCAGGCATGGATCACCTGATTGTCTTATAAGAAAAATGATTCCGTGCTTTGGAAGGCACGTTAAGCCGTTGGTCCCGGCTGCCATCTGGTAGTCGTTAAAGGAACCACGTCAGAGGCCGAGAGGCGGTTCCGAAGAACTCTGACAGCATGGTGTGCATGATCGACTGACCGTGTCACCTACACGTAATGATGATGATTTTGATGATGATGATGATGATATCACTCACTTGACTAGGTCGGCGAGCGTCCGGCGGGGCAGCAGACACACTCGTTCCATGGCGTCTTCGCAGTACGCCAGGTAGTACAGGCAGATTGATACGCCCGTGGCGGCTACTGATGGCCGTGGCACTTCTAGGAACTTCTGCAATTTACACAAAGATATATATCACATATAATATAGTATCAGAAATCTGCTAACAAACTAACTGTTGACAAACTGTCTCGCAGTTTGGCAGATTATGTAATCGTTAAATGTACTGTTTATATGAAACTAGCAGCCCTACCCGGCTGCGCCCGGCCATGTATTATACCTTAAAACCTTCCTCGTGAATCACTCTATCTATTGGTGAAAACCGTATGAAAATCCGTGGAGTAGTTTTTGAGTTTATCGCGAACAGACAGACAGACAGACAGACAGACCGACAGACAGACGCGGCGGAGGACTTTGTTTTATAATATGTAGTGATAGTGATAGTGATAAATTACTAAAAAAAGTTGTAAATAGAATGGCGTAGACTCACGATTTTACTTTTAACGTACTAGACTCGCAAGTTAACGTATCATTTACTAGATTCGCGAGTTAACTTGTCATTTACTAGACTCGCGACTTAACTTGTCATTTACTAGAGTCGCGAGTTAACTTGTCATTTACTAGACTCGCGAGTTAACTTGTCATTTACTAGACTCGCGAGTTAACTTGTCATTTACTAGACTCGCGACTTAACTTGTCATTTACTAGAGTCGCGAGTTAACTTGTCATTTACTAGACTCGCGAGTTAACTTGTCATTTACTAGACTCGCGAGTTAACTTGTCATTTACTAGACTCGCGAGTTAACTTGTCATTTACTAGACTCGCGAGTTAACTTGTCATTTACTAGACTCGCGAGTTAACTTGTCATTTACTAGAGTCGCGAGTTAACTTGTCATTTACTAGACTCGCGAGTTAACTTGTCATTTACTAGAGTCGCGAGTTAACTTGTCATTTACTAGACTCGCGAGTTAACTTGTCATTTACTAGACTCGCGAGTTAACTTGTCATTTACTAGACTCGCGAGTTAACTTGTCATTTACTAGAGTCGCGAGTTAACTTGTCATTTACTAGACTCGCGAGTTCACTTGTCATTTACTAGACTCGCGAGTTAACTTGTCATTTACTAGACTCGCGACTTAACTTGTCATTTACTAGAGTCGCGAGTTAACTTGTCATTTACTAGACTCGCGAGTTAACTTGTCATTTACTAGACTCGCGGGTTAACTTGTCATTTACTAGACTCGCGAGTTAACTTGTCATTTACTAGAGTTGCGAGTTAACTTGTCATTTACTAGACTCGCGAGTTCACTTGTCATTTACTAGACTCGCGAGTTAACTTGTCATTTACTAGACTCGCGAGTTAACTTGTCATTTACTAGAGTCGCGAGTTAACTTGTCATTTACTAGACTCGCGAGTTAACTTGTCATTTACTAGACTCGCGAGTTAACTTGTCATTTACTAGACTCGCGAGTTAACTTGTCATTTACTAGACTCGCGAGTTAACTTGTCATTTACTAGACTCGCGAGTTAACTTGTCATTTACTAGAGTCGCGAGTTAACTTGTCATTTACTAGACTCGCGAGTTAACTTGTCATTTACTAGACTCGCGAGTTAACTTGTCATTTACTAGACTCGCGAGTTAACTTGTCATTTACTAGACTCGCGAGTTAACTTGTCATTTACTAGACTCGCGAGTTAACTTGTCATTTACTAGACTCGCGAGTTAACTTGTCATTTACTAGAGTCGCGAGTTAACTTGTCATTTACTAGACTCGCGAGTTAACTTGTCATTTACTAGACTCGCGACTTAACTTGTCATTTACTAGAGTCGCGAGTTAACTTGTCATTTACTAGACTCGCGAGTTAACTTGTCATTTACTAGACTCGCGAGTTAACTTGTCATTTACTAGACTCGCGAGTTAACTTGTCATTTACTAGACTCGCGAGTTAACTTGTCATTTACTAGACTCGCGAGTTAACTTGTCATTTACTAGAGTCGCGAGTTAACTTGTCATTTACTAGACTCGCGAGTTAACTCGGCGTTCGTCGCATCCCTATAAGCTACATACATACTCGCTATGGGTAAAATATACCCAGATATAAAACTAGATACTTGTCAAAAGTAATTGCTAATTGGCTTGTTTCTTTATTTTATATTTATGAAATGATACCTAAAGATTTAATTAATACCAAAAAAACTTAATTATATGGTTTATTTTGAATTGGAAAAAAAATTCTACAAGAGATCAAAAATCTCAATTCATTCTAACAACTTACACACCATATTGTGAGTATGGGTGAAAATCACCCATACTCACTTTGCATGTCCACAACTCACCAATGAGTCGCGCCAACTCAACCTCCCGATGGGAGACGACGCTCAAGGACGTGACTCGAAGGTACTCAAAAGCGCGTCACACTGTGGTTAGTCAGTTAAAAAATATAGTCAACTGTTTGTAGCTCTGGGTAAAATTTACCCAAAGCGAGCAACGCCGAGTTAACTTGTCATTTACTAGACTCGCGACTTAACTTGTCATTTACTAGAGTCGCGAGTTAACTTGTCATTTACTAGACTCGCGAGTTAACTTGTCATTTACTAGACTCGCGAGTTAACTTGTCATTTACTAGACTCGCGAGTTAACTTGTCATTTACTAGACTCGCGAGTTAACTTGTCATTTACTAGACTCGCGAGTTAACTTGTCATTTACTAGACTCGCGACTTAACTTGTCATTTACTAGAGTCGCGAGTTAACTTGTCATTTACTAGACTCGCGAGTTAACTTGTCATTTACTAGACTCGCGAGTTAACTTGTCATTTACTAGACTCGCGAGTTAACTTGTCATTTACTAGAGTCGCGAGTTAACTTGTCATTTAATAAGTTCAATTTCCGATTTTTCTTTTAAAATAGGTGAAATATTGATCGTTTTAGACCCTTTATGGGTGATTCAGCCCGTCAATCTGAACAACTTTTCTTTTGGGACCACTGCTGGTAACTCATTTTTTATTGACATTCCTATACAAATTAACAATCACAGATTTTATGAAACGAGCCGGCAGGCGAGTTTAATGTGAATGTGTTATATCTAACTACTAGCAGCCCTACCCGGCTGCGCCCGGGCATGTATTATACCTTAAAACCTTCCTCGTGAATCACTCTATCTATTGGTGAAAACCGTATGATAATCCGTGGATTAGTTTTTGAGTTTATCGCGAACAGACAGACAGACAGACGCGGCGGAGGACTTTGTTTTATAATATGTAGTGATGTCTCACCTGCAAGCCACCCATATTGATGAAGTCTATAGAGAACTTTTTGTGGCAGAGCAGGGCAGCCAAATACTTGAGCGCCTCAAAAGCAAGTCTGGAGTCCCGGGATTCCCGGACGTTCAGGTAACCCAAGATGAGCCCGAGGGCGTTTTGCTCGAACACGTGGGATAAGAACTGAGGACAAATTGAATAAGCATTTAAATAAAATTATTTTAATACGGTTTTTATCGCGTTTATTACATTATTTATACACCTAACGTTTCGAGCACTTTACAGTGTTCGTGGTCGCAGGTAGACTAAGTTGACATTTGTCTAGTATTTAATAAAATTATTTTAATACGGTTTTTATCGCGTTTATTACATTATTTATACACCTAACGTTTCGAGCACTTGACAGTGTTCGTGGTCGCAGGTAGACTAAGTTGACAGTTGTCTAGTATTTAATAAAATTATTTTAATACGGTTTTTATCGCGTTTATTACATTTATTACATATAAAAACCGTATTAAAATAATTTTATTAAATGTGTAACAATCGCGAAAACATAAGAAATCATTATTTGTCTAGTATTTTATAAGAACTGCAAAATCTACCGCCTAAAATATTTATTGATAACGTATTAAAATAATTTTATTTAAATGTGTAACAATCGCGAAAACATAAGAAAACATTGAATAAGCATATTAACAATTTCTATAAGTGTTTTATTTTTTGCTTTCACAAAGGTATTCTGATATATTCTTGTTAAATTAAGAGATAAAATATATGCACGACAATTTTGTCGTATAAAGACAAAAGACGCAAGTTCAAATCCTGTTTTTCTTCCCATATTTTATTTCTTAATTTGATAAGAATATATCAGAATAAAATTGTCGTAAAAAGAACGAAAGACGCAGTTTAAACCCTGCCCGTTTGGAACTTTTTTGTCATATCGAGCTCATCATCATCATTTCGTGTATTTGGCACGGTCAGTCGGCCATGAACACCCTGGTGTCAGAGTTCTTCGGAACCGCCTCTCGGCCTCTGACGTGGATCCTTTAACGACTACCAGATGGCAGCCGGGCGGGACCACTGGCTTAACGTGCCTTCCGATGCACGGAATCATTTTTCTTATAAGACAATTAGGTGATTCATGCCTGCAATGTCTTAGCCAAACTGGAAACAGCCTAACAAAGTATGCTTCCCGTGGGAATCGAACCCACGACCCCCGGTTCAACAAAGCAAACGCCTTAACCACAGGACCACGGAGGCAGGGGCTATGAATTGAATGGCCACAGAGGCCATATCGAGCTGATCATGGAAGATTACTGATTATTTCTGATTGGAAATTGTAAAATAAAGGCCTAGAAGCGTTCTCAAGCTTTTATTTCGAAGCCGAAAAAATGACAAGACGAATCATCGGTCCACGAAAATGTCTATGCTGCGACATATGTATATATTAATTAATAGGAACATTTTAAATACGGTTTGACGTAAAAAAGTGTCTTTAGAGGCCTATTTTCTGAATAAACGTTTTGATTTTGCTGACCTCTTGGTACTCCCCCATGGGCGTCAGGTACCTCAGTATGAGCATCTGCTTGGTCGCGTCCGTTGGCGGGTGGATTTGAATGTTGCCTGTGAAAAAAAAAATAAAAGAAACAATAATACACATATTCAAATAACGACACACTTTAGTGTCAGCGCAGACCGAGGGCAGCGCAGTGGAGAGCATTTTCTTAAGACTCTCGATAATAAACTTTAAAACTATTGCTATAAAATACAATAATGTTGATGTGATCTTGCGGGATCGTGGTAACTTGTAGGAACGTCGTAGAGTCAAAAGAACTCCATTGATCACACATATGTACAATGTTTGTTCTTATTCCAAGCGTAACAAAGTAAAGAGAGAGAGAGAGAGCTTAACCTTATTACTCTAATATATACCTGAAAATATCGTAACTCAGCAATACAATGTTACTGTGTGTAAAGGCAAAGACAATATATACTAACGTAATAGACTGCCCACCTAATACAAAAATATTGGACCAAATTAAGGTTGCGAAAAGCAGGCGAATGTATGGCGCAGGAGAGTTGCTTGCTACTCGATACTAGATGGCGGTAATCTGCGTTAGCCTTTAACTTACTAAATATACGGTGTCATTTTAAAATATTATGCCTAAAATATTTTGTGAATCATGTTTTTGTATTCTCATAATACGGTAGATACAATGTTGTGTAGTTTCGAGTGGCGCCATCTATGCGAGTCTCTGAGAACAAATCGTACGATTAAGGCGTTGAGACCACATGGTAAAGGTATGTCACAGTAATATATTTTTTTTGTCGTGCTCCTGCAGTGTAGACTGAAAAGACCTGATGATGATGACGTCCAAAGGCAGTCACTGATGGCTTTCTTTGCAAAAAATTGTCTACATCTGCATCTTTAGTGTATCTGTGAATCCGACTTGCTCTTGACCGGTTTATACCACACTCACCAATGACATAAGTCTCCATCTCAGCCCAGCTGGAGTTGGACTCTGTCTCGTGCGGCGCGGGCGCCGGACGTGTGCGCCGCGCCGGGGGGGACATCAGGCCGGGAGAGGGGGAGAGTTCCACCGCCGCTGGAAGACAATTTTTTGTTTAGAAATGAAACTAGTAACGTAGTAATCCTTAATCTAAGGAACGGTACCACTGAGCCACAGTAGTTACTGTGGCTCAGTGGTACAGTATTACCACTTTTATAAGTTACACCGATGTACCTGTTTGAGGAGCCCGATGGTCCAGTAGGTGTGAGCTCTATTAGCGCTTACGTATGTTAAGCAACCCCTGGTGCAGTCCCTACTTGGATGGGTGACCGCAAGTGGCATAAAAATATCTCGAGCTCCTCCGTGCTTCGGAAGACACGTTAAGCCGTTGGTCCCGGCTGTCATCGTTGATTACAGTCGTTAAGCTATGTCAGATGCCTTTAGGCAGCTTGAAAAATCTGACACCAGTGTTGGCCACTTACACATACGAAAAAAACCAAAAAAACCGATGTACCTGCGCAGAAGTCAAATTTTGGCGCGAAAATACCCGTCCGCTATTGGCTGATGTGTACGCGCCATGTGGCGTCTCGACCACTCACGGCAGTCGTACGATAGCGAGCGAGATAGCACGAGTCCTGTTGTTTTTGGATTTCAAATCTTATTTTGTAGCAATAAGTTCGTTATTTGATTGATGTTTTTAGTCGGCTTGAGTCGGCGGTAGGATGCGCTATTCTGCGCCATCGAACAATGCCGATGTAACTTGTTAAAGTGGTAGTACTGTACCGTTCCTTTGAATTGCAGAGTCCCAGGTTCCTTCCCCCGTAAAAAATCTATGAATTGAATGACCAATTTTAGCTTTGTCATCTGCAGTAAATAAGCTTTCAGCACAAGAATTTTGAAAGTTAGTCCTATAATTTCGGAGCCTAAGTATTTAATGCAAAAAAAAACAAACAATTTAATCTTTCCTCTTCATAATATTAGTCTAGACAAACTAGATAGTAACAAATTATTTTTTAAAAATAGTAACTGCCTTTAATACTACTACTATTAGCATCTCAAAACCTTCTCCAGAATATAACAAATAGTCTTCTCAAAACCGCATCAAAATGGGTTCGGCCAAACGCGAGATAATCGCGAACAAACATACCGATAAAACTGAGAACGTTCTTTTGAAGTCGATGAAAAACCTGTAAAATAAACAAATAGTTCACTTACAGTTATAGTTCTTCACGGGTGTCTCCGGGTCGGAGACTGGGGGGGCGTCGTCCACCTCCATATCACCCCCTCCACCCTCGTCTTTCTCGCGGTCTGTTAAATAAATAAATATTAATACATAAATATACCACACATTTTATTATATGACATTTTTATTTAATTTCAATAATTTGACATTTTGCTATTTCAATTTTACCTATTTAACATTTCAATGATGACATAATTTTTTTCCAATTCAATTTTTATCATGACATTTAATTAAAACAATGCACACTCAGTCCACATATATATAAGTAGTTTATAAGGTCTAACTAGAATTGTGAGTTGACGTCGCTTGGAGAAAATGCACTGTGCAGTTTGTTGTCGCTTCTTCTGCACTCCGCTTTGGAAGCGGCCTAAACTTAGCCATAAGTAATTATTGAAGTCAACAAACATTTTTGGTGAAAAATTGTAAACACAAATATGACAATTAATAAGTGTTCAAAGAAACCTATATTAAATAAACGATTGAATCTTGAATCCACAAATGGGGAACGTAGTGTCGGACGTCCGGTAGCTACATGGGCCGACGACATAAAACAGACTTCAGGAAAGAACTGGATTGCAAAGGCTAGGGATAGAGAAGTCGAAGTTTTTGGTTAGGAGGTTGGCTTCCTATGGATGTCGTAGACGACTTAGGCAACACCAGCTTGTAAACATCAAAGAGACCTCTCCAACCCGTCTGGCCAGCGTGAAGAGTGTAGGCCAAATCCTCTGACTGCTCTGGCTAATATATGGCTCTGGTAGTACAGAGAGGGTCGTGCTCCTGCAGTGGAGACTAACAAGGACCTGATGATGATGACGTACCTTTCTTGTCAGGGGTAGGTCCATTAGTCTTGACGTCACTGGAGCGTTTCTTGTCAAAGCGCGCGAAATGCCGAGTTTGGTTTGGTGGTGTCACTGCGCTCTGATTCACCTGCAACAAAACATTGAATAATTGGTATTCGCTTTGGAATGCCCTTCCTGGTTAGTATACTTTGGAATGCATTTCCTGGCAAATAATATATTTGACAATATTGTGAATGATATCCGTATTCTTTCAATTTATTATTAAATATTAATTTAGGCATATCTCTCCCATCTCACCTGATGTAAGTGACGATGAATACGAGGATGTTAAAGGGGCACACTAGGCACAGTAGCGACGCCAATCACTTTATTCCTAATACTTTACAAATAGAAAGAAATTCAAGAATGTAAATCATATAAGCCTTAGTAAATATCTTGAAGTATTTTTGGAATCATGTTTTAATATTATGAGAATCAGTCATTAAGAGTTTTTGGCGGTAATCTGATTCTCATAATTCTCACTGATTCTGATTATATTAAACATGATTCCAAAAATACTTCAGGTTATTTACTAGGCCTTATATGATTTACATTCTTGAATTTCTTTCTATTTGTAAAGTATTAGGAATAAAATGATTGGCGTCGCTACTGTGCCTAGTGTGCCCCCTGAATGCCTATCCAAGAGGGTATCTCTCAAATGATTCATGTATCCTCTTAAGCCCGGCTGGCACTAGGGCCAACTAGCGTCAACAATAATTTTATTTCTATAAGCCTTAGGGTAACGGTAGATGGGCAAGATATACTATACGTTGAGGAGTACACTTACTTGGGACAAATAGTCTCCTTCATCGATCGACAAGAAAAGGAAATTGCGCGAAGAATTGATAACGCATGGAAAAGTTATTGGTCGATGAAGGAGCTATTTAAGGGCAACTTGCTAACATGCCTTAAAAAGCGACTCCTTGACGTTTGTATCTTGCCTGTCCTAACTTACGGTGCCCAAACTTGGTCACTGACCAAAAAACAAAAGAACAAGTGGCAGGTTTGCCAAAGAGCGATGGAGCGCAGTATGTTGGGTATGAAAAGGACGGACCGGGTGAGGAATACCACGCTGCGCTCTATCACTAAAGTGGTCGACGTGGGTAAGAAGTCCGCTAGGCTTAAATGGGACTGGGCGGGTCACGTATGCCGTATGATGCCTGAAAGATGGGCACGTTCAGTAACCAAATGGGTTCCTACTGATGGCAAACATTCTCGAGGGAAGCCAAAAATGAGATAGAAAGACGAGTTGTGTGCATTTAATAAGGAATGGCAAGACATGGCACTGGACAGGACTAGGTGGAGAACAGAAGGGGAGGCATTTGCCCAGCAGTGGGACCTAAATAGCTAGTAAAAAAAAAAGCCTTAGTAAATAACTTGAAGTATTTTTAAAATAATGTTTTAATATTATGAGAATCAGTCATTAAGAGGACTACTGATTTCGCCTAAAACGGCCGTTTTTTGGCGTTAATCAATCTAGGATATAACAATAGATAACCAGTTTCGTCTGAATATGATCTTACCTTCTCGTCCTGCCCTTTGTTCCTAAGTCCGTGTAGCCTCCGTAGCATTAGTGGGACCAGCATAGCGTTGAGATCCCTGGAACAAACGAAATATAAATAGTTAAAAAAATACATCTTCAAACAAAATAAATATATAGCCCCAAAGTGAGTTCGAGACTTGTGTTATGGGATACTAACTCAACGATACTATATTCTATAATAGATACTTATATAGATAAACATCCAGGACCCAGGTCAATCTGAAAAGATAATTTTCCATCTTGACGTGACCGGGGATCGAACCCGGGACCATCCGTGTCGCAGGCAGGCGTGTTGACCGCTGCGCCATGGAGCTCGTCTAGTCAAGAAAAAAAAAGTTTATTCTACATTCCATACTGCCATTAAACATAAGGTTTGGAAAAGTTCCTATAACTAATTCAATTATCCAACTATTGCCGTGTGGTTCCCGGCAGAGTAGAATAGGACCACTCCAAGTCTTCCCGTGGATGTCGTAGAAGGCGACTTAGGAAACACAAGCTAAACAAAGTTTATTAACATCAAAGAGACCAACCCATCTGGCCAGTGTGCAGAGTGTAGGCCAAATCCTCTGACTGCTCTGGCTTATATTTGGCTCTGGTACTACAGAGGGTCGTGCTCCTGCAGTAGAAACTAAAACACTGACGATGACGATTTTCCTTCAGCCTAGTTAAAAAATTGTGCAGATGGGCATACAAACAGTGAGACATAGACTTAGGAAAGCCAACCAACCTGAAGTTTGTGGCAATCTCCTGCACCTCCATTGCTGCAGCTAGCAACCCCGTCGCGTAGCACTGGAGCGGCTCGGGCGAGTTACTCGCCCAGTTCACGAGCCGGTGAATTAGCGCTTCATTGTCCTGAAAAATAAGTTGTTTCGTTATCATAATCTTATAAATCAGAATCTTAAATCGATCGATTTTTTTTTATGACAACCGGTCGTATTGGAAATTGGGGGAGGGAGTTCTTGGCGGGAATTTTAGCGGACTATACAGTGTCTGTTTTGGATTGTTTCGCAAATTGATTCTAGTGGACTTTATAATGTGAAATTGGTGTTATTTTGTGTTATAAATGCCCATATTTATGAACAATGTGTAGAATAACTAAAATTGACTGTCATTGTGCGGCTGTAGTGTGATTTACATAGCAGGCTGGTGGTTGTCCGCCTTGCTGCGTCGTCAATGATAAAACCAGTGGATTCGCGAAGAGTTGTCGCCAGGGGCTCCGTGAAAACAACGAAATGAATTACACCATCATTTCGTTGACAACCAAGAAGAATAACTCGCCAACTGGCGAAATAAATGAAGAAAGGCTCTAAAGGACTATTATCCAGGGCCGTAAAACAATACTTAAAAAAAAAAGAAATTGGGGGAGGCTTATGTCCAGCGTCCAGCAGTGGACTTCTTGGGGCTAAGATGATGAAGATGTTTGTTTGTTTTTCGAATGTGTAAGTGGCCAACACTGGTGTCAGATTTTTCAAGCTGCCTTAAGGCATCTGACATAGCTTAACGACTGCCATGAATGAGGACAGCCGGGACCAACGGCTTAACGTGCCTTCCGAAGCACGGAGGAGCTCGAGATATTTCTATGCCACTTCGGTCACCCATCCAAGTAGGGACTGCATGATGATGATGATGATGATGTCATACCTGGAACACGACGCTCATCTCGAGCCCCGGCATGAGGTCAAGGGTGAGACGGCACGCGCACACGTTCAGCTTGTGTACGTCTCGGCCAGTGATGTTCTGCCGGGAGTAGTACGTGTCTCGCACGTAGTCGTTCACCAGCTGGAATGAAACAGTATTTTATTATCATTATCCTCAGGTCTTTTAAGTCTTCATTGCAGAAGTACTTTTTAATAATAATAAATAAATAAATAAATATATAGGGACATATCACACAAATTGAGCTAGCCCCACAATAAGTTGTGAACTTGTGTCGTGGGATACTAACTCAACGATACTATATTTTATAACATAAATAGATAAACATCCAAGACCCAGGCAAATTTGAAAAAGATCGTTTTCCATCTTGACCTGGCCGGGGATCGAACCCGGGACCTCCGTGTCGCAGGCTGGCGTGTTGACCACTGCGCCACGGAGCTCGACTAAATAGTAATAAATAATACTTTTAGATGTGGTACAGCCACGCTTCCGGCAAAATTCACTTTTACTAGTAGTATGAATGGGTCGGCTCGTCCATGGAAGTACCACCCTCCCACAGAAAATCGACTTTTGAGTAGTAGCTTTACCACTGCAATGCTTCGTTCGGTGAGTGAGAGAGCCTCAGACCTATGTTCTCTCTATGCTGCCTACACTCTCCATGCTGGCCAGACGGGTTGGCGAGGTCTCTTTGATGTTTCAAAACTTTGTTTAGCTTGTGCTCCCTAAGTCGCCTTCTACGACATCCACGGGAGACAACGAAGCTCAACTTCGCAGATAATGAAATACATCAACATCCAATCACCTTGGATACATACATACACACATACTATCACGTATCTTTCCGTTGCGGGGTAGACAGAGCCTAGGTTCTATAAAACCTAAAGGTTATGTTTAGCATGTTTTTTTTATGTCATAGGACGGCAAACAAGCAAGGGGGTCACCTGATGGTAAGTGATCTCTGCTGCCCATGGACTGTAACACCAGGGGCATGACAAGAACTTTGCCGGCCTTTTATTTTGGTCTCCGGCGCTCTCACTCAACGAACGAAGCATTAAAGCTGTAAAGCTACTACTCTACGAGAGTGTGGTACTTCCCTGGACGAGCCGGCCCATTCATGCTACCAGCTAAAGTGATTTTCGCCGGTAGCGTGGCTCTACCATAAATTTTGGTGGGCTTGTAGGTGGAGAACGGAAACAAAATATTAATCTGCACAGGAAGAGAAGCAGTTGGTACATCCTACGTTTTTTCTTTTCTCCCAGACCAGCGTTGTGTTTTTTATAACTATCCATTTTTATCCACATCCAGACAAGCATGACAAAGAGGACAAATTCATATTTATCGATGAATATTTGAATTTCCATTTCAAAATTCACATTTCAAGGCAGTCTTACGAATGTTTTATGTATGCGATTTATCTAACATAGAGTTCGGCAGGCTAGCTAGTAAAAAAAACCGGCCAAGTGCGTGTCGGGCCACGCGCTGTGTAGGGTTCCGTAGTTGCGAATGGCAAGTTTGAGTTCACACTGTTCACACTCGCACCTCACAGTTTAACAACCAAAAACACCTAACAATGAAAATTGTATGAAAATTTACATTTTCGAGTACATTTTATGAGTTGATTGCCTATAACTTTTTAGTTTGTACTTAGTACTCAGCTCTGATAGTTTTCCTTTCAACTTCAGTATATATACTACTGCTGTAATTTTTTTCACGTAGGCATATATAACCGTTTAGCAGATAGAGGGGGGGGACACTTACGTCTAACAAAAATTTCGGAAACGGATCCCTAAATCGAAAAACCGGCCAAGTGCCTGTCGGGCCACGCGCAGTGTAGGGTTCCGTAGTTGCGAATGACAACTTTGAGTTCACACTGTTTACACTCGCACCTCACAGTTTAACGACCAAAAACATCTAACAATGAAGATTGTATGAAATTTTACATTTTCTAGTACATTTTATAAGTTGGTTGCCTATAACTTTTTAGTTTGCACTTAGTACCCAGCTCTGATAGTTTTCCTTTAAACTTCAGTATATATACTACTGCTGTATTTTTTTTCACGTATCCATATATAACCGTTTAGCAGATAGAGGGGGGGGACACGTACCTCTAACAAAATTTTGCACTTTAAAACCAAATATTTCGGAAACGGATCCCTAAATCGAAAAATGGTGTTCTCAACCTCACAATATTTTTCAAAGACCTTTTTAACGATACCCCACATGATGGGTAAATAGAGAAAAAAAAATTACTTCCCCACTTTACTTGTATGGGAGCTACCCAAAAAAAAATTTTTCTTCGAGTTTTTTTCTACGACTTTTTTGCCATGATTAATATACACACTCATACCAAATTATAGCTTTCTAGTACTTATAGTCTCTGAGTAAAACCGCGGACGGACAGACAGACAGACAGACAGACAGACAGACAGACAGACAGACAGACAGACAGACATGGCGAAACTATAAGGGTTCCTAGTTTACTACGGAACCCTAAAAATGATGTTCTCAACCTCATAATATTTTTAAAGACCTATTTAACAATATCCAACACGATGGGTTTGTATAGAAAAAAAAAATATTACTTCCTCTTTACTTGTATGGGATGGGAGCTATCCCAAAAAAATTTTTTTTCAAGATTTTTTCTACCACTTTTTTTGTCATGATTAATATACATACCCATACCAAATTACAGCTTTCTAGTACTTATAGTCTCCGAGTAAAACCGCGGACGGACAGACAGACAGACAGACATGGCGAAACTATAAGGGTTCCTAGTTTACAACCCTAAAAATATAGTACACAAGCAGCCCGGCTATAATACATGCCCAGCGCCCGGGCATGTATTATACCTATAAACCTTCCTCATGAATCACTCTATCTGATGGTGAAACCACATGAAAATCTGTGCAGTAGTTATACATCAATAAACTCGATCAATAGTTTATCGCCAACAGATAGACAGACAGACACGGCAGACGACTTTGTTTTCATCATTGTCGAGCTCCGTGGCGTAGCGGTCAACACGCTAGCCTGCGACATGGGGGTCCCGGGTTCGATCCCCGGTCAGGTCAAGATGGAAAAAGATCTTTTTCATATTGACCTGGGTCTTGGATGTTTATCTATATAAGTATATATTATAAAATATAGTATCGTTGAGTTAGTATCCTGCGACACAAGTTCACAACTTACTGTGGGGCTAGCTCAATTTGTGTGATATGTCCCTATATATTTATTTATTTATCATCATCATCATTTCAGCCGCAAGAAGTCCACTGCTGGACATAGGCCTCCCCCAAGGATTTCCAATATGACCGGTTGGAAGCGGCCTGCATCCAGCGGCTTCCTGCGACCCTTATTAGGTCGTCCGATGACCTGGTCGGTGGGTGTCCAACGCTGCGCTTACCGGTACGTGGTCGCCATTCAAGAACCTTTTTGCCCCATCGGCCATCGGTTCTTCGCGCTATGTGCCCCGCCCACTGCCACTTCAAAGAGCTAATCCGCTGGGCTATGTCGGTGACCTTCGTTCTTCTACGGATCTCCTCGTTTCTGATTCGATCTTGCAGAGAAACACCGAGCATAGCCTCTCCATAGCCCTTTGAGCGACCTTGAGCCTTCTTATGACTTTGTTTTATCCTTCTTCATTCATTAAAAGTAGAATTTCATACAGAACTATCACTCCATAGGAGACATAGTGTATGTCCTACATTGTTCTTATGGAAAATACAACATACCTTTGACTGCGTGCCTTAGTGCATACTCTAGCTAGGTCCATTCTTTTTCTTACATCTATACATACATACATATTATCACGTCTTTATCCCTTGCGGGGTGGACAGAGCCCAAGATCATAGAACTTCAAAAATAGATCAAAATTTGTGATGGGTTGCATCCAGTGCAACCGCATCGCCTATTGACGAGATTCCTTAGCCCAATCCCTTGACCCGCTTTTACGGTCTGCGCGGGAAGAAAAGCAGCTGGTGTATTTTATGTTTTTCCTTTTCTCCCAAACCCGCATGGAAGTAAACTTGGAAAATACAACATTACCTTAGTCATGAAATTGTCCTTCTTGAACATGACTTTAAGCGCATGCCCGAGTGCACACTCAGGGTCTGTCCGCGACGGATGTCGCTCATCGAATGGGTCCGGATCCTTTTTCATGAAGTTCTCTGTCTCTGCTTCTATAATTTCTGCTATCCTGAAATGGGGAAATAAATAGAGTATTACATCTTGATTGCTTCTATAGTATTTTATAGGTAATTTTTTTTTGCTTTTACAATTCCGTTCTAATATACTCAATTATTAATCAAATTAAGGAATAAGGTACGGAAAAAAATGCGTACAGTACTACCAATTTTTTAAGTTACTCCGATGTACCTGCGCAGAAATCAAATTTTTGCATGGCGCCACATTATCCGTCCGCTATAAATGCGTACGCCGTGCGCTATGCTGCGTCTCAGTCTCAGCCAATCTCGGCAGGCGTACAAGTATTGTGAGCGAGATAGCACGAGTCCTACTGCTTTTGGATTTCAAATCTTATGTTGTAGCAATAAGTTCGTTATTTCACTGATGTTTTCATTCGGCCCGAGTCGGCGGTCGGTTGCGCTATTCTGCGCCATCGAACAACGCCGAGGTAACTTATAAAAGTGGTACTACTGTAAATACTCTTTACTTAACCATGGTTCATATTCAACACAACAAATTTCTTCACAGAGGTTTAAAATACAGATTTTATATAGAAACCTCTATTTTTCGCTATTGTGGGACTCTATCCTACTTACATTAACAACTAACTACCTACCTATATTCTCAAAACTTCATTCACAAAAATTAAAGCGTATGTTACCTGCAGGCCTATTTGCTAACTTTTGACAGCTATGGTGTATATCATTTTCATGGTAGGTAACTTCAATATTCATTACGGCTTCGGTATGAATGACTATTTTTATTTAAGATATGAAAACCGTAATGGATGCTAAAATGACAGTCAAATCGTTGTACACCGAGTTAGCAAATCGGCCTGCTGATGATAATGTAGTTTAACCAAGAAACAGCAAACCTTTCCTTTTTATAATAATAGTACAGAATCTATACTAATATTATACTTAAGGCGCTCTTATAGTAACACTAGCGCCACCCAGCAATAAAATTCCTTAAATCATAAATTGGATCGAATTTTAAAAATCTAACGAGTACGAAACTACTAAATGACTTAAAGAATTTTGTGTATATTACAAGTAATTTACTAGTGCCATATTTAAAGAGAAAAGTCTATTTCGGAATAAAAAAATTAATTGCTGGGTGGCGCTAGTGTTACTATAGGAGCGCCTTAAGGCCGCACACTAGACACAGTAGCGACGCCAATCATTTTATTCCTAATACTTTACAAATAGAAAGAAATTCAAGAATGTAAATCACATTAGGCCTAGTAAATAACCTGAAGTATTTTTGGAATCATGTTTATTATTATCAGAATCTGTGAGTACTATCAGAATCAGATTACCGCAATTATTAGGAATAAAATGATTGGCGTCACTACTGTGCCTAGTGTGCCCCTTAATAAAAATATTATCAATTTATAATGTAAAGATGCCTTAAGGCAGCTTGAAAAATCTGACACCAGTGTTGGCCACTTACACACACGAAAAACAACAATAGAAATATTCATTCAATAATTAATTTTGTTGTTTGTAATTATTTAGGAATGCCTCAACAACTGAACTCTGCCTCGTCTGTCGGTTCGCAATAAACTCAAAAATTACTGCACAGATTTTCATGTGGTTTTCATCCAATAGATAGAGTGATTCATGGGGAAGGTTTATATCAGCCCTCCCTGGCTGCTATAAAGGCATGTATTATACGTAGCTATAGTATGGTAGGTAGTTTCTAATAATTTTCAAAAATTTCTCATTTTTTGGGGCTAGTTATTACACACATGAAGCCTGCTTAGCTTGTGATGAGGCGCAAATGAGTATAGTTGTATGGGGACTCTCTAGTCTCTGGCTAGGGCTAGCTAGCAATTTTATTTTGGTTTTGTTTCTGGTGCACCTAGGGTTGCCAACTCTTGATAGGACAAACCCCGGAGACATTTGACGAGCTCCGTGGCGCAGTTACCACGCTAGACTGCGACACGGGGGTCCTGGATTCGATCCCCGGTCAGGTCATGATGAAAAACTATCTTTTTCAGATTAATCTGGGTCTTGGTTGTTTATCTTTATAAGTATATATTATAAAATATAGTATTGTTGAGTTAGTATCCTGCGACACAAGTTCACAACTTACTGTGGGGCTAGCTCAATTTGTGTGATATGTCCCTATATATTTATTTATTTATTTATTAATGGATAGGGAATTTGGTTTCTTTCCTTGCATCATTCTAGTTCCATTATGACCAGGTTTATGCAGGCAGCTGCATTTGGTTTTTTTTGTGTGAGTAATTTTAAAGCACACAAAAAGAGCAAGAGCGATAGCAAAGGACAGGGAGTTTGTGGTGGGAAGTCAAGGGGTGCAGTTGGAGTTTGCTTTAGACGATTTTGCAAATTGATTGTAGTGGACTTTATAATATGAAATTGGTGTAGTTTGGTGTTATAAATGCTCGTGCTCATAAACAACTTGTGAAATAGTCAGACTGTTATGTGGGCTCATATAGATTTGTCACCAGAAGTTCCCACAAGTCATCAAAGACCATATGCCATCCTTGATGCTACTTGTTAAAACTTTTCTATACAACACCGATACTTAGTATTTCAATTAACTGGGCATTGGCAGAATCACTGAAATCTCGGTGGAAGCCATATTATAAAACAGAGGAAGAAGCGAAGGATGGGTATAATTTTAAGGAAAAACCAGAGAAATTATTGTATCCTAGGAGGTTGGGTCACTATTATCGGAATCTCCTGGGCAATCCGGGAGGGTTGGGAACCCTAGGTGCACCCCACGACTTAATTCCCTTAGCCATAGCTTTTAGGCTTATCCGACATTGGCAGTGGTCACAGTTTCAATTTTAATCTGCTATTGTATTGATGAGTATCCCTTAACACAAGTTTACAGCTTACTCAGATAGAGACTAGTTTAATCCATGTGATATGTCTCAACATATTACTGTGAAAGTATGAGGAAGGTTAATTATTTGAACCCAACAGTTACAGATAACCTTTCTGAAGACTCGGATACAGTTTTATAAATGAATCAATGATGAAAAAAATAAAAACGTGTCCAACTTGCAGTTAGATTTTCACACTTGACTGGGCATTGGTACTTTGATTGTTTTGCCTAATTTGAAAATCACATTTTTTTTAATTTATTGTATTTATTGCATAGTTAATTCGTAGCATTATGCAATATTGTAGAACACGCCGAAGAGCATACGGTTTTGCAAAGTTTACAATGTGCATTTTGACAGGTCGAGTAACAATGAGATTATTCACGAACCTCGTCAATGTAGGGATCGGGTCGTAGTTTGGGGACGTGTGCTGCTCCTCCCATTGTCGCAGCAGCTCGGTTACCTCCTGAGCTGGAGCCGAATCCATTTAAATATAATAATTAACTCGATAAACTATATTATAACCTCACTGAACAGTTGTCATTTAAAAGATCACACACACACTCGCTTTTAGGGCTAGAACGTGCTATTTATAAAATCTTCACATCACTGCACCTCGTTTTATATAAAATTATCAAGTACTATAACTAATTTCGTTACGAACGAACGTATTGTCTTTATGCCGCGCACTTCAATATCATCAAATCGCGATCGCGATGGTGCGAATAGGAATGCCATATGCAACTTTAATTCTCCCCATTTAAATATCTCCGTAGAAAAATAATGAAAACAAAATAATTTTTGGAATTTCTTCTATTTTTTTATTACAATTGACAACATATACTTTACCGGAAGTGGTACTTTTCATATATGCAATCGAAAGTACTTTGAATATATATACTTCCATATTTTTAATAATTTTTTTAAACCAGAATTTATTTATTTATGATTTTTTTTTAAAAAAGGACCCAAACGTAGGATTTATAAACAAATATCTGTGCTTTATTTCCTGTCATTGTCAATGTGACGTAAAATAATGACATTGACAGGCCTTTGAGAAACTGAGTTGCCAGATTTGGGAAATTTTACCCTGGAGTTTGAGAATTTTATAAAGGCCTTGCTTCTCCCAATGTGAATGAAAAATATTATATCCGTTTTCACTGTTTTATTTTTTTCAATGTAAATGCCGGCCAGAATGTTTTTGATGTAATAATGATTTGGTTTCACTTATTTCTTTTAGCTGTCAAAATACAAAAGTCGAAACCACATCTCTTATTCTTTACAGACTGGACAGAACCTAAAGTCGAATGTTCAAAGCAATAAATAAAGGTTTGGCGTCCGTTTTGGGCTTCGCCATGGCGCTCAAAATTATTTATTTATCAGTTTTGTAATCATTGAGCAGCCAGCACACTCGAAAACGTCCATTGCCTTGTACATTATAATTTTATAGTATACATGAAGGGACTTATTTTGCCTGGGCCTATATGGGCCTCCGGCTCTCTCACTCACCAAACGAAGCATAGAAGCGGTAAAGCCACTTCTCAAACGTCGATTTTTTGTGAAAGTGTGGTACTTCCCCGGACGAGCCGGCCCATTCATGCTACTAGCAACACACACTCCAAGGTGACACTTGGTATGGACAACGCTAGGTGGTATAAAAGGATCTGCAAATATAGCAGGAAACATTCAAGACTTCTAATAGGAGCCCTGACCGGTCATTTTGAGAACAACAGTCATCTATTCAAAATGAAAATTGTCGAAAGCCCATTATGTAGGGTATGTGAGGAATCGGAGGAAACAATGAGACACATTTTATGTCGCTGTGACTCGTTGGCTGCTAAGCGTTTGGACCTCTTTGGATCGGCTTATCCTGATCTAGAGGACTACAGGCACTACGCACCAGGTGATATTCTGAAGCTCAATTTCAATTTCAATTTATTTATTTGCATAAATGTAGGTTTGTTGCAATGGTGTTATACTTATCTTAAAGTACCTACAAATACATTTTGCCTTAAAAAGACGTGCAAATTTATAATTATTTGTCATATTATTATTATTTTTCATGCATTCCTTCTTCAGGAATCACCGTGTGAGTGAGTAAGGCAAGGGGTAAGTACAAAATAAACCAAAGGTTAGGCGTGCTTCCGATTTAAAATCGGCCCCAATTAAGATAACATAAGAAGATTGAGTATGTATGATTGAACGCTTCGTTATTGTTTTAGCGCTGCAGTGCTAAAATTTTAAGTATCGAAGAATGGAACAATGCCAATATTCAACGTAGCTCCTCTAGTACGTAGTACTTATATCTCAATGGGTCAGGGCCATATACTTTTCATTTATTGCATGTGTCTATTAGTACCTTAAATACAAAAAATATATGTTATCATGTCCAAAATACGGGGCGGGAAGTGGTGGAACTGCTAGGGCTTATCTAAATCCAAACATCAACACTTCCCTTTAGCCCATAGTGAATTTTTTATACATAAATTCATTTCGTTAGTGCTGTTCTGGCTGGCTAACACCAGGCACGCCGCAAAAACTAGTACTACTAAAAAGTACAGGATACAATACAACTGAAAAAACGTCAAAAATAAGGAAATTTGCGTTTTTTCTCCATTCTTACGCATTGTTTGCGTTATCGCAGCAAAATATGTACATGGAAACTCACTGGCATCTGCAGCCCTGCAAGATTTAATATTTCTTGCATCCCATACAAGATAAATTAATAATTATTTTCCCTGCATAATTGAGCTTTTTCAATAATGGCAACCTTAATCTAAAGTTTATGATACAGTCAGTTGTCTATGTTTGTTGGATCATTTTGGGATCATTGTAAAAAAACTATATATACACAGCTGCAATAAAAAAAGTGTTTTGACAGCAATTTGCGTGACGTTTCTTCTACCAATCTGTCTGTCAGTTGGTGTTTGTTTTGTTGTGGTTTTGTTTGATTTTGTCAGTTTCGTTCGTAATTCTGTTTGATATTGTTTCCCGTGTTTTGCGTTTGCGACGAAGTTTTTGCCCAAAAGAGTATTCATTAGGAGAGAATCAAAATGTCCCGTAAAAATGGCACAACACAGAGTTCTCGGCTTACTCGAAGTAGTATGGCGGCTAGCAACGACACTAAACTAAGATATCGCGCTCTTTTGGAGGACCTGTCTACAATTGGTGAGTAACTTTTGATCGGCTTTTGATATGTAACTTTCCGTGAATGTAAATCCGTCTGCCTCCGTGGTGTTATTGCTCTCACTGCAGAGGTTGTGGGTTCCGATTCCCGGCGTGGATAACAACTTTGTATTGTTCTTCTAGTTTGGTTAGGATATTGCAGGCTTATCACCTAATTGTCTGGTAAGAAAGATGATTCGTGCTACGCAGGCCATGTCAAGCCGGGCTCGGTAGCTGTATTTGATGTAGTGTTATATTGGGGTCAGATATCAAGAACCATGTTATCGAATATATTAGTTTACCGATATCATGTTCTGTTAAACGTTCTCCAAGAATGGTGAAGAACAGGCTGGGACTTTGCAGGCTATATTATTTAACCGAGAACCTTTAAGTAGTTAATTTCGTTTTGTATCGTCATAGTTAGGACGCCAATGGATGCGGAACGCGAACAGGTGTGGAACACAGTAACGCGGCTGGTTCACCGATACAATACTTTGGATATTAACTGTTCTTGACGGTTCTTTGGGAACACGTTCTTCGGATATCACATAACCTAATATATTTGTATTATGTCCTGCAGCGCTCATATTATGTTCGCGGTATCGGTTCTGATACATCAGTAACACCTCTGATTTGATGGTGGTTTTTACACAAAACTAAGTCATCATCATCAAATTAAAGAGCTGGGCTCTTGTTAGTGGAGCTTCTTCCATTCCTCTCTTTCTTTTTTTCACTTCCTGTAAGTAGCAACATATTTTTTTTTCTTTTATTACAATAGAGGAGGAAAGATGTTGGGACACCTGTTACAACACCATGACTTGGCCAAAAACATAATAGAAGGTAAAAGGGGACCAGGACAAAATTACAGCGAGTACAAGTTTTCGATACGAAACTTCAACTCGCTGTAATTTTGTATAGGTATTGTTTTTAAAATTAAAATCTGATTATAAACATCAATATGCCTTATCCGGTCGTATGTACGAAATTTGGTCGAGATTAACTTAACTGTTGTAAAACTAAAACGAAACTACGTTTGTATGGGATTGCGGCTTTACGTGGGACTCTTAAGGCCTTCATGTAGCCTAAATTGATGCTACAATACCCCTAAGCCATGGCTTCATAAAAATACAGGTGTTAGTATGATAACTAAACAAACAAGCAAAAAAAAACAAAGCCGTTTTAACCTATTTGTATAACTTAATTCCTGTTTTTGTGAACTGAACAGTTGACACACCCTTGGCAATCCTGCCCCAATTTTCTATGAAGGCATTTAACAATTGTTTATTAGTATTATGTTAATTTATTGCTGTGTGGTTCCCTTCAGAGAAGAATAGGACTCACTGCAAGTCTTCCCATGGATGCCGTAGAAGGCGACTCAGGAAACACAAGCTAAACAAAGCATAAAAACATCTAAACAGAGACATCTCCAACCCGTCTGGCCAGTGTGGAGTGTGTAGGCCAAATCCTCTGACTGCTCTGGTAGTACAGAGAGGGTCGTGCTCCTGCAGTGGAGACTAAAAAATACCTGATGATGATGATTGTTAATTTTCCAGAAGATGATGTCAGTTCCAACACAGAATGCATGGAGAGGACTGCCAATGCTGTCAGGGAGGCTCAAGCTTTGCTGGCGGAGGGCAGCTATGAAGAGAAAGCGAGGAATCCAGGTTTGTACATTGTTGTGCTTCGGAAGGCACGTTAAGCCATTGGTCCCGGCTGTCATCGTTGATGGCAGTCGTTAAGCTATGTCAGATGCCTTAAGTCAGTTCGAAAAATCTGACACCAGTGTTGGCCACTTACACACACGAAAAACAAACATTATTAATTTTAGGCAATCATTTTTATTTTTAGTTATTTGCAACTGAAAGGGACGGCCTTTGCCCTGCAGTGCAACTCCCAAAAAGACGAATAAATAAATTGCCACTGTTTTTTAAAGATATTTGTGATGCTTGATATACTTACTTGGGGGTGAGAAAGTAGTAGCTGGGGAGCCCTGGCGAGCATACCCAATGCCTTACTTATTTTCAACGACCGACAGGTTGTTGAGGATGACACCCCAGATCATTTATTTATCTATAAATAAATAAATATATACGGACAAATCACACAGATTGAGCTAGCCCCAAAGTAAGTTCGAGACTTGTGTTATGGGATACTAACTCAACGATACTATATTTTATAATAGATACTTTTAAAGATAAACATCCAAGACCCAGGTCAATCTGAAAAAGATCGTTTTTCATCTTGACCTGACCGGGGATCGAACCCGGGACCTCCGTATCGCAGGCAGGCGTGTTGACCGCTGCGCCACGGAGCTCGACGGACTCTATGTTAATTTGTTTCCAGGAGTTGGCTACTTAGACTCTAGGGTCCTCAAAGCGACCAGTGACTTGGCCGTGCGATGCTCGGAGACAGTCAGTGGCAACGCCAATGTGTATGACAGACACGAGTTGGCGCAGCATATGGTAAGAATGTTTCCTTTTCTTGCTTTCTTTAGGTTTATAGCTATTCATTTAACCAAAAACTTTGCCAATGTCAAGGATGAGAATACCATGCACGGCATAGCTGTGTGGTTCCCGGCAGAGAAGAATAGGACCACTCCAAGTCTTCCCGTGAATGTTGTAGAAGGCGAGTTAGGGAACACAAGCTAGACCAAGCTTACAAACATCAAAGATACCTCTCCAACCCGGCTGGCCAGCATGAAGAGTGTAGGCCAAGTCTGCTGACTGCTCTAGCTAATATATGGTAGTACAGAAAGAGTCATGCTCCTGCAGTGGAGACTAACCAAGATTCTATGGGGAAAAGCTTTTGTCCATGGGCAGTGGTGATCACTTATCATCAGGTATTTCGCTTGCTAGTTTGCCGTCCTATATCATAAAAAACAAACCACACTGTGCCTCACTCTAGATAGATAGATTGATAGAAACCCTTTCATCATCATCAGGTCTTTTTTAGTCTGCACTGCAGGAGCACAACCCTCTCTGTACTACCAGAGCCACATATTAGCCAGAGCAGTCAGAGGATTTGGCGTACACTGTCCACACTGGCCAGACGGGTTGTAGACGTCTCTTTGATGTTTATAAGCTTTGTTTAGCTTGTGTTTCCTTTGTCGCCGTACGACATCCGCAGGAAGACTTGGAGTGGTACTATTCTACTCTGCGGAAAAAAAACAGACAATCGATGTTGAGTAGTATATTTACCGCTTACAAACATCAAAGATACCTTCCCAACCCGTCTAGCCAACATGGAGAGTGTAGGCCAAATCCTCTGACTGCTCTGGCAATATATGGCTCTGGTAGAACAGAAAGGGTCGTGCTCCTGCAGTGGAGACGATCTTATGGGGAAACGCTCTTGTCCATGGGCGGCGGTGATCACTTACCACACTGTGCCTCTCTCTAGATATAGATTGATAGAAACACTTTATTGCACACATAATTAATAAAAGAAAAATCTAATGTTCGTTTTGCACAATCGCAGCGTGAAAACCCAGACTTCTGGACGGTGATGTTCCCGCGGGAGGTACCGGCGCTAGCGTACCTGTTCGGCACCTTCGCCCCCACGCCGCCAGAGCAGCGGCCTAGGGCGGCGCGACGTCGTGTGGAGAGACAGGCACTGGCCGCCTTGAAAGCCCCTGAAACTGTTGACAAGTAAGATTTATCCACGCCAATTCATGCCATTAAGTCACTAAAATGTGTTCAGAAACTGTCCGTAATGACTTTACGTCACTCTTATTTATAAAGAAAATATAATACTAAAGTAATGGACTGCCCACCTCATACAAAAATATTGGACCAAATTAAGGTTGCGAAAAGCAGGCGACTGTATGGCGCAGGAGAGTTGCTTGCTACTCGATACTAGATGGCGGTAATCTGCGTTAGCCTTTAATTAACTTAACAAAATATACGGTGTCATTTTAAAATATTATTCCTAAAATATTGTTTTGATTTTTAATAAGATATATTTTGTGAATCATGTTTTTATATTCTCATAATACGGTAGATACAACTTTGTGTAGTTTCGAGTGGCGCCATCTATGCGAGTCTCTGAGAACAAATCGTACGATTAAGGCGTTGAGACCACATGCTATTACTATCGTACCTTCGCTACCACGCCGCCCGAGCAGAGGCCTAGGGCGGCGCGCCGTCGGGTCGAGAGGCAGGCGCAGGCCGCTTTGAAAGCCCCCGAGACCGTTGACAAGTATGGACCTTTTATCCACGCCATGAAGTCGCAATATCAATCAAAATCGGTGGTCAACTAATGTTAAGATTACATAAAATTTCTACACAAAGACAGAAGTTGTTCATATTGACGGGCTGAGTCGCCCCGTTGAAGATCGGACAGGCTTTTATTTACATATTGTATATAAGGTTCTGATTCCAACATTGAAATATATCATCAATTCATTATCAGTTTTTTTTTAGTCTCCAATGCCGGAGCACGACCCTCTCTGTACTACCCAAGCCATATTAGTCAGAACAGTTAGAGTGTGGTTTCCGGCAGAGTAGAATTAAAATATACAACGTGTTAATGAATAAGCGCAAAACCTCTTAGGTGGTGATTGTGTTGAATATGAACAATTTTTACTATGGGGCCGACTCTGCAACTCGACAAAAAAAAACAGCCATTCCATATATTCTGGCCGAGTAGGTATTGACAATTTGTATAAAACAGAAGATTCTTTTTGTCGAGTTGCAGAGTCGGCCCCATAGAAAATTTTTTTCATATTCATAAGCACAATCACCACCTAAGAGGTTTTGCGCTTATTCATTAACACGTTGTATATTGCCAGGTTATTGAAAATCACCTGTATTTTTTCATCACAGGCTCGAGAAGACAGAAGAAGGATCGGAAATGGTCAGCCGAGTGAACCGCTTCATCACAAAGACATACCGCAACAGTGGGAAGCCATTGAGCTATTTCCATGTCGTGCTGGACCCTGGAAGCTTCTCCAGAACTGTGGAGAATGTCTATCATGTCTCATTCTTGGTTAAAGATGGCTTGGTCTCCGTACAAGTTGGTGAGTAGACTCTATATACTGTGTGGTTCCCGGCCGAGTAGAATAGGACCACTCAAAGTCTTCCCATGGATGTCGTAGAAGGCGACTTAGGAAACAGAAGCTAAACAAAGCTTATAAACATCAAAGAGACCTCTCTAACTCAGCTGTCCAGCGTCAAGAGTGTAGCCCAAATCCTCTGACAGATCTGGCTAATATATGGCTCTGGTAGTACAGAGAGGGTCGTGCTCCTGCAGTGGAGACTAACAAAGACCTGATGATGATAGTGGAAAACCCAGATACTTCCACATATTAGCGTACTTCAGCAGCTGTTTTTTAGTCGCCACTGCAGCAGCACGACCCTCTGTACTACCAGAGCCATATATTAGCCAGAGCAGTCAGAGGATTTGGCCTTCACTCTCCAATCCTCTCTTTGATGTTTATAAGCTTTGTTTAGCTTGTGTTTCCTCATCATCATCATTTCGTGTAGGTGACACGGTCGTGTTTGTGTTTCCTAAGTCGCTACGACATCCACGGGACGACTTGGAGTGGTCCTATTCTACTCTGCCGGGAACCACACGGCAGACTGCTATCTTTTAGAGTTCTGTACTTGTTAACTATTGAATCTGTTTAAGACTTGTGAGCCTACTTGAGCTTTTCTTCTTGTGCAGATGAAGACAATGGCCTGCCATTCATAACTCCCGTCCCGGAGACGCAGCGGGAGAGACACGACCTCGGCGACGAGAACCAGTTCATCGTGTCCATCGACATGCAGCGGTGGCAGGTAAAGTAATCTATACCAAAGACAATATAATACTAACGTAATAGACTGCCCACCTCATACAAAAATATTGGACCAAATTAAGGTTGCGAAAAGCAGGCGAATGTATGGCGCAGGAGAGTTGCTTGCTACTCGATACTAGATGGCGGTAATCTGCGTTAGCCTAAACTTACTAAATATTGAGTGTCATTTTAAAATATTATGCCTAATTTTATTTTTATTTTTAATAAGATATATTTTGTGAATCATGTTTTTATTTTCTCATAATACGGTAGATACAATGTGTAGTTTCGAGTGGTGCCATCTATGCGAGTCTCTGAGAACAAATCGTACGATTTGTTCTCAGAGACTCGCATAGAGGGCGCTACTAATTGCTACACAACATTGTATCTTTCGTATTATGAGAAAAACATTATTCACAAAATATATCTTATAAATAATTAGAACAATATTTTTGGCTTTTTATTTTAAGTTCACACCTCAGTTTTAATAAGTTTTCATACGCCTACTTTTCGCTATCTTAATTTGGTCCAATATTTTTGAATGAGGTGGGCAGTCGATTACGTTAGTATTATATTGTCTTTGCCTGGGTCTTGGATGTTTATCTATATGAAATCTATTTTGAAACATAGTATCATTGAGTTATAGTCAATAATCAAAAATTTTATTCATCTTAAGATATTTTAAGTATCATTTGGTGAACGTCAATTTACATTTACAATTGGTTTACAATGTTATGTTATTGTTGACGTCAATAAGTTACATAAAGCTAAGTTTACACCGCTTCCAAGGCGGAGTGCAGAAGAAGTGGCAGCAAACTGCACAACGCATTTTCTCCAAATGACGTCAACTTACAATCTACGACATACAAGTACAGTCCGGAAGGCGTAAGCTGAGCTCTGCATTTGTGTGAGTAATCACCAAAAGTAGAGTCAGACCAAAAACTCTTAAAAATAAATTTGACACTTGACACGTCTTTTTCGTTCATGTTTTTAAAATAACTATTTAAATTACAAAATATTTCTATTACATGGCTATTTAAAGGGTTTCGTATTCTTCGTTTACTTTTGTTTGCAGCCATTTCACTAATAAATCGGACACAAGAACAAAATATTAAGAATTAAATACGTCACACTGCTACCTGTACAAGGGTGAAGTGTGACAGGTGCGCGGCGGAGATGCGCCGCGCTGTAAGCCGATGTCACACCTACACTATCTATGTGCACTCACACAAATGCAAAGCTCAGTTTAGGCCTCGCGAACTGTACCTACTTAGAACTAATATGTGGACGTGAGCTTACATTGTCATGTGATAATTTAAATTTCAATTAAATATGTCAAATAATAATTTAAAATTCATTGAGAGATGTCAAATAATAATTTAAAATTCAATGTCAAATACATAATCATTTTTGAAAAATGAATTATTAAATAAATGTAAATTTAATGTCCAATCAAAATATGATAAGTACAAAACGTACCACTTCGTGAAATTTGATACATATAAACCATTATGAGGGTCCGGCGCTAAGCTCCAGCCAGATATTTTTGTCGTTTAGAAAATCAACAGTCCTGTAATAAGCCTAGTATCCCATAAAACAATTCTCGAACTTACTTTGAGGCTAGCTCAATCTGTGTGATTTGTCCATATATATTTATTTATTTATCATAAGTCAGA
The DNA here is from genome assembly GCA_963082605.1 of Rhodophaea formosa. Taxonomy (NCBI): domain Eukaryota; kingdom Metazoa; phylum Arthropoda; class Insecta; order Lepidoptera; family Pyralidae; genus Rhodophaea; species Rhodophaea formosa. The sequence continues at coordinate 4,710,357 of OY720229.1, read as the reverse complement.
AGGTTGCCAGGAAGAGCGACTCCTAAACTATAGGATCTTTTTGGGCACAGTTTGATTAGTCTCGCAGCCAAACTGAAGTGGGATTGGGCGGGTCACATCTATAGAATGCATCCGGAAAGATGGGCTTACATAATAACACATTGGACTCCAAGTGGGCGTAGGAAAAGAGAAAGACCGAATTGGAAGATAATATCAGAGGAAAGGGGTATGTGGAAACAACGAGGGGAGGCCTTTGCCTAGCAGTGGGACACAAACGGCTAACAAAAAAAAGTGAAAGCTCGGAACATTTATTATTTAAATAAATGGTTTTTAAATAGCATTACAATGCTCGTTATATTATTAAAATTGAAAATATGTGATGAAAAAGAATTCGCCACAGGTAGGATTCGAACCCACAGCTCATAGGTCTGCTTCATCACATATTTTCAATTTTAATTTATTATTTAATAATATAAAAGAATAGAGTGTGTGCACGTAATTTTTTTATTTGCTTATTATAATCCTTAATAACCACGGAAAAAAAATATGAAAAACTTTTAAAATATCTTATTTAACGACGAAGATGTGAAACTTTAAAGTTTAAATAAAAAAAGAATTCCGATATGGACTAGTGACGTCATAGTCTATGTCATGCATACATTTGCCATATAAAATAGTGATTTCGCGAGTGAGATAGAAGTATTTTCATAAAATCATTTTATCTCGTTCGTTTTCAACCAAATTTTATTCTGTTTTCACTTTCAGTACTTTACTATTGAATATTTTTGGATAAACTGGTAAGATAACAGATTTTTTTTTCATCCCTATTATATCTGTTTCAGGATCTGGTAGAGGCGTTCCGGATACAGAAGCCGATGATGGTGCTGAAGCGCTGACGCTGTGATTTACCTGAATATGTTAAGAATATTATTATTAAGACAGACGTTGATTTTGTAATCTCTTCGTAGTTTTATTTCGAACCTTTTATAAAATAATATAAATCATTACCTCGACGCTTAGCGATCCACAAAACACGTTTCTGTAGGTCTTCTTTTCCTGGTGCTGTGAAGATTCGTGTGGCATTGACTTATAAAGTTTTTATTCGTCATCCAGGAAAAAGTGTTCTAGATGAAAAAGTAAGTTCTACCGTTGTTATCACCTCCAAAGACAATATTATACTAACGTAATAGACTGCCCACCTCATACAAAAATATTGGTCCAAATTAAGGTTGCGAAAAGCAGGCGAATGTATGGCGCAGGAGAGTTGCTTGCTACTCGATACTAGATGGCGGTAATCCGCGTTAGCGTAAACTTACTAAATATATGGTGTTATTTTAAAATATTATGCCTAAAATATTGTTTTGATTTTTAATAAGATATATTTTGTGAATCATGTTTTATATTCTCATAATACGGTAGATACAATGTTGTGTAGTTTCGAGTGGCGCCATCTATGCGAGTCTCTGAGAACAAATCTTACGATTAAGGAGTTGAGATTGAGACCACATGACTACGGATTCATTCATCCTTTTCACAAAATATTAAAAATTCATTCTTAAAAATGAAACGGACTAACCCGTCGGCAAAAACATCACATTCCCTTCTTTTTATAATAACGCCCTCTAGCGTCGATTCATAAAATTACAATAGTTTATTATTTATAAGTATATACAATTAATCGTCAATAGATGGCAGTGATAACAAAGCGACATCTATTATCGAATAGTATTACCAAACCCAAATTCATGCCGCTTTGTTCATACGTTGATTCATCACTAGATGACACTACCAGTAGTTTTGTTGGGAAAAAAGCAGTCGGATTTTTCCGAAACCACCAAAACTCTTGTAGTATTTCCGAACCGAAATCGAACCGGTCGGGTCTACGGAGTCAGGTTCTAACAGTTATCATTTCAAAACCATCACAGGGGTTGCTAAAATGTTGGGCCTCCAACTAAATGATAAGGTAGGTAATTCAATAAAACCACAGGCAACCTAAAGGACGTTAGTATTGTCTTTGCTAAAGGTATGTACATATTAATATATAAAGATACATAACGTGGGTGACATAGGCTATTATTTACGCGAACGAAGTTGCGGAAACATTGCTAGTTTATTCATAACTTTCCTTAGATTTTACTAATTTAGAGTTCGGTTACTTTTTAAATCGATACGCAAAATGGTTTAAATAAAAGGCTATTAAAATAAAGGGATAGGGGGATAGGTAGGATAAAATACTGCCGCCCACCGTGTCACTTCGTTCGTACTCATTACGCATAGCTCGTGGCGACACGGTTATCTCGCAGCGGTGGTCCTGGGAACTAACTGGTACGGGGTACCATTGAAATAAAATACGAAAAGGATTATTTAACAAAACAATATGCTCGATTTCTCTAAACGCGTGCAAAATTTTTTTTTGGGAAATTATTCCTTTGGTACTGCTACGTTAGTATTATATATTGTCTTTGGTACTGCTATGGGCGTGGTTCCCGGCAGAGTAGAATAAATAATAACAGGAACACTCCAAGTCTTCCCGTGGATGGCTTTCGTCGCCGAGGTCGTGTCTCTCCCGCTGCGTCTCGGGGACGAGAGTTATACCGTTGTTTTCGTCTGTACGAGAAGAAAAGCCTTAGTAGGTTCAAGTCACTTTTAAGGTCATTCATTAGTCAACAAGTACGAAACCTTATATGAGAGCCGTCTGCCGTGTGGTTCC